>OX421972.1:46864899-48193097 GCA_949128135.1 Parasteatoda lunata | reverse complement strand
TACTTTTTCAACTTCATCATCTTGTAATTTTATAATTCATGTGTTTTCTTAAATTCAATATTGTTCCGTCGAGAAATAAAAAGGAAAAACTAAAGTGTTCATTCGCCCTTCTTTCTATTGATGCAAGATTTCCAATCTCGGTTGTTGGGGCACGCGGCGATTTGTTACCACTGCTTCAGATGACGTTCGTCCCGCCCCCTCTGTCACCGCCCTCTGTTGCAACAAAAGGAAAGATGGGTCTTGTTTGTAAACAAAAGAGAGAATGGGGAATGCTGATAATAGCTAACTTTCCTAATCTGAAGCTTGTTTAAGTTCTAAGAGAGGATTTTCAACATCAGAGTTAAAACTGGTTAGTAACTTTATTTTCAATTGTTCATATTCTGTTAGTGGTTTATTTTCTTGAGTTCCAAGACCTCCTGAGGTGCCTTTATCATATTTCTCATGTTGTTTCATTTTTCTTCTGCTTTTATTCTTTTGATAGCACTATTTAAGACTGTTTTTCAGTGGCTCCCTCCTCTCCTTTAAATGTTTTATTTATTTATTTACTAACAAAATGCTATTTTCATAACTGCTCTGAGGCTGCAACAGTTTTTCATGACTGTCAAGCCCTCTCAAGTTTAGTCCTCTATGCTTGTTTTGAAAATGGCGCAAAGCGTCAATATGGAGAAAAGCCACAGTTTTGAAAAGATAAAAAGCGTTTGTGGTCTAATTTTTGAATTTTTAAAATCTTATTCCAATGCTGTCTTAACTGGGCTCATAAAAATTTGCAAAAATTGTGATTAAGCCATTGCTTTTGATCATTTTTATCTTTGTGGGAAAATATCACCAGATTGGTGATTTTTAAAAATGTTTAATAACTTTTAAAAGATTACAGTAATTTGTTCGTTCTAAAGCTCTGATAATTATACACGCCAGTTTGGATTTTTAGCTTTGTGCTTCAAGTCTAAGGTACTTAAACTGTTTTTATTATTTTTATTATCCTTAATAACAGAAACCCATTCAGTTTATAATCCATTTTTTTAAAAAAAAATTTTGTATAAAAATTAAATATAATTTTTGTCGGTAATAATAATTCTAATTGTTAAAACAACGTGGAAAACACACGTATCAGAAAATTTCTAATTTTCTGATACAATATATATTAAAACACCAAGTGCTTTTTTGTAGTACATTAATTGTTCTTTTTCACGTTGTTTTTATTGTATTTGTATCAAATACTATTAAAACAATGAAGAATAGCACACATTATAAAGGACTGCCAACAACTGCACATTTTAAAGTAACTATTTTAAAGGTGGGTAGACAATTAAAAACTAAAGATTTTAGAACTGTTGGTAATATTGCCAGCATTTTAAAAGTTACACCACGAGAAAGAGTTGGAAAAAAGGGGTGTTTTTTATGACCTTTATCATTTACATGTCGTGGTGTGAAAAATAACTTTATATCAAATTTACAAAAGAAACAATCAAACATTAACCCAGCTGCCAACTAGAATATATTTTTTCTAGAACTGTAAAGCAGGCAGCCCTGATAATGTCTCAGGCTATCGTTTCGGTAAGACAATAAAGCACCATATGCTTCGTAATTGTGTGTCCTTTTTCACGTTGTTTCAAGTTAATTTTTATCAGAATTTCGGTATAGTTGAATAATTGTCTTGTCAAACGATTAATAGGTAATTATAAACTAAAGCTTTTAGAATTTTTGGTAATTTTGCAAATACTTTAAAAGTCTCACCACGAGTGGAACAAAGTGGCGCTTCATATGAGCTTTTGAATCATTTACGTGTTGTGGCAGGGAAAATAACTTAATATTTATTCTACAAAGCAAAGAATTATACATTAAAGAATAAATTTAGATACCACTAGAAGAAATTTTCCTAAAAAGTGTACAGTTGATAGCTCTGGTAATGTCTAATACTGTCGTTTCAGTAAGACGATAAAGCACTCGATGCTACCTCATTGTGCGTCTTTTTTCACGTTTTTATCAGAAGTGCGTTATTGTTTATTTATTGTCTTGAATTGTTTGTAAGTAATTTTGTATTTTTTTTTAAAAAATAACTTAAAGCAAAATAATACTTTCTTAAGAAAAGAAAAAGAGCTCTCACGGTCAGAATAAAGAAAACCTGAAGTTATGAGGGAATTTTATTTTTACTCTATAAGGCAGGTATAGACAGAAAAAACTGATTATTATTTTTTTTTTTTTAAATTTTTTAATTTTTCTAAACCATACCTGGAAAATAGACTGTCTTAGAATTGTCAGTAATAACAGTCATCAGGTATTGAGTGAGATTCGATTCGATAATAACATCTAATATAATTATTTGTTATAAAAATTCTAATTTAAGTGAAACTTTTTTATGTTTCAATCATCATTTTATGTTATTTTTTGCTCACAAAATCTAATGTTTGAAATTCCAAATTAAAAAAAAGAAATCTAAAGTTTTTCGATGAAAAATCGCTTGGTATAGATAAAATATGGTCTGGGTTTCCATTGATATTTTCCAGAAATACCTGAAAAAGTCATTGATTTTTTGCTGACATAAGTGGGAACCCTGTAAAAAGTCTTACAGGTACTTGCTGATAAATTATAAATAGATAAAAATAACCTTAAAGCGGTATGGCGGACAAAACCTTTCTTTTCCAAATTATGAACTGAAAATTCAAAAGACAAAAAATTTTATATTAATATTTATTAAGAATTATTTGGTGATCTATTAGATCTTATTTTATTCAATCTAATACCGGAGCTTTGAATAAATACTCGGTACGAAAAATTATGTGTTCTCTTTTGAATAATTAAAAAATGATGGTAAGTAATATTTATTTTTCCCCCTCCATAATTAATGAAATATTTAAATCGATTTACAGCATAATTTAATTTCGTTTATGAGCTTTACATTCTCTGGCAACCTAAATAGTTTTCCAACTCAATAATCCTTACCAACGAGAAAAAAAAGGAAGTGATGGAATAGAAGATTATGAACAACCCCTTCTTTCAAAGCACTTCAAAATCAAATGAGCCAGAATGGAGTGGCTACTTTTAGGACTCCTCCCTCTTTTCATGTTACTTTACCTTTTAGAAAATAATCGGAAGTGGTCAGTGAAAAGAGGTTATTTTCTACATTTCATTGCTATTCTTAGAGAAATAAGTAAGGAGGAGATGGGTATTCAAAGGATATCTTCTTCTTGATTTCTTTAACCCTTTTTTTTATTATTATTATTTCTTGACAGTTTAAGTGTGGCATTTTGATAAAACATGTTCGTTTGTTTATTTATTTATTTTTAGCGCGTAGTTTCACTTTATAATGAGAAATTGGTGAGGTGTTTTTTTTTTCTTTTTCCCCAGGGTTGGAGGAGAGGAAATATGTTTAAGTTCAGTTATGGTGTTCAGTTTCTTATTTTTCTATGTTTGCAGTTGTTATCTTAAATTCTAACTTTCATTCTAAAATTTTTTTTAAAATTTAAATGTTTTATTTTATGATTGTGAAAGTTTTGATGTTGTAAGTTTTAGGTAAGTTTTGATACCTATGGTCTTTTCAACCAATTAAGCACATTAAATTGTAATAAACTAACATTTGATCTATAGAATAGTTTGGTATTTTGAAAATTTTCCAGATGTTTAAAACATTTTTATCGAAAAGTAAAAGTCTGTGGTTTTGAAGTAACCAAACTTTTTGTGAAAGTTTATTTTTTCCCTCGAAATTGGGACAAAATGTGTTCATAATTTCGGGAATTTTTGGAAAATAGGTTCCCGCTTTTTGGCAAAAATCACATAAACCTGTGTCTCTCCGGACTCTCCGGAAAACTTCTTGTTTTAGTGAATTTGTAAAAATCTACTCTTAAATTTTTGAATCTTTAATTACTGTAAAATTGTATTTATTCTGTAGGGTTTTGTTTTGTGAGTATATGTGAAAATTAGGTCTTGTTTTCGCGGAGGGAAAAAACACAAAAACGATAGCTTTCAATTGAAAAAATTAAAAAATTATGGGAAGGCTCCATTTTTGAATTGAAGAATATAGAGGAAGCTCCTTTTATTAATAAAATAAAAAAAAAATTCTCGAAGGGTTCGCTAACTGGCTTTTTAACGATCCCTGGTAATAATTTAACGAAGCATTTATTATTGTTATTAAATAATTTACCTCTGCTTTATTTGCAATTATATTCTCCTTTTATTGATGTCAGTTCATATGCATAATTCAAAATTGCTTAAAAACTTATAGAGTGACTCACGTTAGTATGGGGGATCAGGTATTACGCAAACATCCAAAGGATAAAAGTTATGAACTTGGCAATTGTTACTACTTAGGCTGTATAAGATCCGTGATTAAATTAGATATTAAACTCCTTTTTTCGACGAAATTAATTCGCTAAAATAAGTGGCAAAAAATAATTACATTTAAAGGAAAATAACCATAGTTAATAAGAAAATAGTAAAAAAATAATGAGTCCAAGAAGTGCTTACTGTTTGTCTAAGATAGGTATTCTCGCCACTAAGTCTGCGGCAGTCTGGTGCTATGGAAACAAGAAGAGGGCATTTTAGAGATGGTAGCATCTATGAAGAGGTCTCCTTTTCTCTCGCCGAAACCAGTCCTAAAGAGGGACCCCGCATCCCTACTTGAAATAATCATACCTCGTTACCATAGTCACCGCCACAGCTCCAGACGAATGTCTGGCAGAGTACCTATCTTAGACAAACAGTACTTTAAATTGTATGCCTGTAAGTGACGTCATCGCAGGTAAATCGTGGCATTAGTAGATTCAGAAGCCAATCAGGTTCGGCACATGCGTGGCGTCACACACAGGTATCCAATTAAATCTGATTTATATCACGTGGTTAGGCATAATCACAGTGGTTAAGCCAATCATTCCATACAGTTTAAAATATTACCTAAAATAAAAACATGGAGTAAAATTAATATTCATCGAGGAAAGCCAGCTGCTTATCAACTCATCAAGTAAAGAAATAGAAAAGCAGATAATTACAGTTAACAACACTAGTTTCAATTTATGAAATTTTTCATCCTTTGCACAACATTTAAAAGTGTAAAATACGACTTTTTATTTATCGAAATAAATATTCTGCAAAGTTTTCAACAGCAAATTATTCAGATAAATATAATATAAAATTCAAAATAAATAAATTAATATTGTTGCCGTATGTATTTTATTTGAAATTATTTTTTTCCTCCTTAAAAAAAAATTGTATCCGTATTCCCTCTATGTTTATGACTCCGACCTTTTTCTTAAAAATTATGAATGCCTGACCTGCTTTTAAAATTTGTCAATGTATATGCATAATTTAAACTTCTTGTATTATAAATAAAGGTATTTTTATTTTTTAAAAATTGAAGCTTAACGTTGACAGACAATTTAAGTCTAACTTATTTTTCTACCAGTTATAAAGAATTAATAATTAATTAATAATAATAATGTGTAATGTAATGTTATGTAACAACATTAAAATGTATTTCATTACATAAATACCTACTCAAATGTTTTGAAATATTTTTAAATTATACTTCTGAGTATTTAATAGTTTCAAATTTAAAAACAAAGTGCATTCTTTTCTGCAACGAATAAAAATTCACTTTACTTATCTTACATTAACTAAAAATAGATGACATTTTTATTCCTAGTGTTGAATTCACTAGATACCCTGCTTTTATATAAATTTATTATTATATTAATACTCTTTAAATATGTTTGTGAAGATTTACGATTTCATTTCGTAATAATAGCTTGAGTCATATATGAATAGCGAAATAATGGAATAATAATCACTAAATTATGCAAATTACATATGTTTTCCATTACTTGCAGTAATTGAATGCGTTGAAAGAATATGTTTTCCCTTTTTGCCATTTCTCCTAAATATAGTTTGTTTATATGTAACTAATAGTCAATAAGTTTTATACGATAGAAATTTTTTGTTGCTTTTATTCAAAATTTTATGTTAAATATGCTACGACTAAATACTTTGTTGCAGATGCAAAAAGATACATCGAAATTAATGACCCGCAGCATTAGGAAGTATCTAAAAATGACGGCTATTATTACTGTGGTAATGAAACCAGAGAATCCTTCCAATTATCCCAACTCCCACTGAAATATCGGTTAAAATTGCCTTTCTTTTTCTTAATGGTTTTTGGTGCTCATTTTTGGAAAGTTCTTTTTCTCTCTTAATGTTTTTTTATTCGTTTCCGATATTGGAATTTTCTTTTCCTTTTTTTGTTCAAGTAATAATCTCTCTGGATTTCTCCTCCGCGGTCAATTGGGTCATTCTCATCAGTAAAAGTCTTTATCTCTTTACTTCCGGGACTGTCTGGGTGAATAATTGCTGAAGAAAGGAATTAGTTATGCCTAATTCCGGTTAAAATGTTTTATTTGGTGTGTATGTCTGAGATGCACTTATTTTCAGTTAACATGCCTTCAATGTCAACCTTTTATGGGATTTCTATTACATTGTTTAATTGAAATCACTCCATACAGTTTGATGTATGGCTGAATTGGCGGACTTTTTTCTTAACAGTGTACCACCAATTAAATTACGGTTTATTATTTTCAGGTGTAGTGTGCCAGTTACTTTTATTTCTAAAAACAAATCTTTAAACCGCTGCATATATATATATATATATATATATATATATATATATATATATATATATATATATATATATATGCTTAGTTATTAACATGTTTAAATGGAAATCGAATTAACAATATTTTAAAAATATCTAAGTTAGATATCCAATTAAGATCAATCATCCTAAAGCAGACTTTGTCGTATGCAATAAAGTGAAACTGAGAAAATTAATGCTAGATATTAACTATGTTTTACAGCATGGAAAATTAAGTGTATCAATACAGTTCAAAAATTATTTATTGATTTTTTTTTTTTTTTTTTCCGCTTTAAAAACTGTGTTCTCTTTAAAACACATCAATTTATATTGGAAACATAATTGCAATGTAATTTAATAATGGGTCACAACTTGTTGTCCATCCATACACTTAAATCTGAAATACGGCGGATATTTACTGTCGATTGTTTAGAACTCGTAGTTGAAAAACCTAATCACAACATAGTGCAAATTTAATATTAATCATTTCTCCCGTACAACGTGAACTTCCATAATTAAGGGAATACTAAAGATAGTTTTACTTTCTGGGAAATGTCATAATAAAACCCGAAACGAGCTTCTGAATCCATTTATGGTAATCGATTGTATTTTATTTTATAACCGGCGTTGAATAACCAACCTTATTCTGAATTTATATCAGTCTATATTTAATTCTGCAGCCTTGTAATTTTGAAGCCAACCATGAAGACAAAGGAACTCTTGCATCAAGCATTTAGACAAACTAGCTTTCGAGGAGAACTTATTGATGGAACGAACCCACATTTGCTTTGAGGATAGCCACAAAAAGCTACCTTGGTTAGCTCGGCGGCAAGGGAATTCTAACCCATTAACCGTTGAGGATATTTTACGACAACATATAGTCGGGGCAAACCGGGCGCAGAATTCATTTTAACCAGTCATCGATGGGATTCGAACCCCTCATTGGGAAGTGGACGCTCTATCCCTTGAGCCACCTCGGCTCAATCGCTGATATTGAAAAATCAGTAGAATCGACGATTTTTTTTCCCCTCGTTTGATTGGAAAATGCTGTTTCCCGTAATTGTTATGAATTAATAACTATTACGCTACTTTAATATGTACTAACCGCGTGCCGCCGAAATTTCTGTGACGTGCTACTTACTAGCGCGCGTGGCATCTGTTCGCCACCTTTGATGTATGGTATGATTTCAATTAAATTGTTGTTGAATAGAATAATATGCGTAATATTGTTGATCTGTTTTCGATTGTAATGGTCGATATCCAAACCTCCAAACGAGGATGTGATATACTTTGTGCTACATATAAACGAAACAACTATAAAATGTCTAATTTGACATTTTTGTATCTTTATTTGTGTTTTATTCCACATTGATTTTGTTTTATTTGTATGGATGTTATGTTTCAATTACATGGGTACGTTGTGTTATGATTAGTTTTGATTACGTGCTTGTTCGTTTAAATTATTTACTTGTTGAATTTATTCAATTAGGCATCACAAGAATATCGTTCTGATTCCTATTGAAGCGACACTGGTCGTAACTTTCGGGAATATCGGCTATGGTTGATTAAATCATAATATGCGTGTAAAGTTAATATTTAATATGATTTCTATTACATAATTGATAAATGATTGATGTCATTGTTGATAAGTGAAATTTTTCCGATTGCATTGTTGATATGTTTTGATTACACTGCTTATGTGTTTTGTTTAATTGTTAAATTTCTACAATGGGATGGTTTGGAGACTCAATAAGAATGAATCCATCGCTTTCCAGTTAGTCGACCCAGGTTCGTAACTCGAATCCTGGCGATAGTGTGTATTGTTTTGGCGATGGTGTGTAAATTCTTATAGAATTTTTATTTCAGCGCTTTTTTTTAAATATATTTTTTTTTTTTATTTATTATTTTCATGGCATAGTTGATGAATGGAATTGTTTCAGTTACAAGGCATGAGTATTTTTTATTTTATTTATTACATTGTCTGTGAATGAATGATTTCAGTTGCATTATTGATGATGTGTTGAATTTTTTTAATACATTAATGATATATTGGATTTGCTAATAAACTAAGATTACATTGTTTGTTGGTCACCTGGTAAAAAAAAAAGGGGGGGGGGAGCGGAAAAATGATTTTTAAGTCAGAAGAACTCCTTAGTAAAAGATAGAAATTTTCATAACGTAATTTTAAATCTTACTCTCTCTTTCTCTCTTTTTTTTTTTTTTTTTTTTTTTTTTTCAATATAAGAAACAAATTTATTTCACTCACTTTTGTAGTTATTTTTGTTCTATTAACTTTTATTAAATATAATAATAAAAATAGGAAAATAATTTTGATAAGAGTACTATCTAGATGTGTGTTTAAAATTTTTTTAAAAATTTACAATCATATTATTATTATTGTTTTTTTTTGTTTAATTTGGTGATGAAATGTCCAACAAACCTAGTTGCATATATTTAAAATATAAATTTCTGATTTATTAAATATAAGAAGAAATTTAATATAGTTAGAACGTGTGCTCTTTAATTTTAGTTTAAATTTCTGTGGTTGCTTTTATGCCATTTAATATTTTACTAGTGAATTTAAGAAAATTCGATAAAAAAAAAGCGTAATTGTGGAATTGTTAGCTATAACGCAAAAGTCGTTTTATCCAGAACTTCGGTAGAAACTCAGTAAGAAAAATCACATTATGAGTTGTAGTTTGATAAGATAGCACTAATTTATCGCGAACTCCAGTTTTTGTGTAATAAAAACACTGACGCATAAGGCAAAACAAAGTGCTTAAGAAACCCGTTGGATGATGTTATGTATTTGTTCAAAAGATCGCCAAGCAAATCACCTGAAGTAGAAAAAGTCATCATAGTTGTTCCGTAAACTCTACTTATCGATTCGTTTCCGTGGCAAATAGACCGCGTAGGTTAAGTCGGGGCGGGTGTGAGTTTTGTTTTTGCTTTTGTGCACTGGCGTGGAAACAAATTTGGGACTCATTGAACCTTGTTACCATCTCGAATGATCAGAATTAGTGCTTTTTTCTTCTCCGAACGAAATGGTTTTGTGTTGAAGTAATCTATACCGATTTTATTTATTTGTTTTAGGTACTTTTTAGCAGGGTTTGTTGATTTAAATCAACTGATTTTTTTATATATATATTGATTTTAAAAGTTAAAAAACAGTGTTTTAAATTATTGATACTTTTATTATTTTCTTTTCTTAGTTTTTAAATTTATTTTAAATAAATTTCTGCATTAATTAATTTTAGTTAACGAAATTACTTTCTTTCTTGGTGTATGTTAAATTCCAACACATTTGAAATTACATTGTTAAAAATCTTTTGATTCTTGAGATTGAAAGTACAGATTAAAGTAAACATTTAATGCTGTCTTAATATAGACTTGCATAGCTGTAGAAAGTAATTAACAAACATGATTTCTTTAAAAAAAAAAAAAAAAAAAAAAAAAATTAAAAAAAAAAGCTGATGAATTCAGAATTCAGATTTGTTTTTCCTGATATAGTGTTATTCTTCTCTTTCAAACTCTTTCAAAATCTATTTGAAGCAGTAGGGTTATTAACGTATTTTTTTCTCATAATATGTTTACAGTATCTTTGAAATTATCAAATCTTCTATAAAGAAATATTGAGAAAAAAATTCCAATGAGTACATAAATTTTTTTCAATTTTTTTTTTAGCTTAATTTATTTATTTTGATATAGGATTAAAAATGAATATTTTAATATAAAAATATATAGATTAAATATTTATTTATTTTTTAATGAATGACTACATTTATAAACACAATCTGTTATATTTATTTTGTCATTTTAAAAATCAAGAGGGAAAAAATATCATGATTTTAAATTAAAATTATGGTTTGCTAATTGAAACTTTCTTTTAATAGTTAAAATACAGGAGTCTGTCCAATCCAAATTTACTACCGTTTAGCGGCACCTTCACAAATTCAACTTTAGGAAAAGCAGTGGAATAATTTCACAAAATACTTTTTCTTGAAATTTTATTTTTGTGTGATTTTTTTAATATAATTTTTAATTTTCATAAATGATGTCTAAATTTTCTCAAAATAGGTATACCTCTCAGAAAAACCTAGACAGACCCCTGAAGTATTCTTTAAATTCTCTATTTCATCTAGTCTTTAAATTTCAATCATGCATTTGTCTCAAAATGGTTGCTATGCATTCAAAACTATGTATTATAATGAAAAATTATTTTAGTAAGTTAGAGCTTCTAAAATATTGTTATAATATAGTTTTAATATTAATTTAATTTTGATTAAGCATTTATAAAGTTTTTTTTAATCATAAATTAAAGTTCTTACAATGTATTTCAATTAAAAAAAAATCTGATTTAAATAAAAAAAAATTCGATTTTTTTTTATATATATATATATTTTTTTTTTAAATCAAAAAAAAAAAAAAAAAAAAAAAAAAAAACACGAATCCAGCTTTTTAGTCATGTTTTCTACCTTTTAGGTTTTGCTTCAGTTTATTTCATTGCAGCCAGTGCGTGCATGTTTAGTTTCTGTTTATTTGATGGGATGGCGGAATATTAGCTTTGTTTACATAAGGAGGTTGTTGATGTTGAAATGTTACGTTTGGTGATTTTCGACCTTTTATCCTTAAGTAAATTACTACCCTCGTGTAATGTTTACATAAAATATTAAATTTTTTATGATTGTTATGATGATGATCCTTTTGATCTGAATCGGATCAGTTCGTTCACCTTAAATACTTTCAAAACATACATCGGTCACTTCAGAAGGTCCTCGCTTACCAAGTTTAAGCAGATTTGACTTCTGCTTCATTAAACTTGGTGTAAAACTGGAAATGTCTTAGCACCGTGGGAAAATTTGATTGTTTTTAAATGTCCAGTAGACCGTCGAGTTTTACGCTGTTTTTCGAAACTCTGTCGCCAAGGAAAATAAAAAAAACCTTGGTGTACGTTCCTTACACTTGAAGCAATGCGATGATTTTAAACTATATGTACAATCTTGTTTGAAGACAATTATTCAGTAACGGTCTATTATATGGTGTTCTTTACGTTGAAAGCTAGGGGTATAATATACATTTCCGAATATAAGTTTATCCGTGTATAAGCCGAAGAGTACGTTTTTTATTTAGAAATTTACCCACAATTCAAAATTGGTATATAAGCCGGCATAGCAAAAATGAGGCATGGAAATAAAAATCTAACCCCTCTCTTGTAGTAAAGGTTCCCATAGTGGGTAAAAGAAGCATGGATCTTCAGAAAATTACAATAGTCCTTTCAAATTGTCTTTTTTATGTGCTCTTTTTTCAATTTTTATATTTAGAAATTTTGTATGTACTTTTCGCGATATTTATTTATTATTGCTAATACTCGGCAAAAAGAGGTATTTCTTTTGGCGATGTCCTGGAATTTTTCAAAGCTAGTGGATCCAATTATAAGCCCAACTTTAGCTTCCGAAAATGTTTTCTTAATTCTCGGCTTACATTTGGAAAAATATAGTTTATATGCTTATATGTTGACTAATCTATGCTTTTTGCAAAGTGTCAAACATAAATCAGGTTATTAGAGCAATGAATTATGTATTTTCTGATTAGTCTAAATTTAATAGGGCGTTCTGCAATCTAAGAAGTGTTAGGCTGATTGAAAAATTCAAGAGACTTTTCCAATAAGTCTGTCGCATTGCACAAAAGACGGCAGCTGTTTCTTAAGTCTGATGATTATTTTGTTAATTTACGACATATATGTAAAATGAATGAAGGAATTAAATTCAGAAATAAAATCCTTTAATACGCCAAAAGAGCGGATAAAAATATTCTGTTGACCATTCATGATGATTGTACACCGTTCATATTTCTACCATAGATTTCGATGAGGAAAGTAAGTAGAATGTTTATTTAATGAGTTGTGCGCAGTAGCAAAGGTCTTTATAGTTATCATAAACAAAGTTGCTCTTTTATTTGACCTCCTGCTTTACAACTCTTTCTAAACAAATCCAACCTTTTCAACGATGTTGTAATAAACGTTATGCAGTCTTAAACAGAGTCATTTCCTTCTTCAACTACATCCATCGCCCAGTGAAGTAATTGTTTTATCACTCACTTTGAGAGTTGTGTCAAGTTTTGAATAGCTTTCAATCTCACTCTGCCTGTGGAATTTTTTTTTGGCTCTTCGCCAATCTTTCCGTCGACATTCTTAAACTGACATTAAGTAGTATCACTTATTTAAAATAATAAATAATATATACTTTTCTTTTCTTTCAATTATGAGAGTGATGTTATAAATTGATTCATTAACTCTTGGGATTCAGTATTTAACAGGTTTCGGTATCTTGCCATTCCCTAAAATTTCGGCAAAATCCAATAGTGATTCCTCGACAAAAATACGTAAATAATACATTTTAAATCTATAAGTATCATTACGTTTTTAGATTGCTTAAAAAATAACGGAAATCTTTTCTTTGACTAAGAAAAGCTTTTTTTTTAAAAAAACTTAAGTTTCATTACGTTTTTAGGTAGCTTAAAAAATAAAAGAAAATTTTTTTTTAACGATTTTCACGCTGTTTATGTCTAGTTGTTATAAAACTACTTTTTGTTATCGATTTCATGATTACCATTGTGTTATAGGTTTTTAAAAAAAAATAAATAGATATTAAAAGAGCGTGTGGATTAAGTTTGTTAATTTCTTTCGATACTTATTTATTTATTTTAATTGTTTTCGTAAAGAACGTTATTTTAGGTTACGAAATTTAATAGTTAAAATTATCATCTATTATTCTGCGTTGCTAATAAAACAAGAAAAAGGAAGAATAAGAATTTTTTTTTCATTAGATTAAACAATTACACTTTCATTACAGCTGTTTTTTTTTAAAATTGTTAATTCATAAGTTAGTTTTATTGATGCTTACAAAGGATGGTACATTTATTGGTCTATATAAAGGAGAGTACTCTTATTTACATTCAAAAGGTTGTACTTGTACTGTTTGTCTAAGATAAGTACTCTGCCAGACATTCGTCTGGAGCTGTGGCGGTGACTATGTTAACGAGGTATGATTATTTCAAGTAGGGTTGCGGGGTCCCTCTTTAGGACTGGTTTCGGTGAGAGAAAAGGAGACCTCTTCATCGAAGCTACCCTCCCTAAAATGCCCTCTTGTTTCCATCGCACCAGACTGCCGCAGACCTAGTGGCGGTCAGAGGCGGTCTTAGACAAACAGTATTATTGCACATGAATGATAATACTATTATTGTTATTTACAAAGGAGGTCGTTTTATTATCTGCGTTCAAAGAATGATATCTGTATTGCCTAGAAAGGATGATATTTGTAGAGTAATATTCAAGAAATGGTATCCGTATTGCATCATACATAAGGTAGCCCTTTTATTGCTGTATGCATAGACTGAAATCAAAAAATTAAATTGGTAATCCTTATATTTTTCTTTATAAGATACATTTTTATTGTGTTTTTCTGGAATTATAAGAAATTCGAAATGATTTATTTTTTTCGGCACGCTTTCAAAAATGAGGCATATCTGGATATCCGGTATAATTTTTTTATAACAAAAATCAAGCATTTGCTGAAAGAAGAAGAAAAAAGAATTACGCATGTTCATATGATTTGAAGAGGAGAGATTGATGTTTTTTTCCCCCGATGAAAGTAGAGAAAGTTATTATTAACTTAACTAGACCTTATCTAACTCAACTTTTGAAGTAATAATAGCGTGGTTAAAAGTTTGTTGACGTCACGAGAATTCCTCCTCGTTTTTCCACGCCTCTGGCAGTGTGCCAAAGTACATGGAGTAAAAAAAAAGCCGATGAGGGTTGGTTAAACCTATTAATTATTTATAACATCAGCGAGTATTATGAAGTGTCACTATATGTATTTGTAGCGTTAATAAATAACGACACGAATTTTATCCACGGAAATAGATCATTGTGTTGGAAAAAAGTTTATTACATTTCAAATAATATATTTTCATTAGGTGAGCTATTTATTGTTGTTATATAGTTTTTTACTGACTTCTTTAAAGTTATTTATTTTAGTTTTAATTCTTTTTTTTCTTCTTTCCCCTTCTGATAATTGAAGGGAAGGTGTGTGTGTATTTGTTATTTACTTATTTTATTACTTATAAGAATTAATATGACTCATTTTAAACTTTTGTAACATTTTTTTTAATCAATTCAAACTAAACTATAACAATCTGTAATTTGTCACAAATAAAAAAAAATAAAAGAAGTCAAGATAAGGAGGGAAAAAAGGGAGAAAATCGTAATTATATATTTACTCGCTTTACTAAATGACGCGGGCTAATATAAAGATTCGTTCTTATCAACTTACTTATATGCGCAAAAATGAAACAAAACAAAATACTTTTTAAAATCATTTTATTTTTTATTTATTTTTATTTATAAGTTTAAAGTGTATCGTTTTAAATTTTATTTGCTATTTGCGTAAGTTTTTATGATTGCGTATTTACACTGATTCAAGTTCGACTGAATATCAAAATGTAATCACTAAGTTAAACAATTGTTATGGTTAAGGCTCCTCTACTGCTTCGGGCTTAATGCTGATTTTAGCTTTAAATTGAGGAATTATTACACTTATTCTCTATGAAAGTTAATTGATTCTATTTATTCAATATTACATAAAGAATTTTTTTTTAAAAAAATATGTATTGAATTTATTAAAATTATGGATTTAATAATAATAAAGATTTTATTTTAGAAAATATGATTAATGATATTCTTAATTATGTAAATCATTTCTTCTTGAAAAGAAGGGTGTGGGAATAAAGAAAAACTTTATGTCAAATGAACGCTCTTCTAGTAAACTTTTATGACGGTGCTAAAGTATTTTATGAGGGAAATTTAGTTTGTTCAATGCATCTTCTCTGAAAAAATAAATATTTTGCTTTTTTTTTATCGCACATAACTCTATTGCATTTTGCCATTTTTTCTTGTTGTAATCAAAAGTTCTTATTTTTGTATATGTAAGTAAATTCTCTATAGTTTATATAGTTCTCTATAGTTAACTCAGTTTATATTTTGCTTAAGTATTTAAAGAAGTGTGCTAAACAATGAAATATACGATGTAACTGTTGCTACCGGCTACAGGGCGACTAAACAAAAAATGATGATTTTAAATTTGTTAGTTAGTCGCCACCCGGTCACCATTTTATTCTCCGAAAATGCACCTCGTATTCTTCAAAACACTTGTTTTCATCTTCTCGGATTATTTAACTATATATGTGTCATTCATTTTACTTTACGCTGGTTCAAAATTTTAGGGAAACTGAATTAGGTTATCAAACGTTTCATTCGTATTGTGTGTGTGGGGAGGGGGTTTCAATTTACGACTTCTAATATTTAAAAGTAATTTAATTAATATAATTTCATTATTATCGTTGCAATTATTTCAAAATTATTTTGTAGCTTTTGTTCGTTTATAAACATAAATTTATGTTACATTTTTGGTTCAAAAGCTCCCCTATCTTTTATTTTGTGAAAATGTTAAAACTTAAATTTTACATGAACTTGCTTGGAGAAGTCATGATAATTTTTCTTCATTTTAAAAATGGACCATGCAGTACATACCATATTTCGAAAAATACTTTAAATATAATGAATAACATTAATAAATGATATCAATATTTTTCTTTAAAAAAGAGAGAAATTGTAAATTTATTTTATTTTTTTATTTTATTTATTTATTTATTTATTTATTTTGAAAAATAAGCGACGTGTTTACAAAAGTGGCTACTGGCTGACAACAAAATTACTTAATTTGTAAATTTATTATTAAGCCTCATTTTTAGTTTTGTTTAATTAAAATACTTGTGAGGAGATAAAAGCAAAATTTAAAAAATTTTAATAACTAGATTCTCAAAAATGAAGAAATGTGTCCCAAATAAAAATTCTCAGTGCTTATTTCGGTCTTTTTTCTTTTTCTTTATTTCAAAGGAAAATAAGATTTAGCTTATGTGTGTATCCAGTTAATGCATACACTAAAATCAAATCAGAAGTTTATAATATGGCGCTCCAGACCTGTAAATCTAACCATCTGATATTATAGCATTGATAAAATGATACGCTGAAAAATTTCCATTATTTATCACTCATTAAATATTTTCATTTATTGATAAATTTATTTAATCCTTTGCTAATGGCTGGTACAACGCATGATCCAGAATGACAGCTGCTATCATGTGCCGTAGGGAAAAGGTTAAGTCTTAGGGTTCCGCCAAGAGATGATCAATCATATAGGGTTCCTTAGCCGAAAAAAACTGGTAACCACTAAGACTACTTTATATATCACGCAATAGTTTTTATGAAATTTGTATGTTTTTCTTATATATTGTGTCCCCCCTTCCTTTTCGTGCCAGGTGCTATGTGTTTACAAAAATCCTCCTGGTCCATGTAAATTTTTCAAATAACTTTTTACTGACCAAAGCGGAAGCCACCTTCAATTATGGCACGTGCCCTTAATATCCTGTCTTCTTTGATCTGGTTTGAAGGGTTGTCTACACCCCCTTTTCAGAACTCTGGATAGTTGCGGGGTGGAAAATCGCCCCTCCCCCTCCGTTTCATCATATTTGCCTGAGAGGCTCCATTTAAACACGCTTTTAGTAGGTGCATTGAATTTTAGACATTAGGCGCGACAGCTGTCACAGACGGTTGCATGAAAGGTGTTAACTTAGAACAAAAGAAGCTGCTAAGCAGATTTGACAACTTAGTTTAAAAATTTTTATGAATTTTTCATGAAAAAATAGCGGATGATTTGTTATTAGAAAATCTATGTTTAAAGTTTGAATATAGTTCTTAAGTCTGGCTTGTTAGTGTGAAAGGAAGCATATTCTTGGAAATTAATTATTTTGAAAATTCGGTTTTCAATGGTAATTTTGAATACTTAAACATTAATTATTATTTATTTATTTGTTAGGGAAAAAAATCAATATTTATTTATTGATGGTGTCTACGTTTGTAATAAAAAGTATTTATCTGTCCTGTTTTCAAATTATTATTTTTTAAATTTAATGTCTTGTAGTGTCTTGTAGTGTAGCATACGATTTTTATATTCCTAAGATTTGTACCTAAGTCGGTTTTAAAGAAATTTCAATTGCTAACAAAATTTGTAACATCTAAAATTTCTAAAGCTTTATACGTATAGTTATAGTTTTTATTGACAAAGTTAATAAGATTGTTGTAGATAATATCAACCAATTATTTTTTTGTAAACAGGCACTTTTTATTTTATTTAATAATACAGCAATTTTTCCTTATTTTTTTTAATAATTATTAAATTCATATTAAAATTTTTTTAAATGGATATAGCAGAAAGCTACAAATCGTAATTAAATATACCAATCTGGTTAAGAGTATTAAGATGCGAGTTGAAGAAAGAGAACTTATCTTTTTAAATTGATAATCATCTTATTAAATGGTTCAAATGTGAGAGGGCGTTTATCCAATATAAAATAAAATGTGATAAATTTTTATTTTATTTCAATGTCCTCTTAATGAATAAGTATTAATATTAAATTCTATCTTTTGAAATGTTGGACTTCATTAAATTAACATAAGAACTTATAATTACATATTTATGCATGCTACCTGACATTTTAAATTCTTATACATTTGACACCGTCCAAATTAATTTATAGAATTAATTTTACTTTGAAAAGTCTGTTTTTACGTAGGAATCGTCGAATTAATACTTCATTTGTCGAATTGATCCTTCATCTAATATAATATATATTGAGTTGTATTTATTTATAGTATTATGCAGTTTTGGTTATCATTCATTTATAGGACGTAAAAGTTATCCAATAAAATTGAATAATCATGAAATTTAAACATGAAAAAAAGCAAATATGCAATGTTATTATCACAGTGTTTTTTAGTTATAATTGTCGTAAATTTAAATATGTATTAAACTAATAACAAATTTGTGACAAATGCAATAATCTTTCCTTTTTCTTGTACTAAAAATTCGTTGTTTTCTTTCTCTGTTTATTATTTACTAAATGATTAATTTGCCACTCGAAGGTAATTGAATTACGTAAACATACTAAGTTATTTTGCCAATTTTATCAATTTTTAACGATAAAAAATAATCTGAAGAGAATTAGAAAAAATATATGATGTCATAATTATGATTATAGCTTTGAGTGTCAAAAATGTAAATAAATATTAGATTAATTACAAACGAATTTATTAACCTTATTAGAATTTCACTATCGATCGTTTTCATGAAAATTATATTTTTAATAGATAAAATTGTAAATAAAGGGTTTTAAAAATAAATAAATAAATAAACAATATCATTTATTTAAATATATCCTCGATTTTATTTACCTCGCACATTTTAATTTGTTTTAGGATTTGTAGATAAATCAGCAAAGTCTACTGCCTAACTATTCCATACAAACAAAATAACTTAAAAATTATACAAATTAATTTCTTCAGAGACTTAAATCTCACCTTTACTTCCGCGATTAGTTTTTTCTCCCATGAAAGAAAAAAAAGTGTTCTTATTCTATTGTGATTCCTCTTTTCACCTGGTGTGTGATCAACAAGCTGACCTACTTCCGCCCGAAGGGAATTTTCTATGCATATTCTTTTTTTTTATTCCATCTACCTTCTATCATTCCCTGTCCCCCTTCGCTCATGTATTAAAAATATAAAAAAAAAGCAAACGATATCAAGTAGCGAAATACAGAATCTTGTAGATATTTTGACCTTACTAGTGGCAAAGAAGGTTAACCTACTTTTCCATTGTTTGGCAATACCGTTTTCTACTGTGACACCAGTTTTATTTATTTATTCATGCAAGGTCGAGGAAAGAATTCTATGTTTGTTTACGCATGGTTTAACAGTTGTTTACTTAAGATGTACCGAATGTGTTTTTTTCTTTTATCAAATAAAATTTCAAATTGTTTACGTTTAAGTGATGTTTATTTTCCGTGAATATAGCTATATTTATGTAAGTTTATTAAAAGAATTAGATTTTTTTTTTCCTTTTTAAATTTGTTTATTGTTGGTTGGATTTTCATTCCGTCAAAATGTCTAGAGAAATTTATGAAGTATGAAATTTTAAGGCGATTTCTTGTCATCATAAATTCATGATTTATAAAAGATGGAACGCAATAATGAATGTCTTGAATCAAATGAATCATGTCTAGTTAAGTTTAGGGCAGTAATAATTTTTTAATGTTTATTTACTAGTATATATAATAGCTGAATTAAATAGGCTATCTTAGTAAAAAAGTTTTTACTAATACGGGTTTACGAATTCTTCTCAATTAATGTACTGGTGTTCCATCTATAGCTGGAATCAGTTTACGTTTTTATACAAAACTTGAGAGATTGTTTATTCCGAAATGCATTTAGAGAAAAGTTTTATGCGGTATTTGTACTATAAAATTGCTATGTTATGAATGACATTTTATTAGAAATTGGTTGTTTAAAAATAAAAATGTAAATAACATTATTTTTCTTCTCAAGAAAACAGCGTTTCTTGTCAAATTAAATTGACAATTATCATTATTAATAATTTTATTTTTAATTTGACGTACTACTTAGTCAGTATAGATTGTCTTTGATTTTGCGCCTAACTATTTTTAAAACATCATTATTTTACTATCTAATTTTTTGTTTCACTTCGTTTCCACCTAAACGTCCGTTATTACCTTTATTTTTGCATGTTCTTCCCAAATTTCCAGAATCTTGGGGAAAACGGACAGGAAATGAAAGTGAATCAATGAAAAGTGAATAAATGAAAGTGGTTGTTTTCACATTAATGGACAATTATTTTTCAGTTTCTTTATTCGATGTACGTACATGTTGTATTGAATTTTTAGTGCTTTTTAAAAACAAATTAAAAAGAAATTACGTCCAGAAATCACGTCTAATTCATCCTCTCTCTGGATATAGATTATAAATATATTTTAAAAGGGTAAAGGAAAAAGATTATACGGAAATTTTCAACATGGTTCACATTTTCCTTTTATCTTTTAGTTAACTATTCTGAACTAAGATTTGTCATGCGCTCTTTGTTCGAAACCCGATGATTATTTAGAATTGTTTGAAACATGATGGCTGTTATAAATCACGTGTATCATTTCATTTCAAAACGTATGTATGAATTGTAAATAATATATTTTTAATAGTAGTTAATTCTATCTGTACTTATTTCTGTTGAGAAATATTAGGGGGACCGAAAAATAATGTCGTTTCGGTGCATTTGATATTTGCTATCAAGATTTTATTTTTAATCAGTAATGTATTCACCATCGTTAGCAACAACCTTTCAATGCCGAATCGAAAAAAAAAAAAAGAAAAGAAAAAAAGAATTGGTTCGGGCCAACTAATAGTTAACATCATTAATATATAGAGGCAGTCTAGTGTATTAGGCAGGGTTCGTAGTTGACCTGATTTTCTTGATTGATTTAATTTATGTGTGTGTTCAGAATATACTATTTCGACAAACACTGATTCTGAAAAAATTATTTGAATTTTTTTAAAAAAATTTCTTTCACTAGAAAAGAAGTAAGAAATACCTGTCAATGTTATACGTTTTTATTCAAAAATTTAAATCCGAAACGTGTTTAAAATGAAACGGAGTTTTAGCGTGAGAACCGGAACACCTTCTTTATCTTCTTCTGTTCAAAAGAACGAATTATTACCACTATTGGAACAGAAATGTCTTTATTAACCACATCTTTTTTACAGAATCGATTTCAGTTTTTACCTCTTCTCTCATCATAAGTCAGTAATAGGCACTTAACGTCTAAGTTGTGCACAGCAGGTGTCTCATCCATAGGCTATTAGAGAAGAGCTAGTTTTTAAAGGAAATTTAAGCACCCTTCTACTATTCAATATCTTTTTTTTAATAAGCGAATCTAACTATGCACTTGCTGAACTTCACAATATGCCTGATATAAGTTAAATACTGTTGTAAATATCCTGTTGCGGCTCTATTTTGGAAAATTGTGAATGTATTTTTATTGTATTGTAAGTTTATTGTCTTTTACAATCAGCTATTATTTTGTGCCTATGACAAAACTTTTATTTTATAACAAAAATAACCTGTAAATATTGAAGTTGCTTAAGAGTCTCAACATTGCTCCTTAATTTGGTTTCTTTTCTGGCATTTTTTAGCTTTATTGTAAAACTTATTTTTATTTTCTTAGTAATGAGGCTGGGGTGCTACTTTTCCGTCTAAATGACTAAATCTCCTCAATGGATATAATTTTGCATAATTTTTGTTTGAAAAAAAAATTCCTATTTTTCACTAAAAGTTTATCTAAAATTAGGAAGTAATAAAATTGTGTCCCGTTCTATTATCACAATAGCAGTCAATCCTTTTAATGATTATTATTATTTTATTTATTTTGCTTTGTGATAATAATCATTATTTTCGAGTTTTTTTTTTTTTTTTTTTTTTTTTAAGTTACTTATATTTGATAATACACTTCACAACTTAGTCGTTTTGGATTGCTTATATCATCTTTTCATTCTATTTAATAATGATAAAACTTAATATTCATAAAAATCGCAAACATTTGATAGTTAAAATTTAGGGACCATCCTCTAATTACTCATCGTTCAGTCTTTCATTTTTCAAGTCTTTTTGATCATCTTATGAAAAAGAAACTCAGCATTTTTGCTGTCATTAAAACAAATCGCTTCGTTTTTGAGCAATCATTTCAGATCAACTTGTTCCTATCTTAATATTTTATTTGAAAAATGTTGAGTATTGCTCATATATTTTTTCTTCTTAATGTTGAGTAAATAACCCAACAAATTTTCAGAGCGGTAGAGTAAATTACATGTTTTTTTTTTTTTTTTTTGGTTTTTCGTTTCCCCTTTAAAATAGATTGATTTTTTTGCAAAATGATGTCTTTATTTTTATTTTGAACAGCTATGAAGCCTGGAATATGTCAATGGACAGATCTTATCATTTGGCAAAAGCGACGCACGATAATTAAGTTGCTGTTTTGGGGGAATATTTTCATATTACTGTAGAATTTTATTTACTTGAAACATATTAATGCAAAAGTTTTTTACTGATTAAATTTTTTTTAAATCGAAGCTTTTTCAATGTCGTATAATCAACAGTTATGTTACCGTAACATACGTTATCATGAAACATATTTTTTATGGGGTATTTACAACCATTGTGCTCGAAATGTATTGAATTTTTTTTCTCAATTTATTTAACTTAGAACTAATAATACAATGCCTTTTTTTGGGGGGGGGGGGGAGGCGGGATTAAACGTAATTTTTTATCGCACTTTTAAATAAAAAGTCGTGTAAACTCTTTTTAGACGGGGGAAAAAAAAAAAAGAAAAAAAAAACTTTTTTATTGAATGGAATTGTATTATTTTAAAGGAAGAAAGTTTTTACATACTTTGATGGAGTCAGGTGAAGAAAATATTAGTTAAAAAGTTAATTACTGTAGTTACATTTTACCTTAGAAAGAAATTCCTCCTTCACTTTTTCTTCTCTAACTCTCTAATGAGGTTACTCTTTATTTCTTTTTTTTTTTTTTTACTCAGAAATCATTTGTGCGACCTCTTTTCAAGTCTTTAACGGTAGATTCTTTTAGAATTTAAGGCTCATAGTGTGAGGTTGTAATTAAATTTCGTAATTTGTGTACATGGTGCTTATGCTGATACAGATTATTTTCTCGCCTTATATTAATTCTAATTATATGATGTTATAATTGCTGTTGCTTTACCACAAACTGTTGGAAAAAAAATTTCAGTTTATTTCATTTTATAAATCAAATCTCGATAACAAAACTCTTCGGCCCATTTTTACCGATGGTGGAGTATCGCTTGCAGGTTAACACTTGCTTAGGTCGTCGAGAATTTGCTCTTGTCCATTTTGTTTTAGCGAAAGAGTTGGTCTCTAGCTCCCTATGTTTGTTACATCGAGTACCACAGCAATGAAAACTATTTTTTAAACTTTTAATTTTAACGGCATAGACACAAGTGAAACAATAGTGTGAAAATAGTTTCTTTTTAACAAATTTAAGTGCAAAACATTCGAATTGTTGTTTAATGCAAAATTTAAATTAAAAACAAATAAAATCAACGGTAGTTGTTGATTATATTATCATCAACGCAAGTAAAACAATATCAGTGTAAAGATAGTTTTGCATCAAACTAAAGTGCTAAGTTTTCGAACTGTAAGTCGACTTGGCTTATATTTTGCTGTTTAAAAAAAATATATATATCATCGGTAGTTTTTTGTTTTATCATTGACACAAATTAAAAATTAAACTTGTGGAAGTAGTTTGTTTACATCAAATTAAAATGCTAAGTATTCGAACTGTAAGTCAGTCTATCTTCGGCGCTGCTAAAAAATATTCAAATCATCGGCAGTTTTTGGATCGACATAGGTTAAAAATAAAAAGTGGAAAATAGTTTGTTTACATCAAATTTATTACAATCGTAGTTCAGCTTATCTTTTCGCTTTGAAAATATCAAAATCAATTGCAGTTTCAAATTATCGTCGACACAAGTCACACAATATTAGCATAAAAATAATTCTCCATTATGAAATTTATTTTGCAAAAGATTCAACTATAAATTTTTCATCGAGTTAAAAGTATCAAATTTATAGTGCAAAAGATTCTAACTCAACTAAGATTCACCAGTTAAAGTATTTGAACTGTAATTTATTGTATCGTTTGCTGTTAAAAAAAATATTCAAGTCATCGTCAGTTTTTGTTTTATCATCATCACAAGTGAAAAATAAGTGTAAAATAAGTAGTTAGTTTACTTCTAATTGAAGTATGAAGTAATGAATATTGTAGTTGTAGTTCAACTTATCTTTTCGATTTGAAAATATCTAAATCAGTTATAGTTTCAATTAATTTATCGTCGACACAAGTGAAAACAATCTTAGGATGAAAATAATTCTTCATTTTCGAATTTCTTATGCAAAAGATTCAATTATAAATTTTTTATCAAGTTAAAAAGAATCAAATTTATAGTGCAAAATATTCTAACTTAGCTAACAATTAAGAGATACGTAACTTTTAACGTTCTTGAATGCTTTGATTAACTTGATTTCATTATCATGTGGAATTTCCTATTCAATAAATAAATAAAGCCTCAATAATATTTTTTCGTGTTACTAAAATGCCGATATACTCTACAGAATATCCAATAAAACTGATGTACTTCATCCGATTTCCATCTGTATGAAAGCGTTATGGACTAAACCTTAGGATTATCTCAATAATCGCATTAAATTCAATTACTCTCGGAATCAGATTTATCTGTGTTAAAAGATATCATTCCATTATCCTTCTGGGACAGCTATCATTGAGTAACCGTTTTCATCCAATTTCGCTCTTATTGTCACCCGCTTGTCTAGAGCGGAAAGGGAAATATAATTGAAACCAGATTTACTGATTCACAGCAATTTTCCGTTTCAGTAAATTTCTTTTCCTCAGTTGTTCAACAAGAATTTAGTTGTGGTCATTGTGAATTTGTATGATTGTTTCATCGGAAATACAAAATATCGTATTCGGCGTGGAAATTTGTGTGATTTATTTTCGTTCGAATGCAGTAAATTTTCCAAATAAATCCTTCAATAAATTTAACTGAATATTTTTTTTATTTCTATTAAGGTCCTTTATTGTTTCTCAAAAAGTGCCCCGTAGGAGTATCAAATGGATTCCTGGAGTTAGGCTTTCTTAAACCATTAATTTATATGTTTATATCCAATCAATAATCTATAATTCATTTAATAATTTGGTTGTTTTTAGGAAATTAGGCATTGTCATACCAGTGACAAAAAGGTAGAAAAACGCTAAAAAAAAAATATAAAAAAATAAAAAATTAAAAATACTCCTATTGAATAGGTTATGAAACAGGGGTTTCAAGTGTTATTAAATTTCTTTTTTTTAAAACCTAATAATAATTTTTGATATTTGTAATTATGGACTTAAATATTGTATATTCATATGCAGGGGTCTGTTTAGAAATTACCAAATATTTGTTGCATACCAAACAATACCAAATATTTGTTGCATCGCTAATTTAGTAACTGCATTTGCTGTTTATTTTTTAAAATTTAATTTTTTGAATCATAATTTTACAGTGTTGAGTATAATCTTGTATGTCTTTTACAATTGAAAAACTCCTTAAAAAAGTTTTTTTTTTTTTTGCAATAACGGACCCTTTTTCACAAATTCACAAAAGCGGACCCTGGTTCGAAGAATATAACTTAACGTTTATTTTATATTCACAAATTACGGGTAATTTTTTCATAATTTTACAAAAAACGGACCTTTCACAAAATGTCTGGACAGACCCCTGATATTGAAATACTTAAAAAGCCAATAAAATAGCAAAATTTTGAAGAATATGCATTTGTGCATAATTGCATCAGTATTTTTGATTGAAATTTTCATTTCTGAATAAACTAACCGAGTTCAAGAATAAAGAATGTTCCTTAAATTTCTAACGTTTATGAAAGTACATTTTCGAAAACCACATTTCATTTCATTCATTCATCTCAAGAAATATTTTCAAAATTATAAGTAGTCTTCAATTATTAGTAATAATTAGTAATCGGGAGCAAAGTTAGCGACAAAGTGTTAAGCTGTCGCCTAGAATTAATTGTTATTTTATTTCATCGGAACAACGGAACGAAAGTCAAATATGAAAGATATAGGGAGGGCATCGCATGTTCAGTTTAGAGATTTTAGTTGTAGTTCTCTTAATTTTTGTTCGAATACAGTCATCTTTCCGATTAAGTTTTTCAACCATTTAATTGAACATTGTCTTACGTATCGTATTGAAGCTGCTTTTTTCACCTATTTGTTTTGAGCAGAAAGGGAGATATAATTGAAACTAAATTTATCACTTACAACAATTTTCCGTTGCAGTTTATTTATTTTTAAAAAAAATGTGTCTCTCAAGTTTTCGACAAGAGCTTAGGCACAAATGTTTAATTGTGATCACTGATAATTTATTAAATAGTCTCACCGGAAATACAGGAATCAGGGTTGCCACAAGCGACTAAAAGGCAACCATTTGCAACTATTTTTGGCATGAGACGACTAGGGCAACTTTTTTTGCCTGAAAAGGTTATAAAAGCAACTATTTTCAGGAAAAGAAGACTATTGGGAGACTTTTCTGTACTCCTAGAAATGTTTTTTTTTTTTTTTTCCTTCTTCTTTAAAGCGTAAATTGGGTGGAAAATTTGCAACCCACAAGATAGTTTCTGAACACACTAAACTTTTTTTTTTCTTATAAAATAAAAAATGTTGAAAATTTTGAATTGCAAATTTGAGTCTTCACTTTTTAATTCGTTCAATCTGCACAGATTCCATTGTGAATCTATTTCATTTCTCGATCACCTTTTCAATGATTATTGCTGCAAAATTCCTCATCATTTAAAAAAAAGAAGGAAAAAAAACCCATTTTTAATACGATATTGCGATGTGTGAATTTCCAATTTGAGTAATAACTTTTCATTATATATATTAAAAATTATAATATTTTCCACCAATTTGACTGAATGTATCATGGTATATGACGTCATTAACAAAATTTTAGTCATATTTTTCATGAAATTTTGTTCTTAACACTAGAAAGACGGAAAATTAGTATATACCTATATTGCCTAAAAGCAGTCAAAATGACTGGATTGTGAATGCGTAAATAAATTTGTTTAAAATTAATTTTTAATATTTTTTATATTATTTACAGTTATATAACAAGTCATTAGTAAATATTAACAATAAAAAAAATTATATGTTGTACAAAAAGTCACTAAATTCTAAGAAATTGCGTCATTATATGCATCATTGTTTTTCTAATTGAAATTAAAAGCAGTCAAAATGACTTCCTTAGGCAATCTAGTGTTAAGGCAACTATTTTCCTAGTTTTTGGCTACTATTTTCATGCTTCAGGCTACTAAAAACAACTATTTTGTTCATTTTTTTCTGTGGCAACCCTGAGGAATGAAAGCTAAGGAATGGAATAACATATTCGATGTAGAAATTGCTTAGTCGCCATCTTTATTTTTGTTCGAATACTTTTTAAATTGTATTTTTCAATGATTTGAATCAAAGAGATCGATAAGGGTAGAAATATCACTCGAAGGTTAAATCTTATATTGAGTGGTTTCTTTAATGATTCAATAAATTTATTTTACTAATCGTATTCAAATCCTTTATTGCCTCCTGTTTGTCTAGAGCGGAAAGGAAGGTATAATTGAAATCAAATTTATTCATTCATAGCCATTTACAGGAAAGATTTATTTTCCTTAACCGTTCAGACGAGAGCAAGGCTACAGAGACATCAGTTAACGTGTGACCCTTAAACATTTATTAAATTAAAGCCATTAAATTGAACTTTGCAAAGGTTGAAGTTATTATAGTAGTTATCCGCTATATTTTTGCTTGAATGCATTAAATTTTCGAATTGGAAATTTAAAATCTGTTTCTAACGGAAGACTGAAATAATTGAATCAAAATCTATTATTTACAGAAATAATATTTAACTTTCAATGTACAATTAAGTTTAGAATTAACTGGGTTTTTTTTAATTTAAATTTTTATTTTTTTATTGTTATTTAAATGGTACATAATGGTAGGTAGATAATTCAGAACCAAAGAACTTCAATTTTTTCTTTTTTGTAATCGTAGAAATACTTTTTAAAATCATGGTCATCAAAATCGTTTATCGTCTCTAATACTATCATCATTTATATTTACTTAATTTTGAAAACTGTATTTATATTGTATGTGTCCAATGCAAAATTGAAAACATAATAGTGTATATAAAGACTTTCTTTTTTATTTACTATTCATGTAATTTAATATTCCTGGAATCAGTAAATCAAAATGAATCTAAGCTTTAGATAACTTAATACTTAGGATTTTTCTAACAAATAGCAGTTGTCGTTAACTTTGTCATGTCATCATTAACATGTCAACGACCTGTTATTTTTTTAAATTTATTTATCTTAATTTTGTTTCGTTTTAAAAATAATGAGTTAAGAGAGAATTTTCAAGCCTAGAAACTGTACATACGGATCTCGAAATTCAAATCGTGTTTTTAACTTTACGTCTTCGAGATTTAAATAGCTACATCCGATTTTTCCCATATTTTAAATATATATATATATATATATATATATATATATATAACTAGGAGGACTATACTATATAAAGAAACAAAAATAATAAAAAAATTACTACCGATAAGAGAAGTAAATAAATAAATCAAACTTAAGTATTGTATCATAAAATTAAGTTTTTGGTATTACGAATTGTGTTAGGGATCATGCTACAGTTGTTAAAAGGTTTTCGTTCCTTGCCGTTTAATAAGTAGGTCAGAATCAAATACTGGAAACATTTTATCTGTCAGTGGGATAAATATTTTTAGAATACGAAGGGAAAAAAGAAAATTCAAGCAGGATTTACGATTTAGTTATATTATTAGGTTTCATCACAAAACATTAAAATTACCAATTTTAAAGTAGGTTTTATTAGAAAATTCTTCAATTTTTTAAATGTTTCTTCTGTTATTGTGCACAATAACCAATTGTTCTTGTCTTGTTTATTTTCTTTTATATTTACTTATGCAGTTTTAAAGTGGTTTTTATTTTAAATATTTAATTTCAAAAACCTGTTTTCACAATTTTTATCCCCCTTCCTTGAAATATTCTGAAACAAAATGTTTCAAGAACCAATTGATTTTAAAAAAAAGGTCAAACTTTCGTATTTTTTGCGGAAAGCTACTGACGTAGCAAATTATCAAATTTTTCTGTTTATATTTAATTTATAGAAAAAAAAAGGAAGAAATTAAGTGAAGTCTCCATCGTAGTCAAAGAAGGAAATCCTTATCAAAATTTATTGATTTATTTCTCATGGTAAAATAGGCGTTAAAACCATTTGTGGTTTGCAAAAAGAATTTTTTAAAAAAATAGCATTTATTATTATTATTAAAATTGAAATAAATCTATTTATGTCATTACTGTGGAAATATACCTAAAATTAAATTGTTGAAGAGATTAAAAAGCAACAACTTGGATATCCACGAATCTGGCGATATTTTGCCTAAAATTAAAATAAAAAATATTCTGCATTGCTCATATCTGCATGAAATTGTATTCGCACTTATTGTGTACAAAAACAAATATTAGTTTTAATCTAAGTTGTAATAGAACTGCATTAAACAGAATTAAACGAATTGTGTGTTTAGTTATTAAATGTTCGTGCACTCCTATGCGGGCAATAATGAAATTCTTCTTGATATATTCTAAAAATATATAGTTTAACCAGAATACCCATATAAACGCGGTGACACTAATATTTAACTATGAATAAATGAATTGAAGTCTATGGGGCAATTATCTTATTCTTCAAGTCAGACGACGTGCTATTTGCGTGCTGCAATTCATTATCTCGTTTGTTCGCTTACTAGATTACACTTAAACAAAAAGTATTCCTTTGTTATATATAGAAACAGAGTGCTATAATGAAGCTACTTTGTACTAGGAGCTTTGCATAAAAAAATTATTTACGAATGATATAATGGTTACGGCGAATTTATATGAAGTAGTTCAAGGTCTAGTATAATAAATATCCATAATTGAGTCATTGTGTTCTAATAAATAAAAAAAACTCTCTCTTCTCTCTCTCTCTTTTTTTTTTTTTTTTTTTTTTTTTTTAAAATTGATTTGTACATTTAATTCATGCGTACAATGCGTAATGTTTATATTTTGTCATTGTTTAATTTACTTTTTAGCTTTAATTTGCTTTCAGTTATATCTTTTGTTAAAATGAATAGAAAGTATTTACGTATGCAATAATCTCAAATCATTTTGCAGATACATTTTTTAAAACATATTTTTAAGTCACAGGCACCGCTCACAGGATCGCTCGAAAATTTTTATTTTCTAAACCTTTTTTTTTTAAAAAAAAAAAAAAAAAGAAAAAGAAAAAAAAATCAAGGAAAAGTTAAGCCGGTATGGTCGAACCTTTTAGCTATCCAAGTGTTTATCTAGCTTCAGCATACACAAAAATTTCTCAAAAAAAAAAAAAAAAAAAAAAAAAAAAGTTAAACAATGTATTTAAAACAATGTATTTAATTGTTATTTTACCATATTCAAACAAAACAGTCAAAATAACCCTAAATAAGATGGTAGTCAAATTGTTAACTGTGAACAGAATTGTTATCTGAATGGGGTCAAAAAATAGCATCTATGGTCCCTTGGTGACCTTGAAAAGAACCTTACGTTCATTCCGCGCAGTTTCCATAAGGGTGGATACTACTACAGTTGCCAATCCTAAGCCTGTAAAAAGTGAAGGGTTACTTAAAATTTTTATAGCCGTTTTTTAAAATTTGTCCACTTATCCGAATAATTTTATTTTATTTTATAACCGTCGTTGAACAGCCGACCCAACTTAATGGGTTTACGGCTACTAATGTTCAACTCCGTAGCCTTGTAATTTTGAACCCAATCCAGAAGACAAGGGAACTCCTGGATCGAGTATTGGGAGAAATTTGCCTTCGTGGAGGACTTTTTGATGGAGCTAACCCGCATTTGCGTTACATGGAGAGGAAGACCACGAGAACCTCCCACGGTTAGCCTGACGGCAAGGGGACTCTAACCCATGATCCGTCTACCACTGAGGATATTTCACGTCAGCACTGTGGTCAGTGCAAGCCGGATGCGGAATTCGTATCGACTGGGATTCGAACCCGGTTCGCCTCATTGGAAGGCGAATGCTCTATCCCCTGAGCCATCGCGACTCTATCCGAATAATTGTCGGTATACCGTATACGATTTTGCAAGTCAGGACTAGCTCCTTCTTAGCACAGCTGAATAAAGTAGAAAAGTGAAGAAGGCACGCTAACAAACAACCATATAACGGTCGAAAAATGAAGATTGTAAAATGTTGCTGACGTATATTTAAAAAATTTTGAAAAAAAAAAAATGTTTTACCTTTTAAGCAATAGAAGGGTTAACACATTTTCCCCCCAAATTAAATTATTTTTTTTAAAAAGGACAGGCCGATAAAAATAAATAAGCCGGAGGTGGGTCGGTTACTGAGTTAGACTACTTTTAATTTGTTTCTATCTTCAATAAGTTAAAAATTAATATTGGTGTATTTTTGTAAAATTATTTATTAAACAAAAATGCTTTTGGAATATTTTACAGTTATTAAGTAAATTAATATTCAATTTCATCCTTATTCTGAGGTCTCTATTATCTTATATATTAATTTCATTTACAAAACTATTTATTCATTTCTTTGTTAATTGCCGTGTATTAATAATCGATTTTTTTTTTTTTTATCTTTCAGGTAAGTTGTGTTTTGTGCGTTTTTGACTTGGATTAATTACCATTTAGTATCATTTATGGATGCATCATATTAATCAAAAAGCTTGTTTCACTGATTAATTACTTCGTAAGTTTTATTTACTTGTTTTTGTTATATACGTATTTACATGTTACAGAGATTGATTACAATCATACTGATAATGCTATAACGTGTAGAGAAAGATTTAGTTGTTAATATCAAGCAGCATGTTGCAAATAATAAGACGTAAAACAATGTGTTACAAATGTCTACTCCTAGTAAATGCTGTTCCCTAGTCTTAGTACATAGACACAAAGTTTTTTTCAATTGTTTTATTTTTTTAGATTAACTCGATTGTGTATAATTTATAACCGTTGTTGAACAGCCGACCCAATTTTTTGGATTTACGACTACTAATGTTCAACTCCGTAGCCTTGTAATTTTGAACCCAATCCAGAAGTCAAGAAAATTCCTGGATCAAGTGTTGGGAGAAATTTGTCTTCGTGGAGGACTTTCTAATAGAATTTATCCGCATTTGCATTACATGGAGAGGAAGACCACGAGAACCTCCCACGGTTAGCCTGACGGCAAGGGGACTCTAACCTATGATCCGTCTACCACTGAGGATATTTCACGTCAGCACTGTATTCGGTGCAAGCCGGATACGGTATTCGTATCAACTAGCCATTGCCGGGATCGAACCCCGGTTCACCTCATTGGTAGGCGAACGCTCTATCCCCGGAGCCATCGCGGCTCTCGCTTGTGTATAAGAGATTTATTGAGAACAGCTGTAACAGATACGTTTCTCCACTGCAACGTGTCAGAAAAATAGATCCCCCACAACAGCACATAAATTTCTTGCTTGTAATGTAACAGAAAGGCTAGTATGTAACAAAAACACTAAACCAATATAACAGCTGTACAAGATACGTTTCTTCATTGCGATTGTTAATTTCTTAAAAATGCAAATCCTGCTATAACAGCTGTTCTAGATAATTTCCTCGGCTGTAATGTAACAGAAAAGATCTATTATTGGTCTTCCTCATTGGCTGGAATTTAATTATTATTTTTTAATGATTGTTATAAATCTTTAACCAAACTTCTGTTGGCTCAAAGCTTTTAACTATCACTCAGCTAGTGACGAGATTCGCTAACCCTTTTCATTTGGTTTGTTCTATTTAAAACTTGCTAAAAACAAACGTTTTGAAAAAACCCTGGAAAATGAGCTGATTTTGTTTCTTCTAGTTGGTAACAGCAAAACATTAAAAAAACATTGATTAAGTATCATAATATGTAAGTAGTCTGCTAATCGGCATGGCCTAAAAAGTTCAAAGATCAGGTCATAAAAGACGATGTAATCAAATTTTCTTCACCTTTTCGGATAAAATTAAGAATATTTGGTTTTTTTTAATTTTTTTTTTATTTATTTTTTTTTTTTTTTATTAAGATTAAATGAATGTGTAGAATTGTTATATTTTTCTATCATTCATTGAAAATTCAGTTGATTGAAAAAATGCATTATATAAAGAAAGGAATTAATGGAACATATCTTATCGTATGCAAGATTCATTTTTAAACTATTCTGGTTATTTGATTTTAAAAACTAAAATATTTAAACATAATTAATAACTATTGTTCCAAATAATTCGAAATGGGAAATTGTCTGCAAATTCAACTCACAACGTTTGCAATTTTGAGGGCTAGTAAGGAGGTATGGTAAACCTTTAGTTCATTTAACATTAATGATTAGAGCCCGGATTTTGATGACCTAAAAAATCTCAATTAATGCCCTTAAAAAGTGCAAAAAAATGCAAAAAATGCCCTTAAAATGCAAAAATTGCGCTAAAAACGCCTTATGACATGACTTAAATAAAGTAAAAATATTCAACTAAAACAATTTTTTACTCTTTAAAATTATTATGAGTCATTTCAAAAAATATAAAGCAATGCAATACTTGTTCTACGTTCATTAAAGTTTAAAAAATATGTTTTATATCCTAAAATAACAAAAAAAAAAGGAAAATATATTGACTCCAAAACATTTTCATTTTGTATAGAAACTTTAATGAATATATCAACTTCCATCTCATAATATTACTAAATATCGGAATTACATTGGATTATTAATTTTTTTTTAATATTTTGAAATGTAAACGAGCGTTTCTTGTCTGAAAGTTAATTTTTATACCTGAAGAAGCTTCTTTTAACGTCTACTGATGTTATTGGTGAGTACTTGAAAAAGACGGTCTCACTTACTGACAATTCTTCTTCAATTTGAAAAGATGTTGTTTCACTTGTTAATATCCTAGAGATTTTCTTCATTGTTTGGAAGCCAGTGTAATAATGAAAAATGATAAAAAAATAATAAAAATTAGAAAAAAATAACAAAAAATTTAAAAAATGCTTTAAAATGCAAAATATGCCCCAAAATTTAAAGAAAAATGCCCTATAAATCTAAAAAAAAATGCTCTAAAGGACAAAAAATGTCCAAAAATGCAAAAAAATGCAAATGTCATCAAAATCCGGGCCTTATTAATGATCATAAAAATAGTTATTTGAACAAAACGAAAAGGGAAAAAATTTCTTTCTTTTTATTTTACAACAAAATCAATTTTAATTTATGTATCGTATTTTGTACCTGAACTTTGGAAAGTAACGGAATGCTTTCGTGTTCGAAATGATTCTGCAACTTATCTAAATTATAAGCTATTAGTAGTTTCTAATATCAAAAGAATTTTTATATTCATTGCGTAGACAACTCGCAGACTACAAAATTTTAATAAAGAATGCTGAGTATAAATAGACTTCGAGGAGACGTACATTTGTAATATTACGAAACGTAATTTATATTTATTACTGGTTATAAGTACCAGTTCTGTTTTATGGCGAGTTGTTTAGAAACCGTCTAAGATTTAATGAGTTTTCGTTCGCATTGATTAGATTTCTTTATACGAAGTATTATTTTGCAAACGTATGGTGGAAAAATACTTTCTTTTTCTTTCATAAGATTGAAAGTAATTGATTATTAGGCTGAAACTATCGTTATTTGTCTTTGTTCTTTAGCATTCTACTTTGTAATGAGAAGTGACTCTTATATTTAAATGAAGCAATATTTACTTGTTGATTTACTTTTTTTTTGTTTCTTTCCACTTCATAGCATTATTTCCCATTAAAGTTGTGTATTTTATATTGAAAATTATCCTTATATTATGAGGAGTAAAATCAAGTGTTGAAACCAAGACAATTGTTTTAAGCGGGCGAATTAAAGATTCAATTTTTGCCGGGTTAATCAAGCTTGTTTTACTGTTATGGTTATAATTTTTGTTCGTATGATTATATGGAATTTAAACTTTGATTTCTTACTAGGTGTTTTATATGACTTACATATGGTATAAAAACATATTCGATCGAAATGGTTTTTGTTCTAATGGTTCGAAATGGAAGGAATCGAGTGCAATTGAATCGAACAGGGCGGTTGTTCTTCAATTAATAAATTTGTCGCCAGTATTCAAACATATAATAACAGACTATAGCATCTATCGTTTTAATCACTGACATTGTGCAGGAGGAAAATTACGAAATATGAAATAAACATTTTGCAATATATTTGAATTCGTGCACTCTATGACATAGTGGTACTATGGTCGAATTTGGAGAATTAAATAGTTTGAACTACTAATTGCGATATTGGAATCCATAACTATCCTATCGTAGTACTGTGTGTGTGATCCTTCTCTATGCCAAGTATCACTGTTCTTAAAACCACGGAAAGAGGTCAGTTACACTCTTAACAAAATTTGGTTCTTTGTTGAACTGTAATATTACCTAGAATCAAGCACTGTATCAATACTGTGTTTAGTTGGGGCATGTTTTTGTTCTTTTTCTACCGTAGTATTTTGATAATAAAGTTTAAAAAAATATAGTTCAACTTTGCTCCCTGCTAAGTTTGCGTCAATTTTGAATGATAAGATAATTCAAATGTTATTTTGGCTCAAAATGCTCCATAATCTTTTATCTCTGTAGCATATATTACATCGAATTTTTAAAGTTTGATGCAAAAAATTTATGAAACAAGTTTTTCAATTTTTATTAGATGTGTCATTATTTTTTCCTTTACGCTTATAAGTCAATCTTTCTCTCTTTCGTATAAAAAAAAAGTTATTATGCAATTTAGAATGTATCACCTTGTCATTCTGTCATTTTGTAATCCAAGTAACGCCAGCGAAAGTCACTCTCCTAGTCACTTTGTTAGCAGCTGGTTTTGTATCGAAGCTGCGTTGAAAGCGTTGCGTAACAAAATAAAAACGGTGTGGAGGGGTGTGTGGGAGAAAGACCTCGAGAGAGAGCGACCTACAGCAAGGTCACCCACCTCTGATTTTTTACTCGGCTATTTCAGTTTCGCGATAAGATCACGTACGTCAATAGCTGCGTTTCACTTTTTTTTTTTTTTTTTTTAAACAGGATTGCTCACTTTTTTAAAATAAATTTGTCAAGTTTGTTTATTTTATAGTTAATTATACATTAAATGCAAAAATTATTCTTATTATTTTTACTGTTTTTTTTTCCCCTTTTAATTTATCATGCGTATGCCGTCACATTGAATTTAATATTTGTATTAACGCTTTGAAATATACAGACTTTCAATATTACCAAAAAACTACTAAAAAGTTTCATGTACTTAATAGTTATATTTAACACCATTTGTGTACACATTCATAAATTATAAAATAGGTATTAAGTTAACTAAAGTTAATTAGGAAAATTCCACTGTCATTTTTAATTTTCTTTTTATTCAATTGTTTGGGTATAATAATATTTTTTTTCTTTTTCTAACTGATTTTTTTTTCTTGTAAATTGCACAAATAATATATATATATATATATATATATATATATATATATATATATATATATATATATATATATATATATATATATATATATCTCAAAACAGAAGGATTAGGAGTTTGCAAATTGCTGTTTGTCATGGAGAACTGTGGTTATCGTATGCATGCACTACTTTATCTTTTCAAAATTAGATGTGCTCAGTTAAGACTATGACAATTTTAGCGGTTTATATTATTGTCTAAAGTAATTTTTATTTATATTTTTTGAGATAAATAATTTATTTTTCAAATGTTGTGTATTACACTAATATATAATTATGACATGTTTTAGCTATTTGAAAATATATACGTCGTGTGCTCGTTTGCGTCGAATCCACAAAATACAAGTACAATTAGTCTGATGGCATGAATGCATCTACTCAATTTTATAATCAATTACAAAGTTTTTGCAACGTAGTTACAATTTTTATTTTTTCAGTAAATATTTTATCAAATTTCTTGTTTCAATTTTTTTTTTTTTTAATTTATTTATTTATTTATTTTTTTGTTGCAAAAATTGTTTTTCAAATAATATCAAACAACAAAAATTTCTAAGTGAAACCTTAATTAAATAAAACATGAAGTTCGTCTAATTACAGTAATTATTTGATATTTCAATTTTAAAAAAAATGGGGAGGAGAAAATGTGCCGTCAGCTTTCTGAATAATTCCTAATAGAAGCAAAACATATTAAGGCGACTGACGAAATTTAAAGATAAATAGGAAATCAGGTCGCCAGAAAGAAAAGGGTTTAATAATATTTAACCATGCTATAAATTGCTGAATTCATGCCACCGGATGATATCTTACGTAAAATTTAAATAGTATAAAATTTATTGTATCAACCGCGTAGTGTACGCGGTTCATATATATTTTCTTTTTTTTTTTACGAATTGTTCATCAAATGTACGAAGTACAAATTACCCATTATCTCGCATTTATGTCACTTTTTAATTTTTTAAATCATTAATGAGTAACATAATAAAACATACTTCTGTATCCAAAATTTAAATCAGTTAATATTATTGCACATTTCTAACCATGGAATTGATAAAAAAAAAACTTTCTCTTACAGAAAACCTTTAAAATGAAACCTAAATATAAAGTTCGACTATACCTAACAATTATTTTTATAATACTTCATTAAACAAATAAAGAAAAAGAAAAACGTCATCTTGTATAACGGTTCTTAATTAGGTTGGTCGAAGCAAAACATGTTAAGGCAACTTAATGAAATTTAGAGAGAGTTAGGAAATCCGCTCGCGTGTAAAATTGCGTTAATGGAAAAATGTGAAGTTCCATTTTCTTAAGGGAAGAGACTTTAACTTCGAACTCCCGTAATGATCTTTTAATTACATTAAGAAAGGAATCATTTTGCATTCATGTTTATTGTGCTTTTCAATGAAGACTTGACAATGAGAATGAATTCGTAGACTCATAAGTATATTAGTTTCGAGTAGGAAAATTGAATTTTGTTCCGTTATTTTATATTGTTTGATGGATGACGTATTTAGGATTCATAGAATAATTTGGAATTAGATTTAGTTTAGCATCATGCTGGTTTGGTATTATAGGACTAGGTCTTTTTCTAATTTTTCGAATTATAATTTTTTGTTTGCAATACAATTTTGATCCCGCCCTATTTTCAATATAGATTTTAGGTGATTTATGGTTAAATTAAAATTATAAAATAATTATTTTTTAACGATTGAACTTCCCTTTGGCACAAAGTTTTTATTAAACATATTTTTTAAGCTTTAAGCTTTTTTATTTTGTAGTATTTACGTCAAAATAAGTGAAAAAATTGTATTTATTATTTTAATAATTTTAATAATTTACGGTTATGAAATATAGTGATAAATACCGACGTCCTTTTTTGTGTTAAAGATAAAATCTTTCAAACTCGAGTTGCTTCCAGACAATATTTTTTTCAAATTAGCAGTTATTTACATCTGAGTGAAACAGTTTTTCATCATTGAAATTTTTTTAATTTACAAAATCAATTATTGATAAATTTTTTAATATTAATGAAAGAATTTTTTTGAAACCACTCTTTTTGCATTTTATATATATCTAAAAATATAATTCAGATAGTCTAACAGATTTTCTTTAGTAACCGTTAGATTGCTTATTATAATTAAAAAATACCAAAATATATTTTTGCTTGTAATTAGAGCATCAGAAAAAAATATTTGTATTAAAGGGTTAACCTTCAAACGTGGAGGGGAGGGTTATAATCATAAATATGATTATCATTTAGTTATTGTAACATGCAAAATGCAAGGTCATGCTAGGAAATATGTACCTGGCGTCATGGCTAAGTGTGTCACTTAATGACAAAGAGGGAGATGGGATTCAAAAGTACTGAAAAATAGTGTGAATTTATGGATGGCCCCTTCCTTATTTTGAAACTGAAAATTTATCTAATAAAGCACTTCAATCAAAATTCTGAGAACTCAGATTTGGTAAGTACTATTCCATATCGTACATACTAAGTTAGATAAATATGTTTCTGGAGTTTTTGAACTGAATTGTGTATCATTATTCAAGTAACACTGAAAATTTCATGGTTTTCAATAAATTGTTCAATGTACCGAGACTACTTGAAATAATATTTTCTTCAGCTAGATTGATATTTTATTCTTGAATTTTTCTTTGAAGAAATATATTTCATTATCAAATCGAGAACAATAGTTTACCTCTTAGTCTAGACGTGTACATATTTTTTTTTTCTTTATCTGTTTCAGAACGAGACACCCTTTTTTCTTAGTTATTTGTCTGGTTTTTATTCGTTTTCTCCCAAAGCAGCTCCAAGCTATGTCCAAAATTAAATCTGCTTCCGAGTAAGGAAGAAGCTAGGGATTTTTTTACTCCCCTCTTCTTCGCCGAATAACAAGAGAAATATCTTTTTCGTATTTATGATTTCTTCTCTAAGGGTTTTGGATGTGGGGAATCTTTTTCTTCCACATTTTGAAGTATTTATTTTTTAAGAGTGTAATCTTTCGTTATTTACACTAAACGAAACATTTTGTAGCACTTTTGTTTTTTGTTTATTTGCTGGCATGATGGGATTCTTTTATGTGCTTTCTTTGTTTTCGCTGGTACTTTTTTTTTTTATAAATATATATATTTTTTAAACTCTAATCAAATTGGTTAAAATAACTTTTTTTTGTGTGTGCTTATCTTTAAATTCAAACAGATAAAACATGTGCAGTAATTTATTGGCAGGCATTTACTTTATTGCTGTTATCTGAAAATTAGATTACAATTTTACGACTAGAAAAACTATGGAATAATTAAGCATGTCCTAATTAAGTTCAATATTAAATCATATTTAATTGACCAGTTAGAAATTTTTCATAATTATTACGATCCCTATAAATTTATAATAAGTAGCTATGTGGTTTTCGAATTATTTTGTAGTGACAGCTTCTGGCGATAATTTTGGTAATTTGATATGTATACCTGCTCTCAGCCGTCGGCAGTAATGCTGGCATGTGAGTTTGAGTTCCGTTACTGGTGTACTGAATGTGAACGGTTTTTAGGTTTTTATTATGATTGGTTTATTGCTAGAGGGTGAATTGATCACAAAAATTAAGATGTTAAGTTATAGATGAAGAGATGTCACTGAGTGGTGCCTGTTTTAGGTTTTTTTTTTTTTTTTTAAACCTTGAATGTTGTTTTTAATATTATGTTAACAAAACTTACTTTCGCTGTTGTTTTATATTTGGTTTTAATTGTAATTTAAATTTATTTATAAGCTGATTGCTATTGTCACAGTTTAGCTTTCATACAACGCATACACAGACTAGTTTCACCAAAAGAAGTCCGCCACAAAGGCAAGTTTGACCCAATACTTGCCACAGCTCTCTTATCTTTTGAGTTGGGTTCAAAATTTAACGAACACAAAGGTGATAGTTATTGCCCCCACATACACTACGCGAATAAATTGGTCCACCAAGGAGAAAAAATAAAATATAATCTAAAGATGCTGAGCCATAGATAAAAGTTGGTATTGCAGGAGGGCGTTCTCTATATCTACGTAGACCTGAAAATAACACCGTGTTAGTAGCCAGTGGCCGGAGACTAATAACTTAGTTGACTCTTTTTTTTTTTCTAACCTAATGAGACGGTCACCAATATCGATAGCCATTTTTCGAAATTTTTTTTTTTTTTTTTTTTTTTTTCAGTTGCTTGAATAATGTTTATAAAAAAATTCCTATTAGAAATAATCCATGGCTATAAAAAGTTAATTTAACAGTGAAAATAATATAAATATGTGACAAACTTTAGTTAAACATACTGACGTTAAAGAACTTAATTCAAAAATATTTAGAGCGACAAACTACATTAAATGTATACTTTGTAACTTTAAAATATGTGAATTTTTAAAGGACTCTCCTTCTACGTGAATCTTATCATCACAAATTGATGAATTCCGAAGAATCAAAATTTTGAACGGAGACATTTGACATTTTAATGAAAACTCTGTTTTCCTGAGTTTTCTTTTTTTTTTATCAAGTTTTTTCATTGAACAATTCCATTGATCAATTCATTCTTCATTGAACAATTTCAAAAAAAAAAAAAAGGGGGCGGGGGGAGAGAAAATTAAAAAAAAATTGTTTAATCAATGCAAGTTGCCACTTTTGTTGACTCGCAACGTGGCAAGTTGCTCTTTTCCTGCCACATTTAAACTTTTTTGGGAACTTTTATTTTCCTTCTTTAATGGTTAAAAATTTAATAAGATTTCTGGAAACTTTTTTGTAAATACACTTGTATTATTCTCTCTCTTTTCTATTTAAACTGTTAATTTATTATATTACTGTTAAGTAACTGATCCGGTTCTTCTTAAATCTTGTCAATAAATCTGTTATCCAACTAATTCCAACGATATCCTCCAGTTATTTAATACGACCTCTTATGGAATTCCATTTAACAAATGCATGGATGATAATGGACTTGATTCTGAAACTGTAATCCTCTGTTACATTTTCTTCACTTCCTTCTTCATCCAAATCATTGTTAGAGAGTGGAAAACGATACTGTACTTCTTTTCCCAATTCAACTTCGACTGGGGGTGGAGAAAAAGAGAGTGTATGATTAATGAATTATTCATGATGTTCGAAGGAGTAGAAAGAGGACTTTTTTTTCCCCCTTCGAATTTTTTTTATTTTTATTTTTTTATCTGCTCGCAATCCATTTCACTCCTTCAACTTTTTCTTCCAGTAAAGTCATATTCTTAACTTTTTTTTTTCTTTCTGGTAAATTTCTTTCTCTGATGCAGCGTTGCTGTTCATCGACAATCCGTTTTAGTCATAAAAATCGAAGGGGAATGATTTTTATTTTGAAGAGCGAAAAGACCGGATTACCACTTTTATGTTTAAAAATATTTTATTGTGCAGTCATTTTTCCCCCTTAATATTTTTTATAAATTATACTGTTTTATACATAATAACACGTACCTCACAAACCTTTGCTTTTTTTGGAATGATTGGGTAAGAATTTGAATGATTTAGGATCTTAGTAAAAAAAAAAAAAAAAAAAAAAACATATATTTTTGTCAATTTGAAGCAATTAGCTATTGAATGTATATAATTATTAAGAAGTGGTTACTAAAAGTTGTTACTTTTACCAAGACTTCTTCCCTATTTAAATTAAATACTGAGCAGAATTAATTAATATTCTACAAATACAGATAATATTAACATATTATAGAACCTAGAATGTATAGATTAAAACAAAAATGCCTGTTAATATTTCTTATTGTTGTTATTGCCTGTTAATTCGCTTTAAAGAAATACGATGCTTTTCTCTTGCAACTGAAGATAACTCAGTATTTTAGAATTGTATCGTTTAAATTTTTTTAATGTAGATTTATATTTTGTTACGCCACTCTTAACAATAAAAATGCTTTATACAAAAGAATTGTTACAAAATGTAAAAGCAAAAAAAAAAAAAATAATAATAATAAATAAAATAAAATGTCATATAAATGCTGAGTAATGAGAAAGTTTCCTACTTTTGTATCTGTTTGAATACAACTTTCACAAATCCTGTGTGTCAGCCAGTGCACGTGTTGTCTACATGACGCAGGTGACGAAGTGGGTGTGTCTCTGACGTCAGCTTTAAACAAATGTGGGAAAGGAGCTCCGTAATCCGCACTCTTGGATGAAGTTGAAACATATGGCGTGAATTCATTTTTTTCACGCCAATTTTTATGATTACTGACTATTAATATGTACTGCTTATTTTTCCAAATTTATTTCTAAAATCATAGGTGAATTTTTTTTTATTTTATGAAACGTTGAAAGGCAAGCAAGAATAGTTCAAATTAGAGATAGCTTTCGCCATTATTACTTACGACTGAAAATAAAAAAAATCATTCCAATTTTAATAGATATGATAGATTACTTGTTTACTTTAATATAATCAGTGTTTTTATTTATTTATTATTATTATTTGAATAATTTAAGTTTTCTTTTGAAACATACTGGGCCCTCGCTAAGAATTTCAAATTAGTAGCCAAATATCAAAAGTAATAGCCAATTTTCCAAAATCTTCGCCAAATGCAAATACTAAAAAATTTTTGTGATTAATTTTTTTCCCATAGAAAACTATTTTACGCTAGTTTGTTTCAAGCTTATATTATTTAGACCCAATTTTAACTGGTTATGCGGCGCATCTACCGAAAATTACTGTGATCGAATATGAAACACTGATTTGTTTAGAAAATTTCATTTTGAGGATCGAGTTAAATATATATTTTTCTGTCAAGTGGAAAAAATCATTCGCCAATACTTTCCCTAAAACACAATTTTATTCGCCAAATTTACGATTTTATCGGCTCGCATTTGGTAAGGTGTGGAATGCTTAGAAGACCCTGAGTAATCAAAATCGATCTTGGAGAACACCGAAATACTCCCACCTCTCTTCCTTTTGGAATAAAACGAGTATAATTTTCACCAATTTTTATTATTATTATTTTATTTTTTTCTTAAACAGCTTTTTGGTATTACGGATTTGAATGTTTTTAAAGAATCAGTCAAATGTTGATAAACTGTCCGCTAAAATATAAATCAAGAAAATTAAATGAATACATTGCTGGCTTAGGTTACATTATGCTAGGAATGCCAGTGCTCCACTTTATTTGGAAATTGGCCGGAGAATAAATAATTGACTTTTTGGGATCTACAATAAATTCTGTTTTTATTCCCAAATGCTCCTCTTAAAAACTAAAAGATTATTGTATGAATTGTATACTACATTTTATTATTAAAAAACGTTTGTAATTTTAAATATTTAATATTCTTTAATGCAATTAGTTGTGACAAGATTTGAACTTTGGTTATATTAAATTTATTATTTTAATTTATTATTTATTTATTTTACTGAATATGAAATACTTGCATATTAAATTTGTGAAGAAATCCGTGAACTGCATTTGTGTTGATCATCTAAAGTTTAAACCTAACAAACTCTTGTTAGAAGGGAAGAGAGTCGCATTTTGAGCATTCATTTCACTCCGGCTGTGCATCCCTAGTTAAGAAAACTGATATCCAAAGTAGTGATTCTTGAGGTTCACTCTCTACATTCTATGAGTTAGTTTGAATCTTTGCCTAATCTTGCTTAGTTGCAGTTTATACCACTTTAAAAGCTAAGACTTCGAAAATAAGAACTAAAAAAGAAAAGTTTTTTGTTTTTAATACTTTACTTTGAAAGAAAATTAATTCACCTCTATGTCTTAGATCTGAGAATTCAAGTTTTTTTAAAACTTAGAACGGTAATAGACAAATGAAATATTTTTGAAAATTTATAATTATTCCTTTTGAGATTTATCATCTGTTTTTATGATGCATTAAACTTGCAAGTCACTAAATAAAAAAAAGTAATAAAACAAGCAAAGAAACAAAAATAATAAAACATTTAGTGAATGGTGCCTATACGCAGCATTTTATTTCTTATATTAAAAAATAATTTTTCATACATATATTATAATAATTTCACATTTCATATTAAAAAATAATTTTTCATAAAAAATAAATTTTTGTGTCTCAATAAAAGTAATGTAAGCATATTTCAATGAAAATAATACCACATTTCATAAAATTTCTATGCTTGGCCTAAAATGGATTAAGCATTATTATCAAACGATTTTATATGTTTTTAATCTAAACATTTAACTGATTAAATCTTTATTTTTCAGATTAGTTCTTATATTAGTTTATTTTATTTGAATTTTTTAAGTGAATTATTTTTTACGATTTGAATTAGTGGAAATTTTCAGAATATTGTTTAAAATGAAACTCGATTTATTTGACTTCGTGTTTTCTAAATGAAACTTGTCTCATTGCAGGGGGGGGGGGGAGAGAATGTCAACAATCCCCAAGGCTATAAAAGCCTCGACCGGAAACATTCTTTTAAAATGTATCTAAAAATACTCAAGTGCCCCATTGAGTTAAAAGATAAGCTCAGTGCGAAAATTCCTTCTATGTTTAGTCTTTTGTTTGTTGTCATCAATTTCACTGTAGAAGAAAACCAATTATTTTATGAAATTTTTTTTTTACTTTCTGTTTAGTTTAAATTGGTTCACAGGCATTTATTTAAAATTAAAATAAAGTACTAATTGTGATTACGTAACACGTAAAAAAAAATCGTTTTTTTTAACAGTCATAATCATTATTATTATATTTTTTTTTTTGCCTTTAATATAGTTATGTGTTTAAAGTTAACTATGTCCCATTGTAGTTGGAAGTCATAAACATATTCGTCCTGAATAATTCTTTTATTTTTATCATCGGCGTTGAACTGCCTACCCCATTCTGTGCTTATGACTATCAATGTTCAACTCCGTACCCTTGCAATTTTGAATCCAACCTAGAATATAAGGGAAGTTTAACAAGTATTAGGACAAACTGGCAACCGTGGGGGGCTTACAAATGAAACTAACTAATATTTGTGTTACATAGAGAGGAAAACCACCCTCGGTTAGCCCAAAGGATACAGTTACCTAACTTCGGATCTTAATAGTAAACGCGAATGTTCTGCTTCTAATTTGAAATAGCAAATTCTAAATCGAAATAGCAAATTCTAAATCGAAATGATTGTGACATCAATTTTAGGTAAAATAAAATTTTTATTGAAATTATTTTCTTGCTAATGAGAGTTAAACGAAATTGCAAGAAAATATTTTTATCAAAATCTATGGGAACAAGGTGAAAAGGAAGACCACTTCTTAGGTGGGTCGACTCTTCGAAAATCAAAAAATGTAGGACAGTCGCTATGGAGGAAACTCCTGGAGAAGGCCAGGGTCCACCCAGGGCTGTCACACAAGTGAAGAAGAATAAGAATGAGAGTGAATGGGTTAACTCTGTAAAACTTTTACATATGCTTTCTCATACAGTTCAAAATTAAAAATAATTGCAAAGCGTCGTGCTAATTGGAAAAGTCTCTTATATTTTCTAAACAACTGATGGTTTTCCGATTTATTACTTACAGCCCATATGCTTTTTGTCTAACTAAATTCGTCCAAAGATTTACTCAATAAGCCTGAATTTTCTTAGATATATTGCCACAAACATAGTTACCTGCGCTTTGACTAGAAACATGTAGAAAATAAAAACAAATTGAGCAATGAATGATATATTTTTTTAATTTGAAAGTGCTCATTCTTTTGCATGTACTCATTCTTTGCAAACAGCTTGAAATAGATCAGACTCACTAAATAATGAATGAAGCATTTTATTTATATTAACCTAAAAGCGTCTTAAGATTTTTAATAAGCCTGTAAAGTGCTTCGCTGATAAGAAAATATTGGAGACTTTTTTAGGTAACCTGGCTCATTGCAAAATGATGGTTTGCAGAAGCTGGCTTTTCCAATTATCCTGCTATGTAAACAATGAGTATGAGTTTATTTAGCATGATGTATTTCTCACAAAATTAGCACAAATTTCATTTTATTGCTATGAAAGATAAATTTTTATTTTGTCACTGATTAGACCGAATACCTTGAGGTTTTCTTGCATGTTATGATAAGACGCACATTTAAAGGCCAAGTATATCTTACCATTAACTTTAACGAAACTTTTGTTACTAAAATACATATTTTAACGAAAGACATCTAGAACTCTTTGTTTATTTACCTATTTTATAAAATAATTTCATTACCAATTTAAGTGTATATATTTGTTCTTGATAAAGTTAATTTAAAACAACTTTTTTCAGAAAAAAATATAATAATTAATAAGAAATAATAATTCAGAAAAATAATAATTCAGAAAAAAAGTAAATAAATAATTAAATAAGAAAAGTAACTATAAATAGTGCATTAGTTTTTATCTTAGAAATTATGATTCACATCTTGTGCCTTGGCGAATTTCCGAATCGATCGTGATGGAATAAATTCTCTCAAATTTATCTTGGAAATTTTTTTTTTTCTTCTCTTCTCCTTCCCTTTCTTCCAACTACACCTGCGACCTTATGATTTCCGGCCAATAACAATTGCTACATCCGTATTCGTTGGTCGTTTTTAACTGCTATTTGAAAACTTCAGATTTTTTAGTTTTTAGGTGATTTTTTTTTTTTCTATTTTGAAAAGTAGTTTATTTCTTCAGAAAAAATGGCATCTTTAAACATTGAAAATAGAATAGTATCTTGTACTATATTTGGGTACATTAGTTTCGAAACACGCAATACTGAAATTTAAGGAAATGAAAAACATTTATTTCAAGGGGCATATATTGAAGTAATTTTATTGGGACTGCGTTTTCTTATTAATTAGATTAAAAATGGTGGTATGGAACATATGGTATTTGTAGTAAACCCTAATCTAATTTTTTATACAAAATTAGTGAACATTTCATTTTTATTATTTTTAAACCAACTAAGTCCTTAAAACACATTAATAAAGTTAAAATAACTTCCCGAATATAATCTAGAAAGTAGCGCAAAATACAAATTATACGTATACAAAATTAGTGCACATTTCATTTTTATTATTTTTAGACCAACTAAGTCCTTAAAACACATAATTAAAGTTAAAATAACTTCCAGAATATAATCTAGAAAGTAGCGCAAAAATTTGTTTTTCTTCAAAAAAATGTATGGTATATATGAACTACTCCTTAACTAGATGTTTCTTCCTTAGTATCAATATTGTATAAGCAGGGAAAGAAGAAATTTAGATCCGGAGAAATTAGGAAGAAATTTGGGTCCGTTAACGGACCCTTCACAAAATATCTTTTCATAAAAACGGACCCTTCACAAAATATTTTTTCATAAAAACGGACCTTTCACAAAATATCTTTTCATAAAAACGGACCCTTCACAAAATAATTTATCTTTTAATCGGACCCTTCACAAATTTGTTTATCTTCATTATTGTTTTGTTAATCGAATAAACCCTTCCCAGGAAGGGGGGGGGGGGAGAAAGACAAACGAACTAAGTTTTGTCTTCGGCAGAAGCTTCTTCCTTTATTCGTCCGAAATGAATATTCTGCGTTCAGCAGTATAGGCTAAATACCAAATATTTGTATGTTGCATCTCTAAAATAGTAGCAGCAATTGCTGTTTATTATTTTTTTTTTTTATTTAATTATAATTTTACAGTGTTGAGCATAATCTTGTATGTCTTTACAATTTAAAAACTCATTGAAAAAGATTTTTTGCAATAACGGACCCTATTTCCACAAATTCAAAAAAGCGGACCCTGGTTGAAAGAATGTGACTTAACGTTTATTTTATATTCACAAATTACTAGTAATTTTTTCACAATTTTTCAAAAACGGAACTTTCGCAAAATTTCTGGACAGACCCCTGATAAGTATTCTTAAGTCTCCTTTATTTAATATTGAGACACTCAAATCCATAATTGGGATTTATGCTTGCTCTACTTAAATAATAGCAGACATTTACATCACCTGCATAACTATTCCATCGTATTTTCGTACGCTTTTTATCATTTGAAATAGATTTCTTATGCATAAATATTTCTTTTTCTCACCGCTGCCTTCCATTCTCGAGATTCTTTCTCAAGGAACAAAACCACTTCCAACAAAATTGCAGAACGTGATTCGAATATTTTTTGTTCTTTTTGTTCCTAAGCGAAAGAAGCGACTACATATAGTGGGAAAGCGAAGTAGTGGCGCAAGGCGAGACTCATAATGCAATTATTATTACCTATCGTGACGTTTCCTTAAAACGATTCAGTTTTATTGTTCTTTCCGCTTGTTAAAATAAAGGTGTTTTATGCCTTGTACTTTTTTTTGCTACATTTTTATTTGTTTTATCTCTGTTCTTCTCAGCATTTAGAATGTTTTTTTATTTATTTTTTTAAGAGTCGTTTGGTTTTGTTGTTTAATAACCTGCTCGTGTTTGTTCGTGCTAATTGAATGTTTGACGCAGTGCGAATCAATTGTTTTCGAGAAAAAGTTTATTTTCGTGCGTCTTTATGATTTACCCTGGGGAAGTTTTTGGGTTTAGTTACATTCCAAAAATGATCACGGGATTAGAAACTCATTATTTTTTAACTCAATATGATTTAAAGAAAAAGAAGGAACACTTAGTCATACGAACACTTGTTTTGTTCAACTTATTCAAAATGAAGCAAAATAAAAAATATTTGAACTACATAGTCCAAAAAGGAGTAAATAATATTGGTCTGACTTAAATAGAAAAACGCTTGGTATATTACTTTTGAAAAACGTGAGATGAATTCTCGTTGCTGACAGAATCTTATTACGAAAATGATGCATCCTACGTTTATTGCTTTAGAGACTGCAAAAATAAAATTATTGCTCTTTTTTTAGTCTAAACTAAAAACATAATTTAAAAAATATTCATATTACTTTCTTGTTTTTTTCTCCACTGATTTTTGCATATGTAAGTTTGCTTTCTAAAAGATGTGTCGAAATGTTAATAGGCTATACATTGTTGATAAATGTCGTTTAAGCCATTTAGAAAACAACAGTAATTTGTGGTGACAATTCGCTGATGTATAGTGGAATATAATAATTAATCTAAATGCGTTTTGAATGTTTAAAAGTAGGATAGATAAATTGATGACTATTAAGTTTTAGAATAATTATCAATATAGCCTATCCCAAGTCACCTCCACCACATACACATTAAGTAGAAATAAAAGCATAAAGTTTATGTAAAAATAGGAATCATATGAAGTTAATTATTTATTTTACTTAATTTTAATATTCGTTAATTTTTTCTACTATTGAACGCTATTCGTGCATACATTTCGCATGAGTGGCAGAGTAACATTAATATCAAGTTAAGCTAAGAAATACTAATATTAATTTAAATAATTTAGAATGATTATCATCAGTTACAATAATAAAAATTTATAGCTTTACTGCATGAAGGGACAGTTATAAGAAGATAATTAAAATTTTTAAATCTTATCTCTCATTGTGAGTGCACTTCAATTTCTATCTCTCTCTGCCTGCCCCTACTTCAAAACTTCCACTCAAGCTCTTCTTCTGCCTTCTCATTGACTAAATCTATGACCAAAAATTTGATTGACAAATACTACCTATTTCCTCAATGAAGAGTCCATTTCAAACTGCCATCCAAGTCCTGTGGCAGAATTTTTTCGAGCTATCTGCGACGAATTCTCTAGTACTGATATCTTTCTGCAAGATACTTTTAATGATAACAAACATATATGTTACGTAGTTAAAATAACAAAAGCGCTGTGTTTATGAAAAAAAAGAGAAAAAAAAAACTTTAATACATTTTTCATAAGTGAACATGCTATAATTTTTTAATCTAATATAATGGTGATATTCTTGCAATTTAATGAGCCTTGATTCCTTTCGTGATGCAGTCTGCATAAAATATGTTTTTTTTTTTTTTTTTTTTTCCAATTATAGTAGAAGTTATATTGTTTTATTTTTTTAAAAGTTCATTTCACATTTGCAACCTTTTACGGCCTAAATTTCCGACTAGTTTGTTAAAAACCCTGTTCTGGCAAATCCTGTTATAATAGTTTTTTTTTTTTTTTTCTTTTTGAAATTAATGTTGGAATGAAAGATTTTATTTTTAATTGAGTTAATAGATTGAATAGGAAATATTGGATGACATCTGAATTTTTTATATTGTCAAATATTTAAATTGCTTTCACGTTGTATCTTCGTAGATAATTACTTCGATTCTCCGTATGCGTGAGAACTGTCTATAAAGGAGGAGGTGGATGTAGACTAGCTCTTCTTTATCGAAGATAGCTGAGTTACCACACGATTTCTTTACGTGACGGTATTAAGCATAGTTGTCCGGATGAATACTGATCTATTCTAGAAGGAAGATTTTTTTTTTTTTTTTTTTTTAATGCAATATTCCATCAAGAAAGACATCAGGAATGTTGCTTAATATTTCACGTTACAATAAAAGGAGAAGAAAATTATTCCATCCGCCTTAACAATTTGCTGCATTATGGTATTAGATGTTATGTTGCTTACATTATTGTGTATTTATATTGCATACTACTGAGGAAACTGGTTTTTGTGTGCTCTAATTAGGATTGATGGTTTCTGCCGTTAAATAATTTTTAGCTTAATTAGAAAAAAGGCAATTCAATATTGGTACGAAAAGTGAATTAGTGAGCTTAGTATATGTTAATTTAGGAAATTTTAGAACATCTTGATATCGTATAGACTTATCAGGAGCTGTTTGGAAGTGAAAAAAATAATTTTTTTTTTTTTTTACTTAGAAAAACAAAGTATTTTTCTGTACTTGCTTGCGACTGCCCATTTGAGTGTCTTCAAAAAATTTTCCTTTAACTTGTTCGTAAACATGAATGATTTTAGTTTAATCATAGACGGAATTTTAATTAGCACTTCAATTAAGTTCTTCATTCATCTATTATTGAAATTTTATTGCGGCATTTTGTAATCGTATTTATTAAAAATTTCAGGAAATTCCGAATTTTTTAGCATGAAAAGAAAGAAAATAAGAATTATGAGTTACTCATAATTAATAATCCCGTTGTAAAAAAACCTTTAATATTCTTTTTTTAAATATTGTTTTCTTTTAATCTTGAACGTCCTGTAAGTATTTCAAGTTTGCTTCCAACCAGGTATAATTATATAATTAATTACTATTGAACTGGCTGCAAATATGACAACAATAAATGTGATAAAAATAATTAAATGATTTTAATCATCATATACGAAGTATTTGTCCCAATAAGTGTTAAATAGTAGCATTGGTTCGTTAAGGGTTAAAAACGTAGTCGGTCTTATACGATGTAATTAATGAATTACAATTTAAATGTCCTCTCCTTTTGTCTTTCTTTTTCATCTAAAAGTCATTAAGTTTTCTATTTCATGCAGTGATACATAAAACTGTCTATTAATGGTATACTTCGCCGCAATTACTTCAAATAATCGATATTAGCTTCCTATTTCAGGCAGTGATAATTGAAATTGTTTATTATTAATTGTATACTTTATCATAATTATCGCAATAAGTCTAAGTGTTTTTCTAAAAAGAATATCTTTATTTGAACTTTAATATGCAGTAAGTAATACGTTTAATGACATGTTACGAATATATATATATTAACTTGATCTAACTTCCCGCCACCGCGTATTTATTGTATACTTATTACACATCATTAATTGTATACTTATTATACATCAATTAATTGTATACTTTATCATAATTATCGCAATAAGTCTAAGTGTTTTTCTAAAAAGAATATCTTTATTTGAACTTTAATATGCAGTAAGTAATACGTTTAATGACATGTTACGAATATATATATATTAACTTGATCTAACTTCCCGCCACCGCGTATTTATTGTATACTTATTACACATCATTAATTGTATACTTATTATACATCAATTAATTGTATACTTTATCATAATTATCGCAATAAGTCTAAGTGTTTTTCTAAAAAGAATATCTTTATTTGAACTTTAATATGCAGTAAGTAATACGTTTAATGACATGTTACGAATATATATATATTAACTTGATCTAACTTCCCGCCACCGCGTATTTATTGTATACTTATTACACATCATTAATTGTATACTTATTATACATCAATTAATTGTATACTTTATCATAATTATCGCAATAAGTCTAAGTGTTTTTCTAAAAAGAATATCTTTATTTGAACTTTAATATGCAGTAAGTAATACGTTTAATGACATGTTACGAATATATATATATTAACTTGATCTAACTTCCCGCCACCGCGTATTTATTGTATACTTATTACACATCATTAATTGTATACTTATTATACATCAATTAATTGTATACTTTATCATAATTATCGCAATAAGTCTAAGTGTTTTTCTAAAAAGAATATCTTTATTTGAACTTTAATATGCAGTAAGTAATACGTTTAATGACATGTTACGAATATATATATATTAACTTGATCTAACTTCCCGCCACCGCGTATTTATTGTATACTTATTACACATCATTAATTGTATACTTATTATACATCAATTAATTGTATACTTTATCATAATTATCGCAATAAGTCTAAGTGTTTTTCTAAAAAGAATATCTTTATTTGAACTTTAATATGCAGTAAGTAATACGTTTAATGACATGTTACGAATATATATATATTAACTTGATCTAACTTCCCGCCACCGCGTATTTATTGTATACTTATTACACATCATTAATTGTATACTTATTATACATCAATTAATTGTATACTTTATCATAATTATCGCAATAAGTCTAAGTGTTTTTCTAAAAAGAATATCTTTATTTGAACTTTAATATGCAGTAAGTAATACGTTTAATGACATGTTACGAATATATATATATTAACTTGATCTAACTTCCCGCCACCGCGTATTTATTGTATACTTATTACACATCATTAATTGTATACTTATTATACATCAATTAATTGTATACTTTATCATAATTATCGCAATAAGTCTAAGTGTTTTTCTAAAAAGAATATCTTTATTTGAACTTTAATATGCAGTAAGTAATACGTTTAATGACATGTTACGAATATATATATATTAACTTGATCTAACTTCCCGCCACCGCGTATTTATTTACCTTTCTAATTTTTAATGATTACCTGAAAAGTTAGATTTATTAATTATCTAAAAGTCACTACTTAGTTTTAATTATTCCGTGTTTCCGAGGCATGTTTCTATTCTCTTCTTGATGATTTAATTTCTTCCAGATTAAAATTAAAAACATTTGTACTAGTAAAACGAAATACTCTTTAAAACATAATAACAAATAGGTAAGCAAAGGTGTAGTTAGCTAGTTGCTTTATTGCGGTATAAGGTATCCAAATTCATAAAAGGAAAAAGAAAAAAAAAAAATGCGTAAAATTGTAACATCCCCTCTGTATACAAAGTAAAAATTTATGAAGTTAAAGCAAACTTTGAGCCAGTAGTAAAATCCAGCGTCTTCTTCTTGAAAAAAAAAAAAAGTTCAGTATTCGTTTTGAAACAAGAAGTGACAGTTGCCGAAAAATTAATGAGAGGTGGAAAGAAAAAATATTGCTTTTTTCCTAGCTCTTAATATATCTCTTGCCTTCTTCAAGACATTGTGACATCGCCTATTTTTTACCCAGTATTTTTCATCACATTCCATCTTTGTTGATCGAAAGAATCCCTCTCTCTCTCTCTCCTTTTTAACTTCCCTTTTCCACCATTTATTGTGAAGTCTCCAATCGATTCTCTGACTGATGAATATTATTTGAATGAAGGATTGATGGTGTTAAGAGGCTGCGAAATCTTGAACGCCTAACTGTCTGAAAATATAGCTTCAACCATTTATTTTAGTTTGGGGTTTTGAATGTAATTGCTTTTTTCCTTCTGTACAAAAGTTTAATGGATGTGTAAATTGTTGTGAAATATATTTGATAGTAGATTTCGATTTTTCTTCAGATGTTGGTATTTTAATGGCCTTTTGAGGAATTCTAAATAGATGTCTGGACGTTTCGTTAATTTGATATTCCAAGAATTCAATAGCACAAAACTGTTGTTGGTTTCGCACAATGTTCGCTTTATTTACTAATATGACAATTCTCGTCCTTTTTTCCCCATTTATTGGGTGAGTCGCCTTGTGCAGACTTTTATTAAATGAAAAAAGTTTTTGCGAGCGCAGAATCTCAATTAAAAAATTTTCTACATACATTGCTTAACTCTTATAACTAGTTTCAACCCTTTCTTCGCCACCTGATTTTGGCGAAATTCGATTGAAATAATGGATTATTTTATTTATTTATTTATTTATTTTTTTTTTTTTAAATGTTTAAATTTTGTAGAATTCTATATTGATTCATACCATAGGGATAGTTTGTTAAAAAACTGAAAAAAGCTGAAAATAAAAATCCAAAAATATTATGTGCAAAAACACTTTTTAAATAATTGAAAAAATACCTGAAATTAGAGCAAAGGAAGAAAAAAAAAGTGTATCTAGGAAACACTCACAGAATATTATCAGCGTTTTTATAAAAAAATATCGATGCGAGATTTTCGTTATTTGTTTAAATTGTGTAAATATGACAGATAGAAAGCTATATTTTGCTGCACTTTAACGGATAAATGCGAAATAGAATTATGTGTCATTTTTCATAAATAATAGTATACATTTTAATTACACTATTTAACACTATTTGCTTCTACAAGTTTCAATTTATACATTCAAAATGATATTGAATCAGGCACTTGTATAAAAAGTTGCGTCCTTGTGACCAAAACGGACTTTTTCTGAACTTGCATAGATCAACAAAAAAAAAATAATAAATAAATAAATAAATAAAAAATAAAAAATAGCCTGTAAGTAAGTTAATTGCTTTCTGGCCTACTTTTTTTTTTTTTTTTTTTTTTTTTTTGTTCTCATTAAATGGAATAACCGATGGGAAACATACTTTACAAATCGTCCAAGAAGGGGTAAAACTGCAATCCCTATGTTAACTATTACATATCCAAATACGCTGCAAACTGGAATTGACTATCCATATCCCTTACGCTTCTGAAACGTATGCAGATTAAATTTACGTATATTCCATTAATGATATCGCCTGTCTGGGAAGAAAACAAACATTTTTTTTTACTCTTTTATTCAAAATTCTATTTAAGGTGTGTCATCCTCTGCGTGTCCATAACCTTATTAAACGCGTTTACTTGTATTAATAATATAATCACGATTCGGCGTGTGCAGATGCTGTATCATTATACAGTGAAACACAATTTTCTTTACCCTTTTTTTCTTTCCTTCTCTCTTTTTTCCAATAAAGGTAGCAGGTGTGTTAGGTTAGCGGAAGCTTGCACCTTCTTTCACCTGTTGTTAGCTGGTCCTCTTGTGTCATTACGTATCTTGCCGTAGTCACACACTTGCTTTGATTCTTAACTTTTTCACCTGCGGTCGGCCCACCATGAAAGTTGAGAAAATATTTTAAATGAGGTATTTATGACGCTGGAAAAACGATTAATTGCATTTTAATGGTTGCTAATATGACTTTGGCGTAGTTTAACTTATATAGTTAGGTGATTGAGGATTAAAAAAGCTTTTACTTGTCTATATTGGGAAATATTGTTAAAATATATCGTTGCATGTGGTATGTTGGATTGACTGATAAAACTAATTGGCATGAAATTTAATTTAATAATTTTAATACAACTTCAACGATTTCTAAGTTTTTCCCCGAAACTTTTATCTTGCCTAAAAATACCAAATAGAAATTATAAAAATTACGTTTTTCAAGTAAAACTAAGGAGGAGGAGAAAATTTTTTTGTCAGACCTAACACAAAATACGTAAGGCGCATCTCTTTCTAAATATTTTTAAAAAATTTCTGATGCTGACCGAAGTCATCGCGCCCTTTATTTTTGTTTTTAGATATTACAGAAACTAAATTATTTACTTCTTTTTAGTTTTACTTGAAAACGTAGCTTTTATTATTTCTGTATTATTTCACCATTTCTTTCTCCATTAGTTTATTTATTTCGGAAAGTGGTCGAAATTTCAAATGCCGATAAGATGAGACTCATGAGCTCCAATAGAGTTTTGAATGCTCTAGCTAGTCGGAAATTAGTTAAAAAATTCTTTTGCATCTAAAAATTCTTAGATTGCAAAATACCACCCACATTACACGAAAACAAGACAATAAAAACGTAGTAGAAAGAATCAAGACTGTGGCAAATATAAAGTCGAATGTTTTTAAAATTTATTGCAGGGTGATTGAAGATCGTGATAAAAATTTGATAAATGTTTTTACTTGAGCTTTTGTAACAAATATCTGTTTGAATTAAATGTGAATGACGTTTCGAACATTTATCTGCACTCAACACAATTATTGAGAAACTTTTGTGAACGAATGAAAATAAATTTTTATCTAACGTGTGTACTTGTGTAACGTGTGTAATCCATTTTTCATTACATTTTTAATGATGTTTCTTAATAATTTTCTATTGATACATTGTTTTTTTTTTATTACTTCGATTGCAATATTATTTTCTATTATAATATTTATCCTATTATTAATAAATATATATTATTCTATTATTAATAAAAGAAATTTATTTTTCAGGTAAGTCTTGTATTACAACATCTAAAATGGATACACTCGAAATATATTATTCATTTGTGCTGCAGACATAATAGGAAAGTAGCTTTTGTTTCTTAGATAATGCATTTATTTTTTATACTACCATTATCGAATTCATATATTTATGCCCTTTATTTATATGTATGTATACTCGTAACTTAGTACGTTTAAAAAAAAAAAAAAAATGTGCAGAGAAGTACATGATTTGTATGCAAAAGTCAAATCCGCAACTTACTGTGAGATAAAATTTTTAGCTTCTTTCAAATACAAACCTGACTGTTCTCGGCTTCATTGAAAACATAGTTAATCGGTTTAAATGTCCAGAATTTTCTAATCAGCTTAAGAATTTTTAGGTTTATATCTATTTGTTCAGATACTTATAATATAATTAAAAAAAATATCATTCATTGCTCAATTAGCTTAATCCTAATATATTTTTGACTCTCAATAATGAGCCCAAATACTTTCAGGCTAACTAGAAAATATATTTAATTTGCTTAATTATCCATCTATTTAACTGACTTGTTCAATTAAACGATTAATCTGATTAACAAATTCAGGCTGATAGAGTAAATCTTTGTATGTATTTTTTTTTTTAATTAACTGGTTGTAGTAAGCCTTCAAAATGTTGTTCACTTCATGCATTTTGTCTGTTTTTAATGAGGAATAAATGCACGAGGAAACACGTACATGGTTATAAATTTTTAATTCATTAAAAAAAAATTCTAAAATTAGTTTATCAATAGTGTCTAAAATTAACTCTATCATGAAAAATGCAAAACCTCAAAACTGAAGTTCAAAAATTACACAAAGGATAAAATGTAACAAGAAATTTAATATCATAAGCGTTTTGGTTACTTTTTCTTTCTTCCCTTTTTTGAAAATAACATAAATTCTATTTCGAAATATTAATTCTTCTGAAATGTTTCCCTTTTGAGGAATAAAGTATTTTTGGTATTAAATTTCTTTTCCTTGTCTGGAATGAATTTTGTTATGATTTCACTGTTCTACCCTCCTCTTCTAATCGGGAAAGTTGAAGTGATTTTACCATCCATCCCTCTCTTTCACTTGATTTTTTTTTCTCCTTACTCTTTTTATTCCTGCTTTCTTCCCATTATGGTTCTTATAAAACCTACATGTGTCTCTTTTGAAGACAGATCTTTCGCTTTGTTTCTTAAATTTTTCCCATAAATAGTTTATAAACTAATTTATTTCAGTTGTGATATTAGTTGGAGAATTTAATGAAATATTTTCAGGTTTTAACATAATGTATAGTTTTTATTTAAAAATTCATTGACATAGATAACGTCTTTATCATTGACTGGAATATCGAGAAATTAAATGAGACATTTTAATGTTTGCCACAGTGGGTCATTAAAATGATTACCAAGCATTCTTGGAGACTAAGCGCAGGGGATTACGCGTTGGGCGGACCACCCATCAAGATCATGAAAGTTGGAATTGGCATAATAGGCCTTGACCTTCCATGGACTGTCACAGAACTGAATTCTAGCCTTTATTCATTTTTTAATTTAAAAAAAAATTATTACAATATCGATTTGAAGGGCCGGGATAGCCTGGTCGGTAGGGCGCTGGGCCCATGTCCAAGAGGTCGTGGGTTCGATCCTCGCCGGCCGAAGACTCCCCGTGTAGTAAATGGTGATTGATGCACGTTAAATCTGTCGAGTCTCAAAGTCCTCCATGTTTCCATAACAAATCAATACCTCTGGGGGTACTGATCCAGGAGTTTCCTTGTCTTCTGGATTGGTTCAAAATTACAAGGCTACGGAGTTGAACATTAGTAGTCGTAAACCCATGAAATTGGGTCGGCTGTTCAACGACGGTTATAATATAAAATAAAATATCGATTTGAAAACTTCGGTTTTCAAGTTGTATTTATTCTTTCACTTATTTTTGGATTATAATGTTTTCAAGAAAAGTTATAACCTTATCAGAAATGCTAAGGGTTTTAATAATATGTTGAAAATTTTATATAATATAGCATACATGTATGAAAGTTTTCTTATAATTAAAGATGATTAACAGTCAATCGGTTAAGCGACCTAAAAAATTGATCCATCTATAGTAGAAATTATTGTGTGTATCAGTGTAAAAAAAAAATAATAATAAATACAATTATTTTCATTTAAGTTATGCATATGTTAAATAAATAAATGAAATACAAAGAAATATGTCTTCAATTTTTTTTCTCTGTACATTTAGTATTAAATAATATGTGTTTTATCTAATAAATAAGTTTTTCCGTTGTATTTGAAATTTTGAAGAAAGCTTGAATTTCATGTATTAAATTTTAATAAATCTACGTTTGACTACCAAATAAAAATAATGACTTTAAAAATTTTCTTATTTTTCATTTCAAATCGTTTGACTTGCACTCATTTAAAAATAAATTGGGATACTGTTGTATCAGAATTGTTTAATTTAGTAATACGATGTTTGCTAGTGTCAGTAAACGGGTATTAAAAGATTTGGCAAAATTTCAAACATCATTAATTTTAGTATGCTTTTTTCGCAAAACATCAAAAATATAGTTTCCTACTAACTTATACTTTTGTTTACGGATTCTTACAAAATCATTGCATACTCATATTTTTCAGTACCATTCACACAACTTTTTAGTAGCACTCGAAGTTAAAATTTCTTGATTTAAAAAAAAAATTTCTTTTTGTTGCCAATTAGGAAATCGATTTTTCGCGTCGTTAAATATATTTCTTCGGAAACTACGGTCATCTTTCCTAAACTCTTCTTTTTCAACAAAATGAACTATCAAACGCTTCCTTGAAAACTCAGCTAATTAATTACGCTCTACTAAACTCGAGAGTTAGAGACCATTTCGACCCAACTTCAGATACGTGTAGGGCTCTCTTTATTTTTTTGTAGAAAATACTGTCGTAATAAAGGGAGTTCGAAAATTAATTTATTCGTAGAGTCTATTTTGTAATTAGGAAGAGAAAAACGGATAATATATCATTATGGTATTTTAAGCCGGAAATGGACAACATTTATTATCTTTTGGACTTAATACGGATTGGATTTTTATAGAAAATAATTTGATATTGATATAATATAACTTAAAAATTTTATAGTTCAGCTGTAACATTTCTAATTAGAAACTTCATGTCTTGTTTAAAAAAAAAAAATTCTTAAATAAAGGTAATAATTTTAATAATTAAACAGAAAATTATTAGATTAACAACTACAAAAAAAAAAATTATTTCCTTTCATCTGTAAAATTTCTTGCTGAAATTTCATGTTATATTTTATTTTGTGTATTCATTTTCTATTTAATAATAATAAAATGAAATGTTAGAAATATTATTTATTACAATTATATCATTCCCGCGTTTTAGTTAATGTACTTCGCATTATAAGAGAGAGCAAAGTTTTTGGGGGAAAGATGCAGAAGAAAAATAATTTTTTTTTTCGAGGGCTGCAGGAATTCTGTTTTTATTCTATAGCAGCACTTCCCAAAAGGTGTTCCGCGAAACCCCGCGGCTCCGTTGAAGGGACTAAAGGGTTCCTAGAGTTTTGATTTAAAAAAAAACAAATAAAAATAAAAAAAAAATTAAAAAAAACGATTATGTGTGAGTTTTGAAACTTTTAGTTATATTAACATACAATAGGTCACTAGCTTATCCTTAGACCCTTATCTTACGCCAGTTCGCTCATCCCGCCTGTCTTCTTTCTTCTCCATGTGAGCCTGGTCTGCCTCTTTTTCGTTTGCCTGCTAGTGCCCATGTTAAAGCTACTGTTAGTATTTTTGTAGGAGGCATTTTCAATACATGTCCTATCCATTTCCATCCATTTCTTTTTATACTGATGGTGATTGGTTCCCTCCTGGTTTTACTGTAGATTTCGGAATTTGATATGATCTGAGGCCAGAATATTTTTCAAACATCTGTTTTGCCATTTATTTAGTTTCGTACAATAGATTATACAGTATTTATTTAATAAATATTTCGGTTATACTCATGTAATTATTAAATCAAAATGCCAATATAACAGAAAATGGCAAACTAAAAGAACAAAATATGTATATATTAAATAAATTAGGAAATAAGAGTAAATAAATGAAATGTTGCTCTATTATTCACAATTGAAAAAGAATATACGAATTTTGCCGTAACGTATTATGTTTCTCTGAATAATCATTTTCAACAATTAGATAAGTTTTTTTTTTTTTTTTCTTTCTAAATTTTTATTATTATTTTTTTTATTTTAACAAAAACCATATTCTGTTTATTTTATTGATGTTAAGTTATGTATGAAAATAAAAACAAATTCAGAAATTGATAAGATACCGCTGTAGAGCTAAGAATTCAACTGTCAGACAAAAAAAATATATAAAACAATAATTTATATAAAAAAAAAAGAGGAAAAAAATTACATTCTTCTTATTTAATTCTTTTCATAATTATTAGTTAACTTTCTTTGGATAATGTGTTCACAATTCCTAATGAACTTTAATTTTAGAGTAAGGGTGTAAAATATTTCAAAGAACTTTAAGGCATGAATGTATTGTGTTAATGTAATAAATAGTATTTTTATGCTTCCCAAATATTACTTAGTTCCATTTGGTTATTATACTGCCCTTGCTATAAGCTCCTGTCCATATTTTCTTTAAAAAAATTATTGAAATATACTGTAAAGCAATTCTTAATTATTAGATCAATCTAAGGCCGCAGGTTGTGCACTCGTAACATATTATTTTTAGTATTTTTACTTACAAAAATATTTCTACTTAACTCATCTTTGCCCTTCCTTATTACCAGATATGATTTATTATGCTTAATGTTATATCATTTAGGGAAAAAGTTCACAATTCCCAATAAAAGTGACTGTTTCGGGAGGGAAAAGAAAGAAAGGTAGAAAGCATCAAAATAAGGAAATAATAGGGTTAAAAAAGCATCATTTATAGTCACTATAGAAAAAAATTTGTCTCTATTGATAAAGCATCTTTAGCCAGTGTGTCATGCTAATTCAGTCGCGTGATCATTTTAATAATACTTGGAAAAAGAGTGACTCTATCGGGAAAGAAGATGTCGTTAACCTGGGGTGGACGGAAACGGGACCATTATAATCATACGGTATTAAGATGGACTTCGAAAGGAAGAAAGGGTTTTGCTTACGCGCTCGCCATCACATCAACCATCCGCACATCCTGCTGCACCATCCACATCTTTATTTTGCTTACTTATTTTTAGCGCCTTAGATCCGGAACGGAAAAACAATTATTGCTCTTTCAATCAACAATTATTCACTTTCCTGAATTGATGTTATTTTATACTTCACTTGAATTTGTGATTATGGATTGAAGCGGTTTATTTGATGTAGAAAGATTTGTTAGCTTGTCTTGTAATATATAATAGATCCTAACAAAGCGTGAATTATTTTGTGACTTCCATCAATTTTGTAAAATTCAAACAATGAACTAACTATTATTCTAAGTGAAAAATTCAGTTACACTTGGAAAACTTTTCGTGAATCCCAAATAATGTGAAATAAAATTTGTTTGACTTTTTTAATGACAACTTCGTATAAGATTTGTTGCGTGGCACTGGTCCATCGCAGCAACCATTCGCACATCTTGCCACTATTTTTAACGCCTTAGATCCGGAACGGAAAAATAATTGTTACTCTTTAACAGGGTGCGTAGCGTTTTTAAAAAGTGCTTATTTCCGATTTTCGTTTTTTAAAAGCCCTTAAAGGTGCTTTTTTCATTGGGTGTTTTTAAAAAGTGCTTAATTTCCCCTTTTTCTAATGAGATTTTTCCTTTACTATGTTGATTTTCGCTTCGAATTATGCAAAAAGACACAAGTTCACATTGTTGTATTCAACGTTTTCACAATTAATTAAACCCCAATCTATTTCGGCGTATTGTCAGTTCATAGCGTATGAACACGCCATTCGTTTTACATGATTCAAAATTTCATGACTTTTGACCATTGTCAAAAATAATGACATTTTTTGTTTTTGTTTTGTTGACATGACGTTTAAAACAAGATGAAACCGTCAATTCTCAAAAACTTTCCAAACCTGCCTAATTAATGATATTTTTTTTAAATGATTAAAAATATTTTTTAAGTGCTTGAAAAGTGCTTAAAAGGTGCTTATTTTTTGTTGAATAATTTGGCTACGCACCCTGTTTAACAAAATTAAATCAACAATTAGTTACTGCGCGCAGGCAAGGATAGATGGAACGCTTGGTAAAATGGTTTATGTCGGATGTTTTGTTATTTTTATACTTTACTTGAATATATGATTATAGTGTTTGATTATAGGTCGAAGTAGTTAATTTGATGTAAGAATTGTTAGCATGTCGTGGAATTAAAAAAAATAAATAAATAAAAGGCATGAAATATTTTCTGGCTTACAATAATTGCGTAAAATTCAAACAATAAACAAGTTTAACAAACAATCAACAATAACCAAGCTGTTCAAAGTGACGAATCCAGTTACATTTGGAAAACTTTTCGTGACTCCCAAATGTTAACTATTATTTAAATAATTCGAAACAAAATTTGCTTGACTTATATTATGACAACTTCATGTAATGTTTAATAATTGGCATTTTTAGATAACAATTAATTGGTTAAGCAGAATTCCTAAAATTATGTAAGCCAGCTAACTCCATGCTACTATGTTTAACAATTGACATGGTCAATATCCACACTTAGTCAATATTCATATTAAAAGAAATTTATCGTTTGTATTTTGATTGTTTTTACGATGTTAAATTTATTAGATTATTTTTGCTCTATAAATACCGTTTGAAGGAAAAACTCAGTAGTAAACGGAACTATTCGGTTTATTTTATTTCATTGCTAGAAAACAAAAAACTTGTATGAATAAATTTTTATGAGTAGGTTGCATCAAGATTTTACATAAAATATTACCTGTGAAGTTAACTTTGAAATATTATTGCGTTCTGTGTCCTCTTGTTTTGAAATATCATGGCACACCATTACTGATACTTCGAAGAATTACGACCTATTGAAACATTAATTTCATATATACAATCACAAGAATATATTACGAAATAAGTAAATTTTTTAATTGATATTTCGCTTACACTAAATTCTTTAATATTAATCGTTGATATCTCAACTTGATTACATTTTGAAGAAAAATGAATATAAGGTGCTAATTGTTTTATTGAGATGGAAAAGCGCGTAAAAAAATGCAAGTAATTATTCAAAGTGACGAATTAAGATGACTGTAATCGATGTTACTGTTGCCAAAAAAAAAAATTAATAATTAAAACATCGCCTGCGTTATTTGTGATTAACCCCCAACATCATTCAGTATGATATCCCTATTACAAGAATATTTGCTAATTGCGGAAGCACACTTCCACTCATTGTTATCCCCGTCAGATTATTTTTTTCCCCTCCACTTTCTTCCCCTTTCTCCCCTCACCTCACCACTTCAAAGAATCTATTCTACCTTAGCTCTTTATATTTATCCCGAAGACATCATTTGTGGTGAAATTAAATAGAGTTAGTATTCAAATTATAAATGATGATGAATCCCTCATTATTATTACGTTTTTTTTTTTTTAGTCAATCGCTTTTTTTTATTTTTTTATTTCGACCTGAACACTATAATTATTGCTATTGTAAACATAATATCTTCTAAGTGTAATAATCTCTTTGTTATAGCTAGGCAATTGTTAAGTGGCCATTATAATTTATTTCGTAACTATACTGTAGTATAATTTCGTTGAAACTATCTTTAAAATGTATGGTGCTTATTTACATTAAAACTATATTATTAAGATACCCTCCCACACGAGTAGGTTTTTTTTCTATTTTCGTTTTCGAATATTGTTTAAAGTATTTGTTAATTTTTAGGTAATTTTAGTAAGTATTTGTTAATTTTTAGTGTTTGAATATTTTATTTCTTTTTAGCATCGTTTTGATTTAAATTTCCTTTATTTATTATTATTTTACCTGTGACATAACTTGCGCTAATAGCAAAATTTGTTGTAGCTTTCTAAAAACATAATTTTTGAAAACAATGTAAACGTCACTTTTCTAACGGGTAGCTTCGCTTTACTTATTATCTACCTGTTACTATTCGTATCCTAGTTATATGATAATTATTATATTATTTATAATTGTTTATTATTATAAATAATTTGCTACCTGCTATTATTAATAATAATAAGCGCTAGCGCTGGTTAATTTCAAATACACGCAATGATTTTTCCAAGAAATGCGGAAAGTAATAATTGTTAGCTTGTGTATAATTTATTCAATCGAAGAAAAATAGGTTATTATATAAATTTATGCACATAACAGAATTTTGTCTTAAATCTTTTCTTCATCAAAATTACTTCGAAGCAAGCTCCTACACTTTGGGAGCACTTTATTGGTTAATTTTCCAGAATTTCGGATCTAATGTTATTCCAATTACATAGATTACCTCCAACAGATGAATATAATATTTAAATCTCTGCTGAATTTGAATGAATGAACTTAATATCATTGGTAATTTGCTCGTTTTGATACAATAACAAAACTTAGCTTAAAAATTTAATTTTTGAACAATGTGCCATAAAAAATATTTTTTCCCATTTTGATGATCAATATTTAAAATAGAAAAGAATGTAAGTACCACCACAATATGATGTGTTGACACACAGTGAAGTATCTCATTTTGCATATTTTCCACAGTGAATTATCATATTTTTTGCATATTATTTTCACTGGGAAGTATCTTACTTTGCATTCTTTTGATTTAAAAAAAGAAAAGAAGCAGGAATGAATTTAAATTAATGAGCAGTAGTGCAATCCCCATAACCTAAACTTTTTTTTTTCCTTTTTTAATAATAAAATTATAAGTTAACAAGAGTTCTCCTTCAGTTGCGTATTAAGTGTTGGAGAATTCATCCGTTTCAAACCCGTTTCTTGTTTTTCAGTCATCAGGCCGAAAAATAAGTTTTTTTTATTCCTTCTTTCGGCATGGTCTATTTGTTCTTTTTACTTTATTTTTTCTTCTGATAATCTTGACCTGCCTTTCCCTTTCATCTGGGTGGTCAAAAAACCTTAAAATTGTGAAAGGAGGCGTGATAGTTCCAACCCCTTTGAAAAGATAAGTTTTTCATCGGATATCATTTTTAGCAGGGAAACGGCAAGTATTTAGGTATTTATGTTTGAATTCACGCTGTCTCGAATAAAGTTTTGCGGTTATGTACTATTAATGGTGTTTTGCGTATTTTAGTGTAGTATATTAGGGAGGCTTTTTTTAATTTAAAATCAATTTTTAATTGGTTTACGACGAGATTAAATTAAAAGCTAATTGTTTCTGCATAATATGCTATTACATACATACGACTGATTAAGTTAGACAACAATTCAACTAAATGTTTAAATTTATCGGATTATTTGTTTAGATTTCAAATAATTTGGCGTACTAGGGCATAGTTCTAAGTGTCTTAAAGCTGTTCTTTGAAAGCTCTGACGTCGTAAGAAATAACTCTATGCTATGAAATAACCCTATGCTATGAACTATGAAATCACCCTATGCTATAATATGCTATTATTATAATAATATGCTATTTTTGTAAAACTGTTGTGAGTTAGTGATCGTTACTCAGGACCGTTACGTTAAGGTTTATCTATTTGCCATCAATACTACTATGTTAATATTGAAAATGTTGCAAAATGTTACTATTTTGCTAAATATAAAAATATTTGTGATCCAATTTTTTGTAATGCATTGAAAAGTTGCTATAAAGCTATATTGTTTAGGCTCATATTATAAATTGAGAATAATTCGGTGAACTTAACGATTTCTATCTATGTAAAAATTTTTGCCTAATTGGATAAATGATTAACAGAAAAAAAAAAATTTTAAAAATAAAGTTGGTTCGTTTTGAGATATAAGTATTTTCAACCAAATTAACTATGGTTATAAATCTTTGTTTCGGTAATTATTCTATGTTATTTTTGCTGTCTCTATTTCATAGCTGTTTACTGTTCCGTCTTATTCCCAAAATACGATTTTAGGTTGAAATGTTTTAATTTATGTTTTAATGTATTCTAGCGAGTTTTCATACACTACTGAATCTTTCCCAGGACGGGTCTAAAATCTAAAAGCAGGACGTGATTTTTCCGCGAATATCGCGTAATTCCTCTTATCTCAAAACCATTCAATGTCGCTATTCGTATTCACGCGTTTTTAAAATTCAATATTGTGATTCGTATTCATGCAGCTATAAATTCATTTTCGTTTTTTTGTACGTGCTTTAAAAACTACGCATTGCGATTCGTATTCATAGGATCTTAAAATTTTACAACGTGATTCGTATTACCGCGATTTAATAATTTACTATCCCAATCTGTGGAGTCAGAAAGTCCTCCATGTTCCCATAAGAAGTCAATACCTCTGGGAGTACTGATGCAGGAGTATCCTTGTCTTCTGGATTGGTTCAAAATTACAAGGCTACGGAGTTGAACATTGGTAGTCGTAAACCCAAAAATTGGGTCGGCTGTTCAACGACGGTTATAATATAAAATAAAATATCGTGATTCTTGTAAGAAGTAAGTTTTTTCTTGAATTAGCTATTCAAAAAGTTGTGATATTCTTCATTATTTAAATAAAAATGCTAGTTCAAAAAATTAAATTATGTTAAATATGAAACATGTATGGCTTATGAATTGATATCTTTTTCTTCTTTTTGCACATACAAATTTAAGGTTTTTCATTTTGTCACAATTACCCCCGATTGGCTTATCATGTTGGTGATGCTATTTTTGTTTCTAACAAGTTGGAAGTTATGTCTGTATAAACTAAATATTAAAGTTGTAATTACCGAAACAGCTAATATATTCAATTTTTTACCGGGTACCTGGAAACGACCGGTTAGTTAATAAAAGTTTTTACCGGTTGCACAGAACCGACCGGGTACAAGATTCAGTTTTTTTGCGTGGGGACTCGATACATTTTTACTAAATATAGATGTCAATTAAATGTTTGCTAGGAGCTTAAAGCAATCAAAATGCGGATTTTTATTTTCCTTGGCGAAAAAGCTTTAAAGCCCATCCGGATAATACATACTCGTATTTACTGTAAGACATCAAGTTGGTACATTTTATTTACGGTGCATCTAGAAAATTAAAAAAAATATATCAATATCTGACGATGATATTATATCCAGCTCTATTTAAGGCTTAATCAAATTATGCTTCGACTTCAATTCTGATTATCATTTTATTTTGATATCTATCGATTTATGTGAACTTCATCATTCAACGTAGCTTTATATCGTTACAACTACTTCGAATCAAATCTAATTTTTTCTTAAAATACACCTTCACATATATATTATCCAATTATTTTCATATCTTTTTTTTTTTTTTTTTAAATTTCCATTTAGCTGTATCAAAAGTCATTACCAACTGTTATCTCTGTCATCTTGGGTTCAGCCTAAATCATGGGAATAAACCAACCAAACTAATCTCGTAGTGGCCTATTGCCAATAATGTGACTGAATTCAGGCTGTTTTATATTCCATGTTCGCAGACCTTGAACACACCGCGAATCGTGCTTCACCCCTGGTTCCATCCTCGAGTCGTGTCCTGCATGGAAAATAAACCACTCTTTTCAGAGCAGTCGAATCATGCAAATGTGATTGTCGTGGAACAAGGCTGCCCTCCCCATCCTTTCATCACGATCTTTGTCGTGGAAGTTGTCGCCTTGAATCATTTGGGTGTCGCGGTGGTGGCCTTTTCGAAACTGAAAGCGACGAGGATTTAATGGCCCCTCCTTTTCTGCTACTTTAATTTGTGAAGTGCAACTTTTCTGCTCTCTTAGGGCGATAACGAGTCGTTACACTAGTGGATTGAATTTGACAAAATGATTTCCCATTTCAAAGAAAGTAATTGCCTCTTGATCATTGTCTGTTTCCTTTTGAAGATTAAATTGAAGTATGTAGATAAAGTGGAGGAAAAAATATATATATATATTGTTCACATGTAATTTTGTTCTTAAATGTTTGCTCTTTTTTTTAAAGGTGCAACCCAGGTTTCTCAAAAAAGAATTTTTTTTTTTTTGTAGTCATATTTAACGTTAAAGTTTGCTCTAAATCTTTAATGATGACGTTTCTATTTGTGCTTGCTTAATTTAAAAATAAAATAAAAAAATTAAAAAAAAAAAAAAAATTAAGCTTGTTAAAAAAATCTAAGCAAATTTAAATGAATTAAATTGATAAAAAGAGGCAAATGATATGATATATCGTTGACAGTTATCATAATTATATATGAAAATTGAAAAAGTTTCCATGATAAGAAGTATTAATAAACAAACGCTAGGTTAGTAAGTCACTTGGCAACACTCTGTCCACTTAGTATTATCCCTTACTTAAAAATAAGGTGTTTTAATGTCGACAGGTATTAAAAAAAATGCCCCTACGGTATGAAAATAAAGTTATGTTTTGAGCCATAAAAAAACCTAACTATTAAACCTAAATTTCAACCTCATAAATTATCTCATTTATTGCCCGGCAATACTTTTAGTTGAAATCGGGTGACATTATTCGCTTCTCAATATACTTATTTGCATGAAGTGTTGAAAAAATAACATGTACACCTCTGAAACAACCTCTCTCAGTTGGTTTCTCTAAGATATATATTTATCAACGTCAAAACAACCTCAAATGTGAATAAAACTACTTTATAAACTTTTATTATAACCATTGCGAGTTTTTTTAAGATTGTTTTTGAGGTCATTTTCAAATAAACATCAAATCAACCTTAACGCTTCAGAAACACCTTAAATTTTGTAAAGGGATATTCGAATTCTTTTAGCGCAGAACACTCGTTCAGGTGAGCAGCAGTTAAGTCTTATTAACTTTTCAATGAGTAGCCTAAAATAAATATAAATTAAACCAGTTAAAATTTTATAGTTTCCATTCTATTTCTCCAAATTATTTGTACTCACACAAATATGATCTGGCCTCATCAAGCTTTTTAATCCGCTATCAAAAATTCATCTTTCTTCCAACTTTTCATAGTAGAAAAATACGTATCCAAATATTACATCAAAATGAAGGCTCTTAGTACTAATTAATCTTATAAAATGTTCTATATCGTCTTAATAAAATAGTGATGATCATAAATTTATGTCCAGAACTTTGACATTCCAAACTAATCAAGAAAAAGAAATTATGTTCTAATCTAAATCACTGAACCCAGTATGTTCTAGAAGGGTCCGGTGTTGACTTCCGAAAATAATACAAACGTGGAGATCAGCTTATAGCTAGCATAGAGAAAAAGTGGAGAAAAAAAAAACAATAACAATAAATTGGATGTCTGTAAGTGACGTCTTCGTAGGTAAATCGTAGCATTTGTCGATTCAGAAACCAATCAGGTTCGACACAACGCGTGGCGTCGCTTGCAGATATCCAATTAAATCGGATTTAAATCACATGGTCATTTCTCGAGTTGCAAGTACCCGGTTAAACAAGAGTCATTATAAAAGAATTACAAAATTGTATTATACTTTTTAATAAGCACGCATAAACACAAATCTAGCACTAAAATATTAAAAATACAAGTTTTATACGTATTTTCTTGTGTGCACTACGTGCCTCTCAACTGACATTAAGATAACCTATCAAGCCCTGTTAAGCTTATCTGGAGTTACAGTTTCAACTGCAACCAGGTATTCGAATTTTAAGAGTCATGTGTCAGTTAGCAACTGTTTCACCGTTATTTCTGCTCAAGAAATAATTCTCTATGTTTAAAAATCAGTTTTTAATGAAGTTATAAAATGCCGACATTATTTTTCAATGATCCTATATTATTATTAAGGTAATTCAACACATAATTTTTTATCATTTGCGTTATTTTGTTATTCGTAAAAAAGAAAACTGGAAATCTAGATCAATTTACATACATGTGATTTTTCAGCATTATTGAATTCAATATTTTTTTTTTTTCATCTGTGCTGTCAGTATCTTAAGTGTAATTTATCAACATATTCTGGCAAGTTGGCCTCTCTATGTAATTTCAGTATGTTTTATTCTGATTGGATCACATGTCTGATTTTAGGGAGGGTTATGGCAATTTTTCTTATCATATGATCCGACCAAAATATTCTTAAAATCCGAATTTCCTATCAACTTGGATGACTTCATCGCTTGTACTAAGTTCTGACTTGGAATATGTTTGCTTTATTAATGACGCTCCAAATCGTTTTTTTTTTTTTTTTTTCTTTTCTTTTTTTTTTTTTTTTTTTTTTTTTCCCATAAGAAGAAGAAGATATTATTAAATTAAAAATAATAAACCATTTCATGCCAGACTGGCTTTTAAAAATTGAGCCTGGCTGAACTTCTGCCCTATTAACGAAAATCTTTCTTAATAAATTTTCTACATTACTTTAGTGCTGTACTAAATCATTCTCATTTGATGGATTGTATACAACGACGACAAATACTTTTTTCCTTTCATAACAATCAAAATTTGTTATTTTGGTCAGATACTTATTCACCCTTAGCGCGGTAATATATTCCTTTTCATAACTGTCAGTCGTAAAACACCCAAAAAGGAATTCGAAAAAAGGGATCCACTTCTGCTAGTGGCAGAGAGCCAGTGTGTATCTACTCCAGATGAATGGTGTCCAGTTCAGAAGAATATCGATTTTTGAGCTCCCTCCTGATCTTTTCTTTATCCTGTTTTTAGTTGGGGGGTTCTATATTTCTTTCTTCAGCTATCTCTGCTTGAGCCTGGAATAAACAAGTATTGTAGGAGTTTCTTATTGTTGCAGTTTTATTATTATGCCACAATGGAGTCAAAAGGCTTTTGTGGAGAAATAGCTTCTGTTATAGTCCCTTTGAGTGTTTTCCAGGTTTTGTGGGAGCATTGTCGCAACTTTGTTTCTTTAGATGTCTGGTTACGGACTTTTATTTGATTGTTATGATGCCTAACACCTATTACCAACTGTGAATAGCTAGATGTCTTAGTCACTCTGTTTTTGTCTCAGAAAAAATGCCTCCAATAACTTAAATGCTTCATTTATTTCATGCGTGACCTAGTGAAGAATAATAACTTCCGACTTTATCATTTAAGATTGATATTGCTCCAGGCTGATTATATTTTTGATGAAATTCACAGCCATGTTCAATAAGATTTCTATGTGGGAACCTTTATTTATAAGGAAATTTTAATTAATTTATTTTTATAAATTAAAATTAATTTCTTAATTTATTTTGTTTCGGATTGTGCTGATAATATTTTTGTTCCATCATCTAGGCAGGTACACAGAAATTAATATTTAAATACTCTTTTAAGTTTTTTTTTTATTTATTATTTTCTTCTTTTTTCAAAATATTTGTTTGCAAAAAGAAATTCTTCGCCATTAAAAAAATATGCATATATTAACATTTTAACTAGTGAGAGTTGTTAGTTTTTTTTGTTTTTTTTTTTTTTTAATTTTTTTTTTTTTATTTTATTTCTTTGGTATGGGGTATATTTATTAATTTACTATGGTTATTTCAATTAAAAGAATAGAATTTTTTTTCCGTAATCGATAGTAGACATTTTGCCAGGCATGGGATTTGCCTATTTTATTTTATAGCCGTCGTTGAACAGCTGACCCAACTTTTGTGTTTATGACTACTAATGTTTAACACAGTAACCTTGTAATTTTGAGCTCGATCCAGAAGACAAAGGAACTGCTGGATTAATTATTGAGAGAAACTTGCCTTCGTAGAGAACTTTTTGATGGAACTAACCTGCATTTGCGTTACATGGCGAGGAAAACCTCCCACGGTTAGTCTAACATCAAGGAGACTCTAACCCACGATCCGTCTTCCACTTTTTTTTAAATTTTTTTTTTACTCCAAGCTTTGGATATGTACCTCGTCATGGACCCTTTACCATATAGCCCAAAGCTTGGCTACTGGTCCGGCTCCACCCCAGCCCAGGGACGAGTCCGGTTAGCAGGTATTTATTAAAAATAGGGACGAGTCCGTCTTCCACTGTAATAAAACACCGGCCGACCTCTCAAGGCAGCTCATGATATTTTCTTACGCAAAACTTAGTTTATGACACCGTTTGTTATCTATGCCAAGTTCATTAAATTCTTCTGTCATTCAAGTTTACATTTAATTAATTAAATTCATTAAAAAAAACGTCTCAAGCATGACTTATCATGCTGAGTAGTTTAAAAAAAGTCATTATTTATTCCGCTGTCTTAATGTTGTGAATAAATCGCCATTGTGTCGATTTAAAAAAAAAAAAAAAGAAAAAAAAATTCTTATTACCGCAACGAATTACTTAAAAATTAAATTCCGATATGCAGATGCCAATTATTCACATATCGGATATATGTGAATATTTGAATAATTATATTCTACACTTAATATCAGAATGCATTAAATTAATGATAAATTAGTTTAAACTTTTGCTGAATGTCATTCCATTACCAAATAAAATCTTTTCTTGTATTTTCTTTTTCTAAGTGAATTTTTTTTTTTTTACATTGTATCTGTTATAATAAATTTTTATCCGTTTTCTTATTTAATTATTTAAAAAAAGAAGGGAATTAGCTATCGTTTTATAAAGGAAGAAGTGCTCTATTGTTAGAATTGTATGCAATCTTAATAGAACGCAGTGTGAAACTACTTGGCAGGAAGTCTTGAAAGAGAAACGTGTTGAAATTGCTCTTGTGACGACCGGAATCTTCTTTATCTTGACAACTAACTATAGCAGCTTGACATTGCGATGGGATTGACACTGAAACATTTAGGTGTGGCTCACTTTATTTTTACAACAACACAAGTGTTAATGCTTTGATTACTGCAGATACTTTTTATTTAATTGAGAGGAAGTTTATGGGTTACAACTTGTAATCATCTAAATATTTGTTCCATATAACATTTTAGCGTTATCGTTATGTGACTCAATAAAACATAAAGATTTTAATCGTTTTTTTTTTTTTTTTTTTTTTTTTTTTTAATATAAGAAATGTAAAAATATTGATATGCTTTTTTATTTTTACCTCTAAAGGAGCGGCACGGTATTCCGTGTGCGGTACGGTTTATGAGAATTTTTGATCTAATAGTCCGTTTGTTCAAAGAAAATATGATATGTAACGTTCACACAAGCAATGAAATTTTTATGGTGAAATAGGACCACCTAGGTAATCATTTAGTGGCCCAAACACTTAATATACTAGAGAGAGAAAAAAAAAGAAATCGAAATTTACAATTAGAAAATTCGTGTTATGGTACACAGATTAATTGCCATCTACAAACACCATGAAACTAATGACGTTCATCACCCCATAATAATTAAAGATTTGTATTTATTGAAATTAAGTGAAAAGGAGCTAAAATGATATTAGTAAATAGATTCAACATAATGATTAAAATCCTTAGACTAAATAAATAAATAAATGAGAGAAATTAAAAACTAACAAAATATTATATAAGTCAATTCAGCAAAAAATATTATTTTATTAATGATCAATAATATTGTGAGTACATGAATGCAAAGTACAGCCAAGCACAACACGTAGATTTAAAATTTCAACATTTTAGTTCTAAATTTTTTGTACGAGACACTTTCAATTATTCCATTTAAATACAACACGTAGAACAATAAAATTAGTACAACAATGCATGGAATTCGATGCAAAAAAAATCTATTTTTCGTTACTATTTTGTTAATTCCAAGCATTTTTGTAAGGCGACCAAGTTGCCGCCCATATATATTATTTTAGCGACATTTGTAGAACATTTGGCGAAAATTTTCGCCACAGTAGCTTGAAACCTAATATGCATTATGAATATGAGAGATAAAGTATGGCAAATACTATAAATAACTGCAAGATTATAATCGAAATGCAATATTAAAAAATACTAGTTTCAACGTTATTTGCAGTTAAGCTTATTTAAATAAAATCTTTCTTTGAAAATAAATAATAATACAATACTTTAATCTAAAAAACTCCCTTCTGAAAATTAAAAATTGATATTTGTGAAACGCATCGTATATTAATCTTCTGATATTGCAACAAACAAGCTTTTATAACGCATTAACTTACCAAATGTGCTAAAAGTGAACTAAAAGCACGTTAACAACTCTGATGTGTTTTAATTTGGTCAAGAAGAGAAAAAAAAGGGAATTTGGTTGAGTAAATTAGCTTTAAAATTTATGCGTTGGCAGTAGGACACAAATATGCCTTTTACCTTTGTTTCTTGTTTTATTTACAAGCTTTCACTTGGTGAAATCTATAAATCCATATCACTCATTTAAACTGTTTGTGTTCGCACTCTTGGCTATTTGCTGTCAAAAGAGAAGCTTTCTAGGGTTGACTCACCGACTAATTTTTGACGAATTTACTTGAAACTTTTTTTTTCTCCGAAAATACGTCAAGACTGCTAATAAGATCTGCGCAATTCAAAAGCTTTATAAATAAATTAATTCCGTATTTTACCATATTTATTAACAAGTCTATAAAGGATCGAAACAATTAATTTATTTATATAAACTTAAAAGGGGAAGAATCCTATTTTATGTCTTTTTATAAATTAATAAGACTAAAATAAAATGATTCCTCAAAAACAAAATTTTTTTTCTTCAAAATATTGCTTTACGCCCGCAACTTTTTTTTCGAAATCTCTCTGATTAAAATAAGTAATCAGTTTTCAGTGCTAGTTTCTAAATAACGGCTCAGAGGATAGAGCATTCACCTTCTAGTGAGCTGAACCAAGTTCGAATACCAGCGATGGCTAGTCGATACGAATTCTGCATCCGGCTAGCACCGACCACAATGCTGACGTAAAATCTATCCTCAGTGGTAGATAGATTATGGGTTAGAGTCCCCTTTCCGTCGGGTCAACAGTGGGAGGTTTAGTTTTCGTAGTTTCCCTCTCCATGTAACGCAAATACGGGTTACTAGATCCTGGAGTTCCCTTGTCTTCTGGGTTGTGTTCAAAATTACAATTAGTAGTCGTAAACTCAAAATTGGATAGGTTGTTCGACGACTGTTATAAATATAATAAAAAACCATGTTCGCATTCATAAACAAGATACTTAATTAACTAAAGTAATTCAAACAACCCATAATTGTCCCAACAAAGGATCCTTTAACCCTTTTTCTCAGTGTGAGTCACTCACTGGCAGAAGAAGTGATGCACCTATTTCCTAACGACTCAGTTCCTCAATACCCAGTGCTCAATCAAAAGAAATCACGCTATTCCATAAAACAACTTTTCTTAACAGCGTCTCGCATGTAAGTGGGCGTGTGCAACTAGTTCGTTTTTCAAGGTCCATTGTTTCTTCATCCTGTACCTCTTCCGAAGTTCATTCTTTTTTTACTTTAGGGGGATGCCGCAAGTTCAGGGTCGTTCGTTTCTTATAAAAGGCTTTCTCTCACTCGACCTTCGTTCACTGATAAATAAAATAGTAAAAAAAGTCAAGTATTTTTGTCAAAGGTGAGTTAGTTATTGAATTAAGTGCTATTTATTGTTGAACAAATGCCAGGTAGTGGAATGTAAATTTCCACTGGAATTATTTATTTGAGAGTCGCCTCATCTACAGTTATTAACTATAATTAATGAGCGTGTAAGTTACTTAAAAACGATCAAATAAAGAAATAGGGAACTGTTGGTGTCTGCCTAAGTAATTAGCTCAGACGATTTTTAACGAAAAAGCTTCGTTTGCCTTCTTAAAGCAGTCAGATCTCTTTTTCTTAGTACTTTTATCCTTTTCTTTCTATGCAATCGTTACTTATCTTTCTGGTGATTTTCTCTTAAAAGAACACTTTCCGGTTTTCTAAATTTACCTTTATAATAATTTTTATTTCCTATTGAAGCTAATGCTACGTTTTTTTTTTTTTTTTTTTTTTTTTAAGTCTTTAAAACAAAATTATTGTAATAAGAATCCGCAAATATTAGAAAAATGCAACTATTCTATTGGTTCGGTATTCTATTTCGGTCTCCATTTTTTTTTTTCTTTTGCTATTGTATTATAATTTATACGTAAAAGCTCACAAGTCTCCTATGATTCAATTATGAATAATTAAATTATAAAAGTTTAATAAGTTAATGTTTTTAATATTTTGAAATAACTGGAGAAAAAAAAATTTTGTTATTAAAAAATAATTTAAAAATTTAAAATTCCATATTTTTTCATTACTTTTATTTTGTTTTTAAACTTTTAAACAAATTCTGAAAATTTGTTATAAATTTCATTTTCTTGAAAATAAACTGAAGTAGAAACCTCTAATATATATATTATATTCAAGTAGTTATCTTTAATATATTTTGAAATATGTTACCAAAAACATGAAAAGAAAATGTAAGAAAAAAATTTCGACTTCAACGGAAGATCAATATGGGGGAGGGCACCATATCTTATCTCCTGTTCTAGTAAAATACAACTCTATTCAAAAGCTATTTTAAATCTGACTTTTTCATTTTATTTGGGACATTTGAACCATAAATTATCCATTATTGACATTATTATCGCCGTGTGTATATCAAAGTAGGAATGATTTCCACTACGCTTCACATAAAGTGCATGATAGTTTCATTTCACCATGATGGCATTTAATCCACGTTTCTGAAGAGTTCAATAGCCCCATGGATTTGAAAATAGTATTACATGAAGTTTGGCATAAGTGGCCAAGTCACTGTGTGTACGCCACTGCTAGACTAAGTTAAAAGTAAATTATTTACCCGCCGAAGTCTGCGTGGAGTCTAGACTAGGTAAAGATTTCTACCACAAATGCATGAAAAAGTAGTTTGATTTTGCAAGTTATTTTGTGCTTGCTTTTGCACTTCAATTTCATCTTCACCTATTAACTTATTGTTATTTTTTGTACAAATTACTACTATTAGTTTTTAAATAATTTCTCTGTATATTAAGAGAGAAAAAGTCCTTCCTAAATAACTTTTTTTTCCTATGACCGAATCTTAATGATTTCAAGGGGTTGACCTCAAATATGTTAATTAAATAGTGGTAACTATTAATTAAGCTACGAAATTACACTCTCAGCCGCTCTTTCTCTGAATAAACGTACCATTTTTTTCCAACAGATTTCCTATCAAAATGCGGGGATAGATAGCAGGTAGTTACAATCCAGAGGGTATTGTCCTTCTAGTTAAGCCTGGAAAGTGATTGAAAGTTTGGGCCCCATAATGTTACTTTTTCTTTTTGCGTAATGTCAGAAACTTTTTAAGCAAATCAAAAACTTTTCTAACCCAATTATAAATTTCGTTTAAACAAAGATAATTTCAGGCAAATAAATAATTTTCAATTATTATTATTATCTCTTATGTTTAATTATGGCCTAAAAATTATGTAGTGTAAGGTATGCTGATTTTTACATACTTTTAAACTTGGTAATTTTAAATGATAAAAGTAAAGTAAAAGCAGTCAAACAGTTTCTGAGTTATAAAATTTAAGGAAAAGCGAATTATAATATATATATATATATATATATATATATATATATATATATATATATATATATATATATATATATATATATATATATAAACGAGTTTTATAATTGTGTGCAAAAAGTTTTTCTTTCGCTTAGAAGTCCCCAATGTATTCTTAGTTGTATTTAACTGTATTATGTTTCTGATTAATGTCTTTTTTAAATCGCTAGGCAATAATAATTTACTCACCGTACTATAATGGTTTTTCTGTTAACTTGCTTCTATTGACTTAAGATGTAGACAAACTTTAGGTATAGATGAAGACTTGCAAAATATTCTGATTCTTAAAGTTAATATAAAATTGTCTCCAGAATTAGTCTATCATTTATTAAAATGGTTTTAAATCTTTTGCTCCTTCCCCATAACCTTCAACGTATCCTAGTCTGACCGGTAAACTAAAAGCGATAATTTTGTTTTATCCAAATAGAATACAAAATATTAAAATAAATAAAATTAAAAACTTTTTGTAACGCTGTCTCTCAAACTGGAATATTTTATTTTGAAGTACTAGTTCTTTTCTTATTTAATTGCTTTATGCAGTGCAGTCATTAGTTTATTTTGTTATATTGTAAATTCAAATTAGTTCAAAATAGTAAGTAAACTATTTTGAAAATAGTTTTTGCTTCATTTTATTGCACAGCCTATCATTTTTTACAAGAAATTCTTATCTTATTTAATCCGTAAAATGCTAAGTCTTTTTTTTTTCTTCTTTTTTTTTTCTTTCTGTGCACTCGTTTCATATTCTAATCAGAAAGAAAAGGAAAAAATTAATTTTTTGCATACATCATGTAATGTCATACCTACTCCTTTCTTATTACTTTATTTTTAAACCATCAAATGTAATTCGAGTAAAAATAGTTTCTTTTAAAATCACACAAATATCAAAAATTCACTGAGGGGAAAAAAAAAAAAAATAAAAAGTTAGTCTTCCGCGTCATTAATACACGCTCCCTGATCATGAAGAAACATTTTCTAAAACCCCTAATTTTCCTCTGCCCCCCCCCCCTTCCCTGAGAGAGAGAGAGAGAAAGCAAGCGTGCTTGGAATTGTATCAATCGATCATAGAGTGTGCAGTTGCCGTCATGTGTGATAACGGTAATCAGGCATAAGGGTGGGTGCGCCCTCAGGTCTCTCTGATCATATGAGACTATTCGATTTCATTTATCAAGGATTCATTGGAACACATCTTTCACACTTCTTTATTTCACACCGATTAGATTGTCAAAGAGGCTTAAATTAAGCTTTAATTAAAAACTCTATTTATTCTCTCTCTCTATGAATGTATGCATATTTAACTAGCAATATTAATAACATTTAGTAAAAAAAAAAAAATTTTTTTTTTTTTTTTTTCGTTAATACATTATGTTTATTAATAAAACCTCATTATTTCTTTAAAAAAATGTTATTCCAAGAAATGCGCTTAAGTTTTTTTTTTTCTTTTTGAAATCGGTATTTTGTAACTGTAATGAATAACGAAAAGGAAAATTATTAATTTTCTAAGTAAGAGCAGGTTAGCCATCGAACAGGAAAAAGTTAGGGAATTTTATAAATCAGGAAAAATCGTGAAAAAAAAATACTCAAAAAGTCGTTGAGTCTCCTAGGTACGTCAAAAGTTGAGGTACCTAAAAGTCCAATAGTGTTTCCAAAAATATTAGTCTTCTAAATAGGGATGTAACAAATACTCTGCCCTTTTGCCGAATAATCAGTTGGCCAAATATTCGGTTTTGTATTATTTAGAAAAGAATTGTTTTTTCTTTTTTTTTTTCTTTAAGGGAAATTTGAAGACTTGAAACTAGAGTACTCCATTCTGAATCGTGAGCTTTGTATTGGTGATTTTTTCTTTTAATTTTATTCATGCAAGTCGATTTTTCTATACTTTATGTTTTAAAAATTGAGAACTTTTTTTTGTTTCATTTTTGCTTGGTTTTCTGTATTAACTATAACACAGTACTTTAACGGAGCGTTTGTAAGTACTAGACTTTAATCTTTTGTTATCACTTTTTTCCTGTAGTGTATAAGATAGATAAACGGTAAAAAAAAAAAAAAAATTGAGATTATCAACGTTCAAATTATATTTCAGAACTACGAACATTTTTTTTTTCCTGTTTCTCATTATCCTTTTTTATTAACATTTCTTTTTATCAGCGTTTTTATTTTGACAGCATTTTTTAAAGAGCGTACCTGATAAACGTCATTCTTTTATGGTCATTTTTTTTCTTCTAGAAATACGGCCTTGTGAAAAAGTTAAATTGAGATTTATAGTATTATATCTTTCATTTAAAAATTAAGAACGATTTTTAATTTGGTTTTTATCTAGCTTTTTCTTTTTCACAAATATTTTATAGACGTTTTTATTATGACACGGCAATTATGAGGTTTTATAGTCGACTTATAAAACTTCTTTTTGTTGAAAATACGGTAATTATAAAATTGAGCTGTTTAACTTTATAAAATTTTCCATCAAATATACGATTGATTTTTATTTTTTCTGTTTTGCTTTTGTATATAATATTTGTTTTTTATGATAGCGCTGTATTTTTAAAAGCATTGATAGACATGATCTCTTTTAACATTTTTTCAATAATTGATTTTTTCCAGAATATATTATTGTTAGCAATAAAGTTTTGTTTTAAGAGTTAAGACAATATTTTTTTCATATTTCTCTTTTTTTCAACTTTGCAACTAAAGTTTTTATTATTTTTTTTTTATTATTTATTTATTTTTTAATAACTGCTCATCAGTTTTTAATTTATCTTAAATATTTCTAATTATGTTAATATCTAATTATCTTTATTATCTAATTATTTTTATTAAAGTTTTTTCCCCTCTTAACCCCATATTAATAAGGCATCTAAGTTTTGATTATTTTACAATAATGACTTAAATTATTTTATTCGGTCGATATTTTTTGCCGAAAAGTTCGGATATTCGGCCAAATCACTATTCGTTACATGATATTTTTTCTATAAAAATTGCTTAACTTTAATATTAAGTAATCGGCATCAAATCTAGTTCTGAATTACTTTTATGCAAATTGAAACTGAATTAAATAAGCTAATCTATGGTTTTTGTTGAAATGGGGGGGGGGGGAACTTAAACGTTGTGAATGATTTTTGCGTAAAATGTATTTCTTTACTATTGAATTAGGTTATTTTTTCAATCGAAATGTTTGATGAGAAATAATCTTGCAATTTTTTATAAAAGCTTATCTTTTTCATAAAATGTTTCTATATATCGTTATTAAAAAATATATTCATAGTTTCGCTGATATTTTGCTTAAATAATTTAATAAAAATAACCGAAATATTTCATAAATAATGGATTGTTGATGGAATATAAATTTGATGACAAAATCTTAGCTGATTAAAAAAAAAACATATTCCCAATTCTTGGAATCCCTATGACCCTTCCATGGAACCCTTAGTGTTCCTCTGAACACTTTTTAAGAAACGCTGCTCTGTAATGTATGCATGATAAATGTGCGGGTAAGCTAGTCCAGCCTTTTGCCACTAAAAGCGTCATTTTTCGATTCATCAAATCTGTTGAAATGACAGATTGTTTTTTATTGTGAACTAAAAAATTCGGTATTTGTAGAAAACACACCGTAAACAATTAATCTTGTAAACTTGTAAGTAAACTATGAAATTTTAATAAAAAAACCCTTTGTTTTTATTGTCTAAAACTCAATTCTTTGAAAATAAGTGAGAACTCATTTTATCTTCTCCTCTAGCAATGGCTTGAGTTTAAATTATGGAGAGAGAAATTCAATACTGATTATAAATTCCTATTTATATTATTAATAATTAGAATCAAATTCTCTGAGAGCGTTTTAATTGTTATTAAATAATGACTTGTTATTATTTTCTTAAAAAGAATTCCTCTTGAACTATTACTTTCTTTTTCCATATTGTTTTTTTTTTTTTTTATGTAAAATTAGTACCAAATAATGATAACACTGTGGGTGGTTCTGCTTACAAAATACATCCTCAAGCTTTTATGACATCTCTCAACATCTATTTCATTTTGGTACTATTGTTTTTGTCAGAAATTTTTCTTTGCAATTGAAGTTCGCTGCGGCAGAACAGCTTTAGAACGTTTTCTTACTATATCAAAATTTTTTTTAAAATAATTATTGCGCTTTTTAAAATTATTCTCTATCATTGTCTTCGCTCTGTAGCGATACGTGCTCATTCACGTTCTTTTTCCGTAATGTACCGTAACCACCCACCCGGACACACCCCACCTGTTTCCTCTCCTGGAATGATTGACAGATTTGCCATGCTTACTTTAACCCTGTAATCGAAAATTATTTACTCATCTGATAAAACCTCTTGTTCCTCCTCTTCATAACTACTGATTGCCGGCAATCGAACAACCATTGACCATCCTTTATTTAGATGTCTTCTTTATAGATGTCTGAAAGTGCTATAAAATTGTAGAGATCTTCTTTTGTATTCTGACTGTAACTGACATAGTTCCCATGATATTTTTTTTATGCAACATAAAGCAAACAGCTATATTTTTATGCAACATAAAGCTAACAGCATATTTTATTTAACATAACATTGAGATACATCATGTTTTATATATATATATATATATATATATATATATATATATATATATATATATATATATATATATATATATATATATATATATATATATATATATATATATATCCTTTTTTTAATGATTTTTCTTTATCTCTTTTTTTTCCCCAATGGTTGTTATTTCTATAAGAATCCCTATAGAATTTATATATTTAGCTATAGTTCTTAGGGGATATTAATTTTTCAGCTCTTGAATTTAATTGAAACACAAACATTTTATAATATCTTGATTTAAGTGATAATCGATTTTTATTATTATTATTTTTTTTTTTTATTTTGTTCATCTGAAATATAAATTTCCATTAAGTGGAGTTCCAATAGTGAAGTTTTTCTCGAATGTAAATGTCTAAATATTGAAGAATATTTAAGTATTCAAGAAAATATTTAATTTGTAATAAATGAATATTTATTTATTTTTTTTAATATAGATATTCCGAATTAATAAATAAGATGAGATAAAATAAATTAGATTAACTCAAGAATTGATAGTTAACTAATGTTTTTTTCTTTTCAAATAGTGTAGATCAGTGCTTCCCAACGTTTTTTTCACCTCGGACCGGTCAACGGTTAAACTATTATTGCTGTTACTAAAAAAATTTTTTTTTTATTTTATAACCGTTGTTGAACAGCCTACCCAATTTTGAGTTTACAACTACTTATGTTCAATTCTGTAGTCTTGTAATTTAGAACTAATCCAGAAGATGAAGAAATTCCTGGATCAGTACCCCCAGAGGTATTTGTTATGGGAACATGGATGGCTTTGTGACCCAACAGATTTAATGTGCATCAGTCACCATTTACTTCACGGGGAGTCTTCGGCCGGCAGGGATAGAACCCACGACCTCTTGGACATGGGCCCAGTGCCCTACCAACCAGGCTATTCTTACCCAAAAAACATTTTATTGAAAAAGATAAATACTATTGTGATAAACATAATTTGTGGGGGCAAATTTAAAGCAATTATAGTGATTTCCTTTCAGACTGAAGTCACTAAACAATATTAACTCAAAATGCCGTCAGTGAAAAATATAAATTGGAGATTTATATTGTTTTAAATAAGTACCTGCTTTTAATAAAAAAGTACCTGAAAATTTAGAAGTCCTGATCCTAAGGATTTATAGCTTCTAAACTTTTGCGGATTCAATTAGTGTTCTACTTGTTATTAAAGAACTTAAATACAGTTTAGTAAATCAAACTTTTTCTTCTTTTTAATCTTACTTCACTTGTAAATGTTACAATGTAAAGGCAACTAGCTTTTAGTTGTTATATTCTTATAGTATTATTTGAATACAGTTTATAAAGGAATATCTTACATTAAATAAACTCGAATAACATTAATAAATATTAATATATGTTTGTTTTATACTTTACCAAATTTAAAAACTGATAAAAGTCAATAACCGGTCATTAAAAAATTAATTTTAAAATTGTAATGCTCGAATTAAATTAAATTGTATTCTCAAATTAAATTTTATAGTAAGCTTTTAACTTTTCTGTGGGAAATTTTTTTTTTTTTAATAAATCTTTGAGCTATGCTGGATTTTAAAATGTTTTGGCCAAAGAAAGTTGTAAGTCGTATGATATAATTAGAACCTCTATTTTTTTGAAATTATGATGTTACAAATTCGTTTTTTCCAAGTTCTTTGAATTTATTTTTGAAGCAGTAAAATTTCTTATGTTATTTATGCAGTTCTTTACCAATTACTTTTTGTTGAAAGACAGGGAATCACTCATTGATCATTGGAGGGATTATAAAAGCTTTTGTTTAAAATGAACAAATTAAATAATTAATTTCTATCTTTTAAAATTGATAGCATATAAAACAATAAGGAAAGGATAACTCAAAGTTTACCCTTTCATCTTGTGTAGAAGTTTCACTCAGTCTTATAGCTACAGAAATTCTAAGTTATAATTACTCAATAACATATTTTTCTCCTAACTTAACGCTATCTTCAAAATTGCAACATCACCAAACATTACTTATAAAAGTATCTATTTAATAGATACTTTTATATCTATTTAATAGATATTGTATTGCTATGTATCAAACTAACAAATAACTTATCAAAAGCTATCGGAAAACTTCACATCAATTTATGATTTTAATAAAAAATAACAAGAATCTATTTAATTAGAGGTGTTAGAAACAATATGTATAACTCAAAATTATACCTTTCATCTGGCTTATAAATTTCACTCCATTTTTTAATAGGGGCATTATTGAGATTCAATGTCAACATAATTTTCTCCTCTCGTACAGCGAAAATTGAATGACGTTTAAAAGTTAATGTGGATCTCTTAAAAATATAGGTATCAGAAATGATGGTGGGTAATTCGAAATTAATCCTTTCATCTCACGTAGAAGGTACATACGAATTTTTTTTAATAGCCGCTTTAGTAAACCCCGAGATACAAAGTTATAAGTACACAATAACATATTTTTCTCCTCTCGTAACGGCATCTTCAGAATTGGAGCATCACCGAAGATGGCTGTACATATGCTGCAATGAATAGAACAAGAGGAAAACATCTTGAGAACGGAATGACGAGAGGGGAGAATGGTGTTCGGCGGGGTGGGAAGGAACTTTGTTGTGCCACGTGACCTCTGTGGAGAAAGAGAGAGTTTTCGAGTTGGAATATCTGCTAGGATCACTTCGGAAACGTGAAGAATTGGGATAGGGGTGCGGTACAAAGTGCGAATTATTAGCTAGCGATTTCTAATAGCGCAATTTGTATTTGAGTGTTTAATACGAAGGTATTTGCATCATCGAATGCATGACATTTGTTAAGGATATATTTTTTTATTGGTGTGTATCATATTTTATTCTCTTATATGCTTGGTTTAAGTTAGCTTTTTTTTTTCTCTATTATAGTACCGATTTTAAAAAAAAAAGCTTTACATTTGGAATTGCATTTTAATTACAATAGTATTTTATCCTAAAAAGCAATTTTTACTATGCGCAATCGTACATTTTTGTGCTATTTTTTTTAAATTATTTAGTTTTGAAGCATTTTTGTTTATGTTGCATTTTAAAACGATACTTTCTCTTGTCTAATTTAAAGTTTAGTTAAATTTTTCATCCTAAGGAGTTTTTATTTTTATTTTATTTAAGTAATACAAAAATCATTTTTTAAAAATTAGCTTACTACATAATTCCTTACTTAATTATCTAACTTATTGTCTGTAAACCGAAATTTGTTACTCTAATTTCTTCGCGTGCAAAGATTTTTTTTTTTAAATTTTTTTTAAAACTAAGATTTGTTTTTTCATCATAGCCTTGAATCGTAAAGCAGAAAGTGCTCTATCGGCGACGTACGTAGCCGAACAAACTTAAATCTTCGCACAGCAACTTATGGTGAAGTCGCAAATAATATTTTATATGCTGTTAACAATTTTTGTTTCATATGTCGGCACATTTACACAATTTGATATTTATCTAATAAAGGTTTCGTGTTTTTCCGAATTTAATTAGCGAAACAAAATTATTCATCATTAAAAAGAACGGTAATAATTTAAATTATGAGAGTTGTTTATTTTTGACGATACCCACAGGACATTCGGAATTATGAAAAGCCTTGCTGTAGTACATAAGACATTATTCTACTCCTGGGGCGGGAATTTAAACAGGAAATTTTAATATCATTGGTTACGGATTAATTTAATATCTGTAACAAAGAATCGATTATTATTTTTAGTAACTTTAACACTGTGCTAATTTTACTAAGCATATCAGTTTAAAGTCTTACATAATTTTAAGTTGTTATCGATTTTTATAAAGACATGTTCTGCGTTACAACTCTTGAGTCAAGAAACCTCGTCATTTGACCTTGAACTGTTAAAAGCAACTGGGCGAACCTTGATAAAAGATGTTATTTTATAGCCTTTTTAAATGACGCTATTGTGCAATATTTCTTTTTTCGTATTTACTTTAGTCACCATTTTAATGTGCGATTCGCGAAACTGTTACTACAGATTCAGAAAACATCAAGCAGGTGCCGTAATGTAGGTTGAACATGGCGCGGCATTAATACGTTATAAATTGTTTCTGCAGTAAAGTTTTTCCTCTCTTATGATTTTTTATTTTGTAATTCTATTCTTATTATTAATTTATTTTCTGGTTTTTCTTTTACATATACAGTAGAACTCGGATTTAGCGTCTTTTGATCTTGGTCCCCTTTCATTTTCTACATAAATGTAAAAATATACCTGTATTTAGAGTGTCCTCTAGTACTATTTCCCTAAAATATCGATATTCCTGAAAAAATTCAGAGAAAGTAGTTTTACATCAGTTCCGATCCAGGAGAATATTGTCAGCATTTCAGAAAAAAAAAACGCCGAGCATCACGATGAATTTTTTAGTTTCCCCCAATGGGTTCGAATCATGGTCTATACGAATTCCGCATCCGGCTCACACCGACCATAGTGCCGATGTAAAAAATATCCTCAGTGGTAGACGGATCATAAGCTAATCGTCCCCTTGCCGTCAGTCTGATCCTAGGAGGTTTTCCTCTCCATGTAACGCCAATGCGGGTAGGTTCTATCAAAAATGTCCTCCACGAAGGCTAGTTTGTCCCAATGCTTAATACAGAGCCGGCTCAGGGGATAGAGCATTCGCCTTCTATTGAGGTGAACCTGGTTCGAATCTGAGTCGATACGAATTCCGCATCCGGCTTGCACCGGCCACAGTGCTGCCGTGAAATATCCTCAGTGACGGATCATTGGTTAGAGTCCCCTTGCCGTCAGGCTAATCGTGGGAGGTTCTCGTGGTCTTCTCTCCATGTAACGCAAATGCGGGTTAGCTCCATCAAAAAGTCCTCCACGAAAGCAAATTTCTCCCAATACTCGATCCAGGAGTTCCCTTGTCTTCTGGATTGGGTTTAAAATTACAAGGTTACGGAGTTGAACATTAATAGTCGTAAACCCATAAAATTGGATTGGCTGTTCAACGACGGTTATAAAATAAAATAAAATGCTAAATACACGAGTTCCTTGATTTCTAGTTTGGGTTCAAAGTTGGCTACAGAGTTGAACATTGGTGATCGTAAACTCACAATTGAGTCAACTATTCAATGACGGTTATAAAATAAAATTAAGCATAAGAAATAGAGCTGCGGTTGCTCAGAGGATCGCGCGTTCGCTTCCCAACCAGGTTCGAATCCCAGCGGCGGCTGATTGATACGAATTCTGTTCCTGCTCGCACCGACCACAGTGCTGTCGTAAAATATTCTCAGTGGTAGACAGATAATGGATTAGAATCTTCTTGCAGTCGGGCTAACTGTAGGAAGTTTTCGTGTTTTTCCTTTTTATGTAATGCAAATACGGGTTAGTTTTATCACAAAAGTTCTTTGCAAAGGCTAGTTTGACCCCATGATTAATCTGCTATTTCTGGATTGAGTTCAAAATTGCAAAGCTGCAGAGTTGAACATTGATGGACGTAAACTCAGAATTGGGTCTTCTGTTGTATACTGGTAATAATAATAATAATAAAAAATAAATAAAAAAAACATAAGACATTATTCAACATACTTTTATTTTGGATAGGGACTGGAACTCCATTTATTATATCTTCTTAAGATGATAAAATATGAAGGGGGAAAAAACATTTAACCTTAAAAACAAATATTTAGTTTGGAGCTAAGATCTTAGATGCGCGTAGATATAATATTTATTATCTTTTTATGTTATTTAAACTCATGATAGCAATAATAAGTCACAAGTTAATTATATTTAACTATAAGCCATTTTTGAAAAAGATTTTAAATTATTGTATACAAAAATTAAGGTGTTTTTTTTTTTTTTTTTTTTTTTTTTTTTTTTTTCTTTTTTACGATATGTGATTTTTGAATTATGAGATTTCATCTTTTAAGGCTTTCCATACGAAGTTAATAATTCATATATTAAAAAAAGAAACTTTTTGCTGATAACGAAATACTCTAGAATGAGGAGGTAAAATATTAAAATTCAACACCTTATACTTGTACTAAGTATAAAAAACGTATGAAAGAAGGAATTTCACTTATGAGTTAGTTAAATTATGTCTGTTTCGACCCACGAAATTTCCATTTGAAATGCCTTACTTCTTTGTTCAACTGGCATGACATTGTGGTCTGCTGGTGAAAAGAGAGAGGGAGGGAGAGGAAGAATCGAATTTGGCACTCATCCAATTTTTCTTCCCTTTTTTTTTTTTTCTCCTTCAACAGCTGACATTCATGATTGCTTACATTTTCATTCAGTTTTACTATTATTATTATTTTTTATTATTATTATGTTGTTGCCTTTCTGGGGGCAATGGCAAGGCACGCATTTTCGGTCTAATTAATATCGTGTTAGACGACATTAATATTTTTCCTATATTTGAAAAAGGCATTTGAATTTTTATTATTCATAAACTGATTTTTTTTCGTTTTAACGTTTTCTTTGTTATTTGCAAATTTTTTATAAAAAAAATTAATTTTGGAGGCGAATCATTTTCTGACTTTCATGTTTGAGGATAGTTTATGCCTGTAGTTTTCAATACTTTATAGTACTTTGTAGTTTTCAATACTTTTTTCTAGAATAAATGAACAGGAACGTTTATTGTGAACTTTGGAATGTTCCAAGTAATTTTCACTTAGGTACTGCAACTTTTTTGGTAAATAATAACTTTCTGTTGTAAATAGCTGTAAATTACATAGTCATTCATTCTCTGCAAAATTTACTCATCTTTTAATCTTAACTAATAAATGAGTTTACACCAAATACGAAGAAATTGAATTTTTATTTTAAGAAAATTTAGTTATATTAAGGAAAGTTTAACTTTCCTATTAATTATTTGATTTACTTTTATTTGAATTAATATTTTAAAATGAAATGTAGTCAATTTTGTCTCTCTAAGATGCGTCATAAAATTAAAATATATATATAAAAAAAAATTTTAAAAAAAATATATAATTTGCTAAGAAAATGAATAAAGCTTACATCGATAAATATTGAGTTTAAAAAAAAAATTAGCTCATTTTTGATATTAATTGATTTAAGTAATTTTGCTTTGGAACACATTTTTTTTTTTTTTTTTTCTTCCTTTCTTTCTGTAGAGAATAACCCTTTTATTATATACAGTAAGTGAATTATTTTGAAGTTAATTTCATTTTCTCTAACAATTAATTCCCTTGATGGAAATAAACAAAACTTCTAGATGTTAATGTTATTGATGTGCTTTCTCCCGAATTTCATTATGCTCCCATAATGTTTTAAAATAAACAAAAAAAAAACTTTAAAAAAACAAAGCGTTTATTTCTTTATAATATACTAGTCTGTTTCAGCTTGCATTGTTAGTTGAAGAGCTAACGTTTCAATTACCATCTATCACGTTATAATCAAAGTGTTTTGAAACTCTTAACTAGATTAATTAAAATAAATAAAATAGTGTATATCAGTGAATACTTGTTGCATTTACAATAAAACTTTAACTTCCACGCTTGACATGGGAAATGACAAAATCATTTACAATATGCAATGATAAATCGTTGACTTTAGCGGGATTATACATTTTCCTTTAAAAAAAATAAATAAACTGTAGATGAATGTAAACTAAGGAATAAGAATACAGTTTTAGAATTGGCTTTCATCCAACTCTTCCGTTCCTAAACAGCTGATATTGATGGGCCACCCTCCCACCATTTATGACAGAGGCTTAGATGAAAGGGGAATAAAATCCCCTCTTTCATTCCCCTTTCATCCCTATAAAAATCCTTATGCTAATATCCGGCTTTTGTCCTGTTCCACACTGTTCTCCCCATTGCGTGCTTTCCTCCTTCTTCCTTTCTTTCTTTAATGCATTTAAGGAACGTTGATTTTTTTTTTTTTTTTTTTTTTTCCGTTTCTGAATTAGTTTTTAGAATAATAGTTTTGTAATAATTTTAATTTTGTTTTAGTTTCTGAAATAGTCAGCATTATCTTCGTTATTATTCTGGATCCTTTAGAGTTATAGTTAAGCAATTTTGATAATTTTCTTATACTTACTTCGAAATTGTCTAAATTCATCTTCTTCAATCAATATTTAGAGTTATATTTTAATAATGCTATTGATAATTATTTTACTTTTGAAATTGTCTATATATATATATATATATATATATATATATATATATATATATATATATATAGATATATATATATATATATATATATATATATATTAGTAATACTTACTTACTTACTTATCCTCTACGTGCCTTTGGGCACTTAAGGCCTCTAGCATATCCCTCCAACGCCTCCTGTCTCTAGCAATAGATCTTGCTTCCTCCCAGCCAGAAATTCTACATTCTTTTAATTCGCCCCAAAACATGCGCTGGATGGTCAGTCTGGGTATTTCTCTTGTTCTTTTACCATCAGGGGACCATGTAAGCGCAACAGATGTAATTTTTTCTTTGGGCATTCTAAGGATATGTCCGAGCCAGCTCCATCTTCGTTTTTTAATTTCATCCTGTATTGTTTTTATTTTAGCTTTCTTTAATATATTTTGATTTGATACTTTGTAAGGCCAAAAAATTTAAAAAATAAATCTTAAACATTTGTTTTGAAAGGTTTCTAATTTTTGTATTTCGATCTTAGTCTGTTTCCAGATTTCTGCGTCGTATAATAGTACTGCTCTAACAATAGCTTTGTAAACAACTATTTTTGTCTTTATTTCAATATTTGACTCTCTCCAAAATTTATGTAATCCCTTAGTAATAATACTGATAATTTAGTTATAACTTTATTGTCATGGATTAAAAGGAGACAATAATTTGAAAATTTGTAGAAATCAAATTCTTGTGATTTTTCTCGAATAGCAGGCTGAAACCATGATTATATATATGCTCGAAATCATTGCTACTATACGAGTCGTTCATTTACTTTCTTTTTGTTTGATTATATTAATACTTTATATTTATAATAAAATTATATTTTATATTTATAATAAAATTATATTTTATAAATAAAAAACTTTAGCTACAGACAGTTGTAGGACTCAAGTCCGCTCTTTTTACAAACATTTAAAAATTGGAGTGAAGCTCCACTTTTTAAATGTTTGTGCCATTTTAGTTTTCTTTTAATTTATATCTTTTTATACATATATAAGTTTTATGAAGTGCTTTTGGCCTGCCTTAAAACTGCGATGTGCTGTAACTTAACTTCACCGTCGAAAGGAAAATAGCCGACGTTCCAAAACTTTAGTATGTATGGGAGAGGGAACTCTTTTAATTCATTTTGTAAAAGGTTGCAACTCTAAATGGGTAAAATTTCTTTCACAATTTTAGACAATCACGGTACAGTAGATGTGTACCCAGTACTTCCCAGTGTACCCAGTACTCATCAATCTGATGTTGGTGATTTAATTTCCACTGTAAATTAATTCTTTAATCATAATTTCTTCTTTATTTATTTATTTTGAATAATAATTCATAATAACCCCATATATATATGTGTGTGTGTGTGTGTATATATATAAAAAAAAAATTTTGTTCTGTCAATAAACTTACAAATTCAAGCAAGTCCTTGATTCGACTGTTTTCTTTATTTATTCCTCAAATTGTGGTATACGGCTAACTTAAAAAAATGCGTATTAATTTTTTTCCATGTTTTTCGTTAAAAATGTTTTGATTTCAAGTATTTCCTCCCTATTTGTTTCACAACTCCAAAACCAGTAGCTTCTCTTTTCTAGTAATGTAGCGCCATCTGTATGAGAAGGATGAAAACAGAAACACTCAGATCGAACTTGAATTCAAGTGTGCTACTTTATTTAGCTGCCGCGATTTATTTAATGTAAAATCTGTAATCATTTTCGGTGATTTTTTTTTTCCAGCTGAATTTTTATTAAATACTTATGTTTTACCAATTCCAGCATTGCTAGTGCAATGAAGATAAGGGAAATTGTTTTGGACCTCTTATTTCGATTTGCTGCGCACATTTAAAACGTATTATTACTTTTATAAATTGCATTAATATTTATACACTATGTTATTGAACTTTCTTTTATTATTATTCAAGTAATCGAAGACAAGCTCTTCTCTTGCTCTCAACGTCGATTATCGAATCAAGACTCTTTAAATGTGATTCTTGTGCTCAACATTTTTCGCTTATCTAGAAAAAAGATTAATAAAATAAATAAATTGCCTCTTATCATCCTTTGCACTATTATTGCGTTGACACGTAGATTACACTGGAAGGAAATTCTCTTCTGGGATAATTTCATCTCTGAGGAGTACTCCCCCTTCCCACCATCATTTCCCCCTTTCTTCTGCTGTAGCCACCTACATTAACTTTTTCGGAAGATAAAAAAGTTTTAAAAAAAACTAATCTCCTTTTTGGCAAAGATAAACAATGTTGCACTTAAAAAAAAAGATAGACATCTTGGATGAAGTGGTTGTTTACTTATCTGTCATAATAGATGGAAAGGAAAAGCAGCTTGAATTAGTTGGCTTGAACTGTATTCAAATAATGAATTGACCTAATGTATTAATTGTTTATGTTTTGCATGTTACTTTAAGTACAACCCTCTTTTTTTTTTTATGCAGAAATGAAACAGAAAAAACTGACGGCTTTATTTGTATAAGTATTTTTTTTTTTAAAACCTTTTTGGGTTTTAGTTTACTAGACCAGCTAGAGCACAAGTCATTTAATGAGAGGTTTAGACCTGTTATCAGACCCTGCACAAAATATTTTAGTGCAAAAACCCTGCTCAAAAAGCAAAATGGGCTCTTCACAAAATTTTTCTTTTGATAAGCAGAGTCAATAATGTCCTTAATTTGTAGTTTTAAAATTACTACTCTTTAATTACTACTCTACTAATTACTAAAATTATTACTAGACATGTGCCCAAATAAATAAACTTCTTTTCATTAATGAAATCAGTTTTTCAAAAACAAAAAAACAGACTTTTCAAAAAAAGTCACAGAAAATTCTAATTCTCATCTAATTGTTGAGAATTTTCACAAAATCGGAATCTTATTCTCACTAATTCCCAAAATGAGTGAACTCTGGAATAACTCCTGATGCTTTGCGAAAAAATATTCTTGGGGATTATGTATATACCAGGGGTGGCCAACTTGCGGCTCTTTGATGGATTATTTTGTGGCCCTCGATAAATGTACTCGAGTTCCCTTTTCAGATTTGTGCTATTATATTTTAATAAATTATTATCGTTTCGTATGTGTTTCAAAAAGTCTTTTTTAAATTACCGAGAACAAATATGAAAGACTAAGTGCAACGTTGTTCAATGCAAGGTGAATTTTTCATTTCCAATATAATTATGATATTAAAAAAGGCTGTTTGTCGAATTATTTCAATATTCGGAATAGTGTACTTATGTGAATCTTTTTATTCCACAAAATTCGTGAAATCCAAACACCGATCAGTATTAACTAACCAGCATCTCAAAGAATTACTGAAAAGTGCTGTCACCAATCATTCACCAAATTTTAAAGAATTATCAAGAGAAATAAAATAAATGTAGTAAATAGAGAAGTAAAATTCTTAATATTTAAATTCAATACACATATTTTGTACTTTCACTTTTATGTTTTCAATAAATATAATTAATGTAAAAAAAATATATATATATATACCTTTTAAATACGTATTTAATTGCGGCTCGCGAAAAATTTCAAATTTTGAGAAATGGCTCGACTATTAAAGAACTTGGCCACCCCTGGTATATACTAACACAATTATTTGCAAAATAAGTATTGCAGTAGCTATTAATTCTTTTCTGCTTTTTTTTTTTTTTTTTTTTTATATATATGATAAATTTTCAAAGGTTATAATCAAGCTGAATTTGTAGATTTATCAGCAATTTTGTAAAATTCTGGACTGGCGCAAAAGATTTTTTTTCTCTATGTGTCCATATTTTGCGTGATAAATATTTTGTTACTTCAAAAGATATAATAAAAAGAAAAACAATTTACTTATTTTTTAATTCTCAGTAGTAATCTTATTTAAAGTAGTTTTTTTAAAAAAACTCTTTATGTAAGAGGTTATGTTTTTTTTATGTTATGTTTTTGAAGAGTGATCCAACTTCAGTTATATCACCCTCACTATATGTTTATAGGAGTCATTTCTATTTTGTTTTAAAACAAGTACACCATGAGCTTATCAAACTTTCTTACATAATTTTATCTCCAATCAATTTTATACACACCTTGTCGAAATGATAAAAATCTTCAATTTTTATGTCGATTTAAATTAATAAAAATTATTTGATATAACGTTTCAACATGCGCATTATATTGTAAATTTAGTATAGTTGTTTTAGCAATTCAACTGTCTATTTATTTATAAACATTGTACTTAAGAATTAATCTGTGTAAATTATAAATCAACTATTCTATTATTATTATATTAATTTTAAGTGATGACAATTTAGCATTGACAATTTAGCATTGACAGCTACCAGAACTTGTGCAATAAAATGCATGTCTAATAATTTTAAAGTTTTTTCCTTTTAATTAAAATTTGCCCTTATGCTTAAAATTTCAGTGCATTCTTAGTTACAAAACTAATGTCTGTGTATTTGTTGACAGCGCACTGTAAATAAGTATGATAAGAAGGAAACTGAAATTGATGGTGTCAGTACAGAAGATGCTGCTTCTAGACAGAACAACAGCAATAACACTGACCATCCTCCTGTTCTGGAAGAATCTGTGCCCCAATTGGACAAGAAACCTAAGTCCAAGAAAAACAACACATTACCCAAAGTCAAAAAGAAAAATTTTGTTAACAATAAGGTAGGTAGATTTCTATTTTCTTTTTATAATGTCCTTTATGTTTGGTTTTGTACATAATAAAAATCATTATCACAAAACAAAAAGCGTTATTCTCAACAGAAATTCGCTTGCACCACCTATCAAACTTAATTTTCAGATAATTTGTTTAATTCTTGTTTGACATGAAACTTTCCAAGAAAGTTATAATTAAGCTTCTATTTTATTTATTTATCCTTTCCAATATGCTTTTCTGTCTATTACAGTCATGTTTCAGGCAGTAAAAATTTTATGCACTAAAAAAAAAAAAATAAGAAAAAAGATCATAGTTTTATATTGAATCATATAGTACTTTTTATTATTATCAAATAATCTTGAAATTTTTAATCTCATTTTATAAAAATTATCTCAAAAAATTACGGACATTCAAATTTTATGACCTCAAACCTCTTAAAACTTGTTTGGCAAAATTTCCCTAGAAAGCAATTTTTCTTAACTTATCTATTTAATTCATATCTTTCGTGTTAAAATACGTAATCCAAAATGACTATAAGACCCACCATAAAAATCCAAATAACTAATTTTAGCATATATTTAGAAAAATTGCAATAGATGGATTTGAAAGAAGAAGAAAAACAGGAACATTGAACATTATTGATATGTTTCTTATTAAGAATGCAATAAACCATCCTTTACAACTTATTGCTGGAATTCTGTGCATAAATTCAATTTCAATAATATCTAAATTCTTTCCACTCATGTGGTCATATTTGCTCATCTTGATGCCCTGGTATCTTGTTTCCTTCATATGGATGCTGATTCCTTCGATAACATAATGAGCTCCTCGCAACCTCTCAATAGTGCAAGGAAATGCATTTTGCCCTGAGTTGCCTCTCTTGACTGCTACAATGTTTTCTGCTTTGTTTTATTCACTTATATTTATTTATTGTTTATTTTATTTTTTTCATTTTTAACTGCCATGAGTTTTCTAGTTTTATTTTTTACCTTTATTTTTCATCTTTGTGTTTTTTATTTGAAATCACTTTTGTTTCTTCATTCATATCTGGTGAGTTTTGAGAATGGACACCTATTTTTGAGCTCCCAAAAAGTGTTGTCTTTTCTTACCATTTTCACATTTTAAGCCAATAAAGTTTTTACATGATTACGTATATCTTTGCACTTAAGTTTCTTGGGATTTTAATTTGTTAGTTTCTATTTAAATTTGAATACTTACTTTCAATTTTTTAAAAAAAAAAATTTGCTTAAATTGTGTGTTTTTAATTTGCTGAGGTAAAAACTAAGTAGTATATTTAGCTAAAAAAATTTTATGCAATAACTATTCTATTTTTTAGGTACGGAATAACTTGAAAGATCCCTGTATAGGAAACGATGAGAACTCGAAACCCGGTGAAGAAATACTCGAGACTCCGCGTAGTACATCTAGGGACCAACTCAGTGATGTGAGTATTATAATTGTTCTACAGCAGTGTTTCCCAAACTTATGACTTTTGTGTACCCTTTCTAAATTTTTCGTAACCCTACGTACCACTAATAAAAAAATGAATGTATTTTTTACTATAAAAAAAATTGCACAAAAGTTAAAAATCACAACTGGCTGTTGACATTACTAATTATTAGCTGTTAACTCTGCAAAAAATATCCAATAGGAAAATACGTAACCGTAAATTTTCATGGCTAGCTTTATTTTTGAATATTTTTTTTAAAATTTCATTTGTTTCCAGATATTTCGTATAGGCACTCGTACCCCTGCTAAACTATTCCCGTACCCCTAGGGGTACGCGTACCACACTTTGGGAAACACTGTTCTACAGAAACATATCAAAACTGTCATCAATCAATATTTTCACTTTTAGGACATGCTTTACCTATTTAATGGTGAATGTTTCCTTTAAAGCCTGTACTTCTTTTCATCAAATGCATTATATTTTTTCATAATTGATAAATTAATGTCTTTTGAAAGTTTATTTTTCACCTTTTCAACAAATTATTTGAGGACTGTAAATATTTTGTTTTGCTGTGTAGAATGATTTAAAAAACAGATGCACCAAATATTTGACTATTTAAATAATTTCCTCTTTAACATTTTAAGTTAGTCAGTTTATTTAAAATTGTTAATAATAATGATTTATTTTCATCATTATTATAAAACCTACACACTTATTTCGATGTTATTTTTTTTAAACATAAACGGAATTGGCTTAGTACTAAAAATGTTTAACGTCTATTTATTTATTATAAAATGGAAGTAAGGTTTCTGTTTCTCAGCATTTTTTACTTGTTGAACAGTTACATTATTTTATTTGTTAATTGTTTTTCCTAGTACTCCCTTGTAATGTTTAAGATTTTTTTCAATATAAAAACTAAACTCAGTGGCACGACAGCTCATAGAGGGCCAAGACCTACTGTGCCCATCAATCCTTTTATATTCTTTCAATATATCATCCTGAATATCCTTTAAAATTATTTAACAGAACTTTATTCTTTTCGCAGAAATTTACAAATAATAATAAGATTAGACTTTTACTAATAATTAAATTTAATTTGTTTCAAAGTGGCCGTTGCAGAGGTACAAACGCTTATTGCAATTTTCGGCAATGAGCCACAAGTCTTCAACTGATAATCTATCCCATTCCTACCAAAGCCATTGATTTGGAGAGTTCAAACTAATGTGCCTTTAACTTATAATCTAACCCATTCCTACCAAAGCCATTGATTTGGAGAGTCCTAACGTTTGTGTCTTCAATTTATAATCTATTACATTCTTACCAAAGCCATTGCTTTGGAGAGTTCTAACGTTTGTGTCTTCAACTTATAATCAATTTCATTCCCGCCAAAGCCATTGCTTTAGAGCGTCCAAACTTTTGTGTATAGGGCAAACAAATGATTTCACACTGCTGTTTTCCTTGCTTACAACTCTAAGTTAGCAAACCTTTTGCTTTGCATTGTAAAATAGCAAATAAACTAAGAGATGTATTTATAAAATATTTTATAATTAAAATGGTTAACAAAAGAATACTGGTAGAAAAGTAGATATTCGATATCGCTAATAGATTTATCCTGCCACTACAAGTCTTTCTGTTTTAAAAATCAAAATTTTTTAATTATATATAATTCCGGGAATATTTTAAAAAATTATCTAAAAATTTTTTTTTAACTATACCATGCTATGGTTATTCATAATGGGTTTATTTCTTATTTAAATTTTTTTTTTATAATAATGTTCTTATTTATCTTACTTTTGATTGTTGATATTAATTATTATTTTATCAGTAGCATAGTGGTTAAAAAAGTAAAAAGCTTTTTCAGAACTTGTGTAGTTTTTATTTACTTAGCTGTATCTATTTTAATCTAATAGAAAATATTTTAATCCCTAATTAGTAATTTTATATATCCTTATAATGTAAAAATTTTCCAAGTAAAAGTTTTTTGAGTAATGAATCTCCATTTTTGTCATTGTTTTCATGTTAAATTAATTTTGCTGAATGTATTGATTTGGTATTCTTTTTCATAGCATCTTAACTTTTCTCTTATTAATGAGGCATATTTTTATTTTTTTAGGCAAGCAGTCATGCAAGTTTAGAAAGAGGCTATTTGGTAATTATATATAATTGTGTCATTTGAGAACATTTGTATATACATTTAGTTATTGATTTCATTTCTCTGCTCTCCTTAGATTTATATTTGGATATTTGATTAGATGAAGTATTATTGTATTCAATATTTGTGTTTACTGGAATAAAAAAATATTTCTAACATAATTAAATTTAAATCAATATCAGGATATTGATTTACTTTAGCTTCATTTTTTAAACAATTATTTCAAGTCACAAATATTAAGAATGCAAATTAAATTCAAAAAGATTGAAAATATTTTTACTTATTTTGAATAATAAAGGGAAAAATAAACATAAATAACTCCATATTTCTCTGAAAAAGAATGTCTGTTTTCCCAATTTAACGTAACTCATTGATTCCACTTGACTTTAGAAACTGCAGGGTTCTTAAAACCCAGGACTTCCATATTTGTGAGTCTATCTTTACTAAATGTTTGTCCGGTCCCTATTAAAAAATATGACTTTTTTTTCCTCTTTACACAAGTATTAATATTCACATTCGTAATTATTCTATATATTGATGGACAAAACAGAGAATTTTAAAATAAGTAGCGATATATTTGAATAGTCAAGGCTTTTAATTAGGACTGATCGAACTCCTGCACAAAGGAAATGTAACTTTGATTAAGTTATGATTTAGAACTATTCTAATTTTCTTCTTTAGCTATTTATAAGAGGAAAAAGAAAATTCTTTTGTATATAATTTTCTCTACATAAATCTGCTTGTGTGCTATTTTTGCACTAGAAAATTACGCATCCCAGGTTACGTATCATAACTGTTTTTCAGATATTTGACTTATTTTTTCCATTGTAGTATGTAAACAGAATCGCTGGTACCTTAAATACACCATCACTATGACTAACTGTTGTTGTAAAACCTCACTTATTTATGTACTAAATTTTTCACCTCACTCAATTTTTGATCTTTTGTTGCAGATACATTTTTTTAGGAGACTTCCTAATTTTATACAATGGTTTCCAATATGAATTATGAAAAATAGTTCCTGTTTTTTATAATCAAAGAGAGATGTGAGATTAAACTGCTCACCATTATTAAAAGTGCTTAAGCATCTTTGAATTTATGTTGATGCATCTTTAAGATTAAAACAATTGGTATCATTAATATTTAACTAGAAAAATAATATTTATTTAGTTTTATTGTTTTAAATTTTATAGAACAATCATTGTTTCACAATGATACTTGGTGTTTTATTTAACATTATGTAGAAATTAAGAAACTGGGAGGAAACAATAAATCATTAACTTTCAGTTTCTTTTATTATCATTGGTCGAATCTATGTTTAAAATACTCATTTTTTGTGCATTGTTATTTTCTTGGTATTTAATAGGAAAAGCATTATGTATGCATGTTTATTATTTTAATTGTGTTACATATTAATTAATTTTTTCTCTCTTCGTTCTAGTGTGATAGTGAAAGTGGTGATGAAAGAGTGAGTACCCTTTTTTATTTAATAAGAATTAGAGATATATGTTTTCTTAGAATTTTACCTATTAATATATAAAAATGTATTAACAATTAAAACTAAATAAACTAAAAAAATCAATAACAATTAAGAATTAAAATAATTAAGGAGCTTAAAGTAATTTTGTATTTTTTAATGAGCCTAATTAAATTATAGTTTTAAATAGATTTGAAAAAATCTATGTTTTCCTAGGAGCTGTTATAAAGTTTTTTATTTTATTTCTTCTTGATTAATTTTATTATTACGTTAGTAATGATGATTATTTGTGTTGTTGAAACAGCTGTTGACTCTTAATTTTTTTGTACTTATTGTTTCAGTTTTAATTTTTATGGCTGTCTGGCCACTGAGTTTAGTTTAGTTTAGATGAGTGATTTCATAATCCTAAATTTGAAATATGATTGGATTAAACTTAGATATTTAACTTTGATTTTATTCTTATATTTAATTTGGTAATTGACAAAATGATAAGTAACTATACCTATATATGGGTGATTTCATTAATTTCATATTAAACAAAAGTATTTGTGTTTAAGTTCCATAATTATAATTGGAATGTTTGTAATAAATTATAAAAACCTAAGTGAAGTTGTCTCTAAATGTAAACAGTGCATGTTAGAAACAATCAGTTATTATTAAGTGTCAAACTGTTTTGCTGCTATTATTTATGCCTGAAAATACTGTTGTAAGCATTGATGTTCAGCGAGAAAAAAATTACTGAAATGTTTTTTGCATAAACAAAAAAAAATTGAGGGAAAATATGAAACTAACTGTTCTTAAATGGAGCTTTAAATTTATGGCAACCAAGAAATTGAGAGTTAATTAGTCATGCAGCAGTAAATTTTTATTTCCCCTAAAGCTCTTTTAACTTTTTTTAAGTAAAAAAAAAAATAAGTAGACAATTTTTAAATAAGAATATGCTAATTAGTAATTTTTATTCATAACACTGAATTATATCATTGGTAATACTTTTAAATAAATACTTTTGTAAACTCCTGATTATCTATAAAAAAAACTGTGGGGCAACAATAGTTGATAAATCAATGTTAAAGCACAATAATAAATCAAACAGTTTTTGCTTGCAATAGGAAGGAATGTTTCGATTCCCAGATTTTTTTTCTTGATTATTGCACATGTAGTTGCATCATTTTAATGTAATTTTAAATGAAAAAGATATTCATTTGTTGCAAATTTTATTTTAATACAATAACAAGTCTATAAAAGAAATAAAAAATTGGAAGTGTTCTGTATTCTTGTGTATGATATCTCTTGAATTACAGTATTTCAGAAAAACGGCTTACTTATAAATTTTACTTTTGCTAATATTTTGGAAGCTTTCTTCATTTATCTGCAATAACATTTTGAATCTGCATAGCAAAAGGTTTTTCATGACCCCTAAGCAGAATAATATTAATTTCAGTAAAAATTTATTTTTCAATAATAGACATTAACTTTCGGTATTTTGACATAAAAATTCAAATTGTAATTGCTGAGCAAGAAAAAAATGTTTTGTTTCCATCCAATGACTAGTTTCTTTCAAGCAGGTTAGTAGAATTGTGAAAACATTATTTGTAACCTGGCAATCAGAAATATTTTTTTTAATAATCTTCAAATGAAACGTGTTGAATTTTTTATCACATATAAACTATATTATACTTTTCGGAAATAAAAAGGACGGAACGTTGGATCTGAATTTCCCATTACTATGATGTCACATACTTAATAATAATATCTATTGCAGTTATTAGTAAGTACGATTAAAGGGAAGCCAAAAATTTCTAAAACAAATCCTGTGGCAAGATGATCATCAAAGTTTTGGTGATGACTGATAGTAGTGATAATTTTAAAATAAATTTTATTAATTTTTTAAACACTTTAAAAGCACATCATTAAAATTTTTCCACTAATATTGCATTAAAATTATTCAACGTGGTTCGATTAAATTATTAATTCTTTTAAAAATTTGTTTTCAAAATCAAAATTGTGAATTAAAAATACTAAACATATTTGTTTCAAATTGGTAAATTGTGATTGTTGTAATGGGAGGTATGTTGACTTCTAAACCTTATTAATTTTTAGGGATCAGAACCTGAGTGTGATTTATTCAACAGTAAATTATCAGATAGTGAGTATTGTTTATACTGTTTTAAATGCTTTTGAAATTTTTACAATTACTCATAAAGGAATAATTTTGTGATATAGAATGTGTAATTTGGTTGTGGTTTTTTTTAATTGAAATTTTTAATAATGCTTCTAATTTATAGCTGTTTTTATAAAATTTAATTAATATTTGTGTCCTTAGGTAATTTTATTGCCAAGAAAAACAATCCTGGTCATTCTCAAAACTGCCGGTCACCGCCCGTGTTACCACCTATTCATCCTGTTCTGAATGGAACTCACCACCCAGAGCCTTCAACTGCTGTGGCAGCTGTAACAGCCAGTGCCAGCCCAGCAAACACATCATCCACTATGGTTGTTGGGGCCACTAGTCCAAGAGAGCCTCAAATCGGCAGCCCTGCAGTCATTCCTGTTTCTTGTTCATCACCCGCCTCTCCTCCTTCCGGAGTTGTTCCTGTCTCTCCTCCCCCACTCTTCCTACGTAAGGGTCCTCCACCAGTAAATAAAGACAGTGCTTCCAGCAGCAAACTTTTAAGCAATGGTTATGAATTTGTGTCTGATACATCTCCCCCTTCACCTGTGGCTGCCTCAAAGCTGCTTTCTCCTAATAAATTCCTCAAGAGGGCGCCACCAGTGCCTTCCTGTAGGGACAGTGTAGCTACTTTGAATAAGCCAGCTATCAATGTGTATGATTTTGTATCTGACCATTCAGCCCCATCTTCTCCCGATGGAGTTGTGTATATATCTCAAAACAAATTTAACCATTCAAAGAGCATCTCTCCACCTGTAGTTACTTCTAATAAAGAATCTATACCTGTGGACAAAGCAACTGTCAGCAATGGCCATGCAACTAATCTTTGTGTGTCTTCAGCTTCACCCCCTGTGCTTTCAGCTCCCATTATGCAAACTAATAGTCACAAAAGTGCTCTGGACATGAGTATTAAAGCCAATGCTACAGTGATTAAAACAGAACAACCACCACCTACAATCCTACCTCCTGCCGTATCCGGAGACCTTAGGCTTCAGGCTTCTCCTGGACAGTCTAGGTCTACGTATAGCATTCCATATTCTACCTCTCAGCCTATTCGCAAACATTCTGCTTCCCCTAGGATGTCACCACTCACAATACCGACATCCATGTCTTCACCTGCATTAAGTGGACCTTCTGTGCTGCCCATTTCACCTGCTGGAAATTCTTCTACAACTATGTCAATGAGGACTAATGTTTCATCAGCAATCACAATGACAAATTCTAGTACCTCGCATATGATTGCTGCTAGAAGTCGAAGTCCTGTTGTGACAGCCTCACATCCGAATACACCGACCCCAGTTCCTGCCAGAGATACGCACAGTTCCCATAGTAACAGTAGTCTATCCAGTCTTAGTCAATTAAGCACGCCAGCTCATAAAGATAGGGAGGGTGGTGGAAGTCGCAGCCACAGCAATTCAAGCAATGTCGCGCCATCTGTCAGCGCTGCCTTAAATAGCACATCAGCATATTCTTCTGCGGGCAATTTATCAAGTTTAGTCTTTTCAAAACCTCAGTGTTGGAGTGGGTATGTTTATTTAAGCAGTTTTTTTTTTTTTTTTTTACATAATTTTCTCTTTATTTTCAGTGAATACCAAGAGGTAATATACAATAAGATAATATCTCTTGGTATTAGTTGTGTTTTATCTATTTAATTATTTTTTGTTTATAATTAAAAGAAAAATTCAGGAAAAGTAGAATTTATACATTGTATTTGTGATTAATTACTATTATTCATTTAAATATTTTTAGAGTTTTTTTTTATTTATTTTTAATTAAAGCACACTCTTAAATTAAATACAAACAAATTATTTTAATTCTAGGCCCTGTAGACTTTGTGGTCTTGTTTAAGGACTGCATAAGTGTTGCTAGAATAAATAAAAATCTATAGAAGAAAATAACTTACACAAATTTTGCAGAAAGCTTTAACATAAATTTTTACCTATGCTATTAAACATAGAAAAATATTAAGACATCTATCAAAAAATTTTCTTTCCTTTTTTAAATTTAATTTTCCAAAAATTCATATAAATATGTTTCTGCTAATCATGCTAAAAATTTTTAAAAAAGCAAACAAAATTATGACATTACTTAAAAATTATAATATTTAAATATTCTTTCAGGAATTCTTCCACAACTAATACTATATCAGCTTCAATATCCCGGTCATCTCCATCACCTCTACCCCCAAGAGTGTCGCCGGCTCTCAGTAGCAGCGGAAGCACTAGCCTACCCTTGCCACCTACACTACCACCAGCTCATCATACTTCTCCCTTCAATAGTCATCCAGGTCCACCGCCACCCCCTTTACTACCTGTTGCTTCTCATCATTCTATATTCCCAGGTTCCTTAACGCCTACACTACCTCTGGAGGCGACGGCTGGTCCATCGTCCTACAGAGCTTCTGAAACGCTGTTTCCACAGCATAGTGAGTATAAAAAACGTGAGTGAAATAGAGAGGTGGTAAACCTTTTTATTTTTCGTATTTTTGATGTAAATTGCTTTTTAGAATAGTTTTTATTTACCGAGTTTCAAGTCTTAATAAGATAATTAACAAATTTGTTCTATTATTATTATATGAGTCACGATAGCATAGTGGTTAAGGCAGTGAACTGTCATTGTTAGGAAGTGGGCTCTATCCCCGCTTCAATTCAAGGAATGTCAGCTTGCTATAAAGTAATGCTCACTTGGAGGTAATGCTGACCATATAATTATCATCATAATTTAGGTTTAGAAATTTTAGAGCCATAACTTACATGGTCTTCTCATTCAACAAACAAGCTGCTTTACTTTTATATTCTTGCATTCTCCAGCCATTTCATACACTTTCAGTTCTGATTTACGGTAATAGCTTTGCTAAATCTACTTTATTATACCAATATCAAAAGCCCAAGTTTGAGGGTATAATGCTGCATGCTCATAACTTTTTTAGTCCTTCTCACTCTTGTAATGAAATTTTATATCCCACAAAAACAAATTGAAAGATAAGACTTTCTGCATTCTAATTCTTATCTCCATCTCCGCTGATCCTGCAAGCAGTCTTCACATCGTCCAAGCTCCTATCTTGTGGCGTCCACCATGTGAAAACCGAGCAACCACTTACAATTTGTAGTTTACAAATTTAGTGGTGTATTACAATTCAATAATTGAACCACTCCTGCTTACTCATGACTGTAGGCAAGTATTTGAATGTTTTATCATGAATCTAAACTTTCCTAAGTCTGAAAAATCTCTCAACTAACAAGGCTGTCCCTAGCTAAAGCTATCAGAATCGAAACCTGGACTGCCCGTTTTAATTTAACTCTTTACTGAGGTTATTAAAATTCAAACTGTGAAACCTTATAGCATTTTCTAGATATTTTATTATCGTCGTTAAATAGTCGATCCAATTTTTTGGTTTACGACCACTAATGTCCAACTCCGTAGCTTTTATTTTTGAATTGCATCCAGAAGACTGGGGAACTCTTGGATCAAGTTTTGGGAGAAATTTACCTTCGCAGAGGACTTTTACACGGAAATAACTTGCGTTTGCGTCGCATGGAAAGTTAAACCACGAAAACCTTCCATGATTAGCCTGACGGCAAGGGGGCTCCAACTCATGATCCATCTGCCACTGAGGATATTTTACTTCAGCACTGTGGTCAGTGCAAGCGGGGTGCGTAATCCGAATTGGCAGGCCATTGCTGGGATTAGAACCCGGGTCATCTCATTGGAAGGAGATGGTCTATCCCCCTGGACTCCATTTTCTAGTGAGTGTGTGTTTAAATAAGAAAATAAAATTATTTTTTTTTTTTTTCAGTTCCTGACTATTTAAGAAGAGAATTGGATACAAGGTTTATGGCCTCTCAAGACCATTCCATTCCTATTCCTCCTCCTCCTTATATGCAAAGTGAAGTTCAGCATCCAAGCCAGATTCATCAGCAGGCAGGTCCTCCTTTCATTGCTCCTCCTCCACTGGGGGCTCCCATGGTTTCACAACAAGCTTCCCATCTGGTGAGTACAAAATTGACTTTTGATACAATAAATAGATTTTGACTTCGTAATTGTGGTTCAGTTTTGTAAGGAGTTCATAAATTTGCGCAGGCAATATTAAGCTATGAAAATGTTGAAAGGTTATATGAAAGGTTTGTTTTTGAATCATTCTGATTCTTACCTTTCAATATGATGTCGGGGTACTCTAACATTACCTTTACTTTTTGTGTATTTCATCTTATCAGTTGATATTACACTGCTGTATCCTACTACTTGAAAATCCTAAACTATCTTAGTCACTGTCTTAAATTAAATTTATATGCTTTGTTTATAAGCAGTATTTTCTTTTTCTAAACATATGAAAGTAGGTAGCTTAAAGCTACCTACTTTCATTTGTTTACTTTAAATTAAAATTAACATGATATTTAATTTTGAAATCGTATTAAATTATTATAAATGTCACTTAAACAAAAATCAAAACTTCTAACTGAGAAATCTTAATGAATTTTTTGATGTTTCTTTAATACTTTTGATGCTTGTCAGATAGCTGTAAAAGTCATTGTATCATCTTTTATTTATTAGATTTTTTGAATGTATTTTTCATTTTCAAAATAACTGAATATTGAAATTGCAATTTTGTTAGCCAATGATAGGTAGAAATAGGATACTTACTACTTCTATGGAATTTTAACTTTTTACATTATTTAACATATTTGGCTACTTTTATATAAATTACTATTGCTTTTTAATTGCTCTTTTGTTTGTTTTATAATATTTTATAACTTATTTTTCTCTTATAGTATGAAAAATATCCTAAACTTGAATCTTCTCTTTACCGAAGACCTTCAGTAAGTATTTGTTCCTATTATATGTTTATAATGTTATTTTTATACTACATAAATCATATGTATACTTTCTATTAGTACTTATTTAATCGTTTACGTGATTTATGTTATGATTTTGAATTAGAATTTAGTGAGCTATTAATGTCCAAAAAATATTTTTCATACCTTTGAAATTAATATTTTAAGATATTTGGTACATGTTTCTTTTTATCCTGCTTGTAACATAATTTAGAATAAATCTGATTTGCGTGATGTGACGACAATACTTACTAGCTTTTAGAGGGATAATGTAAATTAGTTCTTTGATTTACCGTTTCCAAATTTGGCTTTTTAAATGGTTTAGAGATGTTTTAATACTAATATTCAGATTTAAGAATAGAGAGAAGAATTGGATTTTATGTTAAAATTCCATTAAATTCACATTTTTTTTTTTTTTTTTTTTCCTTCTATTGCAGCTTTTAATTAAGCACAGTATCCTAAGGAGGCTTTCTAGTGTTTTTTTTTTTTTTTTTTTTTTTTTTTTTTTTTTTTGTAGCTAGGTGAGTGTAAACTAATATGCCTATATCCTACTCAAACAAAACTTTGGTACTTAACTGTTATAAATTTTGTTAATAATGTATTGCCTAACTTTGATATGAACTAAAAGTGCCCTCTTTGATAATATTTACTTTTATTAATTTGTCTTAAATGTTTTTCAAAAAGTATTTCTCTTAAAGTAGCATAATTTTCCTGAATAACGTATTGTGTTAAATATTTATTCTAATTTTTTAAGAGCATACATTTGTTTCAATTATATTGTTTTTACTTCTGCATTTGCATTTTTTCGAAAAAATAAATGGAGGAAATAAAAGCCATTGTAAACAAAAAATTTATTGATAATATTTTTAAAAAAAAACAAAAAACAGTGAAATTTTTTTATTCTCATTTCTTTTACTATTACTTCTCTTTGAACAATAGTTAAATATCTATGGCACCATATCAAAACCAAAAATTTTTAATCACTTTCAAAATTGACAAATTAGTGCATTTGCGATACTAGCTATATATATGCAGTACCGCTATTGATGCAAAGGCAACCAATGAATGTATTGATGTGAAGAAAGTTTTTTTTTTTTATCATTGACAAAATTGACTAAATTTAAAGGAATAGGCGAGAAATCATTCATTTATATTATATCTATATTATTTTTACAGTACTAATTGCCATATTTTTATGAAGAATTTAAAAATTTTAGAAGTTCCCATAGTATGTATTTGCATTATATTACTGGCAGTACATGTTTATATTCTTCATATTTACTGTATTACAATTTATGTTTATTAAGAGTAAAATGTTCAATTTTAGATTGGTCTATCAAATTATCCTCATGTGTCTTCATTGTTTGCTCCTGGTGGAGGTGGTACATCTACTCCATTTGTTCCTCCAGCCCATTTATCAGCTCTTCAGCCAAAGGTAGACTGAAGTGGTTTCATTTTTGTTGTTTATATCTTTACTTACTTTGAAAATTAAAAATGTTAAGTATTTACTATTCAAATGTGTTATAAATTATAGCTAATAACTATGTAACTTCTGCCAAGTCTAAAATATGTTGTGCTTAATAATTTTGTCAAAAACTCACAATTGTTTAAATTTCTCATTATTAACTAAAAATTAAATATTTTGAACATTTGATAACTGTACACTTGCTATGTTTTTATTTTGCACTTTCCTTATTTCTTCTTATTTTTTTTTTATGATTAACTTAAATGGAATTTATTTACAATAAGTATTTTTGTTTTCAGATCAATCCTGTATCAAAAACAAAGAGCACAGTAAGTGTAACCGACTTATTCTGTTGCATTGTAAGGGAGAAAAATTTGATAAATTCTTTTTGAAATTTGCTTTCAATTAAAGTATTTTTATATCAATTTATATACCTGACTGTGTGTTGCAAAGCTATCACATTATTTTATTTTAAATAAAAAAAAAATTTCTGAATAATTTCATTGACATTTTGATGCAGAAATGTGTAGTTTTATTTCACAAAAATGTAATGTTTGTCCTCTGTGACATTATTTTTATAAAATATAATGAATCGTATCGTAGTTTAGTTACTTAGGAAAAATTTCATTGCTGCTTTCCTTTTTTTAAACATAAAAACATATAATTTTTATTCCATGTCTTATTTTAATTAATTCTCTTTATATTTTGTAAATCATTCTTCTATCAATTATGTAAAATTTAAGGCTGTTAACTAAAGAGTGTTTTATCTTGCTGCAAACAAATTGCGGGAAAATGCAGATTCTCTACTGTGTGCTTAATAATTCAGAATTCTCATTTTTTTAATACACATTTTTTTTCTGGAATACATGTAGAAGTGTTATAAAATTTTTGGTTTCAGTTGGCATTTGGTTTAAAATTCTATAAATTAAAACAACTTCAAGGTTTCCTCAATCTAAATTCATATCATAATTTTAGGCTAACTGAAATAAAACTAAGTACAAAGTTTGGGTGATTGAAGATGTGATCCCTTGGTTTTGGCAATAGTCATTGATATTTTGTGGAAAACATACTGCAGCAAGAAATAATGCTGCCCTCAGAACTTTTTTTTAACCAACTGCAACCCTTTCAAGACTGAATTCAAATATTTTATGGAGGACATTTTTATTTTGACAGCCTATACTATTGATAATTTTTTTATATTGATAATGTTACAAATATATATTTAAAAAAAATCTTGTCCTCACTTCTATTTAGAGATTGATGTCTCATTATTCTTTTTGAGGAAGTGATCTATGAAAAAAAAAAAAAAAAGAGTACTGAAACATAAACATTCCAAGTCGTAAAGATAAGGTTGCTTTTATTGTTTTCATATGATAAGCTTTCAAAATCATGCAAATTATGATTCAAAACAACATGAAGGAATGTAAATAATACTTGTATTATGGCCCTCACTTTTTCTAAGCTCAATTTCAGTTATTTTTCTCACAAAACAATGTATACATTTTCCCAAACAATTTATTAACTATGCCACCATGACAGTTTTACAAGTGCTGTTAACCATCCAAATAGAAGGAGGAAAGCTTAAAAGACTAATGTGCTGATCTAGCCCAACAATCTACTTGGGACACATAGGTTTGAAAAGATTAAAAGAATTACAGAAATTAAAAAATATTAAAAAAATTGCAGACCAATAAAAAAAGGGAGAAATCCACATATCCCCTCCACTACATGTCTGTTCCTGATTCTTCAGACAGATGTTGAAAAGTACAAAAGATTCTTAAAAAGATATACTTACATGCTTTGGCAATACTGAACAGTAGTAGTATTTATAAAAAAAATTTATAATCTTCTCATGAAATGATTTCGCTCTACAAGGTTTTACACAACTCTTAAGTATAAGAGCTTAAAGCATCAGATGAATATGTAAAAATAAAAAATAAAACAAGGAAAAGATTAATTTTTTTGGACATGTTAAGGTTTTCCAGTCATCAAAGTTCAAGCTATTGAGTGTTTATATTTATCTGTTACTTATACAAAGTTTCTGTAATCTTTGACATTAGAATACAACTGCATATAACAATAACATAATACCTTAAAATTTTATAAAAATATAATTCAATTATCATCTTGGCAGCAATTTTAATGATAATGTTTGATATAATGATTTCAAAACTAAATAATCTTAATATTTTTATATGCACATTCCTAGTCATGTATTTGGAATTTTTTTTCCATAAATGATGTGTTTATAATGAGTTTTTTTAATGTAACAATGTTATGATCAATTGATCATGTATAAATGTTCTATGTTTATTTTATATAAATATAAAATTGAAACACACAGATATTTGTCTAACTTTTTTACTCAATTATTTAAAATGTTTAATTATATTGCTGTTATTATAAAATTAAGATTACTTTAAATATAATTTTGACTTTCTTCGATTAAGTGGATATTTTTTAAATCTCTTCAGAAGCCTGGAAAGTGGTGTGCCATGCATGTCCGGATAGCATGGGAGATCTACAATCACCAGCAGAAGCAAAAGCAGGCTGAAGCCCATAAAGCCGGCATTGCTTTGGCGACCGTGAATCCTCCCTCTGACCGCATCCATGCTGCTAACCACCTCTTCTGTTCTCTGCCTCGAAATCATGAGCTTTCACCTTTCTCTTCTTCCTTACTTACTGCCGCAGCAGGTAATCATCTTCGATTGTTCTTATTGGTTATGTTACAGCAAATGTCAAATTTTACCACCATTGCATTTTTGGAAATAGACTATTTTTGAATATGTACCTCTTAAATGTGTTTAATGAGCTTTCTGAATGTTTGTGATACCTAAATATGACTAAAGCTAGTTTTCTTCCTTTTTATTCTGTGTTAGAGGTGTATATCGGGGAGAAATTTTTGTATAAGCTTGCCCCAATGCAAAATCTTGAGTTTTTCACTAAGGTGTGGTTAACAGAATATTGGAACTTGTTTCGTCTTAAAGTATTTTAGTTTTATGTAAGAAATTTGAAATTAGTACTGTTTTTCCCAATTTCTTAAAACTACAAATAATAACGCTAGAGTTGGAAGCTTTTTCTTCTGCATAAAAATAAAATTTAAGATAATTTCTTCCATAATCATAATAGGGAACTTGATTTGCATTTTGCCCTGATCACAAATTTCTCGAGAGCTCTCTTGTACATGCATTTTACTAAATTTTTAGATGATATTTTAGAAAAATACTAGAACTAGGTTCTTATGGAATTTTTTTTCTTCTGGCATATACTTTAAACTGTTATTCTAAGTCATCTTCAAAATACACGGCAGAAGTCTTGAATGCTCTCTTATAAACCAGTTTTTGAATCCTCATATCCTGAATATATTTTCGTGCCTTATCCTTTAATATTGCCTACATCTATAAAATATACTTTTTTGATCAGTTTTCTAGTGAAATATGTTCCTTTTGCAACATTGCTTATTACATTGCGTTAGACATCACATTGTGTCACATTTTGATATCCCTTTTGTTAAACACTATGACATTTAAAACTCTTTTGTTCTAGACTTATAACTTAAAACCGCTCCCTTTTTTCTGCCTTAGGAAATGTAATGTCATTTTATCATTATCGTTGTTGCGGGTTAGCATAAGCGATATTTCAATAAATATTTTATTTGTAATAAATTAGTTGAAATCTGGCAACATAATAATAAAAAAATAATAAAAAAAGGAAACAGAACAAACAATCAATAAGTGAAAAGTAAAATGCCCTCGTCATGTAAATAAATGTGCTCTTGTCTAAAACAACCTGTATCTTCTTCTTGTGAGTCGTAGTTCAATATTGGTATAAAATTCAAAGTTCGACTTCGCAACAATCGTACTGATGCTAACAATTGAAATAAAAACATTTTCTTACTTATTGGCTATTTCCTTTTAATTAAGGCAAAAAATGTTATCTATTTATCTAGTTTTTTTTCTTCCAGTGCAACATGTTTAATCCAATAATAAATATTTTGTAATCTTATTTTTATTTATATTTTCTTTTAGCATCAGCTCACCCAAGATCATTTGAAACATCAGCTCATCATTCCACATTCCTAAATCCCACACCTGCTCATTTAGGTATTAACTTATTATCCCATTAATTTTTATACACTTTTTACTTGTTTGCTGGATTTAAGAATTGAAAACTATCTTAATATTTTAAAATGCTTGCTCTTGACATACAACTAGAAATATGAGGAAGAAACCCACATCTATCAAAAACTTATGTTTTAAGTTTGTAATGAATCTATCACATTGACCAATTATTATTATATATTTTTTTTAAAAAATAATTATTGAATTTTAGAATTATAACATATTTTTTTTATTGAAATTGTACAGAAATGATGCCTTTCTGCTATTTATTTAATTCCTTTTTTCATAAATTTGTATATGAATCAAATTGAAACTTTGTAAATTAACTTTCAATAAATAAAATTTAGATTTGGTATTATTTTTTAATTAAAATTTAGAAATAAAATAGCATGATTTTTTTTTTAAAATGTGATTATTTTTTAGAAATTGCTCTTCACTGCAAAAAATTTGACATCCAAGATTTTTCAATCTGATTTTGATTTTGAATAAGGATTTATTTTGCTGATTAAGTTATATTTTCTTAAATTTTGCTTTACTTTATTTATTTTTTGTAAATCATATTAAAAATCATTTTTTTTGTTGTTGATTTTTTAGACATTAAGGGCATTACTTATAATTTGTTGTAAATTTTTATTGTTCAAAACTAGATATGTAATGATTATTTGGCCACCATTCAGTATTCTGCCCTTTTGCTGAATATTTGGTCAACTTTTTCTTCCAATATTTGGCTATTCGGCTAAATCACTATTCGTTACATACCTACTCAAAACCTAGGAAAGTTTTAACTTCAAGAAACTTTCAAAGAAGAGAGAACTTTCAAAATCTTACAAATTTATAATAGCTTTTGTAAAGAAAATTTGAAAAGTATTTTCATTAAATGTAATATTTTAAAAATTTAAGTCAATCTAATGATTTAATCTTATACTCACAAAATTATATTTTTTCCAATATTGTTGAAGTCATTGCATACTTTTTAAAAAGAAATCTTTGTCCAAGACATCCCCCCTACCCCCCAAAAAATATTTGCAATGACTATTTTCTTTATATCTTTCAGTACTTCTCTTCAGCAAAATACACCTTATCGGGTAAATATAAAACTCATTGTTTACTTTAGGATTGAAAGTATTGATTATTTCTTCTCTTTTAGGTCCTTTTGCAAGGCCTGGTTACCCTAGTTTTGCTGGAGCAGGTCCAGGATTTAGTGGCTTAGGTCCTCTGGGTATGCTTTGATTTATTTAAATATCTTTCTTTTTTATTTTAAGAAATCCATAATGATTTAAGTGATCAGGCTTGAGAAAACTTAATAAGTATTTGCAAGATTGAGACAAAAATATTTTAGCATTTTGCAACCACAATAAAACTCTTGATTACTTGAAGTTGAGTAAATAATAAATCTGGTACAAATGAGAATTTTTTAAGTTTCCATATTCTACTATTACTTAATTCTAAAGTTTTTATACATAAAATCTCATCTTTGATAATTCATAATTAGTTTTACAAGAAGCCAGTTTAATGCTATATTTCAAAAAAATAATTTTGCAATTTTTTCGTTTCTTAAGGGTTTCTACCCTATCAAATCAGATATGTTTTTTTATTAAAACGTCGGATATTTTTATAACAAAGCTATGATTGAATATTAGAAAATATTTATATAGAAGTAGTTTTTACGTCTATTTTCAGTAAATACAAACATTTCTATACATAGTAGCAGCAGTAAACCATTATGCTATACTCTATAGCTGTAACCAGATGATATGTAATTTTTATTTCAATCCATCCGCAGATGAAGAATTAATATGTGTAATACTCCATTTTAAATTCTTCCTTGCACTCGTTGGCTGGACCTTGTCAATCTGTATATTTTGTATATCTGTATATTTTGAATTGATAAAACTCGTACTCTAATTCACAACTTTTTAATAAAATATGGATAACTTCTCAATTCAACAAGAAATAATAAAATCGGATCTTTATTCAACATGAATTATTTTTTGTACGCAGGTGACAATTCTTATTATTTAACTTGTTATGTACATTTGATTTAGATTTGTACTAAACTTCCTTATACTTATCTATGTATGAAACTTGTAGGTATTCCTGGACCCTCTATGCTTGGTGCAGACTTACGAACAACGTGTTTAACAACTCAAGATCCTTGGGGACAACGCACAACACTTCCTTTCCCTGGTGGCACTCCGTGGGGCGGCCTGAAAGAGGAAGCAGAAAGAGAGCGTTTGCAGCAAGAGCGTAAAAGGGAAGAGGAAAGACAGAAGAGGGCTGAGCAGGAAAGGAGAGAGAAAGAAGAAAGGTTACCATTAGTCTTATTTTTTTATCTCTGATAAATATATATATATATAATTACATAGTGAGTATAACTAATTCACTGCCTTTGCACATTTACTGTTGCCAAATAGTTAAATCTTTAGATTTTAAATTAAAAAAATTTGCATTTTAATTAATGGATTATAAAATGCAGTGTTTAATTCTCCAAAACTGATTTCAATCCTACATCTTGGATCTATAATACCTTTAATGTGGAATATATTTTGACTAATATTTATTACAAAGCCATCAGGCTTCCCAAAGGCAACTAAAATATGACTATTTGCAACTATTTTCGGGCTGAGGTTACTATGCTAACTTTTTTTTGCCTGAAAATGCTCAGAAAGCAATAATTTCATTATTTAGTCTATGACTTAGCCATATATACATGGCCATCCAAACAATTTAACTGCAACAAAGGTTTTGATTAAAATAATTGACAGAGTCCACTAGCAGAATATTTATTTCACATATAAAATTGAAATTCTTTTTTTTCAAATGTTCATTGTATTATAAATTTAAATATATAGTAGAATTCTGTAAAACATTTAAGTAAACTTGTTAAGTTAAATATTTAATTAGATATCTTAATTTTGAACGTGAAACTTTTTGAATTTATTATTTAATAATGAAGTTAAAACAAATTAAAGTCACTTTTCTTCATTAATTCCTTATTGTTAGTAAAAGTGTAGAAAAACCTTTATTTATTTTTTTTTCACTTTTATTAACGAAGAAAAAACAGTTTTAAGTAGAGAACTTAATAAAATAAGCACCTCTTTTTGATCAGAATAAAAATAAAATAAAACTTACATTTTTTACACTAAAATTTTTCCCAGTCCAAGTTTTCATTCAAATATTTATTATCTTCTGATATTAATAATGCTCTATTTTAATAAAGTGTTAATCAAAGCTAAAAGTTTACAAATGTATAAACTTGTTGTCTACCACAATATAAAACTTTTACTTTCCAAAATTTAATTTGTGAAAAGAGATTAATATTTTTTTCAATTAACATTTTTTGCTAATTAAAATACTTAGATTTTGAAATTTAAATTTTGACCTGTTCATTAAGCAGTTTCATGAAAAAAATTTTAGCAATAAACATGATAGTATTTTGAAAATAATAGGTTTATTATGCACTCTAAATTTTTATCTTGTTATGATAGGGAGCGTAGAGAGCAAGAACGAAGAGAGCAAGAGAGGAGAGAATTGTTAGAAAGGCAAGAACAGGAAAGGAAAGAAAGAGAACGCAAAGAAAAAGAAAGACGAGAGCATGAAAGAAGAGAAATGGAAAGAAGAGAGATGGAAAGAAGAGAGCATGAAAGGCGTGAGCTTGAAAGAAGAGAACATGAACGGCAGAAAGAAAGGTTTGTATGCAATTGTTTGTGCCATTAATAGTGCAGACTTAATTGTGTTAAGTGTTATTAAATATCAATATATCTAAATAATTATTTATTGACTTTAAGTTAATTTAACTTTGTGAAAATGATAATCTGTTTCTGCTTTTAATTGCTGCAGGTAGTTATTACTTATTTTCACACTAAATATGGACTGATTTTCACTGTTTTACCCTTGCATTTTTCATACTATTGGTGTGCATAATTTTACTAAACATAATTTTTTTTTTTTCTAATTTTCTATCATTAGATATTAATAATGCACTTCAGACTCTTTTGGTAGCAAAGAGTTTTAAAGATTCTTCTTTTTTTCTAACTTCTTAACTAAACGGATAGTTCATCTCAGTATGTTATTCTTCTTTCAACATTTTATAAGATCAAACGTATAAATTAATTTGCATCTTTAAACTCTTTTTACACAAACACTAGGTTTGCGGACGTTTCTTATATACCTATCTCTACGAACAGGCGTCAATTTGACGCATAAACAAATTCATTTAACAGCACTTAGAAAGCAATGTAATTATATACTATAAGAAAAAAAATTAAAATATGAGATATATATTTATGGAAAGTTTTTATTATTCAAAAAAATTTTTATACACATCTCTCAGATCAATTGACATCACATTAATTGAGATCATTGACATTCTGCGTTTGTTCTTTCTATTATTGCTTATCACCAACAGTTGTTTATCGCTTCTTTCATTTGAGATAACGGTGTTGGATAATGGATCGAAATATTGTCAGTACATTCCTATTTATTACTGATTTGATGTTTGCATGTTTACTCAAAATTTTGTCTAAATTACGATCGCGTCAAATTGACACATATCCATAGAGATAGGTATACCACAAAGAGAATTTCAATATTTCAACGTTTTTGAAGAAAATAGACTTCAATATATATTTACCTAGATCAATGGATAAAAGTCATTACAAGAGATAAAATTAAAATGCAAACAGGTTTTTTAATTTTCCTTATAAAATTCGAAATGCGTCGAAATGACGCGTCCCGTTAACCTAGTGTTAAAAAAAAAAAAATTGCATTCTATTCTTTCAATCAATATATGTACTAGCACTCCTAAACCATTTATAAACATGAATTAATTTGAACATATGTTATTTCCCTATGAAATTTTAAACATCTGATCGAATCAGCATTTGCATTTAGGCAGTTGAACTAATTTTAAGTTTTAATTACCATCCATTAAATCTTGATAATTTTTTTCATGGCTGTGATGATAAGCTTTACTCATTTATAAAAAGAATTAAAATGTTCTAGTTGGTTAATACAGTTTTCTTCATAGGCCAATGGCATTTGGCACAAATTTAGTACTATTGTACTATTAAAATAAATTACTACTAAAATAAAATAAATTGCAGAGTTACCCACATTCTTCCCTAAATTTTTTAGATAAATGGTTAAACATCTATAATCTCTCTATTTTTTTACCCAGCTTATTCTTAAATCCCTAAAGCTACTTGCACCAATGACATAATTTATTTTTAGAAATAACTTTGAAGGCAATTCTTAAGCGAAGGTTTGAGTAAAGTAACATTCAAATGACAGTTTAGTAAATATATCTTAACTTTATTGAAAGTTGACAATAAATAAGGAAAAATTATGCTGTGTCTTTATTTCTTGTGTGTAAACTACCAATTGCTAAAACCTATATTTTTTAAATACTCAGTTAAATTGTTCCAGTTCTAAATTTTTACACTCTTACCATTTTAATTTGATGCCAAAAGACAGATTTTCTAAAGTTACAACTCAACTTGTTGCTGAATTTGCTTGGTAGCTACTTCCACTTCAAAAACACTCATACTGTCACTTAGTACTTCATGTGCAGAGAAGAGAACTTGTAACCTTCACTCACTTGACGACATCAAATCTGCCGATCTACAACCGTTATTAACCAAATTCTTATGTTTGTTTGGAAAATCGCATGACCTGTCACCAGAAAGAAACTATTTAATGCAGTGTCATACCAATTTATAGATTAAAATTTGCTTTTGTTTTAAAGTTGGAGACAATTATAATAGCAAGATGTTAAATTTTGCTAATTAAAATTTTGAGTTTTAATTCAAATTAACACATTTTTGGCAGAATTGAGATTTTGTGTTTATACGCTGTAGGTGTTTGTCAAAATGTCACAATAGACTGAAGACCGTATACAAAATCTGTTTGAAGACTAAAACACTTCATGATTTGGTTAGAATTTTTATAAATGCCCCCCTCTCATTAGAAATTGAATACTGGATTGCAATTGGCAAGCGACGTTTTAGTGTGGCAAAACAGCAATGTGCAAACAAAGTATTAAAAGTTTGGGAACATTTCTGATACTTTTCTTATTTTAATGATTTGTGGAGGACAATCAATGAAACTGTTATAACTTTATGTCAACCTTATTTTATGTCATTATTATTATTTCGAAAAAAATATAATTTAATTTTTCAGTTTCTACATTCCTTTGTGATTTTGGTAACCAAAAAAAAAATAATAATATTAATAAATAAAATTAAATTCATTGTTTTACATCTGTAAGATATTTTAAAAATTGATCATATTTTTTATGAAAATAGTGACAAGCTAAAATTTCATAGTCTGGTTAGTACCTTTAGAATTACAATTTCATGACCTAAGAATAGTCAACTTTTATTTGATAGTATTGTTATCAAATGTAAGTTTAAATAGAACTGTCTGCATAGAACTGCAGCAATGAAATATGCCTTGACAAAAAGTAGTAATTTCTGTAGACTATTCAAACATATTAAATTTTATTGCTGTAATAATCTCTTTTTAAAAAGAAATTTTAGTATCAATAAAGAATTGTATGGCATGTTTATATCCTTTTTTTATACCCTTTTTTGTTACTGTTTTGTCATTCAGTTGCTTAAAAACTATAATTTTGTGTGAAATCCATATAAAATATCCTGTTCTTTATTTCAGGGATAGAGAACTCAGGCTGCAACATCATTTACAGAAAAGTTCCATAGTTATGAATGGTGAAATCAGGGATCATCATCTTCATCACTCTCAGCATCATCAACATCACTCTCATCATCATGCAATGTCACGCGAATGGGAAAGAGCAAGGGACTCTCGAGATCTTCCCAGGTCTCCTATTATGCCGCCTAATCATCCTATAAAATATGAAGGGGCCTTAGAAAGGCATGTGTACCCTCAGCATCCCCAGAGGATGGAAGTGAAAATAAAACAGGAGAGGAAAGATGATGAACCTGTTCCTGTCTCCAGAAGTTCAAGAATGCCTGGGGATGACAGAATGCGCAAAAGGCCTGGAAGCATTCCTCAGTCTGATGCATCAGATCCAGTGTCTCTGGTCTCTTCAAGAAGTGTTATGCACAATTCAGTGCCTCTAAGTTTGAATTCTCTGGATCCCTCACGGGTGATGGGTCCTCATGGCCTAGTACCATCACCTGCAAAGGATCCTCTGGCGCATCATTCACAGACATCTCCTCTGTGGGGGCCTTTGACGCCAAGTCCAACTGTTACAACAATACCAAGTGCTGCTGTCGATCACTACAGGACTCGGGAAATCCTTCAGGGTCGATCTGAACACGATGTTCGTAGGTTTGAACAACTTGTGATGTCTCCTAGGGATGCTGCTAACAGTGAACTTTCCCGGCAACTGTCAAATGTGTTAGACATGGAGCGAGCTGCAGCTCAGGCCGCATACGATCGCTCAAAGTTACTCCCACCACCCTTAAGGACAAACGAATCTCCCTATGCAACACCTCCTACGTTGCCTCCGGCTTCAGCATCTAGTTTCTTTTCCCCTCCAGTTAGTCCGTTCCTCAACAGTTTATGCAGCTCATCTGGCAGGACGAAAGCTGGTCCTCCAGGTGTGCTTAATGGACTTCCTCCTCCTCTAATACCCTGTACTTTCCCTGTTCAAAATCATGCAGGTTTTCCCACCACAAGAACTTCATCTCCTATGTCAGCTCATAAACTGATTCCTGGAGCTGGCGTGCTGAACTTGCCAGAGTCCTTCTTTGCCAAAGACAGGCGAGAAGTAAATGGACATCCAACAGACTTTGATGCACATTTAAGGTTATGACAGATGTGAAGAAGCTGGGGGACCTAGCTAGATATATATAAATATAAATAAGGTTGTGTACATAACTTCTTCTTGTATATGTAAAAAAGATACGCACTGATAGAGTACTTTTCTTGACAAACCATGCATCATGTCTTCAGAGAATTTTATTAGGCATAATTTATATTTTGGTGTTATGTTTGTTATGTGATAAAATTTTTGCAAGAATCATTGTGGCTGAGCAAATCGGGCTTTCGTAATAATGTCATTTGCTGGTTGGCGAAAAAAAAAATTGTGTGCTTGAGTTAATTTGAAAGTTATTTAAGACATTTGAAGTGATGTTGCATATTTGAATAAAGTGATGAAAAAATGGCAATATCTTTTTATGTAATTGTTGTATAAATACAGACCAACAAGTGTGTGTGTGTGTTAGTGCGAATGAGAGAGAGATGTGCGTTTTTGATTTTTATTTTAAATATACTGTGCACAATTTTTGTTGTAAATAAAACAAATCATTAACATTACTTCTTTGCGTATTATGATTTCTAGGCCTAATGTTATATTTACTCATTTAATCATACTTCATTGTTGACACTTTTTTTAAAAAATATATCGTTCAAGCTAAACGGAATCTCAAATATGTCTGACACCACTGTGGCAGAATTTTTTTTGGGCTTTCTGCAAGATACTTTTAATAATAACAAATATACATGTTATTAATTAAATTTAAAGTAACATAAATGTTGTATTTACAAAAAAAAAAAAAAAAAAAAAAACTATTAGGATATATAATAAAAGTTTATGTATTTTTTTTAAGTGAATATGTAATATTTTTTTATTGGAATATCATAGTAGATATCCTCACATTTTGTAAGAAGAAAACACACTAATTATTTCTTTTTTTGCATTTTGTAAATCATTATCACATAAGAAAATAAATAATTAAAAATCCGTGAAAGAAAAGAATACCTAATTATTATTTTTTTTCTCGAATAAGAATTTTAAAAAATCACAAGCATTTCTTCCCCTCTGATGAGTGAAAAAGCATCTTTAGAATATAATTGAGGAGGAAAAAAATCTTTCAAACATTTCTGTAGAAAAGAAAATTTTTGCTTCAATATTCTTTATTTTTCATTCTTCTCAAATAAGAATCGAAAACTTACGAACATTTCTTTCCCCTCCGATGGGCGAAAAAGATATATTTTAAATATAATTTTAGAGAGAAAGAATCAAAAATTTTTGCAGAAAAGAAAACCAAAATTTTTTACTTTCTAAAGGAAAATTCTTTCTGCCGGAACTTTGTAACATTCTGCGACAATGTGCGTTCTGACACAATGGAGGATTAACCTCCACAACAGCTTGTGGAGGTTAATCCTCCACAGTTTTGAGACCAACCACATGATTGTGAAAATGTGGTCAGCACTGCACAAAAGCCACCTTTACTACCCAGAAAAGCTGGTACCCATCAATCTGAAGCTGAATGATTTTCAAGATGCTGCTGGGGATCGAACCCCAATTTGTCACAATGACAGTTCCGTGCCTTAATCACTTAGCCAGGGTTTAAAACTAATATTATGATCTATCTTCACATATTTTCTGTTATTTTTATATTTCTGAATGCTGTTCTTTATTGAGTTTTCGGTATTAAATTTAATAGCTATTATTCCTTAATATTAGGGTATAAACGAATTACCTAAAAAGTGTCTGGATTATTTTATACAAAAATAGAAGTTTAAAATTAGTCTATTAGAAAATAAGTCTTAAAACACTTTGTTTTTATAAGTTATTGCCCTGACTAATAGCAATTACATCGCAGTCAGAAAATTGCGAATATTTTAAAATATTTCCTAAAAAATAGGATTTATTTTTAAAAAAATTTAACTTAAAAAATGATATTAAAAATCAGCTATTATAGAATTATTTGCTCAAAATTTTTTTTTCTTGATTTTCTTAAAATTTATAAATTGGGTTCAGTTACATTTTAATAAATAAAACAATCTTGGAGCTTTTTGAGTTACATATTATTTTATGAATGGTGTTACTAGATAGAAAATTATTCGCCAAATTTACCAAGAAGATTAAGACCTGAATATTAATCAAATTTCAGCGGAGTAGAATCTTCTTTTTCGAAAAAATGCCCCATTTCTTATAAAATCATGTTATAGTGAATGAATTGAGTAGAATCGTAAATACATAGTATATTTCAGATTTATAATTCTCAACTTTCATAACATTAAAATTTACCATTCACTGTAGTATATTTTTAGAAATAACAGTTCTGCCTCAAAATATAATTAATCTCTTAAAAACAACTCATTACAATGATATTTTTTATTTTTACATCTCATTAATAATAGATTATTAAAATTATGTAAATTTTTATCCCATTTGCCTTTCATGAGTAAGTTTTCTAAAGCTTTTTGAAGTAAAATTTTCAAACTCAACCATTCGTTTCAATATGTCGTCCAAAATTAAGTTTTTTTTTCATTCAGTTATTTAATTTTTCATACTAGTCATTTTTTAACGTTCACGATATGTGGATGAGAGAAGTCATCATATTACCTATTGACCACGATTACTTTCAAAAATTCGTAGTTTCGTAAATAAAAAATTGCAGTATTTTCATTTTAATTTACCTAATCTCCTATTTACACACTATCACATTTTTATAAAATTTTGCTTTGTAAAAAGTACACTTTATTCTGTAATGAATAGTCTTAATATATATCTTTAAAAGCCTCGTCAAAGATGAAGTAAAAAAAAAATCTTAAATTAAGAGTCTTAAATTAATATTTAAAGGTAAAAGAAATTAAACAAAAATTCTATAGAAATCAAACTGATCACTATTGCGAAGAATGGGACAAAAATCATCAAAACTCATTTGATTACCTGAATAAACCTAAATAAAAAGTTAAAAGCAAGTATTAGAAACCCCTCTCCAAGTTAAATCAGGAAATCAAACTATTTAAAATAAATTTTATGCCACTTTCCCTACTAGTGATTAAAAAACGCTTTTGTTCTCTCCTCACTTATATATTAATTTACAACCCCTAATGTGTGCATTTTTTTTTACTTCAGTTATACAACATTCTGTGTATGATAATTCTATTTATCATATTTTTCCTCATTGGACTTGCATTAGAAGTAAAAACCAGGCAACAAATGTAAATTATCTGATGTGTAAAATGAATGCTCATAATGGTAAGACATATTATTGCATTCGAAATAAGGTTATTAAAATTGTTTTTATAACATATTTAATATTAATGTTATATATACATCAAGTTAGATTTCTAAACTTTTCAGTAGAGCAGGCTATAATTACACACTTTAACAGCAGGAAAAAAAAAAAAAAACATTTCCATAGAAAACTTTTTTGCCGCAATAACTGAAGGCTAATAATTTTAACTCTTTATTAAATTTGTATGTTTTATAGTATTAGCATTTTGAAGGTGATTTGGAAATGTGTCGTTATGATGGACTTCTCCATTGAAAAGGTGAAATGTTTATATAAAACTGAATAGTATAATTTGATCTTAACATAAAAAAAACGAATTTTTAAACGATAAATTTTAATTAATTATGCTAGCAATAGAGGGGGAAATAAATAAAAAATCCGCACTTTTTTTTTTATTTTCGTAGAATACAGCAAATATAATGACACATCTCAAAATGGCTTCCTTATCTAAAAATAGGACAACCAGAGGGCATGGTGCCTATTTTTTCCAACTCAACATAAATAATTTAAAACTATATTATCTAATACTTATCTAATATAGTATTAGATAAGGTGACATGTGACACTATTTTCACAGCTAGCAGATAAATTAAAATTATTTACAATTAACCGTTGGTTTAATTGCAGATAGATAACAGGCACACAATGTTGAAATATAGCAATTTAGTAGTATCTGTTATACTACACAGACATTATTTTTAAAATACTAATTTATACAGGGAAGAGCCATTATATTATGACCACCCTCCATCTATAACAATGGGCTATAACCCGGTGGGAGGGGTAGTCTGGGGTGGGCAGTGTTTTCATGGGGCACATTAGGACCCATAATCCTCATAGAACAATCCCTGACGTCTGTAAGCTACTTGAACATAGTTGCAGACCAGGTTCACCCATTCATGGCAACAGTTTTTCCTGCGGGAAATGGTGTTAACCAACAGGATGTCATAAGGGTCGAATCGGTATGGATTGGTTCGAGGAACATTCCAGTGACTTTCAAGTCATGTCTTGGGCCCCCAAATTCACCTGACCTTAATCCAATAGAGCATTTGTGGTCCTACTTGGAAAATCAAATTCGTGCTGCCACGCTACCCTCTCGCAATGTGAGGGAATTGCAGGACCAGTTGGTGAGCGCTTGGTACCAGATAACTCAGACTACCTATCACCACCTTGTGGAATCAATGCCACGTCGGGTGCTAGCAGTTTTGGTGGCTAAAGGTGGTCCTACATGTTATTAGCAGGGTGGTCATAATGTAATGGTTCTTCGGTGTATATATCTACATTTACAAAAAATGTATAGTAAACTAATTTGGATGTTTAAAAATCTTATTTAGAATTTTATTTCGGTAATTAAAATAACTTAAAGCTATGGGACATTAAAAGTACAAGTCTTTTGAAAACGATGCAAGTATAATTCAAGTTTTAAGATACTATAAGTGCATTTCTCTCATAGTTTGTTTCTTAATCAGTACATCGTTTCAAACGGAACATGCCCAATCACGTTTTTCCATTCCAGCGGTATTTGATGTTTCACACTCTTTTTTGGCATTTTCTTAATGAAATAAATATTTTTAAAAAAAAAACTGACTTTAAGATCAGGTAACAAATTTCAAAAGAAATAAAAGCTTGCATTATAATTGCGCTCAACTACATCAGAGAAAAATCTCAACAAAAAAAAGGAGAGAGAGAGTCGTTAAAGCCCGCTGGATTGTAAATTAGCTGCCTAGTCAGATAGTGCTAAAACGCAACGACCGGAGATTCTTGTTTTTTTTTTTTTTTTTTTTTTTTTTTTTTTTTTTTTTTTTTTGAAATGGGGGTGTATATCTGAAACGGTTAATTTTTATAGTAACTAAAGTTAATTAATTTCATCAGTTTCTTGAATATAATTGACGTTTAGAGTACAACGAAACAGAAAATGAATATTTTAAAATTCTCACTTTTGTTTATTTATTTTTTTTATTTAATTTAATTTATTTATTTATTTGAAAAATTCGGTCTAATGGTGATTACGGAACAACCAGTGTATATTTTATACGCATACTTGAATTTATAATCTTTCTAAATTTGAAACAAATTTTAGAAAGTTATTTATTTATTTATTTTTTTTTTATGAATAGTTTGCTCAATTCCAAACAAAATTTTATTTAATTCATAATGTTTTGACTCTCTTACGATATTATAACTGCTCCTAATATTATAAATACGTTAAAAGAGCTTCATAAATTATTAAAATGACACTATCACGAATTGAATCACCCTTTCTAAACACCGAAAAAACAAATATTGTGTTATTATTAAGCATTCTATTAAGTCGCAAATAATTAATAATTCTCAAAACTTGGCCAAGCCAGATGATTTGCGTGATCAGCTGCAATGAATTATTTAAACACAAGACTGACTTTGATGTAAACGTAACAATACCTTCGTCATCTCGACTCGTGATTAGAAGCTTTATTCTATTTAGGGGGAAACATTTTTAGCTTCATGCAGCCGCAATTCTTAAGTAAAATTTTCTTTTCCCATTAAGTTTGTGTTCTATCTTCGAAGGATAAAATCTTTACTCAAATTTGTTTGTTCTCGATATGAATAAGCGAAGTTAATGGAAGAACTGATCCAAACGTTATTTGTAACTATTTTTCATTATTTACGCCAGATGGCGCTATCTAAAACGCCTGTCAAATGTCCTTCACTGCTCATTTAGAAAGTATCGTAAGAAAGCCATGCTAGTAGGGGCAATTGGAAAAGCTGCTTTTAAGAAATCGATGTGGAATTCATTATTTTCATTGGAAATAATAAAAATTATCTCTCATCATGGTACCAAGTAAGTGCTACATTTTTCGCAAAATTAAAATGCTCGATATTTCGAATTAATCTTGGGAAACAAATATTTTTTTCACTTGATTCCGTTAGCCAATCACAATAAAATTCTAACGTTGTTAACAATTGAACGAATATAATTTTAAGATATGCGAGGGAGATGGGGGAGGTGAGCTCGTTTCGCTCACCAACCCCAACTGTTTGTAATTCTTGTATATTAACGATGCTCAGATTATTCCATCAAAATTATCCCATAAATCATTCCATTTTCTTTTATACTAACACAGGTTTGTTGTCATAGATTAAGTTTCTGATTACATATGAACTTAGATTTTAACTTTGTTACTATTACCATTTCTTGCCCATTTTTTTTTTTTTTAAATCTATGTTAAACATTTGCTTACTATAAACACTGATTAATTTATTTTCCTCTAAAGAAGTCATTTAGGAATTGTACGTCTAAACATCCCTTTAAAATTTTAAATAGTTATTGTACATTCATTGTTTTAATAGCAAACGTTGACTGGATACACGCTTGCATAAAATTTATTTTTAAAAAATGAATACAACTCATTTACCGCTTAATAATTTAAAAATTGCAGCTAAATTATGTTTGTAATCAAATGTTGCATAATAAAATATTATCATACGATTACTTTTAATGTAACTAGCTGAATACCCGTTCTTCGCACAAGATGATTTTAAAAAAAAGTTAAAATTAATAAATCATTACAAAAACTTCACAAAATCATGTTTAAAACGGAAAAGCACAATTAAAGAGCTTAATGGGAAAATAAAGTAGGTGACATTTTTAGGTGATCAGAGAAAATAACAAAAAGTGGTTGCATCAATATGGGTATGTTTAATGTAACAAAACTGTTTTTGCTTGACTTTAATCTTAGTATAATAATTCTCATCAGTTTTTAGTATGCTTGCGTGATTTTTATTTCAAATTATGCTGTGGTAAATAAAATAAAGCAGAGAATTATTAGTCTCGCCTTCTAATGAATTGATAATAAAATACTTCGAATAGAACTTGTTCTAAAAATGTCCCTTACTTTGTTCTTCCACTAAGATTTTCAATTAATACAGGTAAAATAATTTGACTTTTTTTATTTAATATCATTTGCTGCCCTTTTAGGTGACTTTACGTTATTGAAGTAAGCAAAACTCGTTTATTTTGTAGCTCATCCTATTAAAGTAAAAATGAAATGCATGACTATTGCTCGCGACTAAATCATGATAGTCAACATTTACCACTATCAAGTAACTTTCTCCGGTTAGTTTCAAAGTATCGGTATTAAAACTGCTTTGTATTGGAGCTGTTTTAATAATCACTAAATAAATCAATAAAATATTTTATACCTATATTTGTATATTTGGGACACATTGCATAACCCTTCAACATTTATGTTTTGTGAAAAATACATTTGTCAGTGACAGCCAACTAAAGCCGAAATTTTTATAAGAAAATGGAATTCTTATTAGAATTTGATAAGGTTTTCGGAGCATGGCCATTTCTCTATTTGACCTTTAATTTACTGTTGAAATATTTATAAGTGATAGAGGGAAAAGTTCTTTTAATTCTAAATCATTAAAATATTAATACACTATCTTCGCTACCACTAAAAATTATTTTTTAAAACTACGGAAAACACGTTGTGGAATTCTTATCAAAACTACCCCAATTACCATAATACCAGTACTACACATTACAGTCAGTAGTACACAATAATTTAGCGTCATCTGTAAATGACGATTTTCCTAAATGAATTTCCTATTAAACTTTTCTCCCTTTACTTTGCTTTTTAGCACGTAACTTATTTTATTTTATTTCAATTAATATATATATTATCAATATTAATAAAGCATTATTGTCAATAATAATATGGCAATTTTTTTACTGCTCCTCAAAATGAATAAGTATATTATCTCCATTATTTTTGCTTTTTAGTACGTTAAGTTTTTATAGGAATTAACATATGATCAACATTAATTATGCATCAGTGGCGTCAATGATAGTTTGATGATTTCTTACAGTTCTTCTCTAGACAAATAAATATCTTTTCTCCATTAGCTTTGCTTTCTAGCACATAACTTATTTCTTTTATTTCAATATGCATACATTACCTAAATTAAGCATCATCGTTGTCAATAATAATATGGCTTATTTTTTATTCTTCTTCTAAACAGATTCCTTCCACATCCTCATTAATTATCTTTAAATACATAAATGTTTTTTTTTTCTATTCAATTACCGTAAATAAAGAAATTTTTTAGAAAAACGTTTTAAAACAAATATAAATTGGCTTCGCGCGGAGTTAGAAATTAAGCATCAATTAATCAGACTGAACAACGCTGGAAAAACTTAAAGATAAATATTTAAACAAATAATAAAGCTAAAGTAATTACAATGTTTGTTTTTTTTTAAATTTATTTATTACTATTTGTTCCCTTTCTTGGTTGCTTTACATTATTAAATAAAGCAAAACTCGCATTTAGTAGTTAATCTCATCAATATATAAACTAACTGTATTCATTATCATTTGGCATGATGCTGTTACTCAAGGCAACACATAATGTTTAAAATTTACTACAACCAAGGACTTTCTCCGTTACATATATATTCGAAGGGGCCGTAAAAAATCTATTATAAGAATATACAGTTTTGGAGCAGCTGTAATCGGCACCAATTTTACTCATAAAATATTCTGTACATATATAAGATTACACTGCAAATATTACACTGATGCCAGTAGTGCATATTACCAAAGTTAAGCATCATTGGTGTCAATTATACTATGGCGACTTCTTACGGTTCCCCGTAATTAATATGTACATTTTCTCCATTAATTTTACTTTTTAGTTTGCATCTTATATTCTTTTTATTTCAATTAGAGCTTATTAGATCCGCGCCGGCTCAAGGGATAGAGCTTGGTCACCGCAGGTGGCCAGCCGATCCGCGAAGCGGGTTTGCGGCTTTTCGCGGCCCCCACGTTAAAACATCACCCTCGCACTCCGGAGGTCGTCAGGACCGAGGCCCCTCGGACGCGGAAAGCACACAGCCGTCACCCAGAAGCGACGTGTACAGTCCTGCGCACCTAATGCCCAATCCTACAACCCTACAGACCCACCAAGCCCGTCTGTCCAGGCTCCTGTAAGGGAAGAGGGTTAGTACATAAAAATACAGTTAACATATTAAGATTAGAGAATAAGGAAAATATTTAATTGAGACTTACTATTTGCTGCTTACTATTGATTACTTGCTAATCTACTGCTTAGGTTATCATCCTGTTGAAGTCATTACTTATATTGCTGATTGCACGGTCATTTATAATTTATTTTCTAGTTGAGATCAGATAATTTAAAATGGGGTGTTTTAATTTGGGATCAACAGGATCATACTGATATTAGTATGTTTGGATAGATATTGACGTTTTGGTAATAGATGGAAATTATGTTGTTGGAGATTGTTTAAGTTTATTATTGTAATCCCCTACAGTCCAGTATCATTGGAAGCCGACAGCGAACAGACTAGCGTCATTACATTAAAACACATTACATCAAACACAAGACAATATATAATAGCTAGTCACATCACAATTTTTTTTTTTTTTATACATATAACATCTATGGCCTTCACGGGTAGCTGAAAAGCTCCGGGCGCACTGCCTGCCCCCAGGGACTAGGAGCAGGGTCAGTGGTGAAGGCGTGTGTGGTGATCAACCACGTTGACTGCTATTGTGAGCCAATCCGTGGTTGATTGTGGGGTGTGCATGTGTCTGGAATTGTTTGTGTTGTGTTGTGTTCGTTGCTTATTTTTGTTTGGTGTTTGGAGTGACGACTGGGCAGTACTTTGGTTTGGGAAGTTTAGTTTTGCTGCATTCCATTGAGATGAACCAGGTTCGAATCCCAGCGATGGCTGGTCGATACGAATTTCGCATCCGACTTGCTCCGACCGCAGTGCTGACGTGAAATATCCTCAGTGGCAGATGGATCATGGGTTAGAGTCCCCTTGCCATCAGACTAACCGCGAGAGGTCCTCGTGGCCATGTAACGCAAATGCAGGTTAGTTTCATCAAAAAGTTCTCCACAAAGGCAAATTTCTCCCATTACTTGATACATAAGTTCCCTTGTCTTCTGGATTGGGTTCACAATTACAAGGCTACGGGTTAAACATTAGCAGTCGTAAACCCAAATATTGGGTCGGATGTTCAACGACGTTATAAAAATAAAATAAAATTAGAACTTATTACCAAAATTAATGAAGCATCAGTGACAACAATAATAGTCCCCCATTTTTGTAACATCTCTTAAACGCATGCGTAACATTTTTCCATTAATTGTACTTTATAGTACTAATTTTATTATTTTACTTCAATTAGTAACAAATACCAAAATTATTATTGGCTTCAATAATAACATTGGTATTTTTTATGCTTATCCTCAACGAATTAGTCTATTTTCTGCATTAATTTTACTTTTTAGTACAAAACCTATTTTCATTCAATCTTTGATTTTAAAATCATTCAGTTTTATAAAAACAAACACGTTTTAAAAGCATAACTATAAACAAGTTGTCTGTGGTTTCAGCCAACCTTAAAAATAATAAGTTGGTGATTTCCATTTTTAAGATATGTCTCTCAATTCAAAAGATAATTAAAAAGTCTAAAATTTGGGATTCGAAATTTGTTTACAATTTTACTCCTTTAGATTCATTTTGAATCTCTTATTTTTAGAGCTTAAGGTATTCCCGTTATCTTGTATACAGACACACAAATAGAGGCACACACATTCTTTATTTTCTTATATATAGAGATTATTTGTTGACCTTCTCGGTGACTTTATGTTATTAGACTAAGCAAAACACGTTTTTAGAAGTTCACCCCTTAAAAATATAGACTAACTAAATTCAAAATCATCTGACTCGAGGCATTTCAAGATATTTAAAATTTACCGCAATTAAGTAACTTTCTCCTTTAATTTATAACCTCGAGGGGCTGTAAAAAATCTATCATGAAAATGTGCAGTATTTGGGTGCAGTTGTAATCAGCAACAAATTTACTCATAAAATATTTTGCACCTGTATAAGGCTATATTTAGTACTTATAAATATTGCACCAATTATCATGATGCCAATACTACCTTTTACCAAAATTAAGTATCAATAATAGTAAGGCGACTTTTTACGCTCTCATAAACGAATTAGTAACATTTCTCGATTAATTTAGTGACGTAATATTAATATTATTAGCTTTTTATTACGTTTCCCCTTAACCAATTTGTACCACTTCTCCCTTAATTTTGCTTTTAGTTCAAAACTTTTTTTAAAATTTTAATTACCGTTGATTTTAAATTATTCAATTTTATACTAACACGTTTTAAAAGTATAACTATAAACAAAATAAACACGTGGTTACAGATATCCTTAAAAATATTAATTTGGTGAAGTAGTTCGCTTTTGCTATCTCTATTCGCGATCGCAACGAACTATAGGGGGCGTTGTTGGATGTGCCGAATCCCTGCGATTTCAATATGAACAGTCATTCAGTTACACTGGAGACGTCTTTAATGTAGCATGTAGCATTGTAACGTTCCATCTTTATTGTGGCTGATTAAATTTAAAAAAGAAAAATGTTTGTTTTCTTTCTTATGCAAACGAAAACAAAATGGTATCACTTTTTTTTAGAGAAGAAACATCCAGAACACATCGGAAAAATATTTGTAAATAAAGAGAAAAAAATAGGTATATTCTTATAAGAGTTCAAACCTAATGCCTGAGAAATAGTTTTACTAAGTGTAATGGTATAACATGAAAGGCCCATTTAAATTTTAACGTAAAATAAAGAATGCTTACGAAAGAAAAAAAAAAAAGAACCATTCTTTTTTTGTCGCCATTTTTTAGTGTTACGAAAATGCGTCTTTGGGACTTGCCAAAAACAAAACAAGATGCAATTTTATTTTTTTAGGAGCGAAATATTTTATGGAGTGAAATATAATGAAAATGTACCAAAGTCCATGACATGAAACTTTATCTTAGTAAACGTCCGTTTTGGAAATGTTATTTCATTTTGAATCTTATTTATTAGAGTTCATAATGGCTATAGAATCAGGTGAGAGAAAAGTTTGTTTTGAATCTATGCTAAACTCTATATCGGCCCATTTTTCACCGAAATCCGATTGACTACTTTGATTTTAAACAAAGTGTTTCATTTTAAGATTTTTTCCAAAAATTTTAAGTGTAGATTGGCGGCACTAAAAATCTGCCAAATCTGTAGCTGTGGTTAATACGTAAGTACCGAATATTTCTTCCATACTTTTCTGAATCATATTACTTCAAATATTACAATATGCAAGAAGTATACATAAACACATAATTTAATACCATTTAATTTTTCAAAAAAAGTATTCTGATACAAATTTACGAAAAAATTATAAACTAAAAAGCGTAAAATAAAGAATTCTTATGATAAAAAAGATTTTAAAAATTCCTCATTTTTCAATAAATACTTTCGTATTGTTTTTTTTTTAATTCTTATAGTATTTAATCAGACTTAAAAGAAACATTTTGTAGAGAACGATCATCAAGTACGAAAAAAAATTATTTACAAGCAAATTTTTTATTATAAAAATCATAACACTTACCTGATTTATAAGTCCGGAGAATTCCAAAATGATATGTTCTTTGTTTGAAAACTTTATTCTCAAATAACATAAACATAGTTTATCCCTTCATTACTTTTAGGTAACATACCACACATCAAAATTTTATAATTGTAAGATCTCGATATGAATTTTAAAAACAGAATAACTGAATTCTAGTTGAAATTCTTTCAAAACTAAAAAACACTTACCAAGAAAACGATAACAAATTTATTTATAATCAGCACAAAAGATACTTTTTCAAGAAATTCGGATTATTCTTTATTGTTGTTTTCTGAATTATGTAGATACAGAAATATATACATTTCTATGAAGAAGAAGAATATTCTATAACCATTACAGTTCTGTATGGAATTCATTGGAACACATTTATTCATTGGAATGACGAAAGCAATGTTGACTTCATTTTAACTTGTAATGAATTGAAGACAGAAAAATTATTTTACCGCAATACACACATTTGTAACAGCAAGTGATCATGAAATCATGTTATGTTGTTGGTAATAGAAAGGTAAAAATTATTGAGAAGTTGTTCTTCAAATGCTTGGCGTGTTCTGCTTCAATGTTTGGCATGTTCTGATTAGTTTTTTCAAGAAGTTTTACCTTTTCTTTAGGGAAATTTTGCTTCCTATTTGCTGCTAAGAAAATGGCGTCCGTCATTGCCAATGGTTATGTGGGAACTAATGCCCGATATTTACAGTCTCCCGCTAGATGGCGTATCGAGTGTTGCGATCGCGAATCGCGTTGATCATTCAGAAAACCTGGCACAACTAAAAAATTAATAAATAATAGAGAAAGCATAATGAACTAATTTTCGTTTATCAGAGCTACAAGCTAGTTCTAAAATGCGATGTAACTTTATAAGAGTTTAGTTGGTACCTATAAAAACTGCACCATTTACCATGATACCATGAGTGCCATTTTACGAAATTGAGTATCATTGGTGTCAATAATAGCAGGGCGTCTTCTCGCGGTTCCCCGTACCGTACATTAAGTACTTTTTCTCCGTTAATTTTACTTTTTTGAACAGATAATATTTTTTTTCTTTCTATTAGTACCTATTACCAAAATTAGTTAAGTATCATTGACGGCAAATAACAGATTGGCGACATTTTACACTCGATTAAATGAATTAGTACAATTTCTTCATTAATTTAGCCTTTTTGTACATAACTTATAATTTTAATTCAATTTGTAACTATTACCAAAATTAATTATTATTGGTGTCATAATAATATAAGTGTTTTTTTTTTTTTTTTTTTTTTTTACATCTATCCTCAACGAAGTAGTACCAATTCTCTCTTAAATTTGCTTTTTAGTACGTTTTTTTTTTTAATCACAATTACCGTTGATTTTAAATTATTTAGTATTATAAAAAAAAAACGCGTTTTAAAAACTTAAAAATAAATAAAATAAACATGTGGTTTCAGATAACCTTAGGCAGGCCGCATACTGAGGTGACATACGGTAACAATGAGACACAGACATGAGACAAATTAGCCTTTCACAATAGAACAGCCATGCGCAGAAGCTGAAGCTTAACAGCTGAAGGTTCATGAGACAACAAAACGGCACGTGTAGCTTGTGTTATTTTTTGCCGGTGTTTTATCAGTGCTGCGTGTTTTATTTTTATTGAGCTTATAACCAGATATTCAAAATTTAAGATCGTCTCTTCAGAGTCGATTTTAATCAGATTTGCTTTCACGTGTTAATAAACATGCTGATAAAAACTATTAATTTGTGATTTTTTAGCACTATTCGTTTATTCTGAGAAGCATTTTTTAAAAAACTTAATAGTGGCTGTTTGTATTCCAGCAAAGCAGTTCTCTTTCTCTTTACATTTATTAATGATGACATTTTTTTTAGAAATGACTTATTAGCTAAAGAATAATTGAGTGTAGGTGCATTTATTAAAAAATTAATTACCGGTATTTAATTGTACATCTCAGCAAGAATTTCCTTTTCTATACTTTTTTTTCTCATAGAAAATTACATACGTTCGACAACCAGTTAATCATTATTTATAATAGGAGTTAATATAATTTGTGTATTAAGTTGATTTTTATTATTTTAATAACATTATACTACTAATATATGAATAAAAAATAATTTTTTGAGAAATATAACTATGGTAATTTTAAAATTCCAGTCATCAAAATGTTAGCAATTTTCCCCCATGGTTATAAGTAATTAGTTGAATGCTATAATAATTTTTTATGAGGTATTTTTTCAAGAAATTGGTATTAAAGACATAACATTTTAAATCCATAATAGAGGCTATCTCCAACTCGAATATTGATGTATTACAAACATGAATGAGTACATATATATATCTTATGTGTGTATGGCAAACTTGGCTTAGTGGTCTTTAAAACTGATGAGTACTTAGATTGTTAAGCTTGTAGATAAAGAATAATTAGCTGTAATATATCATATAAGTTATTAAACTAGTAGATTATAAAAGAAATTTCATACGAGAATACCACAATAGAATATGAAGATAAAATATTATCTGAACAGAATTAACACAATAATTTCCAAATTACAAATAATGAGTAGTTTATTTTTAATTAAAATAATTTAAAATGAAATTAGTGGGAATATGCTATTTCATTGAAATAATTTTTGCACAGGAGCATTTAATCATTAATATTGGTTGTTTGTGTGTTAGAAAAGCAAAGAATTGTTTCATTAAATATTTTTAAGGATAACTAACTCAAGATTTAAATAGCTGAGCAGATGCATTTAATAAAACTACTAGCTGAATACCCGTTCTTTGTATCGAGTGGAATATAGTAATTGCTCACTATATCAGTACTGAACAATACTACAAAATCCTGCACAAAACTTGAAGGCATAAACCAGCATAAATGATAAGATTTAAATAAACTATAAATGAGACAAAAATTCTTAATAATAAAAATAAATTATAAATGTGTGTTTGCAGAACAGTACTTCATCAGGGGACACACTGCCCGCAAACACACAGGAGTCTTTCTATTGTTAGTGAATTTAACCAAAACTAACAGTGCCCCGATGCCCCTTAATGAAAAGACAAGAGAAAATAAACTTTTACCACAATTTAAAATCACTAAAAATTTTGAATAAGAATCACACCTAAAAGGTACACATTTTAAATCAACAATTGAATGAAACGCCCCTAAAAGCACAATATAAATAAATCACAGCAAAGTAACAGTCACAGTTAAAACAAAGAGAAAATATTTAAATAATACTAATCAGTAAGAGAAGTAAGTAAGTTTCACTTACTTTTTTTTAACGTTTATTCTTGGCACTGAAATGTTAGTACATGCTTGTTTTGTAACAAGTGCTGTTACATATTCTTCTAAACTTTCTCTGAATCACATTGCTATAAAAAATCTAAATATTAATTTAGTTTTGGATTTTTTTTAAAAATTTTAATTTTTCAAAAAACGTAAAAACATTTTTTAAATAAAAAAAAACAGTTGCATATTTTTTTAATCCTACATTATTTGAAACAATAAAAAAATTAAAAACCATTGGTCTTGGTCAAGCTAACTTACACATAGAAATAGGAAAGTTACACCTTCTGGGCTAACTTTCACCAGAAATTAATAGTTATACAGGGTTTTCCGTAATGATTACTTTTTTAGTTCACATGTTTCAAACCCTGTTTGAACCTTTAATTCACAGAGCAAACAACAGTTGTGTTTTTCTTTTTAATTCCATATTGATTGTTTGAAAGCACAAAAAATTAAAAACCATTGGTCTTGGTCATGCTAACTTATACATAGAGATAGGAAAGTTACTCCTTTTTGGTTAACTTTCACCAGAAATTAATAGTTGTACTGGGTTTTCCGTAATTGTCACCTTTTTATTCACGTGTTTCAAATCCTGTTCGAACCTTTAATTCACATCGTTTGAACCTGAATGGACAATTATTTTTTACATTAAACTATAATGCTTTCAACAAAAAAAAAATTTAGTTTCTGTAATATTTTATAGAGTAAAAAGAAGAAAAAAAACATTTTTTATAAATATTTGCGTGAATACAGAAGTATTCAATCAATAGGTAGTTAACAACAACCTTGCTTAAATTCTGCCACTTGGTAAAACTAGTCAATAAACAATCAATCTTGTGGACCAGATGAGCTGTGACACCAACCTAATAAATACTAAGTTAACAGTTAGAAATACATATTTTTAAGCTATAAACATTTCTTTTTTGTTCTTACATTTTTAACAATATTTCATGATTCAACAAATATTTATGGCTCAAAACATAATGAAGAATTTCTTGCTTGCATGACATGTTTGATATTTTAATATTAGTTCTTTTAGCGAATGCTATTACGTTGAATATTTAACTGCTTTTCATTTACCATCTAACGGAAACTTTATAAATATGCAAATAATTGTCAAAAGAAACAGTAACACCATGAATCATACTTGATGCACAAAATGAAAAATTCAACAAATAAACTAAACGACTTATAACTTATTTCGTAGAATTATCAATCCTTACGAAATTCTTTTTCGAAAATAATAAAGATAAATCTATTTGATACATAAAATGAAAAATAAATCGCAGTAAAGAGGATTATTTCTGAATTTAATTTGAAGAAAAATAATGCTAAAAAGATACAATATATATTTCTTTTCCTTTCCTCATATTTTTAAATAAAAATAACGCAATAAAGTAATACTATTATTTATCATATTCTCAATATTTTAGTAAATGAAGTAAAACTTTTGAAACATATTTTAGTCACTTTTATTATAATTATACTTTTCATTTAATTTTATAAATTCAATAAAATGTTTTAAACAAAATAATCTATCTACTAATTTAATTTTATGATTACAAAAACTTATCTGATATGATTTTAAAAAAGTAATTTTTATTACACACCTTGCTGTATTTATCTATGTTTTCATGATTTTTTTTTTTTTAAAGCAATTTTTTCATGTTTTTTTAGCAGACAGTTTTTAGACAAGTTGAAATTAAAAGTTATTGTTTGGTTTAAATTATTTCTCAACAATTTAATTCTTTTTATAAAACAAGAGATATTAATTTTTTTAAATAGGCTATATTTCTGTCTTTTATTTGACGGATTCGGACTTTTTACTTCCAAAATATAGGGGGTAGCCGCAATCGGGGAAATATGGTTCTCCTAGTTTGGTTAGGAGAGCGATCCAATGATCCCATTAGGTTAATTTTACTTTTTGCGTATTTCCATACCTCTAGAACTTTTTAACCAAATTGAAATTTTTTTCACGCAATTGTAAAATTTTTTGCATCATTTTAAAGCATCTAGTTTTACATGAAAAAATTCAAAATTTGAGCGAAATCGGTTGAATAGTTCCTGAAAAATCGAATTTTAAATATGCGAATTTTTTAAAAATTTGATTTCTCAGGAACTATTCGACCGATTTCGCTCAAATTTTGTATTTTGGCCATTTAAAACTAAATACTTAAAAAATTTGGTAAAATTTTATATACGATTTAAAAGTTTTTCTACTGTTATTAAATAAAATAATAAAAAATAGTAAATATTTACCCAAGTTTATTTTTTACATGGAATTATCTTTGAAAAAACGAACTATCTATGTTATAATTATCTATGTTATAATTATCTTTGAAAAAACGAAATAATTGAATGCAAACACTTTTTAATTCACTTAAAAAGTTATGGGGATTTGGTGAAATACGCAAAAAATTAAATTAACATAATGAGGGTCAAACTTTGGGTCGCTCTCCTGATCAAATTATGGGGACCATATTTCCCAGATTGCGGCTACCTCCTTAATTTTGGGGATCAATCCGTCAAGAAAAGGTATCAGAGAAGTTCTTGTGAGTGATTTCATAACTTAAGATATCGTCTGCACTAACTAATTAGCATATGCGAGGTCCTCCCCGCGAACCATAAAGATTAAACACAGAAGGTAAAGATCCGATCATTAGATCAAAAGTTATTCAGGGTAGTTCGTTTGTTCTGGCTCACTGTACTAGTTAAAAAAATGTTATGTATAAAAGGGGGTCACATAAATGTTACGACAAATTTCTAAGAGAGTTAGGGCGCTTCGTCAGGATTAAAATTGTATAAGAACCTATGCCCAGAAATGTACGCGGCTTGGGCTGTTATTACCTGTTCAAAAACACACGACGAAATAATTCATAATAGGGAATCGCTTCTAGTGGCATGTGACGGCATTTACGGACATTGGTTCCTATGCAATTTTAATCCTGATAATGTGGCATAACTCTCTTAGACGTTTGTCGCAACATTTACGTAATCCCCTATTATATATGACGTTTTTTAAATTTGTACATTTCAACAAAAAATAGACCAAAAATGTCGTTAGAAACTGTAGCCCAGAGTGAGAAACTGATTGCAGATTTGAAATCAATAAAATTGTTGCTCAGTGTGAATTTTTTAAAATATTTGTTCTAGCGTCGTCTTATTCCCCAATGAGACAGAAGTATATTGCATGAATAGTAACCCAATCAGAAACGAGAACAGCATTTCAAACAAATAACCATCAAGTTCCAGCAATGGTAATTTTGTAAGTTTTAATACTTTACCAGTAACAACTCAACAAAAATCCCAAGTGTACAAGATCCTTTGATATTGTATACTTCGTAGCTTTAAATTGCGTTAATGTAATTAAATCTCAGAATAAAATTATTTCGTTTGTATCAAAATACTGTAATAAAGAAACACAATTTATAATCTTGTCCGTAAAATCCATTTTTTACGGTCAAATATTATACCGCAATTTTTATAGGAATATTTATTTAATTAGAGTGTTTCAGTAATTTTACGTTAACTATAACTGCAAAAAATACCGTATATCAAATTTCTTTTTGTTCTGTAACATGTTCCGGTAAAAATAAAATTTAAGGTGAAAAGTTACGGCATCGTAAGTGCCGGAACTCTTTATTGTAATTTGATCCTGAGTTTTTTACAAAATAGAATTATTTTATGTCTGCCGTTCACTGTACTAAATTTTTTCACGCCTCCTCATGCTATTGCTTCTGTATCAACGATATTTTAAAATATAACAACCTTCTTGATAATTTTAAGCCAGCTGTTACTGTTTTTTGTTATCGGCGTTAAACGGCTGATGTGCATCAGATTTACGGCTATATCAATACTCAACTCCGTAGTCTTGTAATTTCGAACCCAACACAGATCACAACGGGACTCCAGAATCAGACATCAGGAAAAATTTGACCTCGAGAAGGACATTTTTGTCTAACTAACCTCAATTCGTGAGGAAACGTTCTGCAACCAGACCATTTTCAAAGGGATTCTAACCCATGATTCGTCAATCACAGGGGATATTTTACGTCAGCGATGAAGTTTTTTTGTGCGTATATGCAGTAATACTTATGTCAACCAACCACCTTTCTGAATTGAACCCGGGTCGCCTCAGGAGAGGGCTATCATTAGATCCCTTCTAGTATTTACTTATTTTCAAGATACTGTCACCATGATCTCATCCTCTCCATACACGCAAAACAAATCTATTCAATCAGTCGACACTAACAGTTTAACATAGCAGCTCAACATATCATTTAACATATCAACAATATTCAACACATCAGTTGGCACTTACTGCAATTTAATTTTTCTGTACCTAACAGTTATTATGGAAATGATACATCATTCTTATAAACGTTGCGAATAATATGCGTTTGAGAAAAGATTATTCTATAGAGCAGAAATGGAAAATAGAGTTAATCAAGACGTCAAAATGAAAGTAAATTTTAAAGCAATTATTTCAGAGTGCAAGTCTCTTATGTATTATTATATACTTCAGACAGATCAAAATTAACTTTAGAGTACAGATTGCGTATATTATTTTACCAAAATGATACAATTAAAGTAAGTTTTATACTTCAGACAAATCAAAATGAACTTTAGAGTACACATTGCGTATATTATTTTACCAAAATGATACAATTAAAGTAAGTTTTATACTTCAGACAAATCAAAATGAACTTTAGAGTACAGATTGTGTATATTATTTTACCAAAATGATACAATTAAAGTAAGTTTTATACTTCAGACAAATCAAAATGAACTTTAGAGTACAGATTGTGTATATTATTTTACCAAAATGATACAATTAAAGTAAGTTTTGTTGCAATTTTTCGAGTGCTAGTTTCTTATGCGTGCTTATGTAGTGCAGATAAAGCTTGTTTTTGAACAGAATTTGCAAATATGATTTCATCAAATTGTCAAAATTGAAGTAAATTTTTTCGCTCTAATACGTTCTTTGTAGTATGTAAATAATATTTATTTCTCAATTTTTTTCGAGCCAGAAAATATTTCTGACGTACTAATTTTGGCCCGCGTGTCATGAAGGGACGCAGATGGTACATCGCACCCCTTTTCGAAAATAAATACCTTCATACCCATTGTTTTCGGACATAAAATTGCAAATATAACTTTATCTTATTTCTTGTAGAAAATGTACTTGTATAGCTTACTATGTATTCACATTAGGGGCAATAGTCATATGCCTATACATAAATACAATAATGGCATTTCAAACTGATAACATATCTTCAAAAGGTATTATAGAGTTATAAGAGATCATTTCACCGTATAACGCCCCTTGTTTAAAACAGAAGTTTCTTTTCATGTAGTCAATAATTGGGGGAAAATGATGATTATTTTTTTACTTTATTTAAGTAAATAAAAGTTAAAATTTTCATTGGTTAAATGAAATTAAACGTCATAATTCCGAGAATTCTTCCTGATATAATAAATTCTCAATGGCTTTTAGTACTTTTTTTTATCACTTACAATCAGAATAAAATTTCCTGAGTTCAGCAATATTATCATTATGATGATTCATTGATAAGGGTGATGCAGATTGATAATGTCCGCCACCAACTGAGATTTTTTTTTCCTTCTTTTCTTTTCAAAATATTGATATTCGAAGATATGCACATTTTGTTTTACAATCTGTGAATTACAGGGAAGGACAATTTATTATTTTTATTTTCTTAGTTTTCTATTGTGCGAGATTTTCGTAACAGATCTTAGATACTTTTGTATCTCTGATTTCAAATCTGCAATCGGTTTCTTTTTTTAGGCTACAGGTTTTCTTTCTTTTTTTAAAAACTTTTTTAATGACATTTTAAGTTTACTTTTCAAGGAAATGTATAAGTTTAAAACGTTATATATAACAAGGGATCGCGTAAAAGTTTTTAGACAAACTTCTAGGGGAATTAGAGCATCAGGATTAAAACTGCAAAGAAACCCCTGCCCGTAAATGTCATCATACGCCGCTAGTGGCGCTTCCCCTATTATGAACTGTTTCCTCGTGTGCTTTTGAACAGGTCAGATCAAAATAGGATAGCTCCGCTAGTGGCAAATGATGGCATTTCCAGGCAAGCATTTCTATGATGTTTTAGTCCTGATGATAAGCTCAAACTCCCTTGGAAGCTTGTCGCAACTAAGCGACCCCCTGTTATGTGTACAGTTCTTGTACACTTCGACGAAAAAAAAAACAAAAAAAAAAACAGCAAAAATGTCATTTTAAAAAAAGGGAAAAAAACTTCAGCTACTAATTAAAAATTAATCACCAATTTGAAATCTCCACACTCGAATTCAGCTATATTAAGTATTTGCATAAATGCAAAAAAAAAATTTGTTTCTCAGCGATATTTATTGTTTTTAAAATATGATTGCTTAACGCTGTGAAATTTATCTCATGCTAAATGTATCGTAAAGTTTGATTATTAATGTTCTGAAATAACTTTTTCAAAACGTACACTTTATTCGTACACTTTACGTACAAACGTACGCGTACACTTCGTACACTTTATTGTTGGGATTTTGTACCTGGTAGGATATTATTTATCTAATTAAGTATATCATTATTTTTTTTTCTAATTTGCCACAGTGGTTACATGTCTACCAAAAAATGTTTTAGTCAAATTTTTAGATTTTTTCGAATGAATTTAAAGTTTTATTGTTTTTTGTCAAAAACGTAAATTTCACTTTTTTAATGCAAAATAATATAACTATAAAACAAATTTCAAATTAAAGTGTGTCAAGTTAAGAATACAAGAACATAGAATTCGAAAGTCTTTGGAAAATACCAAAATATATTCTTTCCCCACTATATAAATATTAAAAACAATATTCTGTAAAATTTTTCCAAAATGAAAATAATTAATAATTCCCTTTATTAGCATTGTAAAAAAATAGCTTATTATTATTTATTCGTTTGTTTTTAGATTTTTGACGCATATCTTTATTCTTGCGTAATTAATGTGGAGAAAAAAAAAATTGTCATCACCCAAATCAGTCTTCATCAGTTTAAAAAAGTAATTAAAAAAGTAAAATTTAAAAAAAAGTGAAATTTAAAACCGACTTTATAAAATTATTAACCGTGTAATTTTATTACTTTATATGTTTATAAAAAAATCCATAGAAGTACTGAAAATTATTAATAACTAATTATTTTATCATAATAACGTGACGCCTTTATTTACTGCCTTCTTTTTAAATGTATAATGCTGTCTTTCATCAAAAGTTTGCAAAAAAGAAAAGAAAGAAGAAGAAAAAAAAAAAAAAGAAAAAAAATGCAAAACACTGCCTGGAAGAAATTCTTCAAATTTTTTTTCACTTACATTGGTAATTTAAAGTATAGGTGAGTATAATTAGTTCAGGTAAACCAAAAGTAAACTTCAAATGCTGACTTTTTTCTTCTTCAAAATAACAAAATACAAGCGAATTAAACCAAGATTATTTCCTCAGTTCGTCATTTATTTGCATTTTGAAAGGGGAAAAAAAAAAACAGCATTTGAAGCTTCATGATTTATTTCTGTTTTACCTGAAACTCACTACTTTAAATTTTAAATTATCAATGGCAGTGTAACAGAACATTCCATATAGGGTTTTTTTGCCCCCTCCTTAAAACATATTCATTCCTCCATTGATATATTGAGAAGTTAGGGTTCTAAATATGCGTGTAAAGTGTCAAAATTATTTGGCTAATTCTGTGACAGCAGCGTCTGTTTTTGACAATAACACGAAATATTTAGCCCTTTTTTCTCACGGTCTTTATAGCGCCGGTCTTTGATTAAAGCACACCCACAGAAAAAAAAAATTCTTCAATGGGAAAATCGCTCTCTCACCTAATCTTTTCCCCAGCATGATGAAGCGAAGATTGACTAAATAATTGCCAAGAAGTGAACTATAGTGTATATGGAAGTCCATTCATGGGAATATATTCGACCACACATGGACATGTGCACAATACCCCCTATAATTATCAAGTGAAGAAGTGCTCTTGGATTTGAAAGAAGTGATATCGATTTGTCAAAAATTCTTGATGGATCCCCTCTTTTACCTGCCCTGCTTGTTGGAGAAGTTTTTGGCCCTTTGACGTAAAGAAATTCCTGTGAATGCTTAAGGAAATTCATCATGTTATGATTATGTGCTTTTTGTTGTGATGAAATGTTTAACATGGTTTACGAAGCACTTTGGAGAAGAAAATAAAATCACAGTTTAAGTGCCTTCCATTTGAAGCAAAGCTGTAATTTTAAAATGCATATGCCATCTTGCCATGAAGAATTATTCGGGCTTTAGAACGGACAAATAAGTAAAATATTTTAAAAGTTATTAAACTTTTTGAAAATCGCCAATCTGGTGACATTTTTCCACCTAGATGAAAATTATCAAAATCAACGCCTTATTCTCATATTTAGAAATTTTTTATGAGCTCAGATAATGCAGCATTGGAGTAAGTTTTTAAACATTAAGAAATTAGACCACAAACGCTTTTCAGTATTTTGAAACTGTGGCTTTATTTTATATTGGTGTTTTACGCCATTTTCCGAATAAACTAAATATAGGCTAAACTTGATATAACAGTCATAAGTAACTTTAGCAAGCTCACATCAGTTATGAAAATTGCATATTATTTTTAAAAAAAGCATCATTCCACGTGACTAAAGAGCCTTCGAAAAACAGCCTTAAATGTTCTTGTCTTGAAAAAGAATTGATGTTTGCGCAAAATTGCTTAACAAATTATTTTCCGGTTGAAGTTTTATGTTTCGAGCCATTAATTCTAAATGATTTCGCCATTTTCCAACAATTAGAAATGATTAATTTAAGGACAGATCATAATAGTTCGTTTTTTTTTGTTTATATATATATATATATATATATATATATATATATATATATATATATATATATATATATATATATATATATATATATATATATATATATATATATATATATATATAGCATAATGAAATATTTTAACATAATAAGCATTCTCCTTTTTAAATGCTACAGCCTGAACAATGTTGTTCAAAACTTTTTTGAGTTTGCCTCTGAAATTTCCTGTTTGAAATTTACATGATGGTTAGATCTTTCGTTAATTTTTCGAATCATCTCTTTTATTGGTCATCCTCAAAGTCTGGAGTTCATCCGTTGCATATAAACGTTATTTAGCATCAAAATTTATATGAATGTTATATATTATGCGGTATTTCCATTATTTTTCAGAGAGAAAAAAAAAACATTTATTTGGAAAGTAATAAAAATTAAACGATTTTGAAAATTAAAATATACTTTGCAAAGAACACATAGTTTGTAAAAAATAAATTATTATTTTAAAATACCTCGCAAGCTTTCGGAAATATTTGAACTCTTAATCTTTCAGCTTTAAAACAAAGCACTGTGTTACACATAAATATAGCAGACTGAACCTAATAATGTCTAATTCTTAGTAAACACTAAGTTTTCAGTTTTTTGTTTAGTATTAATTCTGTTTTTTATGGCAAAATGAAAGAGCATCTTGATATGAACTATGAAAATGAGTGACTTGCTTCTTCTACTAAGCATTCATAACTATCTATCTAACTAACTATCAGACTAATCGAAGATTTATGATTTCATGAGATTATAAAAGCTAAGTGATGATTAGTTAAAGATTAGTTGCTAGTTAAAATCTAATCGAAGTTGCTAATCTAAGAAAAATTATTTCGTAAAGGCTACTGAAAATTAGTTATTTGTTATTTTATAAGATTATACAGATTAGTTACACCATGAAATTGTAGAGAAGAGCTACTATACAATCTTATTGAAACTTCGACAGATTTCCTCCTTGCACCTACTTCCATACTGAATTTAAATCGAATTATAAATAGTATTGGACGAAATTATGATTTCTTTTATTATTTGAACGACCTTTCTTGAACAACAAATAAATAAACGGTAGCGACCTTCACAACCATTAATTTTATTTATTTTTAATGTCACTGAAATAGAAATATTTGTGGCATGCACATTTGAACGTTTATTACCCTTTTAACTTCGATATATTTAATTTTATGATCTGATATCAGTGTTTGTGGAGCTGTTTTGAAGAAATTCTTTGTATCACATGCTTTTCAGTTGTTCTAGAAAACTCATGCTCTCATTTTTTCCAGTCATTTTTCTAAATCTCCCATTAACTTTTTCGATGTACAATGTGCAAAAAAATAAATAAATAAACATACCAAAAATAAATAACTTTTGATCTAATGATCGGATTTTTCACAGTTCGTCATGGCAAAATACAAAATTTATGCGAAATTGGTCGAATAATTTAATCAAATTTTGAAGGGAAAAAAAAATCTTTTTTTTAAAATTCGTTTTCGCAGGAACTATTTGATTGACTAAAAAATCAAATTAATTTAACAAATTTTTATTCCTTTGATCTGTGCCGTTCAGTTTCGGGCATGACTGCGTAGTGTTAATTAATAAATAATTAATAATTATTCACGATTTTTTTTTACTTCATACTTAGAACAGAAATTCAATGCTTACTATTTCAGATGTATATATAAAACATAAGCGTTGATAGATTGCATAATTTTCATGCAGGATGTACTTTGTAGGCTAACATTGAAATTTTTTAGATTTTTTGAACTTTGACAACTATTTAACTTTACTAAATGTAATTCAGTTGAATGTTTACTGGGGGAAATTTCGTAAATTCCTGAGTATTCCTGCTCAATTTCGCATGCGAAGGCTGTTCTATAATTGATGGGAACAAAGTTGACGAGTAAAAACATAAATTATTCAAGAATGACTTTTAACGCGTCATCTTTAATCTCAGGAAGTAAGATAATCCAACTACCTATTTATGCTGTGAGAATTCAAACTGAGGATGTATCTACCTTCATGTTGACGACTTATAATAAGTTCTTTTCCAGAGCCCCCCTTAACATTGATCGATGGTTAACAATTACCAACAATGAATGAGAAAGGAAATGCATTCGTAAAATATGTGCTGAGCTTGCACCAGCTTGTTTACCTCTCTAAGTACCAAAGCATTAGCAGTTTGAATCGAAATAAAGAACTTTTACTTCCGACTTTTCCAGTCAATAATTTTGACAAGCAGTGATCGGTTATATATTTCATTATTTAGGACTTTAAATGGATGTATCTTATCGATAATAATAAAATGAAGAGTTCGTCTGTGTGTGTCCCTATCTTAACTCCTAAACATTTTGAACTATAGTCTCCTGAGATTTGGACAGTGGTGAAAGGTTTTAGCCCCGATTCTAAAAATTGCTCAAAAATTTCAACCAGATCGTTAGTGAGAAATATTTGAAAAATTTTTCATTTACTCAAAAATCGCCAATGATGAAAATTAAACTGTATATAATTTAAAAATAAAAAACAAAATAAATAAAAAAAAAAGAGAGAGAGATAACAGCAGTCATGTTAGCAAGCTCAAAACTCTTAAACATTTTATTATTTCTTATTCGTTATGTCAGATAAATTCAATGATAAACATGATCGTGGTCACATGGGTGAACTACGTTACCAAATTAGCATTTCTAAAGCTATCCAGCACTTTTAAAACGTTTTTTTATAAAATGAAATAATTTAAAATAAACGATAATTAAAATAAAAAATATGTACTGAAAAGCAAAATTATGAAGAAATTGAGGAAATGGAGAAATAATGTAAAAAACCGTTATAGAATTATTGACGCGAATGATACTTTACTAATTTCGGTAATAGGAAATATTTTTATTTTTATTTTATAATCGTCGTTGAACAGCCGACCCAATTTTTAGAGTTTACGACTACAAATGTACCTTGTAATTTTGAACCTAATCTAGATGACAAGGGAACTCTTGGATCAAGTTTAGGGGGGAAATTTTGCCTTCTTGCAGGACTTTTTGATGGAACTAGCCCACATTCGTGCTACATGGAGAGGTAACCACGAAAACCTCCCACGGTTAGTCTGCCGGCAGGGGGGTGGGATCCGTCTACCATTAAGGATATTTTTTACGTCAGCACTGTGGCTGGTCTGAGCCGGATGCGGAATTCATATCGATCAGCCATTGCTGGGATTCAAACCCGATTCACATCATTCGAAGGTGAACGCTCTATCCTCTGAGCCATCACGGCTCATTAGGAAATATTTGAAATAAAACAAATAAGCTATGTACAAAAGGAAAAAAATTATTAAAAGAGTCAGTTAAATACAGATATAAACACATTATTATTATTTTTTTCCTAGAATAATAAACTGCTATATCAATTCTTAATGTATAGAAGTAAAAAATATTACTCGTGCTGTTGTGGTAAATATATAAAATTAAATAAAACAAATGGAAGTCGAATTTTTCAGATTATTCTAACGTGCTGCTATACTGCTTTTTTTTTACGACCTTGCTATTGTGTTTGTGAGAATAAAATCTTGCAGTTTAATTTTCCATCACTTTCTGATTAGCTCGAGCACTGAAATCTCTACAGCATCACCATAGCCAATAATTATTTTCAATCGTTGCATGATAGTAAAAATTTCAATTTTTGTCAAAGAAAAACTTTGAGTACATTACTTTTGTAATAAATTTGATTACCGCCGAAAATGCCTCCCACGTTTTTACGAAACTCGCTGCGCTCTACGTTTTTCGTGAGAAGATCTAATTCTTTCCTTTTTTTCTTTTTGATCCATTTGAAGAGAGTTCTTAAAATGTTAATAATTTTTCTTTCTTATTTTTTAATAAATTTAGTTAACTGCTTATTTTTAATGGCACTGCAAACTAATGAGTTTAAAAGCATATTTATACTTTTTTTCAAATTTGATCATTTTATTTTGGCTTGATCTTATAAGCAAAACTCTACATGTATTTCACAAATTAAGAAAATCACATATTAATGGATGTTTTTGTTTTATTTTATAACCGGCGTTAAAGAACCAACCCAATTCTGAGTTTACGACTACCAATGTTCAACTCCGTAGCCTTGTAGTTTTGAACCGAATCTAGAAGACAAGGGAACTCCAAGATCAAGTACTGGGAGAAAATTTGCCTCCGTAGAGGAACCTGCATTTGCCTGCATTTGCGTTACATGGAGTGCATTTGCGTTACATGGCACCTGCATTTACCTGCATTTGCGTTACATGGAGTGGAAAACCGCGAAAACCTCCCACGGTTAGCCCGACGACAAGGGGACTCTAACCCATGATCCGTCTATCATTGAGGCCATTTTATGTCAGCACTGTGGTTCATGCGAGCCGGGTGCGGAATTTGAATCGACTAGCCATCGCTGGGATTCGAACTCGGGTCTCATCAATGGGAGGCTGAGCCACCACGGCTTTTGTTAATTCACTTGTGGCATTTCATTAAAACAACCAATACTGTTTTGATCGTTTGGTTCTCAGAAACTATTGATGAAAATAAATTGCTCGTGTCTTGCACGTCAGTAGAATATTTATAGAATTTTTCTTAATCTCTTTTGATGAAAAAAAAAAAAATTATTTCTCTCTCAGAAAAATCGATTCAATGTTGAATCATAAATAACAGTATCTTCAAGAATAATACTGCGGCACAAATTTGTTGCAGATTAGACCATGTTACACCAAATTTAACCATATCTATCCAAATTTAACCATGCAGATTAGACCAAATTTAACCATGTTACCGATCAAAGTGAACCATAGTCATTGAATAATTTATAATTGAATATTTAATTTGAAAAAGTATGATATGATAATATTGTTCAACTTAGCTTCCTATTAAAGTTTTAGCAAAATAATGATTCAGCATATTCAAAAAATTCAAACAGTAATTTTGCAATAATAATTTTATTTAATTGCATGCCGATTCTAGGCAGTCGAAATTCAAGCACGATATTTTCAACACAGTTTTGAAGGTAAATAACATAGTTGCATTCAAATTTTAGCTTTGGTTTTACGGATAATTGAAAAGCTGAGCGACTATTTTAAAACACAGTCCACTCATACAATATACGTCAAAAACTAAATTTGTTAGCTAATAAGTTGATTTAAAATACATTTTGCGAAACATCTTCCATTCAGCATTTTGACACGCCTTGTTATTATTTGTTGTATCGGTTTCACACGTTTAAATATTTTTAAAAAAATACATATTTCGATGTTTTCTTACTTTTTCCCTAAATAGTTAATAATTTGATTATTTCGCATCAGTCGGACATTGTTTTGGATTTGTTTAAGCATATGAATTTTCAAAGATGTTAAATGGACCATTTTGGTACCCGCATCTTCCCAAAGAGTGCAATACAAGGTGCATGATTTATTGTGCAGTTCCCTTCCATGGTACAACATTATAAGCCACCATTATAAACTATCAATATTTCTAATGGAATGTTGTTCTGCATTTTTTCACAGCACGAAACATCAAAATCCCCAATTTGCAGTCATAAGTATTGTTAAAATTTCAAACACTACAATATGACACTAAAAACTTGTTTTAAGCTAAAATAATTTTGAAGTAAAGAATCCGGCGACACTTTAATTTTATGTTATTACGCTCTTTTATTTCATGTTCAATAAGTTTTACTCGTCTGGTTAAAAGTTTCTGTTTAATTAGTTGGTTAATAATAATAATTAAGTGGCCCGAATTAGAAAGAAACGCACTAAATATCAGAAGAGAGAACTTTCAACCTTCTGAAAGTTGAAAGGAACCATAATTTTTTACAAAAATTTGTAACAGTCCGCATGTCTTAAATCCGCTGGAAGAATTTTTTATTGTGATTACGTCATCATGATTAATGATCCGTGTCATTTAAATTGTATCTTTAATTTCGTGATATTACAATTTATATCCATTCATTAGATCAAAACTTAGTCAAGATAATTAATTTCCATTTATAATATTTTTGTTCTTTAGCCAATTTAACATTGGCGGAAGAACGTTAGAGAAATCTTTGCAGTGATCTGCAAATTCTTCCTGCTTTTTCTTTTCAATTTAACTTCTTTTTTATAAAACTAAAACTGAGATTTTGTGGGCTTCTACGAGTTCAGGAGTAGAAACCTTTGAAATGATCTGCAACAGCGTTGAATTTATCAGCAGAGTGTGCTGTGATAGATATATTTGTATTCTAGTGTTGCAGTTTGTTAATTCGCAAGTTTCCAAAGGCAAGACTGTTTCATTTAACAAAACACGATGAAATAGCTGCTCTACTAAAAGATAATACTTAAAATTAATTGAAACTTTGAAATGTATTAATTAAAAGAAGAAAATTTGAAGTGCAAAATTTAAAATGAAAAATATATTTGACTTCAATTTGATCAGTTTCAAGATTTTCCATAATTTGTATCACTATGAGTTATAAGGCCTGTAAGTCGATCGAATATCATTTATCGAATAACATACTGTTTCTAAAAATATAGTGCTCTTTTTCTGCCGTTAGAATTAATTTTCAAATTATACACAACGTTTTTAGCTATTTGTGTTACTGTTTTAGAGCAAACAAATTTTTTTTAAATAAATAAATATTTTCCCCATAATTTAAAATAAATTTATAACATAAATATAAAATTATATTTAAAAAATTTAATTAGAATAATATAAATAACTTTTTAATGCATTTTATAATTGTTCATATTAATTTGAATGCATATCAAAGCGTATTTTCAATTCATTTCTATACATATTCTAAAATCATAAATGACTTTTATTTCTTTATTTTATTTATTTTACTTATTTTTACAATAATCTAAAATGTTTTTAAAAAAAAGATGCATTTCTCTACTCTTATTTTTCACGTTGCTTCAATCTAAGCATTAGTACTAGGCGTCCATTCTAAAATTTCTTACTAAAATTTGCCTTCTTTTGCGCTGTTTAAAGTCTTAAAAATTATATTTTTATCCATTTTTATTTGTTGTTAAAATATTCTAAAAATTCTTAGAAAAATATGCATTTTTAACGTTGCTTAAACGGCCCAAAAAGCTGATATTTTTATCCATTTTATTAATGTTTAAGTATTCTAAAATTTATTATAAAAATATAAATTTTTTTAGCGTTACTTAAACAACCTTAAAAATATATATTTCTTTCCATTTTTATTGATTGTTCAAGTATTTTAAAATCTCTTATAAAAATATGCATCTTTTTTTCGCATTCTTTAAACAGTCTTAAAAACTGATATTTTTAACGTTGCTTAAGCAGCTTTAAAAATTTATATTTTTATTTATTTTCATTGATTGTTCTCAAATTTCTTGCGAATATAGGCATTTTCCTTACGTTGCTTAAGCAGCTTTAAAAATTGATATTTTTATCCATTTTCATTGTAAGTGTTCAAAAATTTCTTATAAAAATATTCACTTTTTTACGTTCCTTAAACAGCCTTAAAAATTTATATTTTTATCCATTTTTATTGATTGTTTAAAGAGTCTAAAATTCTTTAAAAAAATATGCATTTTATTTAACGTTGCTCAAACAGCCTTAAGATTGAATATTTTTATCTATTTTTATTGATTGTTTAAGCATTCTAAAGTTTCTCACAAAAATATGCTAGGGAAAACCAACTTTTCTTTATTTACTTGCTATCAAATGACTTTTTTTAAGACATTTTCTGCCGGAATTGTCGTTTGAACGCAGTTCATCAACAGCTGCTTCAACACAGGTAGTAAACTCTGACGTTCTTCAGTAGTTAGACCAGAAGAAGACAGAGTCGATTACACCTTCTCTAAAGATACAACCTAAAACGACGAAAATAGCTTTACTTTTGGCACGAAGAATCTTCTCCAGAATCATTCGGAATACTTTAATTCACCTTCGTTCATACCTTCAAGACTTTCCAATTTTGAGCTCTCCTCTTTCCAATGTTTTCTGGTCTGCGGGATCGCGTTTCGGACCGGGTGCTGACCACCTTGCCCGTCCGATAATGCCAAGTTCGGAGCTCGTCACCGACTTCGTTCGGACTGTTGTTTTGTCCGATAAGGGGAAGGAGCGAAAAGTGAGTCGATTTTTTTTTGTTGGTCAGTTTATGGTTTTTAAGCGATTTATTTCTTCTAATTGGTCACATACGTTAAAAAGAATCTGCCTTTTTTTATTAACTGTGGATGCATTTTAATCTGGTTACTTTTAATTAAACAAGAATAATATTTTTATTTTTTTTTTATTTAATAAACATTTTTTATTAGTGTCCCATAGTATATTAAAAATGTTTGGTTAAGGCTGCAAGATAATTCTAAACCCCAGAAGATTTTGTCAGATAAAAACAAAAAAGAGACATTAGCTGTGTTCCATTTTTTTGAAACTGTGATTTGAACTTTTTTGAAGCTGCGTAATTTTTTTCTCCCTTTTCTTAAGTTTATATGAAATAAAAGATTTTAAAAAAATCTCAGACTTTTTTTTTAAGTGATACATGACTAAAGTTTTGAAATTAATTAGAAATTGGTCTTGCAAAAAATAAAAAATAAAAATTAACGTCGTTTTATGGTATAGGGAATTTTTATTTATTTATTTATTAGAATTCCTACTGTTAGTAAACACTCTCCCTATATATATTTATATTTCTTGTTCAAATTTTCAATCTTTAATAAAATACTTTTTATTTATCCACTCAAGTTCAAATACATTTTTTTTTAATTTGTAAAGGATGACACTTGATGATGATGCTAATACAGTTTTTTCAAATACTAATTCATTAATTAAATTTAATTAGCTAATTTTTCTATTACTAATATTAGTTTACACTCATTGTAATTTGTATTTTATTTGTATAATAACTAATTAAATAAAAATGTTCTTTGTTGACCAAAGTAGGAATTGACTTTAAAAATTTATTTTTTTATATTACTTGTTTTTTATTTTAGATAAGTTTGTATTAAATATGCTTTTTGATTAAGTTTATATTGAATATGCATTTTGGATAAGTTTCTAACAAATAGATTACAAGCACAGTTTTATCAAAATAAAAATTACCCTTTTTTTTTGACGGTCACATTTGAACTATTTTGATTGTTTAGTGAGATTAACGACATATTGGTTGTTTCGTAATCATCAACATGAAAGAAGTATTCTCATTCACATTTATTTTCTAAAATTAATATTTAAGTGAAGAGGGGGGGAAAAGATCTCAATACAAAACTGTTGAATCGCTAGTGAAAAAGGCGGGTTGAAAACGTCAAAACAAGTTTGATTATTTCATGAAATTTGGAGATGTATCTAATAATCGTCTTCCAACTCCTCTAGTAATCATTCAATCCTTGCCTAGCAATCAAACAGGTTTTGATGAGCTCTTTCTCCAATAGTGATTCTTTAGATTTCGTTTAAATAGTACTATTTAGTGACTTCGTTTTTTAAAAACTAAGCCAAAAAAGTTTACTTCATAAAAATGGTATAAAGTGGAGAGAAGATCTATTGTAGACAGCTTCTGTTGTATATCACTCAAGATTTTTCTCTAATTTTTGACAGATTGGCAAAGCTCTTTCATATGTAGTTACATGACAACACATTTGATTATTAACATTTTGAAAATTAAATTGCCATTTATTTATTTAATTTTCAAATTAAACAATTAAATGACATATTATTAGAAAATAATGATTAAGAGGAGGTAAGCAGTTTTACGTATCTTGGAAGTATAATTAACAACAACGGGGGAACTGATAAAGATATACTAAATATTAGGGGGACCGGAGAGTAATGTCGCGTTTCGGCGCAATAAATATTCGTTAGTCTTAAAAACCAATTCATTTTTTTTCGATCCATTTCGATTTACTTTCGATCCGAGATTGAAAAGTTGTTGCTTACGAGGGTGAATACATTATTGATTAAAAATAAAATCTTGATAATAAATATCAAATGCACTGAAACGACATTACTTTCCGCCCCCCCCCCCTAATAGATTAAACAAAGCTCGAGGCAGTTACACTATTCTCAATAAATTCTGGAAAAACAAATTTAAAAAAAAAGGTGTTTAGTCGGAGAAGTTAATTTTTAGTTGCCGCTTAAGACTATATTTAGTTTCCATTTTCAATAATAGGAAATATTACGTAGGGCATACCAATATTCAGCCTTTATGAAAATAACGTGAATTAATTACTAGCGCATTGGAATATTTATTTACTAATTTAGACACTAATTTACTATATTAGATATTTGCTAAGTATTTAGTTGAGCAATGTTGACCATATTTAAACTTTTGTTAATTAAATTCGACGACGCAGTGGAAAATTCAGAAGAAAAAAAACAATCAGTGGCGTGCAGAGATGCTCGAGGCAACTCCTGGATTAAATGTATCTAAAAAAAGGAGAGTAATTGCTAGAGGGGAAAGGAAGTCAATTAAAAAATTATGTAAATTATGTATGCGTAAATGTAAGTGGTAACTATTCTATAGGGAAAAAAAATATAATTTCCAACAAAATATTTTGAAAAACTATTTATATTTTAAAGACGCAAAATTTGATCTTTAAATTTGTTCAAAAAACTATTTTCTTCTTAAGATAACTCGAGTCAAATATTTATTAATTTAAAACGTTTTAATTTTATGATATAATTATATTAATAGTTTTGAAGTTTATGTCTGAATTCATTATTTAAATAATATCTATAGATTTAAAATTTTAGTGTCCAAATTTACAATAAAAATAATATCAATAGATTTAAAGGTTTAGTGTCCAAATTTATGATAAAAAAATAATATCAATAGATTTGCGGTTTTAGTATTCAACTTCATGATAAAAATAATAATAATAGATTTAAAGTTTTAGTGTTTGAATTCCTGTTAAAACACAATAGTATTAGATTTAAAGTTTTACACCCCAAATTCAAATTAAAACAATATAAGTTATAGATTTAATTTTTTTAATGATTTTAGTTGATGCCTGAAGCCTCTGCCTTCTCAGTCATCCGAATGCAACTGAAATTAATACTTAGTAAATATAAATTTTTTAAATTCAAAATGTTGATTACTTAAGGAATTTTATCATTTTGTTGCACTTACAAAATGTTTATTTCCAAAATCATTTTTCTGCTTTACAGTTTATCAATTTGTCAAACTATTTGCTAAAAGTATTACTATTAAAACTCAATTACTATTAATTACTATTAAATATTACTATTAAAAATCAAATAAGACTTAATAGAACAATATAATTTTCTTCATAATTAACTTTTAAAAATGCATTTTTAGTATCGTAATTTGCTTTTGAAACAGTGTTTTACATAGTTTTAATTTTATTTAATTATTAATTTTTCTTATTAGCCTTCAATATTAATTAAAACGAACATGGTTAAGATTATTTATGGAAGATAATTGATTATTTTGAGGTTAAAATTATTTCTATTTTGATAGCTTGCTTTTTTTATCAGTAGCTGAAGATTAAATAATCAATGTAATGGCTTTTCCAAACTAATACCGCGTCATAGGGCAAATGTGAACAAAAGCAACTTAAAAGAGAAAAAAATATTTACATCTAAAGTAGCTTTTGTAATATTCAAAATAAAGATAAACGATCAAATTTTAATAAAACTAGGTGCTTTCACAATAATGATTAGTAAACTTTTGAGGAAAATTTATAAAAATGTGCAGTGATTACGGAACACCCTGTATTTACCCCGATGATAATATGCATTGTTCGTAGATGATGAAATGGCACACGATTAACATTTAAAAATACTATGAAATAGTTTTTTTAATTCCTTTTATCGAAATTGAAGAAAAATTTTAAAATTACATTTAAAACTATTGATTTTATTTTACTAAATTTTCATGCATTCCAAAAAAGTAAATTTTATTTAAGTGGTTATGTTAATGTAATAGGAACTTATACTTTGAGTATAGTTGTGTTCTGCAATTTTAGCTATAGCTTTTATTCATGATTTTTCAACAAAACAATTTTCATTACCTCTTTATCCATACTAACTAACGAAAATATAAACCCCTTAATTTAACATCGGTTGCTATCAATTCATTTTAAAATTAAATTTTAACACTATAGGCTATTTCTTTTCACTTCATTAAAAAAAATAATATTTAAATGAAATTGATGTAAAAACGTAAAATTGCAGTTAAAAAACAGAATTTTTAATATTTCTGTAATTACTTTTTAAGTAAAATAAATAGTATAAATTTTTATTTTTAAACAGTTGCCTTTTTATAGTAAAAATAAACGATCATACGATCATAGTTTTTCGATTTATTATTTACGTAAATAAATACATCTGTTTCAATGCTCTAACTATATAGCGGAGTTTTAATAATAAAAAATAAAATTGAAATTTATAATGAACTATATTGAAAGAAATTGTTGCTGTTATTTTGAACCAATTTGCTTAGAAGCAAAGGGAAATTTTTCAAAAATTGGTTGAAACTATGATACTATGCGAAATATTTTTTAAAAGTTTTTTTTTCATAAATTACAAATAAGGTGTTTGAAAAAAAAGAGTAAAAATGAGAAATGACATTTAAAATTTTTTAAATAAATTAATCATATGTAGAATTCAGAAAAAGCTCCATAGCTCAGTTATATACATTTTATCCACACTTTAAACGTAATCTTCACAATATTATTCAACTTTTATGGTAAATTACACGAAAAATTATAAAGTTAAATCATTATACGAGATTACAAAAATAACTATACAGTATATTATACGAGATTAAAATTTCGAACAATACTGTAAATTATACTGGGAATTATTTCAAGAATTATCATGCCAAATAATTATAAAGTAAATAGTAAATTTTACAAAAAAATTATCAAGTCACATATTAATATTGTATATTATAAGGAACATTATAATGGTAGAATTTTCCTTATCCACCATCATGGCGTCACCATAAGTTTTCCAACATAATTTATTTGATTTCAAATGCATCCCTACTATTTAACGCGGTAGTACTGGTGCAAGTACGCTGGATTATTTATATGTTTTCCCTTCTTCGATCCATAATGGTGAATGATTGGTAAATCTCTGATACTTTTTAAATTCAACCATATGCTTTTATAGTAGATATTGAATTTGTAGTAAAAAGTACTGTCACCCTGATTACCAGTCCATCTCATTATAAATTTTCATGATTTTTTTTATCTCCATAGTGCGTCATTGTAATACTTATACAAATTAGAATATTTTCAAGTTATATAAGCAAAAAAGCTACGCTGGCAACTTATAATAGCACACATTGTACTTGAAATCACATAACTCTTAGGTAAAAATTAATAAAAATTAATTTTATGTAAGGTAAAGTATGCAAAATAAAAAACAGAACACTTTTATTTAGAATTAATGATTGGATTTTAAAGTATAAGTCTTTAATGATTTGAGAAACTAACCTTCTATATGCTAAAGTGTTTGTGTAGACGATATTTTAATTCAAAAAAACTACCACGAAAACGTACTTTTTCTGAATAAATATACCTTTTCATAGATGGATTTGAATTCTTAAATCTCAAAATATGGGGAAAAGGGATAGCTGCAGTCTATAAAATATGATTCGAATAGTTTAGTCTTGAGAGCTGTCGAAAGTAAAATTTTACTTTAACTCCTAAACGTTAATTTAACTCATACAGTAGTTTGAGTTTTAACGTTAATAAACTCAAACAGTGGTTCGAGTTTTCCACCATATCTCGAGAACCTTTTAAGTTAATCTAAAAATTTTAGCAAACTATTATAAAATTTTTCTTATCCCAAAAATAATTCAATATAAAAAAAGATTTTTTTTAAATATTTTTTTATTATTTTGTTTAATAATTGTCGTAAAAATTTGAATTGTAAAATTTTAAATACAATTCGAAATTTCGTAAACAAATTTTTACTAAATTCGCTTATAAAATTAAAAGTATATAATTTTAAATAACAATATACAAAACGTGGACAAAATCGATAGACAAAATAGAAAATAATCAAAATTATTGTAGAAATTGCCGATTTTTAACGATTCAGATACCTTAATATATCTCTTGCACAAATTAATTAGTATAATTAGCCCTACGAACCATTAAGATTTCCTTTGTTTTCGTGACAAACCGATCACTAGATCAAAAGTTATTTTTTTCTCCTCTTTATTTTGCTCACTAGTATTTAATAAATCCAGGTTGATGAGATCGATTTTTGAACTAAAGTAGCTTTTCAGAAGGAAAAAATATTTTCCCATCTGCTTTGAAGAAAACCGCATTGAGTGCCCTTTGAAGATAACCCTGTCGCCGCAATTGCTATTTCTATTAAAGTTCAGTCGCGTGTTCATTGAAAAATATTTTACTCATCCAGCACAAACATCAACGTAAACACAGTTGAGAAAATTTAAACAGCTATCTATTCAGTGAACTTTTTATCTTTTCTGTTTTCGTCAACAATTTACCCTCAAAAAATAAATAAATGCTTACAAATAAGATAACAGAAGAAGAATAAAAAAAATACTATAGCGGAGGTTATCTGCGTAAAATACCTATCGACACTGATGAGTTGTCAGTTTCAAGACATGGACATTATTTCTTTCTCAGACATTTATCGGTCAAGGAATATGAGGATCGATGCCAACTTCTAAATTAAAAAATGAAAGGATATTTGGCTTGTTGCCAGGTTTAATATCCTAAAAAGCATTCATTTCATGGGCCAACTCCCCTTTAGCCTTGAGCTTTCCGGAAAAGATTTAAATAAAAGCGGGGAGACATGTTGAATTAAAGGTGGGAATATAGAGTAGACCGTTTGATTCCAAGGTTTGTGCGTTCAAGATACAATTAAGTGAGGGAAATTCTAAACTAAAATTTGGCACAGACTAAAACTGTTTTTATATTTTTTTTTTAAAGCTGTATTAACACTAGAAAGAATGAACATTGATTAAAGACTAAAGGGCCCAACGTGACTCTTCCCAGATTGTTTGTGCATAGACCAATTAGAGACCCAAAATCTTAATTTGCAATCATAATTAGCTTAATAGAAATCTGTTATTGACTTGATCATCTGTATCATCATCTATCAACTGTATCATATGTATAATAATAAGTAATAATTATACATGTGTTAAAATACTTTTTTTAATGGAACTACCTATTTATTTTACTTTATAACCGTCGTTGAACAGCCGACCCAATTTTTTGGGTATGCGACTACCAATGTTCAATTCCGTAACTTTGTAATTTTGAACTCAATAAAAAAGATAAGGGAACTCCTGGATCAAGTAGTGGTAGAAATTTGCCTTCGTAAAGGACTTTTTGGATGGAACTAACCCGCCTTTGCGTTGCATGGAGAAGAAGACCACGAGAACCTCCCACGGTTAGCCTGATGGCAAGGGTGCTCTCACCCATGATCCATCTACCACAGAGGATATTTCACTTCAGCACTGTGGTCGGTACAAGCCGGATGCGGGATTCGTATCCACCAACCTTCGCTGGGATTCGAATCCGGTTCACCTCATTGGGAGGCTAACGCTCTATTCCCTAACCCATCGCGGCTCAACTGAGGTACCATTATCAAAAGGTACCTTATACCCAAAACTACCTGGGGTTTTGGGATACCTACCAAAATACCAAAGGTGCGACTCTGCCCCCCGCTCGTCCTTAAAGGTTCTGGGGATATTTCCGTATCGTGATCTGTCTCGCCAACTACAATCGCCAAGCTGCCAAATAAATTTTAAACTTGCAAATATTTTTTAAAAAAACATGAGATGCTACAAGTTATACCTTTCGAGTTGGTTCCTTTCTGTGATTATTTTATTTTTTATTTTTTTATTTATTTTTTATTTTTTTTTTTTTTAATTTTTAGTTTCTCGCGAGCCACTGCCCGGAAATTCCCAAGACTTGGCGATTATTCTGCCACAGATCACGATACGGAAATCTTCCCAAGGTTCTATATATACACATTTCTATAAGGCTAACATATGAGTGATTAAATAGGCATTAAAATTGGATTAAATTATGAAAAATCAGAACTATTCTTCTCTTTTCAGTAAGTTATTTTTTTAATTACAGTGCAACGAAAAGCGAGAAGGGTCAAATTGGTCAAATCCGTCGTTCTAGTGTTAAATTGTTTAAATTTAAAATCAACCGCTCTTCAAAATGAAAGAAAACATTGAAAAAAGATGAAGTTAGATGAATGTACGGCATCAATTTTCGGTTTTCTTTCTAACTAGTTAACCTAATTTTAGAATTGTTTTAATCAAAAGAAAAGTAAATAGAACGAAAGGGAGAAGAAAAAGAAGTTCCTGAGTCAAAAGTACGGTAAAATAAAATTTAACTTAAATCTAACTTGGTAAAGTTAATAAGAAATTAGTACAGTCCATTTTATGCAATTTATTTAATGAAATTGAAAAGTATTGTCTACAACCTTTCAAGTATTTGTCCCTATGTGACACTAGTCGTAGAATGCGACAGAAAAATATTAAAATAGTCCAAAGAAGACAATAGTCTAAGAAATACAACATAATTTAATTTTGTTTTCTTCCATAATGAATACGCTAGTATTTACTTTCATATTGGAGTTAAGAGCAGTATAATAGCTTGTAACATTGAACTCTAAAGTCAATGGTACAAACTATGCTATCATTATTGTTATCATTATTGTTAAATAAATTAATAAAAAACTAAGAAATATTCAATTTGACAAGGACAAATATAATCAATGATCGAAAAACTAATATTATTGTTATTAATTATGTGTTACCAATTTTCCTTTTATTCATTTTATGCACCTATCCTCTATAATATAAGGCTGTATAAGGTCACAATATAAGGTCATAATATCATAAATATAAGGCTGTATAAGGTGTATTGAAAATTGCACTCGTTTGAATTGGGAATTATTTCAATTTTAGTGCTTCTTACTTTTCTTTATTATTTTTATTTATATCTAGGAACAAACAACAGAATTAGTTACTGTAATATATTAATTATGTAAATGTAAAATAGATTGTTTTAAATGTAAAACAAGTTATATAAGTTAGATTTTTCTTTCATCGGCGTTGACTGATGGAAACTATTCTGAAATTTAGCCGTTTAAAATTTACTTAATTCCTGTAACTGTTTACATTCGTTTGCATTTTTAAGTTCTGTAGAACGTTTCCATGGAACAATTGCGTTCAATCTTAGCCGCTGTTTAACTGTCAGTATTAAGGATACCTTTTTTTAGTGTGAACAGGCACAGAAACGGAGATTCCCAGTTTGTCAGTTTAAATTACCGCTTTGACATTTTATAATTTTCTTTTCTTGGCAAATAGTTTCTAAGGGAATTAGAATAACTAAATAATTCAATTTAGAAAAACATGGTGCTAATGCGTAGTAAATAAACAAGGGAGGAGAAAGGTAGAAGACAATAAAACTTTTAGTTCTTTGTGAGTCTAAAATGTATTTGCTGGTAATTAACAGCATGAATCCCCGCCATAATTAATGAAATATGCTAGTTTGTGGAGATTTTATCACATCAGTCTTCAAACTGTTGATTACCTTTCAACAGGTATGTTTATTGATTATCTATCTTAGTTTAGTTGAAGAGAGTTCTGGTCGACATTTTAACTTTTTTTATGAGACTAAAATAATTATTTGTAAATAATTAAAGGTAGGTGAATAGTGATTCCTGATTAGTTAATATGTGGCTTTGATCACCTCACTCTTCTAATTGTGATCACTTTTCAGGAGGTACGTTTATTGATTAGAATTGAAAAGCATTATTGATTAGAATAGTTTAGAATTTATGAGCCCTATTGATTAGAATGGTCTTAGAATTGCAAAACTTAGTGTAAAAATGTTCTTAATGACGTTTTAGTGAATTGGCTTTAGAAAATATAGCATCAGCAAGAAATTACTTACAAAGCAAATTTCCTCCAAACGAGTTCTATACATGCATTGAACATTATATCCTTTTAAACCAAAAATGTCGTGTTTTTTCCCCTGTGCCTCTCGTTAAACTCAATTGTTTTTGTACTATTCGTTTGGGAAAAGATAAACTGAATATTTTGGCCACTCATATGATTATTTTTAAGGAGCAACAGATTTAAAATACACCATCGTAGAATAGTAGCAAACCTATTTCGCAATTAAATTTTAGAATTTATTTTTAAATCGTGCCTGGCCAGTTATTTATTAAAATAGCTTTAAAATTTTGTCCTTCCACGGATTATAGCGGAATCCCACAGATTGTAATGACCTTTAATTTTAAATTACAAATTATACAGGGAGTTTTGTAATGATAATATTTATTTTTTAGAATGCTTGTGAAAAATGAATGTTTTTGTAAGGAGCCTTTAAATATATGTAATAAGAAAAGTCATCACGTACTATATATAGAACATGTATAATGATGTCATGTCATCGAAGTAAGAGAAGTTTACGAAACACTATAATATGCATAATAAACGCAACATGTATAATGACGTCATTTTATAGTATACTGCCTCGTAAGATTCACCCTTAATAACCAGACTCAATATTTTTTAGTTAAGAAGTACACTAATGAAAAGAGTAATTCTACTATTGAATTAAACGAAAATTCTATCTGTAGTAAAATAGCGTATTAAAATAGCATCGGTAAGATTTTGATTTCCCTTATAGATTTTTTTTTTGTTCGATCTACACGAATAATTCTCCTCTTCTAAATAAATCCTAAAAGTGAAATAATTGTGCAACTGCCTTTAGCAATGAAATCACCTGTTCTTAAACGGGAGTAATGGGTTAATATTGGGTGAAGTTGCGACAGCATTCACCAAGATAAATATCAAGTGTGTATATTCAAAAAGAATAAAAAAGTAGCAACAAACGGGCTACAACATGCATCATTTTTATATACTCAAGTAGCAGATGATGTTTAGTCACTAATGGTTATTTAGAGGAAATAATCGCAAATTGGCTTCTATCAATGTAAATATGAGTTTTAGAAAATTCTACAATGCAGATGACGTAGTGGACATAAATTTTTTTTCTGAGATTAATGCTTATAAATGATAACTCGTGGCAAAATGCATATTGTATAAAATGCATCATATTTATAATGGAAAAAATCCAACACATTGGATAAATGATACCAATTCGTATCCTATTAACTGAAAACCTCGGAAATAAAATATTCAAGGTCCTATCTCCGAGATCTGGTAGACATTTTAGCGTTCCTAGAAGCTTTTATATTAATATGAGTTTATCTCTCAGCAATTTTTTAATTAATAAATGGTGCAATGTACAACCACAACGGTTAAAAAATTTTGCAGCGTTTTGCCCTCATTACATTACTGAATGTTTTTTCTTCATCTTTTTTATTTTATTAATATTACATTGTTATAAGGTATTAATAATAAATGATGAACCTTGATTTTTAAAATAAATGCAGTAATAAAAATAAATTTTCTTAGAGAATTATTCGATTAATGGTTACAAAAATTTTTGCAATTTTATATAAAGTTTATTCAGATTGAAAAAGAATTTATTTTATTTTCAAAGAGAATATCATTTCTATTGATGGAGAATTTATTACATTTTTATGGAAAAGTATTTTTACTGATACAGAATTTATTACATTTCTAAACAGACTCCTATTTCTATTGATAGAATAATTAATACATTTTCGCAGAGATTCCTATTTTTACTGATTTAGAATATATTACATTTCCATCGAGAATCCCATTTCTATTGGAAAAGAATTTATTACATTTCTACCATGAATTCTATTTATATTGATAAAGAATTAATTGCATCTGTTCTGTTGATATTAATATTTAATTCCTACAAAGAATTCCATTTTTCAATTCCTACTATTAGTTCTCACATTTCCTATATATATTTATATATCTTGTTCAAATTTTCAGTCGTTAATAAAATACTTTTAATTCAACCACTCAAGTTCAAACACATTTTTTGAAATATTGTAGTGGATGACACTTGTTGTTCATACAATTTTTCAAATATTAATTCATTAATTAAATTTAATTAATTAATTTTAGGAATTCACTTTCTATTTTGCCACTTAATATTGTGATTCTGTCATCTGTATATACATATTTATATTAATTGTAATTATTTAACAAAAAGTAACTAAAATAAAATTTGTCTTTTTTGACCTAAGTAAGAATCGACTTAATTTTTTTTTTTTTTTTTTTAGATTAATTTCATGATCTCAATTTAATCTCTAATTTTACTGCCTTCATGCTCTTTTTAGACTTTTATTGATTTATTCCTCTGTGATATATTATCTTTTCTTCGAATGTACTCTTCTGCATTTAAAAATAATTAAAGAGAATTTTAAATAAAGAAAGAAAGAAGGACTGAATTTAAATGGAGAATCCTATTTCTATTGATAGTAAAATTAATACAGTTACTGATATACAATTTATTACATTTCCATTAAGAATCCCATTTCTATTAATAGAGTATCTATTACATTTCCACTGAGAATTCTATTTCTATTGATAAAGAATTTATTTAGTTTCTTTTCTATTTCATAGTTAATATATAATTTCTACAAAGAATTTCATTTTTATTATTCCATTTCTATCTCTAATTTTACTGCCCTCATTCTCTTTTTTTGACTTTTACAGATTTCTTACGCTGTGATATATTATCTTTTCTTCATATCTTCTCTTTTTATTTCAAAGAGAATTAAAGAGAGGTTTGAATAAATAAATAAATAAAGGAAGAATAAATTTAAATGGAGTTGACGTCAAAGAAAGGTGAGGGGAATAAGCCAGCTAATCTTAAGTTGGTCAGATGGGACGTCTCAAAAAAAAGTCGTGGCATGGGCAACGTGCCATTTTGCTCATCCTCTAACTTCTTAACCTTCTTTCACTTCCTTCATCTTAGCTTAGAGCATTATTTTGTAAACATGGTCTCTTGATTGAAGGTTAATGAAATACTTTTGTCTGAAAGTCATTGACACTTTTTTTAAATTTTTTTTTTATTTGACAGTGGTTAGTTTTCAAATGTTATTATCTGCATTGAATGCTACAGTAGATTAACACCTTTTTAGAAACATTTTATGACTACGACGCCGAAAAACACTTCCTAATTAATGTTATAAAAAACTTTACAGCTGATTTTTAAACCAATGCAAATAAACTTTGATAAAACACCGAACTCTTACTTTCGATATTTCGATTTATTTTTATTTTATTTATTTATTTTTTAAATAAGAAAGAAAAGACTAACATATTAAAATATTTGACAAGAATATTTTAATTAAATATTTATTTTAACCGTGTTCAAACTAAATGTAGCAATTAAGAAATGTTTAAAAAAAAATGCAATCTTAAATGCGACATAAAGTTAAGAAAACAGTAAAATTAATTAATTTTAATTTTATTAACAGTCACTTATTTTTTATTTAATTCATTTACTAAAAAACGTAAAATTAATAGTAAAATTAAAAGTTGAAAACCTGCTATAATTTAATTTTATTAAATAAGTTAAAGTATGCTAAACTTCATTGTATATATACTTTGTCTTTTAATTTTTAAGACAAATTTACACTGAGAGAAAAAGTCTGGTCAAAACTACCACAATATGGTACAATTTATCCTGTTTCTGACTCTATGGGAACACCAAAAAACTCAACAGTTTTTAACGAAACGCTTTGGTTATGATTTTAGTAAAATTAATAATAAAATGAGATTTCTTAATATAAGATGAATTTTGGTAATTGTTTAAAAATTTGGTAATTTTATCATGATACCATAGAGCATGGCATAAAAGGCATTTCAGTGGCATTTGCAGTTTTGTATTTTTTACTTAATATGTGGTAATAGGAGTTATCACTTTGAAAATCAGATTTTCCGGAAAACCGTTACCATGTGATTTGAAAAATTGCCAAATGAATGGCTTAAATATCCTATATTTCGGTTTTATTAACCAGAATTAAGCTTGTTTTTTTTATTTTTTTAATAAAAAAAAAAACCCTGAAACGTCATGACCATACATTACGGTAATTTTGCCAGAATTTTTTTCTCTGTGTATATCGTTCTTCTTTCATTTGTGAATGATTATTATTATTATTAATTGGTATAAAAATTAAATTCACTGAGGCTTTCCAATAAGGTAGTCCGGGTTCGAATCTCAACGATAGCAGGCAAATAAGAATTCCGCACCCGGCTCACATCGACCACAGTGTTGCCGTAAAATATACTCAGTGATAGATGGATTATGGGATAGAGTTCTTTTGCCGTCAGTCTAACCGTGGGAGATTCCATCAAAAAGACCTCCAAGGAGGCAATTTTCTCCCAAAAACTAAATTTGTTTTGACTGCCCACTACTGCAGTGGGATATGCATCCTCATTTTAAAAATCAATCCTAAATATAGATATGTAGCTATCTTCTTTACCTCATAATTTTGCTCTTTTTTCCTAATAAAATTTACACTACGTAACACGACTTATAAAGATGAAAATTAAGTTAATGGATATAGCTACAAATATTAAAATAACCCCTATGATGATATAAGTAATTTTTTTAAAAATTATATATAAAATAGGCTGAAAACCTTAGCTCTTAATTTTTATTTTTTAATTTTTTTAAATTTTTACTACTTAGATATATTTTTTTTGCAAGGAAACATAAGTAATAATTATGTTTAAGGTAATAGTTAAAAAGTTAAAATTAGCAATATAAAGATAATAAACTGACGTGATTAATTTTAAAAGAAAGCATAGACCGAATTTTTAAATGATAATATTTAGTTTTTTTATTGATTTCGTTAATATCACATAAAATATATAACAATAACAAATGGGTATAAAAGTTTATAAATTATGAGCAACCAATATTGATCATTTTTAAAAAAATGAATGTTTTCATAGAAATATAAAGAAACGAAATTTCATGCACATTTATATAAATATTTAAAATTACTAAAATACATACTACACAAACTTATAATCAAAGCACTAAATTATTTTCAAATTTAAAACACAAAATTACTCTCAAAATGCACTAAAATACCAATTAAGGCAGCGCCTTACACATTCGATGAAGTTTTCATTTTTTCAAAAATTGCCTATTGATAGAGTTTATTTTAGAGAAGTTAAAATTTCTCGGTATACGTTTTTATTTTATAACAAACGTTGAACAGCCGACCTAATTTTGAATTTACGACTATCAAGGTTTAACTCCTTAGCCTCGTAATTATGAATCCAACCCAGTAAACAAGAGAACTTCTGGATTAAGCATTGGAACATACTAGCTTTCATGGAAGACTTTTTGGCAGAACTAGCCCACATTTGCGTTACATGGAGCGGAAAAACACGAAAACTTTTAAATGTTTACCCGATGCCAAGAAGATTCTAACCCATGATCAGTCTACCACTGAGGTTAAATTACGTCGCTGTGGCAGCGGTCGTTTCTAACGCTGTTTAAAATCCTGCTTATAATTAGTGGTTTCATAAACACTTAAACATGGCTGACAATACAGCTGTTTATTAACAAATTATTGATTAAATCGTACCTCCATTTATGGAAGAATAATGATTAAGTTTTAAATTCATTTAATTGTAAGTATCACATTAAGGCATTTTAAGTGTTTTCACAACGTGTAAACCAACCCAAATAAGAAGGCGTATCGATTCAGTAATCTTGTCTTTTGAGTTGGACTCATGACGGCTATAACTATCATAAGGAAGAGAGGAGGGAGCTAAGACAACTGGCACTCGTTCGAATCCTTATATGCGAATACGCTTCGACAAACTTTTTTTTAAAAAAAAATCATATTATTACCAATGTAAGAATGGAAAACAGTTAAATTATAAAGAGAAAATTATCTAATCTGCAAAGTTTCTATTCTATTTACATTATTTAAAACTTTTTCAGTACGTATCTTCCTTTGCGTTTTTTTTATTATGATTCGTAATTTCCTTATTAGTCATCCATTTTGTCTTAGGTAGTTCCCAAAAGGTCATAACACTGAACTTTGCACATGATTAAAGCTCTTTTCTCTATTTCCCTCCTGCAAACTATTAGGTAAAGGTAATTTTTTTTTTTACCTGCCTATTCTTTTATTTATTTTTTTATCTAAACAGTTATCAACATCTTTTGTTTCTGTCTCTGATTTTCCTAATCTCACTTGTCAAAAGATTTTTAAACCAGTCAGACATGTTAAACCATCTCTTGCGGTTTTCAAAAAGTGTGCGCAATTTTATTTGAGAAAGAAAGACTAAAAGATACGGCGTTGCATCATCATTCATTGTGGTTTATATTTCTTAACCAATAATGGGTAAGTAATATTTGCAAATATTCTTTTATATAAATTATTTTTAAGCAGAAGATTTTTGATTTACTAGTTTAATGTGGCTAGTATCAAAGACGTCGAATAGTTTTAGTTTGTACTATTATTTTAGAATTAGCTAAAATGATTGATAATAAAAAATGCTTGCTTATTTTTTTATTTCATCAAGTTAAAAGTTAAGCTTATTAAAATAGATTTATTTGAAAAAAATTGTATCAAATTACTTATCTTAGGGGGACATGCACATAAACTTTAACTTACATTAAACTTAGTTTTAAGTCCTATTAAAAAAAAATTTTAAATAAAATTTCTGATGTTCTGTGAATTAGTTTAAAATCTTAGTTAAGAATTTTCAAAAATCGAATTTAAATATGCTGTATTTCATTGCTGTATCATTGTGCAGGGTGCGGAGGGTTTGTAAAAAGTGCTTATTTTTGATTTACGTTTTTTAAAAGTCCATAAAGGTGCTTTTTTTTATTCGGGGTTTGTAAAAAGTGCTGAATTTTCTATTTTTTAAAAAGGGATTTTTTTCTTTGCCGTGTTGATTGTCGTCACAAATTACAAAAAATGCATGATTTTCACAATTTTCTCTGCAATATTTATCAGAAACTAGTTATTTTTATCATGATTAGTAAAGTTTTTTAAAATTTTTTTGAATTTTATTGCTTTTATGTTTATAAATTAAGAACTTTAAACGAAATAAAAAATTTATATTTTTCACTGCACAGATCCTACTTATGATTTTTTTGGAAAGTGATTAAAAATATTTTTGAGTGCTTGAAAAGCACTTAAAAGGTGCTTATTTTTTGTTAAAAAATCTGGCTACGCATCCTGTTGTGTATTACATATGTCAATTTCATTCATTATCTTTACTGTTTATCTCGGTTCTTTAAAAAAGCACTCTAATGGATTTTTTCACTCTATATTAATGTGATAATAAAAAGAAATAAAAATTAATAATGATTTAGACTTGGATTTAAAATGTAAGGGGCACAGAATAATTATTCATATTAAAGTTAGTTATTAAAATAATATTAATCAATTAATTAATAAAATTCCTAATTGTTGAAAAAAGCGCAGAAGATAAACAATAAGAAAATACTAAATTTAAAAAAGACTAAAACAGTTGAAAATTAAACAATGTCAGAAGTTTATATTCTAATATTAAAAATAGAGCAAAGATTAATAAGAACCAAGGTTAAAAATTAAAACGTTCCAGAAGACTATATTAAAAATTTCTAAAATTAAACAAAAGTACTTAGAAAAAAACCTAAAAAGGAATTTTTTAAAAAATCTAATTAAATCTAGATTACTATATACTTTAAATTTGATATAACAATTCAGAAAATATAAAACAAGTCTCATGATTTTACATAGACTGTAAGAAATTCTGGTTCAAATTACGGTAAAAATACCGTTACTCAGGGTGCTCGTACTTTTTAACATAAAATTCATTTTTATCGGAACAAGTAACGAAAAAAAAAAAAAAATCGATATACTGTAATTTTTATAGTTATAATTTCCGTAAAATCACTGAATCACTCATTCTAATTAAATAAATATTACAGTAAAAATTACGGGATAATATTTTATGGCAAAAATGGATTTTACGGATGATGCACAAAAAAAGGCCGGTACTTTATATCGTAATTTGATCTGGAATTTTTTACAGTGTAGCAGAGAATATGCAGCTATGAAAATAAAGTGTTACTATATTATTTCATAAAACAAGAAAAAATATATTTCATCATATTAGTTTAATTAAAAGAAAATTCTCTTGATTAAATGCTTTTGAAAAAATATGATTTATTAAAAAGTTTGTAATAAAACTTTTAATAATTTTTTTAAAAAAAGACACTAACATTGTTTTAAATTTATGGTTTTGTCCCCTTTTAGAACAGTTTTGTTCCTTTTAAGTTTTTCCAGAAACAAAAAATGTATTCTTAATAAATATTTTCAAAAATAAAAATTTTATGCGTTCAAATTCAATTATAAAAAAACACTAAGTTAAGTATCTTTTTGCACCGTAAAAATATGAAACGGATATACTAAAAAAATATTTATTTAATTTTCCTAAGAAAGAATGTTGATGATGTTACCATCCAAAGAAATTATAACAAAAATTCTGGTACAAAACAGACACATTTTTGCTATCATATTTTGAGTATCAATGTCACATGTTACGACAGTACATTCGTTGATTACATAATCTAACTCATTATACTCATTTAAATATTTCAATGCAATGGAAATTATTTAAAAATATTCAATTAAGTTGAAAAAAAGTCTTTACTTATTAGTAAAATATAAAGTATACTATTTTTCTATTTTATACAGACTAGAATCCAGATTTTGATGACAATGAAAATCTCTAGAAATAGCAAAAAATTGAAACTTAAAAACATAAAATAATTCCCCTAAAGTAATTCCCATCAAGAAATTCTTCGTAAATATCTTTTTATTAAATAAGATTTTTTTGGAAAACATTGCTTCTTTCCTAAATTTACAAATAACATATAGTTTTCTTAAAATCAGAAAATAGATCGAAACATACATATAGCGTATAGAGAAACTGAGATGTAATTTTTATTACAGTTTGAAATTAATTTCATATGTCAAAATAAAAAGAAGCCTGAAAAAGAAAGAAAAATTTATTGCCTAAGCTGATTTTTTTCCATAAACAATAAAGTTATAATATAAAAGGGAAAAGTAAAAGAAAAACTTTAAAGGAAAAAAAAATAATAAGTAAAGAAGAAATTCAAAAATGTGAAGAAATGTCTAAAATATGTATAAAAAAGGTTTAGACCTTTAAAAGCAGCCAGAAAAAAGCCCTAAAATAAAAAAATCCCCCCAAAATCCAAATAAGGGCTATTAAAGAAAGAAAAAAAAACTGAAGCAAAAAAATAAATAAATAAAAACTTTAAAATAATTTTATAGTAATGATTGCCCTTGAAAGTCACTATTACTTTCGTACTATAAAAGAAGAGCAAGGGGAAAATGAAACTAAAAATAATAATAATATTTTTCAGTCAACAAAATTGAGGTATAATCACAAAATACAAGTAAAGGCTATTAAAGAAGAAAAAAACTGAAGCAAAAAAATAAATAAATAAATATTAAATAAAAAAACTTTAAAGTACTTATATGGTAGTGATTGTCCTTGAAAGTCACTATCACTTTCGTACTATAAAAGAAGAGCAAGGGAAAAATGAAACTAAAAATAATAATAATATTTTTACAGTCAACAAAATTGAGGAATAGCCACAAAATCCAAGTATAGGCTATTAAAAAAGAAAGAAAAAACTGAAGCAAAAATAAATAAATATTAAATAAAAAAAACTTTAAAATAATTATATGGTAGTGATTGCCCTTGAAAGTCACTATCACTTTCGTACAATAAAAGAAGAGCAAGGGGAAAATGAAACTAAAAATAATAATAATATTTTTACAGTCAAGAAAATTGAGGAATAGCCACAAAATCCAAGTAAAAGAAGAAAGAAAAAACTGAAGCAAAAAAATAAATAAATATTAAATAAAAAAACTTTAAAATAATTATATGGTAGTGATTGCCCTTGAAAGTCACTATCACTTTCGTACAATAAAAGAAGGGCAAGGGGAAAATGAAACTAAAAATAATAATAATATTTTTACAGTCAACAAAATTGAGGAATAGCCACAAAATCCAAGTAAAGGCTATTAAAGAAGAAAGAAAAAACTGAAGCAAAAAAATAAATAAATATTAAATAAAAAAATAAAAAAAACTTTAAAATAATCATATGGTAGTGATTGCCCTTGAAAGTCACTATCATTTTCGTACTATAAAAGAAGAACAAGGGGAAAATGAAACTAAAAATAATAATAACAATTTTACAGTCAACAAATTTGAGGAATAGCGAAAAAATTCAAAAGGGTAAAAAAATGCTCTAAAACGTTAAAAAAATAAAATTAAAAAAAAAATAAAGTTAAGTATAAAAATGCTCTAAATGCAAGAAAAATGGTCAATTTTTTTTTAAAAAAAAGGTCTAAAATAAAGAATGCCCCCATAATATAAAAAAAGGCCATTGAAGACAACAACAAAAAATAAATACAATTTTAAAAAAAAAATAAATAAAATAAAAAAAACTATAAAATAATTTTATAGCAGCGATTGCTCTTGAAAATCACTATTATTTTCGTACTGTGAAAGAAGACAAAGGAGAAAAAAAAAATTACACAAAGCAACAGGTCTGAACATGTCAAATTGTTGTTTCTTGTTTCTCACATCATTCAGGTTTAAAAAGAGATAGCAAGTAGAATGAACATTCATTCATCCTGATCGGTTGAATGAGGTACAATAAAAACTGTTAAAAATGAATAAGCTTTCTCAGTATGTGTTCGAAGCTTCTAAAAATTTAGAGAAACGAATCCGGGTCGCGGAATCCGTTTTTCAAACAAAGGTAGAAATAAATATTTTATCAATTTATGTATGTTTGTGTATCACTTTGAAATGTGTACTTGTTTGTTAATAAAATGTCGTCATATCTTGTTTTATGTACACTCATGATAAAAACATATCATTAATAACTCTTCTTTTCTATCATCTATGTTTTGAATAAATTAACATCGGATTTTCATTTCCTTCCGTTTTTAAACGATTTCAACTCTTTTAGTCTAAAAAGTTTATACTCGTTGTTAGAGGTTTTTTTTTAAATGTTTTTTCTCTGGATAAAACTATAATTATGTTGCTTCATTAGTCAAATTAATTTCAGGGGTATAAACATAAGGAATTTCATTTAATTCTCTGTACATGCTTCATATGAAAAAAAAAAAGAATACAAATCATTATTTTTAATGACGATTTAGATAAAATAAATAATACAGGTTTATTATTGTTTTATCACCTTTTTAGTTTTTATTTATTTATAAAATTGCAGAGACGAAACCGCTCTGAAACTATTTATTTCTCAACTAATCTATATTCAATCTGTAGACTGCTAGATAAAAATTGCTGGCATAAGTTTTAAAAAAATATATGTATTGGTAATATAAGTTTGAAAAGAATTATGTATTGGTCTGTTTACGAAAAATAATTCTAAATTCCATTATTATCATTTATTATTTATTAAATATTTCTCTTTGAAATTAACAGTAAAAAATTAAACGTGTACTGTGAATTCCAACATGTACTGTGAAGGTCAACTTTGCTGCACAGCCCTAGAATCTGCTACCTCGTATCTATTATTATAAATATAAATATCTATTATTATAACAAGAAAAATTATTATTTATTTTACTATCGAAAAAAGTTATTTATTTTATGTATTCATAACTTATTCGCATATTACATTGCTGGTGCGTAGAAAATCGATTAATTCGTATCTTTACACGAGTAGCCAAAAAAATTATTAGTAGTTTCGAATTTTATCAATAATATTGAACAGTTTTTTTAGGAACTGATAATTTCCAAGGACAACAAAACTCAATTGTTGAAGATGCATTTTTAGTTTTTATTGGCTATTATTGTTGTTTTGTTATTTCAAAACATTACCATTTGTAAATATTTTTTATTTCGTTCTTAAATAGTTTCGCGGAACAAATATGTTATTATTTTTCAAGAGGAAAAAAAACTAAAACTATCAAAAAATAATGTAGTTTTTTCAAATGATGGATAGGCAAATTTAATTTTCAGACTAAAATTCTTATAATTAAATATATTACTAAAACAACTTAAAATAATTATTTAAGCACTTTTTTTAAAAAAAATATTTAAAGTTTTTTTTAAATGACATTTTTTATATTTTAACAGATATACAAAATTTACCTATAAATGATTTTAAAAAAAATTTAAAAAATTTAAAATAATACCACAAAATTATTAAGTTCCACAAAAAATAATATTCTTTTCAAAAAGCAATCACAAGCGCACAAAAAAAGAGATAGAAAGAAATAGTTTCGAAATAAAAGTTTTAATTATGTCGATTAACCCTCCCCTGTGTAGCTCCAATTCTTTTTTAAACAATTTTTTTTCCATAAATATAAAGCTTAAAAAAAACTAAACGCTTAATAAAACTAATTTTTTATTTGTTAAATAAATACTCTGTTTTAACTCTAATTTATGCAGAGTGCCCCGTATTCATCACATTTAATGTACATTTTAGAATCCTTTTTAATGATGAAGTAATAAAGTATGCATGTTAGAGGTTGTCAATTAATATTTAAGTGAGGAATAAATAAAAACACTATTCATTAAATAACTATAAATAAGAAGGTGGGATAAAGTACCAAAACCAATTTGGTTGCCTTATAAGACTTGCAGGTATTTAATAATCGTCATCGTCTTTTTATTCCTCACTCCTTTCTTCCTGCAATCAAACAGGTTTAGATGTTTTCAGACATCCCTTCGTCAGTATTGAGTCTTTAGATTTCGTACGTTTTAGTTTTTTCCCTCGTTTATATTTACGACTCCTATATATTACGCTTTTCATTTCAGTTTGAGCTATATATTCAATTCAAACTATACCTTATTCAGTTTTAAACTATATGTTGAGGTTATTCATCACGGAATGTCTTTTTAATTAATAATTTTATGCTCTTATTTTCATTTATAATTTTATAAAAACAAATGGAAGGTTTGAATTCTTAACACCCACGACCAAAAATTTACATCAATATTATTTTAATTCTGAGAAATGCATAGTAACATCGATATCAGATCATAGAGGAGAAATGTCAGTACATTGTACAAAAAATTAAACAGACCATCCTGAAGTAAATTTTGATCTATTGATTGGATATTCACGTTTTAGGACCTAATCTTAATAGTTCCAGGGGGTGACCACAAATATGCTAACTAATTAGTACAGACAGTATTTTGAGATGAGAAATCAGATACAGAACTTACTTACTATGAATAAAAATACCCTTTTTTTATATTTGAAAGGCAACAAATAAACGTTTGCAAATTAAAATGTAAGAACACAAATCCAATTTTTCAGTCAATGCTATATTATATGGGATTTATTGAATTAATGGTGTTGGCTACTTTTTCAAATAAAAGATAAATGTCATAAATTTTAGAAAAGAAAAAAAATTTAAAATAAGGAACTTTTACTACTTTTGCGATAAGCGACTTGCGTGTCTTTAAAAATCTTTAGTGTACAGGCAAAAATGGCCGGTTGCATATTTTAGTATATTGGTGACACTAAAGCTATAAGCGTAGAAACTATACGCATAGATACCATTTTTCGACGAAAATTCGGATTTCTGACTCTTAAAATGTAGAGGATGATGATCCCCAATCTGGGAAATAGGGTCCCAATAGTTTGTTCAGGAGAGCGGAACAGCTAAGAGTACGACATTTTTTAAATTCGATTTCTCAGAAACTATTCAGCCGATTTTGTATTTCGCCATGTAAAATTACATTCTTTAAAATGATATAAAAAATTTTTATACCTTAGAATTCAAACTTTTTTTGACTGTTACATATTAAACAAACTAATACATGTTTACTAATTTATTATTTTTTTTTTTGCATGGAATTATTTTTGAATAAATGAATTTTCTAATTGTGCAGAAAAATTTTTTCAATTCGCTTAAAAAGTTTTCGTGATATGGTGAAATACGCTAAAAATAAAATTGCATTAAAGGATCCAAACTTTAGACCGATCTTATGACCAAATTATTGGCACCTTATTTCCCAGATTGCGGCTACCCCTTATCGGGGATCAGAAACTCAGATGCGTCCAAAGAAATATATGTTTATTTAGAGAAAGTACGTTTTGTGTCTGATTTTGTAATTTAAAGTATCGTCTGCATTAATTCAATAGCACATTTGAGGTCACCCCCTTGAACCATTAAGAGAGTCCCAAAACTTCCGATCATTAGATCAAAAATTATTCAGGGTGTTTCTTTTTTATTATTTATTTATTTATTTACTCATTATTATTTTATTTTTTTTTTGCGCTGTACATTTGCTGTACATTTCAGGAAATGTGTACAAACATTTCGGGATTGTAAAGGAGAAAAAAGCTTCGGATATGGTTTTTGTTTTTATTGGTTTATTTATTTTGTTTTGAAACTCTAACCAAGACAATTTGGGCATTTTAAAAGGCTACTAAGTTTGGAATGGAAAATTATCCCCACTATTTTTTTTTATCAGGTGGACACGTTTTCTTGATTTTAGAAATGTTTCTAGAATGTTGGTAGTGAAAGGGTTAAAAATATGACATAAGCCACACATTCATTTTACCGACCATACCTATCGGGTGAATCATGTCGGCGCCACTCTTGAAAAATGTAGAAATAAAACGATAAAATTCGAGACCATTTTTTTGAAGAATTCTCACGAAATGTCACTCTCCTTCGTGCGAAGAATGATGAGGCATTAAAAAATAAAACAATGAAAGTGTTTATCTTCAACATAAAGTCTAATTCGAGATAAGAGGACCGCCGCGACTGTGAAACTAAATCGACGAACGCACGAGGTTACTGTGATTTGGACTTGGTTCCACATCTTGGAACACTCCTCTTTTTTGACGTAATTTCATTCTAGTAAAAACGATAAAAGAAACGGCAAAAAAAAAAATAAAAAAAAAAAAAAAAAACACAATAAAACACCCGGATTTCCTTAAAAAATATTTTTGTGACAACGCAATCATCTCTTTAAGAAATCATTTATAATGTCTTCACATAGATTCTTTTACTTTTTTTCATGAATATTATTTAGTATAACTTTATTAATAAGGGATGAATGAAATCAATAAATATACATTATAAGTCATGTTTTGTAAATTGTCTCTAATTGTTCATAACATAGAAAATAATTTTAAATTCAAAAGTTATAATTTCAAAGAAAGTTTTCGTAGATGTCATAAATTGTTTTCATAAATATGCTGAACTGAATTTTCTATTCAAGTTTTTTTAAAATAAGTATCAAAATCTAAATATAGTTTTTCGTCATCATCGTCCTTAATATATTTTTATATTCATATCAAAATTTGAAGTAAGAATTAGATGCATATTAATGTCACAAATAAGTAGATAATGTCACAAATAGTTTTGAAGAAATGAATAAAAAAATTTTAAAAAAACGTTATCAAAATATGACAAGTGACTAGATTGTGAAAAGGGCGATTAAAAACGCTCAACCCCGATTGATTGAAAGAAGGTGAAAGGCGATTATCAAAAACACATTCAAATGGCGTCCTACAATCAAAGTAGATTTGATGCTTTAATTCTGCCTTCCTCGGTAGTGATTCGTTAGAATTTCAACCGCATCTTAGTGTTCAATAAAAATGCAAGTTTCAGACATTTCCGATAATCAGAATTTTTCGTTATTTTAACGTCTAATACAGTTTATCTTCAATCGAAATACCATCCTCCTTCCGAGTAACTAGGCTCAAATATCAACAGCATTTCTGTTCATGATATCAATTTAAGTTTCAGTCAACTTCAACCTACTACAAGCAGAATCTATTGTCATTTTATCGCCAAATCAAATGTATTTATTTTTTTTATCTTTAATGATAGATTTTCCACATTTATATGTGTTGCAAACCAATATTTTACTAAGAATGACTAATTTTGCAAAATCTGACGAATAGTCAATTACATACAAATATGAAATTAAAATCACGAGGGCATTTTACTTGTTGTTTGAAATGGTAACGTTTTCCTACTAATTTCTGATTGCCTGCTAATAGGTTTAAAAAAAAAAAAAAAACCAATCATAACCCGTTTTAATTGAATTAATTCAAGCTTAAGTTAGAGGATTCATTCTTCGAATTGTAATTATAAATTTTATTATTAATCAAATCCTATGTGAATTCCGTTTTGTTGTTTATGAATAATTATCTATTCAACTACAGCAAAAACATATTTTGGCAATATTTGGCACCATCCCTCCACATCATTTACAAAATAAACAAATTGCTAACTTCTTTTCCTGTCTAAGCTTACGCAAGGTAAGAGTTTTTTTAATAATTATAAATAAATGATTATTTTTTAATTATTGGATTTTATTTTTAACCGCCGTTTAGCAGTCCACTCAATTTTGAGTTTACGATTACCCATGTTCAATTCCGTAGTTTTGTAATTTTGAACCCAATCCAGAAGACAAGGGAACACCTGGATCAAGTATTGGGAGAAATTTTTCCTTCGTAGACTTTTTGATCGAACTCACCCGCATTTGCGTTACATGGAGAGGAAAACCGTGAACATCTCCCACGGTTAGTCTGAAGGGTTCCGTCCATCACTGAGGATATTTTTACGTCAGATTTGTGGTCTGTGCGAGACGGGTGCGAAATTCGTATCGAAAATCCAACGCTGGGATTCGAGCCCGATCCACCTCAGTGGTAGGCGAACGCTCTATCCCCTTAGCCACCACGGCAACTTATTATTGAATTAAAAACAAAAATAATTATCATTTACGTTAGTTGACTTGCTTAAAATGAAGTTTTAAATTTAATTTCGAAAAAATATCGAGTCGATTGCGCCCTCTGCAGTATCAGAGCATCTAAGGACTACTGCCTGCAGTTTTAACCGTAAATTCCATTTTTTCCAGAATATGTTGTGGAACAAAAAATATAATATACCGTAATTATAACAGTACCACCGTAAGTAACCGAATCAGTAAGTTACCGTAAAGTAACTGAATCACTCTAACTAAAGAAATAGATAGTAAAAACTATGTCACCATATTTTAAAATAAAATGGATTTTACGGATGTTGCACCTAAAAGTGCCGGTTTCGCACCATAATTTTTTACAGTGCGGTTCTAGTTTTGGCGATAAATTAATAATCTATAGGCATAGTGGAGAACCCATCCCAAACTATGAATTCTATCGTCCAAATTTGTACCGTTTCGTTACAGTTTTTTCTACTTTATAGTCTTTCGTAATTCCGAAATTTGTCGCCAAAATTTCTGGCCCATTTTAACGAAATTTTCGCTACAGTAATCTTTCCGTTTGCTCGAAAATCAGAATTAAGTAAATATTCAAAATTTAATTAAGAAAGTAGAAATAAATCTTTCTTTTAAATACTCAAATAATTATAATTCATTTTTTCATGGATGGTAAATAGATCTTGCGAGGCAAACAAAAGAATTAAGCATCCCATCTAAAAATAAAGCTAACTTCAAATCCCACCCACCCTTAACTGCTTACATAATACTTTATCTTCACAGCAATAAAAAAGATTTTTAAAATACCAAGCGGTGTTTCGAGATAAACTTTCTGCATACAAATAGAGTAAGAAAATTAAGATGCTTTGGATACTGACAGTAAATTAAAAAATATAACAAGATAAAAAAATTGAAGAAGAAATTCTAGAAATCTAACCGAAAGTCGGGTCGATAAACCAACGTCCTTGTGTAGAAAGAGAATGCCTGATATGCTAGCAATGAACTATATTTAAGAGTGGAAAGAAAAAAACTTTTTAATCAATAATCCGTTAAGAGGAAATAGTTCAAGAAATACGATAAATGTATGATAGTCCAGTGTAAATTGATTTGTTGGGTACAAAAGAACTCTTTTTTCTTCATTTTATATATATATATATATATATAGATAGATAGATCGATAGATATATTATCATTGTTTGCCAAATAAATCGTTACTTTAAAAAATATATTTATTTAAAGAACATATTTGAGTTTCTTACACATATAAAACAGAATTTTATTGAAAAGTCAAAATTTTATATGCGTTAAAAAGTATTAATATTTTTTATTCTCAACAATACATTCAATGAATAGTTTTTGCCAGTTTACTTGTTTAAAATAAAGCTTTTAACTAACATCAGGGGAAATAGGGTCACAGGCGTGTCCAAACATTTTTATAAGGGTTGACCGCTATGGTTATAAACGTTTCCACATTTAAATGTGATTTTTCAATACTTTATGATCTGAGTTAATGGCTACTTCAGATAGCCAAGTAAAAGGGTGAGGGAAAAGCTGGTAAAATAATTTATTTTTCATTTTTTCCCCACTTACGCAAAGTTTATTTAAAAATTATAAAATCTATGAATTATTAGGAGATATTTGTTATCATTTGATATTTGTTATCAAGCTTTTTTTAATCAATCATGAATTCACCCTCGTCAGAACAACCTTTCAATGCAGGATCAAAAATGAATGAAATGGATAGGGAAAAAAAATGAATTGGTTTTTAAGACAAACGAATATTTATTTAATGTACTGAAACGACATTATATTTCGGTCCCCTTAATATATCCGGGTGGTTCTTTTCCCACCCGACCGGCCTGTGCGCATGCGTAAGAATATGATTTGATTAGTAAATCATATTTCTTCAGAACTTATATGCTTCAGTAAATTTTTGTTATTTTATTAGTAACTTGCTTTATCAGAATGAAGTAAATGTTGAAGGAGGAGGTAGAATTTAGAATTAAATTTAAAATTCGTTCAATGAACTACTTGATATTAATAAAATAAAGGAAACGAGGTTCATTAAGCCTCAACTGATGTTACGTCTACCAGACTCATACACATAAAAGATTTAAATGTAACTGAACTGTTACACCAGAAAGTATCTGATTCTTTCTATAGAGTGCACAATAAACGTCAGTGTTTTATTTGGATATTGAATCTATGATTCAAATCGAAGATCAATGTGAAAAGAGTGATTCCAGTAACTAAACTTTTATTTGAAAAGTAAGCGTATTTTTCTGTATCAGTAGACAGTTGGAAAATTTTAATTTCAAGTTCGAGAAAAAAAGAAAAAAAGAGCGAAACTGTCCACTAGGGATATGAATGACATTTGAAATTCAACTCAGTTATATTTATTGTAGGGGAAGAAGACCACAAAGATGAACGAGAACCAAGCATTTTTGTCTCTGTAATTTCAAAATTGACGAAATTTTGTAATTAAAAAAAAAACTTATTTTGCATTGAAACTCTGCACAGTAGTTCTGTTACTACTGTGCAGCAAATTAAGAATGGTTTTAAAATTTAATTTATTTAGAATGAGCAATAATTTTAATGCATTTTGATTTTTAGAAATCTGCATTTTATTTTTAATGCTTTATTAATATAAAAAAAAAATACACTAACATAATTAAAATTAATTTCTTAGTTGATCATGAATCATTTTGAAAGTAAATCAGTAAAGAATTCTGCAATTACTGGAATTAATACAAGGGATGAAATGAATAGTGATTTGGCCGAATACCGAATATTCGGCCAAACTAATCGACCGAATTCTGAATGTTCGGCGGCCGAGTAGCAATTTTTTTTTTTTTTTTTGAAATCATTAATGTATATAATTTATACATATAAATAAGTATAGCCACTATTGAAAAGTAATCAAAACTTTGCAATATTATTGGTATAGGGTTTAGGGAAAAGAACTATAATAGTTATCCATTAGAAATATTTAAGATAAATAAAAGAAATTCTTAACAGGTAATGGGAAAAAAAACTAAAGTTGTAAAGTTGAAAAAAAGAGTAATAGAAAAAAAATCCTCCTAATTCTGAAAACAAAACTTTAATTTTAAAATAATTTTTTTCCGGAAAAACGTACCCATAAAACAATGTTAAAAGAAATATAGTCAATCAGAAATGCTTTTAAAAATGCCGTGTTATTATGAAAACGTCCATAGAAAAATGTTTTATACAAAAGCGAAACTTAAAAAAAAGCAAAAATCTGTTTTGATTTCCGAAGGAAAATTTTAAAGTAGATCATTTCAGTTCTCCATGACCGTCCGTATAGTGAAGAAAAAGCGAAGGGGGAAAAAAATGGAGGTTTACTTCAAACCGTCTTAATTGCCGAGCCTTAATAAAAACGTCTATTGGGAAAAAAGTTTTTTAAAAAGAAAACCTAGATTAAAAAAAAATATATATATATAAAAATCGCTGTTAATTTTTAAACGAAAAATTTAACGCTAAAAATCTAAATTTAACTTTTCCACACTGTCGTATTTTTGGAAAAAAAAGTGTCGATAAAAGAATAACGTTCATTAGAAACGCTCTTTAAAAAATTCTGTGTTATAATAAAAACACTGATTAAAGAATAATTAATAAAAAGAAAAAAAAATCGTAGATTTTGAAATATAACTTCAACGTTGAAAAACACAATTTTACCTGTCTTATCGTGCATTAGAAAAATTGATAAAAGAACAAAGTCTTTAAGAAACGCTCCTTTAAAATGCTGCTTAAAATGTTCCTTAAAATGCTTCAACCCTCCTCCATTCTTTCAGTTTAAATTTGTAAACTTCATGCTTTATTGCTTCCCAATGCAGTCGAATATTTGGAATAGGTCTTAATTAAGTTATATTAATAATTAATATTAAGTTAGACTAATTCATTAAGTTAAGACTTCCAAATTTAGCACTACATCACCCAGCCATGACCAAGCATCTATGCTAAGGTGACTAGGGTCCTCAAAAAAAACTAAAAACCGGGCAGAATTTCTAAAAGAAATTCGAAAACTTACCTCTTTACCTTTTAAAAAAATATTCTGTTATTGAATCTGTGTTCTAAAAATATTAATTTGGAAAGATAAAGCAGTTTTCAATTATCGTGTAGAAATTTTAGAACCAGTTTTTTAGTCACGTGACGACGCTGGTCAGCTTAACCCAGCCCAGTGTTCTCTCTTTTTAACAGCCATGGTAAGAATGCCTCTTAATTTTGACCCCTTTCAAACGACATGGACAGTGCCTGAGCGGATACTAATGAGTTCTGCTTTGCTTATCGCTTATTGTGTACAGCCATAATGTTTTTAATTAATTAAGTTAGGTTTAAAGTCTTTTTGAAGAAAATAAATTTTTTAGTTTTTCAAGAAACATTTTATGGGGACATTTTATTTTATAACCATCGTTGAACAACAGAACCAATTTTTTCGGGTTGATTAGTGCGAATGTTCAGCTCCGTTGCCTTGTAATTTTGAACCCAATCAAGAAGACAAGGGAACTCCTTTATCAAGTATTGAGAAAAATTCGTCTTCTTGGAGGTTTTTTTAATGGAACTAATCCGCATTTGCGCAACATAGGTACAAACCTTCCGCATTAGCCTGTCGGCAAGGAGACTCTAACCCTTAATCCGTCTACCATTGAGGATGTTTTATGTCGGCACTGTGGGTCACGCGGACTGATTGCGGAATTTGAATCCACCAGCCATCTCCGGGAATACATTTGTAAGCTTCATAATAAGTAAAATTAATACGAAGCCTTAAAATTTAATTTTGATCAGTAAATGATTTCGTAGAGTTTACAATTTCCGTGAATTGATTTTTTTTTTTTCAAAAATAATATTTTATTTTAAATATTTCTATTATCAAATAAATACCTCCAGCATTAAAAAAAAAAAATTAAAAAACAACCTGGTACAAAAAGATAGTTATTATTCATACGCAATATACCTATAAAAGCGTATTTAAAAGCTCTATCAATAAAAGAGCGAAACCTTCAACCCGTTCCATTCTTTCAATTATTTAAACTTCAAAGCGTTACATCATGCTTTGTTGCTGCGGCATATCATTACGTTTAATTGCTTGCCAATGCAGTCGAATAGTTGGAATTGTTCCAAGGAGTCTGTCCCATGACAGTTAATAAACTTTCTTTTTTTCCGCCGGCTCTACCTTATCACTGACGTATAACCACAGTCAGTTGGAGTTAGGACTGATGCGAAAAGTACGACTTTTTTTTATGTACCTGTAGTAAAAATAAATAAAAACCGGAATTCAAAGATGGCTAAAACCTCGTAAGCTAGAAATTTTATATTTTATTTTTTTAATCTAATATTTAATCTTTTTTTTTTATTTCCCTTTTCAATTGATTATATTTATTTATTCAAATTAGAAGTCTAGTTCTATGATCACATCAAGTGATGGCATAATTATTTGGGGTCCCATGTCTAAAAAGGAATAGGGGAGAATGGATTCCTAACATGTAAACATAACACTAAAGCAGTGGTTCCCAAATGGTGTTCCGTGGGACCCTTGGGTTCCTTTAAAGGTAAATAGGGTTAGGAGAATAAGGATTTAGTTTTTCTTAGTTAGAAATAGTTTTTCTTAACACTATTATTTTTCTAATAACAATATCTCGAATAAATTTCTCGTATGAAAAGGACCTGCATTTATGAAAAACTGCATTATTATTTCCTATTGTGCTTTTCGTGTCAAAATAAAATAACTAAATTCGTTAATAAAAGAATATGTTTCCCCAGTAACCATTTTTAACGTTTATAGCAGTTCTTTTAGCTGTCATTTCAACAAAAGCATAATTTGATTTATTTATTTCATTTTCAGTCAAAAACTATTTTAAAATTAAATTAGATAAGCTCCAGATACTTAAACTAGATACTTTCATGGAGATGAATCGGTAGTAAGAAGTTTTAATAATTTAACAGATTGCTTAAAAGTGAATGATTTCGAAAAAATAACTTTTCTTTGCTATGGGGACAGTGATCCAAGAAGTTTTGGGATTCATATGATAGGTCAGGGATCGACAAATAATTTTAAGTAGGAATTTTGGCAAAAAAAAAAAATCATTTTTCTCAACATTAAATTTTATAACAAAAAAAAAAAAAACATTTTCTATTTAAATATGTTATCGAATTAAATGAACACAAGAGAAGAAACAGTGAATGCTAGTGTTCTAGAATTTTTTAAGTTTGCCTATTAAGTACTGTTTTGTCAAATCTTCTACAATTAACATAAAAGTATTAGTAAATTGCAATATTAAATTGAAAAAAAATCATCTTTGTCGCCCAACGGAGTAAATTCAATACGACACATAAACAAGCTTTATTTATAACTATTTAAAATAAAAATCAATAACAATTACAGCAAACTATAATTTTTTATATATGGGTTTCCAGAGGGTGAGAGGGATTTCCAAAGGCCCTTTTGACCCCTTTTTTCAGACGATTATTTGGATTCCAGATACTCTTTTTAAATATTGAAAATGTATTCCCCCCCCCCAAAAAAAAAATGAAAAGTAAACTCATTTTTCATAGTAATTTTTTATTTTAATATTTATTCACTGTTATTTACAGAACGATATTTTTTCAATAATTTAAGTAACTTAGGTTTTTAAAATAATTTTTATGACGATCCAATTTTTGACCTTCCTTGCAACACGGTTCGACAATTGACGACCATTGCACTTGAGTATCAATATAGAAGTTCTTTCTAATATTTTTTAATGTTTATAAAAATAATAGCAGAAACTAAGAAAATTTTAAGCGGAGAAGGTCAAAAAATCACAGATGTATGGTTGTCGTATTAATATCTATGGTGTTTGTATCTACTCTATAACTTGATGATGGATAATGAGTAATGATGACAGCTTTAGTATTCAATCTTGTTTAATAAATCCATTTTACTCGTTCACGTTTTTTGTCACTTAAATAAATAATAGTAAAAATAAAAAGAGAACAATGAATACATTTTATATTTCCGCCTAACATCAATTTTCATTGTTTCATCAGTTTTTTATTTGTGTGACAGGATCAGATTTGAAGGCTTTAAAAAAGAATCTAACTTTATCTATTGTTACTTATTGTTTTTCAGAAATGATAGATTTTGTGATTAAAAAGTAGGCGAAGATGAATTTATCATCATCTCTAAATCATTTTAATGTGTATCCTCATTTTAAATTATCTTGAAAAATATATCACAAAAAAAGTGCTAAAACTGAGAAAATGGATACCATACTCTTGAGTGAGTTAAATTCGTCCTTATGTTTTTGTGTATAGTCACAAGATATTTTGTGTGTAAGTAAACTTGTTATGTTCTTTAAAAATTTAACTTTAAGACAAAAGAGGAGTTGTTATTTAAAATGAGTTTAATACAAAAGTCAAATACAAAAATTTACAAGGAAAAAAAAACGATTGTCGAGAGGTTAATACCACCCCCCCCCCCCCCAGGAAAAACTAGGGAATTAAAAGACATACAATCTAATCAACTAACTCTTTAACAATGCCGATGTATTCTGATCAAAGATTTATTTCAATGCAAATGGAATTTTTGATTTTTTTTTTTTTTTTTTTTTTGTAGAATTAATATAGAATACGTAAGATAAAATAAGTTAACTCTTTATGTCTAGCAAACGCTTAACAAGTACATGTTTTCGAGAGCAAATATTTTAAAATGGGGAATTTTCATTTCTCATTAAAAAAAATCTTTGTGATCTTGTATTAAATTTTAGAACTATTCCATAAAAGAGACAGTTATTTAATCTTTTTAAACTTATATGTATCTAATATTTCAAAGACAGATCAGCAGCCATTGCATCTTTTTGAATTTGTTATATGTACTATTTATAATATTTACAATGGTGCAATATTACTTATTTTAATTGTGAACTTCGGATGAATTCGGATTTTATTTGCTCATGTTGTTAATGGGTTTAACAAAAGAAATTTTAGTTGAGTATAAAAAATTTATTTCGCGTTTTAGTTAAAGAGAGATAAATTAATCTTGCATATTAACTACAACTTTTATTCTAATTAAAGTAATATTTATGTTATAATTGAACTAACTACTGATATCAAATGTATCGTAAAATTCTAATTTCACGGGAATAGTAAAAAAAAACTAAATTTGACTATTCAAAAAAACTGAATGAATAACTTTGTTAAATAAATCCATGGACTAAAAAACTGTGATATAATATATTCGATCTTTATAAACGGTTAAGTTGTTTTCAATTCATCACCTCTTTTTGATTCTTGATATATTATTTTCTCATCTAAATCAGTCTGTAACTATCATCTGTCGATAATATTGATTATGTTACTCATCTGAATTAAGAGATTCATTTGTGTTTAATAAGATTCAGCGCATGAAAAAATTTATATGAATTTTTAACAATTAAAAAAGGTCATCCAAACGTGTTAGCATCATAGCTGATTCTCGTCCTTCATTGAAAAAAAATGAACGAAGGTGCTTATCATTTATGATATAAAAACTAGCCTTTTTTGTTTCCTCAATATCGCTATTAAAATTTAACGTTGCAATGACTTAAAAACTAATTTCTTGTTCCGAAATAATTGCTAGTATATGTGACTTTTTTATAAAATATAAAGTGTGGTTATAAAACAAAGGTAGCTATTTAGACTTTTTTTTATAAAAACACTAAAAACAATGTTAGAAATTCATCGCTCAAATTCATCGCATCGTTAATTTTATGATAAGCTGAACCATATTTTCGCATTTTTTACACTTATTATTGAATACTATGGTACAACTCCAACCGCAACACGGTTCAATTCAACATCTTATAAGGATTCCAGAAAATTTACACCATATTATAGTTTAAAATGCTCTGCTGATATAATTGTTCGGTGCAGTTTCCAGTTTTCTGAATGAGAATGCACAATATCAGTTTTTAAAACCTTGGTTTGACGTTTTTTAAATAGAATAACATTAATGCAGCCGTCAGACAAGCTGTCTTCTTTATTAAATAAGCAATTACTCCTATCAAAAGATCGGGGCTGCAAACGAATAAAAACTTTTTCTTTTTCGAATTTTCATTTTTAGAGACGATGTCTTATTCAAATTACGCTCTCCTAATCAAAATTACCTCGTTACCTCCATCTTGTTCTTTTCTTAATCTGCAATCTGCCCTTGTATGAAAACAGTTACTTCTTTGTTCAGCACCACCACCAGAACCAGCCACGTAAGCAAACGATTTAGGAAGTTAAAACATTGGCAGAAGCTTTTTTTTTTGCACTTATTCAAGTCTAAGAAAAAAAAAAGACTTTCTTCGAATTATGACTTTGGCTGCCAACTGCTTTCAAGTCATCACCTGGAATTGTGTTCGTTTTTTTTATTCCCTCTGCGTTTTTTTCCTTCTATTTCATGCAGCAGGGTGCTATACCATTTCTTTTGCTTTTTGTTTACGTTTTTGTGGTTGCTACCATCGTGTGACATGCCTATTTTTGTAAGGATTAATTTTCCCGGTTTTCTGGCGCCCCCAGAAACTAGGCACAAAACTTCGGTGTATTTTTTAATCAGACGAAGCGAAACAACCGAACGAACGAAGGTAACCGATTATTGCTCGAAAGCAGCACGTGGAGGCGATGGGACACAAACATTCGAAAAAGGTTAGTTATTTTACTTTTCGATGATACTGTTTCAAAACTCCCATGAACGCGGTGAATTTTAAGAAACTAGTGTTCAGCAAATTTTTATTTCAATATTTGAAGTAACTGAAGACAATATTTTGAAACCTTCGACAACCCGAAAATTCGCAATAATCTCTTCGTGTTGCTATGCTTAATTAATTATAATTTGCGATTGTTATTCCGATAGATTAATCATTTTAAATATATAATATTCAAAAAGGAAGTGAAATAGAAATTTCTCAATTTAAGAATTCTCATCTTAATTTTATTACCCAGAAGTCGATTAATACAGTATATAAAATTTTATTTTCGTTAGTCAGAGAGGGTTAAAGTAAATACATCCTTAAAATTTCGGATTTAGTGATGGTGAATGATAAAACTATTATCAGCATTAAACCATCAGAGATTAACTAAGACATGGTTAATACTTTTGTTCGGCGAACTAAGAAATTATGAGACTACCATTACTCAAAGAGATATGCTACTGTTTGTGTAAGATAGGACTTGTGTCTGTGGGTACAACCGGCTGAGCAACTGCGCATGCGCAGGGCGAAAATTTTTGACGCCTCAGCCAGTTGTAAATAGCGAAAGGTTGCCAAATGCTGCACCCCCATCATTTTACAACTGGCTGAGAGATTTTCGGCTTTGGATAGAATAGTTCATCAAATCATTGCTAGATGGCGCTAAATTTCAACGACAGATGGCGATTAGAGTAACTATTTGCAAACTTTTTCTGTGCTAGTGCTCCCAGCTATAGAAAACTGAAGCTAATGAACCCTTATTTTCAAAAGTTGGCAACAGAAAAATATTTACATTAATTTTTTTACTATCTTCTTACTTACAGAAAGAAAAATAAGAGAAAAAAAAGAAACTTAGTAATAATAATAGGAATTGAATAGCATTTGAATTAATTATACATATATCAATTAATAATTTAATAATGATATTAAGTTTTTATTGAATTTTCAGAAAATACATTTGTTAAAACTGTCTTATAATATTCATGACAAGAAAAAAATAAGTGTGCTGAATGCTATAGTAATTAACTCAATTCTTATATAATAGTATCTTTGGCTATTCACATATCTTTAAAAGTTTGAAAACTCATAATAATTTTCTATTTCACAGAATTTTTCAAACATATGTATATATATGCATTCCAAATCGATGTGAATAGTTAGATATATATTAACAAAATATATGAGTTAAAATAGTAACTATTTTTCTCATTAAGACATTGTATACAAATACAAAAATCGAATAATTGGTAACCGAACTCATAAACTTAGTTGTATCTGTAATTACCATATATAAACCCATGTATCGTACACTTAAAAACTGAACAGTACGCTTTTTATTTGGAATTTCATGCCAAATGTGAAACACTTGTATAAGCTTCAAAGAAAAAAAGGCCTGCTACGCTTGGAAATAAAAATGCAACCCCTTGTAATTACAGTTGCACAGTACGTAAGAGAATCACAGACCTTCTGAATTTATAATTAAAAGAATAAGTAATAAAAGTATTCTATTCAAATTGTCATGTTTCTTTTAAATTTTTATATACATGCATTCCATTTTCATCTATTTTATGTTGTGTATGTAAGTTTCACAATATTTACCAGCTACCATTATTGCTCCACAAAAAGGCAATGTTCCAGTGCAAATTTTTAAAGCTAGTGAATCGGATAAGCTGACCCCTCCCTATTTGCTTTCTAAAATTTTCTGCTCATATGTGGTAATTTAAACTATCTTAACACATCGGGCACCAATGAATACCTCACTTACCTACTTTGGCTCATAGATTTTGTAATATAATGCAACACTTATTTTGCACCATACAACAATGTTAAAACATGAATGAACTATTTATAGTAGCTGCTATAAGAACTTAGCGTATGTATTTAACAGGTAAATCATATTTTATATTATGACATGGAATTCCACATACAATTTAGTAATACAGTAATTATCTTCCTTCATATCATGTAAACAAAAACTATATACATATAAGGTAATATACTCACCATTATACTTACTTCATTCCAAATTGAGAAAGATGTCAGTGGAAATTAAAAGATGCGGCTTAGAAGGGGCAATAGAAGGAAAGACTTGATATTAAAATAACAAGTTCCCTCACTAAAGCCCCACTGAGTCATCGTGCATCATAGATCATCTCTACACAGCCAAATATATTGCTTAGAAAATCATGTAGGCTCCAATTTTCAAAAGTAACTAACTGCAACTGGCCCTGTTTATCAAGCTATCGTAATGAAGGAATTAAATTAAGGGGGAAAAATAGAAGACACCAAAAGGTACTATCACATTTAATTTTTTCTTGAAATGATTATAATATATTCAATAAGTTTTACTTTTGAGAGAGTGGCAACTTTGTCAATGTTCCATGAAAAATAAATATAAGGTCTTCAAATTCTTGCAAATGAAAGTAGTTGATAGAATCTGCAGTTCTTATAATTTTTACCCATTCAAGTCATTTTATGAAGTTAAATATCTGAATATTTCTATAGAACAAACAGTAAAAGAATCGGATTGTCTCATTTTGAATGTTGCATGGTAGTACAATACTAACACGCATTTTTGATATTTTATCAACTAATAATTGAAAATAATTATAGATTAATTTATAACTTCATGAATTTTCACTGGGTGTACGTACTCAGTTGAAAATATGTAACCAAATACATAAATTAGTAAAAACTACACCAATTATTAAACAAGACTTCTATTAGGTAACATTTCAGAGGATTATTATGATGCTCTCTTTCAGTAACTTACTTAACTAAGATTAATACAATGCAATATATAGGTCTACAGTTACCACATTACTAAGTAGGCTCAATTATAGTAGTAAATTTTATTCTTCTGAAAAACAATAAGGATTAGATACTTACAACATGTGACAATTTCAATAAATTTATCTGTATAAATAACATAATTCATAATAACATAATAGGAATAAATAATCTTGAAGAAAAGTAATTATCAATGTCATTCAATGTACCAACATTTAATGAACTTAGCTATAGGTAAGAGATGTAACAAATAATTGACTTAGAATTACCTTATATTTTATTTTCTATATACAAAAGAATTAAACAGCCTAGAAAAATTATTCTTGATTATATTACAGATTTCTATATAAAATAGAATAAGCAATCTTGATCAAAAGTAAATCTATAAAGATATGTTATTTAAAATAAACTATGCACAGAGAGGACTTCTATAAAGGAAAGTATTGAATCTTTAAAATAAGACTTTTTAGTGAGACATTTCTCATTATAACCAAGATAAAATCGAAAGCGTTTACCACGCTACTAAGCCTAACTAAATCACGTGAAAATCTTTAACGACATTAAAACAGATAATTAGCATAAAAATGTTTTAACCATTAAACAAAACATTGATGCAATAATAAAACAGAAAAAAAATTATTCAAAGCAATTAACTTACCCTATTTACTGAATCGTAAATTAAGAGCCTACACGATAACTGTCAACCAAGCAACACACCATTTCTTCAACAGGGTTACTTGACTCTTTCGAAAATTCTTTGGTGAGAATAAATTCGAGCCAAGCAATTGTAGCGCATGCGCATTTGCTCAGCCGGTTGTACCCACAGACATAAGTGTAAGATAGGTACTCTTCCAGACATTCGTCTGGAGCTGTGGCGGTGACTATGGTAACGAGGTATGATTATTTCAAGCAAGGGTGCAGGGTCCCTCTTTAGGACAGGTTTCGGCGAGAGAAAATGAGACCTCTTCATCAAAGCTACCCTCCCTAAAACGACCTCTTCTTGTTTCCATAGCACCAGACCGCCGTAGACTTTGTGGCGGGAAGAGTATCTATCTTAGACAAACAGTATGTGGTATTACCATTTAAATTCAGAAGAAATTTTAAAAGCCAAAACTTGAAGAACATTTCAAAAGTTCTACTATTTGCGTCTCTCCACACTGTAAAATATTCGGCATCAAATTACGGTACAAAGTACCGGCACTTTAAGAGCATCATTCCAAAAATCCATTTTAAACGTAAAATATTACACCGCAATTTTTACTGTAATATTTACTTTATTAGAGTGATTCAGTGATTTTACGGTAATTTTTACTGTAAAAAATATGGTTTATCAGATTTTTTGTTCCGTAACATGTTCTGGTGAAAATGGATTTTACGGTAAAAAGTACCGGCACCCTGAGGTAATTTTTTACATTGCAATGTTTGTATAATATCCTAGAATATAGAAAAATGAAGTAGTTTGAAACTCTTTTTGTTGAAAAGTATGCCCCAAAAAATAATATTGGTTTCATTTAAGAAATTAAAGGATAAATGTTTAATTAAATATAACGTTAAGGTCTCGTACTAATTCAAATATGCGTTGCTGTGATTATAAAATATTGAGCTGGATATCAACATTTTTTAAATTGATTGAAATGAATATAAGTATTTCTTCCTTTTAATTTTATCATGAATAATTCAAACAAAAAAAAATATGTTCGATTTTTATTAGAGAAAATTATGTTCGAAAGTTTCACTTAATTTCATTTCGAATAATTGAAAATGTTTCATTTTTATTAAAGTCAAAAATATTTAAAAGTTTCTCTTCCTTTAAATTTTCCTTGAGAAAATAATGCCTAAAAGTTTCCCAGTTTAATTTTAAAAATGCATTAATTTAATCATGATTAATTTCAAAAAGATTCGTTTTTATTTGAAACAATTAAGTTTAGAAGCTTTTCCTCTCACAGTTTTATTTTGAATAGTTAAAAAATATGATTGGTGTTTTTATAATTTGAGATAATAAAGTTTAAAAAAATTATTCTCTTCTAAATGAATATTAATAAAATATTTTATTCGGAAAAAAATTACCATAATAAATGGTTTTTAATAATGTTTATTTTATTTATTATTTATCTTTTATTGATTTTGTTAATCAATATAGTATAGGATTTATTTGAATACATTTTAAAAATATATTGTTTGAAGCATATATATTATTTCAACCTTTTATGTCATAAACTATAACAAGCAATAATCAATCAGTCCGAATTACGAAAAATATTTAACACAAAATGATGTCCTTCAGGGAAAATGCTTACTATCGTAATTTTATTATAATTATTACTATTATTTTTTTTTTAGTACCTATTTTTATTTTGTCCAAAGGAAGTATCTTCTAATTTTTTGAAATTAATATTAATGCAACATTAAAACAGAACAAAAAACTTTCAAATACAATTAATGCTCTAAAAACAACAAACTTCGCTGTGCCAAAATTTACTTCAAAAACATAAACAATTTATGTCACCCCACCCATAGTCATATTATTCGTAGGCCGAATAATTTTAGAGGGTCTTAATGGTTTACTTAAATGGTCAATAAGCTCGAATTCTATTTAATCATATGGAATTTGAAGTCTTAATTCCTATTCATCAGACGGTCGAACAGTCATGTAATCTGTGGTACTTTGAAGAACCTATAGCCGCAGTCACACGAGAAGTAACTTTTCTCAACTTGTGATAAGCATGTTAAGCTTATAATTTCTTGCATTTAAATATAACACACTTTTGCGAGAATTTTCGTTTTATCCTGGTATAATTTTATCTTGTACAATTTTAGTCTCATCGATATATAGCCTAAAATCTATAGATAAAACTAGTTGCATTGGAACACACACTCTAATCCAGGTAACAGTGTAAGGTTGGTTTTAACGTTAGCAACAACCTTTATTACAAAGCCCAAAAAGTTTTATAAATGATTGGCAAATAAATCATGCGAGCTTGAAACATTATTAAGTACAATTATGATAGTTTACGCGCTACGAGGTTTGCATTAAACTTGCATGAACAGCCCTTTCATATTGATATTGAATCTGCCTTTATAAAAGAAGGTCTGCCTTTATAAAAGAAGGGTAGAAAAATCTGAAATCTAGGATGAATCCTCCTTTGCAAATCAAGGAAAGAAAGCGCTCTCAAACCAAAGATAAATTGACCTCCTCAGGGTTTATTTTAGATTTTATGACCATCAACTAAACAAGGTTTATTTGCATACTTTCCTTAACACTTTAAAAGTGGAGATTGGCCTGATCATTAAGTTTGCAATGCAAACTTAATGAGACATTAATTACATTTTAGAGCTTGGACAAAATTAGAATGAAAAGAAGGCAAAAATAAAGTTTGTAGTAAAAGCTGAAAAGGGAGATTTTTTGCATGCTTTTATTCAATCTTTAAGGAAACAAGCTTAGCACACTAATCTTTTTACTAAGTTTAAAAAAGATTCATTAGTTACCCTTTTGATACCAACCAAATGAAAATGCAAATACAACGTTGCCTGATGTCTGGGAAATTTATTTAAAAATACTATAAATCTCTACTTATTTATACATAATAAATAATCTGTTCACTTAATATTTTTTTTAAACTTATTAAGTTCTTATAAAGATTTAGTCATTTTCTTGGATAACTGCTTTTACTTCCGACTACAAGTGTTCAAAGAAGTATCAATTACTCCAATTTGAATTGAAACGTTGCCAGTTCCCAGAAGAATATTTGCAGACAAGTGGGCGACGCAACAATGAATTTGGGATAAGTCCAGCTTTCTAGGGACAAAGTAGCTTTGAAATATTTTTACCCTTAACCCTTTTTTTTCTGAGAACATGAATTACATAGTATCTTTTTTCCTCTTAATTCATTTGATATCCTTCTTCCAGTTGTCAATAGTTTATGGATACAGATTTAAGACTTGGAAGTTCTCAGTTGGTGCATACATGGTTCATTTAAATGATGGAAACATTTATTCCAATGAGATCACTTAATTTTTCTCTAATTGATTATGACCGTCGTGCTTCGAAATTTCAACAATGGGAAACTTGATAACGTCTGAAAATTCAAATTTATATGTGTTTGTGAACCAGCTAAAAAAACTTAACTTTTAAAATTTATTGAGTTTTGTTTTGATTACAATCTGATATTTAGTAATGAAGTACCACGCTTTATTCCTTTCCCAGTTTCTTACGGTATTTCAAAGATTCCATTTATTCTTGCAGCGCCAGGACTATTTTCAAAACGAAGATTTTCTTCAAACGTTGCAAGGACACTGCGCCGTGATGAGTTCAGTGTCACTTACCACCGCCACTTTTAATAGCTCTGAAAAACTCAGTGACACCACCACCTCTTCTACGAAGAAGCAGGTGCTGAGGAATTTTACAAGAAGTTACAGTTTGACAAGCAGTAGTTGCAGCAACAGTGACGACGCAACAGCCTACAAGCTCTGCTCGTCTGACAGAAGATTCTCGCTGGACGACGTATTAGACGAGAAAGAAGAGGTTAATCTTTCTCCTTTTTTTTTATAAGTATATAATTTCTGTATGGAATTGTTATGTTCTGATAAATTATTTCATATAACTTAATATATATTTCGTGATAGAATAGTCTTATTAAATATATTGTCCATGAATAATCTCAGTTAATACTTCTAATTCCATTTAAGGCCTGATGTATCTATCGATTTTTTCTAATCCAGACATAAAATATTATCTACTAGTTTCCACATTGCAACTGCAATGCTTTTTGCCAACTGAAAGCAGTTATCTAAGCTTAAGCCAAGAAATAGTTTATTTATTTTTAATTAGAATCCTACTGCACCATTATTTTTCTACTGCGCCATTTTGATTAAAATATAAAATTATGACTCAAAATGAAGTTTAAATCAATGGTACAAGCTTCAAGTGCTAAACATAAAACTACATTTTCGATAGAACACGCAATTATTCTTTTAATGAATTTTAAGACGCTAACGTTGAATTATAAGTGTGTAATTAACACCAAACAAACTCTGTGTCACAATTAACTAGTATGTTAACAATTAGCGTGGTTGCAGGAACTGAAACCGGATAGGACATCCTCGCTCTCTCAGTATCTGAACTCTTCGGAAGGAGACATCAGAGTTGAGCACAAGAGCCGAGATTTCATACGTCATTCCTCCAGGACCTCGTCAACGGAAACTATGTCCAGTTCGGAAAACAAACGAGGTTTCTTCACCAAAAAGAAAGTTTTAAATGATATCTCTTCATCATTATCTTCATTGTCAAAAGTGAGTGGAGTACTTCTGCACAATTTATTTTCTGTAAATTACAGGGGGAAATATTTCGATTTCTAATTATTAGATTGAAAGTTATTTGCGCTACACTTCCAAAGGAAAAGCGTAATATTTTAATATAGCGGACTATGCATGTAAAAAATGAGCAAAATCCCTCTCTCCAGCATCAGTTCTTGTCACTTCCATTTTTTTTTTTTTTTTTTTTTTGAAAGATACATATTTTTTTGTAATTTAAATTGTCAAACGCAAGTTTTATTGGGTAAGGTACCTCAAAACCTTATAGAATAGGGGTGGCCAAGCTCTTTAATAGTCGAGCCATTTTTCAAAATTTGAAATTTTTCGCGAGCCGCAATTAAATACGTATTTAATAGATATGCAAAAAAAAGTATCAAACAATTTTTTTTTATAAAAATTATATTTATTGAAAACATATAAATAAAAGTACAAAATATGTGTATTGAATGTAAATATTAAACACATTTATTTTACTTCTCTTGATAATTCTTTAAAATTTGGTGAATAATTGGTGACAGCACTTCTCAGTAATTCTTTGAGATGCTGGTTAGTTAATACTGATCTGTGTTTGGATTTCCCGAATTTTAAAGTGGAATAAAAAGTACGTTGTGCCGAATATTATAATAATTAGACAAGCAGCTTTTTTTAAATTCAGGATACTTCAATTCTGGTACAAATTTCCGAAATTCAGTAATCGACCTCGACTTATATTTTAATTGTATATAGCTTGATCGTCTTGCATCTCTAATAATTTTAATTCTTCAGATGCTTTTTGGGTCATAATTTTGGGAAATGAAATGAATTATGTTAATTTCAAATGGGATCAGAAAAATATTAAAATAGCACAAAAATGAAAAGGGTACTCGGGTACACTTATCGAGAGCCACAAATAATCGTTCAAAGAGCCGTAGGTTGGCCACCCCTGTTATAGAATATGACTTTTGACAAATTAAAATGGTTATGGTGGGAACAGTTTGTGTTATAGGGATTTATATATTTCGCCAATTATAAACTTGCAATTTTGAAGTAAACTCTTTGCTTCCCACTGCCAACGTATAAACGTGAGCCATGGTGAGACAGGGTTAGTCCTACGTCATCAACGACGTCACTAGCTCTCCTCGTTCCAAACTTTGTTCTGAACGGAGCAAACGCTATGGCGTTTCTCATGTAGTTAAAAGTGGGTCAACTATATTTTTGAATATATTAATATAGAATCGAATTTAACCACTGAAATGGCAAGAAAAAGTGTAATTAAGCTCTTCCATATCGTAAAGTTTTTCTCTGATGAACCTAAATTGATTGAAAGAGGAGAGAATGCTGTAGAAGCTAACTTTTTGTATATATGATTGGGAGAATTTGTATTTAATATTTACCATATAAATTCTATTTATAATCTGGAAATCGGAAACTTGTGAATTTTATTATTTTGAAAAGTTTATTTCTAATTTATGTTTAATTTTTCTTAAAATATGTATATATTAAATAATTTTTTTTTATAATATTGAGACAACTTATTAATTGTAAATAATTATGAAAATTTTAAAACAAATTAAAAAGTTATGTAAGGAGCATGATTAAAGTTAGATAAATTAGTGAAAATTATAAAACATTTAAGATACACGTTTTTTAAATAGCTCAAATTTATTGGTAAATTTACTAAAATGATAGGAAGTAAAAAAAAAAAATTATATAAAACTTAAACAAAAGTTTGAGAATTGACAGGTCTTAAAATATATTTACAACCAATTAAACTGCAGTTATTATGAAATTAAAAATAAATTTGGATAATGGTGACTTGAATGTTACGTTCTTCATAAGCACTGTAACAAATAAAATATTATTATGAAGGTAATTTAAAAAATTTTAATTTAGACTGTCAAAGGCAAATTTTATTCCATAAAAAGTGATAACAGTAACATTTGCCAAATATAAAAGCTGTATAACTAAATATGTATACATACATTAATTAAAAAAGAGTTAAGTTTCTAAATAAAAAATTTTTTTAAAAATTTGAATTATATTTATTTGAAATTAATATTATTAAATAAGTAAAATTTAAACACCTATCTGAATACATAGATTAATAAATATGAATGTTAAATAAAAGTTTATGTATGGGATAAGTATGTTTTAAAAATTCTAAAATAATTCATGTTGCACTTTCTTATCGAATAAAATAGGAATCTGAGATTTTAAGATAAATTGATGATAAATTAGCTTATTGATGGCTCAATATCTTGTTGTCTAAACAACTTGAAATTAATACAAAAATATAGGAAATTTAAAGCTTTTTAATGCTTTTCTTTAATTAAAAATCTTAATTAAATAAAATAAATTCTCATAAATTCTTAAATTTGCTTTAATTTAGCTATTTTATATATTAAAATTTTGGTAGCAAAGCATAGTATTGACCCTTTTAACATAACACTACACTGCACTATCATAACACTACACATTAACATAGCACACCACTAGTTACGTTAAGAAATAATCTAATATTAATTATCTAATAACAATGTATCTTAATTTTCTCAAAAAATCAATACATAAAACTACAGTTAATAACTAATTAATGATGATGTTGACAAATATAAACAAGAAAAAATCTCAAGTCAAAATAAATCTGAGTTTAAACTAAAACTCTGTGCAGATTTAACCATATATATACATATTAAATAAGTTAGTTACATAATTTATTCCTATTTAGTAGTTAAAAACTAAAGCTTATGAGAATTAGCAGCAATAATCATGAAATCTTAAGCAAACAAAGTTTACAATAACTACAAATTTAATCATCGGACATAATTAAATAAACAGACATTAGTATTGATAAATACAATCTAATTATAGATTAAAAATTAATTTCAGAACGTTGTGAAACGATGCATGCCTTTCCATAACTAAAGAAAAAAATTTGATGTAGGTCAAGAATATGTAACAAATTCTAAATAAAATAAGACATTATTATAAACATGAAACAAGAGTTAAAAATATTGACGCTTAAAGCAAATATTGACGCTAATAGCATTTAATGCACTTAACTCGTAAAATCTATTGATACCCCGTATAAAGAAAACTACTTAAATTAGGAATAAGTCCCTTAGAAGCGCTCAGGGACTACAATAGTCTTTATGTCTATGGAAGCGCTATATAAATTTATTTATTTCAATAATAAACTAATAATCTTGCCGACTAATAAAACTAATAAATTCACATAGGAAATGCCATTTAAATGGTTCGTTCGAAAAAATGTTTGGAACGAGTTTGAAATTAGGCGGGGTTTGACGTCATGAAATACGTCATCACTGTCCCTGTCTACGTCAGTGGTATCCTCTCTATTTGACGCAAATGTGGGTTAGTTTCATCAAAAATTCCTCCACGAAGGCAAATTTCTCCCACTACTTGATCCAGGAATTCCATTGTCTTTTAGATTGGGTAAGGACTACAAGGCTAAGGAATTGAACATTAGTAGTCATAGACCCGCATAGATCAACAATGGTTATAAAATAAATTAAAACGTATAAACTTTAAATACAACAATTTAAATTCACCAAAATCTAACCTAAAAACTTCTGAACAACTCTATAGCTATTTCTCTTCAAACTAAATGAACTATTCGACCAAAATGATCTTTTAATAACACACTCATTGATTAAAAATATTTTCACTTATTTTTAAGATAAGAGCGTAATATAAATTTTTGTACAAAAAATATATTTTTTCACTTTTGATTTTTTTAATAAAAATTAAATATGCTTTCAGCTTGTTTAGGATGCAAATTTTAATTTGTATAGTTTAAAAAAGTTTGCTTTAAACCCGATAGTGATATGCAGGAAATGATTAATAAAATCATTAGTTATCCTTACTGATACGAATTTAATACTCAGTAACTTCTACGGGTTTCAGATCAGGTGAATTTGCAAGCCATAAAAAGGGCATAAATTTTCAAAAAAACAGTCATATTCTTCTAGCCTAGAGAACTTTGTTGTTGTTGTAGTCATTTTGAGAGTTAGAGGCATTAACAGCAATAATTATTATAAAACTTTTAATTGAAAGGCAATCTGGTTATTCAGAACGTTAATAAAACTTGTTAGTGTTCACCTGAAGAAGTGGGCTCAATCAATATTGATAAAAACTCCACCAAAGCATTACAGATTCTATTCTAATTTGATCCTGAAAGTGAAGATCTTCATCAATTCACGATAGTGACTACTTTTTGGTCCGTTGAGCTTATTTTTACCTGATATGTTTTAGCATAAGTAGTACAAATAAAGTCTTAGTTAAAATAAACATGTTAATGTTCACCTTCACAAAAGTATTGATTTGAAGAAAAAAATGAAGCTTTCATTATGAAACACTTGACAGTTATATAAACTAGAAAATATCACACAAATGAAACGATCAACTTTGTTTTTTAAAAGCTATTTTTATCCATTTCGAAAACAATTCACCAGAAACTATTGCATAATCATGAACTCGAACAGTAAAAGATATCGCAAAATTTTTAAAATAAATGTTAGCGAACCAGGCGAAAGAGGACGAATTAAATCAACGTGACTTTATTACGGCAATGCTTTTTAAAGCTTATCGCGAAAAAAATATGAAACAATATCTTATCTGAGTACTTTCTTCGACAAGCCATATTCCATCATTAGGTGATTTGCGTTAAGGCTTTTTTTATGTCACGAGTTCCGTTTCCTCGCAGCCATTCATAAAATAGCTCACGCGGAAGTCAATCTAAGAAGTTATAGTGGATTACTTCTAGTTTCAGTTTCTTTAAATATACAAGAAATTTTAATTTCATGATGATTTATTCATTGTTGATTGTTGTAACTAGTTTTTTTGTAGTTTTTTTTTTTTTTTTTTGTAGAATTTTAGCAATTTTTTTAATGAATTGATTAGATTTGAAAAAAAAAAATTTTTATCAGTATTTTAAATTTTTTGCAAATGTACCTAGTTGCAAAACATGGTGTGTAGTTTGTGTTTTTGTGAAATGGTGTACAAATTTGGTTTGGTTTAAAGGTTACTACAATCACCAAAGCATCCAGTACAAAGACATCATCCCAGTCGGCACAAAATCTCCACCAAGCCTCAACGAGCGAATCAAAAGTAAGTTATAAAAACATTTCCCCTTGAATTTTTAGAGATAAAACTTCGTAGCCAAGAAGGGTTTCAAAATTAAACCTGCATTTTTTACCGCTTGATATTTTTTCAGAAATGTAAACACATGATACTGCAATTTGAAATTTTCGGCCAAATCTTCTCAACGTTGTTCTAACGTGCTTTCATGTTGCTATATTTCAACTAAGCACGGACATTTAAAAAATATCAAAAGCATATGCATATTTTGTTACTATTTTGCAAATGATTTTTCCCTTAAATATTTCTGTCAATTTAATATTTAGGGCAAATCCAGCCTTGGCTACCGCTCAGTAATTACATTAGAATAGTTACAACAATTAGCTGAATAATATAGAAATTAAATGAAAGTTTTATAATTTATTTTCCATGTTGTACCATGGTAATAGCGCAAAATCGCTGCAATTTTAATTAAATGTTTAGTTGAACTAGTTTTGCCAGCTTATCTTGAGGACATATATAAGTTGGTTCAAATTTTACATCTTCTTATGGTTTCAGGAAATTTCCATACTAATATGGTTCAACTTTGAGTTGACTTTTTTCACAGTGCGTGTTATATAGCTGAAAGTGTTATTATGAAATATTTAAAATATTTTTTCCCTAAAAGTATTTGTTGGTAATTTGTGTAAATTATTTCAAAACCATATAGCAGTGGTTACCAACTGGCCGCCCGAGGGCCACATCCGGCCCACGAAGCCTTTTTTGTGGCCCGCGAACTAAAATATATTAGTTGTCAATTTTTGCAGACAATTTTCGTAAAAAATCTATATGGGTTTAAAATACTTTTCTTTCGTTAAAAAAAAGCCTAATCTCTTTGTTTCTGTGAAATTTAACATACCAACGGTGCAAAAAAAATAAAAAATAAAAAATAAAAAAAATATTAGCTAAAATTCTACTTCTTATTTTAATTTGTAATTCAATACTTTTGTTTTGTACAACTTGATAAAAATCTGACAGTAATATTTAATTTTGCTTTAAACATTAAAATGTCCTATATAAAATTTTGATAAAGCTGCGGCCTGCCACTTGACTGGTGTTTTTAATTGCGGCCCCCGGCCTCATGTAAGTTGGAAACCCCTGCCATATAGTATCGTATCAAAATGATTTTCCTCTTTTGAAATAATTTTTATTTATTTATTTATTTTTAAATTCTGAGTTCGCTAATAAATACTCTTTTTAATCAATAATAAAAGTTAGTTATTAGTAACAATAATATTTATTTCCTACGATAATTCAGAAAATATATGGTGGAAGTGATGTTAGAGAAAACTCAGTAATCCCCCCCCCCCCCACTTTGATTGATTTAAGTAAATAAATATATAATTGGGGTTGATAGTATATATAAGTGTGTCTTTTTCAATCCAAATTTCAAATATATCAGCCCGAAACGATCTAGAAGGTTACAAAATAACACAAAAATAAAATAGAACAGAATGGAAGTTCTGTGACTAACTGATGCTTCTGAGATTTAACAAATGCGTCGTGTAAAGTCTATAAAATTTTTAAAAAAATCGCCATTAAAAAAACAGTATGTGTTTTAAATTCAGAATTAAATCGAGTAAAGGAACTATATAAAGTGAAGTACATTAAATGATTTCCCACAAATTGTTTTCTTTGGGATGATATCATTAATTTCTTTCTTTTTTCAAGAGTTTCCACATTATTTTGTATAAATTTCGTGAAACAATGTTATTCTTTTCAGGTGTCTGTTCAGAAGAAATTTGGGTCCGTTAACGGACCCTTCACAAAATATCTTTTCATAAAAACGGACCCTTCACAAAATATTTTAACTTAAAAACGGACCCTTCGCAAAATAATTTATCTTTTAATCGGACCCTTCACAAGAGACACTCGAAAGACACTTGCGTATTATTGTAAATGGGTGGGAAAATTCGACTGATGCTGAGTGTTCAGCTATTATAGATATTTTCAAATCTACTGGCAATCTAGGTATATTGCTCTAATATTTTTTAAATCATGTTTTTCTGCTTTGATTCTAAGGCTATGTTTGATATCATTTCATTTATATTATGTACCTTAGCCTCTTCGAAGTAAAAAAAAAAAATTTAAATTCCAAATGTAGTATTCTAAGAAAATATTTCTACTTTTACAAACATCGTGTGTACATTCTTATTGATATTAAATGACATTTTTTTGTAAATAAATAATTGAGCAATATATTATACATAAAATTAATTGATAAAATATTATGTAAATAAAAATTAACTTATATCAATTTTTTAAAAAAAAAAACTATAATAAATTTAAGAATTGTTTAAGTTTGCTTAATGTGCAACACATTGAAAGTGATACATAACTAAGTTGTGTTATTTAAAATATGTCAATTGAAATTATTAAAAAAGTGAGTGATTTTGTTACCGTTATTCGTCCAATAACCAAATATTTAATACCAAATCTAAATACCAAATATTTAGTCTAAAGTCTAATATAGTAGTCTAAATACCAAATATTTGTATGTTGCATCTCTAATTTAGTAGCAGCAATAGCTGTTTATTTTTGAAAATGTAATTTTTTTTTTTTAATTATAATTTTACAGTGTTGAGCATAATCTTGTATCCATTTACAATTTAAAAACTGATTGAAAAAGTTTTTTGCAATAACAGGACCCTATTTCCACAAATTCACAAAACAGGACCCTGGTTGAAAGAATGTGACTTAACGCTTATTTTATATTCACAAATTACGAGTAATTTTTTCACAATTTTACAAAAACAGGACCTTTCACAAAATGTCTGGACAGACCCCTGCTTTTATAATTGTTGCTTTATAGTATTTCTTTCTTCAGGTGTTTCAGCGCTCTAAGTGTGGCTCGCCTATGAGTCCCTGCCGTCTCCCCCAGTCTCCCAAACCCCTTGCAGACAAGATCCATGAGGACCTTGAGTTGCTCAGAAGAGGTGGAGAGTCCCCCGAGATGGAACTTGCAATGGGCAGAATAATTGCCCGAATGGATGCCCTGAGCGTGTGTCTCAAAGGCACAAATGAAAAACTGGATAGATTGGATACCATTGATTGCGGCGACTGGGCCGTGGTCCCAACATCCACACGTAAAATGGAACTGGAAGTTTTGGGTGCTATGAACGATCTCATCAGGAAGTCTTGGGCAGTCAGTACTATTGGATACGACCTGGGATCCAGTCTTTGTAGAAGCCTTTTGACCAATGGTTAGTTAAATGTGATTTACTTAGATAAGATTTATTGATTAAACAAAACAAAAAATTCTCTTTCAAATTTAATAAAAAATCCAAAATATTAAGGGTGTATTTCGAAACATTTTCGTCATGATAAATGAAGTCCCGTAGTGGATTGATCGTTAAGACACGGTTCCCAGCCGATCACCAAAGTCGAGCATCACTGGTTGCAGTTAGTGTGCGGGTGGGTGACCACTTCGACAAGTCTGCGTAGGGACCGAGGGTGTGCGGTATTGGTCCTCGTTAAACTGTTCTACCGTAAAGTGCTCGACTTTGTGTGCAGATCGTCAGGCTACCGAAGCGGGGGTGCCATCCCGTCTGCAGAGGATCAAAATTGTGAAGGTATGTCTGCGGATCATCCTCAGGGATGTTTTCCAGGCTGTACGCCAATAGCCTCTAGTGCAGCTCTAGTCCGACGTAGATGAACTACAACAATAGCAAGATAAATAAAAAGGCCACAGATACACAGTCACACTTCGGGAATTTGCGAGCTACTCACTCATTCGAAGTCACAGTTCGGGTGTTCTCTCTGAAACAAGGAATTGAATAATTTCTGAATGATAACAATCCTTGGGAAAAGTGGATATTCCTTGTGTGCAGATTCCAATATGACATGACTTGAACGAATTTGTAGCAGCTTATGTAATAATGTTAGAGAATATATTTCCAGCCCTTTTAATTTATAAGCGATTTTATATATAAAGGAAATCAATGGTAGAATTTTTGTTTCATCAAAAAAAGGAGGATTTAGAAAGCAATATTTTAATGTAAAAAATGGGAGAGGATTGGACCACCTCTAAATTCAAATATGACTTTTGAAATTGCTCAAATTAAAATTAGTATTGAAAAATAAATACCTTCTCACAATGCATTTTAAAATGAGTACTTGATATAAAATTTTCCTTATTTCATCCAAGAAAATATTAAAATCTAGAGTCCTTTTTTCCCCGACAGATTTTGTTTATTACACCGTTTGATCAGCTTGCAGAAAAAAAATATCGTTTTTATTTTGTGCAATGAAGTCGGATTCCACATTTGTAGCGTTTAACTATACATTTAATCAATCCAAACTGAACTGCAGTCTAGAAAGAAGAGATTTAACATAAAATAAAAATGATGTGTCGTATTTACAGAAATGGATAGACTAAATATATTTGTAATTTTTTTTTCTTTAAATTTTCTTTTAAATAAAGAAAACGTTTGTGCTTGTAAATGATGATAAGTTTACTTAGTTTATCTCTGTCTAGCCACATAACCTCTTTAGGTTAAAAAATGTTAAGTGAAGAAACTTTAAAAAAAAAAAAAAATTACACTAAAAGCTGCATTCAATCTATTTCCCTATAAAACAACTAAAAGTAGTGTAGAGTTATAATAAGAAACATTTAACTTCGATCTTTTATATTTTGAAATAGAAGTTATTTTTACAAATTAAAAGTGAATAAATTGGTCAAAAAATTAAATTTTTTCAATGGTAATAATATAAAATTACGTTAAGCAGCATTTAACAGCGTTCTTCATAATTTTAAAAGCTTTTTTTTAAATTTATTTTTATTTATTTATTTTTACAAAATAAAGGCAAGCAAATCCACCAAAAAATATTTTTTTAATGAAAATATGAAATGATATTAAAGAACATTTAACTGTAATTTTCTTTATTTTGAAATAGAAGTTATTTTTACACAATAAGCGTAAATAAATTCGTCGAAAAATTTATATTTTTAATGGAAATAAAAATAAAATTATGTTAAGCAGCATTTAACAGAATTCTTTTTTTTTTTTTTAAAGCTCTGTAAGTTTTACAAAATAAAAGTAAGCAAATCGGACAAAAAAATATCTTTTGAATGGAAATAATATAAAATTATATTAAGCAATACTGCAACTGCAATACTTATATTAAGCAAACTGCGTTCCTCTTAATTTTGGCAAATCTGATATTTTTTCGAAGAAATAGTAAACAAATTGGTCAAAATTTATCTATTGAAGGGGAAGGATTTAAAATTATAATACGCAACATTTATCTGCATTCCTCTTAATTTTTATTTTATTTTATTTATTTATTTATTTATTTATTACAAATTTATTTTATTATTTATTTATTTTTTTATGTAAATCTATACAAAAATAATAAATAACATTAACCACGTTTCTCTTAATTAGAACAGAAACTTAAATAGAAACAGAAGTAGTCTTAGTAAAGGAAAAGTTATCTTACGTAAATACAATTAATTTATAACAATCAATATCGCTCTAATTACAATTTTAATTCTTTCTTTAGTCTACGTTTTATCTTTTGCGTAGTAGGTAAGTAAATGAATGCTCGATGTAAGAGATAACGAGAGAAGTTTTCTTAATTGTTTTAAAGATGCTTAAATCTTATCTCTATAAGGTGATCTAATCGCTTGAAGCAGGAGATAAAAGAAATTAACAGGAAAACAAAACAAGCACACTTTCTGATGAAATCGCAGCGTAATATGTCGAATCATGCTTAACATCTTTTTTATTTCTAAAACGTGGACTCTGCTCTCATTTTAAAACTATCTCTGCCAGAAATCACATCCTTTTCTGCTTTTGTGTGGCAAAGAGTTTTAAATACTATACTTTTAATATGAGTTTCGATGATTTACTAATGATTTTAATTAACTGTTTAACCTTAAGCGTTATAAAATTGATCGTGCAAATTTGTTTTTTAAGAAAAAGTAGATGTTTTACTTTAAATATTTTGTGGAAATTGAAGTCTTATCGTGTTAAGCTTTATCCAATGGTATTATGTAGTTAGAATGTATGTAGTTTTTAATTCATTCAAGTATGTTAATATTTTCCTAATTTTTAACGAAAGTTTACTTTGTATTTAAATTAATAAAATATTTTTTTGTGATTTTGTCGTTTTGGTTATTTTATAACGAGTTGGATTTATGAAAAAACATTAATAGACAAAAAAAAAAAAAAAAAAAAAAAAAAAAAAAAAAAAAAAAAGAATAAATAATAATAAAAAGCAATGGCATTTTCTAATAAAGTGTCAAGGGAGTTTAATTATAACAAAAATTGTTAACTTGCAATTAAAACATCATGACTGTCTTATTATAAAATTGCTTAATTATAATATGATTAGCCTTATTAATCTGGATAATTATGCACATTTGTTACAAAAAATATTAAATGCTCTAAGATATTTATGTTTGCATAATTTTAAAGGCATGTGTGAATGATAACATAATTTGAGGATTTTCGCTTGTCGTATTTTTTTAAAAATTAAAATTATTTTAGGCTTGTTATAAAATTTTGATAATCTGAAATATATTTCACTGCTTAAAACAAATTATTCACTTCTCTGCATTTATTATTATTATTCGACATCTAAAAGGAAATAGTGAAGAAATTTGCGAGTTTTTTTTTCTTTTCTTTTCTTTTACGAAATAAAATTCAAATTAGCTTACTCAAATTTTTGAATTATGATAATTTAGTTTCATGCATATTACTTTTTTTGTATTTATTTCAAGTTATTTCCATTAACTGTTCATACGAATTAGACACTTATTTTAACCGTACACACTTTCAGGTGTTCTTGATATATTGCTGAAACATTTTAACTCAGAAGACAGTGTCTTACAGTTTGAAAGCGCCCGTCTGCTGGAACAAGCCCTTACAACCGAAAATAGAGAATACGTTGTCAAACATGGTCTGGCAACAGTAGTCCGTGTTGCCTGCGAATGTTCCAAATCATCGATTGTAGAAAAATCCAGGATTGGAATGGGAATATTGGAACATCTTTTCAAAAATTCAGAACCCACATGCCGTGAAGTAATTCGTTTAGGTGGACTTAAAGCTATTTTATACGAATGCAGGAATTGTGATGTAGAAACTTTAAGGCATTGTGCAGCAGCTTTAGCAAATTTATCTCTTCATGGTGGCCCTGAAAACCAAGAGGCCATGATACAGCATAAGGTGAATATTTAATTATATCTTGCAACTTTCTAATTTATTTTTATTCATTTTAAGCTCTAAAAGATGCTGGGAAATTAAGATCCATAGTAGAAATTTAAAACTAAGCAAATCAGGATCTCAATTTGGAATTTAAAACAACAGTAAATTAGAATCTTGATTTTGAATTTAAGATTACAACAAATTAGTATTTAAATTCTTATAGGTAACTTTTACAAAAGTTATATTTTTACTTTGAGATTTTTTGTGCCATATGAGTACACGATTTTTGAGACATTAACACATTAGGATCTTCATTTAAAATTATAAGTAATTCGAATCTTGATTTGAAATTTAAAATATTTATAAATTAGGATCTCAAATTGAAATTTAAAATTATGGAAAATTACGATTAAAATTCTTGTAGCTAGTTTTTACAAAATTTATATTTTTGTTTACAGGTTCTTTTGTGCTGTGTAAGTGCACATTTTAAAAAAAATTTAAGAAAATTTTCTTTTTTGAAAATCTATAATTATTTGTCTTATCATTAGATGTTTTAACAGGTATGTTGTAAAAAAAAAATAAGTGTAATAAACCGGTGAGGGAATAATTATATTTTTCGAACAATTAAATTTTAAAATAAACTTTTTCAATTTAGTATTTACTGGATTTCATTTTTTTTTTTTTTAAACATTTATACTTGCTTTTTAGTGAATTCGTAACCATTTTACGCATTGATTCGTTCATATTGATTGAAATTGTCTCAGTTCATATTTGCAAAAATAGAACTTATCACTAAGTTTCCTGTGTGCAAGATCTTTCCTATATCGTGTTTACCAGTGAGAAGTAATATTTTAATAATTTTTAAAGAAACTTGCACTAATTTTTTGAGCAAATTTTTTTTCTTAAATGATTCAATAGTAAATAAATAACATTTTGTTTGCAATATGTAAAATAATTTATCATTATAATTCAATATTATAAGCAGGGAACAAGTTTGGCAAATATTGATTAACAATTAATTATTATTTGCTTTTTAATTCTTAAACAGATATGATCCATTTTAGGCATCTGAATGGCTTTTCCCACTTGCGTTTCATACTGACGACAATATTAAATACTATGCCTGCTTAGCCATCGCAGTCCTAGTTGCAAATAAAGAGATAGAAGCTGCTGTTTTACGTTCTGGGACCTTAGATTTAGTCGAACCATTCGTTACAACGCATACACCGGATGAATTTGCACAAAGCACAGTTGCCCACGTTCACGGACAATCCAAAAATTGGCTCTTGAAATTGGTCCCTGTCCTTGATAGCAAAAGAGAGGAAGCCAGGAGTCTGGCCGCATTCCACTTTGCTATGGAAGCTGGTATCAAGAAGAAGCAGAATAATACAAATGTGAGTACTAACGTCTTACAGATTTCTATTAAGCTAAACAATGTGAAAGAGCATAAATAATATCACATAAGCACACATACATTGGGAAAAATTCCAGATCAAATTACGGTACAAAGTACCGGCACTTCAGGTGCATCATCCGTAAAATTCATTTTACCGTAAAATCCATTTTTTACGGTAAAATATAATTTTTTCCATGATATTCAGTTATTTTACTGTAAAAATTGCAATTAGAAAATTTTAAATTATTTTACTGTAAAAATTACGGTATATAAGATTTTTGTTCTGTAACACGTTCCGGTTAAAATGGACTTTACGGTAAAAAGTAACGGTACCCTGAATACCGGTGCTTTTTGAAAAGAATTAATACTTCTTTATTGAACTAAAATTATAGTACAATGTGTTTGTATGTGTTATTTTGTGCTTTTTTTTAATAGTTTAGCCTTACATCTCACAAGTTAAATTGTTCATTATTAAAACAAATTTGCCATTTAAATATATTTTCGTTTCTAACTTTTAATGAAATGATTTAGAAACTTAAGGTATTATCCACTGCAATCAAATCTCGGAATAATATTTTTAATTTTTTGTTTTAAAAAAAATTATATTTATAAAAGATTCTTTAAAAGTTAAATTTCCATAATTCTATTTCTGGTCAATTACGACGAATTGTGTTTTTAGTGCATTTTTCAAGTTTCGAAAACTACTTTACTTTTGTATCGTGGCAGTTAAGTAAATAATAAATGGAATGCGATTCTTTTAATAGAAGGTTCTTTATCATGTAATAATTTTATTGTTTTTCTGGAAAATAAAACTAGTCTTTTCTTTGTAATAGGTTTAATTTTTGAACTCTGTTTAGATTATTGACATTTATTTAGTATTTAATGAAATTGTAAAAGGTTTTCACATACAATCAGGAAAATTTTTAAAACATTACAACTTTTCCTTTAAGCTTCCTGATTAACCAAATATTGAAGGAAAAAAAGAAAAGAAAAGCTGTTTTTGGACTTCATTTAGGAAAATTCCGATTCATTCCACTGTTAAGAAACATAAATAGATAATTGTATAGTGCCTACAAATCATTTTAACTGTAAAAGACCACAGCTGCTTACACCGAATTCCTCGACAGTTTAAGAGTTTATTGTAAATATTTTATTTCTAAGGTTTAACTGCCAACTTGATTTGGAAAGTTTTATGACAAACATATTTTTTAATGTGTGTCAATATTTGCAGTGTTATAAGGCAGTTTTCTAAACTTTTCACTCTTTTTTTTTTTTTTTTTTAAATTCCCAAATTTAGTTTCATTAAAATACGTGAAAATATTTTGTAATTTCTGCTAATTGATTATGTAATTATCATGCACGTGAAAGTACTAGAATGTAAAATAGAATTGTTTTACTAAAACTCTATGTTTAGGTTTTTGGCCTTTTAATCTCCAAAGGTTAAATGCCATAAAAACTTCTTTTAAGTCTAAAATGATTATGATACAAATTATTTAATATGAAATTTTTTTAAAATACGGTCTGTGGTTTGCCGCGATTAATATGCTAAAATTTGGTAATCACAACTAGATGGAGTCGTTTTTGCAGTTTGAAATTTTTCTAAGACATAAACTATTAAAACAGAAAATCTGGAATGAATTTCACAGTTAAAAAATAGTTATTATTTAAAATTTAACTTCTTGATAAAAAATCAAATTTTCAAAAAAATTTCTTGTTAATGATTTTTTATGATTCAAAATTATTTCTATTTCACCTTATTGCATAAATATTTTTCAGAGGTATTGTATTAGATTTTTCACGGGAATTTATGGCACTATGTCTACACTTAGATTTTATATTTAAATATTATTTGCTTATAGATTTTGTATTCTGCGTGCTCTCTATTGCTTTTTGTGTTAGACAAAAGCTTAAGAGCAACCACTAGTTAAATTAAAATAGTTAGCACTACACTCTGAGAAAGGGGAGTTAGAATTGTAGAGTTCGTCACAATGGTTTTCAGCTGCCTCAATGGTTTTGGAATTTCCTGTCTTGCAGTGGTTTTGATCTCCTGTCGTGCACGCTTGAGCTTGCTGGTTTCGATTCTTGAGTCGGTATTAGTGGCTATTCCCTCTGGCAGAGGCTATTGGTCAGTTAATTTCTTTTAATGCCTATTGGTTACTCTTCTCTTTGTATAGGGGTTATTGGATACTGTCGTGGTCAATAACTTTTTGGCACCTCAATTTAACAATTTGTTCCATGCTCTGTGGATTAGTTGTTTGTGCTTATCTTCTATCTTGTTTGTTATCAGAAGCCGTGTTTTAAACTTACAGTTTTGAGAGTAGTTGTTTGTTCTTGTAAAGAATATTAGAAGCCGTGTTTTAAACATTTAGTTTTGAAACTAGTTGTTTATTCTTGTAAAGAATATCAGAAGCAGTGTTTTAAACATTTGGTTTTGATACTAGTTGTTTGTTTTTGTAAAGAATATTAGAAACCGTGTTTTAAACATTTATTTTGAGACTAGTTGTTTGTTCTTATAAAGAATATTAAAAGCCGCATTTTAAGCTTCGTATTTTGGGAGCATATCTTTGTTTTTGTTAAGAATATCAAATCTCAGTACCTGTAAGCTTATTTTGAGACCAGCCGTTGCCGAATTTTAAAGTCGTAATTATAAATTAATTAAAAGTTACTGTTATTAATCATTCATCTATTTTTTTAATTAAGGCATAAAAGTAAAATCTGTCATCCAAATTTGGGATAATGACAATTTTTATTATACATTATTACTGATAAGCTTTTCCAAATCTATGGTACAAAAAAAATAACTAAAATTTAAAAAAAAAAAAAAAAAAATCCTTTGAGTGGATCCCATTGCTTCTGATACGGTGTGTCAACAAATTTAAAAGTGTTGATTGAACTCGAACACAGGCTTTTATTTGAGCATGCAAGTGCTGTGTTTGACAACAAATTGGTATCAATATAATTGAGTTCTGAAGTTTTCTTCTCCAGAGATAAAGAAACCAGAAGAAAATCTTATCGAACTTAATGAATGTAAAAGCAAAAAAAAATATAGTATCTTAATCCGAAAAGCATCACTTAAAAAATGTGCGAAAACCTGGACTCTGATTTCAAAAGTCACAAACTTCCTAAAAACAAGAAAAAGTTGAAGTTACTTTCAAAGGTAAGAATGAAAATTGTGTTACTTTAATCCATTTGTGCCCAGCCTTTTTTAAAAGGGCGATTTCTTTTTCCAAAAAAGTAAAAAGTGGTAGTACAAATATTTTATCATTTTGATGATGATATTAGTTTAGTCTACCATAAAACATCTTATAAGTAATAGAAATATTTATTGGATCTTAAGTCAAAGTCATTTCAAAGCTTAAGTGGTTATCAACAGAAGAAAATATTCATTAGTTTAATGTATGTAGTACAACTTAATTATGTGAAAGCGCTTTTTATATCAGAGCAATATATCTGGTTGGATATTATTGGATTAAATATGACATTATAATTTTTTTTTAACAATGTCTTTTTCATATACACAGGTTTTCCATGATATTGGCGTGGTGAGTGCCTTGAAGAAAGTTGCCAGTTCGCCAAATGCTATAGCATCAAAATATGCTGCTCAGGCTTTGCATCTGATAGGAGAGCAAATCCCTCATAAGCTTTCTCAGCAGGTGCCCCTCTGGACAGTAGAAGATGTCGTCGAATGGGTGAAACAGGTAAATTTTTGTTGCATTTCGAATAATTTGTAAACTTAACCTAACTCTGATTTGAATCATTTTAAAACATAAAAAAATGAGAAAACAGTGTTTATTAGTATAATATGAATTGCCAATAGAAACTCTACGATAATTATCGCATTTAAATTTCTCAATATATTATAAATTTAATGAAAAAAAAATCTCTCTTACATTGATTATTATACTTTAAATTAGTTGATAATAAATATCTCTCTCTAATTATCATTATATTTTAAGCCACCGGATTTTAATTTTAACACCAATCAGAATTATTTCACAAAGCGCTCAATATGATTATCTCTATTATCAGAACAATTTAACGGCAATAAAACAATTATTATTAAATATTTGGACTTTTTAACCCAATAAAAATTGCCGATAACTACCCTTGTAATTATAATAACAAAAAAAAAAAAAAAAAAAAAAAAAAAAAAAAAAAAAAAAAACTGAAAAAGTTATCCAGCACTAAGTCCATGAATTTTTGATAAATACCGTGATGTTCAAAATACTATAAACGCCAATAAAAATCACTTACACAATACTTTAGAGGCATAGTTCTTTTTTTATAAAATAATAATGACATTAATAATGTTTGCCATTATTCCCATGTATTTCAGAACAAATTACAATTTTTCCCATTTAAATGTTAACATACTTAAAATACTTTTTTTCTCTATAAAATGTGATAAAAGAGACAAACGAAAGAAGTTTATAAGCTTCTTTACTTTTATAATATCAATTTTTGACTATAGTAAACATATTTTAAGTAACCATTCATTTCACCCATATAATAGTATGAATTGCCAAAACAAAACTCTATGTCAAATAAGTGTTATAATAATAGGTGCCAAAAAATTTTAAGGTGTTTGTGCTATTTTAAAATTCACGAATCACCTCATTTTTAGGTAAAAATGCACACTGCTTAAATAGGGGAATTTTTGTGGTAGTAAAATATAGTCTTCTAAACACGATTTAATCATTTATAATTTATCTAAATTTTCTTAATTTTTAAAACTATGGCTGTTATAACTAATTTCAAAGTTTCATTTGTAATGCCGAGTATATTTAAATTGGTTTTATATTTTGAAAAAATTCTGTCTTTAAGATCATTTTTATTAATTTTAAATTCTCATATTTTGCTTTAATTTTTATTTCGATATGGCACAAATATGGCAACAAAAATATTAAATATTTATGCATTTTTATAGGCGTCTTTGATTGTTTTAAAAAATAAAAATTCTCCATATATATTTTTATCAGTTCCTCCCCTGATTTTCCAGGGTGTATACTCCTCTTAAAAGGGAAAGCATAGAAAAATTCGCATTATTCGTGGAAATTGACAGTTATGCATGCAGTTAGTCATCGGATCCGGAACCCCAAAAATTCGGCAGTACCTCTGCCCCTCCTATTCACAATTTCCTACCTTGACCACAAGAATGTCCGTCTTAATAGCGTGAGAATAATTTTTCGGAACCTTGTTTCTAAGTCCACGGTGTGTTACTATTGGAGTCGGTCACTGCAAACTGACTGTTCCAATGCTAATGTTTCTTAATTAAGTCCCCGAAGAATACTGAAAAACCTATCATTAAAAATGAGGTTTTGCTGTAATTGAAATACTTTGTAAACTAAGATAAAATAAATCGAGTTGAATATGATAGTGATAGTAGAAATAAAAATTAGTTTATTTTTTATTTCTAACAATGAATACTAACGTATTAATGTAGAAATATTCATAAATTCATTTTGTACAATTAACCCCTTTATTATGCTTACAATTATTATTATTATTTTTAAATTTTGTTCATTATTATTATTAGTATTTATTATTATTATTTTCTTAATTTCATTGTTTTGATTTTGTTACTTTAATATCAATTACTATTATACTATAATCGCTTAATTTTATTTGGGTTTTTTTTTTCTAGTTTCATTTTAACCCATTAGTCAAAATAAATTTGGTTTGAAACTAATATTAAAAGATTTTTTTTCAATTTATTTATAAATGTTCTTCTAGCGTAAGCAGCATAAAATCATGATATATCTTTCAAATAAGCATCATTAAAAATTGATGATCTAGTAATAATGTTAAAAATGCATTTTTTACAACAAATTTCTAAGTTTATATTTTTTCTTGATTATTTTAAATTCCTAATTACTCTAAAAATGAATAAGTATAAATATAACCATATGATGCAAAAAAACAAAAAAAACTTTTTTTACGTAAATTATAATTTCTACTCAATGTGTAACTAAAATTTTATAGTTGTTTACTTACATTCATTCAAAAAAAAAATAATAATAATAAAATTTAAAAAAAAAATACTCGTTAATTCATCTAAAATATATGAAGTTAAAGTTAAATATTTATCAGCAAAAAATTACATTAAAAAACATTTTTATGTTGATTTGGGATTTTAGATTAATCAATAACTATAGAGCTTATTTTAATTAGAAGTCGTGATTTAAAATATAAAAAATGCGTTTAAAAGTGTTGATAACATAAAATAGGAACTATATGAGTACAATATCAGGATTGTACTAAAATTTCAAAATCAAAAGAATTATTTTAGAACTAGTTAAATAAATTTTAAGGAACATTAAAATTTTAAGGATAAATTTGCGTGAAATTATAATTTACGTGAAAAATATGCGAATTTTTTATTAGTATTATTATTACTGTCATTTTTTTTTTTTTTTACTTGTCGTCATTTTTGTAATAAACAACGCATCTTGCATGTTTATTACAAAAGAATGCTAATGCTGCATTAAGTTCCGTTAAGCGCAAAAAATTGCATTTTTACTAAAAAATTTAAAATAAATAAATTTTGAAATGGGATCATGCAACTTGCAAATTACTTTAAAACTGTTTTAGGATTTATTCTCTATTTTTGAATAAATAACCATGTATTATTTGTTCTAGAAATGTTAAGAAGATGTTAGAGATGTTAAGAAACTGCTTTTTTTTTTTAGATTTTAGGGAACCATTCACAAATTATCTTAATATTTTAGATTTTGCCTTTTTATCTTACTTTGCTCAGTAAGGTGTATAAATTTTATAATTTAAAATAAATTCTTAAAAATTTAATCTTTATACATTATTTTTTTTTAATATAGACGGGTTTCATAAGGAAATAAATAATTGATTTTCAAAGTTATCAAATGTCTAAAAATTCACAAACAGTAAAAATAAAAATCAATGCCCAAAATCACTAGAAATCACGGGCATCAAAATCACTTCTGATTAAACTATTGGGATAATATTTTCTGGTATTACATTAACATCCGATATTTTGAAGATGAAAAATCGTAATCTCAAAAAAAAAAATTTACAAAAATAAATAAATAAATTTTAAAAAAAATTCATTTTGCCTAATTTTTGTATTTAAAGTCAGGCATTAAATTTAAGACAGTTTTTTTTTTTCTGAACTGCACCGACATAATTTATTTTATAATTTGCGGATGAAAATCACACCATCTCCTGAGCTTAAAATAGACTACTAAGCACATGTATTTGTAAGTAAAATATAATAAACGTTGAGAATGATAAGAAAGCTATGTTTAATCGCAAATATCGGGCTATTATTGAGAAATACATGGGGCTGTTAGAATATTTCAAATCTTTTGGTTCATTTGATTTTTGGAGAAAATCATGGTAGGGAGCGGGAAAAACTTATCTCAAAGAGGTTATCGTGTCGAAAGAAGCATTCTTTAAACAATGATAAGTGATATTGTTTATTTTAAAGGGCTTTTATTTAGACATAGACCCTAGATTTAGACCTAAAAATAAAGCAAAAAGGGTGGATTTTGCATTAATTATTATAAATTTTAACTATTTTTATCTTTGCAAAGTAAAATTGCAAATATTTTTAGCACTCACTTTATAAAAAAAATAATGAAACAGAGTTCTTTTTTTAATGACTTTTTTTATTATTTTATTTCAGATTGGATTCTCGAGATACAGCCAAGAGTTTCTTAACAGCAAAGTGGATGGAGATTTACTTTTGCAGTTAACAGAAACTTCACTTTCTGAAGATATAGGCATTATCAACGGAATATTAAGAAAGAGGTAAGAAAAGTTTGAGTTATTTTTAATTTCAATGTTGATGTGGTTATTGCAGGGCATAACGCATGAGTAACTGATTTAATATTTTTGAATACTGAATTTTAAAAGTAATTTATTATTTTGCTAAATTAATTTTAATTTTAAAATTTTTCTGAACAAATTAAAACTTAGAATTTAAAATTTTTTATAATTTTATACATAAAAAATTAGCGGCTTATAGAAAACTCAAAATTATTATTTAATATCAAATTTCTTAAATTGAAAGTCATTTAAAATAAACGTTTGCATAGTTATCAGTCATTTAATATGGGAAAATTGCGTCCTAACCGAGAAAAAAAAGTATGGTCAAAACTGTCGGAATACGGTAAAATTTACCGTGTTTTGGACTCTATGGGAACACCAAAAAGCTCTGCAATTTTTACCGAAGCACTTTGGTAAAATGAACAATAAAATATGTTTCATAATATATGATAAAATTTAGTGAATGTGGTAAAATTTGATAATTTTGTCATGATATCTTTGAGCATGACACGAAAAAAATTTATTCGGTTAAATTTAATTTTCAGATTGGTACTTTTTACTAAATGTGTGGTCGGAACTATATTGAAAACCATAATTTGCGGTAAAGCGTTGCCATATGAACGGAAAAATGATCAAATGAATGGTTTAAATGCCGTATATTTTGGTTTCTATTAGCAGAATTATGGTATTTTTTACCAGAAACGTCATTACCATACAGTACGGTAATTTCACTGCAGCTTTTTTTCCTTAAACAATTTTTTTAAAGTTCGTTTTTTCTAAATAATTTTAATTAGCGCAATTATTGCAACTTTTAACTAGTTATATCAGTTTTTTCAAAAGAAAATAATTTTGAGTTACTCTAGCTAGAATACTTAAAAAATAATTAAATATATTTATCAAATGTGCTAAATTAGTTATCAAAATCATTAATACTACCGATTTTCTTGATTTCTAGAGATTTTAGTTTTTCCGAAACTACGAAAAAATATTTTGTTCGAATTTTTTTTTTCAATACCAACGCATTATTTTCTGACGCATTTTTATATAATTGGTGAAATGGTCTCTAAAGTTTTAATATTTTTTCTTTTTATTAAAACACGAATAATTTAAAATTCTCGTGATCATATCTCTAAAATAGTATTTGAAATTCCCAAAATAATCTCAAAAATAGTATTTGAAATTCCCATAATCATCTCTAAAATAGTATTTGAAATTCTCATAATCATCTCTAAAATAGTATTTGAAATTCCCATAATCATCTCTAAAATAGTATTAGAAATTCCCATAATCATCTCTAAAATAGTATCTGAAATTCCCAAAATAATCTCTAAAATAGTATTTGAAATTCCCATAATCATCTCTAAAATAGTATTAGAAATTCCCATAATCATCTCTAAAATAGTATCTGAAATTCCCATAATCATCTCTAAAATAGTATTAGAAATTTCCATAATCATCTCTAAAATAGTATTAGAAATTTCCATAATCATCTCTAAAATAGTATTAGAAATTCCCATAATCATCTCTAAAATAGTATTAGAAATTCCCATAATCATCTCTAAAATAGTATTTGAAATTCCCATAATCATCTCTAAAATAGTATTTGAAATTCCCATAATCATCTCTAAAATAGTATTAGAAATTCCCATAATCATCTCTAAAATAGTATTAGAAATTCTCATAATCATCTCTAAAATAGTATCTGAAATTCCCGTAATCATCTCTAAAATAGCATTTGAAATTCCAGATTCCTACGAGAGCTGAATCAACTGAAGAGTATGGCAGACTATTCATCTCGAGATACTTCAGGTTTGAGTGCTGTTCTGCAAAATCTGGGACCAGAATTCTGTCAGTATACCTATCAAATGTTATTGAGAGGAGTGAACTGTGGCAATATCAAGGAATTAACACCCGAACAGTTAACGGAAGAATGTGGAATCACAAACAGCATCCACAGAATGAAAGTGCTGCAAGCCCTCAAAGGTAAGTTACATTTTTTATTTTTTATTTTATTTATTTTTTTTTTTTTTTACTTATATATGAGATGAAGGTGAAATTAACTCCGATAAAGAAAAAAAAAATAATGCGTTAAGTTTATTAAGTTTTTATGAAATATAAATTCAAATCTTCAAAATCAAAAAAATTTAATATTGCACACTGTACCAGAATTCGAACTTATTTGCTTTCGGTTTTAAACTTTACAACACCTTTATAGAAACATTTGAATCCAAATTTGTATCAACAAAGAATTGTATGTGCATGTAAGAATATATTTCGAACAATTTGGTTGCAATATTTCTTTTTAATTTATACTGGCTAATTCCCAATTTTTAAAGTGAAAAATGTACACACATTATGCGTTTCAAATTAATATTTACATTTTAAAAAATAAAAAAAATTTTAAAGATATTTTAATGAATTATTTTAATAATTTTTCTGGGGAATGCGATACTGTAAAGATCAGAAGTTAAAAGTTAGATGTTAGAAACACATCCACTTTTCATTAGGCAAACTAGTTTGTTTGCTAACAATAACACTGTTTTTCTGTTATAAAAATTCTATGATCACCCTCTTTGCAATTTTTCAAAAATGTGTAAGTCATCGTTTCTCAAAGTGAGAGCTATCGCCTCCCACTCCAGCGGATGTTCAAGACCTCTAGGGGGTGGGGACTTTGTATAGAAGATGTGTTAAAAATTACTTACAGAAGAAATTTTTTTATACTTTAAATTAATTTTATTTTGCATCGAAAAACCAACACTTATTTATCTCTGCTTAAACTATTTGTTATAATAGCAGTTAGTCATTCAGCAATTTATTGAAGAGAAAAAAGATAACTGTCCATTTTAATGGAAAAAGTAACACTTAGTTCGTTTCGTTTTATACAAAAAAAACTTTGCACTAGGAAGTTTGTGGTGACATTTTTTTCACTTTTCAAAATGTATACTATTTGTTATCTTTTTTTTTTTTTTTTGAATTTTTAACAAATTAATTTGATAATGTTGCGATAGTTATAGTAAGTTTTTAAAATAATTTGTTCTAAAGTTCATTTTATGCACTACTTATAAGTTCTCAGCGAATAAATTTTTTATGTTAAGATTACGTTCATAAAAAAATTAACTAAAAAAAGTTCGTTGCATTTTCACTAGGAAGTTTGTGATGATTTTTTTTTTCTTTTTTTTTTCACTTTTCAAAATTTTGACTCCTTTTTTTTTGATTTTTAACAAATTAATTTGATAATGTTACGATAGTTATAGTAAGTTTTTAAAATAATTTGTTCAAAAGTTCATTTTATGCACTACTTATAAAGCTATTAGCGAATAAATTTTTTATGCTAAGATTACTTTCATAAAAAAATTAACTAAAAAAAAGTTCAAATATAAAGTTGTTGATCCATTATTGATTAAAAAATTCTTGATCAAAAAATTTACTACATCGAAATTAAAGAAAAATAAAGATTTATTTTTCTTGTCAATATAATCTTGAAATTTTGTTCTTGTTTTATAATCTTGAAATAAGGTTATGAACCTATTGTTTTTTATGTACAGATACAGAAAAATTTTGTTTTAAAATTGAGCTTTCAATATTAAATTTATTTTCAACGTTTTTCTAATTCCATTTGAATGTGTTACAATATTTTCTTTTCTATTTAAGGCATGGATTGCACCAGGGAAGGTCACGAATGTGAAGAAGACTTAAATCCCAAAAGTTTAGATGTATTTATCAGCTATCGTCGATCAAATGGCTCTCAACTGGCGAGGTAAATTAATAATTTAGAACAAAATCATTATTTAAACTTCGATTGATTTTATAACAAGTTCTATATGTTTCGATTATTAATATTTTTAAAAGTCTAGTTTAAACGTTAACATTTAACACTTCTCTAAAATTAGGATGTTAAATGATTATTAAAAAATACAGTGCTTTTGAAATTTCCGTAAGTTATTTGTATCCAGGGATACAAGTAAAGTGGTAAAAAGAAGAAAAAAAACTGGCAGTTAAGCAATTTCATTTTTAGTTCAAAAGGATTCTCTCCCAGTTTTTGCAATTTTCTACTTTGACGTAAAAGAACTTCCAACTGCATCAGCATCTATTAAATCTAAATATGTATCTATTTTAAGTTTGTGCTTCTTTTATTAAGCAATTATTTTAACTTTAACAAAAAGCATTGACTTGTTTATCCTTTTTTTTTTTTAATTTAAAATTATTTATAGAACTTTTGCCATCATTTTTTAAAAACAATACATTTTTCTATACTAACTAGGTCGCATAATTAATAAACTAGGTCGTTATATAATAATGAATAAACTCGTCACATCAAGTTATTATTATAACTATTAAAAGTTTGTGTTTTTCATTAAAATGAATTTTTTTAGCTTTGTATCTCAAAATATTAAGCTATTTATTTTCTACATAAAATAGTACTATATAAAATTGTAGTACGTTTAAAATAAAGTTATAAAAATAAAATACTAATATATACTTATATATACTTATATAAAATAAAATACTTATATATATACAAAAATAAGAAAATCAGCTAGGTTCATTTCCATAAATGATTAGACTTATTTTATTTAGACAGTTTCGAAACATCATCTAAATAATAAATAAAATTAAAATATTTTACATATAAACCTGATAATAGCTGCTGAGCATATAATGCAATGTATTTTATCATATAAACTTTAAAATTAAAGCCAAGAATCCATCTTTAATCAATAATAGGCTACAGAAAATTTGGTTCAAAACTGAACCATGATATAGAGCAAAGTTACTGCAACCTAGATAACGTGCTAAAGTAAAACATGCTTCCTTCTATATTGAACAATTTTATCGATTAACAAAGTGTTAAGAATCACGATAATATGGTTTAATATAGCATCACATTAAAGCTGCAGCAAATAGAACGGCATTATTCAACACGCCGCAAAATTTCGAACAATATAGATGATGTTTTTAGCATTTTATCAATGTATACTTATTAAAAATTTATTTATGGAATTTTTTTTTATTATTTCAGCTTATTGAAAGTCCATTTACAACTACGTGGTTTTTCAGTCTTCATTGACGTAGAAAGACTTGAAGCTGGAAAGTTCGACAACAATCTGTTGACCAGTGTTCGAAAAGCCAAACATTTTATTCTTGTACTCACGGCCAATTCTCTGGAGCGATGCATCAATGATACAGAGTGCAAAGATTGGGTTCACAGAGTAAGTAAAATTTGTCCATTATAATTTATTTTGAACTATATGCTTTAAACAAAAATCAATACATTTTTTTAAAAAATGAAAGATAAGAATTATTCATTTCCGTAGAAAATGTTATAACCTGAAAAATATTTTTCACGTTATAACATTTATAAGGTTATAACTTATTTTTTACGATATAAAAAAGAATTTAAACGCATCATATAATGCATTTAAATTCTTTCTTTCTAAACATGGCTTTACTTTTTTTGCGATTTTGAAAATTTTAATATTTTAAATCAAAACTGAAATGAAATTTATGTATATGCGTTACAATTTATCTATTTTGTCTATTAAATATTATATATTAACTATGAATATATTTATTTTTTGATTGATCTATATTATAATCATACAAGTCATCTTAATGAGGAGTATTTTTTTTTTTTTTTTAATATATAGCTTTTTCGGAAAATCTTACTGTTAAGATGTCGATCACTTTTTAGATTAAATCTCATATTCAGAAAAATTATATGTAATATCATTAACGGTAAATACCAAATAACCCTTTATAAATATTTATGTGGACTTTTTATTTCAATATAGGAAATATAGAAAGGTTTAAAAAAGAATAAAAACAATTTATAGACTAATGAGCTTACAACACAATACATTTTTATGAGGTTTCTAACTAAATTAGAAAAAGAGCAATTTATTAAACTTATAAAAAGCAGTTTTGAGAAAGTTGCATTAAGTATTTTAATACAAACTTTAAAATTATTTCTCATTTTAAAGAATTTGTAACAAAACTATATTTTTATTTTAAATTATTCAATGTAACTCATTCCTTTTTTATAATAATAGTTGTAATTACATTATTATAAACATAAATATGTTTATAATAACTAGCAACTTATTTTTAAAAGGCAGTAAATGACATTCCTGATTCAGCATGAATAGATCAAACTGTTTAAAAACTATATCAATGTACATGTAGTTAAAGGTATTTTCTATAGCATTTATTTAACAATAACTTATATACATACTGATTCTGGTTTTATTTTTAATTAAATCTTATCTCATGAGAATAAATACAAATATTTTTTTCAATGAAGAAAATGCACTATCAATAGCTATGTAATTAATTTGTGGTGTCAATTAAATTATAATAAGTTTATTATTTATAATTTTAGTTTTTAATAAAATAAGTTTTTTTTAAATATTTTTTGATGATTCTTATTAATTGTATGTATTGTAGGAAATAGTGGAAGCTTTACAGACCCAATGCAATATAATTCCGATTCTAGACAATTTCCAATGGCCTGAACCAGATTCATTGCCTGAAGACATGCGTGCAATTTCATATTTCAATGGCGTCAGGTATGTTTACATTATACTGTATAATACGTAATAGGAATAATGCATAATTGTGTTTTAAAAACTGTTCATATTATAATAAGTATAACTGTTTAAAATTAAAAGCTAGTGACGCAATCACCGAGGGCGAAACATTAATATGAAAGCGTAAAGATGTTGAATGGAAACGTGAAATTAGAAATAATATTGAGCAAAAAAATTTCTTAAAAAAATAAAATAAATAAAAACTGAGGAAAGCAAGTGTTGAGGCAGTGTTCCCCAGCCCCCGGTCCGTGGATCAAATGGTACCGGGCCGCCCATTTCATTGAAACTGATTTTTAGGTTTATACCCCAAATTAAAAATATCGATGTTCCATTAAAATTTTATTTATTTAAAAAAAGGGGCCCCCGAAGGTAGTGACATAAATTTTTTAATGTTTTTAATGTATCATTGTCTCCGATTGCCCCCAGATTGAACCGTCTCATTGCAAGGAAACAAGTTCAGGGTTCTCATTGGTTTAACGTTCTAGTAAGTTAAAATGTTAAATCACTTAATATTTATTTTTTGGTGTAACTGTATTTTATTTTGAGGGCATGTTCAAATACAATTAAATTAAAATTAATAAATCATAATCTAAAATATAAACAATCAACGTCCCCGTCCCCGAACGGGCCGAGGTAAAATTATGAAACGTTGACAGGGCCGTGGTAATAAAAAGGTTTGGGGAACACTGTTGTAAGGCACTAAAGTTTAGTGCATTATTCTTATTTATTTCGTGTATTTGTTTATTTTTATGTTTATATATTTCTTATTTTTAATAAATGGTTACCAGTTGTATCCTTAAGAAAAAGCTTTTCAATTGATTTTACTAAAAATGTAGTATAATAAGGTTTTAAATAAAAATATAAACACTGAAAAAAACTAGTTAAGGAAAAAAAGCTGGGTTAATGATATACAGAATAATTTTTCACTTTTTTTTATAACAAAGTAAGCGGATTCTACAAATATGATAATCAATTTTTTTATCGAATGTTATAAGGAAAATTCAGTACAGTAGAAAATTACTGGATAAATTATGTAAGAATAATATTCATCTTTTTAAAATATTATTAATATTTTATTGAATAAATCACTAAATCGTCAAGGAACATTTTATTTAACTGGAAAAACAGTAAACTAAGATATTAATTGATACTATAAGTACTTCAGTACTTTAAAGGAATAAATTAATTAAATTTCAATGCATTAATTAAATAATTAGGAACAACTAAGCTATGATACTGGAAAAATTTGTCTCTTTAGTAATTTTGTGATGATAGCATGATAGTACGTTAAAAAATTGAAAAATCTAGTTTAATACCTATTTGATATTATTGCAAAGTATTATTTATATAATTATGAAATAAAGCTGGAATCTGTAAGTGTTATATAGAAATGCTAACAGGATAACACAATATTTTGTATAATTTTTTCATAGATGGATACATGACTACCAAGATGCATGTGTGGACAAACTAGAAAGATTCATGCGTGGTGAACTGTCAGGAAAGATGGAAAATGTCGCTGGTCGACATGGAACTAGTGATTCCGGAACCCCTGGAACTCCCGGTGGTACAATATCCCGGATACTGCCCCACAACACCTACCACAGAAGCAATAGCAATGAAAGTGACAACAACAGTAGATGAGACAACGATTTTGTCTGATAGATTCAGACATATAAAATTAAAGAACGGCACTCTATTTATGGTTTTGATTGAAGAGTTTTTGTGTCATCTGACTTAGGTGATCCAGTTTCTACCCCTCACATGGGTCCAAAAAAAAAAAAAAAAAGATGTGCACATCTCGTGTTATATTTTTTGAATAAGTTTTAAAACAAAAAGATACATAAATGGCCATAAGTCACCTAACACTTTGAAATTTGGCCTTTCTTTAATTTTTAATCTTATGTTTTTATAAATACTTGTATTATTTTTTTTTTCTTTTCCGATGTTACAAATTTTTGCACATTTTCTAAAGTTTATAAGTTAATACATTGAATGAGATATGGATATTTAAATGACCTTTAACTGACATATTTGTTTTCATATATTGAAACCAAACTTTATTGAGAAACGTACACAGAAATAAAGGATGCTTCAAAAGTTTAGAACCAACATTTAAATTTTCGATTTATGTGTAAAAAAGTGGTGTCTAGGTACAGTAAACTACCCATGTGCTACTTGAATAGAACACTCACTTGGAGGAAAACTATAAAGATGACATTCCTAGATAGAGATGGTGCTAGATAGAGAGAAAAATATATTATAAAGTTATAATGCATCATCGATAAGGTACAAATAACCACCTAATAGATGTAAATGCTAAGAAAAAAATTACTTAAAACGAGCATTTGTTTGTTCACGATTTACTACAATATAACAGGGCAAGACCTTCTTATAGCAGAAGCTTCTTATATTTTTGACCTAGTTAATGCTGTATAGGGTCTTTCAAGTAAAAAAAAAAAAAAAAAAAAAAGAATGAAAGAAAAGAGCCGCTTTACTATATCTAGACACCACTTTTATAGCAATAACTGCTACCGTTCGAAATTAAGTTGGTGGTTCCAGACTTTATTTGGTATCCTATGTAATATGCAAGTAACATATTATTATATATAATGTAATAAACTGTATTTTTTATGTATTTATTTATTTATTTTTACAATTTGGACTTAAAAAATATAAAATACTATGTACTCGGTGACTTTTAGCCATTTTTTGCATTGCTGTGAAGGTCTCTAACTGTTGATCGGTTATGATCATCTATTTATAATCAGCCATGATTCGCCATCTGTTATGTGTTTTTGTAGAATAAAAGTTCCAGTGAGAATTTTGATAGGTGCTGCATATATGTAAATACATTTCTAATTTCAAAGCATTGCATTGGACTGTCCTTAAAGTAAGGAAAAACTTTTTTTTAAAAAATGAAGGCAGTGGAATTTTCTAGTCATACAATAGAACAGTACAACATGAACTTAACTGCAGACATAGTTTCATTTTGCGAGATTCTTTATGAGTTAGGTGCCTGTATATGTATCCGCCCATACTGTGTGATATCATTTATATTTAAAAATGCATGTGTTTATTTTTCATACTTCATCTTGTATAAAGTGTTTTCTGAAATCAAAGTGTATTATATACTTGTGAATAAAATTGTTTTCTTTTCCAAGTGATGTTTTACTCAGTAGTGACAAATCATCTTTTTTTTTATATTAAAAAAAAAAAAATACGAGTTACAGTTTTATTTTAAAAATATGATTTAAAATTTTGAAAATTTAAGATATTGCTGCCTATTTGGCTGAATCACATTTATAATAGTGAAGTATTTCTATTAAGGGGGAAAAACACAAAAGAAGCCAATAAAAAAAAAAAAAGATTTTTGATGAATTTTGAAACGATTAATCATAAACTTAACTTAAAACATTTTTTTTTTAATCTTATTGCACATATTTTAATCTTCCTTTATCGTGTTGCAAATACAAAAATTAAAAAAAATAAAATAATAATGCTTATAAGTTACAATGTTCAAAACTTTTTTTTTCTTAAATTATCCATAAATTGTTGCACTTTTAAGTTGGAAAACATCATTCAATTTGATTTCGTTTTAATTTTTCGAAACTGCATAAATATAATTTTCGTTGAACATAGGATTTTTAAAAAGTAATTTTTTTCACAAAATGGCTCTCTTTCTATTGCTTTTTTTTAATGACATAAGTTACATTTTCGTAGATCACTCAAAACCCGTCAACCGATTCAAAAAATTCCTACCTGCAACTAAAACTATATTTATTGTGTCAAAAATTGAAGTAAATTGGTTGAAAATTATACTAGTTAAAGATGCTACAAGTAAGAGAAACCAAGGAAATAGCATTCAAAGCGTTGAAATTAATAATCCATATAAATGTATGAAATTATACAACTAACTGTTATGCATCAATAGCATGCACCGTCTCCATAATTTTCAATCTACCCTCGTGTGTTTTTAGAGACGAAATTTTGCGATCATCTTAATTTTTGTCTGCTGAGCCTAAATTTATTTCTAATTGCAATCTTCATTTAAAATTATTACAGCTAAGTAGTCAATATAGTAACTAAATACTGTGGCAGAGCAGCCTCGCGGACGGCATTTTCACGATTGGCCGCAAGTGGACACACAAAGAGTCATTCGTTCTTAGAGGGCAGCAGGCCTCTGCGGAACACAACCTGCTGAACTGCTTGGTTCTTTCCAGGAAAGACTTCTCCCCTTCTGGTTCTCTATTTTCTGAGGATTGACTGTCTAATGGATCTTGTTTGACGTTAATAAGCCCCAACAACAGCTAAATAAGTTTAAATTTCAACTATTTATATTGAATGTACCGATGGTTCTTCTCTTACATAATTTAAAAATATTGTTTCAATAAAATAGTTGAAATGATAAAATTTTACTAAAATGCTTTGATAGGGATGAGCAAATCAATTTATCAACTGGGGAGGGGAGGGGGCGCACGCGCTCACTTGTTCATACATGTTACAGCGCGTTGTGCACCGTGCTCTACTCATTATGCTTTACAAAAGTAATTTCATTATTTTGGTACGATAATTTTAAACGGATAAACTCTCGAAAAAGGCAATAATTTCTTAAAATTTTTTCACCGTACTGTTCCCTTTTAAAAGTATAAATTTTCAATTAGAAATACTTCACTATTATTAGTAAGATGACCAGTGCAATGGGTCACTATTTTCAACATCCCATAACTCTCATAAGTGCTATAAATATTAAAATTTGTTCTAAAAATTATTTTAAATGAGATTCGATTAATTTGATTATAATAGTGTTTCAACTTTATTTTAAGGTAAGTTTCAAATTTGTTAGCTGATAAAAATGTTGATATTACAATAGCGATAAAATTAAGTCCGAAAGTTTTTAACTATATCACTTGAGTTACAAATTTTAGTTTTAACTTTAATATTTTATTTCATCAGTTAGATATTAAATAAATTTAATAATTAAAGCAAAATTCCTTTCCTGCAGGTGGTAAATGCATAAAGTTGATGCTCGTACATTTCAGGAATGTCCATTGATTTTCAGGTGTATCAAATTTAAAATTTCTCTTCAAATTTACGCAACTGAAAGTTAAAAATTAAATAGATTAAAATTTACTTTTAGCGTGATATTTTAAAAACTAAAAGCCTAAAGAGTATGAACTGGCTAACTTTAAACAGAAGATTAGCGGTAAAATTTGAAAATATGTAGTTTTTTGTTTTAAAGTCTTAAAGTTGTGTTATGAGTTTTCATTAAGCCTATTAAATATTTATAAGTAGTTATTAAAGATATGAACAAAAGACGCTCCGTTGTGACGTCACTAGAATGCATTTTATAAAGTTTCCATGGGCCACACAGTCATGGATGCCTCGTCAAAAGAGTTGTAGTTGCACCTCCAGAAAATCCAATACATAAGAAATTATAATTAGCTGTAAATGCGACTTTTTATTCTCAATAATTGCAAATACTGCTTGTCACATGTCAATTTAAATCAACTCGGATTCAAAAAAATTGTTGAAAAGTTGCATTTCTCAATTTGCTGATATAATTCACTAATTTTTTTTGTTAATTAAAAGGTATAGCAAAATGCTTAATACGTAAACTAAAAACACGTAGAATATTGATACTCATTGTTTATTCTTTTGTGCTCATGACATATTTAGAGTATGATCGTTTCTTAAAAATTTAAATGTTGTTAAAAATATAAAAATTTGTCAAATTTTTTCTTGTTTTTGTTTTAGTAGGCTTTAATTAAACTAATAAAATTGGAAGTGAAAATTTCAGATGCCTATACATGTAAAATTATCTTTCAAAAAAAAATATATATACGAGTTTTGGAAATATTTTCATGAATATTATTTCACCCCCTTTTCCCCTTGTATCACCCTTGGAGAAAATTTCTACATGTATACGCGGTTACATTATATCCCACTATTTGTATTAATATATGTTGATTTGATGATGTAGATTTGAAGAATTAAAATTACAAAAAATAAAGAGGCTAACATTAATGCTCATTTTAAATAGAAATAAATTTTATTTTTCGATAAAATTTCAGTTTCATAAAGCGAAACAAAAAAGAATGCAAAGCAATCATGCGGTGGGGTAGTGAAACAAGTAAGGGTGGAGCTCCCTAAGTCCTTCACATTTTTACGTTTAAGCATAAAATTATCATAAATAATAAATAAACACTAAATAAAAAGCAATTGTGTTAAGCTTGTATAAAGTTGTATTAAGCTTGATTTATTCGTATAATATAACTTTTTTTTAACTATTATACAGTAATCAATTTATTTCCAGATGAAAGTGTATAGTTACAAATGAAATGAAAATCGTAATCTCGAGACAAATTAACCATTTGAAAACACAATCAAAGACAAACGGAAGGAGGCAGATATATGCGATTAACTGCGTTCTGGTTAGGAAACTATCAGTTTGTTCTCGTTGAAAGTCGAGATTAATTGTTAAGTTTACCAACGTATGTGGCTAAGAATCAAAAACACAACAAAACAGTGTTTCTTTACTACATTGCAAATCATCGGTATTGAAATAGTTGCACGAGTGTGTGTTAAATGAGTCCCCAGAATACCGAAAATTGGGGCTGCAAAAAGTGGTTATTTTGAAAAGATTGTTTTTATAACGTTTTAATGCTTTTCTGAAGGTCTGTTTAGACGATCCAATTTCTTGGACAGAGATTGATTGATATTGATGGAAACTTGTTTTGCTTTGAGCTTGGATCGTGTAAACAATCATCCAAGTACTTGGTCCAACTTCTTGGACGATAGTAGAACATGTTCTACTTTCCATCCAAGTTTTTTCTCCCTTAACCAATCAGCGTCTTAGGTTTTGTGACGTCAACAAGCAGACAGCAAATTATGCCATTTTGTTGTCTGTTTTCTTAAATTTTAGTCCAAATAAATTAATCTGTTGCGGTTTATTTGTGTTATTATGATTTTATTTGAATTTATTTAGTAATTTTAAACTTATGTAAGTACAGTCAAACCCCGCTCTAGTGAACCTTCAAGGGACCGAAATTTTGTTTCACTATATCCATTACGCAGGCTCCCAAACTCCTTCCTTTCATAACACATTATTCAAATAAATGACTGAAAATATAACGCAGTAGCAAAAATTGTGTTATTTTTCATTACTCTTCGTCTTGTGTGCAAGAAAAAAAAAAGGAAGAAGAAGAAGAAAGAAAAAATTTTTTAATTTTTAGCTGATGAGCAATCCTCAACATCAGAAATGGAAGCACTTCCTGACTCTCAGATAATTTTTCCTGAATTTCTGTTATTCCGCTTTTTAAATCTGTCTAACCAGTTATTCGAGCACATAAAAGTAGTCTCATAAAATCGCTTAACAAATTCGTCGACATTTGTCCAGATACTGGAAGATTGCTGCTTCTTCGAATGGTGAACCACTTCAGTAATGCTTCTTCAACATCCTTGTGATCTGCTTTTTTCAACTTTTTTCTGACATCTAAATTTTTTTCATGGATAGAAATTATTAATTGCCTATTTTTCCATTTGTTACAAATTGCAGATTTGGATAGTTTATATTCCCTGCTAATAATTAATAATTTAATAAATTTAAATTCCCTTGATTGCATCCATTTTCAATTTTTCTGATGATGCCCATTTTATCATCAATGGAGAACGTTTTACGTTTACTGGTCGCCATAGTTAAATTTGAGACACTTGTTTGCAGACTTTTTTTAAACTGAACTGAGAGCAAAAAGGAGTTGAAATGAGGGCCTTATCAACGCATTAGTGTCCAACCCTTTGACCAATAATGAATAATTACTCATTCCCTCTGACAGAAAATGCATATTGATCCCACTGACACCTTACAGGTGCATCATCTGCCTGGGTTGGAAACATCTACTTGGTTTGTTTAGGGATTGGAAAGTGAGATAAAAGAAGCAAGCAAGAAAAAATGCTTATCGCTACATTCCAATCTATAGATGGTTTTAAACATTGGTATATGTGTTTATTTTGAGGTAAAAATTTCAAAATTATTACAAAAAAATGAAGAAAAAAATCAGTTGAAGACAGAAAAAAGTTCATTATATCCAACTTTCTCACTTTTTTGGTTCACTATATCCACAAAAAATAACATTATACGTGTATAGCAAGACATGGGACCGAACATTTCGTTCACTATATCCGGGAGTTCACTATAAACCTTGTTCACTATAGAGGGATTTGACTGTATTATTTTATAATGTTGAATATGAACAATGCGCATGCGCAAGTTTTTCTTTCGACGAATCAGTGACATTCAAGAACTTGGATAGTGTCGACGAATCATCCAATTTCTTGGACAGAGAAATCCCTCCAATTTCTCGGATTCAAGAACTTGGACCGTGTGAACAGGCCTTAAGATAGAAACGTCCTCCCGTGACAATTTTTAATTAGTTACGAACCCTGATTTAAAAAAAATATAGTTCCCAAAGCGGAGCGCAGCAAACCATGCTTTTCTAAATCTTTCCGTTTAATGAACATTTTTGAAAAAGAGGACGCCATACTAAGGGAAAAACTTTCTGTCGCGAATTCTCTTTCATTTCATTACTAATTTAAAATTAAAGGGAAGGAAAAAGTGAGTTTAGGCAAACCTAGAATAATCCATGAAGTTTTATTTGCTGACGAAAAAAACTTCAAAATACCAAAATGCAAGCAAATTATTGATAGAGAACTTCTCCGCCGCGTAATTCTAAGTTTTCTTCTCATATTTATTTTTTTATTTTGAGATTTTAAATTTTTTTTTTTTTTTTCGTTATTTTTTAACTTCATGGCTTACTCTAGGTTTGTTTGAACTCACTTTTTCTGTACTTTAAATTTCTCATGGAGGTGAGTCACCGAAAGAGAATTTTTGCGACGAAAAAATTCTCTCATGATATGGCGTCCTCTTATTAAATCTAATTAAAGCTGTAAAGTAATGTTTACCAAAAATTATTAATACAGACTTGTACTTTATTGTACTAGCCTGGTACTAGTACTTATTTTACTAGTCTTGCATTGTAAGCACTTAATGATCTTATCACTTTTCAGAATTCTCCTTAGTTAAGAAGAAAATACTTTTCTTTTTTTAATTCATTTCCTGATTATCTTTTTTTTTTCAGAATGAAAAGTTTCATTATCTCATTAACTCTAATTACATTATTCGCTGTCTTGGAAGCATCTGGAATGTTTCAGAGTTAAGAATAAATTATGTGTTTTGTGCTTGAAACCCACAATTACTCTGGACCAGAAAAAATTAATCTTACTTTACTGAAACAAGGTTGGGTATTAAGTATTATTAATCGTTACTAGAATTTTGTAGAAACGACTAAAAACTTGCAATTCAAATATTAATCTCAACGCTTAGTTTTTTAATGGACAGAATTTCATTTAAATTTAAAGCTCTCAAAAAATCAGCTATTTTCAGTCAATGTTATTTTATTTCAATCGCCTATAAAGTCCTTAATTTTGGGTGAGGATGCTTTATTTTATTTTTGAAAACGAATATTTTTGATTTTAAAAAATCACCCCTGTTTAATAAAATAAATGAATAAAAAACTAAATCAAACTCAATTGTTTTTTTTTAAAAAAACAGACGTTGCACATATACGAGTATTAAAAATAACTTCAAAGTAAATATGAAATGATATCTAAGTTTGATTTAAATGTACACTTTTCCGGTTTCCACTTTTTAATTTGAAAGCTGTTATTATTCTTCAAAATGACAGTAATATACTGTTTAATTTCTTCAAATTATAACTTTAATAATTCAATAATGCAATGTATTAAAAAGAAACTAAATTTGATAATTTTAGTTGAAAAATATTTTTTCCAGCATAATTGGGTATTTTAAAAAGCAAATTAATATACCTAATAAACCAGATGTTGATATTAGCATATTTTCTATTAACTCATTATGTTTACGAAAACGCGTAGAACAAATAGGAAGACATGTAAGTAAAAGTACTTAGAATAAATAATAAAAATAATTTTAAAAAAACTTTAGGATAGGAGGTCTTTATATAGGTTTTCAAAACATCAATACCTTCTAGTAAATTACAAAAAGAATCAGCATAAACTAATTATAAATATATTTAGATAAAACTGCAAGCATTGAAACTTGTAGGCAATTTTCATTTAAATACTAACACAATACCCGCTTATGCGTTAAAAAAAAAATTAAAAAAAAATTTTAAAAAAATATTAAAAAAATACTTTTATTAATAACCACTACATAACCATGCACAATACTAATAGGCTATGCAATTTAAAGTAATTTTTTAGTGACTTAACACTATTAGATAAGGAAAAAAAAACGTTTTTAGAAGTTCTATTTATCAATAGAAAAATTAACTATATTCAGTATTGCACTTAAAATGATACTATTGACTATTGATAGCTGCCAACACGGGATAATCAAGATTTATAACCAAAGAGGAAAAAATAAGAGGCACTACTTCCTTAAAAACGTATATAAAATTTAATACGAGCTCGTCTTTTCTTAATGATACTGCTATCTGTGACACTCAAAAAATAATAGTGTTTCATTATTCCTTTCAAGAACGAAATGAACAAAACTCGCTTTTTATGATATTCGCAAGTCATTAAAATAGTTTTTACCTTTCTTCATTGAAGAAGGGAGGAAAGGAAGCCAACTTTATTAAAAAAGAAAATTTCATAGTATAGTTAATTGATATCTTTGATTTCAATTCAATCAGTTAAAAACTTTAAGGAACTATTAACTATAGTAACTGGTGCCGCCATCTAGCGATGCTTATAAAAAGTAAATCATCATCATTTGCTCTCATTACAAAAAATAAAACTTAAATTCGGTATTTTTTTTAACATGCGCACTTTTGAAAATATACATCTAAGAATATTCAACTCAAATATTATTTACTTATATTGCGAATAAAGAAATTATGGAGTGCGAGTATTTAATTGCTATAATAAGAATGGAGAAATGTCGCAAAAACTGTCGTGGCATTAATAGGAGGAGAAGGCGAAAAGGCCCAGATGAGTAACAATGGCGTCTCGTTTAAGAAAAAAAAAAAAAAAAAAAACTATTAGCTAGAGTGGTTTATCTACTTTACTATGTCTCTGTTTAACACAGTCAAGCAATAGTTTTGATCGCACTTCAGTGAATAGAATTTTTTTTATTATTAATATAATACTCTTTGACGTTATCGAGGCTTATACAAACGTATTTCAAAGTGGTATCAATAAACAAAAATAAACACATTGTCTTTTACGGATATCACACGAGAGGAAAATAAAAGCAACCGTAAAGGTAACCTCCACTCTATCCTCAACTAAGGAATTTAGCAGTTTGGAGTTGCCGATAGGGTTGCTTAATTACCCAAAAGGTCGCTCGTAATAGGGTTATCATTGTTTGTTACTTATCTTAACTTTTGGCTAATATTAATTTTTCATGGAAACTATTATCTCATATTTTCTCAACGATGTTTATAAAGGGAGAAAAAGTGAATCACAGACGCTGTAGAATTCATATTCATTTAATTTAATGTATTAACTCGAAATTTCGTCCAATCATCCTCTTCATCAACGTCGCTGCCATTTTTATTTACATTCGTAAACGTCATCGCATAGAATTGAAACGTCATAAAAAGCAAACGATCTGATTGATCCAAGTGTGAAAATCCCGAAATCAAAATTAGAAGGTAAATATAGCGTTTTACATTACGAATCTTAAAGCAAACTCACTAACCAAATTTAATCAACAAATACAACTAGTCAAATGGCCTCAACGCCTAAGCTCAAACATTATACTTAAAACGCAGACGAAGCACAAAACAAATTATTTCATCTTTCCAAAAAAAGAAAGAAAGAAAAAAAGAAAAAGATTTTATTTTTTAAATTGTAACTTCGACTTGCTGCCGAACAGTATGGCAGCCTTATAGATTGCCCTTTACTACTATCCATACTTCAAAATCCTAGCACAAACGACTCTTCTTTTGAAAAAGAATTACACAAACATTTTATTTTATTACTATTGTTTGATTCCTTAAATTATTTGACGTCGGTTCTTTATTTTATCGTCATATCTAAGCTCTAATTCTTCTTCATACATTCTTCTGTCATAAACTTGGATAACATTATTTAGAGAAAATAATTTAATTTAAAACACCGAAACACAACTATATATAAACCCCGAAACAATATTATGTATATAGACATATATAGATGCCATGATGAAAACAGATAGGCATGACATGATAATAACAGGTACGTTTGCACGATATCTTGATATACCTGTTTCTCTATATAGCTGTTTATGTAGCTGTTATCTTAATATATCTTTTTCTTGATATCGATATTATCTCGACATAAATGTTTCTTGATATGTCACTTAATGCCAGTACTATCTGTAATCATTGGCTTATTATCAGGACATATACCACAAAAGTTTCCATAACTTAAAAAGATGCTAGTATTTAAATTTTAAAAATTGGCTAACTATTGTGAAAAAGTTAAAGTCATCAGAACAATTAAATGCAACATTATTTACATTTTTATTCTGTTTGGCCGGTGCATCATCCGAAAAAGTATCAAAATCTATTCTCATCTAAAAAGACACTCAGATATGAAATTCAGTCGATGACTAATATTTCCTCCTTCATTTTTTGCAGCATTACTCTGTGTTATTTTTCTAAACTCAACATGACCTTAGATTTCAAATCGAGACCATATGTTCGCACTATGAAATTTGGAATGATAAAAAGAAAGGATTAAATGAAAGATAAGATCAACCAACTTGCCATACATGATTTGTTTATGTTCGCATCACTCAACGTCAGAAACTTGGCCTCTTTTTTTCCAAGCAAGGCAGACGGACGATATTCCTGGAGTCAAGGCTTAGAATAATTTAAAAAATATATAAAAACGAGAAAAACTATCCAGTATTAAGTTAGAACACAGCTGCAATTATCCTATTATTCTCAACAAAAGAGGATTATTTCTTTTGAAATCGTCTGGCATCAACGTCTTCATTTGAAATCGTCTGCAAAATGGCAATGATCAAAGGAGTTCTGTGTTTAGTTGTTCTCTATTATTCTGTATTGTTAGTAAGTATAAAGTAATCTTTCCAAATTTCATACATTTTTAGAAATTAATTTGCTTAAGGTTATTTTATTAAACAAATTTACTTCGAAAAATTAAATAAGCTTATTATCTTACACGAATACATTGAACTGCTTATTGAAGTTTATAAGTATGTCTTTATTAATTTCATTTAATAAACAATTACTACAGGGTGCAAAAATTACATCAATCGAACAAAAAACATGAAAAACTTATGTACTTTAAGTTTTTATTTATTAAATCTGTATACAATTTAGATTTTTCATTTCAGCATACTAGTAATCAGATTTTCTTGCTAATTATTATTTTTGTAATCAAAGAATAATTTTATTAGAAGGTGATATGCATCAAAAAATTATACGATGTAATATGAATATAAATAGCGTAAAGAATATTGCTTTAACTATTTTTTCTAGCGCTCTAAATTTTTTGTTTTGTTATTTTTAAACTTTAGAAATGTAATAAATTTGTTTTAAATTGAATATTGTTTTGAATTTAAATAGAAAATAAATTTTATAGTGAAAGAATGTATGACATACTTAACGTGATACTATATATTAGATTTATTAAATGATACTTACCTCCCAGTATAAGACACTATTTGAACTATGCGATTTTAAGAAAAAATTAACAATATTTCCGTAACTTGACAAATCAACAAGCACTTTTATAATATATGATACAGTTATTTTGTACCTACGGCACATTTTATGAAATTCTAAAAACACATTATTAGCTCTTTTTTTTTCTTTTTTTTTACCCCTTTTTTTTCAAAAGAAAAAAATTATCACTGACAACACTTATTAAGCATTATTATATAATGAAAACTTTTTATATTTTCAAGAACGACTAGAAAGCCTTTTTTCGCCATGTCTAGAAGGAAAGTGCTAATTGTGTTTAGTTAATTTTTAATTAATTAGAACTCAGTTAATATTATATTAGAATGTAATTGTAAGAATAAGTTTTCCCTCTAAATCTTCACACAATTGTTTTTAATTTATTTGAATATTTATTATTTTTAAATTTATTATAATTCATTTTTTAAGAAATTTACTTAAATATTTCTTTGTGAAAAAGTTTTTACAATTTTTTCAATTTCAATAGAAATAACAAAAAGATCTTAAGCAGGAACTTGAGTTTCATATTTTCCACAAAGAAATATATAGAGTTTCCACTCTAATGCTAAAGCATATAAAATGCCGACGCGTTTTTTTTTTTTTTTTTTTTTTTTTTCTTTTTTTTTTTTTTTTTAATCAATATGCGAAAAAAATGGTCATACACATTGGCCATAACGCTTTTAGCTTCACCTTTAGGCAAAAAGCTTAAATAATATTTTGATTGATGAGTTTATCGTTTTCTTTTATTATTTTTAATTGAATTTATGATGTTCTTTGTAATCGTTTGGCTATTTGTTTTATTTTAATTTCATGGAATGCTCAGATGTTAATGTCGTAATGTCGCTCGATATAAGGATGTGGTGTTTGTGTTAATGAAGACAATAAATCGTTTTGCAAAGTAAATTACGATTTATTTTGAATACTTTAATTTCTCAATATTTTTCTGGTACTTAAATTTATTTGTATGCCTAATAAAATACATATTTATCTGAACGACTTTTAACTAATCACTCCTTTTAAACTGAAGAAGAATTTCCGGAAAACTTAAGTATGCAGATTTTTTTTTTATTTATTATTTTCTCTGCTTATTGAAGAATTTATTATATCATAGAATTAAATAAACAAGAGTAAATAAAAAATATGAGAAACACATTTTACATTTAATCCAACTAAAATCTAAAATAAAAGATTTAAAATGATTAAAAAACTGTATACATAAATTTTTGCCTGATTACTGTTTGCCAAATGCACAATATGAAATAATTTCGAAACACTAAGATAAATTTGAGAATTCAATAATTTTTATTGGAATTAAACAAAAAATCTTTAGAACTATTCACAATATGGAAGTACACGTTATTCCTTCGTGCAGCAAATATAATCAACGTTCTTGATATAATCATTCAAAAATAAACTATAACCGTAGAATGTTAACTATATAAATCTATTGTACTAATAACCGTTTCCTTTAAGTGTTGTTAGAGGGTGCTAGGGCCCGTATGTCCAAAAGAAACTTTTAGAAAAGCGTCGTGATAACGTCAGAGTGGACCATCCTTAAGTATTATAGTTCGTGATATTTTTATTATTTCGAAATAAATTACCCTTTTCGTAACCTTTTCTTTTAAAATTTATCAATGGCAACATGTATCAATTTTATCAACGGAAACATGTATATGTGCTGAAAATACAACAACGTTTCAAACATTACACAAAACACGAATATAATATCTTGAAACTACATTTTATGTTTCGAGATCCAATTTTATATTTCAATACTATTTTAGAGCATAAATATATTTACTTGCACATTATTTGAAATAGAAATGCAATGGCTATGCGATGATGGATATACGATACTATTTCTATGTTAAATAAAACGCGAATATAATATCCTTAAACCAGATCTTATCTTACAAGATTTCAATAAACAAGATTTATTACAAGATTATACATTTAATATTTTATAGCATTTCCGAGCATAACTATATTTACCTCTATAATATTTTTGAAATAGAAATTTAATGATCATAAGAAGCTGGAAATATAACACTGGTAGCAATGTTAAACAAAACGCGAAGATCCGGTCTTAAAACTACACATTATAAAGGAACGATATTTGATTTAGTATTTCAGTATTATTTCAGATGATAAAAATTACCAATGTAAAATTTATGTTAGTAATATTTGTATACGTTATAGAACTAAAATTTTATAAGAAAAATTTTAAAGTAAATAAATAAATAAAAACCTTTAAACCATAAAGTTGAATTTCAAACTACTGAGAAAATTTCGAATTTGATAATAAATTAGTAAATTAAATTAATACTGTTTCACATGATCACTTCTTTAATTATATAGGATACAAGATTCTTTTTGAAAAGAGAATAACAGCTACTCTGCTGTAAATTTTTTATCAAAATTTACATCTTTGTCATTGGTTTTCAGAATTTTTATAGTAATATTCAGTCAACTTTGCTCCAAATATTTAAAATTTTTAATTGTCACATTTTACACAACAATAAGATTTAAAAAAAAATTAATTTAAAAAATCATTCGCAAAGTGAAGATTTTAAATTCTTAAAAAAATCCATAACACTTTTTTAATCCAGAAAAGTTTTCTATAATAACCGGATTTAATATATATTTTTAGAATCCTTGTCAAAAATGAATTTAAGAAAGCACGGACATTGGACTTAATGAATTATTATTTTTAACAAACAAAAACGTCATTCAAATCTTACGAATTGCTGAACCAAACCAGTTTGATTGCGTGACGAAACTTGAAGGTGCTTCAAATTTTCGTCTTTCAACCCCTTTCTTTCCATTCGGCAATCATACAGGTATTAGTGCTTTCCGTCCCGCCGTCCACGGTAGTGATTTCCTAAAATTCTGTAGGGTTCTTGGTATTTCTCGTTTGAGAATATATTTGAGTTCTCTTATGTGTACTTTTTTACTTGATTTTTGGCATGAATTCTATTATAGATGATCATTTGGGATTAAAGATGATTATTTGGAATCATTTATTTGGGATCTATTAAAGATGATCATTTGGGATTATTTGGGTATTAAAGATGATCCTTTGGGAACACCCTATACATTTCTCTACGTCATGACATTCTCTTAATTTTAAACAAATTAAAATGTTCAAATTTAATAACTTACAACGTGCTATTAGTAAAAAAAATAGTAAATGCAAACTAACAGTGCAATTTGGTGAACATAGGGCCTATGTTTGACTTTACCTGTCCCTGTGGCTTTGTAATTTTTTAATTTGGCATTTAAGCCACAAAAAAATATTATTTTAACAAAAGTTTATCAATATAAATAGACTATTTTTATTACATTTAATAGCAGAAATATACTATAAAACTAATAAAAACTTTGATATAATAACATATAATATTACCATGTAACTTTTTATTGCATACATTATATTATAAACTTTTAGCATTAGTTAATACATTCTACGTAATAAACGTTATAAAAACTATGATAAAATAGTTAACTCTAATATAAAACTTTATAAAATCTATGAAATGCAATTGCATTTTTCAAAAAATAATTATGTGAAATATATTGTGCAGTCCACAACATATTTTTATTTTATAAAACATTAAAAGCACATAGCTTAATTAGATTTATAATTACTTTAACAACCAATTCTTTCAAATACACTTTTTATAATCACTATAAAGAAAAAAAACTTAATTTAACTTCCATTATTTCAGAAAGTTTTCTTTTTCATCCTTTATATAATAGGATTTTTCTCCAGGATTTATCGATCGATAAGAACTCCATTAAATCTAGGAGTACCAAACATTTTCCGAGAGACTATAATTAATCATTTCCTGACACAATATCCAGAAATAAGAAAAAAATAATAATTTAAACACCTCCTACAACTAGCTTCAAAGAAATGAGAGTTGTTTACTATTTACTGGTAGCCAGAACAATCTTATTAAGAGCTTAATTTCGAAAGAAGAAATCCCTTTTGCTTCGGCGTTTCTTTCTAATTAGAAAATGTTTTCCAACAATTCAAATCAATAAATACGCAATTTAACTTTACTGAAACAAGTATACGATTAATTACTTTAGTTGAAAATATCTTGTGGTTTTCTATAACAAAGACCTGTAAACAGGTATAATAAATAATGAACTATTATGATTTCTATGAATTGAAGATAGTTGTTATTAAGTATAATTTGTTTATCAGTTGTTTTTGAGATGGATGATTAGTCTTTTAGGAAATGTTGTTGATGTCAGCTCTGCAGCTTTGTGATTTAAATTTCCGTGATTGAACTATTTCAATAGTTATTTAAACTACTGAAATGAACTACCAAAATGGGCAAAAATGATATAAATGTAAGATCTGCATATCATTAAAATATTTTTTTTTTAAAATTATTTTTATAAAATACTATAATTAGAGACACATATTGATATCTTTTTTTAGGTTAATTATTAAATTTCTTGATATTAAATAAATATCAATATTTTACTTTCGATAAATGCATGCATGTGCTTGAATTGTTTAATTTTTGTTCAGAAGCTATTGAGGCATATTAAGTTTTAAATTTCTTGGAAAAAACTACATATACATACAAAAAAAAAACTTAAAAACTTTTTTTTTTTACCAAATTTTCACGTCTGGCTAACGATTTTCTTTCAGCTGGAGTCTCCTCATCAAATTAAATAAGAAAATGATGGATAGAGGAAAATATACCCAACCTCTTTTTCTTGATATCGAGAAGGCCATTTACTAAAAAGAATATATATTGATTGAAAAAAATGGATAAATTTAAAACACATTTTAAGCAATTTAATATAACTAAAGGGTATTTATTCCCTTCCCATTGCCCTTAAATGCTGTTTCATTAGGAAGTTGCCAATTAGTGCGCAAGCGAGAAAAAAAATTGTATCAAAATATGACGAAACATTAACGAGAGGGCCCAAATTGAAAATATCAAAACTTGTTTGATGTTCGAGAGCAGTAAAGTGCGATTAATTAAAACAATTTGAAGTTTCAAGTGGTAATCTAATCAGTTTTTGTGTTCTTAACCCCACCTTCCACGATAGAAATTTCACAAATTTTGATAATGTTTTTGTTTTTCCCTCACTTGAATATTAGTTTACCACCTTTATTGCTTTTTTTGCTTTATTTAATATTATTGTATTATGAAATCGAATTAATATAAACAAATGATTATACACCGGCTGTACAAAATAATAGCTGAAGATTTGAAAAATGGGGAGAGATTTAAAGAAGCAATTTAATAAAGAAACTGGGTAATTCATTCTCATAATTCACTGGGTAATTCATTCAAGTTTCAAATTAGAAGTTTAGATGTTGTTGTTTACTAGAAAAACTGTAAAAACAATATTTTTGCTGTGAATCAAACAATCTTAATTAAAATATTTTTATGGATGTCTGTTAGTTTTGTGCTCTAACTGTGCACTGCGAAAAAGTTCGGATCAAATTACGGTATAAATTGTGCGCATTATCCGGCACTTTGTGCGCATTATCTGTAAAATCCATTTTTAACGTAAAATATTACAACATCAGATTTTGAGTTCCGTAACAATGGATTCCGTAAAAATGGATTTTACGATATAGAGGACTAACACTCAGGGGTGCCGGTACTTTTGCCCTTATTTGGATCCGATATTTCTTACAGTGTATGATATTATATTCGAAAGTGATGTTATTTTGAAAAAAATTGTTTTATATTTTTTCCCAGTTAGTAGCATCATCTGATAACGAGCTTCTTAATTAATTTTAAAGTTAAATTTAAAAAAAAGTCACTCTGCAAGTAAAAATAAATAAAATTTAATGTACAAGAAAAAAAAATTTCCGGTACTAATTTTCATGACGAAAATTAGATCACCAACCTTGAAAGTTTCAAATTAATTTAAAATGTATCGAGGGACAACTCAATTGATACAAGAAACTGTCAAAAGCACGTTTGGAAATATATTGCTGCTTTTGTAATGTGAGGCAAAAATTAAAATCACCTCCTAGAAGCTGATCATATTTTTTTTTTTAATCCACATTCATATTTAAATATTATTGGTTTCCCCTCATACTCTGGCTCATTTTTCTGCTATGATAGCTTTTCAATAAAAATTTATTATGACAGTTTTTGAAAATTAGCTATTTGTTATGGCTCTTCAAATTACATAATTTTCTTGCACTACCTCTACCAGACGCATTTTAGGTTTTCTTCTTGTTAATTTATTATTACTATTATCATCATCATTATTATCATTATCATTATTGTCATCATCATTATTGTTATTATAATAATTATTAACTTTTAGGTATGCAGTGATCAAGAGGAACAGCAACCAGCTCCTCCGTCCACTTTTTTTTCATCACTAGTATCGAGAGTAAGAGAGGCAGAACCAAGAGAAATTAGAGAGTATCGGACCAGTTGTATTCGAGAACCTGGCTGCCGATGGAAATGTACAGACGATGGCAGCTCACACTGCCGCTGCGTGTGTGGATCTCAGAAGAAAAACAAATCCAACACCAGAAATTAAATAAATGAAATGGGATAAGTCTTCGGGTTTTGAAAAAGCCTTTTATCAGTATTGATGCCATTTGTATATATCATTTTTTTATTACGGAAATCAATAAAACAATTTTTAGTGAAATCTGAATCTTTGAATTGTCATGAAGCATTTTCAAAATAGGTATAAATTTCAAATGACACAAATAAAATTTCAGTCACAACTAAAAAAAAAAAAAATATTTGAATGTCATATTTTATAATTGTTTACATTGCACAAAAATAAGTTTTAGGAGACAAGTATGACTTAAAGAAAACAAGAACAGGCCGGATCAAATCGTGTTTAGGCCTTGATCTGATTGATATAAGTAACCTGGGGATTTATCCAATAGTAATCGTTTATTAAGTCATAATGGAAATTATTCTAAGTATTCACTTTAAGTTAAACGTGATTTAAAGAGATGTTAAAAAAATAATCACAAATAAATTGCTGCAGTAAATTTTTGAACTTCTAAAAAATTATAATTTTTGTTTCTTTATGAAATTTGATTATCTAAGCAAAATCATGCTACGTTCTTCTTCCATTTTTTTTCTGAGCACAAAAAAAAAAAAAAAAAAAATTATGTAAGAAACTGTATACTTGTATACTCTTCTGTAGTTCTAAAGTCTAAAGTTTTACACTTATTACCGATATTTAAAACATTCACATAAGACTCATAGAAGCACATAAGCACATTTTTTTTTAACTATTAACATTTAGAAGAAAAAAATAAAGAAAAGAAAAAAATCTGGAATTAGCTAAAAAAATATAAGCAAAAGAATCTAAAATTCAACAAATTTATGAAACATAAGATATTGAATACAATATTTTTTTAAGTTAAATAACATTTATTAGATACTACCAAAAAATGTTTCACCAAAGGGAGGGAGGATAAGTAACTTCAGCGAAACTTGTCCTATTGTTGCAATCCCCCATTGTTTCATTGTTGCAGATAGCTACTTGAAGAGAGAGACGATAATAGATAACATTAAAGGATTAAGGGAGAACAGCAGTAAAATTGACCTCGTATATGATCGTACATATGTGCATTAAAGTGAATATAACTAAAGTTAATATTTCTTTCCTATTTTGAGAGGTTTACTCTCAAAATATAGAATACAATTTTACAAATTTGAAAAAACTATCAAGAAATACCCAGGTAGCAGGGAACCATCAATTTTACGTTTCACCTTTAAATTTTACTAAGAATTCGCAAAATTTCCGAAAAACAGAAACGTCGAATTATAGCAAAAAAAAGTTATCCCAAAATAAGTAAAATTTACATAAATAAATTCGAACCGAAATTTAAATGGTAAATTTGCTTCATCAATAATACACAAAATCATTTTACCTATAAATCTAAATAGTAAATATGTCTTCGTCAATCTTTCTTAAAATATACGAAAGTAATCTTACCGAAGTTGGTAAAATCCATTCCGTTAATATTGCGTAAAATATAGGTACCAAAACTTTTTTTACCAACTATCTCAATGCCAATATCATTCCGTCAATTTTACGTATAATTCCCGTATAAAGAGTATAAGGTATAAAAATAAAAGTATAAGGTATTTCCCAAAAATTTACGTATCGTGCTACAAGGGTGGTTGTATTCTGTAAAGTTTTGATTTCTGAGTTCTAAAGAATTAAAGATCGTGGAGTTTCGGCCCCAGAAGATTGATTTAGCCTGTGTGAAAGCAGTTAACAAATAAATTATGTATAATCTAGTCTACTTAAACAATCATATCTCATTAGGTATTTAGCTAACTTAGAAGTTTGAGTGTCTTACTACATAATTTCCTTGTCAGGTTGTTGAGTCATTAAATAACTTGTCTCGTAATTTAATTTCCGGGGCTGCCGGTGAGTTATGTCCCAAAGAATTATTTTTACGCTTTCCCCCGCGTTTGTGCATTGGTCCCGTGTTTGTTTACATCCTATTTAAATCAGTAAAGTGCTTCCCGTGATAGAAGATTAGTGACTTAAAATAAGGATTGAAAAACAATCCTGTCAAAAATATCGTTTTAATTTATTTTTATTTCGATTTCACTATAATTCAGAAATTTTTTATTTTTTGTAATGATTGATTATGGGGGGAAAAATTAAGGAAATTATTTCTACAGGCGAGAGTATTGCTTTTCATTAAGTTTTGACCACTAATAACTTTAAAACTGCAAAAGGCGAATTTTAATTAGGATGTGTAGATGTAGTTAATTTACTTCGCACTAGAGCTGCACAATGGGCTATTGGCGACGGTCTGGGAAACATCCCTGAGGATGATCCGAAGACATGCCATCCCAATTTTGATCCTCTGCAGAGGGGATGGCACCCCTGCTTCGGTAGCCCAACGACCTGCACGCGAAGTCGAGCACTTTACGGTAGAACAGTTTAACGAGGGCCAATACCGCACACCCTCGGTCCCTACGAAGACTGATCCAAGTGGTCACCCACCCGCACACTGACCGCAGCCAGTGATGCTTGACTTCGGTGATCTGCTGGGAACCGTGTCTTAACGATCAGTCCACTGCGGGACGAATTTTAATTAGGATTTAGATTAATATTAAAATTGATAACCAGGGCCATTCAAAGGATATTTTTGGCTATTGTCGACCCCCTATCCCCAAGTTAACCAAACTAAACAAATTTCAAAACCGTCTTATACGCTTACTCGAGAAATGTTCTACAGCTCTCCCTTTTTTATTTTTTATTGTTTTTTTTTTTATTTTTTATTAGTAACTTTAAATTTTCAGTAGTCAATTTTCGGAAAAAATTCATACAAAAGATATAATTTTTCATAAAATAAAATTTACATTTTAACTCGTTTTATAAATTTTGAATCGAACACTCTTTTGCAATCTTCAGAGTTTTCTTTTCAGTGGTCGAAACCCTAAACACTTCTGTAAGTCCTTGAAAAAAAAAGTTTTATTTTTATCTATATTTTATCACATTTTATTTTTATTCATATTTTTAGCTTTTTTTTAATTAAAAAATTCGACAAAGAAAGGAAAGCGCCCTTAGCGGCACTCGATAACATTTCCGATCATGGTTTCCTAGGTAATAAAGTAATTCTAATTCCTTATGATGTGCCCTTCTTCCCCTTGAAGCTTGTCGCAACATTTAAGGGATACCCTGCAATAGCACTTTTCGTATAAACACCTTTCTAAAGCTGGATATGAGTTGATATCCTGATTTTCATATTATTAAATTAGACGCTTTCGGCCAAGTTTATTTTAGGCATTGTACTACGACTTTTTGTTATTTTATTTCACATAATTATTTTTGACATTTACATAAATGTTAGTGTAATCTGACGATATAAATAATTTAAACTCATATTTAAATTTATGATGCATAAGCCTTGTTGACGTGAGACAATCAGTCTGGTTTTAGCGCAAAACTCTTGAGTTTCCCACGTTTTCAAGACTTGCTAGGAATATTCAGTTGATCGTGACAAAATTTAAGCACGTTGCTTATAGTATAACCCTCTTAGGCATTATACTTTGCATTTATGGAATTTGTCTGAAAAGCAATGTCACTGATTTTACTGTCAAGCGAATGCACGTCACAGCGTGTTCGAACGGGTGAATGTGGCAGAAATTTTCCAACCATCCTGTGAGTTCTGTGGCAGTCAATTTCATGAAACCAATTTTCGTCTCCTATCAAGCCACTGTACAGCGCTTGAGCGCTTTCCCTCAACTTTTTGCTCTGAACCTAGCTGAAGTCTGCAACAGAAATTTTACCAATGGAAAATAAAGTAGATTTTTAATGCTACTTGTTTATCGGAATGCAATATTTACCCATGGCACTAATCATGCTTTGAAGACCACGAAAAAGATAGGTAAATAAACCTGCTGAGGAAGGTCAACTAAAATAGGTGTGACTAAACTCTTGAACTGAGACTTTTATTAGAGTGTTTATTTAAAGGCGCAAACATTAAACAATTAAAACATTTTATTTGACTAATTCAAGAAAAAAAAATTTCTTTTTTTTACAATAGTCAAACGTTTCTATATTTTTTAGTTTTAAAAGAACTCGACTGCAATAAATTATAATTTTACTGTGATTAGTTTTTCCACTACATAGAAACACCCGAAAAATCGTTATTATGTTGGTTAGTTTAGCAATCGTTAGTAAACCATTGAAATATTTTAAAACTAATTCAAAATTTAAACAAAATGAGGCGCGTTACACAATTTTAAACATATCTTATGCAGCTGTTAAAAAAAGAAAGAAAGAAAGAAACACTATTAACTTGCTAATTTGCAATCGCAACGTTCGAATACGCAATTTGGAAAGAAGACCAGTTCCATGTCTTGACCCCCTACCCTCTCCTCTTCCTCTCAGTTGTGCAGGAATGTACAATGCGCAAATTAAAAAAGATATCCCCCTGAATAACTTTCGGTCTAATATTTGGATTTTTGCGCACTAAGTGCCAATCTTTATGGTTCCTGGAGGTGAATTCAAATATGCTAATTAGTTAGTACTACTAACTATTTATTAAATTACAAAATCAAACACAAAAGCGTACTTTCTCTAATTAAACATATATTTTTCTATGGATATTTGCATACCTGACCCCCAAATTAGAGGGGTAGGCAAAATTTCGGAAAGATTGGATCATAAATTGGGGTGGGGGTGGGGTTAGAAGCCCAAAAAGCGGCCAAGCTAAGTCATCGCTGCAAATAGGTAATTTAAGATAACCATCGACAATGCAAGGGAACAATACCTAATTTTACACCGTTACTAAGCGACCAAGATGAGACAATAAAAAAAGAATGAAATAAAGTAGTGCGGTTGCCCGTTGAGGTTTGTTTTTTAATAGTTAATAGAAAAATAGCTCAAAGTTTCACGGCAATAGGCATTTTTTGAGCTGATTTCTGACCAAAAAGCAAAGATTGTTTCCTTTTTAATCTCCTGAAAAGAAAATTTGAATCGATTTATAAATTATTTATGATTTTCCAAGCTTTCAGAATTTGAACACATGAACTTTTTATCTAACGTTATTTGTGTTTTTAACGTTGTTTTTACTTCATTTATATGAGGATTTCACACTAAAATCAAATTTACCCAACTTATTATAATTATAATCAAATTTTTATGCTTTGATTTTACAGCTTTGATCTAGTCTTCTAGGCAAGAAAGTTTAAAGAAGAAAAAAAATGTAGAGGGTATGGTAATTCTAAGGCATATTCACAAGGTATTTTATATAATTTACGATTTTTTTTTTCTATAACCGAAGAAATTGATAAATTTTAAGGTTTTAGTTAATTAAAAATTAACTAGGATGCGTTAATAATACAGTTATGCACATTAATGAAAAACCTGGAAGCTCACCAGTTTCTCGGTCACCATACCGCACTTCACATCATGAAAGAGAGATTATGCGTGGCATAGTTAGCGATATGAAGGAACAAGTTCACCTGAATATAGTAGTCCTGTATTGCTTGTAAAGAAGAAAACTGGAGAATATCGAATGGTTATCGATTATAGGAAACTTAATTCTCAAACCGTGAAAAACAAGTTCCCTTTACCGTGCACAGATGATCTTTTGGATCAACTATCAGGATTCAACTTATTCTGCATACTTGATGGTTGTCAAGGTTTCAATCAAATACCTATGGATAATGAATCATCTCGAAAAGCCGCATTTACTACACCTGATGGTCACTTTGAACCCACACGTTTTTTTTTTTTTGGATTGTCTAGTGGTCCAGCTGTTTTCCAACGATGCATGTCAAAGGCACTCGGTGATCTACTGTGGAAAGGCGTTACATGCTTTATTGACGACATTTTCTTCGGATCTGTGGATTTCAAGGATATGATTTTTAAAACTTAGAGCAGTACTTCAAAAATTAAGTGATACTGGAATAACGTTGAAGCTGTCCAAATGTGAATTTGCTATGTCTGAAGTTGAATAATTGGGATTTATTGTTAGTTCAGAAGGAATTAAACCGGGTCCAAGAAAAGTTGCTGCAATTGCAAAATTCCCTGCTCCTCGATCAAAGTATGAACTTCGACGATTTTTAAGTTTGACTATTTTTTTTCGCCGTTTTATGGAAAGATACGCTGCCATCGCATCCCCACTTACACGTTTGCTTAAAAATGCTCAAGCATTTACATGGAATCCCGAGCATCAGACGGTGTTGAAATTGCGTACCATGTTAACGTCTGAGTCAATTTTGAAATTATTTGACCCTCGTGATGAAACCGAGCTTCATACAGACGCAAGTTCCTCAGGATTAGGAGGAATGTTACTTCAATGGGATTCAAATAATGCACTACGTTTAGTTTAGCCAGTCTTGTGCGGCCTTGTCCAGATTTTCTAATATCTGTGACTTGATATACGTCGGACGGCAAGACCTTCATTACTACAAGAGGGCCTCTATAACGAGATTGAGTTTTTGTACGCAATCCAGTTTTCTCCGGAAGTCTCTTTACAACGACTACATATCCGACCGAATATTTATGTGCATCGCAATGTCTTTTATCGAAAGATAATTTCATTCTTTCTTGAGATTTCAAAATATTGTCTCGTGCTTCTTGGAGCAGCAACTCGGGAAACGTATACTCATCAGAGGTCGGAAGTTGCTTCCCTGGGAAAATTATCACATTTATTAGGTTTAAATCCATACAACAATTCAAAAGGAGCTTTTCCTGTCGATTTGCTTGGATTCCAGTTAATGCAACGATGAATTTCTGGAAGCAATTTGTTCCAATCTCTGTGAGTGTCGGATTGTGAGCTTGACGAAATCATAGGTATTAAAATGCGGTTTATTCGCTCTACTTGCCCATTTGCTGCTGGTCTTTGACTACAGTTTAAAGTATGTTTTATTCCGTATTCTTTAAAATTAAAAGACGTAAAACAAGTTCCACGATCCGTTATTATCCTGTTGGGGCTTCCAAAATCATTAATAAAATTTTCAAGACACATTAATACGCATCTTGTTATACGCATCATGAGCAACTACAACAGGGCCAAAGGCAAACAAATTTCGTTAAATTGTCTACGAAAACCAACAGTTCTGTATTACGATTTACAGTAATATTGAAAGGTCCTATAAAATCTAAATGAATTATATCAAATGGTCGTTTGCCTGGTGGTATTGGATTCAGTTTACCCTGAACTTTTCCTGCTGGTACTTTCGTAAGAGCACAACTAACACATTGCATAGTGGGCCATCATCCAAGGTTTCGTGGCCAAAATTAGTATTTCGATAAAATTTGTTTCAAAATTTGTGGGTTTTCATGTGCAGGTAAATTGAATTCATAGTTAAAATTTTGAAATACACTAAAAATTCCAAAAAAACAAACAAAATGGCGGCTGAAATATGGCGAGCAAAAATTTAAAAAAATAATATAGTACGTTTAAATAATTAAATATAGCAATGAAAATATAATAATTTTCGTAATTTTATTTTAAAAATGAAAAGCAAATTATATTTCCGAAATAATATTACAAAATAGCGCGAATTAATTACGAAATGACGTGAAAACATGAAAAAAAAACATAATTTTTTTTTTTCGATATATTTAGACCACCTTTGCAATATGGGCAAAATGGGGCAGGTTTTTTCAAAAGAAGAAACATCAAAGAAAACAACAACAAAAAAGTTTAGCTAATAACCTCGTGGAACTTTTTGGAGATATATTATTATAGTTATAGGTATAAACTAAATAGTTATAGATATAGATATAGTTATAGATTATAGTTATAGATAGTTTAGTTATAGATATAAACTATAAGTTTGTCAAGAGTATTAACTAGTTCAACAAATTGAAAAATTGTACTATAATTTCAGACTAATTACTCTGATAAAAATGCAACAGTAAGGTGAAATTCTTATATATATTTCTGAAATATAAATTTAAAAGTTACATTAAAAAAAAAATTTTTAACCATATTTTTCACTACATTGTACTCTCGTCGGTCCAAAAAGTAAATTATAATGTTTGGAATGATTATGAATACTTAATTTGGGCGATATTAAAACTGCCTACACATCTTTTAGTTGAAAATTTAATTTTGACTTTTGGCCAAGGATCATTGTCTTCTGGCCCACTGCTGTGCATTGCTTTGAATAACGATATATTTAAAATATACGTTAAATATCTCTTACAGGATGCAGTAAAACTAAGATAAAATTATTTATTTATTTATTTTTTACAATAACCACAATGTTCAATTTAATTAATTCCAAATATTTGGTTTCAAAATTTTTATTTTGAAGTTAAAGATGATAACATAGTAGAAAATTTCATAATTACAATATTGATTCAACAGTTTTCTAACTTTAAGAACTACATGAACCCTTTTAAAATATTAGAATACAGATGTTTACTTCTACGAGCATGAATTCTTATCAAAATAATGATTAAGATCCAAATGTAACACAGAGTATAATTGATTATAAGTCAATGAAGTTTTTATCTTTTCGCCTTAGTTTCTTGGGATTATTCATTTAATATCACTTTAAATTAAAGTACTTCACACGACATTAAAATAAGTTTTACGTATTATAATAGCATATGCTCTTAAATTGAAAAAATAATAATTAATCCCAATTTTCTAAAAAAATCAATGCAGTAAAATTTTTTTACTGCTGGCCTTAAAAACATTTTTAATGATGTCAAAAAAATTCCTTTTACAATTGAAATTTCAGAGGTCAAATAAGAAAATGGAATGTCCCCTAGCACCAGGAATCAAAGTCAAACAATTTAACGTTTTCGTCTTACTCGAAATTGCTTGGAAATGTATTTTTTATTTATAGAGTTCAATATTTATTCTAAATATATTTTAGAGTATACTTTAAGCGTACTTTGATCGAGTTTATTTTTACATCATTATTGCATAAAATTATTACATAATTTCATTAAATAAATTATTTAAGCTTTATGATTTAATGCATCCATAGTATAATAGCAAACGAGGCTTCCAACGCATATCCTTATGCTTGATACCGCTATCAAATTAGTGGAATAAGATTTAAACAAATAATAATAGTTACATTGTTTCTAGTTTTAGCTTTCAAGCAATAATATGTTTCGTTCAAACACACTTCAATTCTGGAAATAAGGAACTTATTGAGAAAGAATTGATAATTTCTACAAAACCCTCCATCTATGTATGTTAACCATCTCTGAGTATTTTTTCTTTTTAATCAAAATTTCAATTACATACAAAATAGGAACAATTAATTTTAAATACATGACTTCTTTAAAAATCAATTTCTCAGGAGCTGTTCGACCGATTTCGCTCAAATTTCGCATTTTGCCATGCAAATTTACTGGTAAAACTGAGATAACCTGATTTATTTATACATTTAAAATTATGTTAAAAAAAACTGCATACCTTACGATTAGAATCTTTCCCGATTATTTAAAAATAATAAATATCTACTAAAAGAAATTTTTGTCTGGAATTTTCTTTAGATAAACGAATTTTATAAATTTGTACAAAAATTTTTTAATTTGAGTAAAAAGTTCTAAATAGTATAGCTAAATACGCAAAAATTAATATTTAATCAAAGAGGTTCAAATTTCGGATCTCTCTCCTGACCAAACTATGGGAACCAGCAGATTTCTAAGATCGTGGCTACCCCTTATATTTTGGGGGTCAGAAATCCAAATTCGTTGAAAAAAAAGTATGTTTATTCAGAGAAAATACGTTTTCGTATCTGACTTCGTAACTTAAAATATTGTCTTCACAAATTAATTAGCGTATTTGAAGTCACCCTCTTGAACCATTAAGATTGAGCTTCACAACAAGAAGATCTGATCATTAGCTCATAAGTTATTCAAGGTACCCTGGTGTTTTTTTTTTTTTTTTTTTTGCGCATTACTGCGATATTTTCCCCGTTCTTAATATTTTTTGTATTTAATTGTCAAAAATGTTTTTTGAAATTTCCATTTTTTATTCTGTTTGAAAATCAAGACAAAAACTAACGTACTTCCCTCTTTTATGACTGCCCACGAGCTTAATGGTGAAAACATTCGGAAGTATAGCCATAAGTAAAGAGTTCTGCTCTACACTTTCTATCAAACTGAATTATGCGGCACAAGGAAAATAAAAACTTTATAAAATAATTCAAAAACTAATGAACGTTTAACAATAACATTAAGAGTCAGACCCTTCGAAGCTTAAAACTGCATAGGGATACCTGATGCAGGACAAGTTACTTCTCATAGTTAGATTTTTTTTAATAAAAAAAAACATAAATCTTTTTGCCGTTACATATTTTTAACTTAACTGCACCTTCTCCGACACATATTCTGAAAGTTAAACCTACTAGGCTTTTCACTGCAAAATACTGTTAACGTAACATACCACTTTTTAAGTCCTATTACTGAGTGCAATCCCTGGCCTTTTTTTTTTTTTTTTCTACCGTGGAAAAACAAACTATCCCAGCCATTGGAGTAGTTAAAGATATTTATATGATGGAAAAATTGAAACACTTTACGTTTATATTTAATGTTAATGTTTTTTTAAGTCAACAAATGAGTGTACGGCATATTTTTTTTTTTTAAAGGAAAAGTCTTTTCATATAGTATATTGGTCTTTATAGTATATTGGAAGATCTTTACGTCATTATCTTGATTTAATTAAACTCACTTTATTCAGAAGCTAAATATTTTGATTCTAAAATATCTTTAAAAAACAAGAAGGAAAAAAAATGACAAAAAAGGGGGGAATAATATATTTAAAAAATAAATTCTACTATCAAAATTAGTAAAATGCAAGAAAAATATTACTTCTAAATAAATAGAATTTATATGAAAGGAACGAATTAACAGCGAATATAACTTTCATAATACATTACAAGCTTATAATTAAACAACCGATTTTTAAAACGCTCCCCGTATCAGTTCTTCAAAAGGGCAGTGAGAGAAAAAGATTTCCAAAAGTGTGTGAACAGAGGGCAAGTATTTCGGAGAGAGGGAGAGAGACCACCTACAGAGATGATTAGTCACTGTGAAACCGCAATCGTATGAACTTGGAGAAAGTTGCTTCCCTCCCTTACCCAAAGGTAGAAAGTGACTTGAGTTTCAAAGCCAATATTACAAAAAGTAATAAAGATCAAAAAATTTGACCCACATTTTCGTGGATAGAACAGATTGAAAAAATTATTAGTATTTTTTTTTAATTGATTACTCCGATTCTTAAACTAGAAAAATCGGTTCAAAGTGTGACAAGCCCGCCATAGACTTAAAAGCAGAAGTGAGGAGTCTGCTTGGTGCAACACTTTTCTCCCGGCAACCACGATTGAGGACCCCAATTTTCTTCTCTTTTGGGAATGCCGTGCCTATCCTTGTTTGCCATGGTACAATCAATTCATTTTTCATTCTTCTCAGAAATAAAACAACTAAACTCGTGCGTTAAATTGTTATTTATTTATTTTTCGCAAAACGTCTGTGATTTGAAAATTTGTGCAAGTGAATATCGAAATTAAACAATATATAAGCCATTAAAAATATCTGTAAGGTTTTGAAAACACTTAAAAAATGCTTTTCTAAGAATCGAACTATGGCGATGTTCTCCAATTTATTGTCAACTAATTTCTTAGTTCCGTCTTTGATTCAATGTGTAAAGAATAGCAATAGATTCTTTGCAAAAACAATCTTAGGTGGGTTATACAATTTAATTTATAACACCAGCTGTGCATGCTATAACTATTTTTTTTACAGTGTGTTAAGTGAGAAATATTCCAAACTGAAGTCTTGTAAAATTACGGTAGCTTAGCAATTTCGATTTACAGGACAAAGATTTGCAATCAACTACGTTTTCAAGTTTATGTATGTTGGGACTTGCTAGTACTATTTCTCGAGAGTTAGTTATTGAACTGGTGTAAAACTATTTATTTGTTAATTTTATTAGACATAACGTAAACAATAATAAATTTGCTTGCGAAATTAGACAAAATCATTTTTCTAACAGCTCAAATATCTTGTTGTTAAATATAGCAATTGTATCGTAAATTTAATTTATTTTTCAATAAATTCTGATAAATTTGTGTGCAGTTATAATAACAAAACATATAATTTTATACTATTAATCTCAGTAGCAAAATTCTGTTGATCAACCTGCAGCACCCTCACTATAAATTCAACTCGTAATTTTTCGTACATTAAAAAATTCAGAATCATTCCAAATCCTAGTTGCTGTAGGCTTGCTACCAGTCTATGGTCAATATCTTGTTCCAATTCAATTACCAGTCAATATTTTGTTCCTTACAGACTACCTAATATTTAATCTCATAGACTATCACCTAATTATTATTATTTTGATTTATAACCATCGCTGAACAACTGACCCAATTTAGGGTTTACGGCTACTAACTAACGTTCAACTTCATGGCCTTATTTTCTTTAACCCAATCCAGAACACAAGGGAATTCCTTAATCAAGTATCGGGAGAAATTTGCCTTTGTGGAGCACTTTTTGATACGACTAACCCATGATCTGCCTACCACTGAGGATATTTTACTTCAGCATTGTGGTTGGTGCGGAATTTGAATCGACCTGCTATCGCTGGGATCAAACCAAGATCACCTCATTGGGTGGCGAGTGCTCTGTCCCCTGAAGCACCACGGCTCAATTATTATTTTTTTGGAGGAGTAAAGTTTCCCAGCTAGATAGATAGTCAGGGGTCTGACCAGGCCAAATTTACTACCGTTTAGCGGTACCTTTACAAATTCAACTTTAGGAAAAACGATAGTTTCACAAATTCAATTTTAGGAAAAACGGTAGTTTCACATAATACTTTTTCTTAAAATTTTATTTTTGTATCCCTTAAGAAACGATAAATCCATATTCTTACCATATTTTTGAGATGATTTCTAAATTTTCACAAAATAGGTACCTCTCAGACAGACCCCTGATAGTATTTTCAAATATGTCACACCAACTACAATCTCCAAAGTGCCAAGTAGATTATAACTTCTGTAATTTTTTTTAAGTTTCTCTCAAGTCGTTTCCTGAAAATTGCCAAGTATTCTGCCACAGATCACAATATAAAAATCTCCACTTTTAAATGTCTTCCTCCATAGTAAAATTAATGTTTTTCAGCAATTTTTTAAAAAACACTATTCTAATAAAACATATATTCAAGAAGGCTTGCATTAAACGAATAGGCTTTATATATTCAATTAAATTTTTATTTTAGGTGAGAAAATGTCAAATTATGATAGTTATTAATTATAATTATTGATAATTACTATAAATGTAATAATATTCAAACGGTGTGACTTAAAATCTGTCTAACAGTGGGAAATTTGTCTAATTATACCAAAGCAAAAAGATTCTTAAGTTTTCTTGAATTATAACACTTAGTTCAAAACAATATTTCTTGGATTAATTAAAAAAATAACTTTTTTATAATATCTTTTTTACAAAAAAAATAACTAAATTCTTGTTATAATTTAATTTATGAAGGTTTTATGATATGATTTTATTATTATTATATTAGAAAAATGTTCAAAACTTAAAATGTGTTACAGTGAAACCTCAGTCGCAACCACTCTCTGTACTACAGTATTGGTGGTTAATAGAGGTTTGTAATTCCTAGTGATTACCTCCATTCACTTTAAAATGTTATCAAAGACATATGATCTTTTGCAAACAATTTTAATTTTCTTAAGTGTACTTTTTTTGGCGTGGAAATGCCACTTGTATTGACATTAGGAGAACAGGTAAGATGGAAAAAATTAGTGTCAGTAAAAATTACCTACTGATATAATAATGTGTAAAAACAAATTTACCGATTGTGAATTATAGAACTATTTTAAATATAGATTTTGACGTTCACCTAAAGTGTTTCTTAAAAACAAAGTCTATTTTAAAAAAATTCCATGCCCATAGTTAGATAAAATAAACGTACGTGTGCACAGATACACTGGTGGTGATTCTCCAATTTTGCAGATTTTCAATTTTTTTCGTAATACGAAAAAAAGTATCCGCACACAAAAAAAATATTTGCAGGGGGGGGGAGAAAATACAAAGCAGATAGTTTAATCATGATTTATGCAAGGAAAAAGAAAGTCAGTGTTTAGTTGTATGCATGCTGCTCCCAAAGAGAAAAGATAACTGACACTTTAGCCCAAAGATTAGCAATCTCATTCGTTATCGGCAAAGCCTACAATCAGCTGATTTTTTACAACTCCATGCTAGTATTACAATAAAAATAGACGATTACACTGACTATTACAGTAAAAATAGATTATTGCGGTGACAGTGGGAAATCTTTCAATGTAATTTCGTTTGGAGTGAAATTATTTATATAACTTAATATGATAATTACTTTATATTAATGTAGTTCTATATCTAGCTGTTATTATTAATCTTTCACTAATGTTGTTAATGTGCATTTACCTATATATAAGTATATTTTTTTTTGTCAAGAATAAATAAAAATATTAAATAATTAACTGTTTTCGTAGATTTAATAAAATTATTCAATTATCAAAAATATTATGAGCTTGCAGATACTTTTTGTTTTTATCTTACTAGGTCCATGCCTTCCAAAAGTAGTCGTAAATAGAGGAGGTTGCTACATAGAAGTGGTCTTTTCTGGAGGTTTCACTGCATTAATTAATAAAATGTCATACATACGCTTTGTCTTTTTATTTTAAATCTCAAATAATTATCTCAAGCAAGCATTATTTTTATCATTAGAGATAAAAAAGAAACACTTGAGTTATTAACTTAAAAGAATATTAAGTCTTCTCCAAAACATATCAGTGTTTTCATTACAGAAAAAAAATGGGTGAGAATTTCTCACCCTTTCTCAAAAACAGGGTGAGATTTCAAATAATTCCGTGAGATTTCTAAAAATTGAAATAAAAAAATTAAAACACGAATAGACTTGGAAAAAAATAATATTTCTTTAATTATAAAACATTTTTAACATCTTCTAATTTTTAAAGCATTAAATATTTTTGCTGCATCATCATATGGAAAATGTTCTATATCTACTTTTTCATCAGCTATTCTCATTAGGTTGCTCAAATGCTCATCAGTCAATCTGTTACGATATTTTGTCTTAATCCGGGTGATAAATTACCTTGCAAGAGATGCTAAATTATTCGAAAACACTAATTAAATTTGTGCACACACTTTCCTACATCAGCCAGCTTTTAAATTATTTCTGCTATAAAATCGCGAAGTACGTTGAAGTTATTTCCAAGTTCATACTTCATGCTAGTATTTGATCAATATCCATTAAATATCCGTATTTGTTTCGTTTTTTTTACCTTTTCTACATTTGTCTTAACAATGTATTTGTCCATCTTACATTCAGGCACAAAAAATTTAAACGTTTTACATGAAGAAACCTACAGTGAACACGTGGTTGCAGAAAAATGTGTTCTGAAAAGGGTTTGAGGGGGATGTTCTGGTTCTGAACAATACTGGTAAATAGAGAAACTAGATAACAAGGACCGATATTGAAAATAATGAAAGATCAAAGAAGAAAAACGAAGCGGATTTTATTAGAAATGCGGAAGACGAAATTTTTTCCAAAATTCGTGAGATTCACGCATTTTGAAATTCATTAATAGGGTGCTTGAGCTTCTTGCGTTAATAATTTTTTAATGCGAGGAAAGAAAAAAATATTCAAGATTCTCACGTTCTCGAGCTGTAGTGAAAACACTGCATATTTAAGTAACTGTCAATTGATATAAAAACTACATTTATTGCAGCCCTGAAGAGCCAAAATTTTGTTCTATGGCCCTCTTCTGCAAAAGATTTTGCATCGTTATTCTAGAAATGCTGGACAATTAATTATAATGTTGAAATATTTCTTAATGGATCCCAACCTATTTTTATTCATTTCCCACTTTTCACTATTGCTTTAAACTCATTCAATTCTTTTAAAGCACAAAATAGACACACAATATTTATTCAGATTAATTGCTTCGTCACATGTTTTGAAAATTAAACGAAAACAGAATTTTTTGATTTACCGATTATATATTTTTTGAGAATTATGTTTATAAACTAATTATTTAAGAGTAAGAAATAACACTTCAAATATAAGAAGAAAGTTAATGTATCAAAATATTGCATAATTAGTTCTTTCTTATTTAATGGGATGCCTGTGATTTTTCCTCTACATAAATTTATTGATGCACAAAGTAGCACTAGGTTTTGAATTTTTGTATATTAATTTAAGTCGTTTTTATTTACAACCCTATTGAAAAGCCTTACTTGCAAAGTGTGTCGAATCAAAAATAAGGCAATTCTGAAATTAATGGATAAGACTTCCTTAGTTAAGAAAATATATTTCGGTGACTAATATCTCTTCAATTATGTCTTTTACTTGGGGGTGGGTTTCAATCAAGAAATTCATCTTTTAGAATAACTAAAACTTTTCCACAAAGTAACTTATCAGACATACCTCATTCTGTCCTGGGTTAATTTTATGTTAGAAAATTATTCAAATCCAAGTTATGTCCGCATAAAGAAAGTCTTGATTGTCTTGTATAAGTGAAATTCGAATTTGTAATCAAATGTGATGAATGTGTCAAATTTTGAAAATCAGTGTCATGTGTTCATAATATTTTCTGGAAGATTTCTGCTGTATTTAGCTCATTTTATCTTTATATGATCAAAGTTTAATTACAGGATGACATTAAAAATATGCTAAAACTAGCTACTACTCTTTTTAAAAATATTTCTATTTTGGATTACACTTTTGAGAAGGACCCATCGGTGCCATCCTTCGTTAAAGCTGCTATAGTTTAATAATATTTATGTTATTTTACTTATTATATAAGATTTAAAGGATTTATGATTAGAATTTTTGCTGAACTGTATATAATATGTTTATAAATAATTTAAATAATAGTATTTATTTGGTTATTTTAAAATTGTCTCGTGAGATATAGAAGTTTTCTATGTTAACGCTTTTTAAGTAGTTTCTGTTATAGAAATTGCTAAAAACAATTGTATATTACTCAATAAGAATATTTAATAAATTATCCACATGATTGTAAGTGTATCTTTAAAAAATGTTTAATAAATAGAAAGAAAAAAAAACAATTTTAAAAGAAAAAAAGAAAAAAACATTTTTCTCCCAGGATATTGAAAATTTTTTGTCTTGTAAAGGAAATGGTGAACTAAAAAGTTTGGAAACTATGATTTAACCATGATTGATTTAAAATGATTTTAATAGTGTACATTTATTTTTTAGGGTCACTGACTGGTAAAAGTGGTAAAGTATTAGGTGGCGCATTTGACAAGAAGAAAGCTCTTCCAGTTGAAACAGATCCTCAAAAGCTAGTTAATTATTGCTGTGGATGCAATATTAACAAGGAAGGGGAAGATCCCAAGTTATTAGAAGATTCTGAGTACCCAGAATGGTTGTGGACTTTAAGGCCTGGCCCACCTCCTCCACTTGAAGAGATGGATCCAAACACCAAAGAATATTGGGAACGTCTCTTCTTCCTACAACATATACGAGGTCTGCGCCTGAAGCGTGCAAAGATAAAGAAAAAACTTTTTGTTAATGAAGAGGACAAAATATATAAATTAAGAAAACTGCGATTCAGAGCACTCGCTCATAAATATTCTGCTGGTTATGATAAACCTCCTAAATGGGACAAGGATGGCTGGAGAATTATCAAAATGGAATAGAATGTTTATTTAATTTGTTTACTTAAGATTTGTACTAGTTAGTTACTAATAAAAATTGTTAATTAAACTTTTGCTATTATCACAATTCAATCAAAGTTATTTTTTATTAGCTATAAGTTAAAAATTAAAAAGAAATTTGCGTTCATACAAGATTATTTGTCTTTAGATTCTATTAAATAGACAAAACATGCTCTTTTTATTTTGTGACTTAGCAGAGATACCGTATAGTCAAAATGTAATTATCTGCCATAACATCAAAAAGAGCAGCTTTTCAACGCCAACCATTAACTAACATCAGGGCTCCCGCGGGTCAGGGAAAACCTGGAATCGCGAAGGAATTTTAATTCTAAAAAGCAGGGAAGGTTGCAATTTTTAAAAAAAAATCTGGATAGTTCCTATATTATACCTGGAGAATAACCAGTCTTAAAATTGTCAGTAATCAGTTCTTGAGATAAAAGTTAAATAATTCTAACATTACAATTATTTTATAAAATTCCATTTTTTAGTGAAACTTTTCCATTCTCATTCTATTATACGTGTTTGCTCATAAAATCTAATGTTTGAAATTACAAATAAAATAGAAAAAGATCAAAGTTTTCTGATGAAATATTGCTTTGTATGGATAAAATATGGTATGGATTTTCATTGAAATTAACCTAATATACCTGGAAAAGTCAGATAATTTTTTTTTTCTGAAATTGCATGGGAACCCGGTAACATTCATAAACAATAGTGGGACTGAAATTTTCTTTCTCACATAGAAACATTTTCTAATAGTAACAGTTTACTTTCTTTCCGGGTTAAAAAATTTAAGTAAATAGCTTAAGGGTCCACCAATCACACCTTGTCTATTGACACAGATGTGGAAAGTACTTATGACTGTCATATTCAATAGAGTGTCATATAGTAGGAAGATAGGTTGTATTTCTTAATGCACTATTATTGTAGAACAGCATTATTCTGTATTAATGCACTTATTGTTTAGAGGAAGGTAAATCAGCCCTCCCTTTTACTCGCTTTTCATTGAGTTATATAAAGGATGCACAACCTATGGCCCACGGTTCAAAAGTGGTGTTCAAAAACTTTTAACTTTGCCCCCGAATTGTCTAAAATATAAATAGTAACATAAAAGAAAACGAGTGACAGATAGTTACTGATCGAGTTTACAGTTTTTCTCAAAGTTTAAGAATATGACAATTTATGCAATGGGTTAAGAGTTTACAGTGAAATGTTTTTCTTTTCCCAATATCCTCCTCGGTAATGACCTTTTCATCAATACAGGCATCTGAAGGGCAGATTTGTTGGCCACTCTTATTAGGTGGGTTATCATTGCTCCCACAGTAAGAATAGATAGTACAGAGAATGAAAGAACATCCATGCTTTGCCCAGAACTCGAACCTGACACCTTTCTGGTGCAAGGCCAGTTCCTACACAGTCCGGTCGAAACAGTGAAATGTAATTACTTATAAATTTTTTAATGAGGAGAAAAATAAAATTACTTAAGTAGATAAGCTAAAGAAAAAATAATTTCAAAATTTTAGCAACAGTTATCATATTAATCTGATACAAAATGTAAATGTAAGAATCTTTTTTTGTTGTATGCCAATGCCCATATAAATGTACCATAATTTGCTTTTATAATCTAATATAATAGTTTAAATTTATTCACATAAATCATTTTTACTATCTGCACAGGAGCAATCCAAGTATTTCTTGCATATTTATAATTACAACATAATGTTAATATTGGCCCCTGACTCAGCATTTTGTGGTTTTTGTGACCCACAACCAACCAAAAATGGTTGTGCTTCCTTGAGTCATCTTTAGTATAATTTGTCTTGATTATGCTTTATAAAACATAAAGAATTGCTTTAACTGTCTTAAGTTTGTCCTGGTATATTATAATTTCACCTTTTTAGCAATCATATTTTTAAATACGAGTTTTTGAGATAAATTAAGTATAACTATGACCTAGAATAAAAGGTAATTATATTGCTAGAAATGCCAAACATATAAGCTCGACCCAGAAATGGACATCATTGCGTAAATATGTTGTGGAAAAAATATAACCATAATAAATCTCTCAGAACATGTATTATTTTTAATAATTATGGTTTATTATAATTATGCGATTATATATATATATTTTTCTTGAAATGAAAGAAAAAAGATATGAAAATTCACGTCTGAACTTCAGGAACATAGACCAGAACATTTAAGAGTTATGCCCTGTCAAACTCATGGGTCACATGTAACCCACCCAACGTTGTTTGCTATTTATTAGTATCTATACCACCCACAATTGTTAGCTATTATAGTGTTATGGTTAGTATTTATTTTATTTAAAAAAAAATTTAAAGAGGATAGAGCAAGCAAAAGAACAATCCCTGAGTGACTTGAAATCAAAGAAACACAGAATTACTGATTTTAAAATTTTGGAAAACAACTTTATTTTTTCCCAGTAAATTTATAATATACACCTAATAATATGCAAAAGAAATTTATTTAAATCTAATACAATTCTAATTAGTGTTAAATGACATTATAATGTGGTTTAGTGGCATTGATTCCTTTTCTAAAAGTGATTAGCAGTAGATTACAAAATCACAGTTCGGCATTAAAGTATTTACCACACTGTGCTGTAATATATATAATACATTCCAAGAGACATCATTATTGTTATTTCTCCGAATTAATGCGAAAAAAATTTATTCATTTTTACAGCCATTGAAACTTTTTATATTCAACTAATGTTTTTTTTTTTTAATTAGCTATCGGCAAAAAGGATCAACTTATACCTTAATGATTGCTATCTATTACATGAAAATCCGACTATTAAATCTATATTCAGAGGTAACATCAACAGAGCAAAAGGCTCCAGTTGATATCATAAATTGGCAGTCAAATTAGTAGTTAATAAAGTTTATAACCTGCTGGTGAATTTGAAAATTTGCATTAATTTCTGTGTTTGGAAGTAAAGTAAAAATTTTAAAGTAACTTAATTTGCACCAAAAAACGTGTGTAAAAAGATTGTTGCGGGGGGGGGGGAATGCATCTATACCGTATACTATGGATGTTTTCATCATAAAATGTCACAAACTATCTTCCTTATTTTTATTTTTTCCGTCATGACTTAGGAAATATTCGAGTATAGTTTTACCTATGTTTGGCCGTAACGCCCTCTGTGATGCGAATACTGCAAAATTTCAGTAGGAAGAAAAGTCACAGTTTTGATAATAGAAGCGCTTGTGACCTAATTTTTAAATATTTGAAAAGTTGCTCCAATACATTGCCTGGGCGCAAAAAAAAGAATTTACAAAAATTGAGTATTTAATGATTTTAAGATTGGGACAGCTGTGCAAACTGCACCAAAACCAAATTTCTGCTTCAAAAACCCGCTTCTTTTTCTTTATTTCTAAAATTGCGCAAACTGATTCAAAACTCTAATAATATTCATTGAGCGGAAAGTGCAACTTAGGCCTAACAGTCAGCTATCACAACATCAAATTAAAATTATCAGGATTGGAAAAACTGTCATTAAACGACGTGATTTTACGCTGGAATCGTGTCTCGTATTAACATTGTGTTTAAAATACCAAAATTTAGAAGGGAAAAAAAAAGTGTTGGAAAAAACGATCGTCAAACAACGTGGTATTATAATAAAATCAAGCGCGTCAAAAGTGGTTTTTAAATAAATTGTCAAAACCTAAATTCGAGTGTCGTTATAACATAATAATAATTGAAAATATCGGGATTTGAAAACCCTCATGGAAATAGCCATAGAAAACGACATTGATAATCAATGAATCATCGAGAATCGAGTATGTCAAAAAGTTATTTCTCAAATTTAAATAAAAAATTCGCATGTGTTAGTTATTAATAATGCATTGAAAATATCGAAACTTGAAAAATCTTATTGAAATTTCCGAGAAAACGATCATCCAACGACGGGGTTTTATGATGAAATTGCCGCAAATCAAATACGATAAAAAAAAAATAATAAAATAGGATTTATTTCTGCAAGTAAGTTTCTATACATTTATTTACATGATCTTTCGTTGGATTTTTGTTACATCTTTCATATTTAATAATAAGTTTGTTTTCCGAACTCTGTTGAATGTGATATAAAATGCAAATTTATATGCTCAAATCTGCTTAAAAATGTAATTTTATAAGCATTATGCTGTTCCGAATATAAAAATTATTGGTACCAAAAATCTAATTTACTTGCTCTAAAGCACATTTTTTCGACTCTAAAATGGTTAATCTGCGGTCCTATTCCAGTGATACTTATCAAGGCTGAAAAATTTCGTCGAACCAATAATTTATTTATCTATTTAAAAAAAAGAAATTAAGATTTTTTTAACGTTTCAAGAAATTTTAAAAAACGTTTTTTGATTTTTTTTTGTTTTAATCCGAAGATTTAGATTTTCCGAGTCCGACTAGATAACGAGTCTTTTTCAATGCAAAGAAAAAGTGTGTTTATTTTTACATTTTAATAAATATAAATTTGAATTCAAAAGCTATTTTGGTGAATACAAATTATAAGAATACTTAATTTCTTTGAATCTCACATAATCAAAAATCTAAACATAAAACTGTCGAGTTTTAGATTATGATAATTTGCATTGTATCTTGCATTTTACATTGTATCTCAAAATGTAACAAATGAAACATTTTTGAAAATTTGAATGTTTTTTATTTTAAATTTTCAATTAATTTCCCAACTTTTAATATTAATATATTAAATAACAATGATTAATATCGATTTCGGTATTAATGACTTGTTGAACTTGGATTGGTTACTATGATACTTTGATGTAGTATTAATATTCAAATAAATTAGTACTTTATAAAATTTATCTTACTAACCTGCATCTTCAATAAAGATACTAAAATTGAACACTTTCGGATGATGTGCAGGATATAGAGTCCTTTTTGCTGTAGAAAATCTTCTACGAAAACACTTTTATTTAGCTTTGTTTATATACTTGTTCCGTTTGTGATTGAATATGTTTCTGACAGTACAATAGGCTTATTAAACATCGTGATCAATAATTTGATCAATGACTATTTTTTTTTTCTCAACCAGACCGAGTGATCGATGCCAGTGATCTTGATCATTTAATCTTTATCCATTACACTTTGAATGGATCTGTAGGATTAGTGTGTTCAATTGCAAGAATGACTTTCGGATTCATTTTGCGATGAGCTTAATTATGAACACTTGCAGCTCAAAGCGGTTTAATAAGCACTAGGTAAATTAGAATATAGATAGGTATGTATGTACTTTATTTACGTCGCACTAGAGCTGCACAATGGGCTATTAGCGACGGTCTGGGAAACCTCCGTGAGGATGATCCGAAGACATGTAATCGCAATTTTGATCCTCTGCAGAGGGGATGACATCCCTGCTTTGATAGCCCGACGATCTGATAGCGAAGTCGAGCACTTTAGGGTAGAACAGTTTAATCATGACCGATATCGCGCATCCTCGTCCCTATGAAGACTGATCAAAGTGGTCACTCACCCGCTTACTGACCGCAACCAGTGATGCTTGACTTCGGTGCTCTACTGGGAACCGTGAAATTAGAAGATAGATATTGCATTTTAAGAAAAAAAATCTTTTCCGGGATAGCTTGGCCCATGCCGAGAGCCAGCAGTTCGATCCCCGCCGGCCGAAGACTCCACATGTAAAAAATGGTGACAGGCTAAACTTGTCGGGGTCCACGAAGTTCTCAATTTTCCATAACGAATTAATACCTCACGTGGTATTGGATCGGAGACTGATCGTGCTCTGGTTCAAGTCAAAATTACAATCTGCGGTGTGTAAACGTGATGAATGGTGTGTAAACGTTCCTGATCATCCTCATGGACATTTCCCTGGCTATCCCCAATAGCCATTGTGCCAGCTCCAGTGCGACATAAATACCGTACCGGCGACATAAATAAGTACCTAAAGTACAAAAATCGTTAAAAGAGATAAAAAGTTACGTCGACTTTCAGAAGGGAACTCGAACCCCTTATCTTTACTCTTAAGAGCTTGTTTGGTGATATTTGGACCAGTGTTCCCCAACCCCCGGTCCGTGTATCAAATGGTACCGGGCCGCCCATTTCATTGAAACTGAATTTAAATTCCTAGGTTTATACCCCAAATTAAAAATATAGTTCAATTAAAATTTTATTTATTTAAAAAAAAGGGGCCCCCGAAGGTAGTAACATAAATTTTTTAATGTTTTAAAGAGTAAAAAAAAAAAGAAAGAAAAAAGAAAACCACTGCAACTATTTTCTCTTTCAATTAGTTTTAATAAAAAAAAATCAATCATCATAACTGTAAATATCATAAATAAAACATGAAAGCGCGGTGCGAAATTTACATTGGAACTAATGAAGAATTTCTTCTCTCTCGATCATGACTAATTGATTTAAGTAAGTTAAAATGTGATATTTATTTTTTGGTGTAACTGTATTTTATTTTGAAGGCATATTTAAATACAACTAAATTAAAATTAAAAAATCAAAATAATCTAAAATATAAACAATCAACGCCCCCCCCCCCCCCCCAGCATGCCGCGGTACAATTATCAAACGTTGACAGGTCCGCGGTGATAAAAAGGTTGGGGAACACTGATTTAGACGACTTCTACATTGTGACCCTAAACTTAGTGGGCTCCCAATTTTAGAAACTTTTTAATAATCTAGCCAAATAATCTCTCGGATGCCAAAACTCTAAAGCATCATATGAAAATCGTAAAAAATGTGACAAAAAATAATTAAAATGTTCAAACAAAAGTTAATGTTGGTTCATACATACAATTTTCCATCCAGGAATTTTATTATTTTTATTTTTACGATTGGATTCGCAACACTCTTATATTGCTTGAGGTCTCATATGAATCATTAATGGCAATGTGCTGAAAAGAAGTTGATGTACTGTGTGGTGTGATTTTTAAAAGAAAAAAATTGCCGTAATTCATATTGTTATTATAATTCTGACTTATTTCATAAGTGTGAAGTTTGTGAAAGTTTTAATTAAGGCTATAAAACACTTGCATGCTTGTGTGCTCAGTTTAGGCTGATAAACTTTTGGCAAGCAGATAGCACAAAACAGACATCACAAAGACAAAACTGGACCCCCACCCCCCAATGAATAAATAAATATTTAATAGTGTGCCAGAGTGGCTATCTGGAAACATGGGTCGCGAAAATACTTTGAAGAAGTAGTTGCCTAATATGCTAGATCTTAAAATAAAAAAAACTTTTTTCTTATTTTATTTTATTTATTTAGGGATGCTTAAAATAAGTAAGCCTTTTGATTTCTTTATATTTTGTGGGAAACTTGAAAACATTGAAGTTTCTTCCCAACCCAAACAATACACCACATCAATGGTACTCTTCAGAATCAATTTATTTTATTTCATAACTGGTGTTAAGAAAACTGACAAATTCTGAGTTTACGATTATCAATGATCAACTCTGAAGTCTTATGTTTTTGATTTCAATCAAAAAACAAAAGAGAACTCTAGGATAAAGCAATGGGGCAAACTAGCTTTCGAGGAGGACTTCTTAATGGAGCTAGCCCGCATTTGCATGGAGAGAAAAAACTTGCAAGCTTAGCACGACGTGGAGGAGATTCTAACCCATGATCCGACTACCACCGAGGATATTTTATATCAGCACTGTGGTCTGTGCGAAACAAGAGCGCAATTCGTATTCGAACCTGGGTCACCTCGTTGGGATGCTAATGGTCTATCTCCTGAGCCACCCAGGCTCCTTCAGGATTATTATATGACTTTTTTTGCCGCTCGCCGAAAAGAATAGCACTTCTGATTTCTAGTTCATTATTATTTAACTTAAAGAAACAAAATTGGCCTCCCTGGACGTTCGGTATTGCCCACCAAACACTGTGCAGAGCGTGGAGGATTCTGGATGTATTCTTCGTGATGTTCTTCTCTGAATTGTTCTATCTGTCTTTCTACTTGATAAATATTTATTAGCCTAAATTGAGCACACAAGCTTTCAAATGTATGTAATTTCAATAAAGCAATAATAAAGAAAAAAAACTTCAGACAACCGCCAATCAAGTCTAGCCCCCCTAAAAGAGAATTTGAAGTGTTCCTACAAAAAGTATAAAATTTCAATATAGTGGTTTGCTGTTAGTGCACTGCTCAGACCCAACAACAGCTTAGACATTGAAAAAAAAATCCTTGGAACTTGTATCAGTTAATTGCCTGTATTGATCTCTTTAAAATAAATTTAGTAAAACTTTTAGAAACTTTTAAGTCATGTCAATTCCTACTTTAAATGTCCTCCAATGGAATGAAAGAGATCTTTTCGGAATAAATGTTAATAGCTGAATGGACAAAAAAATGCTAACAATTACAGTTGCTATTGCAGCATACATCCCGTTTTAAAAACTCTGATTTCCATAACCTGCCTCGTTCTCTAATTGAAAATATTGGTGTCAAAATCCAAACTAACAAGTCTCAAATTACCATCATAAATATCTATATGGAATTTTTACTAAACAGTGGTTGGGCACATTTTTTTTTTCTGTTGTCCAAGGACCATTCATTATCGACGGTTATTTCAATGCACGTCACCCTGCTTAATATTTTTGTTTACTGGATTCTTTCAAATGAGGTAACAGTCTTAAATAAAAAATAGACCCCCCATTTAGGCCAGCACCATCATTACTCAACCTTACTTTAGTATCCCCCGAACTTTTTTCAGAAATCATTATTCTTTTCTTTTTCGGACCATTTTAAAAATGAATATATTCTCACAATTACCAAGGTTGAGTTTTCTCATCGAAAAGCTTGCTCTTAATGACTTCATGAGTTAAACTTCGTATGAGATACGCCCAAAACGGTCTCGCTCAGACTCTGATGAGGACTTCAATTCCAGGGACATCGTACAAATCTAAAACTTTTTAGTCAAAATATATTCTCGTTTTTTGTTTACCTCGTATCAAAAATATCTCATCTCGATCCTCGACTCCGTGGTGAAACCAGAAATGTGCGTATTTGTTCGGTCAAAAACGAATATAGTGGTTCTCAAATCAGGAATTCGATGTCAACTCTCTCTCCATTCGTTTCACAAAATTTTAAAGAGTTTTGCATAGTACATCTAGATCTTCCACTTTCTCTTTGGCACAATTTCTGGCCATGCAATTTTATAATCTGGATTTTTAATAATTAATTTTAACCCACGTCCCATTGCTTTTTCTTAAAACAATTTTCACAATCTACAAAAGGACTTGTTTTTGGACAATACAAAAAACTCTAGTTTGAAATAGTAATATTTCAAACTGACATATTTAATGGGTGCCATGAAGTTTTGGGACAGTGCCAATTTATAAATTGACCATTTAACTTTTTTTTTTTTTTATTTTCTTTACCTGTAATAAATATTGCTTTAAAAACTTTATCGAAATATTTTTCGAACGCGCGATGAAAAAAATAAATTTTTATATGGCACTTTAGAATTTTGGGACTTAGAGTATCACTTAATTTCCTATCAATTAGTCAGAAAATTTCATTAGTTTTGAATATTTTAATTTCCCCTATCTTCAGAGAATAATCAGATTACAATAACATTTTCTCACTACACATTTAAGAAAACATTTGCTATCCATATGCTGTATAGGTAATTATTTTTGATAAATGCTAAAACATCGTAAGAGATTTAAAATCTATAGGGCTCATAATATTCACATTTAATATACACATTTTTAGAACCCTTGTAAAAAAATTAAGTATAAAAACTAGTGATAGCTAAATAAAATTGAAGCTAGAAAAAAATGTTATCGAACTCAAACAAACAATTAATGAAGAAAAAACATATATACAGTTAAATTTTTTTTTTATAACAGTCGTTGAACAGCCGACCTCATTTTGACTTTACGGCTATCAATGTTCAACTAATCCGTAGTTTTGTAATTTTGAACCTAATCCGTAAGTCAAGGAAACTCCTGGATTAATTATTGGGAGAAATTTGCCTTTGAAATGGAACTAACCTGCATTTGCGTTACATGGAGAGGAAAGCCACGCAAACCTGCCACGGTTAGCCTGTTGGCAAAGAGACTCTAGCTCATGATCCATCTACCACTGAAGATATTTTACGTTAGCACTGTTGTCGGTGCCAGCTGGAGGCAGAAATCGTATCGACCAGTATGGCTGAAATTCAAACCTAGTTCACCTCATTGGGAGGCGAAAGCTCTATCACCTGAGCCTTCACGACTCTAGCTTGATTTCTTGATCAAACATGGAGGTGTTTCTTAAATAACTTCCTTTCAACTTATTTTCTTAGTTTTGTAACAAATTTTGATCTTTTCAGTCCCGCCTTCTTTAGTAGTGATTCGATAACATTCGTAAGTTTTTCCACACAGAAATAATAATTTGCTATCCCTAATGTGTATTCTTTTTTACTTCATTTCAGACAATTATCACAATTACAAATATTCGAGTACAAGTATTCTAGTCTTTCGCGGTTTTACCTATTTTAGTATTTGTTGCTTATATACTTTTCCCTTTTTGTTGATATAATCTTCATCTGTAGTTCCAAAACTTTAAATTGTAATACTTAATCAACAAATTCTGTGCACAAATAGAATCATTACATAATTTCGAAATATTACTTAATTTGAAGCGTCACACACTTCTTTCAAATATCGAACTAGAACTTAAAATAGAACTTGATATAGAAGAAGAGCTTTTCAATTCTTTGACAGATAAAAATACCGCCATACTTTGAAGGAAGGAAGATAAAAAATATTTGAAATCCTTTTAAATTTTATTCTTCAGATTTCATTTTGGTGACATTTATTAGATTTCGCCTTTCATTATTTATTACATCAAATATATTTGAATTAATTTGAAATATATAAAATGACGTCCTTATATTTATATATTTCCTCCTTGCTAGAATGACTTTATATTTTCGAAAATTAAGCTTTATTTACTCATAAAACGTTTTAAAACGAATGTTATTTTTATATTTAAGTGTTATTTTTCATATACAATTCGTACGCTATTTTTTTAACCGTGATTGAACAGCTGTCCCAATTGCACGTTTACGACTTATAATGCTCAACTCCTTAGTCTTGTAATTTTGAACCCAATCCAGAAGACAAGGGAAGTCCTGGATCAAGCATTGGGGGACATTTGCCTTCGTGGGCGACTTTTTGATGGAATTACACCACATTTGCGTTACATGGCTAGGAAAACCTCCTACGGTTATCCCGACGGCAAGGGAACTCTAACCCATGTCTGCAATGTAAGGCTTTTGCAATATGTAAGGCTAATGGAAAAACTCTGCAGCATTTTTTCTTATCAGCTGACATTTTTTAAGCTTATCGCAGTTATTAGCTGCGATAAGCTTAAGCTTATCCAGAAAATATCCGACAGATAAAAGAAAACTGAAAACCGTTCCAATTGTCAGGTGAATTTGTATTCAGGTTTCTTCAATTGGCTTACTGCTAATTAATGTCGTGTATTATGTCTATAGATGAACAATATGTCTCATTTTGTTAGTCAATAAAAATTTTAGCAAAAAATAAACTTTTTTGTCAAATAAAACTATTCGTTGCAGAATTATAATATTTTGTTGACGCGTATGAACAATGTGTCTAATTTTATTAAAATGTCCAATTTGTTTTGGAGAAACATTTTAAAGTTGCCCTTATTTACGAACGAATTGTAATGAACTCCAATATCTTTATTTGTTTGCCTCTTTATCGATACTCCGACAGTAGATTTAACTAGTGAAGTAACCGAGTGAGCGAAGCGATCTGAAAAGAACTTCACCAGGTATGACTTGACTAAAAGCTTCATTCGCTTCAAAAATATACTAATTGGAAATAAGTAGAGACATGATTCAAGCGCTCAAAAACATACACCCATTTTCAAGACTTGCCAGACCTGAATGAGATGAAACAAAAGTGATTTTAAATATAAAAAGTAAAGTTGCCAACGAAAAATTGAAAAATAAAAGTGAGAAACAAAACTAGAAAAACCACAATAGCCGAGAAAGAAAAAAAGATTAAAAATAGGACAAGAAAAACGAGAGTGGCCGAAAGGGGCAAATCAAGGTAAAATGTATATCCCTGATGCGGGAAATGCATTTTACCCTGACGTTTTAAATTGCGCTGTTTCATTATGTGCTCAGCTGATTTTTTTCATAGTTAAATAAATTACAATTAGAAAAGTATTAAAATTCTTTTCTTGAATTGTTTTGAGTTAGAAATTTAAAAACATTCATGGTTTTGCTTTCCGAAGAGTTACTTTTTAATAACAATAAAATAAAAAAACCAACACTTACAAAGCTTTTAATAAATGTCTATAATTGTTGGTTCATGAAAAAGTTGAATTCTTCAATTTATTTTGTTGTTGTTTCTAATGCCACTTGCAAATCTAACAAGCCTGCTTGGTGAAACCAAGCGTATTTAAGATAAAGGGTGCCTTCTATGGCTTTGTGGTGCCAGTGGCGCCTTCTATGGCCTTGAATAGGACGTCAGACACACACACGTCACAGCCTGTTTATAAGGCGAATCCGTTCATACATCCACAGATCTCAATTTTTACCTGAACCAGAGAACTATCAATCTCCAATGTAGTCACCCCAGAGGTTTGATTTGCTATGGGAACATGAAGGACTTTGTGATTTGACACTTTTAATGTTAACCAGTTACCATTTACTACACGGAGAGTCCTCGGCTTTCGGGGATCGAACTCACGGCCTTTTGGACATGGGTCCAACGCCCAACCAACCAAGCTATCCCGGCCTCTCAATTTATTTGTCATATCATAAAGAAAACTTATTTGGTTTACATCAAATGTAATCAAGACGTAAAAAAGCGATTTATAAGATCATATTTTGCTTCCTCATATACCATAATGGAAAAGATAGACCAAACACAGCATCCTATTTGTCTGGCCTGAACGCTCTATATGCATGAGTGCTCGTATGATTTATGTTATGCATGACAGATTTATCGCAACAACAGCGGTTGTAATATTAAGTAGTAAAAAATCATGATAATTTTTAACCCAAGATGAAAAGTTGGCGACAATTTAATAAAACCACGTTGATGATTCCGGGGATTGATGGTTGAAGATAAGATTTACTCGCAGTCCTGAATTTATAGAGTTTCAAAGTATCAAGTTGGTTTGATTATAATCTTCATATTCGTTTGATAAAAGTTATACAAAATGAAACCCAGATCGAATACGTGACTGTATTATAAATTTTAAAAAAATGGCTCAAATGGATATATTTTTTTTTGACTAAACTATCTGAAACAATGAGTGATGAAGTAATAAATGTAGCTCGTGAAAAAATCCGAACAGTTGGATTGTTTTGAAAAGAAAAAAAAAAACAATTATTAGGAAATAATCTCTAGCATTTCACTATCTTATTTTTAAAACTATTAAAATCCTATTTATGTTAATTATTAACACATCAAATCTTAGATTTCTTCGTTTGATAAGGTTTCATCATTCAATATAATTAAAGTATAAATAACCATTATCTTAAGAAATCAAGAAATAATAACAATTATCTTAAATTAATAAAAAGATTATTTTGTAGAGATTTATAATAGCAGCTGAAGGTCAGGGTCGAATAAAACAATAGTCTTACCGCAATTCACTATTGACTGACAAATACGCAATAAACTCATTGTTTGTACGCATCATGTAACACTATTTTCTTGTATAAATTTTTTTCTTAAAAATAAAATTTTAAATCTGCAATTTAGTTTGATTATGGAAGCTTATGAAACTTAATTTGTGATGGAAGTAAAAGTGTTCAGATGATAATTTTGAAAATGAATCCCGATGTGTTTTTGATTGGAAAGAAAAATCCTATCTTCAAAGTTAAATTTTATAAGTCTAAAGCAAGCTATCTTGGGCGTTTTTCACTTGGCTGAAATTAAATCGATGATGATTCGAAAATCTTAATATGTTTTTATTTTTTGAAAAATTAGGGAGGACTTTTTGAGATTCTGATTACTGAAGAAAATATATACCCACCATCCCTACAGCAGAGTTGGGCAAAAATGTAATCGATTACAGTAATCAATTACTTGTAATCATGATTACAAGATAACATAATCTTGATTACAGGTTTAATCTTGATTGCAACAATCACATTCAGTAATCAATTACTTGTAATCGTGATTGCAACTTTGATTACAATCGTGATAAGAATAGTCGAATCGTGATTAGAAAACTTGTAATCTGGATTATAATTCAAAAAGAATTTTGATTACAGCTGTAATCGTGATTCCACGTAATTGCGATTCCAAGTAATCACAACAAAAACGATTACGGGCAATTATGATTACAAGTAATCAAAATAAATAATTACATGTAATCGAACATTTTCATTACTTGTAATCGTGTTTATAAGTAATTGATTACAGTAATTGGTTATGTAATCACGGTTACACTTGTAATCAAAATTATAGATGCTTGTAATCATAATTACAAGTAATTGATTAGAGCGTAATTGAGTATTGTAATCACGATTACGAATGTAATCAAAATTTGTAATCATGATTACAAGTAATTGATTGCTGTAATTGAAAAATTTAATTGATTACATTTTTGCCCATGTTGACATAATTTTTGATCAGAGTAGGGCTACTCTGATCAAAAATTATGATTACTTCTAATCGCTATTACCTGTAATAGTGATTACAAATAATTGATTACATAGCAGTAATTATCTGTAATCAATTTCAGTTGTAATCGATTGCTGTAATCGACGCGCCCAAATCTGCTCCACAGCCAATGACGCTAGGAAACCTAGCACAACCAAAACACCAAACAGTTAATTAAATTTAGAAAGCCTGATTTTTTTCGTAGGAAGATTTCGTAGGATTTTTTCTTGAAGAGAGTGTCTTGCAAAAAATATGGGCCTCTATTTGTCATTTTAAGGAAACATCATTTAAGGGTCATTATTTGGTATTTCGTTTAATAACGTCATTATTTGTCTTTTTAAGTATTTGTAATTTTTCTTCTTGCTCTGTTTACCACTGAGGATAACTAGTAGAAAATGTTTTATATTGATCACAATTAATATGTTTTTTTTTTTAATTATCGTAAGGAAATATCATTAAGGGTCTGAAATAAATATTTAAACAAGATAAAAGGGAAAAAAACGCTATCAAAATCTATCGAACCACTAATTAGGTTGGCGGGGCAGAAAATGTCAAAACCAGTTCATCAGTCAGAGGAAATAAAAAAAGAAATTGAAAGGAGAATATTAAAAACACTAAATTCCAATCCAATGTTCTGTATAACCGCCTTCTTAAAGAGTTATTATTCTTTTGTGTCTTTTTTATATCTTTATCCTAATGTGCATACCTTTTTGTTTTCATTTCTTTCAAGGATTCTAAAAGTACACATTAAGGCAGGCAGCAATGGAACATCATGCATAGTCAGTGCATGCAGCGTAAAAAAAAAAAAGCCATCGCATTAATTCAAATCTAGCATCAGAAGCGAGCAGCCAATTTAATAGAATTCTGAAAACGGTAGGACTAACATTTAAAAAGATCAATTGTCTGTAAGTTTTCAATTGGATTTGCTTTAAGCTCACATCTATTTATTTGAGACATTGAAGGACGATAAAATTACGTTCGATGAAAATTGAAGGGAAGAAAGAAGTGACTACTGAATAAATGAAAATAAAGTGCGTAGTGTTAGTTGTGAAATTTTTAGTTGAATATGAGCCAACATCTTCAAGCAACTGATTCGAAATTTTGCGACTTTCAAGGATAAAACTTTTGAACACTTCCTACAACTCTTAATTCCTTAGTCTCAATGGACCTAAGTTAAAAAAGAGATTGAGTCTATAAAAAATACTGTCATTGAGTCGGGAAATAAATAATAATAATTTTTTTTAATATAATTACACTACGTAAAAATATAATTTTATCGAAGTAAACTAGCGAAGAGTGTTTCAGTTGCAATTTAAGTCATTAAATAAATTTTTAGAAGGATAAAAGAAAAAAAGAGATTAACGAAGAAAATTATAAAAAAAAAAAAAGCATTATTTACTGCGCAAAAACAGCAAGTACATAGAGCTCATAAAATAAGTTAAAAATATACAAAGAAACAAGAGAAAAAAAATAATATTTTTAACAGAGAAGATTAAAAAATTATTAAAAAATGTTTTTAAAATATTAACAAATTCAAAAAATTTTTACATTTTTAAAAAAAAAATATTGGAAAAAAAATAGGGAAAAGATATAATCACGTCATCAGCTCTCACGTTTATAACCGAAAAAAATAATGCTTTCTAATATTGCACTAATATAGCCAAAGCAAAACATATTAATACAATAGTGTGAGGAGCACCAAAAAATAGAAACGAAAATAGAACTTCATAAGCGAAAAATCTAAAATAAAAAATGCGAAATAAAACTATCAAGTGAACATACAAAAGAAAACAACCAAGCGAAAATACAAAATAAAACTATCAAACAAAAATAGAAAATAAAAATTCAATCTTGAATTTTTGACCCTTACTTTGGACCGCTCTCCTGACTAAAATATTGGGACCAAATCCTTCCTAAAAATCTTATCATTATAGAAAAAAAGTTTGGTAACTCTTTTTTATTTTGCGCACTGTAGATTCTAGATAGATTGCGGCAAATTTTCTCGCATGCTCAAAGCATTGAAATACCAAATAATAATAATAGATATCATCATATAGTGGCGGAATAGCCTGGTGGGTAAATGTGTTTGACTCTTGTTGGGGGAGAACGGGAGTTCGAATACACCCGACCGAAGAATCTGCGTGTATTAAATGGTGACTGATGCACGCTAAATCTGTCGGGGTCACAAAGTTCTCCAAGTTCCCATAACAAATCAATACCTCTGGGTAAGCCGTGATGGCTCAGGGGATAGAGCGTTCGTCTTCCAATAAGATTAACCAGTTTCGAATCCCCGTGATGGCTAAATCAATACGAATTCCGCATCCAGCGTGAACCGATCATAGTGCTGACGTAAAATATCCTCAGTGGTATCATGGGTTAGAGTGCCCTTGACGTCAAGTTAACCGTGGGAGGTTTTCGTGATTTTCCTCTCCATGTAACGCAAATGCGGCTTAGTTCCATCAAAAAGTCCTTCTCTCCCAATACTTGCTCCAGGAGTTCTTGGAGTTTTCTTCTGGATTGGGTTCAAAATTACTAGGCTACGCAGTTGAACATTAGGAGTCGTAAACCCAAAAATTGGGTCGGTTGTTCAACCACGGTTATAAAATGCCTCTGGGGGTACTGATCCAGGAGTTTCCTTGTGTTCCGGATTAGGTTCAAAATTACAAGGCTACGGAGTTGAAAATGGTAGCGGGTCGACTTGAAATGGTAGTGGGTCGACTGTTCAACGACATTTATAAAATAAAATAAAATATTTCAAATAAATCAGTGTTCTTCGATATGAATCAGAGATTTTATAATCACCACTTTTAATGTATGCGTATAATTACTGTCAAATATGAAACAAGCAAAACATGCTGCAGATTAATATTTAAGGGCAAAGACACATCACTAGTGAAGAAAGCGTGACGAAAAACATCAAAACTTGACTGATTTCTGAAGAAAACTGAGAGAAGTTACAAGGCGGCTATAAGAAACACCTCCAAGTTTCATCCAGCAATCAAACTGATTTGGATGTTTCTTATTCTGCCTTTCTCTTTGGGGTTATGACAGGTAGGATTTTGTTTCTTCCTAGCTTACATATTAATATCTTATTATCTTATATGCATCATTTTTCACTTTCTTACACTGATTCTAAAAATATATATTAAGGGCGGCAATTGCTGAACTTTCTGCATATCGAAGTTAGTATAACAAGTTATAATTTAATCTAATGTTTCCTTGTATTTCGGATCTTTCTCCTAAACAAAAATACTTGAATTAACGGTATCTATTTATAACTCCTAAATAGACAGCTGTACATTTAATTTAAGGTATACGTTAATGAAATAAAAATAGTACTTTTTTCAAAATTACACAACATAAGATCTATTGTATTAAAAATATTATTTTATTAAGCGTTAAAACTACCCAAAATACTCAAATGTTTAATTTCTTTTATCAAGATTTGTTCAACCATGTTAGAAAATTTCGTTTCAAAATACTTTTTGAAGTAAAGTGCCTTTTTAATTACATACTTTGTTGGCTTACAGAAGACATCATTTCAGAATTCACTTATTTCACTTATTAGTGTACATACCAGTACAAATGTTAGAAATCTTTTGATGAATGAAAGTTAAAGAATAAAAAATAAATGTTGGCAAAATAAAATGTTTTGAATTCCTTCGGGGTACATTTCTTTTATGTCTTTTTTTTTCTTTTTTTAATAGTCGTCGTAATCTTTTTAGTTGGGAAATTCCTTTCTTTTTATCTACTATATTTACTGAAACCGGTCGAAGTATTGCGGAAAATTGAAAACAAACAGAAATAAAATCGAGTTCGTTGCTTGCAAGACTTCAGGCAGAAAAAAGTTTTGAAATCGTGTTTTGATATCCATACAAAACTTTCAAAACTCATATGGTAGTAAATACTTGTAAAGATAAATTTGAAACGGAGAGTCTCGATTTTTGAATAGTATGAGATTAATAGATATTTTAAAAGAAAATTTCTTGCATTTCAATTTAGAATTCATACAAGAATCAGAATTTATAGCCAACTTTTGGATTACTGTAATTTCAACTGAGTGACATCTATTTAAACTAAAACTTCACAAGTATAAACAAATTTAATAACTTAAATTATTATTATTGGAGTTGAAATAGTTTTTTAAAAATATTTCTATATTAAAAGATCTTAAGCGCCGTCGCCTCGGGCTCTTGAAAAAAGTAAAAAAAATAAATAAAAGAAATTTAAAATTCGTTTCGAAATTAGCTGATATGCGTTCACATTAGAAAGTAATATTAAATTATTTATTCTTTTGAAAATTAATAAAATGCATTAATAGTATTGCATTTCTCTGTAATGTATTATTTTCTTTAAACTCTTAATTTAAGTTTGATGTTTTAAAATGTTTTTAGTTTGTTCAAAATCGTCTACAAAAAATAAAAAAGAATAAAGCGAACAAGAATAATAAATGAAACGAACAAAAAAAAAAAAAAAAAAAAAAAAAAACCTTAAATAATTGTAAAATATCATACGGGGAAAAAAGGTTAATGTATGGTAGATTCGAACGAATGTTTCAGTTGAGATGTTCGACTTAAAAACTGTCATATTTATTGAGCAAGATATTTATCGTTTAGTATGTGTACAATGTGTCGTTCCTGAAAATTCATGTTCTATTTTTTTTTTTTTTTTATAAATGATTTTATCTTGAAAGAGTCAAACCACCCGGTCTTATCCGACTAGTGGGGTAAAATCAGGTATACATGTTAACTAGATGGGAAATTTAGAAATACTACTTTAAACTTGAAAAAGTAGCAGAAATTTCTATTTTATTTTATTTCATAGCCGTCCTTGAACAGCAGACCCAATTTTGGATTTACGACTATTGATGTTCAACTCCGTAGCCAAGTATCCAAGCGTAATTTTGAACCCAGACAAGGGAACTTCCGAATCAAGTATTTGAAAGAAATTTGTCTTCGTGCAGTACGTTTTGAAGGAACTAACACGAATTTGCGTTACAGGGAGAGGAAGACCACAAGAACCCCCCACGGTTAGTCTGGCGACAAGGGGACTTTAACCCATGTTCCGTCTAACACTAAGAATATTTTACGTCAGCACTGTGGTCGGTGCGAGCCAGGTGCGGAACTCTAATCCTCCAGCCATTGCCGGGATTCGAACCCGGTTCACCTCATTGGAAGGCGAACACTCTATCCCCTGAGCCATCACGGCTGTTTTCTATTTTATTGAAAATTATGCATATAATTTACCTCTGATGTAGTCAAAGCCGTACTCAAAGCGGGTGACAATTGCCCAGGGCTGCTGAGGGCCCAACCAAATTTCTACCAAAGCACATATTGTTTAGTAATTTATTTTTTAAAAATAAAATTGCTGATAATTTTTTTATAGCTATACAAGAATTACAATGTTGTATGTTAGAAAAGGTCATCAAAATTTCTCAGCACTAATTAATTAGTATATCTAAGTTTAGATTAATTTAAAAGTTTCACATCTTAGTACATAAAAATCTCATCATTAGATTAAAGGTCAATAAAGTATTCTGTTTTTTGTTTTGTGCACTGCATTGTTACAAAGTCAATATTATTTAAGACTTTAATTGTTTTCTCATTTGCTGAATCTTTGATAAATGAGACGAAATATACTAATAAACTTATAAATTTGTGAAATTATTTTTGACACATGGTTCTCCAATTTTACAATCAAATTAATAATGTCCTCAGGTTCTTGGGCAAACACTTGACAGTTGATTTATGAGAAAGCTAGGGGCTTCCAATTCCATATGTCTCTCCGTTTTCATATTATGAATTGCCTTCCTAATATTTCAATATAAAGGGTGCCTGTTTTATTACATGTATTTGTTAACTCTTTTCAACATTAAAGAAAAACTGTTGATATATAATCAGTTATGGTTTTGATGCGCGAAAATAAAGATACATGAAAATTATATGGGACAAATCTGCTACTATTATTTGAATGATTTAATTTTTCTTTATGTACGGAATGATGTTCCTAATGGATCTTAGGATTAAAATTGTACAAATAAAAGCATATAAAAAATTCTTTTTGAAAAACATATTTCTCTACTATGAAAGTATCAAAGCTTAGTCAGATAAAAGATGTATATCTAAAATGTCTAGTGAGCAGATAGAAAGGTGAGACAAGCAAAATTAATAATTTTTTTCAAGCAAAAATAATAAGAATTGCAAAAATTATCAAACAAAATTTCAATTTTTGGAGATTTTACTTTTGTGGAGTCTCAATTAAATTTCCTTTTTAACGTTTGGCAGTTTCCAACTTAATTCATGCTTTTATTACTTTCACAGTTTAAAAAAAATTGCTCAAATTTTCAGCATACAGTTTCTTCCTTCTTTCTTGAATTTTCAGCATACAGAGCGCCCGATTCAGAAATAATACTCTATTTGATAGGATTTTTTTTTTTTTTTTTTTTAATTGAAAAAGAAATTGGAAATTTTCACTTACTCATTTCATTTTTTGACGCCCCCAAAGCTAAATCAATGTCATTTTTCGAATGCTTTTATTGAGCTTTATTCCTAATTGTTGGTAGTTAAAAAGGTACAAAGAAAACTGTTAAAAAATTTAACATTTATAAAATCTCTTACAGTTTCCTAAATATAAATGTCTTAATGTTAAAAATATACTAAAAAATAATTCCAACTGAAAGTTGAAGTTAATTTTGAGCTATAATGCGTTTGTTTTATTTTAAATCATTTTAAAAGTCCAATTTTATGAATTAAAATATTTAATTTGCATTTAAATATTAAAATATTTATCTTTTACTTTCATTTAAGAACATTACATTTAATTTATTTTAAAATATACTTTTTATATTACGTGAAGTGATAAAAAAATCCTCTCCTCTTCCCCACGTTTATATTTTTTCTATAAATTTATTAATTTATTTATTATTATTATTTTTTTTTTTTTTTTGCTGAAAAAAATGAAGGTTTTTTTTTTTTGGGGGGGGGGGAGAAGTATTAGTCTGGTCTTCTTCAGTTTTGAATGAATTTAATGATTAACAGAATCTAAATTAATGCTCAAATAGTAAGTTGATTAATAAAAGTTGTAGTAAGTTGATTAATAAGTTGATTGATTAGTTGACATTGATTAGTAAGTTGATTAATAAAAAAGAAAACAAAATTAATTAAAAGAATTAAACTAATATAAAAAGAACTATAATTATTTAAAGAAATTTAATTTCATGCATTGTTGACTCATTGCTAAGTTGACTCATAAAAAGAACTGTGTCTAAAACACTGACGTTTACGTCAGAGTTTTAGTGTTTAAATGCCGTCAACATATCGAGATACTTGGGCACGTAGCTCTTCATTCCAAAAGATTGTGCACCCTAGTATATGAATTTCAATAGAAAGATTTTTATATTTTATAAGATATTTTTTTTAAATTTACTTTAGAAATAAAAATAATCCTTAACTAAACTTTGAATATAATTATTGCAAGATAGTAAATTATTTCCTAGTATTTCTAAGATAAATTTCAATGTTGTTAGTCAGTAAGTGTATTTATACAATATTCCAATTTATTATTTCCCCCCCCCCCTTAATTCCACCTCTTCCTCACAATGTAATTCCTTATTAATTAATAAAATAAAATATTAAATTAAATTGTATAAATTAATAAAAATCAAAATAAAATGAATAATTTAAAATTCTTGATTCTTTCCTCAGTGTTCTTGTCTCATATTGTAATTTTAAAAAAATTGTGTTATGTCTAAGATAGGGTGTATTTATAATTCTTGCTGAGGGGGGGCTCACCTAAGTACACGTACGCCTCTGCTTAGTCTATCAAGACAAATGCTCAGCAATGGTAGGAGAAATCGAATTTTATAATACAGAGAAATAAATATTGCACTTACGTCATGCTCTCTGGAAAGTCCCATTGACATAATAGATCAGGGTTCAGGGTGCGAGGTGACCAAGTGACAAGTGGAAACTTATTGTAAAACGAAAGTTTTTGAACTAATTTAATTTTTAAAAAAATTAAAACTTAGTTAAAAGTCTGAAAACCCTAACATTCGTTATTGAAGACAACAGCGCATGATAACGACACTGTATGTAACATTTCAAGCTTTTCCTTTTTATTTTATACCTTGCCTAATTCACTGTACCTTAAAAATGCTTATTAACCAAAGTATATATATTTTTATTTTATTGTTTTTTTTTTATTATTATTATACTATTTTGCAATCCTTTTTGGCGAGTAAACCAATATTGTACTACAGATATTTTCTTTTTAGAAAAGTTATAAACTTTCCCGTTGAATTGGCACTCAGCTTTAGTTCCCAATACTAGTTTGTGAGAGAGAGTCGAAATTTAGTACATTCATAATTATAGCATTCGAAAATAAATTAATGATGCGGTGAATAATTTTTTAAGGGTTAGTGATTTTTACTATAATTTTTGACTAAAAAATATCACTATTCTGCAAAAAAAATTTTTGTATTTTAGCCTAGCTACAAATTTTTTTTCAGAAATGGCCTTTAGTATAAACCTTAATTTTTTGTTACTTAAAGCCCTTTCTGGTGATTTTACCACACGGGATATATAAAAAAAAAAGCAATTTAAAATATTTTTCTCCCTAAAAGGAAGATCAACTGCGGGGTTAGACTACCAAAAATGTTAACTGTCATCTATCAAATTGTACTTTCAGATATAGTTTACACGTTTTATATACTAGTCAATTTCAATTGAATAATTCTAGTAGTTGATACGCTACATCAACTATACCTATAGTAATATTCAACCAGTGTTAGTCAGCATTTATCACAACCGCAATTTTCCCCGGTGAATTGGGAATAAATACATCACTTAAATTTTATTAGTCTTGTCGAGTTCACTTTATTTAGTTTTATCGAACTTTTATTCACTTTATTACTTTAAAAACGAAAGTATCAACAAAACAAACCCATAGTTTCATACAAGCGACTAGGGGAAGGACGATTCTATAATGTTAAAAACTTAGAGTTTCGTCGGAAGAGTAAAAATAGGGAAAGAGGGAAATTACACTGAGAATATTGGGGATTTTTTCGTATTGCTAAATTTCAAAGGTTTGCCGTCACCGTTCGCATTTGTTTATGTTTATTTTTTGCGACGTTTGCTGTCATTTTCAAACTCGTATAAAATATCTTATTTGTTGAATTTTTTCGTTATGTTTTTGTTATCCGTTTTGCTTTTGTTGTTTTAATATTTTTTTACTTTAAAGTTAGTTAAATCAATATATATATATATATATATATATATATATTACCGGTAAAGTATGAAAGGCCGGCATTGTATAGAATGCCTAGGCATTGTAAGGAATGCCGGATGTTTTTAGGAAAAGTATGAAATGTGAGAATTATTACATACTTTCCCTAAGCATTGTATATAATGCCTAGGCATTCTATAGAATGACAAATGCTATTTAGGCAAAGTATGAAATAAACGTCCTGATGAGATTATTATGTAAATGATGTGCATGTTACTGTGAATGACCGAAATCGGTGATTGTTGACTTTCACCGGTGAATGTTGACTATCACATTGTCACTTTGGTGAATGTCCGAGATATTTATTACATCCGATTTGATATTAATTTATTCGTGGATATAATTACATTTATTCGATATTTTAATACTTACTGATGATAGATTAAAGAAATATCAGTGTTTGGAGTATCGGGCAAATGTTTACCGGACAGTGGCACTAAACCTTAAAAAAACATCATTGTAGGGTATACCGGGCAATGGCACTTGACCATAAAAAATATCAGTGTAGGGGGTACCGGGCAGTGGCACTGAATCTTAAAAAAACATCAGTGTAGGGTATACCGGGCAAATATATGCCGGGCAGTGGCACTTGACCTTAAAAAAGCATCAGTGCAAGGTATACCGGGCAAATATATACCGGGCAGTGGCACTGAAACTTAAAAAAACATCAGTGTAGAATATACCGGGCAAATGTATACTGGACAGTGGCACTTATAGTAGGTCTAGTTGACTAGACCTTTGGTAAATGTCCAAAATATATACTAGGTCCTTTTAAGTGCCACTGCCCGGTATACCCTACACTGATGTTTTTTTAAGGTTCAGTGCCACTGCCCGGCATACATTTGCCCGGTATACCCTACACTGATGTTTTTTTAAGGTCAAGTGCCACTGTCCGGTATACATTTGCCCGGTATACCCTACACTGATGTTTTTTTAAGGTCAAGTGCCACTGCCCGGTATACATTTGCCCGGTATACCCTACACTGATGTTTTTTTAAGGTCAAGTGCCACTGCCCGGTATACATTTGCCCGATATACCCTACACTGATGTTTTTTAAGGTCAAGTGCCACTGCCCGGTATACATTTGCCCGGTATACCCTACACTGATGTTTTTCTAAGGTCAAGTGCCAGTGCCCGGTTTATGCACGGAATTCTTTTCACGAACGTTCCCCCCCCCCCCTCACGCTCCTCCAACATGTACAGAATTGCTGGAACCCCGACCGATAATTGTCAACAGTACCTCTCTGCATCAAAACGTTCTTTAAAGATAAAAAAAAAAGAAATCCATTCTAAATGTCTTCTCTGTAAAGCCTAATGATCAATTCTTTCTTTTTTGAAGACCCTAGTTAAGTTTTTGTTTTAGAAAACCCCGCAAAAATTTGTCTTCCAATGTTGGCGCTAAAATAAGGCGATATTTTGCTAAGCTAACGCTCTCACCAGCAACGTTTTCCCGATATCGAGCTCATTTTCCCCTTTCTTTCTCTTTCTAAATTTTTTAAGTCCGTTTGTATTATGGAATCGTCCTGTCCCTAGTCGCTTGTTAGTTACATTTCGTTTTCAAAATAATAATTTGTGACGTCACTCTACATTCATGAAATTAACCATGTCGATATTACTTGTGCTAGCCTAATGTAGGAGATCGGTACTTTTCCATCATACCGGCGCAAATCTCGCCAAATTGACTTTTTGGCGACAGCACACATTGAGCGGAACAAATCACACGAAGCAGACTTTATCTACCATAACACACAGCATACACATAAAAAACAGTTACTTTAGTAACTGTTTTTAATGGTTCCATTTATGGTTCAATTTTTTTTTTTTTTTTCACTTCAGAGGCATAAACATTTTAATATCGTCTAAAAAATTTTATATGGGTCATCCATCTTCCCTCTTCAAATAAATTCGGCAAAAGATAACTTTCGAGATGACGGCGCGCCGTTCCTCTGTGTTTCTTAATTTGCCAATTAGCGCTGTCCCACAGTTTCTCTATTTTTTGCGTTTGGGTTCGAGTTTCTGGATCGACAAAGTTGTACTTATGGTTCACTTTTAAATGTTCGAAACTTTCATCGTCCAGCTTACTAGTGCACTATGATTTTCATGAATCGGAATATATTATAGTTTCTTTTTCGATATTTCTCTTAATTGCCTTCAATAAAGTGTTCGTGGATCGGTTTGGCACCTCCACAAGGAAACATTCATTCGTTTCCCGACAATCTCCACCGAAGATCCATTGTTTCCGAAGATCAACTTTCGTTCACTTCGACGATCATGCCATGTCCTCCTATTTTCCGTTGTTCACGTGTAAGCAAAGAATTCACAAAACGAACTACAACCAGTCTACAACTATTCCGTGATTTATTTCCAACTGCTTTTCACACCATTTAACTGAAGTTAATTCTTCGCAGCGACAATAAATAAACCGCACACACTTCAAAAGCGCAATTTCGATGACTGAAACCACGTGCCTTAACTGTTACTACTTTTACAGCGACAAGATGAAAGGTTGCAGTGCCATTGAATTTTATCTCCGATATACAATTTCATTTCGTTATTCTTATCACAAGTTGCGATTTCTGCCAAAACACCTTTTTCTTGAAAGAATCTGACAGCTTCTTTCTCTGTTTTAGGCAAATCCCAAATTTCCATTGTTTTTTGCGTTAATTTTTCGTATTAAGAAAGAGACGTGACCGATAATTTTTTTTTTTTAAGAAATGGTGCGATTTGCTTTGAAAATGGGGAAGCAAGAGGTTACCAGCGGCGATATTCCGTTAGTCGTTGGTTGACTCATTAGTGGCGACTTTATCGCCTGCACCGGTATAATGGAAAAGTATCAGGAGATCAAAGATAAACAGTTAATGAAAATGTGCTATGAATTCCCAATGAAACTTATTCTTAATTAAATAGAAATGAAATATAACTGATCACTGATGTTATTAAATATCAACTTAATCCAACGGAAAACTCATTCTTTTGGCTATAGCGCACTAACTAGTGATTGAAGGAAGTTATGAAGTAAACACTGATCGCTGTGTCTTTGAACGTATGTTATATGCGAATCGACAGAGAATTGCGGATTCATAATGTTTTCTTTCCAATAAGTAAAAAAATGATAAACAAATATATTTTAAATTATGTCTTCTATTTTACTTATTCTTGCAGTCACACAGTGGACTGATTGTAAAACAGTTTCCAATAGTTCTCCGAACATTTAAGCATCACTGGCTGTGGTCAGTGAGCGGAAGGTTGATCAGTTTGATCAGCCAGCGAAGGGACTGAGGGAGCATGGTACCGGTGCACAATGGCGACTGGTGCATGTTAAATCTGTCGGGTCACAAAGTCCTCCATGTTTCCATACCAAATCAACGCCTCTGGGAAGACTGAATTAGAGATTGATTGTTCTCTGGTTCAGGTCAAAATTACGATCTGTGGACGAATGAATGTATGTATGAATGGGTCCGCCCTATAAACATGTGTGACGTATGGGTGAGGCAGAAGTCGAATTATTAGCCCTAGATGACGCCACTGTTAAACAAGAATAATCGCTCCCCTCTGTCTAAGCGGCCGACGATAACAACAACAACTACTACTACTTACGTTTTAAACTCAAAAATATTGCAGTATTACTTTAATAAGCCTATTTTTCCTGATAATGATAAAATATTTCAATTTCCATGTAAAAAAAAATATAGGAAAATACTTTTATATCAGTTTCAGTTTAAATAATAACACTGCACATAGAAATATATTTACAACTTTCCGTGTTAACAAAGTGAAGTTGTTTTTCCCTGCAGCCAAACTCAATATATCTATTTTTCGAAATTGAGTTCAGTTGGCAGTTACCCGAATAGTATGTAAATATTTACATCACTTCAAAATGTTTTCTCAAGAAACGAGAAAAAATGGGATTATTCTGCGAAACGGAAATGATATTTAAATTCTTTAAATGTGTATCATTATATTATATCATAGTTGGGGGAGTCTCACCTCAGTTCGCTTTAATTATATCTCTGAACGAAAAACAGTTCCTTATATTTACATTAAAAGGCATTAATTTGAAATATCTGAAAATGTTTTATTGTAAAAACACAGATTTATGGTTATTCAGATTTAGTTCTAGATTCTATTGGAATAAAGTATAAACATATTCATTTTGCTCGACTACCAGAAACTTCAACTGCATTTTTTTAATTCCTATTTAATTTTCGTTAACTTTCTTAAATTCCCCCCCCCCCCAAATATTAATTAATTATAAGTTAATCAATAATAATCCTTTACAATTTTGCATTCATTATTTGAATTGCATATGTTGCGCAGTTTAACATAAATAAGCTTATAATAATAAGACTATAACTTATTTAATGTTCATATATTGGGAAATGATTTAAATATGTCTGTCATCAAATGTTGCGTGGCAAGATAATATCAAAAGATTACTTTGTGACAAAGAAACTCCGTTTCCATTTTTAAGCCGTCAATTTCAAATAATAATCAAAACGTCATAATAGTTGGGAATGCTAAACATGATAAATAAATATCTATAGAAATAAATAACATAAAAGCCTACCTTTGAAGTCAAAGAAATATTTTACCAGCAAACAATGAATTTATAAAGTGTAATAATTTTATGCTGAAGACAACCATAAAAATCAAAACTTAATCTTGAAATGTAGTCAACAATAAGTCAAGAATATCAACAACCAACAAGTTTACAAGTAAACAATACAAACAATACTTGTCATCTCATAAAAGAACAGAATTTAGCATCGATACAAAATTCGACCAGTGCAGGATCAGTAGTTAGAGTACTTAAATTTTAGCTGAAGCTCTGTACTGGATGACAGCACATCTTTCAAATGTGACGATCGTCTTACCTGAGGAAAATTAAATAGTTTTCACCTTTTCAGTTTACTCAAAAAAACGTAGTTTTTAAAATTATTAATTTTATTTTATTATACGAGGGTCACTTTGAAATTTTTTAGATACAACTAGGTTTTTAAAGTTACACTTACAAAGTTTCAGGTGTGTTCAAAGTAGTCTCATCCAGCATCAATGCACTTTTGTAGTAGAATTTTCCGCAGATTAAATGCCTCAAGCCATTAATTTCTTGGAATAGATGAAAAAAATGCATTTATAGCCACGTCAATATCTTCTTCTGAATGAAAACGACGTCCACGTAAGTTCTTTTTTAGATTAAAGAATAACCAAAAGTCACACATGGCTAGATCATGTGAATACGGCGGATGTTCTATCACTTTAATTTGTTTTTATTTAAGAAACTCAACTGTTAATCCGGCTGCATGTGAAGATGCATTGTCATGGTGAAGCATTAGTCCCCTAACATCCACTTCTTGTAGAATTTTTGGAAGACATTTAATGGTATACCAGTTTGCTGTTACTGTTTTCTGTCCTTCCAACTTGATGGCTTTGGCCAATCCCGTATTTCTGAAGAAAGCGGCATACATCACTTTTTTCAGTGCTCGTTGTCTTTTCACCATTGTCGGCGTGGGATCATCTTCAAAGACCCATACTTTGCTTTCTTGACGCGTTGGAACGTCAAAAAACGGTATGTACGAGGGTTGCTATTTATATTTCTGGCCTAATAATGAAAAAACAAATATGTAGGATCGAAATTGGTTTTATTGTTTTTCAAAATATTCTCCATGATGATCAATACACTTTTGCATGCGTTTGAACCAATTTTCAAAGCACTTTTTCCAGTCCGATTGAGGTAACTCCAAAACATGCGTTTTGAATGCATCAACCGCTTCTTCGGGGGTCGAAAATCGTTGTCCACGTAATTTATTTTTGATGCGTGGGAATAAGAAGAAGTCATTGGGTGCCAAATCAGGGCTGTACGGCGGATGACCCATCAGTTCGATCTTTCGCTCCGTCAGAAATGCCTTTGTTTGAGTCGATGTGTGAGAGCTCGCATTGTCATGATGAAGAATGATTCGCCTGTTCTTCTGCTTTTTTCGAATTTCTCCGATGACTTCTGGCAAACAAATGGTCGTGTACCATTCAGAATTGACCGTCCTGCGTTGCTCTAATGCCACTGTTGCCACATGACCGTTAATGTCGAAGAAACAGGCAATCATTTGTTTCGATGTGCTTCTTCCTCGAACAACTTTTGATGGTTTTGCCTCGTCTTGGAAGACCCATACAGTTGATTACTGTTTTGTTTCCGGCTCATATGCATAGATCCATGATTCGTCACCTGTGTAGATGTTATACACAGCCTTTGATGTACCTTGAACGTATTTTTCCAACATTTCCTTGCACCAATCGACAGGAGCCTTTTTTTGAGTGTTTGTCAGATTATGCGGGATCCAACGCGAACAAATTTTTTTTACGCTCAAATGTTCATGCAATATTTTATTGTTGCTAGTCATACTAATGTCCAAGGACGCCTCTATCTCACGGTATGTCACATGACGATCTTGCTTTATCAGTTCACGCACAGCATCGATCTTTTCTGGCACAACAACGGATTTTGGACGACCTGCACGGGATTCGTCCTGGATCGAACATCGACCACGATTAAATTCGTTATACCAATTTTTTACAGTGCTGTAGGATGGCGCTTTATCGCTGAATAAAGAATGAAGTTCATCGAAGCACTCTTGTCTTGACAATCAACGTCGAAAGTTTTGAAAAATAATGGCACGAAAATGTTCACGATTCAAATCCATTTTTTGAAAGAGAAGAACTTTTCAATTTACTGTCAACAACACAAATGAAGCTATAATTCGCGATCGCAACGAACTATAGGGGGCGTTGTTGTATGTGCCGAATCCCTGCGATTTCCATATGAACAGTCATTCAGTTACACTGGAGACGTCTTTAATGTAGCATGTAGCATTGTAACGTTCCATCTTTATTGTGGCTGATTAAATTTAAAAAAGAAAAATGTTTGTTTTCTTTCTTGTGCAAACGAAAACAAAATGGTATCTCTTTTTTTTTAGAGAAGGAACATCCAGAACACATCGGAAAAATATTTGTAAATAAAGAGAAAAAAATAGGTATATTCTTATAAGAGTTCAAACCTAATGCCTGAGAAATAGTTTTACTAAATTTAATGATAACATGAAAGGCCCATTTAAATTTTAACGTAAAATAAAGAATGCTTACGAAACAAAAAAAAAAGAACCATTCTTTTTTTGTCGCCATTTTTTAGTGTTACGAAAATGCGTCTTTGGGACTTGCCAAAAACAAAACAAGATGGAATTTTATTTTTTTAGGAGCGAAATATTTTATGGAGTGAAATATAACGAAAATGTACCAATGTCCATAACATGAAACTTTATCTTAGTAAACGTCCGTTTTGGAAATGTTATTTCATTTTGAATCTTATTTATTAGAGTTCATAATGGCTATAGAATCAGGTGAGAGAAAAGTTTGTTTTGAATCTATGCTAAACTCTACATCGGCCCATTTTCCACCGAAATCCGATTGACTACTTTGATTTTAAACAAAGTGTTTCATTTTAAGATTTTTTCCAAAAATTTTAAGTGTAGATTGGCGGCACTTAAAAATCTGCCAAATCTGTAGCTGTGGTTAATACGTAAGTACCGAATTTTTCTTCCATACTTTTCTGAATCATATTACTTCAAACATTAGAATATGCAAGAAGTATACATAAACATATAATTTAGTACCATTTAATTTTTCAAAAAAAGTATTTTGAAAACAATTTTATCAAAAAATTATAAACTAAAAAACGTAAAATAAAGAATTCTTAGGATAAAAACGATTTTAAAAATTCCTCATTTTTCAATAAAAACTTTCGTATTGTTTCTTTTTTTTAATTCTTATGGTATTTAATCAGACGTAAAAAAACCATTCTGTAGAGAACGATCATCAAGTAAGAAAAAAATTTATTTAAAAGAAAATTTTTAATTATAAAAATCATAACACTTACCTGATTTAATAAGTCCGGAGAATTCCAAAATGATATGTTCTTTGTTTGAAAACTTTATTCTCAAATAATATATACATAGTTTATCCCTTTAACAATCTCGATATGAATTTTAATATGTAGCTTAAAAACAGAATAGCTGAATTCTAGTTGAAATTCTTTCAAAACTAAAAAACACTTACCAAGAAAACGATATAAAATGTATTTATAATCAGCACAAAAGATACTTTTTCAAGTGATTCGGATTATTCTTTTCTTTATTGTTGTTTTCTGAATTATGTAGATACAGAAATATATACTATTCTATGAAGAAGAAGAATATTCTATAACTATTACAGTTCTGTATGGAATTCATTGGAACACATTTATTCATTGGAATGACGAAAGCAATGTTGACTTCATTTTAACTTCTAATGAATTGAAGACAGAAAAATTATTTTACCGCAATACACACATCTGTAAAACAGCAAGTGATCATGAAATCATGTTATGTTGTTGGTAATAGAACGGTAAAAATTATTGAGAAGTTGTTCTTCAAATGCTTGGCGTGTTCTGCTTCAATGTTTGGCATGTTCTGATTAGTTTTTTCAAGAAGTTTTACCTTTTCCTTAGGGAATTTTTGCTTTCTATTTGCTGCTAAGAAAATGGCGTCCGTTATTGCCAATGGTTATGTGGGAACTAATGCCCGATATTTACAGTCTCCCGCTAGATGGCGTACTCGAGTGTTGCGATCACGAATGGTATATCCTCTGCTGAATTTATGTTTAAAAATATCAAACTTTCGATTAAAATCGTCTGCGGTCGCCTAGCAACACTTACTGTTGCCAAGGCCAGAAATATAAATAGCAACCCTCGTACGTTTCATCACCCATTACAGTTTTAGAAATGATGCAGTGGCCACCATCATTTAGCAATTAAAACAGTTTCTTTACTGATTCTGACACGCTCCTCTTTTTGGTGCTCCGTTAAATTATGGGGAACCCAACGGCAAACTACTTTTTTCATATGCAATTCTTCATGAATAATTTTGTGTATGGCTGCGGATCCAATGTTAAGTTCCTTCTGTATAATTTGATAGGTACAGCGATTATCATCCTTTAACATTTTTCGTATGGCAGACACATTATTCTGGATTACTGCCGACGGCGACCTTCCCGTGTGTTCTTCATCCTGAAGAAAATTGCGACCTCTGCTAAATTCTTTAAACCATCTGAATACAGTAGCACGAGCAGGAGATTCATCACCAAATGCTAATTGCAATCGTTGAACGCATTCTTCTTGATTTATTCCTGCTTTAAAATCGCAGAAAAACATAGCGCGAAAATGTTTTCGCGTCAACTCCATTTTCTCTTCTGTTTAAAATTTATTCTACGCTAAACAAGTTGAAGTAAGTCAGTAAAAAATCGTCTGCTGTGTTAAAATACTATGCATTTTAAAATTAAACTGTTATTTTTATTTTGTAAATTCTCGTCTGCGCGTATCTCAAAAATTTCAAAGTAACCCTCGTATACTAGTAGAGATTAAAAAATATGAGAAAATATTTCACTGTCAGAGAATAAAAATAGCCTTAAATTTTTATGCCACGTAAAGCATATTCTCATGCCTGAATTATTTTATTTTGACTTTATTATTTTTCCGGCATTTAAATTTAAATTTTAATTTAAATCTTAAAAGCGCGTATTCTGTTTTTTTAAAGTAATTTATTCAGACACAGTGGCTTGAAATTAATTTAAGTTAAATATACAATTGTCTTTATACTTTTATGAAAACTGGTTTGATTTTCATCTGTTTAGAATGTTTAGTCTAATACTAATGCCATGGTTATTAAAATAAACCTTGATTTTTCTAAAGCTTAATTACAACGCAGACTCTACTTTTAGCTTAACTGCTCTTTGAAAACAATCATCATTTTTCTAAGATTCCATTAGAGTTAAGCTGACTAACATCCGAGGAAGGTTTTGCTGTCGTAAATCTTTTGCTAGTGTAATGAGGAAAAATATTGAGTCACCATCAATTTGTTCAAACTTTATGCTGGGGGAAATGTTTTGCTTATCTGACAATTAAGCTATTGTCAAAAAATAAAAAATACCGATCATTATTATTATTATTATTTAAAGAAGATTGAATTTTTACATTTCTAGTAAGCTAGTAAGCACTTTTGCTGTTGAAGCAAAACTAATTCCTTTAAAGTGTTTGAGTTGATAGGATATTTTAATAATATTTCAGAATTCCAGATTGCTGTCATTCATACATTTTAAAAGACAACTGAATCTGTCAAAATAAAAAGTAATAATAATAAATAAACAAAAAATAACAGTAGGAGCCAAATGCCATAGCTAATCACTTGCATTAATCAGTGCATTGATTATTGAACTTGAGCTCATTAATTAATGAGTGCATTAATTAATGAGCGCATAACTAAAATGAACTTCAAAACCATAATGATTGGTTTTGCGTGCACTCTCTCTAATAATAATAATAAAAAGATGATTCAATGTTGATACTGTGAACCATAGTAACCAGTGTGAAAATTCGTATGTTAACACGAATATACACGTTAAATTAAGCCGTCACCGTTCGAGTTGAACTATGTATTATGTTATCAAGCGTTATGAAAGTTTTTTTTCTCCTTTCTACGTGGCATTCAAACGAACCCGACGTTTTTAACAGAGAACGTACAAGGATGGCGCCAGACTTTGCCCGACAGGGGGTCAAGTCTATCCGGACAGGGAGGCTCAAACAAATTAATTCAATATATTTAAATTAAAACGAATTTTATACTTTACATTTTTTCTCACATCATTTCTTTCAAGTGTGTTTTCTAAGAATCCAAAATTGCTAAAATTGATACTTTAATGTGCAGATTTGTTTTAAAGTAAATTTAAATCGCATTTTTTTCTGTTATAGATGTATTTTGTACTGTATGGTACAATTTAGCACACATTGTAAGCTTAAAAATTACTTCTGTAATAAACAAAAATAGTTGTTGCAGTCACAGCTATTTCAAAACATTTCTACGCTTCTTACTCTCATAACGCAAAAATTACTCGATAATAAAAATTTGAAATTTCATGCACATTTAACAAAACGTTTAAAGAACATTTTGAAATGAAAATGTTATTTTTATATGCATTGATTGGCTTTTGAATCATTTAAATGTTAAATTCAATTTTCTCTTCTGCACCTCTTAATAGTTCAGTTTAGAAAATAAAGTTATAAGTACATTTTTTGCATCCACGTAATCTATCTAAAGATATCATGCCCCGTTTTGAACGTCTTTCGAAATGGTTTTGCACATTAAATTGCAAAATTCGAATTTTGTTTAATTGTTTACATAGTATAATTTTACGGACAAAGAAGGCCTATTTTAATCAGGGAACTTGATATTAATATTGTTAATATATATAATAATATAATAAATAAATATAAATAATTTCTCCTCATGATTCCTTTTTCTTTTGGAAGATGCTTTTAAAGTGAACATCTATGTTCGGCAAAATGCTAATTTCTCCATTTGAGAAAAAGAGTGAGTCTATCGGCTTAAAATATGAAATTCATGCAATATATCTAAAATTTGTAATGATTTTTCAATTTACAAACTTTAAATTTGCGTCCGAGAAACGAATATTAACTAACATTTTAAAAAATTTTGCCACGTATGGCTGCTGTTTATCTGCCTATGTTTTCTTTTCTCTGCTGAGCTGAAAGAAGACGTTCCACCAAGATTTCTGTTTCGCCCTGCAGAAGCTTTTTATATATTGGCATACGCCTGCAACAAATTGCTTTTTACTCGGCTAATTAATTATTGTTTACCATATATCAACGAGAAACATTCTTTCCCCTACGATTTAAATTTGCTTTTATAATTATGAATTTTAAGTCACAAAAAATTTAGGAATTAGGGGACCAAATTTCGAAAAACACGAGTTTTTTTAAAATTTCTCAGGATTTATTTGACCGATTTAGCTCAAAATTTGTTTTTGTTTGTGTGTATCGAAGCATTTGTTTTTACTAAAAGTTATATTTTGCATGAAATTATCTTTAGAAAAACGAATTGGAATTGATTGAATTGATTAATATGATTGGAATTGTATGCATAACTTTTTCAATTCGCTTGAAAAATTTTTGGGGATATAGTGAAATACGCAAAAACTAAAGTTAACATTAAAGGGTCCAAACTTTATAACGCGCTCCTGAAAAAATTATTGAAATAGTATTTCCAGATTGAAGCTACCATAGTTTGGGGGTCAGATATCCGAATCCGTCGAAGAAAGGTATGTTTAATCAGAGAAAGTCCGGTTTTGTGTCTAATTCAACTTAAAATATCGTTTGCACTAATTAATTATTATTTGACGTCACCCTCTAGAACCATTAAGAAAGAGTCCTAAGATATGAAGATTCGATCTTTAGATCAAAGGTTATTCCGGTGAGTCCGTTTATTTTATTGCGCACTGTATATTCGGTTGAAGTATATGTCAATATTGCTTCTTCCAAATAATTTAAAAATAGAATTCTTTACATTAAATGTTGTGACGTTTAACAAAATACTTTTCTTTATTGAATGCGGAGAAAGTGTGCATGCATTATAGTCAGTCTCAAAAAGTGAAGCAACGTGAGTACGATGGGGAAGGAGCTAGGACAGTCTCTTGTCTCCCCCTATCCTTCAGAGGTGTGGAATAACTTTCCATTTGGACACAAACATAAGACTTATCCCTCAGAATTTTCTAAGGAAAAGTGAACAGGAAATTGGTGGTAAAGTGCAGTAAAAAGAACACATTTTCGTCTTTTAAGTTTTTAATTTATTCTCATTTACGAAAAAGAAAAAATAAGTAATTAAATAAAAAAGTTATATTTTTTAATGAATTTAATTGTATTTCTTTTCAAGACGGTAGCCTTTTCCCGACGACAATTAAGTTCGTTCCGATAGGGGGGCAATTGCCCTCTTTGACCCCTACTGGCGCCGCCCTTGAGTATACGTAGCACTAGGTAAAAAAATTATTCAACGTTAAAAGTTTTTTTTTTGGTAGTTGTTGTTTTTTTCTTTTCTTCTTCTCATTTTTTTTTTTTTTTTTAAAGAAAAAATAGGTAGAAATCAAATAAAGAAAATTTCTGGAAACGGAAAATTTTGTGACTATTTCAGCTGAATCAATTTTCACACTTTCATTGAGAGAAATATAAGTTTAATATCTTCATTTCTGCATTCAGCCCAAAATCTGGTGCGTCATATTTTGAACAAATGATTTTGAGAGTTATTCTTGGAATAGTCAATGAAAGAACACGATTATTTAATGGGGCGACGCAAAACGGAAATTTTTAAATGTTTTAAGGAAACGACATCATAAAATTTATCAAGATCAATAGACTGAACTAGGCTGCTTGTTTTTGTAAAGAAGAAGAGTTGCGATGAATAGACTCAATTGAGAGAGAAATTTTGGAATCCTAAGGGTGAAGGTCTAGAGCGCACAAGTCTAGATCTCTGAACTAGAGAATTATTGCCACTCAGAGATATGCTTGGAAATATCTTCAAAGGAAGGCCTCTTAGGCTATCATGCTTCTGATGATGATGATGATGATGGTGACTACGCTGTAAAGAATGGATACTCGATTATCATGAAATTTTCTTCGTTTTTGACGAAACCGTTTCCAGGTACATGCTCCGAGCAAAGGAACGAAATAACTGTCGTCAATTCTACGAGGAAACGAACTACGTCAAAATTAAAGAAATATTTCGTCATTCTATTTTCTTTTCAGAAAAAAAAAAAAAAAAAAAAAAGTAAACTTGTAGTACCTAATGTATCTATTTTGTAAAATTCTCATTTTAACGTGGGCACGTTATACACACGACGACACAACAAGGGCAGATAGATAAATTACATCCATGCCCGAAGAGGGATTTGAACTACACATCTTCCTACAAGTCCAACCTTTTGACCACCATACAAACCGGTCAGCGCATTTCGTCAGCTTATTTTCGATTGTCTAGTCTCTATTCTAATTTCGTCATTCTAGTTTACAATCTCTCACAATGTACTACGAAGAGGTTTCAAATTGAGGAAACATTTTCGTCATACATCTGAAAGTTCGCGTTTCGTCACAAATCACGTGATTTCGTTACGAAATGATGCTTAAAATTAACGAAATAATACTCAAGGATTGCTAAATCGTCAAAAATGAGAATTTTTTTTTTCTGAGAGAGTATACCCAAAACACACAACAACGGAAACCAATCCCAAAACTTATATTGGCTAGAATTTGTGTTTAAAAAAAATTCAAGTAGGCAATTTTAATTTGATATAAATTAGGAAAAAAATTAAAATTTCTGATGGTGTTAAAAGTGGAAAGATATTTTTAGTAGGGGTAAAAATAATCATAATTTTCCCCGTTATACTTACTACGTTAGTGGAAGATTTGTGTCAATAAAGACATCGAATAAATTAATCGAATTTTAATAGAAATGTCTTATTAATTACCTATTTACTTATTAATTATTATAAGTTGGTAGCTAAGCTGTTAAGAGATAGTTTCGAGCACAAGAGGATCTCGTCTTCCGCATAATATAGAAATTCCTATTTTTATTACTATTTCAGCATTATCATTTATTGCTGTATATCAGGGCACGAAAAAACTCGGAAATTTTAACCGTCCCCGAGGACGGCTTGTCCAACAATGTACCCGTCCTCCTTTTAAATTAACCCGTCACTTCTAAATAAATAAAAATATAATTTTCTCTTATTTATTACAAACATTTATCATATAAATTGCACTATGAATTAGTAGTTATTAGGATTACAAATACTAAAATAACATTATACAGTTATAAAAGAAATACTAGGTTACTAATAGTAACCTAGTATTTATTTTATGAAATAATTTATTTCTTATATGAAATAATTTAAATGACAAAGGTCAAGTTATCTGGAATGTCACTTTATCCGAGGGTACTGTGTTTTTTAAATGAATCAAATATGACGTTTGTCAGTTCCACAATCAATCTAATGATATACAGAGGTTTCTGCTCAGAAATCTGAAAGGGGTTTTCCATTTAAGTAGATGTTTTTATAATTGCGTTTAACGCTTCTTGTTAAGACCAGTACGTACTATGTTTTTTTGTAAGTTCATTACTGAAAAGCTCCTTTCAACCGCTGCAGTACTCCCAGACAGAGAAAACATCAATTCCACCAAGCGCAGTATGTTGCTGTATTTCTAGATTAGAGGATCATTATAGAAGTGAGGCGATAGACTCTTGTGAGATAACAAAAATTGAAAATGTATCACGAACTTTAACGGGAAAATGGCCGTCCGCGCGGACGTCGGATTCGAGAAATTTGTTGTCCGCGGGGAATTTTTGACCGCCGAGGACGGGCGGTTTTTCGAGCCATGCTGTATATGCTTTATTGCTGCATGGTGTATATTGCTTAATATTTGAAGCACCAAAATAAAGATTTTATCTGTGCATAAAGTAAAAATAAATAAATAATAAAAAAAATTAAATAATTACTGTTAATCATATTTGTACTTAGGACTTGTTTTTTGAGGTCCGAATCCGAGACTGAGATAAAAAAGATACTTCCATCCCCGAGTCCAATCAATACCTCCTAGAACGGCTCAATACGGCTGATAAAGGGGAAAAGTCTCAAAAATAATTAAGCCAAAACTCATAGCAGAAATACAAAATAAACATATTATTAAGATTAATTATTTCCGTACATGATACTTTTCAAATTTTTGACGCTTCTAAATTTGTACACATTTTTAAGCTGTTTAACTCCTTTGGAACTGGCGATTCATAAAAGCATTCATACAAAATCAGAATCAAGATTGAAAATAATTAAAAGCGGTAGTTTAAATGTGGTCATTGCTAATTTGACAGATTTATTATTATTATTATTATTATTTTTTTACTTCAATCAATGTTAGTGTAAACATGTATTTAATTAATGAACTGAACTGAACTGTATAAAAAAGCATCTGCCCATATGAGCCGCTTGTGGCCCTTTTCTTATTCATCTTTACCTTGAAATTTGTGGTGTTTCGATGAGGTGGTGGAATGGAAATGAAATATCTAGTCAATGTTAGTTCAAAGCTGAGAAGTGGTAAATTAAATAAATCAAATTATTGTATCCCTGTCACAAATGAACTGCTACAAAATTACTTGCATTTCCAACATTGTAAACAATACCAATTGATAAATAGACAAAGTTTACATTTTGTTTATTTCATATTTATAGTCAGTATTAGCTGGAAGTAATGTCTTAGTGTGACGAGTAGGTTCACATTTTATTTATTTTTATTTGTTTATTTTTTTAATAAGTAAAACATAAATTTTTAGTTATTCGTTATTCATTATTAATAATAACCAGAAAAATCAAAACAATTTCTTACACTGATATTTAAGATATTCCCTTCACTACCCGGTATTCTCTTCACTGACGATTTTTTAAGATAAAAAGTCATTTCCCGATATTCCCTTCACTGACAATATTTCACTGACAAAGAGCACTTGCAACTATATACAATGCCGATTGCATCAATGTTTACAACTTGGTTCAAATCATTGTTTCTGGTTCCCAGACGAAATGGGCGATTTTTAGACCAAAGAAAAAATGAAAGTTCTTTTTTTTTTTCTAATAAAAAATGATTTTCTTCGAGATGTTTTTCAAAAACTGTCAATTAAATTAAGCACAAACTATATGTATACAAAGTTAAAAGTTACATACAAAAATAAATATCGGGTTTTATTCTGTTGTATTAGGTTTTGAAATATAAATAATTCATTTTATAAATTAAGGATTTCTTTAATAATCGAAAGAAATCAGGTGCATTATTAACGCAGTAAAAAAAAAAAAAAAAAAAAAAAAAAAAAAAAAAAAAAAAGATAGAGAGATCTTTTTCTTTTCACTAAAGTGTGTGAATGCTTTTAAAATTCTTTGTTATTTATAAATTTCAAATTGCTAATTTATCCTTAATAATCATTTATCCTTAAAGGAGAGTTATTATTGATTATATAATATTCAAAATAAATGCATAAGATTGATATCATATGGGAAAAAACTATTTCAAAAATGATTTGATTCAAAAATATATGTTTTTAAGACATTTGCTTATTTTCTCATTTTTTAATAGAAACTATATATTTTTTTTTTTGTCAATATTTATGCAACATTCTAAGTTTTGAAAAGAATTGAAAACTAATTTTATCATGATCCTCGAAAGAAAAAAAAATCTTTTTTTAAAAAAAATTTCCTTATACTTCATTATAGGAAGGATGATGAGGATGAATAAAAAATTTGCAATAATGCTACAATTGTAAATATTTCCAAAGAAATACGGTGAACGGAAGAACGATTTTTACCTGAAGCAACTTAGTTCTCTGTTTCCGCAATAGATGGCGATACCGTAGCATATAACACAATGTACAATGGAAAATTTCATCAGAAGGGATTTTGCCGCCTTTGTAGTACTTCTGATGATATTTCCATCGGTACGTCGCGCCAATTTGTAATAACAAAACTGGTTTGTGATTGTGTGCGTTGGGCAGTGACCTGCTTTCAGATCATCACGGAATCGATAAAAGTGGCTCTCGTAATTCATTAAAATATTTTGTTCGTGTGCATATCATTTTTACGGCGTAGATCTCGATCTTGAGACGACTTAAATGTTTTTCCTTCCATTCCTAATATTCATCACGCGCGGTCACCAGTAATATTCTACGGCAGTGATCGTCTGGTGTTTGTTTTTCGATCTAAAGGATGAGCCTGGAGGAAGTGCGAAGCTGAAAAAGATCTGTCAATTCAGATTGTTGTGACTTCTTGATTCTGTGTGTGTATTTACGACAAGGCAAGTGTTGATATGGATAAATTAAAAACTGCGTATATTGTTGTGTACTACTGTTTTTTGTTTTTGTGAGTGCAATCATTTCATTGATCATTCCGCTTTTATTTACTTCTCTTTATAAGGTGAGTAGAAATTAGATTATTCTATGTAAAGTTTTAAATGATCATTATTATTTTTTGTCGAAATATTTATATACATGTGATTCATATCATGTCGGGGATTTATTGATTCTTATAGTCAAGTCTAAAAGTTTTTTCTATAAAATTTAACTTTTTTACTTTATTATCTGTAGCTTTCTAACTATACACAATATTTTATTATGGAAATATTTCAACTATTATATACGTAATTTATAGCTGTTTAACGTACGCGTAGGATTTATTAATTCACTTAGTCGAAAAGTTGATATCTTAAAAAATAAAATTTTTTTTTAAAGTAATTTTTATAGTTTTCTTACGAAACGTATTTCTTTGCCCCTTTTTGTGTTTCATTATGTTACTTTCTTTTAATTTATTTCTAACTTATACTCTTTAATCTCTCTCTTTCTATTTTTTTTCTCTTTAACTTTCCAATTTTGTTTATTTTAATGTGCTATACAATTTACTGTTATGTTAATCGACAGTAAACAGTTCAATTTCTTTAAAAAAAAAATGTTTTTTTAAATAAATTAAAGATTGACAAAATAGTTTTTTGATGTAAACCAGCTTGATTCATTTTTATTCATTTGCAATAATCTGTATTTTCAAGAATCATTGCCACTCAGCCTTCTAATTTAGTATTTCAGTTTGGTATGTAAAAAAGATCTAAGTTTGTTAATTCTTTACTTTCATCCACAGTTTCTCTTCTTTTTATCTGTAAACTAGAACAATTATTTGAATCAATGTTATACTGAAGTAATTCAATTTATATTGATCCGTTAATTTTATTTTCCGTTAAAATATTTTTTACAAATCAATTTTTCGAATTTTTTTCTTCTTCTTTAATATGTTTGTTTTCTTTAACTTTCCATCTTATTTTAATGTCTATCAAATGCTCTATTATGTTAATATAGAATAAACAGTTAAATTTTTTTTTTAAAAATAAAACTTGTGGAGATTATTTTTTAGTTTTTGGCTAATTCTATGCGTATGTTTTCAAAACTAGCGTGATTATTTTTATTCTTTGAAATAATCGTTGAATTTAGAATTATTGTCACACATCCTTCTAATCAGCTGATTTTGGTTTGGCATATGAAAAAGATGTGGGTCTGTTAATTCTTTTAAGTTGCTTTCATCTCCTTTTTTTCGTTTTTTATATGTAAACAATTATTTGAATCAAAGTTATACTGACTTAATTCTATTTTGATCCGTTAATTTTATTTTAAAACTAACTTCTGTTAATACAATAATAACACTTAATTTTCCTAGTTATTTTTTAAATTTTTTTCCTATGTTTTTGTCCTTTTTTTTTATGAAAGTACTGAAGTTTCGTTAGGTGAGATATTTTTTTTAAAAATAATAATTAGTAGAACCAAAAACCTTACAATTTTGTTCCTTCTTTTCTTTTTATAAATGTTGTCATAAGTATATTAACCTGAATTTCTTTCTTTTTTTTTCAATAAGAAAAAAAAAGTAATGATGGTCATAAATAAATTAAAAATAAAATTAAAATCCAGTAATTGAGTTTTTTTTTTACTGAATAAACAAGCTGAAAAACTTATGCAGCATTATAAAGAGCTCATATTACTTAATAATTTTAATGTTAAGAAAAGATATCCGATTCATTATAATTCTATAAATTAAATAAGATTTACAAAAGAAATAAAATTTAAGTTGTATTATTATCAAATTAAAATTATTAGATTTATAGAAAAATCTTAAAGAGCTTGATAATAATAGTTTATTAAAATGAAATTGTAATTAAATTTTGTTGTATCACAAAATTAACAAGTCACAACAATTTTCTAATTTTTTTCTTTTTAAAGGAAGGCATCTTGATTATAAGACTACCTAATTCTACCTTCCCTCTGAGAATTAAACATTACCCTTTTTTTCTTAAATAGCCTTAATATTTTTGAAATGATGGTATTTATTAATCCAACAATACACAAACTTATTATAATTAAACTTGTCTCATAATAAATAAATATATATTTTTTATGGGATTGATTGTTCAACTTTGTGCTTTTATTCTTCTATCTCTTATTTTCTTCAAATGGGTATTTTCATTGGTTTAAGTTCAGAATGAAAAATAAAGAGATAGTTTTAAAAAAGTGCATAACTTCTTGATATTCTTAGGAACATTATTATTACCTCTCCAACCCGTTTCAGTTTGAACCACTGGTTTGAAGTGGCTAAGTCCGCCGATGGGCTTACCTAAAAATCCCCCCCCCCCCCCCACACACATTCTTTTAGAAGGAATCCGGATTTTGTGTTGGATTTGTTCCCAGCTATAACTACTACATGTTTACTGTTAGAATACTCTTCCTAGAATTGAAGCTGCATTTATACCAATGTTAAATTTATTAAATAGTAGAGCTAAAATAAATAATTATACTTTTTTTTCTTCATATATATATAATTGAATACCTGCCTCTTTTTAACATAGTATTATGAAATATTTAATCTGTTAACACTTTTTCTTCTCATTTTTTAAAATTAGGGTATTCCAAACTTATAGTAAAAAGTCTTCTTTGTGATATTGTGAAAAATGTACTCATAATTTTGTGAATTAGTGAAAATACGGTTCTGATTATGTGGAAAATCGCAAAGATAAGGTTTGTTCATGTTCAGACTTTTTGTGAAAAATCTTAAAATTTCCTAAATTTAAAGTTACTGTAGGAGCGTTTTCTTCTTTTTTTGCAAGGGGAGAGAGAGAGGGTTTAAGAAAAAAGCGATAAAGGAATTTTAGAAGCTAATTTTCGTAAAATAAGTTTGGCGACTGAGCTACCAGAATCGTACCACATTTCTGCATGAAAATTCACTGGAATCTTTTTTTTTCTTCTTCTTTAAACGGAAACTCTATTTCTGACTAAAACTTTTAAGATAAATCTTGTAATGTTTTGGTAGCTGAATTATTGAAATTTTTCTTCGTAATTGCGGATTTAATTTGTTAGATTTTTTTTCACCTTTAAAAAGTATTACCCATTACAACATATTGAAATGGTGTTACTTACTCGTTACTAGGATATTGTTAGTTGAGTTGTCACTTAATTGCAATTTAGTGGTTTCGGAGATGCGATTAAGCTGGAGTTTAACAGCATGATTTAATCGCTTTTTTTTATATTGTTTAATTAACTTTTAATTAGCTAATATGATTCCTCAACTTTTCTTCATCATGCATTAAAGAAAAATTCGTAATGTTTTTGTTACTTGGCTGAAACGTGAATGAAAGGTTTTAATCGCGGTTTCAGTTTACGGACGATTCAACAAAATAAACTAACATGAATTTAAAACTTCTTGAAGCATTCTCTTTAAAAGTAATGCATTAATTACATTTCTGAAATCATTTGCCATGCTAAATGAATTTTTTTGAAGCGATGTACGAAAAATTAACAGGTCTCTCAGAATAACTTTTGATCTAATGATCATATCTTTGCGTTCTAGGACCCAATCTTAATGGTTCAACTGAATGATCTAAAGTATGCTAATTAATTCGTGCAGACGATATTTTTAGTTGCAAAATCTGTCACAAATACTAACCTTATTAATAAACATACCTTTTTACGATTTCTGATCCCCAAAACATTGAGGGTAGCCATAATCTGGGAGATATGGTCCTAATAGTTTGAATATAGAGAGCGGATCAAAGTTAGAACCCATTAACGATAATTTTATATTTTGTATATTTCGCCATATCTCGGGAACTTTTTAATTTGAAAAATTTTTGCACACAATTATAAAATTTGTTTATCCAAAGGTAATCTCGCGTAAAAAATACCTTCTAGTAAATATTTATTATCTTCTATTATTTTATTTAATAATAGGCGAAAAAATTATGAATTGTAAGGTAAATAATTTTTTGCAATGTACACTAAATTTAGAGTATTTTTAAGAACGTATGGAGATGAAAATTTTTTACTGTGTATTGATTTCTGCAACTACTTGTAATCTTACGAAGAAAAAGTGTAAACGGAAGCTAGGTTTTATGCAATGTAAACAGTCGTATATCATCCCTCGGAAACAATCGGCTTAATTTACGATCGGTTATTCACATAATGTCAGATCGTTCTTTGAAGAAACTGGATTCAACAATTAAAGTCTGTGCGTCTTTATTACAAATGTTTACCATCACTATTTTATCTCGAGAAGTGTAACTAAAGTATTAGTGATTGGAAAAGCACTTGATTGCATTCCTTTCTTTTTACTTTCATTTCTTTTTACTTTCATTTCTTTTTCCCTATTAGAATTAAACGAAAAAAACATTGTTTATTCACCACGATGGTCCCCCAATTCTCTTTTTTCCTTCTGTTGTTATTGAATTTTTTCAATTCCTACTATTAGTTCGCACTCTCCCCTATACATATTTATATATTTTTTTTAAAAATTTTCAATCGTTAATAAAATACTTTTTGTTCATCCACTCAAGTTCAAATACAATTTTTTAAACTCTTGGTGGATGACACTTGATGTTAATACAGTTTTTTCAATTAATTAATTAAATTAATTGAAAAAACTGCATTATTAATTCATTAATTATTAATTCATTAATTTAATTAATTAATTGTTATTGTGATTATGTTATGCATTTACTTATTTATATTAGTTGTAATTATTTAATAAAAAGTAACCTAAATAAAGTTTTTCTTTGTTGACCGAAGTAGGAATTAATTTTTTTTTTATGTATATATATATATATTACTTGTTTTATATATATGTATGTATATTACTTGTTAGAAATCTTGTCGAAAATGAAATTTAAAAAAAAATAAAAAAAAATAAGCAAATTATTTTTTTCATTTTTCTCGTATTCAAAAATTAATTTAACTCTTCTGTTCTTAATTGTGAAAATTGTATACAAAAGACAATAATTGACTTTCCTGATTTTCTTAACTGAAATGATTCTTAAGAGATCTCTAGTTTAGCAGTAAATAGTTTATGCGGTTAATTGTACATATTTGAAAATTGTGTAAGTATTTGTGGGATAACTTCATGTTTAGTTTCCCCCATAAAATGTGAAGTTTTACCCGTTAAACATAGATCGTAAGTATTTTGATGCATATCTGTTTATGTCGTAGGCTAACTGTTACGGCTGTTTGCAATCCGCCGATCTTTTAATGAGCCAGAAAGCTTATAAACTTAACAATTAGTCCATTTGCCTTTAGGTTAATTAGGGGATATCTGTCAATTGTTGAATTAGCCTGATTTAATACCCTTTATAAGTCTACTAGACTTATTTGAACAAACCCATGGCAAAGCGCCAGGATATTGCAAAGATTGACGGAGGAAATCATAAAGATTCAGATTTTCCAATTAGCCTACGACCTATGCCCGCAAAATCCTTCAGGTTTAATTTTTATTTTAAATTTTATATTTTTCAAGTTTTCAGATTGTTTTTCAACGTCGATTTAATTGCATTTCGTCATAAAGGACGCATTCAATAATATTCTTCGCCATTTGAATTTGTTTCTTTCTCTTTTTTCTCTCTCTCTCTTTCTTTTTTTTTTGTTTTGTTTTGAAAAGCTAATAGTGTGTGTTTTGTCCCTAAAAGTAGGTCCTTCTCGCACAGACATCAGACATAATTATTTTTAAAACATGAACTCGTTGCAAAACGTTTTCCAGTAATTATAATAATCGTCTTTTTCTTAGACCTTCTGTGCATGTAGCATTAAAATTGCATTCTAAATATATTGTTTCTAATGAAAAGTCTTTTTTTTCTTTTAAAATTGTGTGAGGTTTTTGCTGTTTTTGTTTTAAGCATTCTATCCTTCAAAAAATTTCAACATTGGTGACATATGTTGTTTTTTAGTAAAAACAAACATACAAAGAATGGGAAGAAAGTAGATAAAAATTGAAAAAAATATGGCCTGTTTATCATTGTTGACGTCACACTCAGCTAAACAAGTAAGATATTTTAAAAAGCATAAAAAGTTCCATTTTATACTTAAAAAGAAATTTTTGGTTACATGAATCTTTTTGTGCATTTTTTCTCCTTAAAATATTTAGTTTTATATCTTCTTGAAAGACAAAACAACTTGGATACAAAATCTTTTATTTAAATTTGAATAAAACTGGGACTGGGAAGATTATTTGAGAATTAACTAGTAGGAAATATTAACGAGCAAAATATTAACTTAATATTTTACTTTAACTTGGTTTTGTTGGTCTTAATATAAGAAGCGAGAATTGATGTTATTTTTATGTAATAACAAAATAAAGAATAACAAAATATTTTTAGCGTAAAATGACCTTTTCTTTTATTAGCGCTATTTTTATTGAAAAATTAAACTACTATTTACTTGTGAGAAGTTTTGGCTAAAATATTTACTCTTCTTCTTTATTTCCACTGTTTTTTTTTTTTTTTTTTTGCAATATTGCCATTCAATCTTTTTTTAATGTAAATGAACACGATTTATTATGGTTTCAAACTAATGATTAAATAAATTGTTTTTAGAACTAACTAAAACAATTTTTTACTTCGTACGGGGTATTTTAATTTTAATACGAGTGTTTACTTAATATTATAATTATTTAAACACGATCTTAACTGCAAGGGGAAAAAAAAAATATCTCCTACGTAGCAGTTTGCTAAATTGAAAAAAAAATTCGTTTTTCTTCTCCCCCCCCCCCCCTTGAACGTTTGCGTAAATAATTGTTGAAAAAATGTCACTATGTATACATTCAGCAATAATTTGCCTTGTAAGTATTAATAATCCAAATAAAGTATTTGTTTTTGTTTTAAGTAATGTTTTTAATCTGATTGATAATGCTATTTAATTATTAACAATATTTTTTTTCTTCTTATTTTCTTGTAAAATAAAACTGTTTTTATATCTTATTCTTTCTTATTTATCTAATAAATCAAACTTTTCTTATTTCTGCTAATTAGCACTATTTTTAATGAAACAAAATTAAATTTTCTAAGGAATTACTCTGTGAACTTAAACATTCTCTGTAATTTCTTTGGTTGTAATCTTAATTATTGGAAATATATTATTTCATAACATTAAAATCCTTAATATAGTAAATTTTGTTTTCTTAAATAGTTTCTACTCAAACATCTGTAATTATTGAGCAATTTAGGTTTATTTTTCATAAATAAATTAACCATTTTCTTTCTTTATTTTATAACTGATTAAATAAGCTAAATTGAAATATATTTTATTTCCGTCCCTATTGTTTTAATAATGGATAACATATTTAATTTTTCCCAAAGGAGTAGGATATATAACTCATACGTAAATTTAAAATGTACTGTATATGAATATAACCAGCCAAAATTAAATTTTTTTATTATTATGCTTATAAAGTTGAAACATTATACTTTATAAACAAGTTAAACTAACGTATTTTATTTGCAACACTAAATAAAAATTTTAATAAATTTATAACATTCTATTTATTTTTCTCAAAAGAGTTAGATAAACTATCATGTTATTTTTTTATCAAAGAATTAGAGTTCACTACCATAGTATAAATTTATAAACATATCTTATTTGTAATCTTAATTGTTGTCTCCCTGTTCGCTGCCGCTCACCAACCCCAATTCGCAATAATTGTCGTTTTTTAGCATTAACGGTATTTTCTACGAAAATTTAAATTATTCTTTTAAAATGTATGCACTATAACAAATTCTGTTTGCTTACGCTTGCGTCACCCCTCCCCCTATTCTCCCATCCAATTTTGATTTTTTTTTTTTTTTTAAATTAACTTGATTGCGTCAAATTTAGTAATTAGTATGGAAGATCTCATATGATTTTATTTCACTTATTATTCTACTAGTTCTGTTACTGAACATAAATAATTTTGCTTAATAATCATCTTTTTTTCCAATTACATTTGTTGCTGCTGTTGTTGTTCATTTACGTCCAACTAGAGCTGCACAATGGGCAATTGGCGACGGTCTGGGAAACATTCCTGATTATGATCCGAAGACATGCCAGCACAAATTTGATCCTCTGCAGAGGGGATGGCACCCCCGCTTCGGTAACCCGACGACCTGCACGCGAAGTCGAGCACTTTACGGTAGAACAGTTTAACGAGGACCAATACCGCACACCCTTGGTCGCTACGCAGGCTGATCCAATAGGTCACCCACCCGCACACTGACCGTAGCCAGTGATGCATAATACCTTTACGATTTTATTAATTTTATACTGATAACTACCAAAAAAATATGGAAAACTGTATTCTACCATGTGATTTTTCGACCAGTAAAAATGTACCGACACCGATGGAAAATTGCTTCACCTCTTTTATATGAAATATAGATGTATAGTTAGAATGAAATATATATGTATAGTTGAATATGCCTTCAAATTAGAAAAAGTAAAAAAATTTGTTTGATAGGTATTTCTAATGAAAATTGGTTTTGCTATATACATATCATTTTATAGTTAGTTTAGTTATTGTATAATCTATAAACTCTCTTTCCCAATTTTTCATTCCAGAAACTAATTTAACGCTGCTTTCGAAGCTCTGTCGCCAAGAAAAATAAAAAAGCCATAGTTTAAGTGTCTTACACTTGAAGCCATGCATAACAAATAACTTAACAAATAATAAATATTTTAAAAGTGTTTGTGGCGTAACTACCACTACGAAAATTAATAAATTTAAAAATCTCCAATTTGGCAACATTTTCCCACCTAGATAAAAGTTATCAAAATTACTGCCGTATTCTCAGTTATTGCAAATTTTTATGAGTCCAGGTAATGCAGCATTGGAGTAAGTTTTTAAATATTAAAAAGTTAGATCACAAACGCTTTTCTTTTTTACATAACTGTGGCTTTTCTCCATATTGATGTTTAGCGCCATTTTCTAAATAAGCGTAGACAGCGTTGGCTTTAGATAGGCTAAACTTGACCTGACAGTCATGAATAACAGTTTCAGACTTACAGCAGTAATAAAAATAGCATATTATTCGCCAAAAAGCATCATTTCATTATTACGACGGAGCCTCTGAAAAACTTTTTTTTTTTACGGTAAAATCCACGGTAAAAATCTTCACCTAAATACCGTGCAATTTCAAACTGGAAAAATACGTCTCTGTGCGTGTTTGGATGAATATGCTATTAAAAATTGCAGTTTCATTCAAATAATAGCCAAGTCATGTATTTTGTATTATTTTACATTTAGTCCATTAATAAAACGAGAAAAAAAAAAGTTGATTAGCCGTAAAAATAAATTGGGCTGTGAAAGCGTCATAAGGCTGAAAGTGATCAGTTGAGATTTTTTTCGATATGATGAACTAATTGCTAGAATCACTTAAGTTTTTTGTTTCTTCTGTTATGTAAATGTTATAAAAGACTTTTGAAGATTATTTATTGGAAGAATTACGTATGTATCCTAGATTATAGTGATTTAACATCTTTTATTCAGAATTTTTATTTTGTGTTAATTGTTATTAATAACTTAAACTAACGTTATGTAAAAATGTTATTTGAATGTTAAAAATTGATTCAAAGCTGATGTTAGTACATTTCACCTTTATGATTTTATCACAATTCCCCAAATAGTCTCATAAACGTTTCTAAAATTAAGAAGGAAAAAAAAATCTTTTTTTTTCTTGAAACTTTAAAATTTAATGATTTTTTTTAATTAAATAATGTTGGACAGCTATCAGTATTTTTTTGTATTAAAACTAATAAAAATACTATTATTCAGTCTAATAAATAGCGAAATGACATAACATTTTGGTCACAATCAGCGCTATTGAAAAGAATTCTTTTTTTTTTTTTTTTTTTTTTTTTTTTTTTTTTTTAAGTAATTACTGAATTCTCGCCAGTTTCCGATAAAACTTCTACTCTGCGTACGTTGAGCCAGCTCGCTCTGCGTTTGAATCGTTTTTTACCATTTTCCGACAAGGCTAGATAAAAATTGATGCCAGTTTGTTTCAAATTAGGATAGCTAAAAAAAATTTCGTGAATATAAACCTAAATATATGTATATATATTTTAGCTTTCCAAACAAAATTATATTGGTTGAAATATGTTAAAAATCCTCTATGAAAACAAGCATATGACACGCATAAAACATTACAAATCCTCTTTTATAAAGGAGTTAAGTGTTAAATAAATAGACTCAAGAAATTTTATGAGTTATATCTCCACAATTGTACTAAAAATATAAATATTGAGTAAAGTAATAAAAGCGAGGAACGTATAAACTTGAAAGCTCATTTACTCAAATTCACTAGTCACTTACCTGGTTCTTCCATCCAAGCTCTTCAATTTTAAAACTAAAATTTCTGGGAAAAAATGATTTTTTGTTGTTGTTTATTTTTACTAAAAACCATATTTTTGTAAATTTACAAAAACAGAGCCCTGACAAAAATAATCTCATTCTGCCTGAAATTTAGATTAACACGTTAACGCCGGCGCGGGCTACTGGTGACCCGCGCTAGATTGTCTCATCGGGAGGCGCGTACCACCGGTGGCGCACCGGAATAAAAACTGGTAACAAATAAATATCATTTTTTGGTTTTTTTCCGGGTATAATAAAAGTCCATAACTACCAATTGTTTTTAACGGATGCAATTTTTATATTGAATTGCTTCTTAGCCGTGAAAAATTTCCTTACAGTGAATTGTTATTGTTGAGAATAGATTAACTCCTCCCGAATATTATCTAATATTGAAATAGTTCTTCTACCAGTATTTTCTCTTTTCCGTCCCGCTTTCAGGCCTGGGTGTGAACAGCCGGCGTTAACGTGTTAAGGAACTTGGTTATACAGTAGTTATGAATTGTTAATAAAATTTTTACAAAATCTTATAAACAGGATCATATTTTCACAAAAACAAAATATTTAGTAAATTTTTTAGTTTCACAAAAATTCTGGAATAAGGCCCTGGTTATGTTTTATATATTTTTTTAATTGCTTCAAACTTTGTTTTTTAAACAGCTGTTGTATTTTGCAATTATATCGTATCAGATCCATTTTTATTTAAAGTGAACATTTATAAATTTTGTCAATAAAAAGAAATTATTGGTTAGATTAGTTACTTATGTAATTAAATATACATATTAAGATGTTATTTAAGATCGTTTGTTCATTAATTATTTTATAATAATAAAAACCGAAAAGTATCAATTTTTACTTCAATTGAAGCTGAAAATAAAAATATCATAAAACGTTTTATGGACATTGTGTATCTAATTACCTTATATAGCTCGTTTACACATCTCTTTGTAAATTTTCATGTTTTGCTATTTCTTCCGAAGATTACTTGCCTCTGGGATATTTACACAGCTTATGCTCTGTTTGACTTACTCTTACTTGCGCCAACGAAAACAGGATTCAAAATAAAAGTCGGGGTTTTATCGTTTGCCGAGATATTTAATTTCTAAAGAATCTATTAGAGTATAGTTTGGTTTGCAGTTAAGGAAATCGATTTTAAAGAAATAATATTTTAAAGATAATTTTCCTTTCTTTAAAAAATACTTGACTTGATATTTATAGATCGATGTTCCGGAGATTTTAATTCCAAAAATTGGAAAGAATTAAGATTGAAAAGCTCAAATAATTTAATTTATTAAATGGTATATATAAACAAGTTATTTTAAAATGCTTTGCTCGTAGAGTGTATAGGAATCGAATTTAACACCAACTGTTTGATACGGATTGTTAATGTATTAAATAATTAAACATTTATAAATATTTTAAATTTTTTATGATCTATATTAATACTAATTAAATCCATATCTTATAACTAGGATAGTTGCATCTTAAAATCAGAGATATTTTTCAATTCTAAAAAATAGATCTGCGGTCGTATTGGGAGTAATTTAGGTCTTTTAAGTCTAACGAACATTTCAAAATTTAGAACGGAACATTCACAGAACATTCATTTTACTGAAAAAATTGACTCCTCACTATATATATATATATATCAGGGGTCTGTCCAGACATTTTGTGAAAGGTCCGTTTTTGTATAATTGTGAAAAAATTACTCCTAATTTGTGAATATAAAATAAACGTTAAGTTACATTCTTTCAACCAGGGTCCGCTTTTGTGAATTTGTGCAAGTAGGGTCCGTTATTGCAAAAAAACTTTTTCAATGAGTTTTTAAATTGTAAAGTTATGAGAGATTATGCTCAATACTGCAAAATTATAATTTAAAAAAAATTAAATTTTAAAACATTAACTGCAATTGCAGCTACTAAATTAGCGATGCAACTTACAAATATTTGGTATTTAGCCTACACTGCTGAACGCAGAATATCCATTTCGGACGAATAAAGGACCAAGCGTCTGCCGAAGACAAAATTTAGTTCGTTTTCATCTGTTTTTCTCTCCTCCCCCTTACTGGGAAGGGTTTATTCGATAAACAGAACAATATTGAAGATAAACAAATTTGTGAAGGGTCCGATTAAAAGATAAATTATTTTGTGAAAGGTCCGTTTTTAAGTTAAAATATTTTGTAAAGGATCCGTTTTTATGAAAAGATATTTTGTAAAGGGTCCGATAACGGACCCAAATTTCTTCTAAACAGACCTATATATATTTAAAGAGGTCTCATTAAGAATTTTTTTTTTTTTTTTGTCTTACAAAAGCGGAATTTATGCAAAAAGAACCAGATTCTACGGGCAAAACTGGAGCAATCACACAAAAAGTCTGAACAGGCCACTGGTTTTTAAGATTTTTCACTTAATGAAAATCCCATTTTAACAAATTCACAAAACTAAGAGCAGATTTTTCAAATCGGTAACTAAGGAGCGGTAAAGTTTTCTATATAGTAGTCGGTAGTAACTTAAAGAAGAAAATATTATATGCAGTGTAAAATTGGAAACCTGCTTGTAACGTCATCGTACGTAAATCTTGCCATTTGTCGAATCAGAAACCAATCCGGTTCCACACACGCACGCGTGACGTCGGCTACGGGTATCCAATTAAATCTGATTTATATCACATGATTGGGCATGATCACATCACTTCTTCTCGAGTTGCTACTACCCAATTAGTAAATTTTCTGGATTTGAAGTAAAAAATGATTTTTCTAACTTTTATTATATTTTGTTATGGAGTAGCCAGGTTGTCAATCACTATACTGAGTGGTATTCTAAACATACTGTTACTTAACATACAAAAAAAAATGATTAGTGATAGATTATTTTTTAACCAGTTTTTACCAGTTTCAGCATTTGAAGACAGGGGTCTGTCCAGATATTTTGTGAAAGGTCCGTTTTTGTAAAATTGTGAAAAAATTACTCATAATTTGTGAATATAAAATAAACGTTAAGTTACATTCTTTCAACCAGGTACCTGCTTTCACTGTTAATGCAAAAAAAAAAAAAAAAAAAAAAAAAAAAAAACTCTTTCAAGGAGTTTTTGTCTTTCTCTCCCCCCCCCCCTTCCTGGGAAGGGTTTATTCGATTAACAAAACAATAATGAAGATAAAAAAATCTGTGCAGGGTCCGCCTAAAAGATAAATTATTATGTGAAGGGTCCGTTTTTAAGTTAAAATATTTTGTGAAGGGTCCATTTTTATGAAAAGATATTCTGTGAAGGGTCCGTTAACGGACCCAAATTTCTTCTAAACAGACCCGTGGAAGATGGTGGTTGTGCTACTCAGAAATTAGACAATATTACGGCGAAACTTCTCCTAATTTGAAAATGCAAACTATTTTCTTTGAATTTTTAACTAATTAGTCTGTATTTTTTTATTTTATAAATTGTCTTTTATTCACATTAAATGTGATGTGTTGTTTCAAATATTGTTAATTTTTTGTTAAAAATAATTTTTTTAAGCTTTATCAAATGTTTAATCTTAGAAGTTTGAAATGTTTGTTCGTTTGTGTTTTTGGTGCAAGAGCCAGTCTTGGCTATATCGCGCCTCCAACTTGGTAAATATAGTTTGAAATGTAGTCTTTGCATTGTGAAAGCATTGTGTTTTTTTTTTTTTTTTTTTTCCCCGTCTTCTCTTTACTCTTTAAGACTAGCCTTGTTTTACATCGTTTCTAAGGTTTCCGGACAAACAATTTAAAAACGATTTTTTTTTTTTTTTTTTTTTTTTGGTGGGATTAGTTTTAGGAAAATTTTTTGTCTTGTAAAGTTTTGAGTAATTCAAAAAAGTTTTTGGAAACTGGTCTGGAAATAGCAAAAAATCTAAAGAATTATTAAACAATTTATTGGCATTAAAATGTATATTTATATTAGTAGAAAAATCTATGCTTTTCCAATTAATATGATTATATATTTTCAATGCATATATTTTTTCAATAATTTGGTTTCAATAAATATGAAACAAAGAAAAAAAAAATGATTATTTTGATCTACCTACTGTGTGAAATATGTATTTTTAAAAGGAAAACTAAATAGTAATAATTGTTTTTAAAACCTCTTTTGGAGACAACATTCAATTAATTGGATTTTGCAATTTCATATCTCCTTCTTTAAGCAGTATTGTATTTTTTCTTTCGTTTAATTGAAATTGAAACAGGAAGGAAAAGAAAAAGTAAGAAAATTAATAATAAAAAAATTAATTTAAAATACAGGAAATTTTATACTTTTCGTGAAAGTTGAGAAATCTTGTAAACAAAATCTAATGACATGTTGCCAGATCCATCACTGTAAAACCTTGCAAAAGAATGGCATTCGAAATAGAATTGAGGAACGAAACTGATATATACTTATTTTCTTTCTTCCTTTGCTAGAATATGAAATAAATTACCATGGTTACGTTTTAGCAGGGATCTATAGAAAAGATAAATATTTATTGGGAATGGAAATAATTGGTCAGAGAAATGACGTCATTGGACAACACTTTATTACTATAGAAACCATCCGGAATGATTGGGACTAATGTCCCTATTAAACTAGTATTTCAATTTACCCACGTCTCTATTGTGTTATTTATTTCTCCGGAGAATTGACGGTAAACTGTTATCGCTGTCGAACACGAGATAGATGCTTAATATTGCTAGACACATCACATTCGCTACGGAACTTTCATTTTTATAAGGAATCTAATTTTTTTTATACACAAGTATTTTAATTGCGATTAATAAAAATAAGAGTAGGAAATTAAATGATAAAAGAATATAAATTTTTGTAATTGAAATTATAATATTAAAATTTTAAAAATTAAACATTTTTAGGGATGGTTAAAATAAAATACTTGTCATAAATGTATCTAGTAGTATTTGCATAATTAAAATTTATTCGAAGTTTTTTCTGTTTTTTTAATTTTACTACCTAGAGGTAAAAACATTTTTATCAATTATTTATAATGCTAGACATATATGAAAATAATAACATCTAACATGTCCCAAATGCCACTTTGAATGTTGAAAGAAGTCAAAAGACCTATTCATTTTCTTGAGTAATTGTAAAGAGTGGTGAGGGGGTGATAGTCATTAAAAATGAATTTCATTGGTTAATATATTATTATTATTATTCTAGAACAGAGTTAGTTCCGTTGTACCAAAGCCTCCTCGATAGGGTGGATAGGATCTTAGGAGGCTTTGGCTCTACCCCAAGATTTCGTTGAAAGGTAAAAGGGGTTTCAAGAGTTAAGACTTTTTTAAAAAATTTTTTTTTTTTTTTTTACGTCACAGTAATGACTTTTGAAACCTTATTAAGATTAAAATATAATTAATAACCTATAACTTATTTAAAGTTTTGGTTTTCTTTATGAAATTATTGAAGGTAAAATGCCAATAAAAAAGAAATAGCAAATATTTCTCATCGCGCTTTTCAAATCAAAATAAAATGACTAAATTCGTTAATAATAAAATATATTTCCCAGGTAACCATTTTCAATATTTATTACAGTTCTTTTAGAATACAGGCTCATTTCAACGAAAATCATAATGCGACTTAATTGTTTCATTTTCACTTACGTATGTACCCCAAAAATGAATTAAAAATTAAAATCGATACAGCTTTGTAGTATTAATTCATTTAAGCTTAATTAAAGATTTAGGAAGGAAAAAAAACAATAAAAAATTTCATTCCCCTTTTTAAATTTTTCCAAATAATTTAATTGCTTAATGCATTCAGAATTGTTTTTTTTATTAAAAATGTTCTTTTCTGTTAAAAAGTTTTTTCGCCGAAAAAAGTTCTATCATTCAGGGTTCCACAGCTGAAAATAAATTAGAAACCAATGTGTTAGAAAATCTACCAATTCGTTATAATTATTTATTTTGTTTTCGTTTGTTTAATTTTGGCCCAGTTAAATTTTTATTTGATGTTCTCTTATTTTTAGGTCTTAGTATTTATGACTATAACGATGTTCATCGATCACAATTTACGACACACAGTTTCTTTTATTTATTTACTCAATTTTAATTTTTTTATTCATTTTAATTTATTTTGTTTATCGTAACTAGTATTGAGCGGTAAGGGAACCTTAATATCATGGCATATCGTCAAGAAAAATCACTATTTTTCCGTTCGTAAATTATCGTTATTCTAAAAATCGGAATTTCATCTTTGTTAATAATTGATATCGACAAAAAGCGAGATGCTATTATTCTCAAAATCAAAAAAGAATATTTTTATTTAAAGAATATTTTTAAAACCCTGTTATCGTTATATTTCACGATTCAGCTCTAATCGAAACTAATAACAATGATTATCGAAGACAGTGTCAGAATTATAGGTATGCTGTGATTGTATTGATACATTGCAAGAACAGTATAATAAGAGTTGTTACATTGCAAGAACAGTATTATAAGCCTTATTACATTGCAAGAACATTACGCATTTAAAAGCATTGTAACATTGTATGAACAGTATAATAAGCTTTGTTATATAGAGAACAAAAATTAAATTATGCTTTAGAATAATATCATAGTAAGATTATTTTATTAAGAAGAGAGCAAAGAAATTACATACACGTATATTCATTAAGAATCCAGATATAACAATGCAATAAATATGTAAAACCGCGTTTGTTTGTTTTTTAATGTTAATGCAATTCTTTTTTAGTTCCCATTCATAATTATTTACATCTTTACTGTATTATATTTCAAGTACAACTCTGATATCATTATTTGAAAAATAGTGAATTTTTTTTTTCTCCAAAATTAAACGAACATAAGCTATATAAATTTTTATTTCTTAAAGATTTCCGATTACATTGGTTACAGTAAATAAAAAGAAATAAAATGAAAAAGTAAATAATAAAAAAACGAAAACAAAGCAACTAAATTCGAGTTCACAACAATAAAATGTCTGAATATTTTTTCTCATGTAAAGAATTCTTTAGGAGCAGAATGATGTTATTGGATATTTTTCTCATTTTAAAGGCTAGTGATGCCATTTTATGACTTTGGAAAAATAAAAGTTTTCTATTTCTTCAAGTATAGCTTAAAGAGAGGAACATTTTCGCTTTTAATCTAACCGATTCAGTACTAAATAGAAATAAAATAGAAACAAATGCTTTAGATTTGTGTTTTTTATTAATATTTGGTTGTTAAGAAATTTTTATTTATTTTTTTTATTTTTAAAAAACAGAGAGCTTAATTTTATTTTTCCCCAGCCAACATCACATTTAAACCGCATAATCATTGTACTGTAAATATTATAAATAATCATCGGGACTGTAAATATGATAAATGCTTGATTGAAGAGACGAGAAGGGAATTAAAGCAACCTTCATGTTCAATCAAATAATGACACTGGTTTGAATGTTTTTTTTTTTTTTTTTTTTTTTTTTTTTTGTGCCGCGGTCCTCAAAAGTGATATTTCAGATTTCGATCGCGTTCTTGTTTCTTTCATAAAATAAATTTTCTGCCGTATGTGAACTCTCTTTTTACTTCTTTTCGTCAGGGATTTTAAAATACATTTTAAGGGTGGCTATAACGGTACACCCGCATTTATTTCTAACTAAAAAATATTTACAGTTTCAAATTAATTTTGAGCTTGAGATCATCTTTCAAATTTTAGTCTAAGAGAGAGTTTTAATTTTTTTAAATTAAGATTATGATATTTTTTGTTAATAACATGATTATGAATTTTCAAGTAAAAAGTATCCATTATAAAATTAAATTATTCTTCTGAATCTTACTGATATTAAACGATTTCTTATAATACAAAATAACTCTCTTCGGATACCTTATTTGTTTACATTTATTGATTCTCGTTCATCCACTTTATTTTTCTCGGAATCATTTATTTATCTTACAATCGCATCTGATCAAAGTTGATCCGATACATTGACTTTCCATTGCCTCTGCAGCATGCATGAGTCAATCACCTTGGAACTAATTTGATCATGCTCAAATAAACTCCAGTATTAGTACCTTAGTTGTTTTAGTTCTGTCGGAATTAATACGGTCCCACACACACTCTTATATATAAATTGTAGTACTGAAAAATTGCAATTAACTAATTTATGTTTCCCTTTCACAGATACGTTTAATTTTCCCTTTACATTCAGGGGTCTGTTTAGAAGAAATTTGAGTCCGTTACGGACCCTTCACAAAATATCTTTTCATAAAAACTGATCCTTCACAAAATAATTTATCTTTTAATCGGACCCTTCACAAATTTGTTAATCTTCATTATTGTTTTGTTAATCGAATAAACCCCTCCCAGAAAGGGGGGGGGGGAGAAAGACAGATGTAAACGAACTAAATTTTGTCTTCGGCAGGCGCTTCTTCCTTTATTCGTCCGAAATGAACATTCTGCGTTCAGCAGTATAAGCTAAATACCAAATATTTGTAAGTTGCATCGCTAATTTAGTAGCTGCAATTGCTGTTAATGTTTTAAAATTTAATTTTTTTAATTTTAATTTTACAGTGTTGCGCATTATCTTGTATGTCTTTACAATTTAAAAACTCTTTGAAAAAGTTTTTTTGCAATAACGGACCCTACTTGCACAAATTCACAAAAGCGGACCCTGGTTGAAAGAATGTAACTTAACGTTTATTTTATATTAACAAATTACGAGTAATTTTTTCACAATTTTACAAAAACGGACCTTTCACAAAATGTCTGGACAGACCTCTGACATTACTTTCAATGTAGGGACATTATTTTAACAATTTTTAATGTGTTAAAAATCTGTCTTTTCAAAATTCTTCAAATCTTTTTCAAAATTTTGCTCTTATTGTTCGTTGTTTAATTTGTTCATATTTAGATTGTTCGTTTGATTGATGGAAGTAATTGAATCTGATATGTTGTTATAACAACCGTCGTTCAACATCCAACTGAATTTTTGGGTTTACGTCTACTCAAGTTCAACTCCATAGCGTTGTAATTTTGAACCCAATCCTGAATTGTTCAAGTATTGGGAAAAATTCGCCTTTTTGGTGGTTTATTTCATGGAACTCAGAAAATAAAAATCATGAATTTCTTCAAAATGAATTAAATGCGCATGGTAATTACGTGTGATTAAAATATAGATTTGTTTCTTGAATCTTGGAACCAATTAGGTTCGGAATCTTACATTTTATAAATATTATACAGTTGACAAAACGAGCATAATTCCATTGCGAAGAAATATGAATCGCTGATAGGCAAAGGTTTATTTTCGGCATCAAGTAGTAATTCTAATCTAGGTATTTTCCCGGAACTTGTTAGCTAAATCATTTGTATGCTCTGTCCTTTAGAATAGGATTGCTATTAGTGGCGGAAGTTTGATAAATGAAGCTTATATAAATTAGTCAGTTGTTTGTTTTCTTAGTCGGATTCATCACTTCTTGGTAGTTAATGTTTCTCATAAATCATACTTACTTACAAAATCAAAATATATAATGTTTAAAACATTTGATGGGAGAATATGTTCTCATAGTTTTTACGTTTATTCTTATCAATTTATTTTTTCCCTGACAAATAATATAATAATTCAATGATACAAGTCTGAAAATAGTACTTCTGCAATAGTTCTTCATGACGTCGTTAACTAGTTGTAATGTCTTACAATTCGACTTGCTCCATTATTTTGTTTACTTATTTGATGTGTTATTTATTATACTCTAAAGCTGCCGTTCCCAAATGGTGTTCCGTGGAACCCTAGGCAATTACCCTAGGGTTCCGTGAAAGGATCACAGATGTTCCAAGAATTAGAATTTTTTTAAAGTAGTAGTTTCTAAGAAATGTAACATTAAAAAATAGCTTAATTTAAAAATCTCCCCACTAGAGGGCTTTTACCCTATGTTGCAGTGTTGCCAGATTGGGATACTTTTAAAAGTTCCCGCTACTGAAAATCAAATTTGGGCTACCTTCTACTTTTTGAGCTACTCATTATTTTTCGAACGCTACAAATCTTAAAAATGCTCTACAGAAATACTCCCCATAATAAAATCATTGTGAAAAGTCTGCAGTTTCTTTACCTTTTTTCAATAATGATTTTTTTTTTTTTTTTTTTTTTTTTTTTGAAAATGTATCTGCTTTAGTTTTGGACTCTTGATTTGTTATGCTGCGCGGAGTCTATGATCTTTCCATATCTATGTTTCAAATCGTTGACTCGTGAAATCGCAAAGATATATTTGGAAAATTGCACGACGAGTATGATGGAAATAAAATCTTTAGCTCCCACCATTTTTAACCGTTTATATCAGCAAAAATGAATCGCGTGACCTTGAATCTGAGTTAAAACGAAAGATTGAAAATTTTTAACGCAATGCATTGAAATGTTACTTATTTTTATTTTTAATTTAGCGTATTTCGGTTGCTTACGTGAATTTTTTTATGTAATGCCAATGGGAAAAAGTAACAAAATTTAAAAAATATTTTTTTCAATGTAAATTTTAAATTGAATTCCTTGAATTTTCAATGATATATTGAATAAATTATGAAAAGAATATGCATTTATAAAAATCCCGTAAGTATTTCTTATCAAGCTTTTCAATGCAAAATAAAATAACAAAAATCAAGAATGAAGATTTACATTTCTCTGATGACTGTTCTCAACGTTTGTAACAATTCTTATTTTGAAAATCATAATTCAGATTATTTGATTTATATTTGAGATCCCCTACTCTAAAGGTTAAAGTAAAACATAGAACATTTAACGAATAATTAACTAGGAATTGATTTAAGAATTTATGAAAATATTCACATGTCCGTTATTAATAATATTTTATTATTTTATAAACTTGTTTGGCAATCGACCAAGTTAATTAACGCGATTTCTTCCTTACTTTTCAGATATACTAATCTCACGATGTTTTATTTTATAAGACGCGATTTTTTTTAGTTAGTTATTAAGATGTGTAAAACGGCCAGGCTTTCAGATTATTTTAGAAATTTTAAATTATTAATCTTTTATTCTAATGTGAGAAAATTATTTTTAACATTTCAACTAAGATGTGTTGGTTAAAATTAATGACTTTATTCTTGTTAAAAAAATAATAATTCAAAGAGGATTTCCTTAAAAAAGAGTTTTGAACTTCGTTTTAGGTGTTACATACATCTTCACTGCATTAAAAAATACGATCGAAATAAATAATAACTGTTTTAATACATTTCATCCAATTTGTAAAATATTCAGAAGTTTCATTTGAAAGGGACTTAAATATATTTTTGTACCAATTCAAAAATAATGAATTTATTTCAATATGAATGATGATATTATATTTTAAAGAATAATTTTTTTTTAATACGTTTTAATTAGAACATTTTCTCATTTATTGAATGTTATCGTTCGTAACTTTAATGGAGACCTTAATCAATTTATCGTAGCATTGTTTTTTTTTTTTTTTTTTTTTTTTGATTTATTGAATTTTTAGTTCAGTGATTCAAAATAATTACTTCCGCTTTCGTGTCTGATATGGGGGACATATATTTTTTGGATAAAGGATGATCTGTGGACATTCGAGTATCATTGCGAAAATGATGTCTACGATAGGAAGATTTCTATATCCTATTAGATTTTCCCCATTCTCTAAGATAAATGTAGGTCAAATGTTCCCTTTTTTTGGCCTCATATACATTTCCCCCTTATTTTGCCCTCATTTATACCCAGAGGAAAGAAGTGTGTATCAAGGTGTATGCCGTACTAGTCAACTTTCAAAACAAAGTCAAATAAAATTTTCTTTATTCTCTTTGTTATTCTAGAATACGTAGTAGTTATTGTTTATGATTCTCTTATCAGTGCGTCTTGCTCTTGTGCCTGTACTATTGTGAAGAGTATTTTATTAACATTTACTTATTAACCCAGAGCTATTGAGTTGTTCAGAAAGTGATTTCGCCCCCAACAGAGAACTTAATTATATTTTTTCGCAGCCAGCCACGCACTTAAGTCGTATATTTAGACAGCTAGTATAGCATGGCTTGCTTCTGAAAAAGTTTGCTTGATTCTACGCCGTAGTTATTGATTTTTGCCCTTCCAAATATGGAAAGTGAAAAGCAGAATTTTCGGCATATTTTACTTTTTTACCATCGAAAAGGTAAAAGTTCTGTTCAAGTGAGAATAAAACTATCCCACGTTTATGGGAAAGATGCATTGGTAGTATGCCAATGCCGATTCGAAATTTTCGATCCAGAAAACTTTCGATTAAGATATACGAAGATGCGAATACATGAATGGAAAAATCGAGTATATGAATAAAATTTGCAAATAGTCTAATCTAGTCAGCAGTGTAATATTGAGAAGAGTGAAAACAGTGTTGGTGATTATAAAAGGAAAATAAAAAGCCTTTTTTTAAAAAAAACTAAATATTGAATTAAAATAGTTTAAAGTAGCATGCTTAGTAGCATAGCTAAACGTGTATACTATTTTTTTAAAAAAATTGTTTTTATGTGTAATGCTTTTGAGTTTTTGTTATAGCTTTTATTAGTGTGACTATTTAGTGGGAGGACTACAGTATGCATAAGGGAAAAAAGTTTCAAGCATTATCCATATTTTTTTTTACCCCGAGTATAGGGCTACACATTATATTTTATTTTATTTTATAACCGTCGTTGAACAGCCGACCCAACTTAATGGGTTTACGGCTACTAATGTTCAACTCCGTAGCCTTGTAATTTTGAACCCAATCCAGAAGACAAGGGAACTCCTGGATCGATTATTGGGAGAAATTTGCCTTCGTGGAGGACTTTTTGATGGAGCTAACCCGCATTTGCGTTACATGGAGAGGAAGACCACGAGAACCTCCCACGGTTAGCCGGACGGCAAGGGGACTCTAACCCATGATCCGTCTACCACTGAGGATATTTCACGTCAGCACTATGGTCAGTGCAAGCCGGATGCGGAATTCGTATCGACTGGGATTCGAACCCGGTTCGCCTCATTGGAAGGCGAACGCTCTATCCCCTGAGCCATCGCGGCTCGCTACACATTATAGATTTTATGACTTCATTAAACAGCCAATCCTATTTTTGGGAGAAATTTGCTCTCGTGGAGGACATTTTTTGATGGAACTAACCCGCATTTGCGTTACATGGAGCTGATGACTACATGAACCTCTCACGGTTAACCTGTCGGCAAGGGGACTCAACCCATGATCCGTCTACCACTGAGGATATTTCACGTCAGCACTGTGGTCGGTGCAAGCCGGATGCGGAATTCGTATCGACCAGCCATTGCCGGGATTGGAACCCGGTTCACCTCATTGGAAAGCGAACGCTCTATCCCCTGCGCCATTACGGCTGTTACATATATAGATTGTATTAAAATAAATATCAGCCTTTAAAATAAATAAAGGAGTATAAAGTTACTTTACTTTAATTACTTTTTTGTTCGTTTAACCGCGCAATGCGTGCCAATAATAGATTATACATTTTTGCAATGTAAACTTATAAACATAGTTCAAAAGGAAATTAAATGTGTACAGTTTATGGTTATTATGCTGAGGGTGGGTAAGAGTAAAAAAATATAATGAACATTACTTATATTACGTTGTATTTACCGGGGGAGAAAATTAAGAAATGCAATGCATCCTAGTATCTTAGGATGCGCGTTATGTTTTATGAGAATCATTTTAAGGAAGAACTCCGTCATACGTAAGGTTGAAAAAAAGATTTAATCCACGTCTCATACGTCATCTCCAGTCATTGACAGCTAGAAAGATGCGGAAATGCGCAGTATCCTTTCTTGATATTGTGTTGCACTATATTAAATATAGATCCTAAATTCAGCTGTTTCGCGCTTCTTTTTTTTCTCCTTCTTATCATCGTCAGTAAAAGGCGGGAATCATTCACTGACATTTCTTGCTGACACGATGTCTTTGTTGTACCTCTTGTGTCGCAATAGGATGGGTGACGCAACTGCGGTGAAATTATCACATGTGCGGTCTGGCGGGTTTAAATTCGATGTGATTTATGAATTTCTGCTTTAAATACTTTCACTCTTTAATTCTGTGTGAGGTCGCGGCTTTTAAGGTAAGATTATCAGCTATCCTCACACCATCATCCATTTGTTTCTCTATTGAAATTACGAAATTATAGTTTTATACACATGTAAACTAAGCTTAAGCTTCAATAATTGTTTTTTTAAACGAAGTAATATATTTACTAGCACTGGGGTTCTATCTCCTGTGTGCACCTTGAAACCCGAGTAGCTTGTCAGAGAAGAAAAAAATAAAAATTAAAAAACTGGACACAATGCCACCATTATACATTTAGTCAGGAAATCGTTAAGTCTTAACCTACATCAGTTCCTCAACAGGTTAATGAAAGTAGTCTTATTATATTTGTTTTTACCGTACATCGATTGAGATAAGAAAATGGGTAGGAATATTTTTGTTATAAGGTTATTCTATGAATAATATGCTGTTCAAATATTTCATAAACGTAATTTTAGTGATTTTAGATGCCGCCTGCCAGAACAAAATACATCACAAACCTCTCTAGTGGATTTTATAACTCTAAATTTCCTTACCGCCAAGCATTTTGCCTCTTGTCAACAAAAATGAATTGTAACCTTTTCCCTTTAAGTGTTTACGTAATATTTGAACGGCTTTAAAAAGACATCAGTCTTAGAACATTCAAAATATAATTCTCCATGCTAGAATTGTTTACTTCAATCTATATTCATATTTGGTGGAATAATGTTTTCTGATATTCGGAATTTGAGTAACGTGTTGTTGTGGTAAACCTCTCCCCCGAAAAAAAAAAACGTGTTTTAAATTTTTATTCTATGAATTTGAATTTGTTAACGCTTTGGATCTGTAAGAACGGAACTATTTTCTTTTACGTAGCTTTTTCGTTTTTTGAGTTATTTTAGTGACGGGATTTTCTAACAGTAAATTCCTATCGTCTCCGTTATGAATAATTGATATGTTCAGTTAGTAAACACAGAAATCAATGTTTACATTTAACTTTAAAAAAATAAATTGAAAGTCTGCACTTTCTGCGCTTTCGATGCAATTTTACGACATTTCCAGACGATTCGCTTTCTCCGTTCTCTGAATACTCGAAAACAAACATCAAACAGTCATTGAATTTTGACTCATAGCCCACTTTTGCATTTTCCGTGAAATTCCACGACAATCCGGTTATTGTTTACATAGTTTACATTAAAACACGTTCCATATATCGTTTATTACTTGTATTCATATCCGCATTTGTATTATGTTTATTGGATTGGCCTAGTAGTGGAGTTGGCATTTTAAAAATATTTTTAGTTTGAAAGATAGCAATTTTTAACACTTTTTTATTTCGTAATATAAAAAGGGAAATGAAGCACTAACGCTTACTTATTTACGATTAATCCTTATTAACTTTAATTATGTTTGAAGACCTTTAAAAACATCTTTAATATTATTTGAGATTTTTTTTATACTACTTAGCTACTTTAACCTCCCTTCCTCTTAAACGAATTAAATTTTGCTGTGGAATGTTTTTAAAAGTTCTTTTAAAGCGAATAATAAATTTCCCTTACGTATACAAGTTAAAAATAATTTGGAGATGATAAATCAAAGATATAACTGTAAATCGAATTTTTAATTTATTTTTAAACTTTATTAAATGTGAAATAAAAGTAAATAATTTTTCTTCGAATGTAATTATTAAAAAAATAATTTGTAGCATTGTTTCAAATACGCTTCTAAACCCAGGCTCGAAAAATAAGCTTCTTGCGTTTATATAACAGATTTTAAAAAAAATTAGGTCGATGATTTTTATTCCAGTTTCTACCTTTCAGAACAAAGAAAAGTAGTATGACGCATCCTTTTTTTCCCTTTTGACTTGCCCATTTTAATTACTGTATTTTTGTTTTATTTGTTCGTTTCCTTTATTTTTTTTTCTTGTTGTGCCAGCAGGTGTTAAGCTAGCAGCTTTTTTTTATTTTATTGTTTCTTCGTAGAAGCATCTGTTTTCTTTGACGTAGCTGTAATTTATCTTTCATACATACTACGTCGCTCATTCATGTGAATTAATGTTGCAGTTACGATTAAGAAACAACTATGAATCTTTTTTTTTTCTTCAGATTTAATAGATTACATAGTGTATGATGATAAAATTCAATAGGTGATAAAATTCTATAAATTACCACGATTTGAGATGTTTTAAGTTAGTTTCACAAATTGTTTCCTGGAAGAATTGACGAACAAATTTCAAAAGAGAATTTAAGAATGAAAAATTATATAATCATCTTTAAAATTTAAAACAATAGAAATGATTCTCTACTTAAAAAGAAACAAATTTGCATTGGTGTTGCGTTGTTCCGTAGCAACGTTTTCGAAATTATTATCGTTAATTCGATTACAAATTTATCAAGAGACTTGTTTGTGTATCTTTTCTATAGACTTGAAACTAATAACTTTTAAGTCCTCATCCTATGCTTATTAAATTTAAAAAAAAAAGAGATTATTATTATTATTGTTTTATATTGTGTATTTATTTTATGCTATATATTTATTTTATTTTTTGGAAAAAAAAGAAGAAAATTACAAGCTTATATTCATATAGTGTAGGGTATTTGTTTGCTGGAAAATCAGCTGGAATATTAAAAGGTCATTGATTTTGATAATGGCCAAAATTTGTCATGCAAAATTCCGTGATTTTTATTGAAAAATGCTCAGAAATCATAAAATTTAACTGTTTATATATATATATATATATATTTTTATTATTATTTTTTTTTTTTGAAAGATGCTGGTACGAGTAAGTTAATTTAAATTCGCTCCTCACCATGCAGATTTCTTCTCGTGTACTGTTCTATAATCTCTTTACATTTTATTTTCTGTTTTTTGCTTGATATATTTGTTTATTTTTTACTTAATGTGTTCTAATTTCGTTTTAATTTTTGATATATTTTGCTTTGGCTATATTGATACAATATTAGAAAGCAATCCTTTTTACGGATATAATCGTGTGAGCTGATGAAGAGATTATATCCTTTCTTTATTTTGTTTTCCGGATTTTTAATATTTTTTTCCTCCATTTTTTCTAAATTTTTTAGCTTATATATATATATATATATATATATATATATAAATTTCAAGTATTTCTGGAGTACTGAACTGCAATGAAATTATGTATGCTTTCATTCTTTCTATGTCTACTCTTTCGTGATGTTAACTTAAAAAGGGTGAGATGAGCGATTTCTGTCAATCCTATTTATTTTTAATACTATTTGTTTCTAATGCTATTATGTGTTACATAAAGGTGTTCAATTCTTTTAATGTAAATATGTCAAAAACGAAGTTTTTCTAAAATCTAAAAACAGACAAATTTATTATAGTTAAATACTCATCTTAGAAAGCTGATTGCAGAATTTTATTCTTAGCATAATTTTCCTAGAAAAATAAAATGCATTGAAATTTTGAAATGCTACGAGCAATGTATGTTTTTTCGATTCTGATGGAGCCATGGAGGGCAAGAAAATAATTATAAATTTATTTGTGAATTTATTATTATTGATTAAAAGCATATTTAATCAATGATAATTCATTCTTTGCCTATATGAGGGTTGAGTTCGGTTGTTATAAAATATAAAAAAATATATTTATTAAGTTATCATGAGAGTTAAGTCTCTACAGTTGCTTGACAAGCGGCAGGATGTTTTTAATGTGACTATCATTGCGCACTGACCACCTTTACTTCGCAGACAAATGGTTTCTCATTGGTCTGAAGCAAAGTAAGCTTCAAGGTACCTCAAGGTTCTTAAAAAGAAGTTTCATGAAACATATTTTACATACTTTTTTCATTATTTTGTATTAATTTAGTTAAAAATAAGTGAAGTATTAAGTGTTATGTTAAGCATTTTAATAAGTTTTGGCAATGAAAGACAGAATCGGACACCAGTATTTCTTTTTGCGTTAAAGGGAAAATTTTCCAAACATAGCTCAGTTTCAAGCTATTATTTTTCAAATATGATCTAATTTGTTGTTATTTCGATCTAAGAGAAGCAGTAATTCATAGTTGAAATTTCTTTAATTTACATACAAAACTGATAAAGTTTTGAATAGGAGTGAAAAAAAAATTTTTTTTTTTCAAACTACTTCGTTTGGATATTAACTTAGAACAAATATAATTCTGCAAATCTAACATATATTTTTTAGTTACTATTAGACTGTTTTTTTATAATTAAGAAATAACAATATATATTTTACTTGTAATTAGAGAATATATATGAAAGGAACACTGTTGCCCCCATCTTCGCCAAAATGTCAACCTCTCAGCCATTGCCAGTTAGAGAGTTCTGAAGAGGTGAAAAAAAAGAAAAAAAAAAAAAAAAAAGCATAGAAAAACTATGAACGGTACAAATATTGAATTTCTCTTTTATGTGTTTAATCTCGCTGCTATAATACTCGGTTTCCACGAATGACATAACATTACGTCAACCCACACGTTGATTCTTCATGTGAGTTCGCAATTCCTAACAATAATTCACGTAAAAATGTATTTTTGATATAATTTGTTTTCTTTGTTAATTTTTATTCAAAAGCTTTAGAAAAGACATGTTGTTAAGAGTAAGTATAGGTTGACTTCTGTCACAAAATGTTTGAAATGTTTATTTTGATTTATGTTGAATTCTATCAAAATGACAAATGAACAGGTGCAGGGAAAATTCATTAAAGACAAATACACTCAATTTTAAAATTTACAAAGTTATGTTTCATAGAAGGGGGAGGGGGAAACGTCGGCTTCTTTAAAAAATACTTCTTGTTTCGCCATCTTATTATTTATAAAAAAAAAATAAAAAAAAAATGCCCTTTCTGCATCGTTATAACTGTTTGACTACTAAAATGCCATGATTCTCGTTTTCGTAAAGAATGACGTAAACGTTACGTCAACCCACACATTAAATCTTTATGTGAGTTGGTAATTCATCTGCGTAATTCACGTAAAATTTATTTTTGAAATGATTCTTTAACCCTTATTCATTTTTATTCAAAAACTTCAGAAGGGCAATGTCCGTAAGAGTAAGAATAAGTTGGCTTCTGTTACAAAATATCTGAAATGATTATTTATATTTATATTTAGTTTTTTCAAATGATAACTTTATTTTAAAATCATTTTTACAAGATGGTATATCATAGGGAAAAAGGAAAACGGCGGTATCTTTGAGAAATACTTCTTGTTTTGCCATCTTATTATTTTTTTTAATACCCTTTCCAAGATCTTTCTTGGAAGTAATTTTCTCTCTTTGATATCCTTATATAGATTAGAAGCAAGTAATGCCGCATACTCATCACTCATGGTTTAACCATATCATCTGAATATTTTTTAAGTGATCAATCTTTCGGTGGCGGAGGGGCTGGGCACCTAGTATCGCTGTTAACCTCTTTACAGGTGACTGAATTTTTTCTTCTTCTTTTTTTGTTTTCTCGGAACTTAAGCTACCTCATTAGGAATGCTGAGAGACTTGCCAACTAACTTGAAGAATTAACGTGTGGGTTGACGTAACGTTGCGATGGAAAATTATATATGAGGGTACAATCAGTGTTTGCTACTCTTTTTTTTTATAGTCCGATTGTTATTTAATGTTAGTTTTCAGGTGTTCAAAATTAATATTTAAATTTATGCTGCGTTTTTACAAAAAAAAAAAAAATCACAGAAAATAAGTTTTGGCTTTTGGAGGCTGCAGTTAATTTGGTTATTACGATTAAAAGCTGAAAAAAAGTTATGATAACTTAACCATTCTTTTGTGTTAAAAGAACAATATCAGTTGGTTCTGAAGTGTAGCTGTAAGATTTAGGAGTTTCGAACATTTGGTCTCAAATAAAATTAAACTAAAGCAGATTTTTATTTTTCTAAAACGAAAAATTATTTCTATTTACGTTTTTTTTTAAAAAATTATTTTATTTTATAACCATTGTTAAACAGCCGACCCAATTTTTGGTTTACAGCTACTAATGTTCTGTAGTCTTCTAAATTTTGAACTCAATCCAGAAGACAAGGGAACTCCTGGATCAAGTATTGGGAGAAATTTGATTCCTTGAAGGATTTTTGATCGAACTAACACAAATTTCAGACAAATGAAGAGGAAAACTGCGAAAACCTCCTAAGGTTAACCTAACCGAGGATATTTTACGTCTCTGAGAATATTTCACTAAAGATATTTCACGTGATTATCACTTAGGATATTTTACGTCTGCACTGTGGTCGGTGCGAGCCGGGTGTGGAATTCGTATTGACCAGCCAGCGCTGGGTTGCGAACCCTGTTCACTTCATTGGAAGGCGAACGCTCTATCCCCTGAGCCACCGCGACTCTTTTTTAATTGTTGCACTTTATTTGATTTAAGCTTCTTTTGGTTTAAAAATAAAAAGACTTTATATTTAAACAAATTTAAAAGATATCAATTACCCCCTCCTTGCATCTCTGCATTTTGGATTTGTAATGTAATAATTTTGCTTTTTTCTTCTTTTTTCCCCAATTAATTTCTGGTTGGAAAGCAAAAGGCTAAAGAATAAGAACTGAAGGGTAGGAGGTTAAGCACACAAACACATATAATATAGACTTCACTCTCCACCTCCAAATTGAGCGAACATTTCAAGATTTAAGAATCACGCTTTGCCAATTTAGTCGCCAAGTTCATGAAATCAATAGAAAGGCATTGATAAATTAATAAAACAGTATTTACAATCCGTTAATTAAAGTTTTATATATAAGTCATAAATATCTCAATTAAGTTAATTATTTAATAAATATTTATGTTCGTGCATATAATCGTGAATTTTAAAAACAATATGATTGTTAATGAACTGCAATAATAATGTGGCTATTATTTACTAGAAACATATAATATAAAAGTTTTAAACATATAACATAGGAGCTCTATGATATAGTTCAAAACATGGGCGTCGCAGGAGTCCAATTTTTAAGGGGACGAAATTAAATTACACAGACAGGATAGTTTTCTAAATTTCATACATATGAATAATTTGCAAAGAGATTAATCATTTTCATCTTTTTCTTGTTTTTATTTATAAGGAATTTAAAATGATTATATTTCGTAAAAATTGTCTTGATTTTTCTGAAATATTTAGGGGACTATTAGAGATTTCTAATTACTGAGGTAGACCCCGCCCACCCCGCTAACGGTTCAAAATAATAATAATAAATAAATAATTGTTCTCTTATAATTGGTCTAGTTGTGTTTTTCCTTTTTAAGAACTTTAAAAAGATTACAATAACTGTTATTTAACTCACGACATTTTATTTTAACTCAAAAGCACTATCTTATCTGTACTTATAATTGAAAAATTTAAAAATAAAATGCGTGTCTGAATGTCATGACTAGCGAAATTACGCTTTCATGTTTACGCGTTCTCTTTCTGTCTGTATGTTGGAGCAATGAGTATTAACTCTATTTTCATTCTACCATTATTCACACATAAATATCAGCACAGCTGTAAGCATGTTGTAGATTACGCTCCTACCGGTAAACAAGTCAAAGGCTCTGACCTTCATCTTTTGTATTATTTGGATGTTTATAAAATCGGCGAGAGAAAAATGAACTTCTCTAATGTTCGTTTTATAAAAAGAAAAATGTACTTTTTTTTTTTTTCTCTCTCACTTTCCATTTTCTTATTTAAAGAAAACTTTGCGAGAGGCTTGAAAAATTTATTAAAGTAAATCATACCTGTGTTACTTTTTGAGATTTTCTTTTAAATCTGTTATTATGGTTTCGTCACGTGTTAGTTTTTTATCTATTGAAATAAAAATATTTTCGACTTTTTATTGCAGCTTTCTTTAGGCTGTTTTTCGAAGACTCCGTCTTAATATGAAATGATGCTCTTTTTTTTGTGCAAATAATATTCTTTTTTTATAACTGCCGTGAGTTTGCAACTGTTAATCATGACTGTTAGGTCAAGTTTAGCCTATCTAAAGCCATCGCGGTCTACGTTTATTTTGAAAATGGCGCAAAACGTGAACATGTAGGAAAGACACAGTTTTGTAAAAATGAAAAGCGTTTGTGGTCTAATTGTTTAATATTTTAAAACTTACTCCAATGCTGCCTTACTTGGGCTCATGAAAATTTGCGAAAACTGAGAATAAGTGATTTTGATAATTTTTATCTAGGTAAAAAAAAAAATGCCGCCGAATTGGCGATTTTTAAAAAAAGTTTAATAATTTTTAAAACATTTAAGTTATTTGTCTGTTCTAAAGCACAGGTAATTCTTCACTGCATGATTATTTATATAGTTTAAAATCATCGCTTTGCTTCAAGTTTAAATTACTAAAACTATGGCTTTTTTATTTTCCGTCCGGCACCAACTTTCACTACATATTTACTCGTTTAAATTGTTATGAAATGCAACTGATAATGGTAATTTTATAAATACAAATAGCGATTATTATTATTATTATTGCGATTCCAAATGCAGTTGAAAAGTCTTCTGGTAAAAAAAAATATAATTCTGATGAAATATAACGTGTTATGACTTTTGTAATCGATTATTTGCAATTATTATTTCGATTTCAAATATAATTGAGGACTTTTGGTAAAAAAATAATTCTGAAGAAATGTAATTTGTTTAATCGATAAGTGCCGATTATTATTTCTATTTCAAATATAATTGAATGGACTTTTGGTAAATAAATTATTCTGAAGAAATCTGACCTTTGAATTATAAAATTTTTTATTTTTTTATTTATATATTTTTTTAAATAGAAGAACGGTTTAATCGAATTTGGTATAAAATCTGCCGACTGGAATCAATTCGCCGTGGCAAGTGTGACAGATTTAAATATTATTAACTATTTGCATTAACTAAAACAAAACTTCTAGAATTAAGACTATCAGCATGTATCTGTGTTGCAGCTATTTTATAATGTAGTTAGCTTTTTATAGCTATTATTATGTATGTATCTGTTTATAGTCTAATAGCTTTTTGTAACTTTTATTATGTAGCTATTTACAGTATAGTTCTTTTTATAGCTATTATTATGTATATGTTTATAGTTTAGTAGCTTTTTATGGCTCTTATTATGTATTTATTTATTGTATCGCAGCTTTTTATAGCTATTATTATGTAGCTATTTATAGTATAGTAACTTTTTATGATTATCATTATGTAGCTTTTTATAGCTATTATGTAGCTATTTATCGTATGTTTTAAATTCATTATGGTCTGAATATCTGATGAACATCAATATTATTAAATATGCAAAACATACTTCAAAATGTGCATGACTGCTATCTAAAATAGTTTTGTTAATTCTCCCCCTAAATAAGAAAAAAAAAGTACAAATGATTAATATTGTCGTTAAAAATTAAAATATGGTCAAAAGAAACTAATTAGTGATGTTAAAATATTAGACAGTATTGTTTATAATAAAGCAAAAACAATGGAAGTTTGGATATTAACGTTTAAACCATGTTTGAAACCTTCAAAGTCAATAAAGTGAGGAAAACTTAACAACTTTAACATTAACTCCAGAAGAAATTAATGAAGAACATGTATAGAAAAAAGGAAAAGAATAATTTTTTTTCTTCCTATTTAAAATTGATTATAAAATTGTTATCACAGAACTAATTAAAATTTTGAATTGTGTTTTATTGCGATATGTAATTCTTGTATTTCCATCTTGTTATTGATCTTTTCATTTCCTTTTTGTAATCAATTCCTATCCTCTAATTATACTCTAATTATGATTTCCTTTTTTTCTGTCATTTTTTTCTTTCATTTTTATCTTTCCTTTTTTTTCCTTTTAAACTAACTAGTCAAGCGAAACTGTCAACATACTTAAAAAGTTTTCTGAATATCGTAGGATATTTGATTTGGGGGAAGGAATGTTTAATAAAATTCGTTGATTTTTAATCTGCCCCTTCAGATTCTTTTTCATATATGCAACGTAATTTACTTTTCATGTTTTTATAGAATTTTCTTTTAATTCACTTTTAAGAAGAAAAAAAAAAAGGAAGCAAATAAAATCGTCTGCCACTCTAACTTGATACGTTAATATATTAAAGTGCGGAGGAAAAAAGAATATCGATATTAAAAATGTATATCTGATTTTACTTAGCATCGAATTATAAAAATTGCTTTTTTACTACCTTTAGATAAACTTAAAAAGTTCTCGCGTCGAAACATTTTTCTAGTTAAATGATTCTAAGCCAAAGACAAAAACAATTTTTATTCCGAGATGAATCAAGGTAATGGATTTTTCAAAGTAATTAAAAAGAAAAAAGAGCATTTTTTCCCAATTTAATATAATACAAATCCTTTTTTATTCTAGTTTTACATTGATCCCCCCCCCTCTTTTTTTTTAAAATTTACATTTTTTCCAGAGGGAATCAAAACAACCGTTTTCTTTAGATAGGATACAAAGTAATAATTTTTTGTTGTTGTTCTGTTGCTGTGAATTTAAGGAAATACTAGTTTTTTTAAAATAATAGTTATGGTTTTAGACACTGATTACGAACAAGTGGTTTTTTTATTCAAACTGAATCAAGCTAAATAATTTTTTAAGTAAATAAAAGAAACTATTTGGTGATACTAGTTTTAGGCACTGTAATCCTGTGTAAAAATTTTTTATCAGAATACATTAATTAATTTTTACAAGAATTAAAGGAAATTGTTAAATTTTAAATACATTGTTTTACTACTTTAAGACACTATATACACTCAAAAGCCAAAACATTATGACATGCATTTTGCAATGAACTCTCCTGGATGACGTGGAAGGTACGTGATCAGGTGGAAGTGGTATTTAACTATTGCTGGAGAGTTTGAAGAATCATTCTTTCACTTACTTCTGTGTGTGGTGGGAAAGGCTGCGGATCAAAGCGACTTTGATAGAGGGCAGATTGTAATGGCTCGAAACAAGTATTTCCGAAACTGCACGACTCGCGGGTTGTTCGCGATCTACAGTTGTTAGTACTTATGCAAAGTGGATGAATGACGGTGAAACCAGCAGTAGACGAAATGGTGTTGGACGTCCACACGCTATCAAAGAAAAAGGTCGCCTGAGATTGTCTTGCTTGGTGAAGCAAAACTGGAGCCAGACAGTGACTCAGCTGACAGCCCAATACAATGCAGGGTCAAGTAGAATAGTATCAGAGCACACTGTTGGTTATGGGGCTACGCAGTAAACGTCCCACTCGTGTGCCTTTGCTGACCAAGCGTCATCGCCAACTACGCCTGCGCTGGACCCGGGAACATCGCGACTGGTTCATGGATCAGTGGGAGAGAGTTGCCTTGTCAGATGAATCACGGTTTGTCATGCATCACGCTGATGGCCGTCTTCCAGGCGAACAGTTGCTCCCTCAATGTACAGTGTCATACACAGGCCGGTGGTGGCGGTATTATGCTTTGGGGAACGTTCTCTTGGGCGTCTCTGGGACCCGTGGTTGTGGTAGAGCAGACCATGAATGCTACAGGGTATGTGAACATCGTCGCGGACCAGTTGCACCCTTACATGGCCTCTGTTTTTCCAGCTGGAAGTAGAATTTTCCAACAGGACAACGCCCCGTGTCACAAGGCTCAAATTGTGTTGGAGTGGTTCCAGAAACATGATGCTGAATTTCAGTTAATGTCTTGGCCGCCTAACTCACCGGATCTCAATCCGATAGAACACGTGTGGGATGTCATATGGAACGGCAGCTCAGAGTTCAAAGACCACTAAGTCGCAATATCTCGGATTTGCGTGACCGTTTCTTAAACATCTGGTACAATCTGTCTCCGGCCATCTACCAATGACTTGTGGCATCCATGCCAAGGCGGGTTGCAGCTGTGCTGGCTAAAGGTGGGCCAACTCGCTATTAAGAGCTGGTCATAATGATTTGGCTCTTGAGTGTAGTTTACTAGTTTAAGACACTAGATAGCTAAGCACTAATATCTTACTGGGGGAATTAAGGTAATAAAATTTTTTCAATTTTGAATTAGAAGAAATAATTTTTAACGCATTATTATATTTAAATATAAATACTATTTTAAATGTGAATCAAGATAATTAACTTTTTATGGTGAATTAAGGAATTAAATTTCAAAGATAATTTATTATCCTTACAATTTTTTTTTTATCAAATTTTTCACGTTACTGTTTCATAACATTAAAAATTTGATTATTTCATATGATTGCTTTTTGTTACTCTAAAACAGGATTTCTTGAACTTTCTGGTGTTTCGACCCCATAATATTTAGGAAAATTTTGTTTGACACCATAATCATTGCTCAAATCCTATACGTGCGTAAGTTTTCCTCACTTGTACCCTAATATACTATTGCAGTTTTAGATCATTAACCCTCGTTTTCTATTTTAACCTATAGAACAACGTGAAAAGTTTAAAGTAATAACAAACTCAAAAATATAATACAATAGTAAAAATAAATTAAATTACTTGAGTAAATTCAATCATTTACTATAGTTTGTCCATTAAATGTAGCCACTTAGAAGGTCACTATTCGTGATCGCAACGCTTGAGTACGCCCTGAAAATATCAAGCATTAATTTATTAACTTTTCATTTAGTTCCAACAAAATCATTGACAGAATTAGACTCCATTTTTAGCAGCAAATAAGAAGCAAAATTTCTCTAAGGAAAAGGCCGAAGAACTTGAAAAAACTCTCCAGAATATTGGTAAATCTTCCAGAAACAGAACACACCAAACATTTGAAGAAAAATACCTCAATAATTTTTAACTTCTATTATCAACAACTTGCAACTGATGACTTCCGATTTCGGGATCGCATACTGTGACATCGAGTCACAGGCTAATTTATAAAATCCTGATCCAATTCATACATCGCCCCTTAAACCTTAGTGCAATTGGAACATTTTCCCCCAGGAAATTCCATTCTCACCCCTTTTCTCGGAAGAACAGCTGATGCGGCTTTCTTTCATCTCGCACGTGAAACGTGTGATTACTTCAGTCTTCGTAACCGTGTATGAGGACTAGTTTTTAAACACTACGACTACAATTTCGAAAAATAGGTAATAACACCTCAACTTTAAAAAAATAGGTAATAACGCTTCAACTTTCAAAATAAGTATAAATATCGGGAGCGAAAGACGCTCATTAGCAGACAGACCAGATTCTCTCTTGAAACGTCAGGGAGAAAAATTGTGTTTTGACTGAGCTCCCCAGCTACAATGTCTACTTATCGTATATTCGGACGTGGAGGCAAAAGGATGTCCAATCACGAGTGTCCTCTCGACTACAACTCAGATTCCGATTACGATGGTATTCCAGGTACCGAATACGAAGAACATGAGCAGCGCTACAATGACTATGCTGATAAAACGGCCACTCTTGAAAATATCGACAATCTGATTAGCGATGCAGAGCGCAAATTAAAATTCTTTTAATGGAGTTTCAACAGAAATGGAAAAATGATACATTATGACATCCACCACAGAATCAGAATTATTCGAGATAGATACCTAAAGATCAAAGAGGAAGGGACTGCCAGGGAGTATACAAAGATGGGTACTTCAGAAACTCATGATCTCTCTGAAAAAAGGAAAAAGAAGAAAAAGCTCAAGGCTAGTGTCAACCCGGCCACACAAGCAGACATAGCTTCAGAGTGCGAATCCACCCGCACAAACCCAGATCCAGCTTCCGCCACCCCAGCGGACCCAGTACCGGCAGAGTGTGTGGAGAATGCCGTTCCGGCTGAACCCACTACTTCTAACACTACAACTATGGACATTTCTCCTAACAAAAAGCTGAAAACCCTCATCAGAGGACTTCAATCTAATACGGAAATTCCAGAGAAATATCTCATAGAATTTGGACTTCAACCTGAGAAAATCGTTCGGCTCAAAAGAAGAAGTGGGCAAGAGCTTAGGCCCCTCCCACTTTTCCCCATCATCCAAACAGACACGCCCACTAGTAGTAACATCTTCAACATTAGTTCTATGCTTGTGAAAACAGTTAAAATAGAGAGATTCAGAGGAGGACGATTTCAAATACAATGCTTCCGGTGTGAAAAATATGGACATACACTGCGCAGCTGCCAAGCAGCCGAACCAGCCTGTTTGAAATGCGCCGAAGCTCACTACTCGTACTTATGTACGAAACCTAGATCTTCTCCTGCTAAATGCATTAACTGTGATGGTGAGCACCCGGCCTGATTTCGGGCTGTGGTGCAAGACCCAGAAAACCGACTAAAGGAAGAAGAGCCCAACCACAGATGCTTCTACCAGATTAATGTCATCTTCAAAGAAATGAAAGAACTCTTACAAAATGATGAGCTATTCAAGTTGCTTCGCTCTCTCCTACCAGAGTCGCAAAACTGAGTTTTGCATCCTCCCTGGACTTTACTTCCATGATTTCACATTATTTTCTGTGAACTTCTTGAACTCAACTTAATTCTTCCAATTATTCATGACTTTTTCAGCTCATGACTTACCAGATTCGATCAATCGGTTAGAAGCGCTTAATGCCGAGATCCCACCCATTACTAGCGTTCCAGCGCTCATTAGCATTCAAATTTACATTGCCCTACAAGGTTTCGGTCTCCCGTGAGAAGCATTTTTTTAATTTTCTCTCTCCTCTTTTTATAGAGGAAGGGACATCTTTTTGGTATGGCCTCACATCTGCCGCCATGTTTGCTGGTTAATTCTATCTTGCTAAGATGATTTTTCAACAACGGCTTTTTTTGATTTTCGTTCCAGTCCTTTATTCCTTGTTTTTTATATGAGAATTACTGCTACCCGAATAGAATAGTTTTGGATTTTAATTGCAATAGAAGAATCAGCTGACTATGTATTTCAACAACAATGTGCACGTTTTAATGAGGCAACGCCGTTGAACTTGCTGAGGATGCTGCCATAACCCCGCTCCGATGTTTTTTTGGCGAGAATGTGATATCTATCAGTACCTGCGTGTTTTCGTGATTCTCTCGGCCAAATTTTTGAAAGATCAACTCCTGCGTTTTTCTTGGGGATTTGTTCTCTCAGACCAGAGATCAACGAAAAACTCCCAGTCACTCCTAACCACCACGCTCTCCATACGTTTTGCTGCCTGTGATTCCCCCTAAAAGACCGGTTCCATGCCTTTGGCCCTACCCCTTTCCCTCTACTCCTCTTTTCAGTTGTATTGGAATGTTCTACGATATTTCCCCCCTTCTTAATATTTTTCGTATTTAATTGTCACAAATATTTTTGTAAAATTTTCAAACGGCTTTCTATTAGAGCTATGTTCTGTGTAGTTTTCAGTTCCATATAGTTTCCTAACTTGAAAGCTTTTAATCTCTTTGAAAATCAAGAGAGAAACTGACGTACTTCCTTTTCCTATGACTCTCCCCAGGCTAATGGTGAAAGCATGCAAAGTGTTGCCATAGGTAGAGAGTTCTACGCCACCTATAGCCCATTTCGTTCGCCAATTTTCCGTCATTTAGATTCTCATTCGCATGTGAAAAAAAATCGCAGGCAGAGAGAATAATCCATAAATCAATGATAAGGGTGTGTCTATTAATTTTTAACAAAATTATCAAATTTTGACAAAATTATCCACACATCAAGACGAATTATAAAATTATTATAATAACTTAAAGAAATATAAAATGTACTAAGATTTTGGCTTCCTCCTACTGTGGGTGCCTCGATTACAATTGGGGTGTCGACTCACATTTAAAGAAACTCTGCTCTGAAATATCCATATTTGTTTGTAGTGTATATAAAATAGTTATTTTGGTGAGAATTAACTCATTATTATTTTTTTCCCCTATGATAAAAGTCCAAACCGTCAAAATTATTTTGAATGATTAAATCGGTGAGAAGATTGATGAATTAGATTTCTTAGTTTTCTTAACAAACTGGTGTTAGAAAACTTGGGGTCATTCACTGGAAAAGTGGCAACATGCTGAAGAGTTTCAAGTTTGCTGACAGAAACACTGATAAAGGGAATAAATAGTTCTAAAAAACATGAAAATTCCCAAGGCACGTAATTCCAAAAGGAGTAAGTTGATGAAATAATAACAATATTAAAGGTTAAACGGGTGTTAAAGTATATCTACTCCTTTCATCGTCTTTATTTTCTTCGTGAGTTTAAGTTGTTACTATCAAGTTACCGAGTAATTTAAAGCTGACCTTTGGGGCATTGTGTAACCAAATACGGTTTCTATATCGATTAAAATTAATCGATGAACAATTATCCTTAATTTGCCTCAGAGAATCTCTCACTGTTTCTTTGTACTTAGTTTTTTCTATCTTACATTGCTGTCTTGCTTTAACTGTTTTAGTGATCCCTGTTTATTAGTTATTGTTTTGGATTTAATGGGATATTTTCTGTCTGTGCTATTATGGTGGATATTGTAATTTGTAAAGTAAGTTTTCCTATCTGTTATTAAATTTTAGTATGTTCAAAATTTGGATATTTACTTGAGATTGGTTTAAGTTCTCATTCAGTATCAACTGAAAATTGATCAGTATATGAATTAATATTTTTTTAAAAAAGTCAAACTAATTCTTTATAAAGTAGTGTTTTTGTATTCTTCTTTAAAAAAAAAATTTTTTTTTGACATTTTTAATGATATCATTATCGCATAAAATATTTAGTTTTAAAAATGGTTCCTTATATAAGATAATGGTTCCTTATAAAGATATCCAATCATTTATCCAAAGATAATTCTATGCTATAAATATCTTTAGGTAATTATTTATAACTTTATTATTAATAATTAAGTTATAAATAATTACCAAATAACTTACTATTATATATAAATAACTTTTATTTAATATTAGTCGAAAAAATTTTGAATTGTAAAGTATACAATTTATTAAAGAATATAACTTTTAAGAATATAATTAAAAGAATATAATTTTATTTGGCAAAATACAAATACGCATCGAAATCGAATTTTTTAAAATACGACTTTTTGAAAATTCGATTTGTCAGGAACTATTCGTACGATTTTACTCAAATTTTGTATTTTGCCATGTAAAATTATATTCCTTGAAATGATGTAAAAAATTAATATATCCGATTATGAATGTTACTGTCAAATAGAGAAATATTTTCAATTTGTTGATAAACGTCATTAACATATTATTACTGGTAATTTAAATATTATTGTAAACTTAGAACCAAGAAATTTAATGTTAATAAGCACAACATTTAGAGCCATTTATAATGTATCAATTAATAAAATTCTAAAATAAAATAAAAAAATCTTTCTTAATGATCTCATTAGTTTTTGTTTAAAGATGGTCAATAGATAATCTTTACCTTTAGATATGTTAACAGAATGGAAATGGATGGCTTATTATTACTTTTAAAAACATTATTTGTAATAATAAGGAAAATTTAAATAAGAGAATTAATTCAAAATTTTTTTCTAAAATTGATCTAGCAATTAAGCAACTACAAAATTATTTTATTATGACCCACAGAAAAAAGCTGACAATAATTATGAATTCCTCTGTAAAAAATTCTACGTTGAACTTAAGTAAGGAATTAAAAAATAGTAAAAATTTTAAGCTTTAGTAATTTAAATAATAATAATATCATTAAAAATACTGTAGCTTTCTATAATAGGTTAAAAATTAAAATTAATAATATACATTTTCCATACTTAATTATCAATCCAAAAGTTCATAAAATTCCTTTTAAAATTTGAACGATATCACTTGTTCTAATACTTACCTAACTAAACCTGGCACAATTTTTTCTAACTACTTAAATAACAATATTATTTGGCAGGTTTTTTTTTTGTGTGTGGATTATCACTAATCATCAACCAAATTTAGAATTTATCAAACAAAATCAAATTCTATTGTGACTTTTAATTTCCTAGATATCTTCAATAGCATTCCTTTTCCTACACTAAAAAATGCTCTTTTGAGTTATTACTGTAATTATAAAAACATCTTTAATTGCGGTTTGGTTTTGGGGAAATTCTAATTAATATTTGTCTTTTTAATAACTATCGTTACAATCGAAAACATATTTTTGTTCAAATTGATGGAATGCCACAAGGATAAAATTTTTCATCTCATAGCTAACTTATTTTTATACTCGTATGAATTTTTTTTTTTTAGATTATATGATGATTTAATTATCTTTAATTTTCAAAATTATACAATTTGGTTATAATATTTACACCGAGGAATTAATCTTGCTCCGTAATCATGACGATAATATTAATTTTAATTTTTTGGTTTTAAGTATTAAAAAAGAAAAAAATAGCTGCATTGTTGAATTATACGATAAAAAACATGATTTTAAATTTAATATAAATAAACTAATTACAAGGAGCTCTAATGTTTCTGAAAACATTTATCATACCATTTTTAATCAAACGAATAGAATTAAATGAATTTTTAGTAATGTTTATAAAAAAAAAAAAAAAAAAAAAAAAATCAACGAACTCTTTCAAAATTTGATATAAACTAATGTAATTAAATTCTATATAAAATCATTTAGTTATTATTTGTATGTTATAATTATTAATAAATTTATTAAAAATTTCTTTGTTAAATAAATTTTTATTTTTACTATGTGCAAATTCAATTCAGGCAAATTCGTGGCTAAAAATCTTCTAATATTTCATTAAAATTTTTTTTTTTAAATAAATATTGATAATTTCTCTAAAAACATCAATATTAAAGAAATGATAATTGAAATTCAGCATTAATTATAAGCTTTGAATTATCCAGTATAATATAACCTTGCGTGCACTCATTTTCGGGTCAATCCACAGTTACTAACAAATCGAACGCGCCTCTGTACTTCAGTAAGAACGCACCGTAAAATGATCTCAATATCCTCTATTTACGCTTCTATTTTCCTATTTAATAATCTGGCAAACTTGTAACGAAAATATTTTAAATCATTTTTGAAAGATGCCGGTAAAGGTAAGTACGTTTGAATTAGCTACTCGCTTTACATTTTGTGTTTTTTTCTGTATTTTCTTGAATTTTTATTTTCTATTTTTTCTTGATATGTTTTATTTTGCTTTTTTGCTTAATTTGTTCTATTTTCGTTTCAATTTTTTTGGTGCTCCTCACGCACTGATATATTTTGCTTGATATATTTTTTATTATTGTATTGATATATTTTGCTTTAGCTATATAAATACAATATTTGAAAGCACTCTTTTTGACGGATATAATCGTGTGAACTGATGACGAGATTGTATATCTTTTTTTGAAATTTAATTTCCCGACTTTTTAATTTTTTTTTTATAAATTTTAAAAATATTTTATTTTTTAATAATTGTTCTTCTCTTTAAAAATGTATTAATTTTTTTCATCTCTCCTTTGTATTTTTAACTTTTATGTATATATATATATATATGATGAAAAATATTTTAATATCAAATAAAATTAGTTATTACCTCATAAGAGAACTAGAAGGATCAACATAGATGAAAACCATTAACACGAAATAACATACTAAATATCACCTTGTGAAAAGCACTACAGAAAAAGAAACCAAACTATCAAAAAGAAAAAAAATATTAAAAGAAATTAAAGTGGTTTCATTGACATATATGGCAGCTTCGTTGGGGGGGGGGGAGGCATTACCATGCAGCCAGTGCAGGAGCAGTATCAGTGGTTGGCGGTAAATTACCGCAAACAACCAACAGCAAGTCAGTTAAAGACTATATACCGTAATCTTGAAAATCAAAGTGGAAATGCATAAAATTACTAGATGGGAAGCAGAATTTTTCAGCTGAATTTAGAACGTTGTAGATTCGAGTACCAAACAAGTATGTGGGTTCGAATATGTGTAAAACAATGAGGAAAAAGAATAAAAAAGGAAAGAAAAAAAAAATTCTATAAACATTAAATTTATTAAATTAACCTTAATAAATTAATTGGAAGTATAGACAAGCACCTGATTATGTTTTTAAGGTAATCCAACCGAACCTTCAATGCTTGGTGATAAAGTGTTTCCTGAAGAATACTAAATCATTGATAAGAATTTTAAGCTTAAATTTGTGAAATTTAATAAGAGGAGAGTTATCAAGAAGAAATCGTTTGTATTTGAAATATGGGGTTCTTTTCCAATCAAATTTTTTTTTTTACAGGTATAGAGTGAATTCGAGATGTTTTAAAGATGAAAGAGTTAATTACTTTCAATCTTCTAAAAAAATTTAAAGTAATTAATTTGATGCTTATCTTAAAGATAGGTCTAAATTTAATACCCTTAGAAAGTATATACTGAACATCCTTTTTATTAAAAGTATTATACCACCGGTGACAATATTTCTAAAAGTATTATCAATAAAATCCGAATAAAAATCAGAGTTATAAATACATTCAATATTGTTGCGTTCTTTGTTTAAATTTGCACAAAATTCGTTATGATTGAAGATTTTGCGACTGAAAGTGGTATATCAAAAAGCTTTTTTTATATTAAAATATTATAATTATTTATATTCTTAATAGGAAATAAATTACTTAAATTATCAAGTGTATCTGAAATTTATCTTAAATTGGATTCTTAAGTCTAATGGGAAAGTAATTAAATTGTGAGCTAGATTTGTTACTTAATTTTTAATTAAATTTAGATAATCTAAGTTTAAAAAGGTCATTAACTAGGATAGCAAAGTGTTAATTACTAAAATGGAAATTTTTTAACACTAGAAAGACTGAAACTTAGAATATGCCTATATTGCCCAAAAGCAGTCAAAATGACTGGATTGTGAAAGAATAACTAATAAGCAAAGAAATTTGTTTAAAATTAATTTTTAATATTTTTTATATTATTTACAGTTATATAGCAAGTTATTAGTAAATTTTAACAATACAAAAAATATATGTTGCACAAAAAGTCACAAAATTCTAAGAAATTGTGTCATTATATACATCATTGTTTTTCTAATTGAAATTAAAAAGCAGTCAAAATGACTTTCTTGGGCAATCTAGCGTTAAGAATGTATTAAATTTCACACAATATTTATCATTTGAAAAAATGCATTGTTTGCACGGTGAGACATTATAGGTGGAATTCTGAAGTTTATTGATGGTCTAAATTGAAAGTATTGTTATTTAAAGAATTATTTAAATAACTGTGTTCATTATTAACCTTCTTACCACGACATTTGCGAGTAGTTCTCAACTCCTTTGAATAGAAAAGTTAATGATTGTGTGTTATTTTGGTTTACTTCAGACTTATTAAAGAGATCACATTCGGACCAAAACGTATTTAAGTTTTAAATCTTAGTATATAGTGATTTTCTTTAATCTTTCTTCGACGTTAGGTATGATATTCAAAATTGAAATCGAGATAAAAGATAAATAAAGAAAAAAAGGGTGATAGTGTTTAATATTTCTGGTTCTTATATATTTTAACACCCATATTTGTATTTATTTAATCCTTTAATGGGCCATTTATTTCTAGTAAAGGTAAATTAAAGTATTTTTGGAATTGAAATTGTTTTAAGAGTAGTAATTGATATAAGAAGAAGAAAAAACTCATTCAATTTATAAAAATGCAATTTTTTTGGTGGTAAATATATTTAACACGACCTATTAGGAAATTATTGAATTTTATTTTTCTTTATTTATAAAATAAATTTTATAAATGCTACAAACTTCAAAAGGAGTTATATATTTTATAACTTTTATACGTTTTCTTAAACTAACTAATGGTTACCAATTTTATTCAAACACATTTCAAGAAAGCTGAAGTTATTAACAAATGGAAACCTAAATTAAAAGTGGTAAAAAAGTGGTGGTAAGTATACTTTCCATGGCCTTCGAAAGGGTTAATTAACAATTTTTACTGATAATATATAATTAAAAAAATACTAAATATGATGAATTAATTTATATAAATTTTTATTGTGTGACAATTTTATTTTACTACAATTTCAGTATGAAATATCACTGAATTGTAGAGTAGTTTTATTTATTTCAAACTAATTTTATAATTTATTTCTTCAAAATATTATAATTTGAAACATTTTGCTGCTAGTTTTGTAGTTCTAATCCTAGTGAGAAGAAGTTTTTTGATTCTTGTAAATCGAATCTATAGTTAAGTTGCCTTTTTACTTGATAACAAAAAAAGAAAAAGAAAAAAGAACTTATTTTCTTCTTTTTTTTAAATAAAAGATTAATTTTTTAATTTACTGCAGGAAAACAAAAAAAAATACGACGATTGTATTTCATCTCTTAGTTTTAATAACTTCAATTACGATTTATCGAATGAATCACAACAGACCGATTGTATCAGCAAATCAGGCAAGCGTAAAAATTTACTCAGATACATGTTCGTTTGATTTTCTTTATCAGTTTTGCAATTGTGTAAGAAATTTTGTGTTTAGAAAACCTCTTTGAACCTCTTGCTAATGTTTTCAGAACGCCCCTTTGCTGGCAGATTTTCCTTCGGACAAAGGAGCCTATTACAGATGCTGTAATCTAACTGAAACATCTGCGATCTCTTGACTTTCGGACACAAACTTTGACAAGTTAATTTCAGATTTTTTAATTCTACTTTGTTTTTTGCTGAGTCTGCTTGAAGATCGTTGAAAATTTCTTACAAAATTAGTAAAAAACTAATTGATACAATGCTAATTTTCTTAGAGCCAAACTAATGAGAGATACAGTTACAATTACTAATTTGGGAATGTGCTTCAAAACCAAAGTGTCCATACTGGGTGGCCAAAAATGCACCCACAATTTGAAAAAATGATTTGAGATATAGTACTTCGTTCTGCAAGAAAACGCGATTTAATTATCATAAGGATTTAAAATTAGTTTAAAAGCTCGTCAACAGATGGCGATGCTATCTCGGGCGACTCAGCACAAAACAATTTTTTTTAGCTGCTTGTTCAGATTAAAATATGTGTAGGGGTGTCCATTAATTTTGCCCTCAGACGGCGACACGTCGTTGCTGCAAATGATATTTTAAAAACGTTGTACTCTTTCGAGTCAACAGCGCATATATTGACTAGAGATGATACATTTCATTTTCGAAGTGCTTAATTGCAACCCATTTTTTTCTCTCACCTATTTCAACAACTTTACTCATTAATTTTCACAATGCACATATTTTTACCAAAACCGTACACTCTTACAAGTAAATGGATCTTTTATTAAATTATTTAATTTAAAAAAAAATTCATTCATAAATAGCATTAATTAAGGATACCAAATCAAATATTGAAATTTTTAATTTCTTAAATAAGCAAATGATTCTATTTCAGTATTGCTCTGCATACGTGATTAAAAACTAATAAATAATTTTAAAAGATAAACCTAAGCTGTCAAAAAAACAAAAAAAAAACATGTTAAATCAAAGCAAGAAAAGAACATAAGTCGTTTTCTTGTTTTTCTCTTACAATCCCTTATCTTTTATCACATAAATGTAATAGCGCCAACATCTTCCAGATTTGATAAGTAACCGCTAAAAATCTGACCTTGCTTACTCTTCCATAGAAATTTATTCATTCTATCTCTTTTCCTAAAAGCTTTTTTTCTTGTCTAGTTTTCCACCATCTTCTATTAATATTTTATTTATCATTCTGTTCACGGAAAACTTGTCTGCCAGTCATTACTTGAATATTTGCGGCCGGAACAGAGTCAAGGTCTGAAGAGAGGCAGGTGTGTAGAGTTCGATGTGTTTTGCTCTTTTTCTCTTTTATAATTTCCCTTTGTCTGAATTCGATTTTGGAATCACCTGGATACGCGATGCATAGGTGAACTTCGTCTATATTGTGAAGATATTAGAAAAAAAAAAAAAAAAAATGTCATTCTGGGCACGCGCCTCAAACTCCTCTTTAACCTGTTAAGGGCCCCCCGAAATTGCTGTTCAGTGTTTACTTATTTGCTTTCAATGCTAATACTTTTTTTTATTTTTATACCCCTACATTCGTAGATCCAAAGAACCGTTGTAATATGCTGGTGGAGATGTGACAGCAAACATCTGCCTTCGATTGTTAATAACCTAATAATAGCGTAAATTTAAATTTTTTATTGGTCACTGCGAAATTTTTGCTCAAAGGACGTCGGTCGAATAGTTCTTGAGAAATAAAAATTTAAATCTGCGATTTCTTTGAACTGGCGAAATACGATGCAAAAAGTTAAATTAACACTAAATGATTTTAACATTAGATCTCTCTACTGCCTAAATTATTTAAATACTGTGTTTTACAAATTGCGGCTAAAGAGCCGTGGTGGCTCAAGGGTTAGAGCGATCGCCTCATAATGAGGTTACCTGGTTTTGAATCCCGGCTCACACTGACCACAGTGTTGACGTAAAATATCTTCAGTGCTAGACGACGAATCATGGGTAAGAGTTAGCCCTGGGGGTAAGAGTCCCCTTGCCGCCATGCTAGGTTTTCGTGGTTTTACACTCCATGTACCCTTACGGCACTGTTAATTTCTATTCACTTTCTCTAATAAATATTTAAAGATAGTTGTAAAACTGAAGAGGTCCAATGTAAAGGTTGCAGTGTTATAAAAAATATGTATTTGATTGAAAAGGAAAAGCCCTGTCAAAATCGGAAAAATCAATGTCGAGGTCACCTAAAATAAAGGTCGAATTAAAACTATTCACACCATCTTATTTGCTGGATGAAATTGTTAGACAAATTCATTGATTTTTATTCGTTAGAATAAGAATAATTAAAAAGTGTGATACGAAAAATTTCCTTAAAATGTTTACAAGCCTCTCGACTGTTAATATACAGTTTGATCTAAATTTAACTTAAATGTGAGTTTTTCGTTGGAATATTTTAATATACATATATAAAAGACCGTGTAACAAATGTTTATTTATTGTCTATTTTTTTAGTTCATTAATTTCCTTGTCAAACGTATGTTACATTTAAATATTTGAAAAATTCACACTGAATATTTAATGTCATTAAAAATGATAATTTTTTTGAATTTATTTAGTACTTCGAATTTGCTTATTTTTGAGCTTAACTGTATCATCGTAAAGTCAATATATCTTTACTTTATTTATTTAGTTAAATGTCTTCAAAAATGATAATTTTTATGAATTTATTTAGTACTTCAAATTTTCTTATTTTTGTGCTGAACTGTATCTTCGTAAAGTTAATTTTTCTTTATTTTATTTATTTAGTTTATCTACATAGGACAAGGAAGTATACATTTCAACCGAATATTATTTTGCTTATAATAATTTCCCTATTTTCGTTTTTCTTTGTTTTGAGTTACTTAGTTTAAGGATGTTTTTGATTTTACAGCAAGATTTTTTTTCAATACGTTGTCTTTTAAATTGTCATGAAATCTTCATTATCTTGTTTAACTAAATGTGTAAGTCTGTGCTACGATGGACTATTAATTAAGTATAAGCTAGTCACGTAGAATTCACAGATTTAGCAGTATGTGTTCATTTTTGGAAGATTTAGCTCCTCCTCTTTGTTTTTGTTCTGCCAAGTCACTAAAATAGCTTTTCAATGCTTCTCGCAATCATGTATAAATTAATAATATTTATAAAGGTTATAAGAATTTAAATTTTATTTTTTAAAAAGAGAGAAAAATTAAACTTAAAGCTTGTTTTGTTACTAACATTGAAATTTGAGATTGATATCGACGTAAAAAAATTTTCGAAAATGAAGTAAGTTAATGTCATGCAGTGCGACTAAGTTGAACAACCATTGAAATCTATAATACTAATACGAAATCTATATTAAACTATTTTGAGGTACTTATGCATTATATATTATATTACAAATAAAATATTTTATATACATTATATTATCTATTATATATATTATAGTGCATCATCACTGTAAGGATTGCTTTATTATGCAATAATGCTGAAATTTATTGTTTGATTTAATTCAGAAGATCTTAACTAATATAAAAGCAAATTTTAACAATGACATGGTTTAAATAACATTTTATAGTTTTATGTTTTCACTTTCACGTATGGTTTATTGACCGCATTAATGAAAGTTCTAACACAGTTCATATCGATTGGTTCAAACACAATCGATATTTTGATGAACGGCTGTTTCTCTAATTTCACTCTGAGTAAGTGACGAAAAAGACAGATTGTCTATGAAAATCATAACAAAAGTACATTATTTTTATTAAAAAATTGAAAATAATAAAATTGGACGTTATCGTAGTTTATGTTAATGAGTTTTGTTATGTCGCCATTGGAAGTAACAAGCTTTCTTCTTGCTTGCTTCCATAAACTCAAAGTAAAAAATTATTTTTGTTGCATAATAATCGCATATTTTTTTTAAACGAAAAGAATCGTTGAAAAAATAACTGATTTTATCAAATTTATAATAAAATAAAGGGCCGGGGATAGCTTGATTGATAGGGCGCCATTTCTAAGAGATGGTGAGTCCGATCCCCGTGTCCAAGATGGTGACTGATGCACGCTATATCTGTCGGGGTCACCAGGTTCTCCAAGTTTCTATACCAAATCAATACCTCTGGAGGTAGTACTGGGTTTGAGATTGATCGTGTTCTCTGGTTTAGGTCAAAATTACGATCTGTGGTAGATGGATGGGGTGTGAATGTGTCCTCCTTTATTGGACTCCTTTAATGTGACTTTATTGGACCAATATTCACGAATCTTGACTCAGTAAGGGTTCAATGGGCCGTTATTTTTCCGGTAGTGGCCCTTAGTAGAATTTTCTGATTTACCCGATATTTTACAGCCACTTTACAACCAATATCGGCTCTTTATAGTGTTGACAGATTCACCCGATATTTTATATACATTATTCAGCCAATATAGGCCGTATATTGATCATATATATAGCCAATGTAACGTATTCCAGCAAACATACAGACAAACGAATTTAAAAACAACAACAATTTATTTTAAACAAAACAAAAATAAAAAAAACACACATTTTCATTTTTGATTCGATAGAAGAGAGGAGAGGATCTCCTACCTTCTCGATTAAAATTCACTGACTGACTCTTATACACATTACACATGCGCAGTAGTGGTTAGGGAGATATTACAGACTCATCCCTTCCCAAGAACTTTTTCAGATAAAGAAATCAGGATGAACGGCATTCAGGATGAACGCTGCTTCGTAATTAAAACGAAATCGTAGCACAAATATCACACAAAATAGCACATTCCTTAATCTTCGGGGAAGATTTTCTATCTTTAATGATCTCAAGGATTGAGATTCTCTATTTGACAGGATTTTTAATTTTTTCCATCATCAAACATTAGCACTTATTGGATTTTTAATCACCGAACCACAACAGTTCAGCCACGATTTTCGATCTCGGTAGGTGCCTCCATTTTATTTGTCTGTAACGTATTCCAGCAAACGAATTTAAAAACAACAACAATTTATTTTAAACAAAACAAAAATAAAAAAACACACACATTTTCATTTATGATTCGATAGAAGAGAGGAGAGGATCTCCTACCTTCTCGATTAAAATTCACTGACTGACTCTTATACACATTACACATGCGCAGTAGTTGTTAGGGAGATATTACACCAATATGGATCCTATATAGAACCAATATTGAAAAATCTAGACATCTCAATATTGGTCCCCCGATGCATGTTCATATAGGACCGATATTAAACCAATTTTTGAACCCAACTGGGACCAATGTTAAAATTTTACTAGGGATAAGACAACAACAACAACATAATTAAAAATGTGCAGTAAAGAAATTTTTGTTTAAGCTTCTATTTTATATTTAAAACACTTGTTTCTCGAGCATTTTCCTTTTTTATAAGGGAATGGCTTGGGGTATTATAAGCTACTCTTTTTTCTGAAGGTGGCATTTTTATCTCCATATGTTCCTTAATATTGTTTACCGATAGTATTGCGAATAGCAGAAATTTTATTTTTTACTTTGCCTCGTTAGAATCTTAGAATCCAGTGATTTGATTGCAGCTGGATAAAAAGAACAGTTACTTGAAGCTTAAAATTGCTTAATAACTAAAAAAAAAAAAAAATCCCTATAAATTATTGCAAAATATTTAAAGATAGGCATTTTTCATCACATTTTCGTGGACTTGTGCGGATAAATTAATTTTTGTATTCAAAATGCATGAATAATTGCATTTTGTTAATTAATAGAAAAATTTTATGCGACATAGTCCTGTGGCAAAAATTTTTCGAGCTATTGCGACTAAATATTCTAGCACTAATATCTTTCTGCAAGATGCTTTTAATAATAACAAACTTATATGTATGTATGTATGTTACTAATTCAAAATAACAAAAGGGCTGTGTTTCAAATATATATATATATATATAAATTTTTTTTAATTGAACGTGTTTGTGTGTGTGTTTAATAACTTTTTATTCTAATATTATGGGTGATATTCTCGCATTTTGTAAATAATCATCAGAATGAAAAACATATTTAAAAATCATGAAATCTGTAGTAGCAATTGCCGAAAAAAAGATCAACGACGAAATCACGCGAATCGGACTCCTCAAATGCGTGTTTCGTTTTGAGATTAGGTTGTTGTAATAAATAATGTATAAAAAATATCAGATTTAAAAACTATGGAGAAATCAATAGCAATAACTGCCAAAAATTCAATAGAATTATTGCCTTAAAAAGTAAATACTCAAATGCACGATTCGTATTTTCCATATGGTTTGAAATTCATCGGAATATTTAAAAACCACGTGAAAATCAATATCAACAACTGCCGAAAATACAATCGACACATTACATCGATTTACGATACTATCGGCGTAAATTGAGCGCGTCCAAAAACAATTATCTAAATGCATGATTAAAATATTAAGTAAATTTTACGTTGATAGAATAATTCTACGAAGATTACGTTGTAAACTTTTGCAGAAAAGAAAAGTAAAAATTTTTACTTTTTAAAAGAAAATCTTTCTGCATGAACTCTGTAACGTTCTGCGACAATGTTGCCGTGTCGCTGCGATTCTGCTACCGGACCACATATTAAGAAAATTCTGTTTCTACTGCTATATGATGTTGAATAAAATCATTTCTTCAAAAATTACCCCCCCCCCTCCCCCGAAGAAAAGTGTGTCCTCTAACGCCTCCCAAAGTGCAAAACTAAAGTAAATTTTTGCTGCAAAAATTGTTTCTTAACACCTAATTTTATCGGGAGAAATGTAATCCTTATAGAAATGTGTTATAATTTATTCACGAAAAAGTAAAGCGTTGTTTACATTTGAGCTGTCAAAGTATGCCTAAACGAATTATTGTAATACTTCTGGTGAAATATCAACATCGTTGTCATGGTAACGATCTATTCTTTTGTGACTTGTTGGGTTGTTTACGAACAAGATGAGCTAATTATGTATTTATTGTGAAAACAATTACCGTTTCTTTTTTAGCTGACACGAGTGCATTAAATGTTGATCGCAATTCTAAGCATTGATGGTTACTTGTTTTTCAATGATGGATTACTGTGATATTTCTTTAATGATCACATCTCCGTAAACAAGGACCGAGAATAATTTGTAAAAATTAAGGTTTAATACTAATAATCGTTGTTAAATTTGTTTTCTTCATCTGTATACCACCCCAGGATTTTAAATTCTGTGTGTGTAAATAGACTGAGTTTAGTTAATTTTGTAAATTATCTATGCATTAAAAATAATTATATAAAATATTACAAATTAAAAGTACACATCTGTTAAGGGAGCCCGTAAAGCCGGGTTGTCAGCACTAGTGATTCTGTATTAAAGTGATAATTATAGAAATTGCTTCCATAGGTATTGTAGTAATAGGTACTGACGTAATCGTAGTATATAAATATCTGTTGTTTCTTATGCCACTTGAACAAACTGCATTTTGCGAATTAAGTCTGGAAGGTGCGCCTTTCGTTTTACAAGAGAGCACCGCAAGGGTGAAAGTATGTCTTAGCTAAGATCCCTCGGATAGATGGCAGCACCAAGCATTCTTGAGGCCATTTCCTCAATTTAGACATATGTATGATTCTCTAACCACTAGGCTACCACGGCCCTATAAGTATCTATTATAGTTATTTAAAACGTTCCCCCCTCTTGAAAGATGCGTATCAAAATTAAATATAATAATAAAAATCCGTCTACAGATTGTTTGAAACAGTTCCTAAAGTGTTAAGCATGTTTCATCAAATAACCCCTTAAAATACAAAATTACTGAGCTACGAAACTACTGTCGTTTGTTTATGTTGGACGATTGCGACTTTTAATACACATTATATGATATTCTTAAAGCTAGTGTCTCTTACTTTTTCAGAAAAATCAGATCAACTTTGAACTGTAATATCGGTACTTTTTCGTTTAAATTGCAGTCACCAAGGCGCCCAAGTGAATTGCCCGGTTTCTGGACTAGCGGAACATATTGTCCCTTCCTATGATGTTTTTTTGTTAGTTTTACTATTCTTCAATAAGCCGGATCGTAGCAAACATTCGGCTATCATTTTGGCGCAAATACCAACAAAGTTTCAAAATATGCTTCAAATTCAATAAAGTGTTAAATTAAATTGAACGATGTTTTTGTGGACTACAGTGTTACAAAATTTTCTCAATTTTTATGTAATCAACTTGAATGATCTCATATATTAAATTTATTTTCCATGGCTTTGAACTGATCGCCTAGTTCCCCAACTTCTCATATTAGGCCCGGGCCTAGAGATCGTAGCTAATCTAATTCAACACAATCCAAAAGTGACATTGTTAAATATGACATCGATATAAATTTTTGTTTTACCTAATATTTTTTTTAGATCTAGATGACTGAGACGACCTTGGCCGGTAGCCGGCTCTAGTGCCTTAGAAGAAGAAAAATTTTTCTTTAAAATTTATATTAAGATATTTAGAAAAAAATTTCCTGTAAATGAAAATCAATTTTAATGTAATTTTTTTCTTAATATCTCTTTAGACTGCTCAGCTGATAAATCATTAATTATTTATGAAAGGGTCTTGGATGTTCTTATCTATTAAATTAAGTATCATTTGGATTCCAACGGCTCGATTACTCTTCCCTTTTTGATCTCCAAATTCCATTCCTTAAGATGGAACACAGTTATCAACAATACTATTCCTTAATTGAAAAACAGCTTATCTCGTTTTTGCTTCTTTATCTGAGGCGGTATTGAGAAACTCAAACAGCATTTTCTTCTTTTAACTGTGCGTGCGAAAGTTCTCATAAATAACATTAGATATCAGGACTTTGTTTTTTTTTTACAAACTCTTACAAAAGAATAAACGACAACTTTTCGTTTTTTTTATTTTTATTCTAGTTATTTTTCATTATTATTTTCCCTTTGATTTCATGCTTTGTGACGCGCTGTCTGGAGTGATATCGCTTTATTCTCGAAGTTTGAATTGTATGTATTGTATTCCAGGAAATGATTTTTTTTTTTTTTTTTTTTTTTTTTTTTTTTTTGGAGGGAGGAGTAATATTTATTTTAACCGAAATCTTTAAAAACGAATACTTGATTTTTGAAATCTCTAATACTGAAGAAAACATCTGCCATTCATTCCATTGTATTTACAGAACGTAATCTATTCAATTAAAAATAAGCTTTTTAGTTGCATTTATTTATTAAAAAAAACTATTGTTTAGATTTTTATAATGTATTATTTATCGAAAACAACTGTGCCAATTCCCGGGAGCTAGTTTATACCAGGCTTATATTGTGACTTAAAATGCTGACGTTAGCATAAAAATTATATAGAATGCTTGTACCCGGGACCTAATTTACAATCAAGCGGCCTTGAACGACTCGCCCTCTTTTTAGGAGATTTTTCTCTTAGTTGTAAAATGGTTGCAATAATAATGTAAGCTCTTAGCTCTGGACCGATACGAACTTAAGAATTTTATTTCATGTAATTTTCGAGCTATGGCAGTGCATATTGCTGCTTTTTTTTTCTTTAATTTTATTGTCTTAATTAGACCATGGGTATAAAATGATACCATGATCATGATAGACCATGGGTTTATATGATGACACGATAAGGATATGATTAAAATAATAATAATTAGTTTCAATTTGTGTGCTACGTTTTTTGTTATTTTGTACTTATACTAAGATCTTGGCAAACAAACCTTGTTGGCCAAGACTAAGATTAATCGATAACTGTAGCGAAAGTATTGTAGCGAAAGTATATACCTAGACCAATTTTTCGTAATAAATCATTTTAGGACGTCTCAATCACGAAGAAAAAAAAGTCGTGAAAACTCATGCGGGCCCAATATAAATGATGTTGAGTTCTTGACATGAATTTTAGGCTAAGGCGAGATAGGTGCAGCCATCCACAATCCATTTCAGCGTAACATCGTTCAATAGCGTATGAAAGCGCCAATCATTTTACCTGTTTGATGAACTGGTGGTTTGATGAACATGCGGGTCCACATGTGCGTATATTTAGCTTGTTTCGGTGCGAAATACTCTTGCAACTCTGCTCTGCTACAGTTTGCAAGAGATTCTTAATATCAGGCAACATTTTCCGCCCTCTGAAATCGAACCGAAAAATCTCTCGAATTTTTGCTTATCATGGGGACCGACTAAATACTGCCAAGTTTTTTTCCCTAATAGCAAAAGAAAATTTTATTAATTCTTGTACTTAATTTGGGAATCATTCACTAAGTACGTACAGTCGAAATCGTTTATAACGAGCACAAAGGAACCGTAACATGTACTCGTTAAATCCGAGTGCTCGTAATAAACGGGTCCTTAAGGCAGGCGTGCAACCAGAAGAGGGGGGGGGGGGCTTGGGAGGTTAAATGATTGAGTTTACTTAAAATTTAATTAATACTTACTTACTTTAATTACATTTATTAATTTAATTAAATACTTAATTTAATGACAACTATCCCCCCCCCCCAACCAGCCGATAAGTCGCGAAATCGATACGTCACCGCCTACTCTCACGTGACTTTTCCCATGCTTTAGATTAGAGCGATAAGGGAAATTAAGTTTCAGTTCGCGGTTTTTTTTATATTTCGTGCTCATTTCTTATCATTTTGAAAAAAAGATAAGATAGAAAGACTAGAAAGATGAGAAAAAAGATTGCAAGACAGAAAAATATTGCTCGTTAAAACCGGGTCTTGCTCGTTAATAGCGACTTCTGTTCCATAGACTTAACATTGATCCAACCAAATATTCTTGTTTCCCTCGGTAAATCCGAGTTCTCGTTAAATCCGAGCTCGTTATAAACGAGTTCGACTGTATTTTCATGTGAAGAACAGTAAAGAATCGCAAAGCTTCATCTCCCTAAAATTCCCTTCTCCCTGTTATTCATTTAATTTACTGAAGTTAAGATTTAATTAAAATCTTTAAACATAATATTTTTGTTTAAGGGACCGTGCACTAATTGCTTAAATTTTTTTTAAACTTTTATTGTACTAAAATACTTTTTTTTGTTTACTACTTTTCATTGTGTTTTTAAATTTTATAGTACTATTTAGTTGTTTTATGAAAAAACTCAATAATATTTAGAGGCAAGAAAAAAAAGTATGAAGCTTTTACTTTTTAAAATGCAACAAAAAATATTGTGTTATTTAGATTTGTCATTCCAGTAAACTTGAATTCATCTTTTAATGATTTGATTTAAAAACAAATGAAAAAAAAAAACAACAATTCAAATATCTCAGATTTGTTAAATATTATGAGTGTAGGGACCATATAATAGATAGGACATCCACTAGGTTACATTTGTAGTATGAATTTATTGAAATTTTCTTAGTTAGCTTAATTCTTTACATCTTTTTATAAATTCGGTATGAACAATGATATTAATCTTTTAATCTTGCTACAGTTTTTTTAATCATGCTTTTATAAAAAAACTTTTATTTAAATCTAAAAAATACACTCGATAACCTTGTTAAATAATAGTAAAATAAATTATAACTTTGAATAAAAAATTTTTTTTCATAAGATAAAGTAATTATTAATTTAAAAAATAGAATGAACGACACAATATTAAAGACATTTAAAATTGTTTATGCATTGTTTTTATTGTGGCTAATATAATCGATAAAAAAGTTCTTTTTCAGAAACTATTTTATCATGATCATATGGTCCAGAAATTATTTAGCATTTTGTTAATATACACCGAAGAGCCATTACATTATGACCACCCTGCTAATAACACGTAGGACCACCTTTAGCCCTCAAAACTGCTACACCCGCCGTGCTATAAATATTTTTTAAATGCTTAAAAGGTGCTTTTATTTATTTATTTTTTTGAAAAATTTGGTTACGTTCCCTGAAGGCGGCATGTACCATCGAAACCCAAATGAAGCAATTTGCGCGCCACTTATCCATAGCCATCTCGCTTTACACCAATTTTTTGCAAATTTCGAATAATTTAATTCCCTTGCTTACAAATTCGTCCAAAATATCTTTTTGTTTTATTAATAAATATTCAAATATTCTTTATATTCGTGAGTAATTTATGTTGCATTTTTATTCTCAGCCGTGTTTTATATTTTAACTTAACAATCATCCGATGATAATAAGCTGATAATATTTATACGATAGTAATATTTACAGTCCTTCTTATAACGGAGTTAGGGTTTCATTTACAGAATAATTATCTACCTCATGTGGATTCTTGTGCATCTCGAATTAAATAATTACTCTTAAACTACTAATGGGCGGTTTCGATATTGCGGTAAAGGTTATTGACCAATCATTACCGTTCTTCCCTTTAATATTATCTATTTTAATTACGAGCGGCTTTTATATTTGTCAAAGAATGCGATGATCTCGTTAACATGGAATCGGTAGAGAATTAGGTTAATTCATTTTAATTGGACTGTTAAACCTTAATTAGATAATTTTATCATAAGTGAGTAATTAAGTGAAACTGATTTAATTGGGAACTGTGGCGTGTATTTAATTTTATTTGCATTTTAATTTCATTTCATCAATAATTTTTCTATTGTATTTTTGAAATTAATTAATAAAGTTATTGAGTTTTTATAATGAATGTATTTCTATGTAAGTTGTTTGTAAAATATATGTGATATAAAATGAATAATTTTTTTATTTTTATTATTTTCGTACAAATTAGTTTGATACAATTCTTAACCGACTTTAATTTATGCATATTATCTGTGTGCCTTCCATTGATCTTACTTGCTGGGATAATTGAGTTCATATTTTAAAAATATATTCTTAATTTGGATATAAAAATATATTATTCATTTGGGTTGAGTCTTTAAAATTCCAATAGATGGCGATACGAGCATATGAAGCCAAAGCGTCTCCTGGGATGGAACCATAGGTTCGAACCCCAGTCATCTCTGGTTGATGCGAATTCTGCTCTCAGCTTTGTACACAGTGCTGACTAAAAATATCCTCAATGGTAGACGGATAATGCGTTCTTGCCGTCGGGCTAACCGTTAGAAGTTAATTAAAAGCTAGCTAAGTTAGGCTACGGAATTAAACATTGATACTTAAATTAAACTCTAACTCTCAATTGCATCAGCTGTTCAAAGCCTGTTTTAAATTATAAAATAAGAGCGTATATATATATATATATATATATATATATATATATATATATATATATATATATATATATATATATATATATATATATATATATATATATATATATATATATATATATAAATAAAGGTGGCAGTCGTGTGAGCAAAACAAACAGGCACGGGATTTTAAAAAGGGAAAATTAATTTTACTTCATAATGTGATGATGGACGAGAGAGAGAGAGAGTGATACTATATTCGTCGTGCTACTTCATAAAAGTTAGGGAAATTCTTGCAAAGAAAATCCGTAAAATGTCTCGTTTTAGGGAATAAGGGAAATATTAGTAATTGTAATTGGTTTATTAAATAGGGGTCGCGCGATTCCCACAAAGAGCAAAGGGGAAAATGTCTTGCTTTTAATTAATGTATACTTGAACCAAAAATAGATTTAAGGACAGGATGAGAATTTAAAGGTGTGAGAAAGCGTTTCGTTGTGAATATTTAATTAAGAAAAGAATTTACAGAAAAGGAATAACATAAAAAGATTAATTGAAGCTTTTATATATATATATATATATATATATATATATATATATATATATATATATATATATATATATATATATATATATATGAATGTGCTTGCAAAATCGTCGCTCGACAGCTTGTCAAAATTTAAACATTGTTTCGTTTTCAATACTGTATGGTTCATTTGGAAGAGCAGTAAAAAAACACCTTATACACACAGCTGCTCTTATTGTTCAGAATATCTGATAACAGCGAGTGCATATAAAAAAAAAAGACGTTAAATAGACAACCATTAAGTATATATAACTGTTTCACCAATGCATCCACTGTTATTTCATCTACAGGAACAATAACATCAGCTGCTTTTTATCTTTATATTGACAGAGGACTATCAAAACTGCATTGTGATGTAAATTAACGCTAATTGTTTTAGTTTTTCCATCGGTATGCTGTAAAATTATTTTTGTAGTTAATTTCAGAAAAACTAGCTTTACATATTACGATTGCAAACTGCAGCTTTAGAGGAGACATTTAAATACTACCTAAACACCTATATGTTTTGTTATTTGCTGAAACGAAGGTTGAAGAGAATAAACAATACTTATATTTAAAAATAAAAAAAAATCTCTCAAAAGAAACAGCAGTTCCTAAACGGAACCCCAGGTTCCATGGATGGGTTATAGAGGTTCCGAGAGATTTATAACCAAGGTTGGCAAGTTTCTGCCGAGGTGGTTAAAACCACTGGTAGAAACCGGTTAAAACTGGCATGGCAGAAACCTTTTTCTGCCACATTTGTGGCAGAAATTCAGAAAAAAACATAAAAGTAAGTACTGAGATTGACAAACAATGGATAATTCATAGAAAAAACAATTAAATGTTAAGCAAAGTGTAATTTATTTATAAAATTATCACCATTCAAAGTCAAATATTACATTGCCTGCACGTCTATAACAAAAGACAAGTTTTGATGCTGTTTCTAAACCTAAACAATTTCTCAATTTGCTATGCACGGACGAGAAATTTGAGAATATTTTCTCAAGTTCAGCAGAACTAACAGGCATTGCCATCAAGGAACAAGCAAGATTTGTGAAACTTTCATCTATTGCATATTTTTTAAAACTGGACCACCATGTAGCAGCTGGGGTAGTTGTCAAAGCTTGTCTGGAAAAATAAGTTTCAGGAAATGGGGCCGATTTGTTTTGCAAAGCTATGACATAAAGTACAATACTGGGTTAATATTGGCGAGTATAATTCTGGCACTTTCTTCTTGAACGCATGATAATTTCAATCCCAAATACTTTGGATGCAGCATTTAAGCTAACAAATGATAATCAGTAACTGCCTGTTTAAATCTGTATGTCACTTCTTTTTCATAAACAGCCATAAGATTCTCTTTACTTAATTCAGTTTTCAGTTTACTTAAACAAAATGTCATTAAGCAATTACGAGAACTAATATAGCCTTTTAGTTTCTGCCAGTTTTTGCCGGTTTTTACTGGTTATAACCAGTTTCTGCCACAAGTATAATTTTTTTCAATTAACATAATTTTTCTAATAACAATATATTGCATAAACTATAAAATTATCATGCATTTACAAAACTTTCATTATTATTTCCAATCGCGCTTTTCAAATGAAAATATAAATTGATAAAGAAATATGTTTAGTTTTTTTTTTTTTTCTCAAAGAAAACCCTATTTTTGCTTATTGTATTCATTTTGCGCTACACGCATACATTACACTTAAAACAAACTAATAACTAGACTCGATATAGTTCCGTGACTTCGAATTGAACAGTCGGACATAAAAATTGGTTTAAGATTATTAATGATAAAACGATGCAAATAAAATAAATAATTTTAAGAATAATTGGGAACCGCTGCTCTAATTGATAATTAAATTTGAGTAAATAATAAAGTTTTTACAAAGAAATAATCTTGTTTAAATACGGGGGAGGTTACGAAGGAGGTTGTTAGTAACTATCAAAATATTTATATACAAACTATTTATATATTTAAAAAATACCAAAATATATTTTTGTTCATAATTAGAGCTTTGGAAAATAAATATATAAATGAGCCACCGGTGTCCCATCAGCGTCAAAAGTTAGCTTTTCAATTATTTCGTGCCCTTATTCACTTTAATTTGCCATTTTAATTAAAACTATCATTAAATTAGGATTTTTACATTGATAAACGAACAAAAGGAAACATAGCAACGACAAACGATACTTTAAAACGTGCAAACAATACTTGTGTCTCTTTCTCGTTCGAAATGCTTAAACTAGTGTATTTCGTTAGCTAGTTTTTCCGTAAACAAGTCGATAAAGTTTTATGACTTTAATATGTTTTCGTTATAAAAGAAAATTTTTCTTAGTCAGCTTTTTAATACCCTATCTTTGATTGTTTCGTTTATTGTCAGAGTAGATTAGTTACGCTTTGGTAGTTTTTGCTTGATGTAAAACATCTAATCAGTCAGTCTGTTACAAGCGATGGTTCTTCCTTCCTTCTTTCATGCAGCATTGTATCGCGTAGAGATGCTTTTTTCCATAACTGTGCCACAGTGCCTTTTCATGATGTTTTATGTAACATAAATATTTTGTGGTGTCAAGTCATTAAAAATACTTTTTTTTTCTTTTCAAGGGTATTCACGGTTATCAGACGTCATGAGAATTAAGTAATTTTGAATTCATCATTGTGTGTCTGTTTCCACTTTTTTCCCCTTCCTTTTTTTGAGGCTTAGTGGACTTAACAGACACGATATTCTTTCAGTCATTAGTATATGTTCATTTCTTTTCGATTATTTCTTTTTTTTATTTTTTGTCTGTGTGTGTAGTAAAAATGGATTTAGCTTATTCCTGTAATTATTGTCTCATTGTGTATAAACGTTTCCTGAAATCATTAATCAACTAAAAGATTCTTGTTTGACAGAAAATGAAGAACAAAAATAGTTAAAACGGACACTCAATGACGTTTTGAGATTCGGAACGTTCAATGCAAATAACACATGCACAGAGCGCAAAATAAAAAACGGACCACCCTAAATAACTTTTGTTCTAATGATCGGACCTTCACATTCTTTTAGGACTCAGTCTTACTGGTTCGAGGGGGTGACCTTAAATATGTAAATAATTATTGTAGGCGATATTTTAAGTTACGAAATCAGTCCCCAAAAACTTCTCTTCTTACTTTCTTTGAATAAACATAACTTTTTTTCGACCGATCCGGATTTCTGACCTCCAAAATATAGCTGCTATCTGGGAAATATGGCGAAATCGTTTGAATAAGTTCCTGAGAAATCGAATTTTGAAAAAGTCATATTTTTATCATTCGATTTCTCAGGTACTATTCGACCGATTTCGCTCAAATTTTGTATTTTTGAATTTAAAATTGCATTTCTTAAATGATGTAAAAACGTGTATGATTTGTAGACCTTAAAATTAAAATATTTTTTCGACTATTATTAAATAAAATAACAAAAAATAATAAATATTTACTAAAAGTTGCTTGTCTAAAGTCCAAAAAGTCCAAAAGGCTAAAAGTCCAAAAAAATTTGCTTGGAATTATCTTCGTATAAACGAATTTTTATGCGCAGTGTACATAAAATGCTACACATATATTGTTAAAGTCTTGGTTAAATTTATAAAATATTTAGGCTATTTTCCGAATAGCTTAAAGTGCTCAAAGCTGGAGCTGTTGTGCCTGGTGTCACAATGTTAGATGCGATTGTTTCCTAATTGTGTAAGTTTAAATATCGGTATTTTATCGCCAATCGAAATATTGTCCACTTTTCAACGTAAGCAAACAAACTGACACAAAATTAAGTTGAAGAAAGTAATTAAATAAAAAAATCTTTTAAAAACTACGTTTTCCAAGTAAACGTTTTCCAAGAAGAAAATAATTTTATTTTTGTCAGATCTAAAACAAACAAAAAAACATAAGGTACAAAAATAAACATACCTGTCACTTTTGGCAGGGCATATAAGTCGAGAACCACACATTTTTATTTATTTATTTCTAAGATCTCCAAAAAGGAAGTGTTCTTCTGTTAAAAAGAAGATGATCTTCTCGATAATGCTTCAATAATATTTTATTAATTTATAAAAAAAATTATAGGATTCTTTTTATTTCTATCATCTTATTTTGTTCATGTACTATAATATATCTCTTTTTCCTTGAAACGATGATGTTGCAATTCATTTTATTAATTTTTAAAAAATTATGGTTATCAATTCTAGTAAAATTTTTATTTCTAATTATTATGGCGTTCTTTTTATTTCTATCAACTTATTTTGTTCATATACTGTAATATATTTCCACTTTCTTGAAATATATAAATGCCTATATGTCCTAATTTAGAAACTTGATTTGCCACGTATAAAGTTTAATTTATAACAAGTTTGACTTGCAACTGAATACTGTTTAGAGAAATCAGCTTTTGTGTTATCGAATTATATATTTTTTAGTAATCGTTTATTTTGCAGTGACGATAAATAATCAATAGTGACTAATCAAATTGTTTATTTGTTTTGCAGGGAGAGGCGGCGATGGGGCGTCGCTCCATGCCGCCTCTCTTGCATCTGGTACTTCTGTTAGTGTTCTTGCTGTCCACGGGAGAAGCGCAGAGACCAGATCGTTATGAAAAAGGTTAGTTTTTTTTTATTTGCATTTTTCAGATAAAAAAAGTTTTTGTTTCTAATGTTACTTCCCAGCTATCCTGCTTAGTGAAACCAAGCTAGTTTAATGCAGAGAGTTGACGTTTCGTGTTTTTCAGTGGCGCCATCTGTGCTCAAAATATGTCTCCAGTCACAGGCCGATATAAGACTGGCCCATTCATACATCCATTCATTCATCTACCGATCGTAATTTTGACCTGAAACAGTGAACGATATATCTCCAACTCATTACCCCTAGAGATATAATTTTATTGGAACATGGAAGACTTTGTCACCCTGTCATTTACTACGTGCTCCAGACCCCATTTACTACATTTACCTCTTCGGCCGGCGGGGATTGAACTCACGCTCTCTTCGACATGGGCCCAAAGCGCTACTCACCTGGCTATCTCTCCCTTTTGAAACAAAAATTAAAAAATTAAATTGAGAGTGTTATCCGTTAAAATGATGATTGTCGTTAAATTGGCAGTTTGCAAAGCCCCGAAAATATTACTACAAATACTGTTTTTAGTACTGCACTCGTCTTTATTAAAATGTGGCTTATTGTTATCTTATCCTAGTAGATATTTGACAAGTTTTCTGACAATTACAGGACAATACATAAAAAAATCTTATTGTCTATTATTGTATTGGAATGTGTTTTATAGTATTCTTCCGTGCCCTTTAATTATTTGTTTTCTGTTGTATGCGATTTTTTAACAGATCTTAGATACTTTTGTATGTCTGATTTGGAATCTGCAATCTATAGTAATTCTCTCTTCAATCTATAGTTTATATTTTAATTATTTTTTAAGTGACATTTTTTGTCAAAATGTTTAAGTTCAAAAATGTTACATATAACAGCAGGTCTGATAAATATTGCAACTAAATTCTAAGCGATTTGAAGTCTGAAAATGTCGTACGCCGTTAGGGACGCTCCCCGTATTATGAACTCTTTCTTCGTTTGCTTCTGAACAGGTCATAATAGGGAGGGGGGAAAGCTCTAACCACGTACAACGATATAATCGATAAAACTTTCTTGCTCGATATAAACGTAAGTTAGAATCCTTTTTTTCACTCTTCAGTTTATGTGAAATGGAAAGTTACAACCGACTGAGCGTTAAGTGTGCCTGTTATCACTCTTATGATAAAACTGCTTATAATCTGTTATCACTCTTATGATAAAACTGCTTATAATCTGTTGAAACCTTATCTTTTTTTGAGAAAATTTTAAATTGCATTCGTTTTAAGATGTCAAGAAAAACAGAAGAAACTTAAAGTGTATATTTTTTTTTTCTTTAAAAAAAAGTGGTTTTCAGCTAATTATCCGAGTCTAGTGTGTCATAGAGTTTACATGTCATTCATTAAGTTGCTGCTGCGGAGCACTGATTTTCATAATTCAGTTTAGTAATTATTTTAATAATCACACTGTGATCTTAACATTCATAAAAAATCTGAAGGATCCCGAGCTATAGAAAAACCAACTAGATGTTAAAAGATAACGAAAAAGACTTGAAAAATCAAAAATTTTATAGATTTCGCTGCAGAAAGAAAGAGACAACTGGGAAAAAAACGCGTGATTGAGAAATGAACATGTGGAATGAAGTAGAGGTCTTAAACGGTAGAAAATTTGTATGTTAACAAGGAATAAAGAGAGATGTTATCAATATACCGCAGAATTTCAAAGCATTAAAACCAGTTTGATTGTCCAACGAAAATTTAAAGGTGTTTCTAATTGTCGAATTCCCCTTCCCATCAGTTTTTTTTTTGCCGAAATTTAAAAAATTTAAATATTAATCACTCCTTTATTTTTTTCTCGCTTAATTAATAATATGCGATCTTTATTGCGCATGGTTTTTACTTCATCACAAAGATTCTAAAATATGCATTAAGGACGGTGATTACTGAGCGCCTTGTATGTAAACTAGTTTGTTTTTTTAATAAATCAATGCTTATTTCCGTTGTCTTAATTATTTATTGAACATTCTGCTTTTTAATATCTTGTCTATTCTAATGTTAGCGGCATACGTGAGCTCATAAAATTATAATTATAAAATCTTTGTACATAAGCCTTCATTACACATTTAAGTTAATTTCTCTCATGTTTTGTGAAAATTTCAGAATTGAGTAATGAAATAACTTCAAGTTAATATTGAGAAAATAAAACTATTAATAAATCGATTTTATGCTTATTTTTATGATATCGACTAATTATATAATGATTATAACGAATAATGATGACGCTCCACTGCGCACTTTTCAGCAATTGCATTTCACGAAATTGCTTCGTATCCTTGTTACGGTAGAGCCTTCAAATCACTGTAGTAAAAATATTTTGTTGATACTGTTGATTATATTATTAAGAGTAAACACTTAACAATTAAATATTTCTGGCATAGGATATATGCTATTATGAACTGTGAAAGGAAAAATCTATGTAGATAGCTTATTAAAAAAAAGAAGAAGAAAAAATAGGTAGTGTAGTGATTATAAGAAATGAGGAAAATAATTATTCAGTTAGTTTAAACGGATAAAGATTTCAAATACGAGGGTTGCTATTTATATTTCTGGCCTAATAATGAAAAAACAAATATGTAGGATCGAAATTGGTTTTATTGTTTTTCAAAATATTCTCCGTGATGATCAATACACTTTTGCATGCGTTTGAACCAATTTTTAAAGCACTTTTTCCAGTCCGATTGAGGTAACTCCAAAACATGCGTTTTGAATGCATCAACCGCTTCTTCGGGGGTCGAAAATCGTTGTCCACGTAATTTATTTTTGATGTGTGGGAATAAAAAGAAGTCATTGGGTGCCAAATCAGGGCTGTACGGCGGATGACCCATCAGTTCGATCTTTCGCTCCGTCAGAAATGCCTTTGTTTGAGTCGATGTGCGAGAGCTCGCATTGTCATGAGGAAGAATGATTCGCCTGTTCTTCTGCTTTTTTCGAATTTCTCCGATGACTTCTGGCAAACAAATGGTCGTGTACCATTCAGAATTGACCGTCCTGCGTTGCTCTAACGCCACTGTTGCCACATGACCGTTAATACCGAAGAAACAGGCAATCATTTGTTTCGATGTGCTTCTTCTTCGAACAACTTTTGTTGGTTTTGCCTCGTCTTGGAAGACCCATACAGTTGATTGCTGTTTTGTTTCCGGCTCATATGCATGGATCCATAATTCGTCACCTGTGTAGATGTTATACATAGCCTTTGATGTACCTTGAACGTATTTTTCCAACATTTCCTTGCACCAATCGACACGAGCCTTTTTTTGAGCGTTTGTCAGATTATGCGGGATTCAACACGAACAAATTTTTTTTACGCTCAAATGTTCATGCAATATTTTATTGATGCTCGTCATACTAATAATGTCTATAACGCCTCTATCTCACGGTATGTCACATGACGATCTTGCTTTATCAGTTCACGCACAGCATCGATCTTTTCTGGCACAACAACGGATTTTGGACGACCTGCACGGGATTCGTCCTGGATCGAACATCGACCACGATTAAATTCGTTTTACCAATTTTTTTACAGTGCTGTAGGATGGCGCTTTATCGCTGAATAAAGAATTAAGTTCATCGAAGCACTCTTGTCTTGACAATCCACGTCGAAAGTTATGAAAAATAATGGCACGAAAATGTTCACGATTCAATTCCATTTTTTGAAAGAGAAGAACTTTTCAATTTACTGTCAACAACACAAATGAAGCTATAATGGTAAATCGTCTGCTGAATTTATGTTTAAAAATATCAAACTTTCGATTAAAATCGTCTGCGGTCGCTTACCAACACTTACTGTTGCCAAGGCCAGAAATATAAATAGTAACCCTCGTATGTGTATTCAACATAAATTTAAGAACAAGATAAATAGAGAGAAATTAAATTATTTAAATCAAGACGTTATTTATTTTAGGTGCTAAAAATATTTTTTTTCTTTTTGTTAACCCTCGACATCCTTTTAAAAAAATCAAAGTTCTTAAAAAAAAGAAGAAAAAAAAAATATGTGCTTCAAAATTAATATATTCAATTGGATACCTGCAAATGACGTCATCGTAGGTTTTTTTTCTTCCCCAATGCCCTCCTGGAGAAGACCTTTCGTCATACAGGCATCTGAAAGGCAGATTTGTTGGCCGCTCATTCAGGGGTACCATATTAGGTGGGCTAACGTTGTCCCACAGTGAGGACGGTTAGTACAGAGAATGAAAGAACATGCCTTGCCCGGGATTCGAACCCAGTTCCTTGACCCCTACACAGGTCGGCCGACGCGTCATCGTAGGTAAATCGTGGCCTTTGTCGATTCAGAAGCTCCATCGGGTTCGACACACTCGCGTAACGTCGCCTACAAGGATCCAATGAAATCTGATTTAAAGGCATTATCACTTCACGTGTTAACGAGTTGCAAGTACCCAATTGAAATCATTTAAAAGAAAACGATTGACTCATCTTCCAACAAATTAAATTTACTATTCCCGATGGATGCTGTACGTTAAGCGTCATTTTAAACACTTTGGAGAAAGAAAAAAAAGAAGAAAGAAAAAAAAAAAAAACGCCTTGCTTTTTTATATGCTCTAGCATTAGAATAGAAACCTTTTAGTACTTCGTTGTGGTAATGAATTTTTTTTTTCTTTCCTCTAATCAATACAGCTTTGAAGATAATCCGCAAATTTCAGACGGCTTTTTTAATTTTATCTTTAAATATCAGCGCTCACACACATCAAGAAGTAGTTAGTTTAAAAAGAAAATTAAAAGTGGTAGATATTAATACTCTGAAAAATTTTATTCTTAATATTTTTTTTTTTTCCCTTTAAATAGTCTCAAGGGAAAATTACTTGTTTTAATTATGAGGAAAAAAGATTTTAGCTTCAGTGCCCAACTGTCTCTAAAGAACTTTTTTTTTTCATTTTAATAAATTTACTATTTTTTTAAAAAAATATTTCTTTTCAGTTATATTATTTAAAACGATTTCATGACGTTCTTGTTTTTTTTTAGTAGTAACCAAAACAACTGATTATTACTGATTAAAATAATCAGAAAAGAAATATGACACTTCGGATGAGTTCCTTTCGAAGCAGGGTAATATTAATTATAAAATGATTGATCGTTTTACAGCTGTTACATTCAGTGTAAAGCCATACAAGAAAATGATAATAATCAGCATTTTTAATCGTTGTAACCGATTATACATTCTAATTAAAATTTTCATTATGACCTATTTATAGCTTATTACTGTACTGAACTAATTTGTTAATGTATTTAACAATAGAAATCCCTCCATTAGCATGGTCTTGTTTTTATTTATTTTAATTTTAATGTAACTGAAAGTAAAAACGTGTCATAGATCTTTTGCATAATGTTTATTATAATAAGTTTTTAAAAACACATTCATATTAGTGAACATAAGAAAACAATCCATCATTTTATAATAGATGTGAACTTGCTTCTTAAAAGTCTTATCTTAAGTGTAATTTATCTTTTTTTCCGATTACTTAATCATTAATGATCAGTTGTTTTGTTTACTTATATGTATTGATGACAGCTTTTAATTTTAACTGAAAGTAATTATTTGATACTGCATAAATAGTTCTATAAATCATTTCCAGTTATTTAAGAAAAAATTTGATTTATGAGGAATATTTTACAAATAAATCATACCATATAGCCCACAGTTCGCCAACCGATCAGTTAACTGGTGCTCTAGTGCTCTTCCATATTGTATAGCATCAATTTTACCTTATTGGCCCCAGTTGGGCTTCATATGGGTCCTATATGAACATGCAACGATAGATTTTTCAATATTGGTCTTACTTAGGGCCAATATCAGCCTATATAGGGACAATATTGGCTGAATAGTGAATATCGGGTAAATCTGACAATTCTATATAGGACCGTTATCGCGAATATTGGTCCAATGAGGTCCTAAGTTTTTTTGTTGCTAGGATATATATTTATATGTATGTATATATATATATATATATATATATATATATATATATATATATATATATATATATATATATATATATATATATATATATATATATATATATTAATTTAAACTGGAGTTAATAGTCTGGCTCAGAGGTGAAATCTTTGAATCAGTTCAACTGCAGTTGAACTGATTAAAAGAAGAAAAAAAAAAAAGTCGTGATGTTTTTTTTCTTCTTTCTTTTTTGGATTGATTGTTGTTGCATTTGTTACTCTATGTTTTATTGCAATAAAAATCTGTCCTATTTTATAATTGTGCTTGTATAAAATGTATTCATCTGTGCGATTTTTTGTATGCTGTAAACAGAAACTTTAAAGTATATTGGTTTTATAGTTTATGAACCTTTTTAGTTAGTGAAACTTTTATTCATAAGACAACTATAATATTTTGCATGCGCTGCCAATAGATATATAAGTATCTTAACAGATTGTAAACAAGACACGAGTTTTAAACGTCTTAAAAAAAGTACATATTATGTTACGAAAATACCTATTAGTGGAGTAAAGTTTCTCGTCTTATTTTGTGAAATTATGCTTTGAAAGTTTGTTTATCTACTTGATTTCAATTACCGCATTGCAGTCTTTCGTAGCAGTTTTGTTTTTGTGAGATTTATTTCAAAAAGTAAAGATGTCGCGGAATAAAAGCGTGGGAAATGAGTTTCATTACCTTGAAAAAGACAGTTATCGTTGAATCATATGATAATTGTGTGGGCATGTGTAGACAGAATGTAACATTCCACTATCGTTCCACCCAGTCTATCTGATTTTTATTTACTGCTATGTGAATACCCGTTCTTCGTCAAGAGGGATTGAATAAGAAAAAAATATAATCAATAAATCAGTACTAAACGACACTATGAAATCATGCACAAAACCATTTCTCCATCAATTTGTCTTTTTAATGCGTAGCATTTTTTTTTTTTTTTTTTTTTTTTTTTTCAATTAGCATTTACTACTAAAATTATTTGAGCATCAATGGCGTCAAAAATGGTATGATGATTTTGTACTTTTCTCCTTTTTTAATTCTTGTGCCTATTTCCAGAATTAATTAATAATCAGTGGCATCAGTAATAGTTTAGCAGTTTTTTACACTTAACATAAATGAATTAGTATCATTTCTCAATTAATTTGGTTTTTAGTAGTATTGTTTATTTTTTTTCTGCACAGACCACAGTGCTAGCTTAAGATTTCCTCAGTGGTCGATGGATCATGGGTTAGAGTCCCCTTGTCGTCAGGTTAAACGTTGAAAGTTTTCGTGGTTTTCCTCTACGTGTAACGCAAATGCGGGTTAAATCCATCTAAAAAGTCCTCCTCAAAGGCAAATTTTTCCGAATACCTACTCCAGGAGTTCCCTTGTCTTCTAGTTTGGTTTCGAAATTTAAAGATTTCGTAGTTGAACATTGGTAGACGTAAACTGAATACTAGGTTGGACGTTCAACAACGGTTATTAAATCAAAAATTTCTACCTATCAACAAAACTAATTAAGCATCTTCGGCGTCTGAACTGGTCTGGCATTTTTTTAAAACTTTTTCCTAAACTAACTAACCCCATATCTCCATTAATTGTACCCTAAGAACGTAGCTTATTTATTTTTGTTTTTACAAGTATTTTCTATTTCAAAATTAATCAAGAATCATTGGCACCAATAATTATAGAACGATTTTTTTACGTTTATCCTAAAGCAGTGTTTCCCAAAGTGTGGTACGCGTACCCCCAGGGGTACGGGAACAGTTTAGCGGGGGTACGCATTCTTATGCGAAATATCTGGCAACAAACGAAAATTTCATAATTTTTTTTTTTAAAAAACATAGCTAGCCATGAAAATTTACGATTACGTATTTTTCTATTGCCGATTTTTTACAGAGTTAACGGTTAATAATTATTGGTGTCAACAGTCAGTTGTGATTTTTAACTTTTGTGCAATTTTTTTATAGTAAAAAATGCATTCATTTTTTTATTAGTGGTACACAGCGTTACGAAAAATTTAGAAAGGCTACTCGAAAGTCATAAGTTTGGGAATCACCGTCCTAAAAGAACTAGTATTATTACTCCCTTAATTTTTTTTCCAGTACATATTTTTTATTTCAATTACAGTTATTTTATAGAAACACGTTTTAAAAACATAATTATAAACAAAATTACCGCGTTGATAGCTTTAGGAATACTAATTTAGTAACGTAGTCTGCCTTTAATACCACGTTCATGTTAATCACTGGCATGAAGAATAAAAAATAATTAAATCTTATAGAACATGCAATAAATTCCTGAGAGCTAAAAGCTAACAAACATACTGATACAATTAAAAAAAAAAAAAGAATCGTATGCAATTCAATTTTTATCAATGGTGATTTCTAAGCCAATGAAAAAATTAAATTTTCAAGCCTCTCTCTGGAACGATTAAATTGAAGTTTTCGAATTGGGAAGTAAAATTACACCTTTCACCTACTGATCAAATTTCGAGACGGTGGGTGAATGGTTCTGAAGTTATAAAGAGCGACACACACACGAACAAACTTATCATTTTATTATTATGATATAATTTTATTTGTTTATTTGGCCAAATTAATTCTTTTCTGTTATTTTTTAAATAAATTAGTGCTTGTGAAGAATAATCTTAATTAACAATAAAACATTAGCTGTTTATTTATTTATTTACTTAATTTAGTTTATTATTTTATTTACTTTATTTATTTATTATTCTTACATTTCTTTATTCCAGACATTTTGTGAAATGTTTAATTTTTTGAAGTCGAGAAAAAAATCTAATGATAATTTTGTGGATTTGTGAAAATGAGGTGAAAAATCTAAAAAAAAGTCCCGACTGTTTTCGAAATGTGCAAAACAGTGACGGTAACTACTAACAATTTTGGCTTTAAAATTATGAATTAAATGCTTAATTGACTTCATTTTTCAACTGAAAAGTTTTGCTAAGGCTCCTTTTTTTTAATAAAATATTTTGTTTTTACGATAGAATGTTAAGTCCGTTTTATTGATTAAACTATTTTGTGAAAGGACCGTTTTAACAATTTCACCGATAAATTTTTTTTATAAAAGATCCGTTAATAAATCCGTTAATTTTTTCCTAAAATGACCTCTGCTTAAATAATAAAAATATTTCATTGTTAAAATATTTCATTGTTAAAATTTGCTATTAAAAGTTGGAATTAATTAAGTCTATGAAATATTGATTTCATTTTTCGATGGTTCCATCATTTCGGCTCGCACGTGATGCTTAAAATTACTATGTTTTTCAAGAAAAAAAAATTGTAAATATGTTTATTTGCCTGAAATATCTTAGTTCCTAAAATGTGAATTCTTCATTTTATTCATATTCATAAAAAAGAGTTATTCATATAAAATTATATCTGGTTATCACTCCTTTATGAAATTGCCTATATATATCGTATAGTTTAAAAAATGCTTTAAAACGATAAGTATTATTTAAAAGTGCGACTTCTACGTTATTAGTTTAATTTTTACGATAAAATTTTTTATAAAGAACTTGGTGATAAGTTCAGGAAATTATAATAAAGTCAACTTTACGCTATTAAATTAGCAATTTTAAGAACTAAAGCATAAAACTTAGTAATACTTTAAAAGAGGCATTTACTCTCATATAGGTAGTTCTCATATAGTATATAGGTTTTTTCAGTTGTGGACAAGATCATATTTTTATTTCTCTTGGATATGTTAGAGATTTGCGTCCCCCTTAATGTGCTAATAACTCAATCCATTAATAATAATTATGTATGACTTAAAAAATTTCATGCATTTTGATCAAGTAACAATTGCATTAAAAAAAAAAAAAAGCATTGGAAACTTATTTAAAAAAATTCGAACTTTCTGACGCTTTCCTAAATAAAGTTGTGATTTGCGTATACAAATACAAAGCTATAAGCCTAAAATTCCAAAATGTTAAAAGTTAGTCAAAAACTTTTTAAAACATATTTTCCCAGGTAGGAATAGTATAATGCAACTATTTCAATCTATAACTGCAGAAAATAATTTGATTTTAACTATTGAAAGAAAGTAATAGTATTGCTAGCTAAAATTTCATATGAGCCTATTCCTATTTGCAGGGACGTAACCAGAACAATAATTATAAACATTGGATTTGTTGCTAAAAGATTTTACTTCAGTCATTAGATGACTTACCGGGTTTGGCGAGCAATAGCGATCAAGGGACGGAGTTTAATTACGCTGGGAAACAAATTTCGTTCAGGAAATCGAGTAAATGTTGTGACAAACTTCTATGGTAGTTAGGGACATTGTCAGGATTAAAATTGCACTGGAACCCATGCCCGGAATTATCGTCAGTCGCTAGCAGCGCTTTTCCATTATGAACTGTTTCTTCATGTGCTTCACAATCGGGAAGTGCCCCTAGCAGTTTAGGACAATCCCTAAACTTGTACTTTTCTTCAAAAAATAGAATAAAAATGACTTTTTAAAAAAAATCTGTAGCTTTAGGAGAAAAACTAATTACAGATTTAAAATCCCCACCCCCGAATTGTGCGAGATCAAGTATTTGTATAAATGCATTAAAAAAATTTGTTCCCCAGGTGTGAGTTAATAATTAAACGCGCGTTGAATAACTAAGCGCGAAAACTTACCTTAAAGTCAAAATAAAAGTTGTTTACTTACATCACCAAGGTCGTACTTCCATATATGATGCACAAAATGCAAAAAAAAAATTTGTTCACCTGGTGTGAGTTAATAATTAAACGTCCGTTGAAAAATTAAGTCAAAATAACAGTTCTCTACTTACATCGCTTAGGTCGTACTTCCATATATGATGCACAAAATGCAACAAAAATTTCTTCCCCCGGTTTGAGTTTAACGTAATTAAACGTCCGTTGAATAATTAAGCGCGAAAACTTACCTTACGCAAGTCAAAATAAAAATTCTCTTATATCGCTTAAGCTGTAGTTGTACTTCCATATATGATGCGCAGAATCCTTTCAACAATGTATCAAATTTGAAAATAAATCAGTTACTTTATGAGAGACTAAATATCCATGCTTTGCCAAAATGAAAAGCCTTCGAAAATATTAATAAATGGATACTAATAACTGCTACACATTTTTCTTTTACAAGTGATTAATTCTTTGCTCATTTGTATTCAGGACATACCTTTGATAAAACATCCGATCTAACTTTTTCTAAAAGCTCTTTGCGGGTTGTTCTAGACTTTCCTTCCTTCCGACGAAAGATGTCACTGCTCCTTTTTGTCACTTTTTCATTTAATTGTCACTCTTGAGAAAATTAAAGTTATAGAAATGATTTGTTTTATTATGTTCTAGAAATTTTACTATGAGTATGAAGGCCTGACATTGTTTTTTCTAATGATTTCTCAGTAGAACTTCATGATTGGATTAATATAAATATGAATTTTCTCTGCGCATTTAATTTTTCTTTCTATTCAATCAATAGGCTAATATTATTTAGGAAATCACAACTACAATTTTAATGGAAAAATTGTCGTTAAAATATAATTTAATTTTTTGACAAGTTGGAAACTTTGGAATCAAGTTATTAGAATTAGAATAGAATTCTGTCTGTTATTACGAGAAAGCTGATTTCAACATACAAAGCTAAAACAGTTATTTGATTTACTGTGATTTAATAGTAAATGCATTCAAAGAAAGATGTGGCAACTTTTTAGTTGACAAAAGAACTTTAATGTGCTGCATTAAAAATAAAATCAATATCAGACTTTATATTCTCTTAGTTATTCAGATGAAAATGGCGAAAGGTTTTTTAAAGGTCACAGTTTTATTATGTTTTATAAATACGTATTTGTAAATAAGTATTTATAAATACAAAATTTAACATATGAAACTAAACAAAAATAAAGTAACTGGATTTACCAAAATTTAAAAGTAAATGTATTCAAAGAAAGATAATGCAACTTTTTTAATTTAAAAAAATAATTTATTTACTGTACAAAAAAAAAAAAAAAAAAAAAAAAAAACACTTAATGTTGTGTTATTCAGATGAAGATGACAAAAGTTTTTTAAGGGTTACAGTTTTGTAAAGTTTTAAAATACGTATTCATAAATACATATTTCAACATATAAAACTAAACAATAGTACTTTATTTTACTGTAATTTATTAGTAAATATATTGAAAGAAAGATATTGCAACTTTCTTAACTTTTTTTTTTTAAAAGAAAAAAAAAATACATTAATGTACACAAAAAGTAAAATCAATGTTGATTTTATGTTAGTTGCTCAAATGAAAATGGCAAAAGTTTTTCCAGTGTCACAGTTTTATTCTTTTTGATAAGAGAAAAATGAAATGGAAAAACGATCAAGAAAACGAATATTGTTTATTTATGATAATGTCTTTCACTATAAATCTGCGAAGATAACTGTTTGAAACAAAACTACAAAGAACACTTTTTAAAAAAGAATTCTAACTATCATTAGGAAGAATGTTCATTTTTTGATAAGGGCAGAATTAATAGATATTCTCTGTAAATACGTTTCAGAAAAAAAAAACCATAGGCGTTTCAGGGGAGTATTGACCTTGGTATATATTTAATATTATTTTATCAATATTTTTAAATAGTTATTTCTCTTTCAGTCCATTTTTATCTTTTTAAAATTCATTCAATAAAAAATCGTTCTATAACCGTGGTTTTAATTGAAAAAATTTGACTCGTAAACATCAATGTCTTTAAAAGTTATTCAGAAAAGGCCTTCTGATCAATTCCAATAATCATGTTTGTCGACTAACATGTTCCATTAAATTTATTATTATATTTCGACTAACATATTCCATTTATGTTTATATAAAGATCATTTGAAAAAAAAAATTATATTATGTTTTTACCTTCACATTTTTACACTTCGTTTCATTTGCCATTCTTTTATTTATTTCATTTTTTGTTGGTTGTTTTTCTTTATTTATTATAATGATAATAAAAAATAAGAATAATGAAAAATTAGAAAATATTGTTGAAAGCAATTGAATTTACTACTGCTGATTTTTAAAATAAATTTGCAGTTTTTTTTAAATAATTTTATTATACTTAAAATTTTCATCTAAAATATCCCCCATATATGTATACGGTTAATTTAAGAGATGGAAAATATGTATATTCAACCTGACACGTATTTACCTTTATATTATTAGAAAGCCTTGATTCAGGTATAAAATTTCGTTGTTTAATTTTCTTTCCGGGTAGTAATTAGTTATACTGGCCGATATCAATAAAGTAAAATAGATTTTTCGTCTTACGCAAGACCATATCGCCAAAATAACATCTTTTCCCCGTCGTTTTATTATTTTGTTGACTCCATCCCTCTAGGAACAATGTGCGTGATAATCAAACATTCTTCTATTTTTTCCCCACTAAAAAAACGAGACTTAGCTTGTTTTTGTGAAGAAAATAAGATAATGAAGTTGTTTTGTTAAACTGAACTGAATCAACTGTTGGCGGAACTGAAAACGTACAATGCGCAAAAAAAGAAAAGAAAATTTAATTTCTATTTTGGTGATCAGATTTTCACGTACTAATAGTCCATTTTAATGATTCTAGGGGGAGAACCCTAATATGCTAATTAGTCAATGCTAACTATTATTGAAGTTAAAAAATCAGACTCAAAAACAAACTTTCTCTCTCTCTCTCTCTCTGTGTATATATATATATATATATATATATATATATATATATATATATATATATATATATATATATATATATATATATGACGCCCAGTGGCTGAGCGGTAGCGCTTCGCGCTGTCTTGCCACAGTTCCCTGGTTCGATCCTCGGGCCGGGCAAGGTTGACTCAGCCCTTCATCCCTTCAGTGGGTCGATAAATGAGTACCAAGCATGCTTGGGAACTAAACACGTTCGGCTGACCACCTGACCGGAACATCTGCTCCTGCACCCCAGAGCCCAAGGTCAAGAAAACTGAGATGGGCACAGTAGGCCTTGGCCCTCTATGGGCTGTTGCGCCACTAAGTTTATATATATATATATATATATATAACTAATTAAATAGTCTTCTATAAGTTATTACGTTCACGATTACCGTAATAAACTTCATGCATAAAGTGTGAAGAAGACTACAGAAGGTTGATTATTTTGGATTCCGTAGCCGAAAAATATTAGGAACCACTTCCCTAGATCACAAGTTATTAATATATTTCGTCCCCCTCTTACTGCTTGTTGTAACTTAAAACTTGTAAAATGCTCAAATATACTTTAATTTTGTATATACTTTTTGGAAAATGTACATTTTTATCATACTTTTGTACATGTACTTGTTTTCCCTGTGGCAGAATTTTTCGGGATTTCTGCCACATACCTCTCTAATACTAATATATTTCTGCTAGATACTTTTAAAAATAACAAATATACACGTTACTAATTTAAAGTAATAGGAGCGTCAACTTCAAAGAAGAAAAAAACTACTTAAATTGAATATGTAACTTTTTTTTTGAAATTCTAATATTATGTCGATATTGTTGCATTTTGTAGGGGGAAAAGACACTGATTTTTTTTTTTTTTTCTTCGTCTTTTGTAAATCATGATAACATTATAAAAAAAATCGTGAAATCCCTAGCAGTAACTACCGAAAAGAAAAGAACGACCGCAAAATCACGCAAATCGGACTCTTCAAAAAGGGGTTACTAAATGCGTGTTTTCAATTTGAAATTCAGTTGTTGTAATAAATAATACAGTATTAAAAATATTAGATTTTAAAAGCTATGTGTAAATCAATAGTAATAATTGCATAATAAAATAGAACGAAAATTTCTGCAGAAAAGAAAACCAATTTTTTTTACTTCATTACTCTTAATTTTTCATTGTTCTCAAATGAGAACAGAAAAATCACAAGCATTTTTTCCCCCCACTCCGATGCGCGACAAAAGCATCTTTCGAATACAATACTGAAAAAAAGGAAAAATCTTTCGAAAATTTCTGCAGAAAAGAAATCAGAAGTTTTTTTACTTCCCAAAGGAAAATTCTTTCTGCAAGAACTCAGTAACATTCTGCGACAATTTCGCCACTATTCCGCTACAGGGCTTGTTTTGTAATGTACACTTTTGGAACATGTACATTTATGTCCATACTTTATGATTACAAATTTTGAAGTTCCGATTATATCCGCTGATTGTATTCATTTTAAGGAACTTCATTGCTTCCACTCAAAACAAAACAACCTTTTTATTTATTATTTGTTTGAAAGGGCAAAGAACAGATGAAATTAAAGTCCAGAACATCGTTTTGAAAGTTGAGAAAATGCTTTTAACGTAATTGCTGTTTGACTGATCAACAAATAATCTAATCAATGAACATGAAAGTGACTCTTGAAAACGGTATTGGAGGTAAACAAATACAAATTTCCCTTTTAATATTATTACGTAAGTCAAAAACAAGTTTTTTTTATCAGCTGTATTTTTTTGTTTGTTTTTGTTTTACCAATGAACGATTCATTTCAAAATAGTCATTTTCCGTGCCTGCTATTATAAGGAAGAGGCTGTCTTCCTGTCTCAAATACAAACCAGGTGTTCTAGCATATTTTTCGGTTGCAAACAAGTCGATGTCAGAAAGATTTCAATAGAATAAACGCAGATCAGAAAAATAAACTATTATTTTCCTTTGATTTTTCAAAAATATCTATTCGTTCATCCATCATTTTTTTTTTCTTCCTATACATTTTATTTTTAACGATAAACGTTGCCACGGCCTATGCATGTATCACTAGCTCTTTAAATTTCAGATTTCTATTTGAAATAAAATAAATGTATTTAATATTTTCAAAATGATTTTTGACGAAAATTTTTTTTGCCTCGATGTCACAGTGATTAAGACCCTGGGGTGTCCTAGAAACAAACTTGAAAATCATCCTGCTTCAGATAAATGGGCTGCAGCTTGTCATGGAAAATAAAAGCTGCCGGTGCGCAATGATGACCACATTGCCACAATCATGCCATTCGTGTTCGAAATTGTGAAGCCGTTAGCTCTTTGACCCCTTGGCCCACAGAATGATGATAGGGACCTTATTTCAAATAAATTATATTATGTTTTTATAACCTTTTTTCCTGCTGTATTATCGATCAAATGGAGAGTACAATTCCCATTTTATTGCAATTAAATAGTTTTAAATTTTTTAATTTAGTTTATAAGGAACAGGCGACCCAATTCTGAGTTTACAACTATTAGTGTTTTCCCTAAGCGTTTTTAGAAGGCGGGTCCGTTCTGCCTGGGCTTTGATCCCTTTAAACGCACCCTTTGTCCTTATTGTAAAAATAAGCCTCCATCCCTTACAAACACAGCCTTTTGATTCATATTCCATTTAAAAGAAACTAATTCACTGTTTAAATAATAATTACATAGTTGTAAAACTATCTGTGTTTATAGGTTTAATTCTGATTACTATTACAAATATTTGCTTTGTTAGGATTATTCTGATCTCTTAAAAATTTTATAAGTATATCTCTTAATTCAGGGGGAGGGGATATTTATACATTTTTAATAATTTTAAATTTTAAAATCTTTTTTCAGATACCTCTTTTTAAAAAAAAAAAAAATTACACCTTTAAATGTTTATTTCCTAATAATTCTGAATTTTAATTATTAAAAAAAATCACATTGATTTTCAATTTATAATTTTTTTTAGAAAAAAATTAAAGCATACAGATTGTCATAAAGCATGTTTTTAATTATTTTTATGAACTACATTTTCTTTCTAATTTTGATAATGAGAGATAATTATTTATTGAAATATACACATAAAATAGTATAAGAGGGTAATTTAAAAATGGTGCATAAAAGACCATTCCCTCATGGACCTGTCCAAAAGTGTGTCCGATAAACCCTGGAGAGATTTAGTTTCAAAATCCTATATTGCGCCAAGGCGTAGAACTGTGGCAGAATTCCGCTTGGCCACTGGACACGACTGTCTTTGTAAACACCTCAGCAGAATTACTCTTTCTACCATCTTGTAACCTTGGGGAGGAAATGGGTGCCGCCCATATTATGCACTGTCCTGCTTTGTGCAAGTCTTCTCTAGCCCAGTGATATTGTTGACCTTTTGAATTAATAGACTCAGGTTACTGCATTATGTTTACCATATTTTATTGTATTTCACTTTTCTATTCTTATTGTGCTGTTACTACTGTCCAATAAATTTGCCATTGGAAATAAAATAAAAATTCAAAAATTGTTGAGAATCAAATTCAGTTATTACTAATATTACACATTTTCATACATTTTTTCGGTGTTAAGTGAGTGTCCTTTTCTGAGAGAGAACGCCCTGTTTTATTATTTCTAGGGAGAACTCTGCAACAACTACCAATGTTCAGCTCCGTAACTTTGCAGGTTCGAACCCAACTCAAAAAACAATGAAACTCCTGGCTCAAGCATTGGGACAAACTGACCTTCTTGGAGGATTTTTGATGGAACATTTACATTACTTGAATAGAAAAACCCTTAAAACCTCATACGTTTACCACGACTGTAAGGGAATTCTAATCCGTCTGCCTTTGAGGATATTTTCCGTCAGCAACTGTGGTCTGTCGAACTGGGAGCAGAATTTGTATCAACCGCGACTCGTATTTCAATCTCTAGTGCCAATGTTTTAATGTCTCACTAAGCTTAATAAATATTTTTCTCTTCTGACCTTTACCTAGACAAAATGTTCCGCTATCATAATCGTCCTTAATATATTTTTCTTTCTTTCTAATTTTATTAAAATTGAAAAGTATACTCAGTGGGAACAAAACGTAATCGATATTTTGCGAATCAGCCTTGTTGTAAATCTAACTAAACCTGACTACAAGGATTCTTGAAATGTATACCTTTAAGGCGGAGATATACCGAACATCCTATATAATAGTTTTTTTTAAATATAAGGAAATAAATAATTAACATGAAAAAGTTTCTTTCCGATTAAACTCTAAAATATTAAGCATGGTGCCACTAATTCTTAAATACACTCTCAGAAATAAAACGCTCACTTTTGACGATTCTGCAATCTTTGAGCTGTATTTCGTTAATTTTGATAATCATTTCGTCACGAAATCACGTGATTTGTGACGAAACGCGAACTCTCAACTATTTGACGAAAATGTTTCCTGAACTCGGAACCTCATCGCCTTGCATTGGGGGTAATTGTTAACTAGAATGACGAAACAAGAATGAAGACTAGTTGATTGGAACTAGAATCACAAAATGTTTCTTTTCGAAATTCGATCCCTCGAAAAAGTGACGATTGTTATTTCGTCACTTTGATGAAATGTTCGCTCGGAGCACTTACCAAGAAACGGTTTCGTCAAAAAGGAAGAAAGTTACGTGATAATTGAGTCTTCATTTTTTACAGTGTAAGACAAAAGCCTTGTATTATATTGCCACTTCGCTTTTATTTAAATTCGATGTCGATTTATTTAATTTCCCTGTTTTTTTATTAATTTTTTAAAATTCATTTATAAATGTCATAAAGGAATCAATGATAACGAAACGTACGATTTTACAAATTCTTCACTTAAATGTAATCAGGAAAATGAATTACTTCAGTTTCTATGCTGAGAGAATAGTTTTTCTTATCAAATCTTATCAGTTTAAAAGGCAGACAGACTATCTCTTGATTGAAATTTATGTGTTTCGAAACGTATTACTAAAGTTTCGTGATCAAAACATTAAACGAAAACAAAGCAACGAAAACAGCATTTGACATACATTTTTTTCAGGTTTTTTATTAAACATATATTTCGACATGTTAAATTCGGCAACTTATTGTTTCTTTAACTATTTAAGATACGTTTTTATCTATAGAATTTAACTCGTGGCAGACGAAACATAAATTTCAAAGTCGTTACAAAGATAAATTTTTTTCTACAGGTAGTTTTGTTTGCTTAGAATTTATTGTATTTAATATTTATTTATTAATGTATGTTCACTTACTTAAGCGTACAGAACCGTTTTGGAAATATTCCACGTCTGTTATTTACTCAATCCGTACAACGTTTTTTTATTTATCTATTTATGTAGTTAAAATGAATAGGGGTTAGGACAATTGTCTTTGTGCCAGGGCTCTATAAGAGGACACGGCTGGGTAAGCATTTTAAAAATAAACTTTTTTTTTGCAAAAAGTAAAGAGAACCTGGTTTATTTGTGACATTGGGGAAAAAAATCAAAAATTATTTAAAAAAATTTCAATTTTTGATTGTTTTCTCGAGAAATTACCTGTAGAGGGCTGTTGGACAAAAATGAGATTTTTGCTTTTTTATATTACCAAAAGAAGTAGGGCACTACATTAAAATCAAACATCGTACGTAGTTTTGGACTGTAGTTTGTAATATCGAAAATGTTATCATTCAAATATGAGATTCATAATTCATTTGTATACGAATCGCGATAAAGAATCGTAAAAACTATGACTTTCACGTGGGTTTGTAGTTTATTTGTCTTTTGATTAAGAGTGGCGATGCTAATCTTAAAGTAATAAACTAACAACACGATTTTCTTACATCATTGAAACAAAAACTTTCAAACGCAAATATTTTTCTGCTGCATAAAATAAACGAATAAATAAATTAAACAATATAATCCCGATGCATCGCGATGTAATTGGAAAATACAGCTTTTTCTCTGATCATGTAAACAATTACCGGAGACATCAACTATAATTCGAATCAAGGATAATTCGAATTTTTGGGAACATGCAAGGATCTAAATTAGCTAGAAACTTGTATTTCTATTTGTGGTAAAGTTTTTTTTTTTTTTTTTTTACGCAAAGAATTTCTAGCTTGGGAAAAAAAGACTCTTCCGGGCTGTATTTTGATTATGGAGAGAAACATCAAAATGCTTGCCTTCAAAAATGTGTCATCTGCCTGGAAAAAGACGTGTTATATATTTTGTTGTTAAGAGTTAGACTTCACTACGAAAGAAGAGTGTAAATTGTGTGGAAGAAATTACGCTGTTACTTCAACTTGACAGAAAATTTACTTCAGCCATTTTTCACGAAAAGTTTACTTAGTCTCCTGCTTCTGAAGTAACATTTGTTATTTTAGTATTTATACGTCCATAAATATAAATAGAGAATTGCTTTTGTTGAAACAAACGTTGCACATTGACTAAATATAATAATTAAGGGATCATAATTGACTTTAAATCCAATTACTTTTTTTTTTTACAGAATGCTGTCTTGGGTTAAAACAGGTTCTCAAAAATGAGCTATTAAGCTTAATCTTAATCATCAAAAACTTATACAAGACGCAGATAAGTTTTACTTCTTTTGAGACCAAGCCATCCTGAATCGAGATTCCAGATATTAAATAAAGGGCTTAAATTTGCGTAGATCTAAGAAACTTTTTTTTCGAATCATGACATTTTATACTCTTAAGTTGTTCATACTTAATAATCAAACTTTAATTTATAAACTGTTCAGTTTGAAGGTGGCAAGAAAGCATATAAAAACTTAATTTTAAGACGAATCAGTTAACTTCTTCCCACTAACGAGTCCGTGTTGTCCAGCTCGAACTTAGTCCGTCTTTTTTTATTTATTTTTGGCCAGTCTATGCGTTTGTTATTTTCAACTTTCATCATCAAGATAACGTTACATGTTCACAGCTTGTTTACAATAATTGGTCAAACATCATTCATAAAGAATCGTTGAGAGTAGTTTCCATTCTGAGTTGTACAACATTCACTAGCGTCCTAAATCGTACATTAAACTATGTCCTCTAGTTTATACATGTATGTTGACCTAGGTGACAAAAAGCAGGTAATCCAAAGTAGTCCTAGATAGTCCAAAATTGCTGACAAAATAAAATGAAAAGTAACATTGAAATTCAAAACTGCATTGCTAAAATACTGTTCGAAAGTTATCAAGCAAAATGGCTTGAAATAAACCTGTGTAACGATTCCCCCCTCCCTATTTACTAAGCTTAAAAATTGTCGGAAACCTAACTTTTGCTTTTTCTATATTTACTCTTAGAATAAACGTTATTTTCCACTCTTTTATTTTTATTTTTTGGTACTTGTTTTTAATTCTCAGAATTGATAAAAGCAAGAAGACAAGATTTTTTGACATATTAACTACTAATTATCTCATTAAATGATAAGAAATAATGACAATAAATAAATGATAAGAAATAAAGCCTTAAGATTATCTTATTGTGATGTTCTCTAATGGATTGTAATGGATGTTAAAATATCTTGATTTATTACATAAAAGACAACTTACTCCAGATTAAAACATAACACCATCGGTATACCTTTTCTAAAAACGTGTTCTAGATTTGCACGTGTTGGAAATTAAAAGTTTAATTGATCATTCTCTGAAATGGAAATTCTGCGGAAATACCAAATTAGAGTTCTTTATCAGCCACTCGAGACATTCAATTAAAAATCCTGAAGGAAAAAAAAAATTTCAATTAAGAAGTTAATGGTTTTGCTGTCTGCAGTCAAACTCTGAATACCGATAAACTGAAAGCAGACACGAATAATAAAAAAAGGAATAACGATGAGAAAATTAGGGATCCTTTTTAACGAATTATAAAATTTAAATCACTACTTATTGTGAAGGATTTTTCCTCTACGATGGTTAGTTTCAAACCTTGAATAGCTTTTAATCACTATTTGCTTAGCATAAAAATGTTTAACCAGACTTGAATGTAACAACGTATATTACAGAAAGACTGAAATAATTTTTTTTTCAATAAAAGTATGAATGGAGTGAATTATAAATGGTTATTTTAGAATATACCTAAAAACCTTTTTATTTGTGTCGCATTGTTTAAATTAATGATATCTTAATATAATTTCTCAATTCTCTTAATTTACTTCAATAAATAAAATACGTATGCTTTTAACTTGCTATGTTTTGTATTTAATACCTCATTAATATGCATGTGATGTGTTTTATAATGGAAATGAGTCACGAGCAAAATTGAGAATTAAGTTGGTGTAAAATTTTGATGGAATACATAATTACAGCAAATGGAAGTTCGACTGTTTTCTAAACATATCGCTGGTTCAAAACTAAAACGACACATCTGCAAACGTATTATGCCTGCAGATGTGTCGTTTTAGTTTTGAACCAGCGATAGAACCTTTAGGTGTTCCGAAAAGTACTGCTGCGTTCTTTAATATTAAAATATAACATAGTTTTCATAGCATAATTTCTCTATATATCATTAAAACTTTATCTAAGAATGAAGGAAAATGTTTTAATTTAATCATAAACGAAAAATTTAAATTGAAAATTTGAAAACGATTCTGACAATTCGCTCTCTTAAAAATCGTTTGTTTTGTCAAAAATGCTGCTGCGGTGTTTAAACGCATTTAGAGAATAATTTTTCAATAAAAGGAACGACACAAAAACAATTTCCGAAAACAGAAAGAAATTATTTTGGAACAATAATTTTTAAGTTATACAATATTTGAACGCTAATTTTTTACAAAAATAAATAAATAAATAAATAAATAATAAAAATAAAAAGGCTTAGTTTTCCTGCATTTTAAAATTCAAGCTTATATTTCTACTCGTAAAAGAACAACAATATTGGTCGATCTGTCATAACCTTTTCATAGAATTAAGTTAATCAATTCGCTACAATTAGTAATTTGTTTGTAAAAATGGATTTGAGTCAATATTTTAAATGAAAAATAAATTTTTTATTTAGCATCAAAAATTTCTTTAAAAATTTTAAGTACGACATAATTGTTTTTCAATCTAATTTATTTGACATAACATGATTACAGAGTTTCCTTGACTCTGCATAAGGCGATGGGAAGTATACTCCCTGTAACTTCATTAATTTTTAATTGTCAGTGGAATCTTATTTTCCTATCTATGACATGTGCTGTCATCTGCTGATAACTTCAAAGCATAGAAAATTAATTAAATGGCTTAGTTTACATAAATGTTTGTAACAGTAAAAGTTGGCGTGTGGTCAAGATAAGAACTGAAGAGATATTTTCTCTTGTGCGCTACGCTCTCCAGTATTTGATCATCTCTCGTCGAGTTATTTATAACACAGAATATTACTGACACAAAATTTTTAAATTCCATTAAAGAGATCAAGTTTATTCCTATTTCTTTTCAAGAAGTAAAATGCTAAAAATGTCACCCGCCTTCATGCTTAAACAAATATTCGTAGAAGCCAAATTAACTTTAGGCGATAAACTTAATGAATTTCTTTCTATAAATCAAACTCAATTTCAATTATAATTGGGCGCTCGCCTCCATTAGGTGACCAGGTGACCCCTCCTAGGTGACCCTAGTTAAAATCCAAGTCGTAGTTTCGTAGTTTTCCTTTCCATTAAACGCAAATGCGGATTAGTTCCATCAAAATGTTCTTCACGAAGGCAAAGTTTGTACTTGGAGTTCCCTTGTCTTTGGATTGGATTCAAAATTACAAGGGTATGGAGTTGAACATTGGTAATCGTAAACTTAAAATTGTGTCGGCTGTGCAACGAAGATTATGAAGTGAAATATAAAATGTAAAAGGATTAATGTTTAATTAGTGTTTATTTTGTTTCATTCAAGCATTTGTAAAGCATTTATTTGTCTGCTTTTTAAAATTTTTTATTCACTAATCACTAGTTGAAATTGTGATTTCTTCAATACGAGCACGAGTCTTTTAACACGATAATTTATCATGTTTTTACGTTGCCAACTACTGATTTTTTTTTCTCTCTCTTTTTTTTCTATTTTTTCTTTTTTATTTTTTTCTGTTTGGCATTTTAATACAGATGTCGTAACTTTATAAAAAAGAAGATACGATTTTTTTTTCTTTTAAATTTTTTGGAAGTTATTTTTTCCTGGAACTCATTACTGAAATGTCTTATGTTCTTTTTTTTTTTTTTTTTTTTTTTTACCTACTCTCTATCTCTACCCTCCAGTCTAAGGAATATGAAAATATGAAATCGCCTTTAACGTTCAAGAATAATAAATACTAAAAACTATGAAAATCTTTACTATCTGCAATTTTTTTTTATCAGCACATAGTATTCAATACGTTTCTTTTCTTTTTATTCTTCTCACTTTTAACCTAATACACTGTAATACCAATTTGCATTTCAAATAAGCAGAAAGTAAAATGATCTTAGTCTGGGATTTTTCAGTTTGACAGCCATTCATGCATGATTTTTAATGTTTTTGATTCCTCTCATTTTTTCCCCTCTTTTATGTGTCGACAACAAAATGTTTTCATGTGTGTTCTTTTAATCAGTGTTGGTTTACGCTTTGCCTACAACATTATTGATGAAATTATTATTATTGATGAAATTATTGTTATAGACTAATTTTTTGTTGAGATATGTTTTATTTTCATTTTTTAACCTTATGATGAAATATAACAAAAAGCAAAAAACCTCAAAACAACACTTACGAGTGAAGAGGAAGGAGCATCCTGAAAAGACGCTCCATAAATTTAAAATAATTAAATTGGCAATAATGTATAATTTAATTTATTATAATTATAAAAAAAACAATATAGGTTAAAATTAAAACGTTAAAATAATCAGGAATTTAAGTGAAGTTAAAAATACGTACAATTAAAATCAATTGAAACTTGGGTAAAATTTAAATGCAAAATTCAATAAAAGTTGATTGATAAAAGTGCATGAAAATAAAAGAGTAAAATTAACGATACAAAAAGTCAATTAAAACTGAAAAGTCAAGTTTGTGTATTTTAATGATATTATTCCCCTTGGCAGAACTACGGCGACATTGGCGACGTTACAGAGTTTTTGCAGAAAGATTTTTCACATAATTTTTTTTTCAAAGGTGTCTTTCTTGCACATCAGAGAGGAAAGAAATAATCATGATTTTTCTATTCTCATTTGAGATTTAAAAAATAAATCTGTAATGACTGGCTTCAACTAGAATTTCTAAGTAATAATCTACTGAAGTTTAAAAGATAGTTCGCTTTAGAAATGATGTTCTTTCTTTCATTTTTTTTTTCTTCTTAAAAGAACTCCATAATTTATTATTAGAATATTATATATTATTAGAATTTATTATTAGAATAGTATATTATTAGAATTTAAAAAAATATTACAATAAAAAAATTTTCAGGGTGATTCTAAAAAGATGGGCAAAATTTTAGGAAGTGATAGTACACACCCAAGCAAACAATTTTTATCAAAGAATGCATGGTCGAAAACAAAACGCAAAGGTGCTGGCGCGTTTGGAAAGTTGTTTGATGCAAACGAGACTCCCATTGAATCTGCAGAAGAACTTGTCGCCAAGCTTTCGGCCGCTGCAGGGAAAGTTCGTGATATGCCTGGTGTGTTTCAGATTGTTCACCTATCTTTTCTTCGCCGTTGTACTGCGTGCATAGTCTCTGCCGGCCACTGTTATGAACACTTATTGTAATCACATGCCATTAAATTTGCTTTTATAACTTAACTTCATCGTTCTTTGTGTGTTTTTTGGACAGCATTTTTTCTAGGATTGCTCTTCGATAAAAAAGTACAAAAAAATAAAGCGTTCAAAAAATTCTTATAATATCTCTATATAACATAAAATCATAATGGTCTGATACCGTTTTCCATTGTTGTCGGCGCATTTTTATTGGCTGGAAAATCACGTGGTAGGATCCAGTTTTACCTCATTCATTTCCATATTGTTTTGGTTGTCATCAGCATAAAATTAACAATAGTCGTAAAGGTACTGTTTTTCTTTCAATATTTTTGTATCCCTGATTTAAAGTTATTTTCCAGTTATTAGCGAGAATATTTAATTATGGTTTTGCGCTCATCAAATTTGTTTGAACAATATAATGTTATAAGAAAATAAATGTTATATTAAAAAATGATTACTTCGAAAAATTACTTCCGTTCACCACGAGGTCCAAATGTTTATAATACTAATAAATAGTAATATTTGGACGTGGGAAGTAGAGGCACAAGAGTAAGCAAACAGAATTCCTTGTAGTACATATATGTTAAGCGAATAATAATTTTCACTGCAGTAGAAAAACTGTTTTCTGCCAAGAAAAGACAATTGTTGGGAGGCAATAATCGGGGTTGGTGAGCGGCAGCGAACAGGGGGCTTAGCCCACTAGTTATGCATAATAACTTTTAATTGTATGTATTTTTGCAAATCACAAATATCCTAAGCCAACAGGCTATTAAATTGCGTAATAAAATTTTTTCTTTTGTCGGATATCAAAAATGATGCAAATTTGAAATCCACCCTTTTCTACTTAAGTAAAAAAACAATCATAACTTCTTGTATTTAACTAAAACATTGATATTTGCATGAAATGTAATGATTATTTTATGATTATTTTGTCGGATATCAAAAATGATGCAAATTTGAAATCCACCCGTTTCTACTTAAGTAAAAAAACAATCATAACTTCTTGTATTTAACTAAAACATTGATATTTGCATGAAATGTAATGATTATTTTACTTATATTAATGTTACATGATTCGTCAGGTGTTTTTTGCATTTTTTTTTATATTTAAAAATCAATTATAACTTCCTATTTGTTATAGAATATAAGTTACTTTTAATGTCAGTTTTAAATAGTACTACATACATTTAAGCAAAATAAAAATCAATGGATCAAGGAAGAAAAAAATCTGAGAGTCTGAACTTTTTTGCTACTTCAACTAGTTAACCTTTGTAACGTCCAGTATTTGCATTAAATACTGTGGTTGAAAGCGTTATTTGTGCTTACATTTATCTATGTTGGCACTGTACTGTAAGTCAAGAACCGATCTATTGAAATACGAATAGTATAGATAACTTCTTTCTCTTTCAATACAATTGCTTTAGAGTAAGCAATATTAATTACCACGCTCGAAATGTTTAAACCTATCATTAATTTACTTTTAATGTTTAAAGTATAAGCTTAAATATTAGATTTAAAAAAAAATTAAAGAATTTGACTTGGTATTAAATGTACTTGAGTTAACCGTTCATTTGTAATGCCTTACGTTTGCTGTAAGAATTGTAGTGGTAAGGTGTATATTTGTGTTTACGTATTCAATTTATTAAATTCTAACATTCAAGAACCAATCAATAATATCAATAGTGAGTAATCTCTTTCAATAAACACAAATGCAGCATATAAGAGGGAGAGAGAGAGGGGGGGGGGAACAATTTTACGCGAAAGTTGGTTTCTTTTAAGTTTTATTTAGAATCTTGTGATAATTTCTTTAAGGAGGAGGTTTCCCCAATCAGGGTCTTGGGGTTTGGCCATTCGAGCATAGTTTAACTAGCAGTTTCGTCATGAATGGGTTTCAGGAAAATATTTAACGTAATCGAACGCCATCCAGAAGGGAAAATTTAATCATCTTGATTCGTTTTAACAAATGACGCTATACAGACTATAGAGAAATTTGGGATATCCTTAATGAGTATATTTCCTAGACTTATTACCCATTGACTTCAGAAAATAATCTTTTAGTTGGACTTTAAATGACTTTTTGTGAAAGAATGATTTCTACCTTTTAAAATTAGTAAATACATCACATCTAGTGCTAAAAATGGTTCATTTCTAATTTACGTGCACAAAAATTTGAATTAAAAAAATATCTCCTTACTACAATATGTTGTTAAATGTTAGTAATTTCTAGTTCAAATTATGGTAAAAAGTACCGGCACTCGAGGTGCCGGTATGTCGAAAAGTTGCTCGAATCGTTTAAATGCCACTGGACATACATTTAACTCCAATGATCTTATTGTTCACTACTTTTTATTACCAAGTCCTTCAAAACAAAACCATCTTCCCAAACTAGCTTAACAATGGTCCAATGCTAGAAAAACAAAATGATTCATGCATTCTTTTTCAACTATTCTCATCTGAATAAATAAAGGTATATTCAAATGTTTCCTGGAACATCAATCTTAAATTTGAAAATATATTGTTGAATTTGAAATTCTCAGTGCATTTTGAGAATGTATAGACTCGAAATATTTACTTTCTCATCTCTAGTTTGTCATACTTCAAAATAAACTTTTTAGTCATTCCTTTTCTTTTGTGTTCTTCCATCATTTTTACTGGGACGTTAAAGCTTTAAAACTATTTTTTTGGTTCTGGGCCAAGAAATGATGTAAAACAATCAACGTAAAAACTATTTTGTGTGTGTCATAGAACTTTTTGATACGTTTCTCTCAGACAAATCAATGCTTTGTCTGCGTAGTTTAGTTACCTTACTACAGTTATTGATCGATATGGCTATTAACTAGGTTCTGTGTTATGTTGATACTAATTTTGAAATACAGATTACCAATGAAGAAAAATTTATATTAAATTTTGTTCAATATAAGATTTTAATAATTTATTTTCAAAAAATGATGAAGTCTTATTATAAAAATCATCGTGTTTTTAGAAGAAATGTGGCAATATTGTAAATTAAATGTTATCATAATCATGTAAAATTTACAGTCTGTGAAATAAGAAAAAAACCGTTCTTCTATATTCTTAAATCTGTAATCACTGAATTAAAAATTATTTTGATTAAAAATTATAAACAAGTTATTTTTAGAATTGCTATTAAAAAAGAGGTAATCTTTTCACCCTTTTCGTTCTCTCGGTTCGTATTTAGATTTGATCGTAAATCAAATTGTGAAATTTATCATAATTTCTAATTAGGTGTGTAAAAAAAAGTTTCTATTGTAAAGATAATTTTGGTTCGTAGGAACCAAACAATTATTGATATCAAATCCAAACATTGGTTATCCTTTGATCGAGTAAATCGAAGCGTCAATTATAATGTAGCGATTATAATGTTAATGATGTACAACATATTAACATATAGCAGTTTTTAAACATATAGCAGTTATAGCAGTTTTTAAACATATAGCAGTTTGTTAGATTAACTATAAGAAATAACTATTTGTATCTTGAATGGATATAACAACAATTATTTGGTTCCTGCAGATATGAAATAACTTAAACATAAAAATATTATATTTATTATTGTAATATTATCATAAAGAATATATTTTCTCGATTTAAATAGCTTTGTTTCAGACTCGCCCAATAACGTTGAACGTGATTTAAGATCATTCATATTCTTAGGCCTCATAAATGCACTAACTTTTCCTTACATGTTAATTGATATATATTATCTTTTCGTTATATATATATCTTTTCGTTTGTTAAAATTTTTGTTCCACGAACCTCTAAATTTGCCACATTTTCTGACTCATTCAATTCAGAAAAAAAACATTAAAATGTATTAGTTTTTAGTTTTGTTTTCCTTTCATTTCCTTTATGCTTTCATTAGTTTTCATTCTGCATAGAAAGACAAAACTAAGTTTTTGCATAATACATATTTTCAAAGTAACGTTGCCAGTTCATTCTCTTTCGGACTTAGCATTTATTTTCCTCGCATTTATGAATACCTTATTTCCACTGCAATGCTACAATTATCGCGCATATTAAATTAAACAGCAATAGTGATCGAGCGTATCCATATGACATGAGTGTTTCCTCCCATCATTCCGAGATTCCAAATACGTTTACTATCCATCCCTTATTTGGACATTCGTGCCATTAAACCCCACATTCAAATCAATCCCATATTTAATCTCAGTTAATATTCTTGAAGCTGCTAGTAGCGAAGCAAAAGATCGATTAGAATTAGATGCTGTCTAATTTTAATGCCGATGATGTGTCTCGTGGAATGTTCTTCCGACATTTGAATGAATTGCTAACATTCTTAAATAAATAATTGGATAGTTGCGGGTTGTAAAACAAAAAGATCCACCGTGCAGATAAGCAGCTGCATTTTAAAAACCCATCCACGCATCTTTCAAAGATTCTGAGGAAGTGCCAAGGTAGCTGTGCACTGTGGTGACATTTGTGGTTTTGCAGATGCGGTTCGGTGATCGATTTGAAAGTCATATTCATAGTTCTTTTTCTCTCCCCCCTCTACGACTTGGATCACCCGAAAGAAGATTTTTACTCCTTTGACACGATATGTCGCAATAGTTTATATATATATATATATATATATATATATATATATATATATATATATATATATATATATATATATATATATATATATATATATATATATATATCATAATAAATAAATAAAAAAAAAACACGAAGAAAATTAAGAAAAACAAAAAGTTTCATTTATTGCGCATAAGCTGAAAGTAAATAGAACTCATAAAATAAATTCACAATGAAGATAAAACAAAGGAAAATTACAGAATAATGAAAAAAGGGGAAAAAAGAAAATTAATGAAAGTAACAAAAACTGGAAGGGAAAAAAAAAAAGGATAAAATTCTTTGGGGGGAAAAAAACGGAATTTAAAGATATAATTTTTTCATCAGCCCACACGATTATATCTGCAAAAAAGAGTGCTTTCTAATATTGTATTAATATAGGCAAAGCAAAATATATCAATACAATAGTGTGAGGAGCACTCAAAAATTTTTTACAAAAATTACAACAAATAAAATAGAACACAATAAGTAAAAATAACACGTAAAAACAGAAAATAAAATATTAAGAAAAAACAGAATAGAACATAAAACATAATCTATAAAGCGAGTAGCGAAATCGAATGAAATGAATCGTAAAAGGCTGTTTTTCGAAGACTCCGTTGTCGTATGAAATGATGCTCTTTTGCGAATTATATACTATTTTTATAATTTCTGTGAGTTTGCAACAATTGACTCATGGCAATTATGAAATATAATTAACTGAACCATAATTTACTTAACCATAATTTACTAACCATAAGTTACATAATTACTAATGACTTTTAGTTCAAGTTAAGCGCCTATCTATCTAACTTAGCCTATCACTCTCTATGCTCTTATTCAGAAAATGGTGTAAAACGTCATTGTGGAGAAAAGCCACAGTTAATAAAAATTAAAAGCGATTGCGGTCTAATTTTTTAATTTTTAAAAACTTTTTCAAATATGGCATTGTCTGGGCTCATAAAAATTTGCCAAAACTGAGAATATGACAGTGATTTTAATAATTTTCAGCCAAGTAGAAAAACAAAACACATGTTTTCAAACTATGACTGTTCATTGTAAAGGACTAACAAATGAGGGACTAAAACGATCGAAAAATAATTTATTTATATTTATTATTTTTAAATATTCCATTTATTTCAAAATAGAATTCTTAAATGTACAATCCGTTCATATTCCCCATTGCCCATTTGTAACAGTTTCTTTTTAAGATTCATAAGTGTTAATAAAAATTTGAAGTGCATTTCTTTTTCATTTCTCTCTTTTTTTTCTTAATTACTTTCGATTTTGGGAAAAATATGTACTCTAGAATACCCAAAAGGAATACATAATAATAATTAACAAAAGCTAAAACACTTCATTTTATAAATGAAATAATATGTAAGAATTATCTTTAGAAAAATGTAGCCGCGCTCTTAACATTACTTAGTTAATGAGAATTTTTACTTTGGAAGTTTTTTGTGTTTTCGATATATGTATTAGAAAATTTTTGTTTACATATGTTGTATATTTTAATAATCAAAAGCAATTTTATTTTATAGCATCAAATTTTAATAATTAAAAAAAAATCTCTGGATGTATTTTCAAATTTAATTTGCTTTTGTATTTACAGTCTAACAGATAAATAAATATGTTTTTCTTATAAATTTAATTTACTTCAATTTATTCTAAATCCGCTTGTAATTTAAATTTTCTTTTTTTTGGGGGGGGGGGGGATATTACTCTTTAGATTAAAATATCTTTTCTTTTGCTAATTTTAATTAAATCCGGGTCCGAGTCATTGTGATGTATTTTTCTAAATATTTTGAAAAGAGTCCAGAAAAATAAAACTGTCTAATGGGCCGTCTGTAAGCTGTAAACAAACTTGTTTTTTTTTTAATCTTTTTTTTGTCTTGGAACACCTCCCGATTTATTTTATTTTTCTATTCATTTTAAATTGCTAACTTACGAATCATTTCGTGCCAAGTAAAAAAATATGCCTATAAATTTTGTAAAGGTTAAAAACTAAACTGCGTTTCTAATATTTATCTGTTGAATTATATACTATTATTAATTTTAATTTTTTGTAAGTTATATTTTAAAAGTTAGTTTCTGACGAATACTTCCTACTATATTTTCTAAAATTATTTTTTTTAAGTTGACCATTATTATTATTTTAGAAGTTACTTGTTTTTTTGTTAAACGAAAAAGACTAAATTAGTAAATGAAAACCGATTTATATCAAATCCTTTGCAGTTCAATCTATGCTTTTTTTAATTATTTACATTTGAAATAAATTGCTTTTCAAAATGAAGTCATTTTTAGTCAAAATTGATGTCTGTACTTTTCAAAAGCACCAAAAACGATCATACATATTCAGATGCAGAAGAAAGAGGTATTTTTGACCTATTGTTATATTTTTAAAAAACAGTTGCATCTGTGGTTTAATAATCAACCACTTTACTTGCTCGCTACCTTCAATTGAGTAATCTGAAACACTTGGCAAAATTAAAAAAATGATGCTTTATTTTTTGTTTATGAAAAATGAAACTATTTCTAAAATTGACAGGTTTGGGGCAATATAGTTCCTTTTTTGTCAAACTGTTCATTGGTATAGTTTTAAACAGGGTTGGAGTTTTTTCCGGCAAAAAGGGGTTTTTTCCAGGACAGTGGCAAAAACCTTGTAAAAACTGGCAAAAACCAAATTATTTAAATTGCTGATTAAATATTATTACAAAATACTTGAAGCAAATTTAAATCAATCATAAGGAATAATAATTTTGATACATTACATGAAAAAATTATTTTTAAAATATTAATAGTTAATATAAGGGTAATAATTTTTAAAGGATTGAAAGTTTTTGACCTCTTTTCATTTTAGAATCCTTAAATAAATGTTTTTTTAACAAATTGTATTTTTTTTTACTTCTTCATTATAACTTTTTGATACGTATTATTTTACATATCACTCTTTCACTATATGTAAAAAGAGACAAAAGAAAGTTAAGATGGATGTTTTATTTAATAGATTTTGATAATCACCTCATTTCTCAATATTACTTCAAAATGCAAACAAAACCACACAATTTAAATTCTTGTAAAATTTCCAGTGAATTTTGGGAATTAATGTCTCATTTACACTCATGTCCTTCTAGTAGTACTGCCATTGAAAGAGTGTTTTTGAATTTTTCATTTGTACACTCTAAAATTCGAAATAAGTTGACTCTAAATAATGTTTCAAAACTAGTGTACTGTTATGCTATGTTGAGACAGCACAAATTGTATTGTGATGATTAATAAAGTATTGAATTTGGGCAAATTTAAAAAATTGCATTGCTACTTGTATATTTTAATTAACTACACATATTGATAGATATTTTATGCTTTAAATTATAGTTATATTAATTTAAAATAAGTTCATTTCACTGGAAAAAAGAGAATAATCACTAATTTTCCGATCAATAATGTTTTAAACTATTAAAATGATATATTAATACATTATGATTTAATTATGGAATAATAATTTTGTTAATTTTTTTTAAATTATATATATTTATAATATATATTTCAATTTTAGGAATAACTTTGTATCAAAAATGTGTTTTTGTCCTCTCATTTTGGAAAATATAGGTTTTTGCCAGGACGGTTTTTACCATGGTTTTTTCCACCTGCGGCAAAATCTTGCCAACCCTGGTTTTAAAGTATGTTAATATCAAGTTTTCGGAATTTGTACTAGATAAAACAATACCGAAAAATACCTCATTGCCTCCTACATTGAAATCATGATATTTTTCTCTAAAAACATTCTTAAAAAGCATTTAACTAAATAATTTGAAAATTCGGTTTATCATTATATTTCCCCAAGCCCTTATATATTGTTGAAACTATGAGTTTGGTGTTTATTCACTTAATATAACTTAGACATGGCTTGCTCATTATTTTTCTAATATGTTTGCCAATTAACAATTTAGGGCATACGATCTTACTTCAGGTCTATTGGCAATAGTGGGTTAAAATAGAAAATGAAAAAATACCCAATGCATTCAAAGATTACTCTGATATCTAGATTTATAATTATTATTTTTTGTTATAATGGAATATTAAAGGATAAGTTTAAAATATCTTACAAAAGTTCTCATAGTCAATAAACTTCGCGGGAGAGTCAATTAAGTAAATGATATATAGTGTGCTCCTCAGACTATTGTATTAACATATTTCGCTTTGGTTATATTAATACAATATTAGAAAGCACTCTATTTTGCGGATATAATCGTGTGAGCTGACGACGAGATAATATCTTTTTGTTATTTGTTTTTTCGCCTTTTTAATTATTTTTTTTAAACTTCTTTAAAAATTAATTTTTATTTTTGGTACTTTTTCTTCTTTGAAAAATGTTTTTCCTCTTTATTTCTGTCCTTATATACATATATATATAGTATCAACACTAATCTTAGATGAATCTAATAAACTTGGAAATATATATTCCAAGTTTGGCGCAACAACTCTAAGACCGTAAATCTGTTGCCAACTGTCGTAAAGGAGTAATAAAGTTTATCCAACTTGTAAACAGATCAATAAGTTTCTAAAAATAAGTTAAATATACGGAGCTGCTCTTTAATTGAGAAATTTTAATTGCATAGCACCATCACTCAATGTGTAGGTTTTAAACTTACACGCAGAACTCCAGTTATCCGAAAATCTCGTATATCCGATATCCCTCTCTTGATCTCTTTAATTGCATCTAAACATCCGTTCGAAACTTCATTCAAACTTTATTTTTACTTGTAAATCACGAAAGCGTGTACCTGTTTCTTGATTTCCAACATGAGTAAATAATAAATTTTTATTTACGATCGCAATAATTTATTTAAAGCTAATAAAGCAACTATTTTTTTTTTTATTAAAACATAAATTTTAGCTGAATTTATTATAGAAATTTTAAAACATTATAGCAGTTAAAATGAAAATCATGTTTTTCTCAAAATTTTCAAATTATGGTACGAGTAAAAAATAGAAACAATGAGTGAACTTTTTTTCTTGCGCTAGTACATAAGGGTTGTATTAAATATTCGATAAGCACCTAAGCATGAGGGGTGGCATTGTGATTTTTGTATTTTTGATGACAAGGGGGGAAGAGGGGTTACGTAAGACATTAAAATCACATTTTATTAAATATATGAAAAAAATTACCCTTAGGAAATTTTAAATTTTTAAATGAAAATCAAGTTTGGGAAAAGAAGAAGTTTGAAAAAAAAAGTTTTTTCTAGGGGTCTTAGAGGTCAAAAATTTTAACGACAAAGGGAAAACACAAAATATTCCTAGAGATTAACCCATTCAAAATTTTATAAAACAAATTGAAACATAAATTTTATTTTATACAAGTTGCTTCAATTTTTTATTATTATTTAGTTCTAAAATTAGATTGCTGCAGTAATATTGAAAGTAGAATATGAAAAACTAGGGGGAGGGGGGTGCACCTTTCTTACGTAAGCATTAGAGGGACTTTGTGATTTGTATAATTTTGCTGGTAATGGTGGAATTAAGTTATACGCTCGTTTAGTTAGGCATATTACCGAATCTGTAAAATACTTTTTTAATTTATTTTCGATAGTTCTATCTTTTATTAGTAATCCATCTATCTTTTACTGGTTATCTTCTATCATTTATTTTATCTCGCTGCTATTTTCACTTCAGAAAAAAGTAAAAAAAAGAATAAAATCTTTTGAAATGCTTTTCTTTATTCAGCGTGGGATTTACGAATGTACGTGGGATGTGTAGGGGTTATTAAGTTTTTATTCCTAAGTCTGCACTTAAATAACATATCCATTTTCCACGAGAATATGTTTTTTTTTTACTTATCGACGTTTTGCTCCTCGCTGTTATTGAGAAAGCGACCTTCCTTTCAAAACTTGTAAACAACATCTCATTTATTTTTTAGGTGAAGCAGAAAGTAGAAAAAAAAGGGGAGGGAAAAAAAAAGAATTCCCCTTATGTCAACAAAAGGAAGTCTTAATAACTTTTGAATGACGTTATTTTTTGCTTCTAAAATTCTAAAATAGAGTTAACTGAGCTCTTATTACGTAAGAATTTTTTTAATCAAAAAGGATGGATATGTTAGTTGAAATTATTAAAATCTCCACTCTCTTTACAAAAATTACGTGGAATGCTTGACGAATTTTGAATTATTTTTCTTTTTTTTTTTTCAAAGAGAGAATTGTTTAAGCTACATACAGCTAGTGCTCAAAATTAAGAAAATTTTCAGATTTGGTCAAATATCTTCAGAACTACAGGGCAGAATTTGATGAAATTCGGTAGGCGCATGGTTTTATATCAAGTGCAAGTAAAATAATCACTCTACATTTATAAAGTCTCAATGGCTCAGTAATTAGGGCATTGAAGTGTTATTGTGAAGAACTGGGGTTCTATCCTCCAGCTTCAGATTAATGGGTACCAGCTTGTCCGGGAAGGAAAGCTTGTCCTGTGCGCAGCGCTGAGCACGTTGCCACAATTATGTCGTTGGTCACGAAATTGTGCAGTCTTAACCTCCATGACCCCCTGGTGAACAATGTGCTGTTGCAGGAATGCTTTACTTACATTTATAATACGTACGCTCGATAATGTATTCTATTTATCGTAGTTGGACGGCATGAAACAGTGGTTATCAAATCGAACAACAACGACAAAAAGATGTCTGATCCATTTTTATCGAAATATAGGCTTAAAACATGGTTCACTCTGAAAATAAGGCAGTTTATAAGTTACTTTGGACAATTAGCTCCACTCGTTCAGCAACATTGATTTCAGCCTTGGATGGTTATCTGAAGGTAAATGCTAGTTGCACTTCACCTCCCTAATCGGTCTCTGAAAATGGGGAGGTGAAACAAATTGGTCCTAATAGGTTAGATTAATTTTATGTGGTCATTCGTTGTCTCAAGGCCATCTGTACCCTTGAAGAAGGCAGAAATGGCCCCAAAACCTTATCTAAAAACAACTTTCAAAGACATGCACAAGTGTGCTTCCATCCAACGTGTTGCCTGTCCATTCCATCAAATTTTCGTTGCCTTATTGGTTACATAATATTCCATGACGTATATTCCATTCGAATAATTGTCCCATGTTTACTAAACGAATATAGAAACCTTTGACCTCTATGGAGACTGCAATTTAGGAAAGGCAAAGATTGTGGTGGAGGTGGAAGAAGGGGTTAGGATATTTGCTTCTGTTTTTAATTTCTGTCCGTGGGCAGAATCCATTTATAGTTCAAGTTTGTTCTGATGCTTCAGTGGTAATTTTTTTCTATTTTGACAAAAAGATTAAATTTTTTTTGTATTTTTAACTTATAAAATTCTCCAAAAATTAGTTGGTTATAATATAATAATAATAGATTTTATATTGCACTCTTTTTCTGAAAGCTTTTGAATGAGAGGTATTACAGCTGAATTCTTGAAGCCACGTATTTGTTCTCTCAAAAATTCAGTTGATCCTGATTTCATTTTCACGGGCGACCATGCGCGTCTATATATAACTTATCTGTTCGACGGTTTTCTACTAAATTAAGATAATCTCCAGATGGATTGACCATGCAGATCACCAGACATTACATTTATTTAACATCCTTGATATCCTTTTAGTGTTATCGCTTCATGTAAAGCAGCTCCGACAAGCATCCGGGTCCTTAAAACAGCGTTACTGAACGAATGTAGCTAATGTGTTGAAGTTTGAGAAAAATGATAATATATAAATGTCTTTTAAATTTGGATTACATATTTTAGTACTTATGAAACTGAAAGAAGAATTACCGTTATCGGCATCTGAATGTAAACAATCCATCTAAAATCAATGACTTGGTGTTTCCAACGAAAATATCGGATGTAAAGTTGCTGTTGTCATTACAAATGAAAATATGTCTCTACAATAAAAAGAAACATTGTGAAAGGCATATTCTAACATAATTTATCCGTATAAAGTGTGAATGGCCCGTAAGAACTATAACAACTCTATGTGGTTACTCTACTCTATGTTTTGGTTATGCGTCAGACCCTATTAAGGTTTGTTTTTCTTTTATTGTTCGATTCTGTAACCACTTTTCCACACCTTCCGACTCTGATGAGCAAATAAAGAAAATTCTGTTATGTTAAAAACTTTAATAATTTGGTCAAAGCGAATGCTTATAATTTAGTATACGAAACTGTTAATAACTATTTATTGTAAAAATTTCGTATGACTCAATATGTTATAATAATAATATTTATTTTCTCACAAAAAATACTTTTGTGTTTTTTAGTATGCAGAAGTATCGACATCCGGAACAAAGTTGAGAACTTTAAGAAGCTTGAGAACTGCACTGTCATCGAGGGATCTCTACAGATTCTACTCATCGACCACGGAAAAGCACAGGACTATGATTATCTTTCTTTTCCGAACTTAGTGGAGATAACCGACTATCTGCTTGTTTACAGAGCTTTTGGTCTGAACTCTCTCGGTAAACTCTTCCCGAATTTAGCTGTGATAAGAGGCAACGAGCTCTTCCATAACTACGCGCTGGTCGTGTTCGAGCTGTATCAGCTCCAGGAAATTGGGCTCAGTAATCTCACAGACATTCTGAGGGGTTCTGTGAGAATCGAAAAAAATCCAGGACTTTGTTATGTGGAAACAATAGAGTGGGATCTGATAGCCAAGGAGGGTAAAGGTGGTCATTTCATCAAAGGAAATAAAAAGTCTGCAGATTGTCCCAATACTTGTCCTGGACCACCTACTGTTTGTCCAAAATCAACCGAGAAACCTACTTACTTGTGCTGGAATTCGCAAAAGTGCCAGAAAAGTAAGTGTAACCATGTAGTTGTTTGCTGTTCTTTAATGATTGTGTTTTCTAGGGAACGCTGCAAGCTCAATACCGCCTAAATTTCCGGGTTACTGTTTCCGTTGTATTTTAAAGCCATTTGGCATCATTGTGTTTTGAGATTCTTGCAAACGTGGTATTTGATTACTTATTACTTGTGTTTATAATGCTAAAAGTGTTAGCACTAACGTGAGATGGTGCTCAGCTTGCAACAAGAACAAACAGTAATAAACAAATGGAAAGAGGCCAAATCAGGACTGCCAAAAAGCGAGTTATTCAAAATTTAGCAACCATGTCACCTTTTTTAACAATATATCTATAAATAACTAAAACAAATTTTCACTTTAAACTCACCAGAATTGCTTAATAACATTAATATCTTATGAAATACGGCAGATTTGAGCTCAGAAATTATCTAATTTACTTCTTTTGATGAAAACAAAATTATCTGTTTGAAAATATCGCCTCGCAGAATAACATGTAGTAATAAGCAGCTGCAAACTTTTTAACCGGAACTAGAGCATGTATCGAGCTCGAGATTGTTATTGTTTACATTTATATTGAAAACACCATCCATTAGATGTATTTAAAGAGATTTTTTGAGGTCAATCTAGACACATTTTGATTACTTCTTTTCCCTCAATGTCTGGCAGCTGGTCGATACAGCTATGATAAAGATTCCTACCGTACCCGTATTTTTAACTTTGATGATATGGTGCCAAACCAAAATTTTGAGTGAAATCCAAAAACGGCGTCGTTTTATTTTGTCTAAATAATCATCATTATAATGCGTGATTCAAATATGTCCGAACTCGTGTGAAGTTTTGTATTTGTTTTAGATCGTCAAAAAATGCTTTAAATTGCATGAAACCATACGCACCTTTATTATTAGGAACTGAAACAAACTTGCTGCGTGTAATCTTAAAAAAGAAAACGAAAAAAAAGAAAGAAAAAAAACAATCAAAATATTTTAAATTATACATTTTTTTGTAATGTAGCATCGAAAAGAAATGATTCCCCGGCGAAGAAGTCGTTGAAGTCAACATCAAGTACAGTGCGCAAAAAAAAAAAAAAGTCCACCCTGAATAACTTATGATCTAATGATCAGATTTAGACATACATGTATTGTTATCTTTGTATGCCAAGGATCGGATCTTCATGTTTTAGGACTCAATCTTCATGGTTTTCGGGGGTGTCCTTAAATATTCTAATCAATGAGATATCTTAAGTTACGAAATCGCGCAAAAATGTTCTTTCTCTGAATAAAAATATACCTTTTTTTGAAAGATTCGAATTTCTGACCCCATATATGGGGGTGGTCACAATCTGAAAAATATGGTCTCCATAGTTTGGTCGGGAGAGCGATCCAAAGTTTTGATTCCTTAATGTTCATTTTACTTTTCGCTTATTTCGCCATATCTCAAGAACTTTTTAAGCAAATTAAAAACATTTTGCACGCAATTATAAAATTCATTTGTTCAAAGATAATTCTATGCAAGAAATAATTTTTCGTCAACACTTATTATTTTATTTAGTAACTGTTGAAAAATGTACAATTGGCTGTGTATACAATTTTTTGCATCATTTAAAAGTAGGTAATTTTACGTGGAAATTACAAAATGTGAGCGAAATCGGTCGAATAGTTCCTGAAAAAAGTATATTTATAAAATTCGAATTCTCACGAATTATTCAACCGACGAACTTTGTATTTTGCCATGTAAAATTACCTACTTTACATGATTTAAGAAACGAGTCAATACCCTTCGCATTCTATTACCTAAGAACTAAATGCTTATTTTAATAATAGTAAAAATTTAATTATAAGACAAAGTAAAAAATAAAATCTAACAAAAATGTAAGAGTTGGTTAAATTGTTTTAACATTTATAACTGCATATTGTTTTAACATTTTCTAAAGAAAGAATCGGAATTATGTAATTAACAATTTCGCATATTTAAAATATTGATTAATCTCTTTAGAAAGGTGGGAAAATCGCAAAATGATGTTAAAACTACTATATTTTAATTTTACCATAATAAAGCAAAAATATATGTTAACGGATACAGCTTATCCTTATAAATACACCATCTTTATGCTTAAAAAACACTGAAAATCATTGTTAAATACTCGTAAGTTTTTATTTTTACTAATTCTTAATTATAAAATTATTTATATTCTGAACATAAGCATTTGCTAGTTGTTACAAATGTTCTTGCATCGTTTTGAAAATTAATCATGAACTCTGAGACCTCTAGGTAGACCTAAAGATTTAAATTTTCAGTTAGTTGCCAGTTGACTCTATACTAGAGATGTCCAATATTTTCTGGAACAGGTATTTGGAACCTGTTATTTAATCATACCTGTTATAAAAATAACAGGTTACTTCCAAAGGCCTGTTCCAAAATACTAGGCAAAAATTTTAATTCAATTATCTTGGCAAAAATTTATTTTTCTACTTTTTTTAAAATGTTAAACTGTTTTTTTTTTTTTTTTTGGCAATCTTTGTACAGTTTATAATAATAAAAAAAAAAATCACGTTTTATTTATTATTACAGGGCCGTAGCCAGACATTGCGAGGGTCTATAAAAATTATAATACTAGAAATACAAAACTTAAGTTTTGCATTTCTAGTATTATAATTTTTTTAGAGCTGTTTTAAATCTAATAATTTAACGAGTAACTTTGCTAAAATCAAATGAATTATTCTAAAAATGTTTATATATAGCTTATTTTCTCTAGTTCAATAGTTAATATTTCTATATATAGTTTTTTTTTTTTTTTTTTTTTCTTTTCATATTGCGTGGTGTCATTAGAACTGCATTCAAAAATCATGCCTAGGCAGTTTTGTATAGGTTTGGGAAAAAATTAACAAATACCGCCTATGAAACGTGAGCCACTCTATGAATCCCCCCCCCACCCCTTCTCGTGTCTTGAAAACTTTGAACTCACCTTTTTTTGAAAGGGGAGAAGCACAACCTTTGCTGGGGAAGATTTTTATTTATTATTAGATATTTTATGCTGCTATCTATAATATATATATATATATATATATATATATATATATATATATATATATATATATATATATATTAAGGTTAACCCTAAATATGCTAATTAGCTAGCATTAAAAATTATACAGAATCGAACCAGACACAAAAACTGTTTTACTTGAAAAACAAAATCTTTTATTCAACAAATTTTGATTTGGAGGGTGAGTCGCTATCTGTAAAGTATGGTCCCGACAATTTAAGCAAAAAAGCGGTCGTTTAAATCCTAAGTTTAAGTACAATTAGTATTATTATTCACTTTTTTTTTCGGTTTATCGCCATATCTCAAGAAATTTTAAAGCTAGTTGGAAATATTGATCACATAATTATAAAATTTATTTATCCAAAGAAAATTGAATGTAAAAATTAATTTGTTATTTATAATTAGAAGAAAACTAAAATTTAAGCTATGTAAATTTTAGATCATTTTAACTGTGTAATTTTAAAATGCGAAATTTGAACATTATTGATCAAATCGTTTCTAAGTTAAAAAATTTCAAAAAGACTTGACTTCATTCGAATTTTGCATTGTGTCATTTAAAATTAATTAGTTTAAAATGATACATGAGTTAATGTGCATTGGTATTCAAAATTGTTTCAACCATTATTAAACAAATTAGTATAAATAAAGAAATAATTTCAAAAAGATTACATTGTATTTCCCTTAGTTAAACAAATTTTATAATAATGAATAAAAAAATTTTAATTCGTTTAATTTTTTTTTTTTTATTTTTTTTTTTTTTTGCATGGAATACGTAAAAAGTAAAATTAACAAGCCCAAATAGAATTAAAAGGAAAAACAAATAACCCAAATTCATCGAACAAACGATCGGTTTAGTCAAAGAATGTATTTTATTATACGTACACTTAAAACGTGAAAATCCAATCAATAGAACAAAATTTTTTCAACAGTCTTTTTCCCCCCTCCCTGTAAGTGTAAACATGATATTTCTAAATTTAAAAGCAATTTATAGACTTTTAAAAACTGTTTACTTGTATCAGCAAGAATTAAAAACTTCTCGCGTGAGTAGCATACGTTGTAGTTCATTTATGTCGCACAAAAGCTGCACAATGGGCTATTGGCGACGGTTTGGGAAGTATCCCTGAGGATGATCTGAAGACATGCCATCACAATTTTGATCCTCTGCAGAGGGGATGTCCTCCCCGCTTCGGTAGCCCGACGACCTGCGCGCGAATTGGAGCACTTTACGGTAAAACAGTTTAACGAGGCCCCGTACCGCACACCCACGGTCTCTACGCAGACTGATCCAAGTGGTCACCCACCCCGCACACTGACGGCAGCCAGTGATGCTTGACTTCGGTGATCTGATGGGAACCGTGTAGCAGAATTGAACGATCAGTCCACTGCGGGACGTGAGTAGCATACGATAAGTTTTGTAACGTATATGTGAAATCATGGTAAATCTCAATTTCTGTGTTTTCATAGTCTAAAAAATAAAAGAGCTGTAATAGAAGTCATAAAATTTAGTTCTAATAAAACTAGATGTCGTTCTATAAACTTAAATATTAATTCCAATCATAAATTAATAATAGTACTTAAATTTCGTTTCGTTAAAATTATTTTGCGTCCGAAGTAAATCATTAAATGCCTTTTTTTTTTTTCACTCCTAAGAAAATTATTATTCTGCAATTATATTGTTAAAACACATTTAGGGTGTCTTAAATTTCTTAATAAAAAATAGCCTTTCTAAGGTTTAAATAAAAAAAAAAAAAAAAAACAACATTGAAAATTATTGATAGTCAACTGCTAGCCCCCCCCCCCTTGTGGTTCTACTTCTGTGTCTTAACAACCTATTATTAATATATTAATAAAACTACCACCTAATATTTTAAACATGCTATATCGGAACAGCCTGTTATTTTTATCACAGGCTAGTATTTTGGAACAGGCGATATTTTTTCACAGCTAGTATTTTTGGAACAGGTGATATTTTGTCACAGGCTAGTATTTTGGAACAGGCGATATTTTTTAACACCTAGTATTTTGGAACAGGCGATATTTTTGTCACAGCTAGTATTTTGGAACAGGCGATATTTTTGTCACAGCTAGTATTTTGGAACAGGTGATATTTTGTCACAGCCTAGTATTTTGGAACAGGCGATATTTTTGTCACAGCTAGTATTTTGGAACAGGCGATATTTTTTCACAGCTAGTATTTTGGAACAGATGGTATTTTGTCACAGCCTTTCCTACTATTTTGCAGTTTAAGCTAATTTGCAACAATGCCGGGCACGGTGACCTGTCTTCCATGCCCTTTGGGTTTTCGGGCATATGGGGGGGGGGGCTGGTTGTTTATAATTGCATTTTCCATATTTCCTATTTCCATGTTTCCTACAAGTTAAATAGAAAAAAAAAAAAATTCACGAAATTTTCCTAGAAAATATGAGTCTTATTGTTTAATTTCTTCTCTCCTAAGTCTTACACTCTCTCTTTCGCATTTTTTTTGTTTTCAAGCAATAAATATTTTTACTTTTTATTTCAATATAAAAAGGGGTTGTTAAAATTATTAAAACTATATTTAGTATGTTCTAGATATCTTAGTATGTTTAGTATATTCTATTCAAGCTATATTTAAACACTATATTTTCTTTATATGCAAGCTATATTATCAAACACTATATTTTTCTCCCTATCTTTAATCCTTTTGCACTCCGTATACTTTAATATGGTGAACTTATGTATATATAAATACGAAATCATTTAAACTACATAGTACAATATTTTTATATAATTTCTGAAATTCCAAAAAAATCTAGTTATTAATTATTAAGATATAAAAATTTTAAGTTTTAGAGTTGTAACTTTCGATGTTTATGCAGATGACGAAGCATAAAGGGTAGTACAATAGTACAGAGAGAGGATGAAGAGTAGTAGAATAATATGTAAATATTTTTTTTCCGTGGTAATCTATCAAATGATATTTTGTGAATGATAAAATAACTATTATTTATTTTATCTACTGAAATAGAAACGTAAATGAAACTAATGAAAGGAAAAACAATGAGAAATAATTCCTAACCTTTAACCAAAGGAAGCCTAAAGTTAGCGATTAAGGACTCTAAAACTAATTACATCGCTATTATTTTTATTAGAAACCTATTTTAGGAAGTTAAGTAATGAAGTTTTAGGCAATTAAATTTTTAAATTTTATACATTTAATAAAAAATTCAGAAATAGTGAATTGTTTACAATAGAGTAACTGTGGCCTGCATTTACTTGAAAGTGCTCCCCATTTTTTTTATTGGTTCTTTTTGCTGCCTACTGTGTTTTCTGCATTAATTACAATCGTCTTTTGGGGGACATCTAACCAAGGAGTTTTACTTGGAGAATCCAGACACCTCTTTACGCCATTGGCCCCCCACCTCCCTAGCTTTCGCTGTGGGTTCCTTTTTCGGCTTTCGTTTTCGAGGTCGACCGTGACCTTCGAGGTTGCGAATTGACTCTCATCAGTAGTTATTTGTTGTGGTAATTCAATCGATGTTCTACGTGAAGAATGATTTATTATTTCGCTGAATTTCGTCCACTCTTATACAAATAGATGTCTCACTGGCATTGTCTATTATTTTGTTGCTTAAAAGATTTATTCATTTTGAATTTTTGAAGAAAATAAATAATATATTTTTAAATGATAATATTCAGTAGGAAAGGGAAAAAAATCTATTACAGTTAATTGGGTGAATTTTCGTCCCTTAATAGTTTGAATTTTACTTGACATAAAAATTATCATTAGAGGCTACATAGTATGTAATATTTTTAAATTAATGTGCTAATTGTTTTAAAAGGAAAATATTAATCAAATAATCCAAGAAAAGTTTAGAATTGTTATAAAAAGGCTTGTTTCTTTAAAACTTATGCAATATTCGTATACTGGTGTTTATTTTGAATAGTTAATTTTTTTTTAGAAATGCTTAAAATAATATCGGATTATGCTCTAGTTGTATTGAATTTGTTAAATGTTTTAGCTCGTGCAAATTGGTAAAACTGAATCAATTACATTTTGGTAAACATGTATTTTTTTTTTAGTTCAAAACTATAAAATGATGTTATTCGAATTATTTAAAAAGCTGCATTCAACTAGGTTGCAATGCATGCACAGACTACTTTTAGGTATTTAAGTAAATGAAATTATAAATCACCTTCAGTAAAATTCACTAAATTTATTATGTCTGAAAATATAAATAATTTTACGAAAGTGGCATTAGAATGAAGTGATTAGTTAACTAAGGGATCGTAATAATAATCACAAAACAAATCTTTGGGGAATTGTAGTTAGGGGGTTAAACGAAGGAGAGAATATATTTAAATTAAGCGAGTACCTTCAGATCTGGAAAAACGATCTGTTTCGCAAAAAAAAACGACGATGGTTGCGAAGTAATCATGGGGACTGGTGAGCGGCAGCAAATAGGGGCCCCTGCCAAAATTGTAGGAGTTAAAAAAAAGAGTAATTTAAACACAACTTTGTTTACTAGATATTCGATTTCACAAATGATTTAAAATTAATCAGCTTTATTTATATATTTAAACTTACAAATTTTGTTACACAACTAAAACCTCTATATATTTTGATTTAACAATAATGTTATGCAATGTTGTGTTTTAAATTCAGAATTTAAATTTTTTGAATTTCTGATTTGTCTAAATCTATATTTTAAGTTCTATTAATTTTTTCGTTTTGTAAAATGAAAAAAAATGTTGGCTATATTTTCTCATATAGAAAATGTAATGTCTAATCTCTAAATTGTTTTGATTTAAAAATTATGATACGCAATGTTGTGTTTAAATTCAGTGATTAATTTTTTTAAAATTTCTAACTTGTCTATATCTGTATTTTAAGTTCTATTTATTTTTTCTTTTGTAAAATTTAAAAAAAAAAAAAAAATGTTGGTTAAATTTTCTCATATAGAGAATGTAATGTCTGACTTTTAAATTGTTATGATTTAACAATAATGTTATGCAATGTTGCGTTTTAAATTCAGATATTAAATTTTTTTAATTTCAAATTTGTCTCAATATTTGTGAAGTATTTTATTCCATTTGGACAATTTTATTCAATTTTTTTCCTCTTGTGGAAATGAAAATATTCTAGTTATATCGTCAAAAGAATGTAATAGGGAACTCCTAAATTCTTTTTTATTTAGAAACAATAACTCTTGCAATAACTTTTGAACATTGCAATAACTTTTTTTAGTTCTCTAAGCTTTCTAAATTATTTAATGATTGTTAAAAAAGATGCAAATTTTGCAAAATAATTTTTTCGCTGTCACTTATTTCTCCTTACAATGCATTGGAAAAGGACTATATTTCGTAAAGAAAACTATTGTTTCTATTATTATTCATTATATTTGATTACACTAACAAAAATGTTTTTGAAATGTTTTCGAATGTAAGAAATTAATTCTGAATGATATCTTTTGAACTGCCTGCTCTTCTAAAGTATAATCATAAAAAGAAAAAACTATATATACATAAAAAAGGATGTAACATAGTTTTTTTTTTAACTTAAACAATGGAGAATAAAAGAGAAATTAATATATAATTGCTTTCATATTGTTTAAAAATTAATTAGAAAAAACCTTCGCTATATTTTCTTACCCATAGAAAAAAAATACTTTTCCTAATAATATTGTCAAATTAATAGAAAAATATGTATCTGTTACAAAAATACTTGCCATTTTAAACTATCTTTCACGTATAAAAAAGTTGAATATTTTTTTCTAAGACCTGTTATTTTGGAACAGGTATTTGGAACAGGTATTATTTTGTATTGTAACAGCTGGAACCTGTTATTTGAAAATACCTGTTATTGCCCATCACTACTCTATACTTCGTTTCACCTTAAGTTGGCACTGCAGGAAAAGGTAGGAAATGTAATACTCCGCCTTTGAAAAGTAGTTCTTCGCTATTTTGGAATTAATTACACTTTAAATGTGCATACAAATATAAATAAATGTTGTCTAATAAGAAAAGTTTATCTTGAAACATACATTCGAAGTTTTTTATGTTTAAATGTATTTAACTTAAAAATACCTTCTCAGTAAAGCGAATGTACAAAGAAGAAGGAGGTGTTTTAGTTTGGCGCTGGATTAGTTTTCAAGGCCAAGGAATTGGCGCGTTGGCTAAGTTTTTACGTTCTTTTGTTTTGTTTTTTATTAGTTATAAACTGTTAATTTGTTGTTTTTTATTGGTTAGTTATTGTTAGCTCGTTTTTTATAGTTATTAATTTTTTTGCATTAATTGTTAATTTGTTGTTTTTTACTAGTTATTTAATGTTAGCTCGTTTTTTATAGTTATAAATTTTTTTTTTCATTAATTGTTAATTTTTTTTTTTTTTTTTTTTTTGATTCCTTGTTGAAATTTTTCTTCTTCTTTTGTTGTTAATTACTAAATGTTAGCATGTTTTTTTGTTAGTTTGTATTATTTTGTTATTTATTGCTCTGAATGCATAGTAACCATTTTGAAACAAATGCATGATTGAAATTTAAAGACTAGATGAAATAGAAAATTTAAAAATACTTTAACTTTTAAAACAAAGTTTCAATTACCAAACCATAATTTTAATTTAAAATAGTGATTTCTTTTTTTTTTTCTTTTAATTTTTAAAATGACAAAATAAATGTATCAGATTGTGTTTATAAGTGTAGTCATTCATTAAAAAAAGTTCAGCTGAAAAAAGTTTTTAAAAAAATCTATGTACTAATTGAAATTTTTTTTCACTATATTTATTTATAGAAAATCTGATAATGCCAAAGATACTGTAAACATATGAAAAAAAAAAAAAAACTTAAATGTTTACTTTAATCTGTACTTTTATCTGCACTGTTATCAATCTCAAAAATCAAAAGATTTTTAAAAATGTAATTTGAAATGTGTTGGAATCTAACACATACCAAAAAAAAAAGTAATTTCGTTAGTTAAAATAATTAATGCAGCAATTTATTTAAAATGAATTTTAAAACTTAGAAAAGAAATAATAAAAGTATCAATAATTTAAAACACTGTTTTTTTAATTTTTTAAATCAATATATATGTATAAAAAATTAGTTGATTTAAATCAATGATTTTTTTAAAAAAATCATTTGATTTAAATCATGATTCAAATCTTGATTTAAATCAACAAACCCTGTTCATAAATGGAAAAAAAAAAAAACAAATTTAAACCAGTATAGTAAAGTTGTATTTGATTATTTATTTTTCTAAATTTTAACCTCATATGTACAATATTTAATGAAAAAATTTTTCCCTTCAGAATTAATAAAAATGAAAAAGAAAAAAACCCAAAATAGACAGGTGGATATTATTAAACTGATGACAGTTGAGCATATTTGCTGTGTAGCTAATTCAACATATGACTCTATTATTATTTTTTTACGACAAAAGTTAAAATTGTTTTTGCTTTATTCAATCTCTCTAAAGATTCAAATTTTGTGTCTTTTGCGCCATGTGTAGCTCTGAAGTATAATTCGCTTTTTATAAGAGCTTTAATAATGTGATTGCAGAAATTTAAGATTTTCAGTTTTGTTTAATTAAAGGGATTTTTTAAATATTATCTGAACTACAAATTCCATAATATAAGTGTAAGTATAGGAATTGAAATAATTTCAAAAAAAGATACAAAATGTGAATAAGAATTTTTTTTTTTTTTTAACATCGAAAGGTCAATTTAAACCAGTCAACATTTTAATTATTATTTCTGAAATACAAAGCCAAAAAAGCTGAGAAATTGTTTCTCTTATGTAGAAAATATGAAGATATTTCAGTATCTGACAAAATATTTCCAGACTAATTCTACTATACTTAAATAACTAATTATACGGATTTATCTCTTAAGTCAATTTTCACCGGCAAAGATCCTGAAAAGCAGCGGAAGATTCTGATATTTTAAACTATGTATTTTCTTTTGAAAAAATGCGCCTAACCACCCAAGTAGAATTTCTCCTGATAAGAAATTGTGGATTGAATTCAATTCAGGACGACCCCACAAAAAGTTTGCAGAAGGAACTGTTAAAATATTAAATGAATAACATGATAACCACCAGGACAGGTCAATAAGCTCCTGTTGGATGGTGGGATATGGCAGCTGAAAATATGGGGGTTGGGGGCGTACATACAGTACGCGTTTCCTATGTGGATAATACTAAAAATCCAAGTTCTTTTGTCTCTAAGAAGCAAATATATTTCAGAAAAGAATTATTTTTATATTAAAAAAAAACTTTTCTGAAAAAAAAAGTTTGAATTTTTTGTTTATATATATTATAAAAAAAAGAACAGTAAATATTAAAAAACATAGGTATAATATTTTTCATGATCAATGATCCCCTGCCTATGCTTTTCTTACACATGCTACCTATGCCTGCCTTGGCTTTTTCTTCCCCCACAAAACACCAATGTGGGATAAATTAATACAAAAGCTATATGCTACAAAAAGTAAGCATATAAAAATAAATATTTAAAACAACGTATTTATGCGCATCTATGCATTTCCTTTTTTTACTTAGATTTCAGCAAAAAAAAAAAAAAAAACTTTTCAAAAATATTTTTTTTCTATTGTTTACAATTAGTTTAGTTTAGTTAAAAAAATCATAATAAGAAAATCTGCTTTTTAAATACTAATTAAGAAATCAGCTTAAAACTAGTATCTAAAATAATAATTATTAGAAATGCTCTAAAAAATCGTGTTCTTTTCTTTATTCTGCTCAAAATTTTAGTACGATTCTCGGTTTAAAAAAAAAAAAAAAAAACATCGGCTTTTTGCTTTCTTAAGCGCCAATACTGGCCACTTTCTCTCCTTTTATTGCTACCTCATCCCTCAACCGACTTAAAGAGTAACCCAGTTTCCATGACAACGTCTGTAATCCGGTCTGCCTACCCTTTTCTCCAGTGCCAACTTAAGGTGGAATGAAGTATAATAACTTAGTAACCATTTTTTCCTCAAACCTGATTAGTCGGTGACCAATAACCAATACCGTTGGGTCCTTTTCATTTAATAGCCACTTTTTTTTTTTTCTTAAATAATCTGTATTAGAAAAATCTATGGCTATAAAAAGTTAATTCACAATAAAAAATATAATAAAAATAGCAAAATTTGTGACAAAATTCCGTTAGTCACAAATTTATGCTATTTATATATTTGTGCTATTTATATATTTATCCTATTTATATATTTATGCTATTTATATATTTATGCTATTTATATATTTATGCTATTTATATATTATATATTTATTTATTATATTTATTAATATGTTTTTATACAAAAAAAAAAATTAGTATTTTATAAAAATGTCCATGCCTCCATAAAAATTTAAGCTAGGCTTACGAAATTTTGTGCAATTATTGCATATAGTAGCCAAAATGTTACAAGCTACTAATTTATTGTTGCGTGTTTTGGCTTAAGGGTATTCAAAAACATTATTTTCCGTTTGTCATTATTGTCTGTCCTTCAAGATATATATATATATATATATATATATATCTCAATTATTCAAACTTAAATATCTTTAATTTAATTCACATGTTTAAAATTATGTTAGTATTTTTATTTTTAAAGGAAATGATAATGAGCAATAGAAAAACGAAAACTGTTTTGAATAACTCTAAATCTAATGCCAATAATAAAAATAATCATGAATTACAATGAATAAATTACCCTATAATTGTATCATTAGTTTTTATTTTGAAAGCGTAATGATTCTTATAAGTAAAAATGCTATTTTACTCTAATTTAAAAGATGTTTTTATTCTTTTTACAATTTTTTATACACATACAGTGTTTTTTTTATAACTTCTTTAATGAAATTTTTAATATCCCTTTCCTATTAAGTTCAATTATTTAATTAAAATTATGTAAAAATAATAAATTTATTTGACTTATAAGATGCTTAATATGTTATGACGAATAATTATATGCAAATTATTTTTCTTTATTAAGGTGAATACTTAAATGAGAAGATTTTTTAAATAGAGAAGGAAAAATATCACAAAATGGAAAAAAAAAGAAATTTTATTTTCTTTCCAGGCTAATACTTTTTATTCCTTTTTGGCTACCTCCAGCCATTAAATTTTATGTTCTTTTCAACAGTTTCAGTCATTTATTTTTTATTCTTGTGTTTACTTTTTTACTAAGCTATAAAAACATTTAAAGTTGTTCTTTTTAACAAGATAGCAGCTGTGTTTTGCAAAAATAAATTGCATTTTTTATTGATTTGTCTTTACTTAAATAAGTATGATGCAGATTAATAATTAAAAAAAAAAAAAAAACTTTAAAGTCTCTAATTTCTTTTTTTTATAGTTTCACCCTGCATCAAAAAAGAATGTGATCTGCAAAATTCATCATGTTACAATTCAACTCATTGCTGTCATCCTGAATGTCTTGGAGGTTGCACAGGCCCTTTATCATCTGACTGCACTGTTTGCAGGCATGTTGTATGGGAAGGAAAATGTATGAAAAAATGTCCACCAAACACTTATGAGGTATACTTTTACTATTTCTAACCCCATAGGTATTTTAATGAGTCGTTATATACCTCTCTGCATACTAGGGATGGACTGTAAAAAAAAGAAGAGAAGAATTTATTACCAAAATTTATGTACAGAGTGATATTACTTTTTTGATAGATTGCCATGAATAATTAAGCTTTTGGAACATTGGTTAAATAGTTGTGAAATGCTCTCATAGTTAAACCAGTAACCACCAAAGGTGTGAGACAAGTGTGACATTGAAGCTTTTTCAGATTAATTTTCCAGGTCTGCTTAAATTTTTACGAAATGTCATTTTAATCTATGTATGATTTGTCTTCTTTTTCGGAATAAATAAATGTTGCAGATTGATTCACTCATCTCAAAACTGATAACTCTTATTTTTCTTCATCAACTCTTTCAACGCAACCCTCAAAGACAACTACAGATCTTTTACCAGCAAATTTGATGTGAGCAAAATCTCCAATATGTAATCTTGTTTCACTACTTTTTTCTAGATGTACTTTTTTCTTATTGTCAAATATTTTGTTGTCACTTTCACTGTTCATTTCATTTAAGCAGCAAAGCACCATCATCACTGTCATCATTGCATAAATCACTAATTACTGGTTTTCTTCTGGATGTATTTCTCACTAATTCTGAGAGCATTAAAACCTCATCTTCTTAGATTTTTTCTTTTACATTCTGTCAGTTTGGAGGAGTGTTTATTTGGTTTGGCGAAGCACACTCATATGTTAAGTGCACGTGCATCACGTATTGTTAATCCTTAATGGTACTTGGAGGCTTGTGACATATAGTGTACCAAATTTGTTTCTTCCTTATTTGTGAATATTTTGTGACTTTGTATATTTAAAATATATTTAAAGTTAGAATTCAACTGCTCTCTTTTTTTTTTTAAAGGAAATAAAATTGCTGTTCAGAATGGTCTTACTAATACTGTAGAATTCAGCAGCTTTCTTACAAGTCATTTCCCCTGATAAAATTTGCAGCTGCTTTTTCAACATTGTTTGCACAAATTGCTGCATTATTTTATACTTTTTGCTTCGAATTCTTGTGATTAGTTAAGTCTAATGAGTTCCTAACATAAGAAATAACTATTAATAAACACAGATTATATAAATTTAAAAATACTTTGCATGCACAATATCTTTTTGTTAAGAATCTATTTTTAATAATGATTAATTATGCATATCTAGTGGCCCAAGGTGGGCCACCTACATCTGTCCCAAGGTGCACTATATACTTAATAGGATATTTTAAAATATCATACTTTTAGGCTTAGCAATTATATTTGATAACTTTTAAAGGCAAAGTTTTATACTTCATTATATTACCCATTATTAAAAATAAAAAAAATTCTTAAAATTTCTTTCTACAACTAATTAAACTTTTATATAAAAGTAAATAAACATGTTTCAAAAAATAAAAATTCTAATAAATTCTTACCTGCTTAATCAATAGAATCAAAATATGTTCTACGGTTAGGTAATGCTGACATAAATCTGAATCTAAAAGATAATTAAAAATTTAAGACCAAAAATAAAAATGTCCCAAGGTGCACTGTGTCCCAAGGGGAGCCACTCTCCCCTACCAATTACGAATTTACGCAGAATTAAATATAAAACATTAATGTACCGAAACATCGCCATGCTTCAAAATATCGCGTTGTTAGCGTGGCTATACATCGCAATGCCAACATCGCCATGCCAACATCGCCCAGTCCTAATCAAGACCATCTTACTGCATTGGTGGTAGCAATATTTTCGAAGACAAAGTTTCATAGCCCATTTAATGATATGCTTAATTCCTGGTTTCCTTTAGACAATTATGCTGAAAAGTTAAATACCTTTCAAAAAATTCATTTTGTCCATGAAACTTTTTTATATGTCTATAAAAGATTTGAGAAAAAATTATCCTCTTCTAGCATGTGAGAAAATGGCAAGAATCACATCAAAAAGACTATTATCCTTTTAATTGTGTTAACATCAGATGAATTCTTTTTTCCCCTCCAAATTTTAAAGTTATTAAAAGTAACATTCTGAATCTAATGGAGTGTAAAATAAGAAAGCTTAATGTCAATTTAATGTAAAAAAATGTTTTAATAGAAAATGAAATTTATTAATATTATTCTTTCTTTTGCAGTTTATGAATCGAAGGTGTGTTAGAGAAGATGAGTGTCGAAATTTTTCAATATCTCACAAGTATTCTTCTGGGGGAGAATATCCTAAAGTTCCTGATGTATATTATAAACCATTTCAATCACAATGCACAACAGAATGTCCTTCTGGCTACATAGTCGACGATAACAATCCTCACGTTTGCAAAAAATGTAAAGCCAAATGTCCTAAGGGTAAATATATTTCCGAATGTTTTTTCATTAATTGATATATAAATTTTCTATTTTCAAATTGAAATTTAATTTTTTGTTGTTTCTTAAGTTCAATAGTTATTTTGAAAAACTAAGAAGGAAAACTGTTATAGGTCCAACAGTTTTAAGTTCTAATACATTTGTAAAATTCTTAAAATATTGGTATAATATTTCCTAATCAAAACTAAAACTCAAATTTGGAGGTGATATACATTCAAGTTCTGTGGAAAATAATTATGAGCAAGCAATTGAAAATCATAAAAATAAACTACTTATTTACTACTTAATTCCATTGAATAAAAGTTTTATTATCTTTTTAAAAAATTTCAAAGTTTTATTTACTGCTGTGTCAAAGGTGAAAGTTTAAAATTTGAATTGCTGTTTCTTAAAAAAAAAAAAACTTTTGATAAATTTATTAATTTCTTTTTAACAAAAATTTAGTCAGAAGTAACCTAGTAGTCATGCTTCGTTTATGATTTTAATTAAAGAAGTACTGATATCGATTGTAATTAGGTATTTGTTTTCACAGTATGTGCCCCAATGACTGTGGATCATGTTGGTGCTGCGCAGAATTACAAAGGATGTACTCGGATAAATGGTTCTCTAGAGATTCACATTCAGGGCGGATGTAAGTTCAGTTTATTAAAAATATTTATTGCACTATTTATCATTTACAATATTTATTTTAAAACTTGCATGTTATAATTTTGTTTGAGTTCATGTACTTGATAGAGATGAGACTACCTCATCAGAGGACCAACGATAAAATTTTCACAATCTGTTTTACCGGTTTTAAACAAACATTTGGTTCAGTTATTAAGTATTTAAAATTTATAGGGTATGAAAAAAAATAGTGATCTGCTCCCTCTGTTTGGTGTTTTTGCTTTGTGAGGCTCACACTAATTTCCAAATGACAGTTATTTATATTCATCCATTTTTATTTCATTAAGCTGCATGTCTACATTGTTGAACATTACCTAAGAATAAGTTAGATGATTCCATTCATTCATCTTGTTCACTTATGCCTTGTAGATCTGTCTAATAAATTATGTGTCATTTTATCAAAGCCTCCTTTTTTGTTATTACGTATGCCACTTGCCAATATCATCAAATGTGCTTGAAATCAAGCGAATTTTTAAGGCAGAGGATTCAATTTTTGTTTCTCAGTGGTGCCGTCTATGGCCAGGAATACGATTTTACCACACACATACGTCACAACCTATTTTACTGGGAGGATTCATTCACACACCTTTCATTCATCCGCAGATCGTAATTTTGACCTGAACCAGAGCACGATCGATCTGCGATTCAAACCCGCAGAGGTATTGATTTGTTATGGGAACTTGGAAGACTTTGTGACCATAACAGATTTATTGTACACCAGCCCCCCCCCCCCATTGTATACATATTTGCCAGCAGGAATCTAACTCACGACCTCTCAGACATGGGCCCAACGCCCTACCAACCAGACAATCCTAGCCCGTGAAGTCTCTTTTAATCGCCACAACTAAAAGACATAATAGTTCATAATTTAATATTAAGTATATTAATATTTAAGTGATTATTTTCACATTATTAATTAATTATTAATTATGGCAGTAAAAGAAAATGCAAAATTAGAATATCAAAACTATTCTATTAGAGTACTGACTCTGCATTTGATTTTTGTTAGATACTACTTATAATCTTCTTCTCAAACTAACTTGAACAGAGTTTAAAATTTTTTTATTTGGAGTCGTTAGAATATTAAATAAACATGTTTTTGGCCATTCTAGACTCCCCCCTCCCTTTTGTAAGCAAAAATATGCAAATCACAAACCTCTTGCTGTGCTTACGAAAGAATGTTACAATACGCTCCCTTTCCACCTTTTTTTTTGTTTGACTTTTACTGTAGTAATCTAATTTTAGGATTACATTTAAATAAAATATGTAATTTTGCACAAAACATTTTCATTAATTCTATAAAATTTTAAGTTGAATATTCAATGAAGTTCATTAGAAATCTTTTTGTTTTCCTTCTGTGATCAAATTCTTGACCTCCAAAACTGTAAGAAATTTTTTTTTTACAGCTCTTTTTTTTTTCCTCCTTGAATTCAATTCCGAATTTGAAATTTTTCTAAGTGTAATATATATATATATATATATATATATATATATATATATATATATATATTATATATATATATATATTTTTTTTTTTTTTGTATTTTTGAAGTTTGAAAAGTAAGAGTTTTAATATCTTTCTTATAAAAGCATTGCTCATATCCTTCCTTCCCTTCTTGTCAATAAAAAGAAGCAAATCACTGAAATCCCACCCCCTGTTTGGTGCTTATGTAATATTTGAATGGCCCTTTTCTCACTTAAATATTAATTTTTAACCCATTATATGCATTTTTTATGGAAAAAAAAGTACTTTAAAGGGGTCATTACAGTGCACTCTGTAAAAATTAGTGTTTGAAGCTTAATGACACTGGTTGGTAAAAAAAAAATTGAAAGTGTATTCATATTTATGTTGTTTTCATTTATAGCCAATGTCATCAAAGAGCTAGAAGAAAATTTGAATATGGTTGAGCAGATTGATGGATATTTAAAAATAGCACGTTCATTTCCTTTGGTCTCATTGAATTTTTTGAAGTCTCTTACTGTTATAAAAGGTGACACATTAGATAAAAAAGAGTAAGTTTATGAATTTTATTCTTGAACATATAGATAAAAAATAATATCTTTTGTTTATATTTTTTTAATTTATAATATAGAAATGTTAACACTTGTGTAACATTGCATTTTCTTTATATCTAACTGTAATATCATCGCAAGTATATCTTTGAAAAGTAATCCTTACATGCAATGCATGGTTTAATTTTCAATTGATTTTCCTTCCTCATTTAAACATAATTTTTGTTTTAATCTTTATTTTTTACATTTTTTTAATAATGTCTATTTCTTTATTTGAAAAAAATTGCTTTTTGGGGGTGCTCAAAATTTAAGTGCTTAAAGGAGCATTTAAAGATGTTTTTAGTATTGAATAATTTTATTTTATCGATATGCATATAAAATATATATGTCTTAAGTATCAGTATCATAGATATCAGTATATCAAAAATATTATCAATATAATTTTTCATCATGTGAAAAATGTCATTACTGAAATTTTTTTTTAAGAAAAAAAACCTTTATAATCTTATTTTGTTTGAAATTTATAATGATTGTATTTTGGTTGAAAATCACGACAAATAAAACCTATGTAAAATTTTTACACAGATTTTAAATGCAGTTATTTTTATGCAAATATATTCCGGTTACAACACCTTATTAAAGCTCTCTTAGGTTGCGCGATATCCAGCAAAGCTAAAGAGAAGATAAAGAAGGGCTGACTTATTCCTTACTCCAAAGCTGAAACTATGATTTCCAACCTCATGACGTCACGTCACACACAGATCTCAAAAATCACAAATGAAGGATATAAAAACTTTGCTGTTATTTCTTTCTATAAGAAATGAGTTGAATGTTCGACACTTTTCTGATAATAGCTGCCAAACTTGCTAACAAATTATTTCTGTTCAAAAATATAGTATTCATACATTTTCTTGGTATTCCTTATAGTAATAAAAAATAACATTTTAAAGTTAGAAAAATGTCCTAATGGTTGCCGTCATCATTTCATTATTGGTATCTAATTTTAGTTTTTCACTTTAGCTGTTAAGTAACAAAAAGCATATAAAGGCACTTTTACAGTTACATATTATTCGATTACGATAGTTTATTATTGAAATGTCTAATTTTAATATATTTTCATATATTTATACATTATCACTATGAAACGAAAACCTTAAATGCTAATTAATAAAAAATAATTTTTCATATATATAATAATGGAAATATTATACATAAATATTTAAAATTAATTCATGTTTATTAAAACATATGAATATTTTGGACATTAAAAAATACATTCATTATGAAATTGGAAAATTTTTAAACATAAATAACTTTTATTTATGAAGTTCAATATTTTATTTTATTTGCCCTTGTACATTTTTTTCTTCTTTTCTGTTTAAAGTTAAGAGACGATATCAATTTCAATGGCTAATAAAAGTTTTTAAACATCTAAACCCAAAAAATAATGATTTTTTATTTACAGAAATTTTTCTAGTACATTTTATAATTCATTTGATGTCACCTTTATATTTTCTGAAGTAAAACATGGAAAATTATGTTTTCTCATTTAGTGTTTTATAATAATTCTTGTCGGTGATATTTAACTGTTAAATTTCCGCAATCAGATGAGAAGAAAATTGCCTCAAAATTATGGTAAATGATGAATGTATTGAAATAAGTTTCAAAAAAGAATGCCATGCAATAAAATTTATTTTTTAAGTGAGAAGTTGATGCTGTGCTGTCGTGTTGTCACTGACTGAAATCAGAAGCTAGGAGCAGCATAAGTCTCTTCAAAGGAGTGACCTAGACTTTCTATTCATTCTTTAGCCCTGGATATTCAGTGACTTATTATTAGCAAAATTATTAAGTCATTATGATGATCAACCAAGCAACTCTAGCACTACATAAGTGCTGATAATGCTTATGTTGCTACAAAAATAAATATTGCTTTTTCTTGTGTGTGTTTTTTTTCACCCTTTGTAATGTATACAAATATAGAGTACTGTGTTGTAGTTACTGCTGATTTAATGCCATTAAGAACTTTAGTTTAAGCAAGTCCTTATGCTAGTTATAAGAAAAAGTATCACAGTTTTGTAATTTTTATCCATTGAAAAGCACACATTTAGAAAATAAAAAAAGTAAAATTTTTTTGTATTTTTTATTTCTTTAAAAATCTTTTTTTCTTCTGTGCCATTCTTCGAGTGTTGAAAAATTTTCTTGTAATGATAGATCAATAAAATGCATAATTATAATTTTTTTTTTGGGGGGGGGGAAATTAGTTAAAACAGTTATAAGTGATTCTAATAATTATATATAAAGTATTTCTTAAGAAATAAAAGTAAAGTAATTTTAAAATAAGCAATAGTGCTCTGCCACACTGAAATGAATGTATATGTAGAGTGGAACGAGGAAAATATTGACAAAATATTTTCCTCATTTAAAGCAATTAAAGTAACAAACAATCAAAGAGTTAGCAGGGAGAAGAATGATTACAAGCATTTACTAGTAAGGCGAAAATAATTATACTAAGTTCTGAGAGAAAGATTTTTGAACAATGCTTATAGGGGAAACAGCTGGACTCACTGGTGCTTCCCCATACATGTATTTATGTATAAATATATCTGTGTATATTATTTACATTACTTATTTGCATTTATGTTGCAGCTACTCTCTGTTAGTATTGGACAATCAAAATTTGCAAGAGCTCTGGGATTGGAAATTACGCACCAATAAGCTTAAAATTTTAAATGGCAAAATATTTTTCCACTTCAATTCTAAACTCTGTCCAAGCAAAATCCAAGAATTAAAAACATATGCTGAAGTAGCTGATTGGGATGAAAGAGATGTATCACCAAGCTCCAATGGCGACAGGGTTGCATGTACGTTAATGTTTACATTTCTTTATATAAATTTGAAGGCAATTTCCCTGACAAAGTACTTCATTGTGTCGCTATAAGTAATTTTGTAATGGAATTATTTTTGTACTCAAATGGTGCCAGAAAATAGAGTTATCTAAAATTCTCTAATGTTAAATGTTCCGCAGTGGACTGATCATTAAGATCCGGTTCCCAGGAGATCGCCGAAGTCAAGGGTCACTGGCTGTGGTCAGTGCGCGGGTGGGTGACCACTTGGATCGTTGGGACCGAGGGTGTGCGATATGGGTCCTTGATAAACTGTTCTACCCAAAAGTGCTCGACTTAGCCTGCAGCTCGTCGGGCTACCAAAGCGGGGAGTGCCATCCTCTCTGCAGAGGATAAAAATTGTGATGGCATGTCTTCAGTTCATCTTCAGGGATGTTTCCTAGACCGTCGCCAATAGCCCCTTGTGCAGCTCTAGTGCGACATAAATGAACTACAACAACAACTCTAATAGTAAATGTAATTGAAGTTAGTGTTATGAAATATAGCTATTGAGCTTTGTGAATAGACTAGGTAGAAATATTTTAAAAACTATAGTTCTTTTTTCTATTTATTTTTTCAAAAAAGACACATTATGATTAGAGGCTGCATTTATTAAAAAAAATTTTTATACAATTTTCTGAGTTATACCCTGTTGCTAATTATGGGATAACATAATTTGGCTATCCTGATCTGCAACTGGGAAAGAAGACTGCTAAAATCAGCTGGTTATGCATAAACAAGATGGCGCATTAACATTACAGCTGTAATCGTGATATAAACAAATGCCATGATTCAGCAGCAAATCACTACTCTTGCATGTACCCAATTGATGAAAAATTATAATGTAATTTTCCTTAGCAAATTATTTTATTTTTTATTTATTTTAAACTTTTTTGTGCAAAAATAAACATTAATTTATTATCTCTTTTTCTTATTAGGTGATGTAACTAATATGAATGTAACAGTAAAAAATGCTTCACCTTCTATTGTGACTGTAAAATGGGACAGTTTTGGAAAAAATCTTATTGATGATCGGTCTCTTTTGGGATATGTGATATATTACCGAGAAACGTAAGAAATTGTTTTTTTCTTTTTCTTTTATTCATCATTAAGATGTGAAAATTGCTTCTGTAATTTACTTTCAATTTTATTTAAATTTAGTTACTGCATGTAATTTTCTTAAAATATATTTTTTGTTACAAATTTAATAGTTTGGTGAAAACAGTGAACTGTAGTTCTAAATAAGTAAACTATTTTTATGTGATACTATAACTATTTTTATGCATTATATTACTTTATATTTTTGTATGGTAACTCGTTTAATAACATTGAGTTTTAAATATTTCTTTTGTAAAATTGTACTTGTCTGTCACCAATTGTGGACAAAATAAATAGAGATTATCAGTGTGGTTTCTGAAAAGGAAATCCACATTGGATTAAATCTTCACCATTTGACAAACTTTGAAGAAATATAGAGAGTTTTGAATTGAGTCACATTATCTTTTTGTAGATTTCAAGGTGGTTTATGACAGTTTTACATAGAAATGAATTATTGAAAGCCTTGCTGAGGCTTAATGTACCCTCAAAATTGGTGAACCTTGTTGGTCTAACTATTACTGGCACTGTCTTTAAGATTCAAATTCAAGGTGAACTATAAAAACCCTTTAACCCACTGATGGTTCTGCACGTAAAAAGTCGTATTTTAACCTGCAGTCTTCACTGCATAGCAAAACCGGTTTCCCCATGTTAATGGATAGAGGAACTGTGTGTATGGGAGAAACATTCTCCCAATTTTGCCCATTTCCTTAACCGTCAGTGGGTTAAATTAGTAAGTGATATGAGACAAGGAGATTCACTTTCATGTCTCTTATTAAATGTAGCCTTAGAAAAAGTAATTAATGATACCACTATTAATACAAGAAGTACAATTTTTAAGAGTACCATACAGATTTTGGCATATGCAGATGATAAAGGTTAAATAATAAAATCTGTAAAAGTACTAAAGGAATCCTTTTTAGCACTTGAATCTGCTGCTAAGAAAATTAATTCGATAATCAATGAAGATAAAACAAAAATACATGCATTGTGGTAAAGCAGTAACTCAAATGTTTCTTTAAAATTGGAAACCATACATTTGAATCTATAAAACATTTCACTTATTTGGAATCTGAAATTAATTGTCAAATTGAAGATAATGTGGAAGTAAGAGGAATAATTTTTTGGCAGCTAATTGATCTTTTTATGAAGTTAGAACCCTCTTCAAGTCCCACTTAATTAAAAGAAAAACTAAAGTATTATTTTACAAAACACTCATAAAATCATTTTCACATTTACTTCGAAAACATGGAACCTCGCAAGAAAAAAAGTAAATTCTTTCTCTCAATATTTGTAAGAAGAGTCTTTAGAACTATCTATGGTAGAATTTTTGACAGTGTATGAAGGAAAAGATATAACTTTGAATTGTGCAAGTTTTATAAATCTAATGACATCAAAAAATCAATCCGATAAAACAATGAGATTGAAAGGCTATCTGCTAAAAATAAAATCTTCAATGTCACTCCTTATAATAAAAGGACAAGAGGGGGGGGGGGAATTATGGATAGACTATTAAGATAAAGATTTTTCTGTAATTAAAGTTAAGAATTGTAGTACAGTTACATGCAAAAGAGTGAACTGGAAAAATCTTCCAATGCCCTTCTATTGTGCCAATGATGTGAAAATCATACTTATGATGTGCGTTTTAAATATTTTTTGTTACAAAAATAAAAAAGTATGTAAATTTTTTATTAATTTTTATTGCGATTATTTCCTCAGACAGCTATTCAATATTAGTGCTTTTGTTTTTAAATTAATTTTTCCACAAGAAGCATTAAAAAATTCTTTGAAATTTATTTATTTTAGACTGTACCGGAATATTTCAATCTTTGAAGGGCGAGATGCATGTGGAACTGATGCGTAAGGATTTATACTTTTGAATAATCTTTTTGTTTAGTAATTATTACATAACCAATTTATTGTTAATTTTCTATTTTAAAATTCATTTATTTTTCCCAGGTGGACAGTCAGAGATGTAGAATATGTAGAAAATACGAACAATTTCATAATTCATAATATTACCGGTCTTAAGCCTTTCACCCAATATGCACTTTATATTCGCACTTACACCACTGCATCTGGAAGACAAGGTGCCCAAAGCTCCATCGTGTATTTCAAAACTTTATCCAACAGTAAGTTAATAGAATTTTATATTTATTAAATTATAAGCTAAGTAAATATACATTTGCTTTTAACTTTTAATTGGTAAATTAAATATTTTGTATAAGAATTTACTTTCTAAGCCTTTTTTTTTATACTGAATAAAAAACTGTGTGACTCTTTTTGAAATCAACTAGATCTCACCAAATGATTAAAACAGTTCTACATAATTTTAAATAATTATAATTAATTTTATGAGCACAATAGTTTTTGATAATTTTAATTTCTATAAGATTAATTTTGTTTGTAAAATTAGAGTTTTTAATATATTAGGGAATTCAAATTATTTGATTTATTGTTTAAGAAAAATTGTGTTAGCAAATTATTTGTAATTTAGTTTTTCATGAAAATAACATTAAATAAACAATTATTTTTTATCTTGTTTTTCTTCAAGACAGTAAAAAACCATTATGTTTTCTGATTCTGTTATATCTAATAACTCAAGACTTTTCTTTCACCAGACATAACATGACATGTCTTTATCAAAACTGGGATACTTAAGAATTATTCTGTGTTTTAAAAGAATATTTAATAGCTGTAATGTATTAAATAATATAATTCATTGAAATCATAAGGATTAGCATATACTTCTGAAAATAATTTTATAAAAATGTACATTTTCTCAAAGTCTGGGCATTATTCATTATAATGTAACACTGTTAGCGTACAAGTATATTGAGACATTTTTGTTAGTAAATATATGCAATTGTAAATCGTTACTTTTTTTATTATTTTACTTTCTTCATATTCTATCTTTAGAAAACACTAAATACTAGCAATTCTTCAAAATGATAATTAAATTGTTCTAAATTCTTATTGCTACCCCTAAGGAAGAGCTTACCATTGTTCATGTTTTAAGTTGTAAGTGGAATACTTGTACCTTAATTTACAATTAACTTGTAATCATCAATTTCTTCCAAAAGGAAAAAAAAAGAAGTTTTGTTTTTCAAAATCTTTGTAAGGCAATAGTAAACAAAAGAAAAGATTGATGTATATGAATTGAGGTTGTATTTTTAATGCACATTTAACCATTTTGTATTCCTCTAGCTCCTTCACCTCCAGTTAATATTAAAGCTAGATCCACAGTACATAATGAAATAGTGGTGTCTTGGAAGCCCCCCAAGAATCCAAATGGAAATGTTACTTATTACATTGTTGAAGGGTTGTATGAAGAAGATACCTCTTATTTTATGTATCAAAGAAGAAACTATTGTTTAGAGCGTGAGTTACCTTTTTTATTATATTATAATTAAAGCTTATTTAAAGTAGAATTAATTTTATATGATTTGAGTAGTAGAAAATAATAATTTAATTTTATGCTATTATGAATTCAGTTTCATATAAATTATGTGAATTTATGATTTAATTAATTTTATTATAATTCAGTTTTGATCATTAACGATTTTTAAAAACTTTTAAGTTTACAGATATTTTATTATTATTTTTTTCAACTTTTTTCATTTGAAAAGATCAGGTAATTTTTGATTAAATTTTCTGTAGCTCACCTGATATCTAAAGGAATAAATATAGGAAAGCATATTTCTCGAAAATGTTTGTGTTAAAGCATATATTTAACCTTCATAATATGTTCAAGAACTTTTCTTTTTTTTAAAAATCAAATAACATAGAAAATTCTATAATAGTGTAAAGGTGAGATTGAAAAAGAAAATTATTAAAGCAGTTTTTTTTTTGTGTATTTATATGTTGGTAAACTAATATGTAAAATATGAAACCTAGCCAATTCAATAGCGTAGTTTTAATTTTTTTAATTTTTTTTTTTTTAAATGTTTAAACAAATAGTTCCGGGTCGCCAAAGAACATTAAATTATTTTCATTTTAACTACTGTGGTGTATTTTTTTCGGATTTATGCAACTTTCTTTGGACAAGAGGTTAATTAGAAGCTGATAGACATCACCTAAAACCGCACCAGAACCGCACGAGCAACTATTCTTTTCTTTTGAAGGCATGTGTACATGCAATTAAATTAAAATTTATAGATCAAAAGCATTTAAAATATAAAAACTATCAACATCCACTCCTCCTCAACGATCCACGGTAACTTTAGCATCGTTGACCGGTCCGTGGCGGTAAAAAGGTTGGGGAGCACGGTTCAACACAATAACTTATTCTTATTTTGTTTTCATTTTTAATATTTATTTACTTATTCTATTATTTTGATTTTAGCTATGGCTTACCCAGATTACAGAAAAAGTATTTATGATGATGAATCAACACAAATCGGTTATTTTGAAAATGTAACATCATCTTCTGAGTCCACAGAAAAGGAATGCTGTTCTTGTTCAAAGGATCAACATAGATTAGGAGATGATGATGAAGAAGCAGAATCGCAAATTCATTTTGAAGACTTTCTACAAAATAAAGTATACATAAAGAAGTGAGTTTATTAATTGAAAGTATTTTACAAGATTCATACTCGGTTTTTTGCCATGGCCAATTCAGTAGCAGATCCAATTTTCTTTTATATTTTTATTTGTGTTATTCTGATTTCTACTAGGAAAGGAAAGTGATTATATATCTAATCGCTTTTGTTTCTTCTCATTCATATCTCGTAAGTCTTGAAGATGGGCGCCTATTTTTTAGTGCTTAAAACATGTCGACTGTTTTTTTCCAATCTGTATATTTTGAAGAGAATAAAAATTAATCTAATAAGGTTTAAATTTGGTTTGAATAAAAATCATATTTTTTTTTCTTCCTAAAAAGTAGTTTTTTTATGTGTCAATGCTAATTCGATATGAATTTAACTCTATATTCTGTAAATATTAAATATTCTTTCATTTACTTTTATATTTTATATAATTTATTTAGCCCCTTTTTTTTAAAAAAAAATGCTGTTGCATTTATATATATATATATATATATATATATATATATGTAATGTTATGCCTTTAAAGGCTAGATAATTGAAGAGACTTAGTCTTATTCAGAAAAAAAGGCATTTTATTACGTTATATGAAGTATTGACAACAGTGTTCATTGGCGATGTACAATAATGGTTTCCCCATTGCTGGGATGTTTGGATTTGGCCCAGATTTATCTAGCCATGAGAAATATGGAAAAGACACACATTTTTGGTGGTCCCGAGGTTTTATAGTGAGGGTCTGAGAGGGATTGGTTGCAAGGATCTTCTTATCTCAATGAAACGTCATTCAATTAATAAATTTTAGAGATTTTGATTCGCTAACCGGATAGCGCCGTTCTGGTCCTGGGAAGTTTTGGAGACTATCTCAATGTGCATTTTTTATCGACGAATTATTGCCCATTAACTTCAGAAAAGAATCTTTTATCTGGTTTATCTTGACTTTTTACGGCTCTTTGTGAGAGACCGACTTTTACATCTTAAACTTGATAAGAAACACATGTTTTAAGCTTGTCAGATAATATAGAATGACTCGCATAAGAAATTCTATATTAAATATATATATATATATATATATATATTATAAAGATATAGTGTTAATAAGTCTGGGATTTTTATTTTCTTCAACATTCTGTTGTTCCTTTCATTCATGTTTTTCATCATTCAAAGAAAATTTTTCAAAATGCAGTTGTCAATTTGCTATAGCAATACTATGTTTCTCAATCTCTTTCAAATGCATTACAAACTGCTTCATTAGAAACTGCTACAAGAGGCATAAAAAAAAAAATATTTTTTTTGCATTTTATAAATGTCTTTAAAACAATTTTTCCGCAACCTTTTTAAAATCTTTCTTTTCCTATCAGTAAAAAAAATAATGTTACTAGTTTTTTTCCTTTTGAATAAAAAGTAACTGTGTTCGAAGTAACTATATGCATCTATTTTTTTAAAAAGAAAAGAAGAAAAATTTCTTTCTCTCATTTAATTTTAAAGAAGAATTAGTTTTTATAAAATATTCCTGAGCAAATGTTTTTTAAGTAAAATATATGTGATAGCTGTAATGTTCAATAAACACACAGTTTTAAATAGATCTATAACTTTATAGTTAAGAATAATTGTATTATACATGTTAGTCCTCATGGTTCTGTCCAACAACAACAGCTGACGTCACCCCTGCCCCGTTGCCATCCTCTTGAGGTGTATAATATAATCGATTACGATTATATGACACATCCCCTGTTTCAGATAAATTACATTAACAATAGTCACATGAAACATCCTTTGTTTTGACTAAATAGTGTTTACAATCACAATAATGTTTCAACTAATAATGTGTAACATTTCCCCCCCCCCTTTTTTTTAACAAAAAAAGGGGGAGGAACATTTAACATTCATAATCATTTAAATACGAGGGCACTCTAACAAATCGTCCAAATCTTGTTTTATTTTGAGCGTTAATATCATTACTATTTATGGGTGAGCTAACATTGTCACAATCATCACATTTGTTTTCATGAAATTCATAATCATATTCTTGATCAAAGTTAAAAGTGTTTGACACCTTTCTTAGATATTTCCTATTTCTGACTAATTTCTTATTTGTTTGCATCTTTATAGTATAAGATCCAGGATTTTTGTTTTTAGATACAACAACAGCTGGCTCCCATGATTTATTTAACATATTTTGAACTATTACTTTATCCCCTGGTTTTAGTAACGTTAATTCCTTAGCACTTTTGTCATAATAAAACTTCTGCCTCTCTTGATTTTGTTTCTGTTTTTTAGCAACCTCACGGTAAATCGTAGGTTTTAAGAGTGTTTGACAGATTGGTATCTTTGTTCTTAGCCTCCTATTAAACAATAGTTGGGCTGGAGACAAACCTAGCCCAGTAATTGGTGTGTTTCTATATTCCAACATTCCTAACACAGGTCGTTTATTATCATCATAAGCCTTTTTTAGAATTGATTTTACAATACCCACAGCTTTTTCTACCTGCCCATTACTTTGGGAATGGTATGGACTGATAAAATATTAACTCAACATCCCACTCTTTTGCAAAATGTTTAAAATCAATACTATTAAAGGGAACATTATCACTAACTATGTACTCCGGGACTCCAAATCTGGACATAATCATTTCTAACTTTAATATTATTTCTTTAATGCTTTTACTTTTAATTTCACTTATCTCAATCCATTTGGAAAAATAATCAATAACAACTAGGTAATCGATATTCTTAAATAGCATTAGATCAACACCTATCTTTTGAAAAGGTCTTTTAGAAATTTCATGAGGAATTAATGGTTCTTTTGTTTGCCGTTTCTGATAAGTATTGCAGATCTGACAGTTTTTAACAATTACTTCTATATCACGACCCATTCCAGACCAATACATTACTTCTCTAGCCCTACTTTTTCACTTTTCAATTCCTAAATGTGCTTCATGCATAAGGTTTAACATTTCGTTCCTTAATTGTTTTGGAATTATCAGCTTATTATTTAAAAACTATCATCGAAGATTATAATATTTTTTTAAAATGCCTGATAACTTATTTTTATGGGGCCATTCTTCTTTGCAGTATTTAAACACTAACGTAAGATCAAAATCATCCTGGGTAGCCCTACGAAATTATTGCATTCTACGTTCACTGACTGGAAGATATTTAGTTATCATGTGTACCATATTTAACATTTCAGGATCATCTTCCACTTTATCCTTAATGAAAGCCCTGGATAAAGTATCAGCCACATACATCTGAGTACCTGGTAAATAAGTTAAGGTAAAAGTATATTTAAGCAATTTTAAAAGCATTCTTTGTAAGCTGGTAGATATCTTGTTAATAGGTTTTTGAACAATTGCTGTCAATGGCTTGTGATCAGTTTGCACACTTACCTTATGCCCATATAACATATTGTGATATTTCTCAAACACAATAGCCAAAAGCTTTTTCTCAATTTGTGCATAGTTAATTTCATTTTCTGTTAGACTACGGGAAACGAACGACACAGGGTGACCTTCTTGAAGTAAACAGACACCCAGTCCATCTTTCGAGCTATCACATTGCATAATAATTTCCTTTCAGCTATTGAATACTTTAAGAACAGGTGTTGTACTAATTAACTTTTTGATGCTAGCGAAAAACTCATCCTGTTCCCATCCCCACTGAAAATCACTATTAGTTTTAAGTAAACTTCTAAGAGGGGCTGTTACTGTAGAAACGTTTGGTAAAAACTTTGAGAGAAAATTGACCATAATCTCCTAAGATCTGGTTTGTTTTTATATTTTTCTAACTCTGCAATAGCTTTAATATGATCACTATCAGCCTTAATCCCATTCTTTGAAATTATTAATCCCATGTATTTAACTTCTTGTACACGAAATTGGAACTTATCTGGATTAAACCTAATGTTGTTATGTTTTGCTTGTTCTAACACTTGTCTTAAAATCTCATCATGTTGTTTTTCATTTTCACCAGCTATGATAATATCATCAAAATATATTTCAACCCCTTGTATATCTCCAAATAATTTCTGATTTCGTTTTGGAAACACTTCAGGGGCAGATGCAATACCGAAGGGCAGTCGATTGAACTTGTATCTCCCAAATGGAGAGTTGAAAGTACACAGCTCAGATGAATATTCATCCAAGGGTACATGCCAGAAACCTTGCTTTAAATCTAGGACAGGAAAACATTGTTTACCCTCGAGTCTACCTATAATTTCATCTGACGATGGAATTATATGGTGTTCTCTTTTGATTGCTTTATTTAGATTTCTGGGATCCAAACATATACGTAATTTACCCCCTGGTTTTTTCAACTATCACTAAGCTACTGACCCAGTCTGTTGGCTTATTGGCCTGAGATATAATTCCTGATGCTTCTAGCTCTAACAATGTAGCTTTTAAAGTATTATGCAATGCTTGTGGCACTCGTCTAGGAGGATTAATTACCGGTTTAATGTCATCTTTTAACTCAATATGATATGGTTCATCGGGAAACTGACCAACCCCTTCAAACACAGTTTTGCAATTTACTTTTTTCAATAAGAATACTATCTACCCTTTGTATAAGCTTTAAAACAATACATGCTTGAAGCCCTAATATAGGATAAGAATCTACATCAAGTGTAACAAATTCTAACAAAATATTTTGACATTTATCGGTAGAGCACATTAAATTTACTTTGCCTTTTGGCAATAACACATTATTACCATATGCATGCAACACAAGTTTTGTTTCAATAAGTTTACAATATTGTGACAATTCAAGATTGTTATACATTTTTAAAGGTAAAATGTTTACCTGTGCACCCGTATCTAATTTAAAATTTAATGGTTTACCATGAATAGATACTGTTTTATACCAAGTATTTTCAGAACACAAATCATACATTTCATTAATATTTAATTAATCAATATACAAATATTGGGTTTCATTATTATTATCAATAACTTCATGAACAGCATTATATTTATCGTTACGAAATTGCCTATTTCTCAGCCTGTCAGACTGGCACTGAGAGGCAAAATGGCCTTTCTTTCTACACACATTGCACAATCTGTTGAAAGCTGGGCATTAAAATTTTTTGTGCCATCGCCCACACTTCCTACATTCAAATGACTCCCCTTCAGTCGATGATGATGCCTTTTGAAATACTTTCAAAGCTTCTGTTTGACACTGAAGTGAGTCATCATGTCTATGAATCACCTTGAGCTGCTCTTTGCTCACTTCAGAGGCCCTCACATATTCCGTAGCTTTTTGCAGAGTCAGTTCCGGTTCTCTCAACAGACGTTCTTGTAAAACTTTATCTCGAATCCCCACTACAACACGGTCTCTTGTAAGAGACTCTTCTTTAGTCGAAAACTCACATGAGGCTGCAAGCGTTTTCAACTGTGTCAAATACACATCGAACGATTGGCCTTCTTGCTGCGAACAAGAGAAAAATTTATAGCGCTCAAATGCAATATTCTGCCTAGGAACGCAATACTCTTGGAATTTTTGCACCACATCAATATACTTTCCAGGCGATTCATCTCCATGAAATTTAAAAGTATTAAATACTTAAACACCTTCATTTCCAAGAAGATTGAGGAGAATGGCAACTTTTGTTTTATTCGGCTTCTCATCTTTTTCAGTAGCAAGCATATAGCTCTGAAACTTTTGGTACCAATGCTTCCAACTTTCCGCCACATTACCAATTGAAAAACTTATTTCTTCTGGCGGTTTAAAACTTTCAATCTCATGGTTTAAACTTCTGAAACCATGTAATGTTCAATAAACACACAGTTTTAAATAGATCTATAACTTTATTTATAGTTAAGAATAATTGTATTATACATGTTAGTCCTCATGGTTCCGTCCAACAACAACAGCTGACGTCACCCCTGCCCTGTTGCCATCCTCTTGAGGTGTAAAATATAATCGATTATGATTATATGACACAATAACAACTATGGTATACAAATTAAATGCTCCATTTTACTGTTGTTTTTTTTTTTCCACTTATTTTTCTTCATACATTATATTTTGCTCCAATAACTTCTTTTTTTCTGTCAAAGTTTAAGCTATGCTTTATTATCAGTTAAAAAGTATTTTCTTATAAAAGCTTGAATGCATTGCTTACTTCTTTTAATTTTAAAAAATTTAATAATTTGTCTCTTAAAATCTATAATTATGTTAGTTTTATTTTTTATCTTTCAAAATATAGAGTAAAAATTTTAAAACGTTTCATTGTTTCACTTTTAATCAGTTTATCTATCTATACTCTAAAGATTTATGGTATTGACCAAACTGCTTTTTTTCTGCATAATAAAAATTTAACACTTTTAACAAAGTTTTGTTTTCCATTTTTTTACAGTCCTAATAGTTATAAAGTCAAAAGACATATAACAGAGTTTTTAAGCGATGGTCCTAATGAATCAAGTTTTAGCAGCACTTCTCCTGCCTCACAATCTGGAGATGAGGTGACTCAGTATAAAAATGGAAATCTTCTACACTTCAAAGAAAAAGTGCGCCACAATCCCTTCTTGGTTGTTTCCAACTTGAAACATTTCACTGAATATACTATTGAGGTAATAAATGTGATTGTGATGTATTATAATTGTTTAACTCACTAAGTTATTATTTGTGTTCAATGTACAGGCATCTTGGGTTGAAATTTACTTTTTTCTATCAGTTGAAAACTACCCACTTAATTATAGCTTAGAAATTAGTAACAAAACTTTTGACAGTGTGGTTGTGTGTATATTTGACATGCTAAACAAACCATTAAACTTGACTTTGACTTCTTTGTAATTTTTATTTTTAAAAAAAACTAAAATAATAAGCATTATTTTTAATTATGCACCTGTGATCACAATGTGTTTATGGCTTTTTGGATTTTACAGGAAAAGAGTGTCTAGCGTTCGAAAATTATTATTTTTTAAATTTTTAAAATCTTATCATTTATTTTTTATTTACTCTTTTTCTAACACTTGGATAAATAAACTATTTGAATACATTTCAAAATCTTTATACTATAAAAATACCAATGCTATATGAAGAATGTTTTCTTGTCACTTTATGTAATTTATTCTTCACCGAAGTATTTCTTAGATCATATGTTTTTTTTATTTATTATTATTAGGTTCGTGCCTGTCAGGATAAATCTGAAAAAAATATTGAACCATGCAGTATCAAAGCAATTACAAGTGTAAGAACTTTGCATTTAGGTAAAAATATATTTCAACCTTAACTAGATTTGAATATATATGTATATTTGGAATTGCAAATGGTGCTATATTTATATGTACAGTGCACTCCCCATTATCCAGGTTAATCACCGAGACAGGTCGCACGGACAATCGAAAAACACGGATAATCCGAAAACTTCTTTTTATTAAAGAAAAAATCCATATAAGTACAAAAAATATAAAAATTACTGACATTTGCATCCTGTATAACATCAAACTAGGAATTTTCCTTTTAAAAAATGTTTAATGCGCCACATATTGACACATATTTTAAGAAACGTAGTAATGTCATCGTAATAAAATCCTCCTATACAATCTAATAAAGTTGTAGAGCAGTAGAAATTGTATTTCCCTCATTTATTACATCTTCTGCATCAGTTACTATCATCACTATTTGATTTAACAACATAACGATGTCTTCAACTGTCAAATACTGGAAACCAGGCTCACATGCATCACTTTGAAACCAATCTTCTAATTTTTCTTCATCAAGAATTTCGAAATCTTAGATTTCTTTTGCTTGTTCGAGAATACTGTTATCATATTCTTCTTGAATATCTGAAGAAGATTATTCATCAAGCGGTATGATCTTTCTCCACGATCGTGATAACATAGATGATTTTACCTTTGACCACGCTGCTGATATTCCATATACTGCAATCCAATAACGAATATTGCTTTCCCAAAATTTGAAAGTGTTATAACTTCATGAATAAAATGTTTTTAATTTTGAAAATGTTTCTCTTTAAATTTTTTGTGCGACTCCGTAATGAGCATGGATAATCTGCAAACCGGATAATCCGCGCACGGATAATCGAGAGTGTACTGTATATATTTCTCTTATGTGCACAATAAACTCTAGTATTTCTCTATCTATTGGCAACACTATAGCTATTATTCATTTTGCTGGGTTGTCTTGGGTAATAATTTAAGTGGTTGTATTGAATGGTTTGTCAAACTTTTTACTTAAAATAATTTTGTATATTTATAAAAATAAAAACCTACTTACAAAGTAACTATTTAGATTTGTTTTTTAGCCATTCTACAATGGCTGTAAAAAATTTTAAACATAAATGGTGCCATAATGCTGCATACTGTCATACCAATTATTGATGAAGCAAATTTCTTTTCTTGACCAATAGCATGTATTTAAATGCTAGTTTAAGTTTCATTCAATTTTTCTTTTATTATTTTTCTATGCATTAATAAAACTAGGCATTTATAGCAGTCATAAAATCTTTACCTTCTGTTTTCATGGCTTAATATGCTAGTTTGAATTTTACAATATAAATGCGCTGAAGATTTACGATGTAAATGCTTTTCCATCAAAAGGTTTTGCCTTTCTACTTTAAACGTTTGTTTGAATTCATTTAAGTATATTCTTCTGATTATTTATAGCTGGTGCTGATGATATTAGAAGTAGCAGTGTGCACATCCTTACAGAAAATGTCACAGCCTATTCTTCTTTTATCCGCTGGGAAGAGCCTAAAGATTGCAATGGTGTTATAGTAGCTTTTACAATAGAGTACAAAAAAGTTAACGGGGAAAATGTAAGCCATCTGTTTATATTAATTAGCTTACAACATATATTTTTACCAGTCATGTTTTGTAATGTAATTTATAATTTTAATTACTTGCTATTTTTTAAACAATCAATGTAAAAAGTATTTCCAGCATCATATAATGTTGTACAACAAAATTTTAGAAAAATGTTTTTCCAATACTAATGTTTTTTGATGTCATATTTTTTGTTATTAACAGTATAAGCTCTTAGCTGAATTTTTTTTTTGTCGATAACTTTAGAGATCTCCTTTTTTTCCCTTTAAGTTTGGTGTTATTGGGTTGCTTATTTTATTTTTTTAAGGAATTGCTACAACCTGCAATGTTTAACTATAACTGTTTAACCCTTTCTCGACCCGAAGCTCGAAAGCGCGCTTACCGCTGAGGCCGGCAGTCTCTCTCGCGTGTGTCTCCCCAGGGCCGGAGGGTTTCTTGCTGTTAAGCCTAATTCCATGAAATTACCGAAATATCAACGTGTTGTTTAATATTGTTCTGTAGAGTATTTAAATGACATATGCTTTATATGTATTTCTATGGACACTTTATTTACTTAAGTTATTTCTTGTTGAAATATATATTTTACGCATTTTATTTTCATTATGTACTTGTCTTTTAATAACATTTAACGTAACATATCTGAAAACTAAATATATGACTTAAAGCTCTTTTTTCGTATGAAAAATTTTAAAACAGGGATCTACAAGATCTAACTATCCACTGAAAACTAAACCGAAAATCGAAAGTAGCGAAAAAAAACCTCCCCTGCTTACTGTAAACAAATACCACGTGTGAATTTAAAGAGCCGTCATAAAACATTCCTCCCCCCTCCATTCCTTTCCCCTAAAAACCACGTGAATGTACTCTCATCTTGAGTAGAAGGTCAAATCTACATGGATCTGAAACCATATGGACATACAATGCCATCTTTTGGAAGAAATTTTATTTTTTAAAACGTTCCGAAACGCTGGCAGAAATGTGTGACGGCAGGGGGTGAACGAGAAAACTCTCTGGCACATGGGTGTGTCGGCCGGAGAATGAGCGCGTTTCTTGCTGGCACGTATATGTGGCAATCGGCGCGAAAGGGTTAAGGTATCACTTTGTCTCTAACCAATGTTTTCAATTTTTTTTTCATATTTAAAGAGTTGATATTGTACAAAGTTAAGAAGGGAAGACTGGGAATAATTTCAGAAGAAAATTTCTTTCAAAAAGAGAAGTGTTTTTTTTTTTTTCATTATTTTTTAAAACAAATGGAGTATTCCTTAATATATTGAATAAATAATAATATAAACCAGTATAATACATTTAGTTTTCTACTAAAGCACTAATAAAACAAGTTATTGTTTGAGTAAATTTAAGAAAAATAGATATTCCAAAATCTCAGTGTAAACGACTATAATTTTGAAAAAAGCTCTGTTATAACAAAATATTAAAATGATTTGCATGTTTGAAAAGAGAGGAGCCTGCAGTAAATTTTGTCACGGAGTCCATAAAGCATGTGCTTTGAACTTTATAATGTTAATTATGTTACCATTTTTAAAACTTTTGTCACGGTTAAAAGGCCACCCTATGATTAAAAAGTTTGTTTTATAAAAGTTATTGAATTTTTTTACACATTAACATAAGGAATGTTATTACAGATATTTTTAAGTGAAATATACTACATTTCTATATCATCTTTTGTAATTGCTGTAATATAATCCTGTATAGCGTTTGTTTAAATTGTTTATATTCAAATATAAATATCTATTATTTTGATTTTAAATAAATTTAAATTTTCACAGCACAAAGCTAAAAGAATTTGTGTGACAAAAGCTCAATTTCATCAACATGGAGGCTATTTTCTATCTGAACTACCCCCTGGTAATTATTCTCTTCGAATTAGAGCAACATCTATGGCAGGCCATGGAAATTGGACAAGTCTTGTTTACTTTCATATAGTTGCTGCTTCTGGTAAGAGAAATTTAAATATATGTGCTATAAGTAAACTGTATGACCATTTCATATCCGCTGTTCTATGCTTTATATTTCGTTAAATGTAAGCCAAGTGTGACAGAACTTAAGACCCATAAAACTTAGATTGCAATCACAGATAAATATATATAAAGAGTTACTGCTCTAATGCTAAAACATATAAAAAGCTTTTTTTTTTTTTTTTAAATCAATGCGTGCCTAAAAGGCAACACTCTGGCCATAATGATTTCAGCGCCAGGCTATGGAAAAATGCTTGATTACTAATTAGATTGATGAGTCTATATTTTCTTTTATTATTTTTAATTGGATTTATGAAGATCTTTGTAATCGTTTCGTTATTTATTTTATTTTATTTCTATGAAATACCTTAGGTTAATTCTTTAGGGATTCATGTGTTAATGAAGACTAAAAACACATTTTGCAAAGTAAATTATGATTTGTTTTAAATATTTCATTTCTCTCACCAAATTTCTTGTTAAATTTATTTCTACGTTTAATGGCATATATATTTATATGAATGGTATGCACCATTCATATAATAATTTATTATCTGGTTAAATTATTATAATAAATAATTTATATCATTTATTATAATAAATAATTTATTATAAATTATTAATTTATAATAATATTATAAATAATATTATAATAATTTAATTATTTAGGATTTTTCCTATTTTTAAGCATTATTTGCCATTTCCCAATTATAAAAAAATTATTTTTTATATATAGGACCCTTTCTAAAAAATAAATTTTGAAAATCTTTACTAATGTAGATATTTTCTTTTCTCTGTTTGCAGTAGAATCTATTGTATGACAGAATGAAATAAATAAGAGTAAATTAAAGAAAATGCTTGAAACACTTTTTTCATATAATAAATCCAAAATAAAAAGTTTGAATGAATATAAATTAATTTTCTGAACACTAACATAAATTCTTTCAATTTAGTTTTATTACATTGAAGTGAAAATACTTTTCTTTGGAACTCATCACACTCAAAGAACTACATGTTATTCTTTCATGTTGCAAATATAATCAACATTCAGAAATATAACAGAGAATGTCAACTATATAAACCTACTGTATCCTCTAATTCTTTCCTTTAAATGTTGCTAGAGAGCACAGGACCCATATAGCTAGAAGAAACTCTCAGAAAAGTGTCAGATTTTATTGGTATTAAATATGTAATTTTAACACTTACCGTAAAAATCATATTGAATGCAAATTTGAACAAAATAAATAAAATAAAAGATTTTAATACAAAGCAAATTATATTTTAATGAGTTCTTTTATCTCTAAATCTGACTCTCCAATAATTAAAATAGTTATCTGATATTTTCAGAAAAGAATACTCATTTAAATTTTGAAGGTTATATGATTTTGTGTATTACTTGATAGTAATGTTTTAAGCAAAAAGTTAAATCTTGCACTAATTATTAGTTTCAAATTTATATTGAAAACCACAAATTTATAGTAAAGCTTTTAATGGAAAAAAACAAAACAAATCTGGAATTAAATGTTTCTTAAACTACTAATTAAAATTTTGTTTTCAATATTTTTTATTATTAATCATAAAATAAATTAACTTTAAGTACTTATTAATTTAACTTATAAAATAATATCTGTATAAATAAGCTCTATTTTTTTAATCTGACTACTGAATGCATATCTTTATTAAGCTTGTTACTTTAACATTAGATATTTGAAATAATTGTATATTAATTATATTACTTCACAATTTCAGAAAGCTCAGCTACTGAAACTATTCTTGTTGTGGGTATAATATTGTTTCTTTGTATTGCGATTGGAACTATATATGGTGTTTACAGATTCAAGTAAGTAACTTCTTTTTATTGGATATAAAGTTGATTAAAACACAAGTTATAGGATTAATATCTCTAAATCTGACTCATAAATCTTTTTTTTTATATTACGAATACTATTTAACAAAAAAAAAAGCAAAAACTTAATTGTATATGACTCTCTTTGTTAATTCCTGAACATTTGTTAGACATTTTAAATATTTATTTTTAAAATATAAAAGATTTTCAATTAGGAGTACTTTAATGTAGTTAATTTGAATGTATAAGTAGGAAAAAGGGAATAGCAACCATCTTTTGTGGTTTCTTCAATCTTCATTTTCTATACAGCTTTTTTTATCATTGTTTCAGTTTAAGTAACACCGTCCTGTTTGTATATTTATAGGGCTGTCATTAGAAGAGAAGCATGAGCAATATTTGTGTAAAACATTTAATTCCCTTTATTGTTAAAAAATTTGTTAATTGAAAAGTTAAAGTCTTAATGAAAATGACATTTCTGTGGCGTAACTACCACTACGAAAATTAAACATCAATTTACTGGTATATAAGACATGCTAACTTGATTCAATCACAAGGTACCTTTTGATAGATGAAGGTGGGCATAGTCGATAACTCCTCACTCCACAATTTCGATAAAAAAAAGCCAACATCTTAAATTATGCAGACTTTAATTAACCACTTTCAGTTTCAGAAAAGATATCAGCACTATCGTTTTATATAAGGACATACTTACAATAACCAAAATTCTTATAGTTCTACGTTGCAAAAATTTAGGTTCAAATTTCTGTCCAGCTAAGACTTGTCGCAGTGTAAACGCCCTCACTTTTCACTGTATGGTTATGGTTAATTAAATTATGCTCTTATTTGTAAAATGTTATTTAAAAAATTTATAGCTTTGAATTTGTTAATGTGTACTGATAAAAGCTAAATTCTTACAGAGTGAAGCAAAGAATTCCGGATTATGTTGATTATGCATCAGTTAATCCAGAATATATGAGTTCTAATTTAGGTCAGTATCAAAAATCATTTCTCATATCCTATATCTCTATACATTATGTTATCTCTATACATTGTTTATGAAATACTTGCATTTTTTCTAAAGTACTACTTTAAAACAATACTCAGCTTCTTAAATGTGTAGATTAAACCTCTAATTGAGGAAACTATTTATTCCCTAGAAAAATTAAACCAGAGCTTACTGCTTATTAAAATAAATTTGCTATTTAATTGAGGTCTAAAAGATTAGTTCTTTAGATATTTTCTTACTTAGTTTTGTTATACATTAATTTAATTTGCAGCAACTCTGGAAATTATGATAAAACATTTTTACGCTACTGCCAAATATATAATGGTAATAGCAATTTTGTTCATTTTTAGTGTATGTTGCGGATGAATGGGAAATCGCTAGAGACAAAGTCAAACTCTTGGATGAACTTGGCCAAGGATCATTTGGAATGGTATACAAAGGAGAAGTCCGTGATGTTGGTGGAAGAGCTTTCTCACCTTGTGCTGCAAAGGTTGCAATATTTGTCTTTAATTTTTTTTTTTTCAATAAATGTTTCTTATTGTACATTATAACTTCAAAAAACCTAGAAATCTTCAAAAGATCTTTCAACCGGTGATAAAAAAAAATTAGCTAATTTAATTTTAAAGTAGAGGCAAGGTGCAAAAATCTCTGCGTCTTAATATTATATTTAAAAAAATCTAGAGGCAATTTGTAGCAATAACTGCTGAAAAGGTGATTGACAAAACTATGTAGATTTAAACAAATATTGCCATGAATCGAATGCCATTTTTAAAAATAATTACTCAAATGTGCTATTTAAAATGCATGTGTCATAATAATGAGGTATTAAAATATTGAGATTTTGAAAACCATTGTGAAAATTCGTTAAATAACGGCCAATTAATATTTATTAATTCAAATTATTATATATTTTTTTTAAATATAATTTTGGGCTTGTAGCTTAGACATTGCAATTTGCTTAAGTAACTTTTATAACCCAGAATTTTGTGAAATCCAGCTCTTCCATATGTACAGAGTTTTAAGGTTATACTGTATCACAAAATGAGGACGTGAAATATTGACTCATCAGCTTGTCATTGCCGACTAAATATTTCTAACTGAATAGTAGGTTTAGTCTCATAAAATATTGTACTTTAAACTACTATCCCTTCCCAGAGTTTGCTGTAAACAAATATTAAAAATGGTGACTACGAGTTTTAGACTTTTTTTTAAAAGAGTTTTAGACTATGTCCTCAGATGTGTTAACACCTAGGCATATTTTTTACACCTAAATTTGCTCATGATTCTAACATTTCATGCTATTTTACAGTCTTTAGTTTCTACATTCTTTAATGGTTTTGTCCACCAAAAAAGTTCTTTAAACTTCATCTGTTAAAATTTAAAAAATCTTTCCTTCACATTTTTCATGAAAATAGTGGCAAGCAAACGTAAAGTGTTTGACTTAAGAACTGAAATTTCATGCCCTGCTGTATCAAATAATTTTATAGTCTTAAATAACATTTCACTTTAAGCAAATTCTTCTTGTTAACGTTTTTTCATTTTAAATTAAATGAGTTAATAATAAATGAATCTTAAAATTGAAAACTAATCATATCCTTTAAATGTGGAAAAATATAATGTAAATTTTATCCAAGATTAAAAATATTAGTGGAACATGAAACATATTTGTCAAAAAACAATCTGGTCCAATTATAATTTAACTATATTTTACTTTGACGTAACATTATGAAACATTAATTTTTCTATTATGTACTTAAATAAGGTTATATTAATATATGTTTATTTAAAATTGTTACATGATCATTTTGTCTAACTATTATATATATTTTTATTAAAAAATGCATTTGTAACTTGCAGACAGTGAATGAATCCGCATCTTTGCGAGAGAGAATTGAATTTTTGCAAGAAGCTTCTGTTATGAAGTAAGTTTATTTTCTCTAGCAGAATTAAAAATATAAATCTAGAAAAATTTTGTTTCTTTTATCTTTTCGAAGAAATAAAACTTAATTATGCCTTCATGCTTATAAATTTTATTGAAATGTTTAATGTATTCTAACTGAAAATTATTAGGTCATGTTAAATGGTTTTTAAATTATGATGAAATGTTTGCATGCATTGAAATAAATTACTCTCGTTATTATTTTATTACATTATAGAATTAGACATCCAGTCAATTTGGTTACTTCTTATTTTTGCATAAATTTAAAATAACATAATATGCAATGAAAAAGGTGTTATTAAATAAAATCTTTTATTTCAGAAGTATTTTCAAACATATCAGTCTGTTTTAGTCGTTTAAAATGTTTTTATCAGTAACAGTTCCGTAATTCATTTAGCTTAATAATTTGTTCCGGATTTCAATTCTTCCAAATTTTGATCTTCTGTATTGTAGTTTTGTTCTATATCACTTGACATCTAAAAACATAAGCTTAATTTTTACAAAGCTACCTTTTTAATGATTTGTAAAGTAAAACTTAAAATAAAATTTATGAAAAATATTTATTAAATGTTTTTATTTTATAGAGCATTTAACTGTCATCATGTCATTAAACTGATGGGTGTTGTATCCAAAGGACAACCAACATTGGTAATCATGGAGCTCATGACTAATGGAGATTTGAAAACGTATTTACGTTCACGACGCCCAGATGTAAGAAAACACATTTCTTTGTTAATTAATTTTTTGCTGAACAAAAAATTATGCTTGAATTAACATTTTCAGGAGAACCCTGGACAAGTTGCTCCACCAATGGCAGAAATTTGCAAAATGGCTGCTGAAATAGCTGATGGCATGGCATATTTAGCTGCCAAGAAATTCGTTCACAGAGATCTTGCAGCTCGTAATTGTATGGTGTCTACGGACTTGACTGTGAAAATAGGAGATTTCGGAATGACCCGAGATGTTTACGAAACTGATTATTATCGTAAAGGGGGAAAAGGTCTTTTACCTGTTCGTTGGATGTCGCCAGAATCCCTGAAAGATGGTATTTTCGACAGTCAAACAGATGTCTGGTATGTTTAATGATGAATCCCTTTTAATTGAAATTGTCGAATATTGTAAATGGAATTTAAATAAATTCATTTTAAATATGGATTTAAATAATACGATACATAGTGTTTAAAAAGCATGAGATTTCTTTGCCAACAGCAATGAAGTAAAAAGCCTCTCTTATATGAATCAGTACTGTATTCCTTGATGTTAAAATATAAATAAATTTAATTGTGGATGTCTTAAACAACATAGTTTGCTGATGACATAGCAGAAAAATAGTGCTTTTAACTGACACTAATGGAAATTCCATGATTTTTACAAGTTTTAGTCTTAATTGCAAAATTATAGAAAGTGTTTCTAAAAAGTATAGAAAATTTCAATGTTTTTTCCAGTGTCTCCTTTTATCATAGGGGACACTAAAAAATTTTCCTCACAACTTGATAATAATTTTTTCCCTATTAATTATTGCTTAGGTTTTAATAATGTTTTTTCCTTTGCCTATGCTTAAAAATTATTTCGTAACTCTTGATTATTGACTATATTTTCTACAAGAATTCTAAATAATATTAAAGCTAGTTAATTTTATTTGAATTATAAATATTTATGTCAGTGGTTACAAATCAACCTGTATAGATGAGAATGACAGTATTTAAGAAAGTGTATAATGTAATACAATGTAAAATATGCATGCATTCTTTAAATATATATATAATTGTATTTATAATTTTCTGGTTCTTTTGAAAAATTTTAACTTTAAGGAATGTTTTAATTTTTAGGTCATATGGAGTTGTTCTTTGGGAAATGGCAACTTTGGCCTCTCAACCATATCAAGGTTTATCAAATGAAGACGTTTTGAAGTTTGTTATTGCAGGAAATACTATGGAAAGACCAGAAGATTGTCCTGATTTATTGTAAGATTTTAATTTATGTTAAACTTTATATTGGTTGGGGATGGTGTAATATGTAATCCTCAATTAAACATTATGTAGAAATTTCTAAAAATTCTCCTCAATATTTCAGAAAAATAAAATATCATGATTCATAAAGTCAATTAAAATTAAATAATATTAGTAGTTATTAATAATATTAAATAGTTAAAAATAAATTAAAAAATAAAAGTAGTTAGCCATTTTGAAAGTAAAATTTTTTGTGATATTGAGAGAACTTTTGTAGCTATATTTTCATGTCATCCTTATCTCTAGCACAAAAAAATTGGATACCTATTACACCCATGATTATTTGAAATTTCATTTAATCGATTACGAGTCTTGAACAGGTATACAGTGTCTAAATCGATCTAGTTACAGTATTCGGTTTCAGTGTTCAACTTACACTTTATAGAGGAAGATGAGTCATTTTATTTTCTATCATTTCTTATCTTGTTTATATCATGTTGTTTATATTCTTCACATATTTCCTATATGTTACAAAATTTTTTAATTTAACTGAATTGATAAGCTAATATATATATATTGTATGTCGGATATTTATTAAAAATTATTTCTTTAAATATCAGTACACAAGAATATATGTAATTAAAAAACTTGATATTATTTTCATTTCTCGATTTTAAAGTTTATTTTGTTGTGTATTTACAAATCTGTATGTTACAAAAGCCTTTAATAGTTTTTTCAAGTGGTCAACTTGCAAAAGCGTTTAGATTGTTTTGAATGCTATTTACATAGCAGAATTTCCTAAAACGTTTTTTTTTTTTTTTAATTTTATTTATGGAGTGTTTGGAATATTATTCAATAACATTGTTAGACAAATCTTACTTATTTCAGCAGACAACATGTTAAATAAACAGGTGGTCAACTTAAGTCAATTGATAATTGAGGTTAACTTAATAAATTTGACTCATTATGTATACTGCACATCTGCTAATCCATGTTGCCACACCAACCTATTATAAGCCAATGAAAAAATTCATTTCGCTCTGTTCTTCATTCTTTTAAACAAACCTTATTGCTTAAATACAGCAATGAGTAAAAGCTGATTTTTTGCTCCATTGAGGGCATTTAACCCTGAATTGGTTCACAAGTAAATTTATTTATATGTTTTATATTTTAGTTCTTGAATATAACTTTCTATGTACAAATATTCCTTCTGTGAAATCCAGTCATCTAGGTTGATGGAAGCTAGACCCAATTTGGATAATTCGAATATTCAGATAATTGATGGAAAAAGTTATTTCTGAATAGATTACTAGCATGTTTCTTAAAGTTGTATTTTAACAGCTAAATCTCAAAGATGCAAGTTTAATATTTTGTAGCTACCTGTTGATTCTTTTTTTTCTCCTCCCAAGGCGAACTTTTATCGTTAATAATAATTGATATTGTTATAATCTTTTAAATCTTGCAGAATAGTCTTTTAAATTAATTTCAACTGTAATCCTAGAGCCTATTAAATATAATTCTTTATTAAACAAAAATTCAAATGTAATTTGCTTTTAATAACTAATAAAATTTTTTTTATACAGATTCGAAGTGATGACGATGTGTTGGAATAAAAACCCTAAAGCCAGACCAACATTTTTGGAACTAGTCGAAATGTTTTTACCTCATGTGGAAAACATAGTGCAAGATGTTTTTCATTACTTTATGTACAAAGCTAAAACTGAAAATGATGATTCAGTGACTCCAAATACTCCTCTACGCTCATCAATGCGTGAAGAGGAATCTAATGATCACGATTATAGATATTTTCCAAGTGCAACAATGCTTCCAGAAGAAGATGATGTAGAAGAAATCGTAAATGGGGGTGAGCTTGTTGAAGCAACTATTTCTTCTGTGGACGAACTTTGGACAGTTCACGTCAATTCAAATGATGGAAGCAAAGGAGTTTCTGTCAATTATTCAGATGGAAGCAAAGGAAGTAAAATTAGTACTCTTTCAAATGGTAGTATAGCAAATGGACACGCTTACTGTGCCAAAAGTAACTGATAGTACGGACATTTTGGTCTTTCTTTTCCTCTTGTTTTGAACTTCCGTAATCATTTATTTATCAGCATGGCATTTTTCTCTACAGACTTTCTCATTGAAGGATGTTACCATATTGTAATATAAATTCATGCGTCTGCTACGTTTCCAGGGGTTCTTCTTCTTTTAAGGTTGTGAATGTTGAAGCACAGAAGATCAGAAATTTTTAAGTAATAATATTTCCTACATGTAATGTTTTAAATATTGTTTAAATTTTAAAAATGTATGTTTGTTAGTGTTATCTTGATGGCTTTAAAGAAAATGAAGATTTAATATGTTGTTGTTTTTTTTTAAAAAAAATAGAAGGCTATAGTAATGATGATTATTAAAATTTCTTAATTTTTTTGTCTTTTATATTCTAATTAAAGAATTATAGTAATCAACTGTGTTAACTATTTCACAGATTTTCTTTACAATAGTTGGAAATTAAAAAAATAAACTGCTCTAAAAGCCAATTACTCTCTTAGATTTGTTTTAAATGACTGAGTGGGATATCAAAAAAGAAAATTGTTAGGTTCATTTTGTTGAATTAAAATTAGTATGAAACATCTGAATATTTATCAAAACTTCTTAAAGCACCACACAAAGAAAACTTAAAGCTATGTGCTTCAAGAAGAACGAATCATCCCTCATCAGGTAGTTATTAGTTTTAAATTTTTCGTGTATGGTGTTTTATTAAAGTTTTAAAAAATGCTCATTGTAGTTCAAAATCATCCTTTATTAACCTAATCAAATTTCACATTTAAAATTAATAAAATGCTACACTGAAAATTTTTTTTAATTAATTGCTGTTGATGCTTTCAGTTTACTTTTGTTTGTTAGTTAATATAAAAACTGCTTCTATTTTCCTTATGATGAAACAGCTATCATATATAAAGCCATCTTTTCTCTGACCTCTATTATATATTTGAACAAATCTCAGTGCACCTTCTTCCAAAGCAACTGCAGTGATATTTTTATAACTGTTTTGCTTTTTATTTGCTACAATGTAGTTGATCATAAATCTCATACAATTTAAACATTTCATATTAAGTGTTCTTTGTCGTATTCATTTTTTTAACGTTGTTGGTTTATTGTAAAATTGTATGTCCCAAATGTAACCTGTGAAGCATGTTTTCATAGAGTAATTTATTCTTCATGATTTATTATATTTTTTTAATCAAAATGTTACATTATTTTAAATTATGCTTAAAAGTTGTATTCAATCTGAGCAAATTGTGCATCATTTTACGTCTATATTTTTTATAGAAACCCAAAAACAAATGCTTTATCAATTTCGTTATTTTTACAATTATATTTTTGAAACCAGTAAACATGATATTTTATATTATTATAGAAAAAAAGATATAACCATTATGCTAAAAGAATAATTTAAGAGTTCGGCTGTTTGAAAACCAAAATTAAAAAGCAGCTAAACTGATAATAACTTGAATAAAAATTTAATATATATTTTTTTATTTTTCTCTGATAAAACAATGTTTTGATATATATATTTAAATGTATGAAGCCTTACATTCTTTGATTTTTCCAAAGGCTTACTAATTGAAGACGTTCGTAATTTAAAAAATAATTTCATAGAAAAGTAAATAAATAAATGCATATGAAGAATTTTTCAAATTAAACGGAGAGATAATAAAATTTAAATCAAACCTAATGCTGAACCAATTTAAAACAATTTTTTTTTATGCTGACTGTTGATATGAAGTCTTATCTTGTACTAAATACTAACTTAGTATGGTGAATTTTAATGATTAATTTATAGCTGAAATAAATTATTTATTTTTTTCATTATTTTTATGTTATTTTTATTAAATAAAATGAAACTTTTTTTTTTACAAGTAACTGTTGAAATGTTGGAAGATTCAACTTTAAATTTAATTGCTATATTTTTAGTCACAATCTGATATTAACCCACTGACGGTTCTGCACGTAAAAAGTCGTATTTTAACCTGCAGTCTTCTCCGCACAGCAAAACCGGTTTTCCCACGTTATTAGACAGAAAAGTGGTGTATTGGGGAGAAACATTTTACCAATTTCGCCCATTTGCTAAACCTCCAGTGGGTTAAACTAAACAAACTTTTTTTAAAAAAAATTTTATAGAAGAATCCATACTACCAAAACTGAGTCTGTCTACTCATTCTAAATAAAATTGCTTATAATAAAAATATAGAAAATTTGTTCTGAAAATAAAAATATTTTTTATGATTTTTATTCTAAAACACTCTAATAACTAAGATATTTTTATTATCAAATACAACAAATTTATTTTAAAAATAAAATGGAAAACAAAATTTCTTTTGAAAAACCAATTGAAATGTAAGAAAGAAAAAAGATTAAAACTCAGAAATTTACAAAAATAACACATAATGAGTGAAATGTTTTTATCATTTTGAAAATGAAGCAAACACTTTAAATTTATAGCCAAATTGGATAAAATATTATGGAATAATATTGGGTATACATGTTAAAAAGTTGCTTTTTTTTTGTTTACAAACATACATTTTTAATGTTTTTAAATTAACGTTTTTCTTGTTTTCTAAATTACATAAATCATTTTGTTGGAAATAAGCAAAGCTGAAAAGTTGTATCAATGGAACTTATTAATAGGATTCATGTGTAAATATTCTTTTTCAAAGAAGAAATTTTTTGTTGTTGTTGTTGCACTTGAAGACTTAATTTTATCTGTGATTTTTTTGCTCTAGAATTCCTATTCAGTATATGTCAAACATTATATGTGTTTCATGAACATATCTGCACTTATAAACAATAACATTTTCATTGTAAATGCCTATGAGTTAAAACATATCCATATTCTATTTTATGCTTTTGCTTCTTTTTTTTTTAATTTCAAATTCAAAATTAAATGCTACTTGTGATGATACTATGAAACAAAGAAATTCTGCTTAGCAAAAAGGGTTAAAAGATTATATGTGTTATAAATAATTATGTAAGTTCATTGATAAAATGAAAATGGCATGAAAGTATCTTAAATTTTTAAAACAAATCAACTTAATTATTGAAATTACAAGACATCATTAATCATATAAGACATAATTGTAAAAAAATTGCAGAAAAAATTTTGATCTTAGAAATTTCACAGTGCAGTTGAATTATTTATGAATATAATGAATTATGAAATTAGCACTGAAATTCATTTACTTTTTTCTTCCTTTCTAGTTTAAAATGGAAGAATTTTCTTCTAATTTCTTAATTATGCACTTTTATCAAGCTACAAGCATGATTACTTGACAAATTTTAAACATCTATTTAAAAAGTCATTCAAAATCCATTTAAAAAGATTTCTTTTATTTCGTTGCCATCAAACGATCCGAGATGGCTTAAATGTTTTGACATATGGTAAATTACATCAAAAAAAAATAATTAAAATTGATTTATCCTTACTTTACACTGCTATTAATAAATTAATGTTGCTGTTGCTTAATATAATTTTAACTTCAATAGAATTTTCAAATGTATTCTACAAAGCCTTTGAAGGTAATACAACCTTGAAAGTAAATGATTTAACTGTTAAAACAGTTGAAAACAAATTTAATAATTGATTAATTGTCTAGCAGCTAATCGTTTTCGATAATCAATAACAGTTACCGCATATTCTGGTGTATAAGTCAACCCCCTATTTTCAAAAGCAAATTTCTGGTATGTCGTGTGCATAAGCAGAGTGCTGAAAAAATTAAATACGAAAATTTTTAAAATTGAAACATTTAAAAAAATTATTAAGTATACTAAATTTTCTCTAGTTAAAATAATGATAAGTTCCGGAATAAATTATCTTTACTTTCTTTTATTCTTATTTATCATAACCTAATTTAAAGTATTGCACATTTGAGAAGGGTAAATTGATACAAAATTATTCACATCTATATCATTGTTTATAATGCACCGATATTCCACGGTCAACGAATGTACAGCTTTATTACTAGTGTATAAATCAAGCCCCTGCTTTTAATAGAATTTTAGAGGTTTGAAAAAAATACTTATACACCGGCCATATACGGTATTTGTATTTTCAATTAAACATAGGCCTTCATGTACATGCTCAATAAATACAACTACCAATCATTGATTTGAAGTGAGTAAGGACTTTTAATATGAATCACATTTACAGTTTATATGCAACATTTAATTTGTAAATAGTACTTTGAAAAAATATTACTTGTAGTAGAAAATAGAATTTTCCAATGAAACTATTTTTCACATGCATCATTTTATAAATATAAAGCAGAAAATTGTTAACTTTCATATCTTATAATTTTGCTAATCTCCCATGTATAATTTGAATTTAAAATTATATTTTTTTCAGTAATATTTGTCAATGTGTGTAATTTGAAAAAGAAATCAATTTTGTAAAGAGAACTTTCTTGGTACAATCATACATATTGGAATTCATTATTAAATCCCATTTTTATGTATGTATGTATAATAAATTCGGTTTTTATTATACATACATAATATTGAATTTAATGAATATAAATATACTTAAAATACATTTATGAAAATGAAACTTGGGGCCATATAAACCACACTTTCACCAAAAGAGACATTTTTAAATCAAAACATTCTTCAGCATTTTTTCTAGATAGGTACTTTATAAGTTTTTAGAATTTCTAATGCATAACAGCACAGAAACATTGTATTACCTACAGAAAAGTAATGTTGTTTTTTTCACTAAAAATGCTCTCTCGAACAATTTGAAAATGTGGTGTATTATTTCATTGCACCAAGCTTTTTCTATTCGGACTTTATTTTTAAAATAAAACTATTTTTATTTCAAATTATATTTTTCAAAATGTACTAATTGTTTTGTGGTAAATTTTTATTTTTTAAATTTAGTTTTAATGCTGCAGATTATTCTAATCTTTTTATGATTTCTTACGTTATTTACATAATTGTATACAAATCATTCTTGTATTGAAATTTGCTAGCGGGTCTGGTTGTCGTTTGTTATTTTAATTTATTTAATATTTCTCTCAAAAAGTATTCTTTACCTTAAAAAAAAATTTTGCTAATTCATTGTTGCTGTGAAGTGCCAATTTCTGTCATTGTATTCATTATCCATTTTTTGTTTACATAAAGTTTAAATGCACTATTTGTATTTCTATGAGTCATTATTCAAACAATACACAGTCAGAATATTTAATGTAAGAAGCTTCCTTTAAAGTAAATTTGGATTAAAAATTTAAATTTCTTGAGGGTGTGCATTTTATTTTAAATTTTTACCATATTAAATTAATCCTTAAAAGAACCCCATTGCCCAGTTGAGCTTTATTATATTGAATTGGGCCTGCATCTTGTGATTAATGCTGGGATATAGAAATCATAATATAATATCTCCTAAAAAAAGGCCTCGGCTCGGGTTACCAAAAAATATGATCCTTTAGTCGTTCAAACGGAATGATATTTTTCGCATTCCCTCCACTGTGCAGTTTATGTTTGTTATGTTGGACTACTAAATTGATCTGTGCTGAGGCCTTCTCTCTTCTTGGAGGTGTTGGTTAAACACCCTTACCTCGTTGTAAATGGAAAAAAGTTGAACGACCTTACAGGTAGTGTTTTCGTGGGAATGGGTAAATAAAGGTTAACTTGCATTTAGATATAAGAGGTATTGTTTTTTTGAACCTGATTTTCATGAAACCAATCCCATGACAAGATGATAGGACTAAAAGTTATACGAATTTTACAAATAAAAAACACACTTTAATGCTTATACATATTTATGCATTAGCTGTCCTATTCAACAAATGCAGTAGTGTTTCCAATATATTTTTGTCTTTTACGCTCAATCAAATGAGACCAAACATGACTAAATGGAACTATTATTTCAGAAATTCCAATGGTTATAATTTCTAAACTATTCATTTGATCGACTCAGTATTTATCTCATTCAATTTAATTTTTTAAAAAAAACCCACACACAGAAAATATACTCTAGATAGCTATGGGACAGCAATATGGGCAAACAAATAAAAATGTGGTGGAAATTTAAATTTCTGAATCAGATTTTTTTTCTCATTTCACTCTAGTTCTAAAGAGTGTAGAGTAGACTATATAAATTAATTTTTAATCCCTGAAAGGTAATGTTATTGTGCAGAATGTTATTTTAATTCATTTCAAAACAGGGAACACTTATTAGATAAAGTATGTTACTCTAAAAAAATTTCTGGCAGGTCTTTTAAAGGCTTGCCAACATCCTGAGAAAAAAATTTTTTAAAAAAAAGAGAGTTGTAAAGATTTTAAAAGGATACTTGAAAACTCACTGCTTTACCTTTTCGATCTTAGAAATGAATTTAATATTTTAAACTGTAAAGGTAAAGGAATGAGTTTTTAAATGTCCCATTTACAACCAGATATTTCAAAGGCACAGGTAAGCATACAATCGCACTAACATAAAAAATAGGTAAAATAAATTACATTAGATTAAAAAAAATTTTATTTTATACTACAAATCCTAGTAAATCTAATGATTTTGAAAGCCTAAGAATTAACTTTCAAATATTTTTCTTGGTTAATGTTTAACATTATACATGAATAATAATATTTTATAATCTACCTTTATTTAGTATACTTTAAAACATTGACTAACTGAATAATTTAATTGAAATACAATGGATAAGGTAAACAATAATGTCATTTAATACAGGAAAAATGTCATTTTGTTAAATTTTTTGGGACACTAAAATCAGGGTTGTCGGAGAAAAAAAGGGAACAAAATAGTTGCGGAAACCTATGAAAATAGTTGCCTAAATAAGAACAAAAATATGACTAAAATTTTATCAAATGACTTAATTGTCATATACCATGATCCATTTAGTCATGTTACTGGCAAATATGAAAATTTTTATATAAACATTAGTGTTCTAGCACTAAATTTTTATAACAAAGCAAAATTAGTATATTTGCAGAAAATTAAATACTTTTAACTACTAGAAATCATTAAAAAAAAACATACTTTTCCTAAAAAATCTTCAGTTTAACTAATAATTGATTTAGCAAATATATATATACATACATATATTGTGAAAAGTGATGATTCAAATTCGAAATTCACGCATTGTAATATCGTATTAAAAATTAGGTTTTCTAAAACATGCAGAATTTCATAGTAATAACCGTTGAAAAGGCGATTGAGAAACAAAATAGATTTAAAAATGGATTCTGTTCAAACTGAGCACATTTAAAAGCGATGACTCAAATTTGCAATTCAAATTTTTTTATTTTGCATTCAGAAGAAGCTGCCGCAGGTTGTCGAACCAATTTATGATTTTTTAAAAAAAATAACATAGGAGCACAGAAAAGTCTCCTTTTCCTGAAAATAGTTGCTTTTTCAGGTAAAAATAGTTGCCATAGTCGCCTGAGGTCAAAAATAGTCGCCTGTGACAACCCTGTAAAATGATTAAACCAAATAACAAATAAAATTATAATTTAAATTTGGGTGGCAATAAAATAATAAGTGAGATTTGAATCCCACAAAATCAAAAACTTTCTGAAATAGAGAATAAAAATGTAATGATTTTTGCAATCGCAATTCTTAATACTTTAAAGGTAGACATGAATCTCCAAAAGAAAAAGAACATTTGCTTTGTTTAATAAGAAAGAAATAAAATCGCTTTTATGAATTGACAATAGGAAAAAAAATTTGCTGATATGATTAATCGCTTCTAATTCACACTTGGTGACCATGTCATCAGATTGAATAAGGCAACCCTGCAGGCACTTTTAATAGATTTTATTTTTTCAAAACACTTATAAAGAATTAAATCTTCCATTTGAGTAATATTCTTGCACTTATAATACTATAATATGTATTGAAGCCAAGTAATTTCTATTTCATAGTTAAATGTTAGGTGTAATAAGTAGTAGCATATTAGTCAAAATTAGATGTACTTAATCCATGCACAAAGCTGATCAAAAAGTAGTTTAGATTCAAATATACGAAAAGAAAAGGCGACTAAGTCTTATTTACTCCAGGTTCATGGGACCATTATTATATTAACCTACATAAAATAGAAAATGATTTTAAAGAATCAAATCGAAAAAAAAAAAATTTCCCTTCCTGAAAGAAGAGCTTTCAAGTCCACATGTTTGATGATCATAATTGACATTGATTTTAGTAAGAGAAAATGATTTCTGAAATACTAACCACAGATTTCTTAACACAGAAAAAAATACGAAAATTAATTTTAAAGCTTTTGAATTTGAAATATATGACATTTTGATTTTTCAAAAAAATTTATATGTTAAGTACTAGTATGAACTTTTCAGCTGAATCATAACACTACTACTTATTCAGGGTGGCCACTCAAATCACATTTCAAATTTCCCTGATTTTTCCAGGTAAAAATTTCCAGGTCTGTATTTTTTTTCTTCTTTCTTACAAAGTGTAGGATATGTATAAGAAAAGTGTGAATATTATAAAATATTTTATTTAAAATGTTACTTTTTTAACACGTTATCTTGAAAAAGTAATTTATTTTGACAATTTGGCAAGTTTTTATTTTTTAATGTTTTGGTACAACATTAATTTTTAAAAAATTAAGACACGTGGAAAAAATAATATGTTTACCTTGTAGAATATAGTGTTTTAATTGAATAGAATTTTTTCAATGTGTTAATTTTAGTAGTTTTTGCTTAAAGTGTATCTATCAAATGGCAAAAACAGAATGACCAATAAAACCTTGGATAAGTATTGTTTGATTTATTTTCATTAAGCAAAAGAAAATCGTTTCGAGTGATTATATATCAATAAATTTTTATAATTACAGTGGCTCACAAAAAGTGTTCATTCACTTATAACTTTTATTGAAATAGGAAATAAAAATTCATTAATTAAAATTAATATTTCAGAATGAGTATTTGATAATAAGATGTATAATCCATTATTAGCAAAACTACATGGAATATTTAGTTCAATATTTAGTATAACAAAGCAAAAGTTAAGATCAATAATCAAATAGTAACGAAAGATTTACCCCACGAAAGTCATCATAAAAGTTTTCGGATTTTAGAATTAAAATTATCGTCAACTGCTTTAATTTTTTTATTTAATTATTTTTCATTTATATTTTTATTTATTTATTAGCATTTTAATACCAAACTTTTGATAGCAAAATTATATTTTAACTTTTGCTTGCTAATTCCGTAATATTTTCTTTCATCATTTAAAAACGGATCGTGGTTGTAATAAAACAATAGATCAAATTTGAAAGTTGATTATTTGTCATCATACAAGGTAAATCAGTAATGAATATATCAAAATTAGTTTATTGTGTGCTATTGCACTGTAATATGTGATAAAATGCTTAAAAGAAGGACTTCATATCAAAGATTAAAATTTGTGGAAAAATTCATAAATTCACAATTGAGTGTAGTAAAATTTCTGTAAAATTTAATAAAAAATATTCTGCTCGAATTTCACCCGCGAAAAAAAAAACTAGTTACATTTATTTACAAACTTTTGAAAACTATTGCAGATGTGAAAGGAAACTCTATTAAATGTTAATTTAATGAAAATTAGAATATTTACTAATAGGCGGATTTTTTTTTTTTTTTTTGAAAGTGTTAAGATGACTTTTGTGGGATAAAGTTTTTGTTACTTTTTGAAGATATATTTCTTTAAAATAAACTTTTGCTTTGTTTTTAAAATATTCCATACAGTTTTGTTAAAAATCGAATTTATTTTTTATTAGTAAATATCCATTCTGAAATATTCATTTTAATTAATGGATAGCCTTATTTCATTAAAAGTCATAAGTGTACCATCACTTTTGTGAGTCACTGTATTTACATTTCAATATAAAGCTGTACTATATACTGTATCATACAGTAATTCATCTTAACAGTGCTTTTTATAAAATTCATTGATCATATTTTTTTAAACCAATATCTCAAGTCATTTTTTAAAGTAATGTTGCTGTGAATTAGCATTATTTTAAAAGATTCAGTAAATAAAATAAAATGTCACAAATGCAAAATTTTGTTGTATACTCTATAGAAAAAAAAAAAGATAAAATTCATTAAATGTTATACTTTTTTTTTCTTATTTGAAATAAAAATATTTAAAGAATTCCAGTCTAAACAAATGGGCTTTTAGGTTAGCAAAGGTAATTGTTTTTGTTTTAACAACTAGAATCTTGCACAGTGAAAACTAAAAGAACAGGTTTCGTCTTCCTTCTTCCTACTAAACACACATGAACAACAAAAAAAACTTTTATCTTACGTTTATACATCATTTAATATGCTTCCTATACATTCCTTAGTCTTTGTCAGGTTTTTAGGGTAATAGGAGGAATAGTTTTGGAAATATCATCTCTGGAATGCAAGCAACATTTACGTTCGATATTGTGATAACTATACAATTCGAATTTTGAATCAAAAACCAAATATTTACCACCAAAACAGTAACATTAAATATTAATATATAGTTAGTTCTTAAAAAAAACTTTTTTTAAAAATTGAAATCTGTTATAAAAGGTAAAATAAAATGAAGAAAAATAGTAGTAATGCAACAATTTGTAAACAAATATAGCTGTTAGCGATTGTAAACAAAAATTTGTGATTGGTTGGTTTGCTGAGAAAAAATAATTCACAGATTTCTTTAAATGGGAGCACAAAAGCTTTCAGAAAAAGAGTGCAATATAAAATCTATTATTATTATATTATAACCGACTAATTTTTGGAGAATATTATAAGCTAAAAATACAAAAAAAATTTAATCTTTTTGTCAAAATAGAGAAAAATTACCACTGAAGCATCAGAACAAACTTGAACTATAAATGAATTTAGCCCACGGACAGAAATTAAAAACAGAAGCAAATATCCTAACCCCTTCTTCCACCTCCACCACAATCTTTGCCTTTCCTAAATTGCAGTATCCATAGAGGTCAAAGGTTTCTACATTCGTTTAGTAACCATGGGACAATTATTCGAATGGAATATACGTCATGGAATATTATGTGACATTCTAGTTGAACATGGTTATAATGGAGCAAATTTTGATGCAAGCAAAGTATCGTTAATTTGATAATATTTCAACTGTTTGGTCTAAGTTCATTCAGTCTAAGTTAACATTTCAGTTTAAAAAAAGTGGATATAATGGATAAAATAATATAAATTAAGAAAATAATTTAAAGTAGTGAAATTGAAAAAATATCAAAGAAAAAAATTCCAGATTTTCTTTAAAATTCCCTGATTTTTATCCAATATTTCCTGATTTTTCCAGTATAAGAAAAATTCCCTCATAATTACAGGTTTTCAAGGTGGGTGGCTACGCTGTTATTCTTTAAGTTTAGGTTGGCTAATAAAAGGTCAAGAAACCAATTAGACTCAAGTCGTACCATCATCAGATAAAATATTTTTTTCAGTCTCAACAGATTTAAAATACTCATTAACTGTAAATGCTAACAAGATAAGATTTGAATTACATTTTATAATAAAAAACTAACATTGAAAAGAACTACTGTTTTAAAATTTCACTGGAAACTATACTCGGTAAAGAGAGCTGAGCAAGAAGAATAAATAAAAGGATATCAGCTTTGAGCCTGAATCATTGTTTATTGGATAATCCAAGAGCGTCTGGTCTTTTGCTAACTTGGTTTAAAACATAATAAATAAAATCCCATAAAATTTATTTTATTAAATTTAAAAACTTAAACTTAATACAGTAAAACCTTCTTTAACACCCATCTCTAAACTACGGCAACCTCCAAAGAACAGTTATATATATGTTTTTTATATTAGCGCAAAACCTCTAAACAGCTATTTCCGTATAATGGCCACCAGTTGCATGCTTGACTTTAACTTCAAAGTCTATTTTAGTCAACTTTTTTCATTCATTGATCTCTGGCTTGCAATAATTTTATTTGATCGTTACAAAATGTATTATCCCTTGATGATTATCACATTTCAGTTATTGTAAAAGAACATTTTTCTCGCAGAAGTCGATAAGAGGACCAATTCGACAGCTTTATTCCACCTACTAGAGATAACGTGTGTGTTTTTTTTTTTATTGGGTGTCTGCAAGAATTAAATTAATCTTGTTCCAACATTCACAATGGATTGAAATTCCTGGTGCTTCATCGGTAAACTTTAGTTTTAAACGACTCAGTGAAATTATTCACACATGCAACTTGTGTGTACACCTAAACAATATTTGTTGACAGATTTCTCTTTTTTCTTTCTTTAAAATTTGGACACTGGTAGATATGTTTGAAGAAGAATTTTTTTAAATGAATAATTGTGTTCGAAATACAAGTGAGAACTGCAAGAAAAAATTCCTGACATAAACATATAAAACCAAAGATATCGAGGATAGTAAAAAAGAAATAAGCTACACCAAATGACTGAGGAAACATGCAAATATAAAATAAAAAGTAATCACTATTGGATCAATATTTAAGTGGATGAAATCTGCGGTTTGAGATTTTTACATTGGATCATTATTTAATTTAAGCGAATTAAATCTGTTTTTTATTTGCTTTCATTTTAAATATTTTAAACAATAAATTCATTATATAACTTTTTAATTATTACTGATAAGGAAATAATAATCAATACAGAAAGGAATTAAGTATTCAATTTTACTATATGAATTGAAATTTTAAATGTACATCCTTGTAAGGACTTAAATGGTCGACTTCATTAATTTTTAGAATAAGCTGTATGATTTGCTCTTTAAAAATAGTGATCTAAATTTTTTTTAAGCTTGCAACAACAAACATAACAAAGAATAATTTTCTTTAACCTCAAGAAAAAAAAGTAACAATTTGGTTCAGTTTTTAAGTCTTTAAAGTCATAAAAATTTTGAATTAAAGAGAAAATGCTAAGTACAAAATATAAATTTTCTTAACATTTATATTTTTTACTTGTATTCCTAAAATTATATTTCCAAAAATTTTCTCCTTGTTTATGAATTCTAATAGCATGTTTTTTCACTAAAAGTCTTTATACAAATTAAATTTAATACTATATGTTCAATGACTGAACTCAAAAAACCTAGATTTATAAAGACTCAGTCTGAAACTAATGGTAGAGCTTTTAAATTTATTACAGACTTACAGTATAAGCACATTTGCAGAAAGATTTAATATAATGAATGAATTACATTATATCATTCTACATTAAGCTTTGAAAGTCATTAATATATAACTTTAACATGCCATTTTCAAAGAACTTGTTTGAAAAGCATGAATTTTATTTTCCAATTTAAGTAGCTGTATATACTTCTAACATTAAATGATAAGTCTAGGAAGAACTAATCATCTCTACTCACTCCAAGTTCTTCTTCCTTTTTTCGTATTTTATCATCTATATTTATAAAATACTTCAATTTGCATAAAGATTCCCTAGCTTTGTCAATATTTTTCTCTTTAAATGCTAAAGAAACATCAGAAAAAAGCAATTGTAACTTAGCATCATTTACATGACGTATAGATTCTAAAGTGTTAGCTGCTTCACAGTCTGCAATGGTTTCATTAACTTCCATAACATTGGCTAGAAATTCGGAAGGCAATTGAATTTCATCTTCAACTAAAGGCTTACGATGCAGTTCAAGCAAATAGAGGCCTCTATCAATTGGACGGAGCAATGTTTGGTATGCCTTGTTGACTAGAGCTGACTGTTCTGCAGAATACTCCTTTTCTTTCTGAAAAACAAACAATGTAAAATTTATTAATAAAAACTGTTAAAAGCATTACTTTATGTTCTTCAGTAAAAAAAAAGCACCACAAGAAGAGACATTGGTTGTCCAAGGGCGTCTTGGATTGAACGGCTCTACAATTTTTAGAATAACAACATATGGTAGTTTGGATCAAAAACTTAATAAATTGCATCACAATATTTATTCAGAATTTAAAATCTAACTATATATCCCAATATCTAAAAATTGGTTCCTGTATTCATATTTTAAGTTTCTAAAAGTTAATAAAAATTGGAGTAGGTGTAAATGGATGGTGTTTTCAATATAAATGTAAACAACAGCAATCTCAAGCTTTTGACCTGCTCTACTTTCAGTTTCAAAGTATACTGCTGCTTACTACAGCTTATTCTGAGAGACGATATATTCACACAAATAATTTTGTTTTCAATAAAAGAAATAAATTATATTCTTTTTGTACTCAAATTTGCTATATTTCATAAGATGTTAAGTACTTCTGGTGAGTTTGAAGTGAAAATTTGTTTTCGTTACTTACAGATGTATTGTTAAAATAGGCAATATGACTGTTAGATTTATATAGAGCTCGCCTTTTTGGCCTCTTTATATTCCATATAATTACCGTTTGTTCATGTTGCGAGTGGTGCACCACCTTACGTAAATGTTAGCGAATTTGTAAAAGTTCATTTTACAAATTATCATTTAATTAAATTTGGATGGTGGTACATGGTTGAGAAGGTAAGAAGTGTTTTATAAAGATTCCTTTTTTCAAATGACGATTCTGATAAGGATTTTTTTTAAACACAAATAATAATTCAGGTAACAAATACACGTATACAAAAAATATTACTTAAGAAAGTCTAAAAACACAATGATCTGTTGTGAGCCAAATGGCTTCAAAAAACACCGGAAACAGTAACCCGGAAGTATAGGGAATTGAAAGCTTGCAGTGCACCCAAGTGTAGAAAACACCATCCATAGCAAAAACAATTATTTTAACAAAAATTAATAAATCTGCCAAATTTTTTTATGAGTTGAATTACACGAATCGTGATGACTCAGGGGATAGAGCGTTCGCTTACCAATGAGGTGAACCGGGTTTGAATCACAGAGATGACTGGTCAATACGAATTCTGCACTCGGCTTGCACCGACCACAGTGCTGAGGCCAAATATATATTCAGTGGTAAACGGATCATGGCTTAGAGTCTACTTGCAGTTAGGCTATTCGTAGGAGGTGTTTGTGGTTACATCAAAAAATCCTCCACAAAGGCGAAATTTCTTCGACTACTTGATCCAAAAGTTCCCTTGTCCTCTGATGGGTTAGAAATTACAAGCCTAGGGATTGTGTTCAAAATTACAAGGCTACGGAGTTAAACATTAGATATCGTAAATACAAAAAAATTTACAACGAAATTATTAAAAATTTACAACTAAGAGATTTATTAATGATGAAATTACTGCAAGTTTCCAAATTTACTTCTTAATAAGGATAAACACTGACCAAAATAAAGGATAAATAAGGATTGCATTGCACCTACTACCTTTGCCAGGACTCTTTTTATTTTTAACTAACAAAAATGTTTAAAAAATGTGTTGTGGCTTGCCCAGCAGTCGAGCTATGAGAGGGGAGATTTCGTATCATGATCTTTGGCAGAATAATCACCTAGTCTTGGAAACTTCCGGGCAGTGGCCAGCGAGAAACTAAAAAATTAAAAAAAACATCACAGAAAGTGACTAACTCTAAAGGAATAACTCGTAGCCACCCCCGAGCAAACATCTACATGTTTTTTTGTTTGTTTTTTTAATTTGCAAGTTTAAAATCCATTTGGCACCTTGGTAATTGTAGTTGCCGCGACAGATCACGACACGGAAATATCCCCGCGGACATTTTTTTATTATAACGACATTGTTTAATGTATTAAGTTAAAATAAACAGCGAGTGAATTTGGGAAAAACATAGTTATAGATGCTATGTCCGCCAGGAGAAACATAATAAATAACAGATTTGGGGATTTTGCGAATGCATTCTTAAAATTCCATTATTAAAAAATAAATCAGGACTTACATCTGATCTAGTAGCAAACTTATCGGGATGAAGAAGCGTTTGCAATCTTCGAAATTTAATACCCAGATTCCTAACATCTACATCAAATTGAGGAATTTCTTTAAATATTTCAAAATGGTTCAGCTGTTTGGGTTCTTGAACAGTTTCACATGCCATACATACTAAGTCACGCTCAGCAACAATTGCATTACATTGCCAGCACCTATTTGTCGATAGGCTAAATAAACGGATAATCTGTACATCGCGCTGATGCAAACATAGGGGAGAGAATTTAAAAATTCTTGTATTGAAAATCAGTTTCTTAAAATCATTAGAATCATAAGCGATTCGGGGTTTTGAGGATCTATAGAATTTAAAATCAACTGATCGTCTTAACAAATGCTGTACTTTCATTACTAAAAACTTATTTCCCCATTTTTGAAAAACAGTATTCATTTCAATAACTCACACAATTCAATATATATATTTTTGCTATAAAAACCTTTCAATAATATATAAAGGTATTGATTGAAAAATAAGAAAAACGTGCTTGTATTTCAATAATATATAATGATATTGCTCAAATTTACATTATTTAAATAAGTTTCGATATCGGTCTAGTCAATAATAAATATAAACAGTCGCAACCACGCCTCTTTCTTTAATGCCGCAAGAGTGGTCACAGTTTAAAGTTATTGAAGATATTTATTTTTAAAATTTTAATTTAAAAAAGCTCTATATTTCAGCGTAATATCAAATAATAGTTTGAATTTTTTTTAAGTGCAAATTTATTTTTTGATTAAATTATGAAAATCAATATATAAGAGAAGTTATTTTTATGAAAATCACTGTATCCGCAATTACTGCCAAATCTACTTAAAAGATTTTTCATAAAAAAGATTGTAAATACTGCACTAAAACTTTTGAACGAGTTGCAATTCGTAAAATATTAAATCAGTATCGGTAATCACTTAATAGAGAACGAATGAGATAAACTCTAAAATTGAAAAATTTTGCACAATTGACTTCATTGATTGCTTAGAAACACCCAATTTTTGTTTACTGTCAATTGATGGGTCGAGAATGGTATTTAAAATTTTTTAATTTTCTCTTATTAATTATGGCTGTTTTAATTTTTTCTCGTATTTTAATTATGTATGTTTTTTTTCATATGCAGGTTATAGTTCATTAATGCTCTGTACTTCTTTTATAAATAAAAGTCATAGGAGTTACACATTACTATGAAATGCATATCATTATTATTTATAATTTTTATTGTACTTTTTCAGTCAGCGCTCTTTAACTTCCAAAGCTTATTGACTGTTGTCTTATTGCTCATTTGCACCTGTGCATATGTTAGGTCCCTGGCTCCTAGTCTACTCGATCGAAATAAAGAAGGGTCAGTAGTTTGTTTACAACCCATTTCATTTTTCACTTGTAATTTACACTGGTTTTTTTTCTTATTGTTATTGAAATTATTCAAAATTTTAATTTGCATTTATGTGATTGATACAAATTTATATGAATATATACCTTTCTATATATTATGACAATTCAATGGTTACTCTTTTTACATATATTGTATTGTTGCACATTGATTAGCTTTTACTTCTGAGCTTTTTAATTTAAATTGAACAATTTGTATGCAGAATAACAAAGAAGAATGTTTACTTTTTGCATTTCTACAAGAAAAACTTCTTAAATTTTAATCGTTTTATAAAATGGTGAATTTAAAATATGGTTACTCTTGTTACCTTAAATAGGATATGAGACATTTGCATTAATGATTATATTATCTAAATTTTGTAATAAAATATTCTTTTCTTAAATAATGAAAGGAGGGTCAACTTATTGAATGAAAGCCATAAAAAGCTATAAATACATACATCATATTCATTATGAGGATATAATTTTGTTATTCTTGTTACAAAAAGCTGGTAACTTATGTTACATTCCATTTCAAATATTTAATGAACAAGAAATTTACAATACACATTATGAATTTAATAAAGTCTATATTTCTGTATTTATTTAATTTCTTTAAAACAAAATAGATTTTTAGAAATAATAACATTGATTCTTTTACAATTTTTTTTAAATAAAATATTTGTACTCAATTTTTTAGGCTATTTTTAGTTTTGCTTGCAGGAATCATTACATTTATGCAGGTATAAAATTATAAAAAAGTTATGTGCTTACAATTTAATGTTGATGATTAAAGTAGATTTCGTTTAAATTTTGTATTTTGCCATGCAAAATTACTTTTTTTAAAGTAGAGTGAAACTTTTTATACTTTGCAATTAAAAAAATTTTCCCACCATTATTAAATAAAATAGTAATTAATTGCTAGATATATATTTTAGAATGGAATTATCGTTAGATAAGTTCATAATTGTATTATTGTTTTCTGTAAGAAAATATGTTCAAAAGCAAAAATAAAAACATTAATTTTGAAGAAACTGTTTTCCTATTTCTAAAAGCTGTTAAGATACTTGTTTACTAATTCTTATAAAATACTTTATTTAACATGACACTTTTTATATTTTTATTTATTTATTTTTTTGTGCACTTTTGATAAAAATTTACAGATTGTGATTTTTAATTTTTTCTGGGATTGAGAAGATTTTACTGTGATGATTAGGACTTTTGTGAAATTACTGACTTTACTGCAACCATTTTTGTGAAGATATACCATTTTTCCTGGTCAATTTTTGAGAAAGTAACCAATAAGTGATAGAAAAACTCACCAGTATAGGTCTTGATATCTAATTAAAAATGTGATAAAAATTTTAACTTTATAAAAATACTTTGGTTTAAAGTCATGTTTAATAAACTTTTTTTATCAAATTTGTTAAGCTTGTTCGAACTACTATCTCCTTCACTTGTTAATTTATATGTTATTCCATAATTGCATTAAAAAGTAGTTTAAAAGTTTTCCTATTTAAATTGTTATGCATAGAAAATTAATAATTAATTCAAAATCTTTGATTTATTGTTGAATATTAATAACAAAAACAACTTTCTGATATTTGAACAAATTGCATTGAAAATTTATAACTAAATCAAAATCTTTGTTTTATTGTTAAATGTTAATAACAAAAGCAAGTCACTGTTTATAGTTGAACAAATTGCATTTACAAAATTGTATGAAACTCTAAATGCCAAATTAATTTAGTGTCACTCATATTTTTTCTTAATAAATAAAAAATCTTAAAACTTAAATTTTGTTGAATGATTGATTTGTTGTTTGCTTGATTTCGATTATATGTTTATATTTAAAAGGTTTTATATTAACTTGAATTTTTGTTTATAGATTTCTTGGCATATTTTGGAAATGTGCGAGGATAGGTATGTTTTTAGCCTAATATCTTAGTTTCATTGTTAATATATTTTGTAAATATGCTAATTATATGGAATCATATGGAACTGATTTTTTATCGACCTTCACCTGATGGTTGTCGATTTTTCTCTTGCTGACCACTTTTTTTATTGACACTGCTTTCATTACATGCCGAAAATAGAATGAAATATTACAACCCAATTAAATTCAAAGTTCAATTTTTTAAATGCGCAAAACGTGCATTTCACAAGTAAAAAAATTAACTCACCTATATAACAAGTTTTACCAGTGTGCTGCAAATTTCATGCAAATATAGCAATATACCTGCACAAAACTTTTCTTTTACAATACCTAGCATGTTTTGTTATCATTCTGTTGCAAGTCTTATAAAAACATAGCAATATATTTACAAAACTATTATTTTTCAACACTAAATTTAGAAAGTCAGAAATAAGCATATTATAAAAGAAGATACTATATTAAAGAAGATAATATATTAAAATTACTCACTTATAAGACGTGTATCCTATTTCTTACCTTCAAAATTCCTTAAAATTATACAGAAAGTATGTGTCTATTTAAATTCAATATAATAAAAGTCTTGAAATAAATTTTCATTCGAACCATTCAGAGGCAAAAAGAGATAATCTTTATGCATGGTTTAAGCAGTTATGTTATTTCAAAATTGTTGTTTTAAACAATTTCTCAGGAAAATAAAAATTCATTGCATATTTGTGTTTTACTTAACACAACAATTATGATTGAAAGAATTACATAATTTTGATTTTAAATTCTGACAAAACTTTATAAAATTATTGTAGTATTTATAATTTAATATTAAGTATTGTTAACACCAGTAAATGTGGTACCCATTTTGAAAGCAACTTATGTATGCTTAAATTTTCATGTAAAAATTGCAAACACATTACTTTCTGATGTCTTCAAGGTGCCAGCTATCTCACACAATTTCACTTTATGGTCTATAAAATTATTTTATGTCTTCTGAAAATGCTGCTGATTTTGGACGACCAGATCGCTTCATTGGAGATTTTACGACCATGTTTAAATTCAGCATACCAGTCAATAATAGTTGATTTCAATGGTGCTGAGTTTTCATGACACTTATAAATCCAGTGTTTAGCCACAACAATACTTCTCCCCATAGAAAAAAATCAACACACATTTTTTTTGTCATCCATTGTTTTAAAAATTACAAAACTAGGGTCACTGAAATCACTTAAACCCTCTAAATTAATTATCAGAATGTCATGAAATTTTGATATGTACTGTTTGAAGGTTGCTAATATCCTGAAATCATATGGTTCTGGCAATGGTGTGCCATCTATGTGTCTTTGACTTATTGAGTGATGTTTTATAATCAAAATGAGACGTAAGCATAATTTTATCATAACATTTTGAGGAATGAATAGCATTTTTTATTTGGAAAATAAAATCTCAAGATTTCTATAAATATTTCAAGTGTATGTGTGTCAAGATTTCTTTTTATATTTTGTTCTACAGTGGACTGATCGTTAAGACATTGTTCCTATTACATCACTTACAGCGGGCAGTGAATACGTACTATTTTGGAAGTTTGTTATTACTTTTATAAGCCTGCGATGAGACAGAGGGTGTGTGGTGGTGTTATTCCTCGTTAAATTCTGCTATGAAATGATAATTGCTCCTACTAGATTTGGCATGCATGTTTTTGGGCTGCATAACCGGGAAAGCCAGCCCATCTGCAGAGGATCAAAACTGGGATGGCATATCTCAAGATCATTCTCTTTTGCCAAATCGTCATAGCCCATTGTGCAGCTCTGGTGGAATGTAAATAAAGTACTGTTACTACTACTCTATGCATATTTCAAAAATACAGTTGAACCTGTTTATCTCGAAAACCTCTTTATCTCGAAATTTCTAAATTTCCCTACATTTACTGTCTAAAATCAATGTATTTTCCATGTTTATGTCGAATTTTTTTTCTTCAAAACCTCCGTTTCTCGTTCTCGAATTTCTAATAATAGAGCACAAATGTCAAAACTTTCTTTATCAGTAGAACTCCTAGACAGAGATAAATTCCGTGAATGCACAGGAAGTAGGGATGAACAGGTAGGGGGTGTTTCTTGGAATTTCAATTACTATCCCTGCACTTCCTTAACTAGAAAAGAATACAATGATTCTGGCAGTAAGTGAGGGGTTAATGAATAGTGATCATCCGGGGTTAGCTTTTCAGCATAGATAAGAAAGCTATAGAAAACAGTTGGTATGCAAGCTTGTAGATGCCATCGATGAAACAAGTTAGACACTATCAGAATTGCTGTTTTGCCTGGAGAAATGTGTCTCTAAAAACTATCCAAAAGGGTTTTAAGAATAGCTGTGAAGATGATGAATAAGAGGATGAAGGCATCGGTATAAAGAAGAAGAAAATGTTAACGCTGAAAATGCAGTGCCAGATTTTCCAGAATGGAATGCAATAAAATCTGGATTAGTTGTTGACATTAATTTTGATGATTTTTACAAGTGGACAACTGCCTGGCAACATGCGGAACATTGGCAGTTGCGGAAATCATAGATAATGTCAAAGGAATATCAGATGAAGAGGAAGAAACTGAAAATCATATTGATGATTCAAAAGTGAATGTAAAAGAAGTAGAAAAAAATGTAGAATTCTTATAAACTACTCTTGAATTCCAGGAAAATGTTAGCTATGAGGAATTTGCGATCTTTCTAACCTCAAAAGAATAATCGGAACAAGTAAGGTTATACATCAAAAATCTTCGAAAAATTATTATGCTAAAAAACTGTTATGTAAATAGATGTATGTGGTATAATTAATTTAAATAAATGTCTATATTTTTCTACTAAAAACAATTAAAACACTTTTAATAGAATTTCTTAATTAAAATAAATTTTTTAAAGTACCTGTATAACTCGAAACCTCTTTATCTCGAATTTTTCGCCTTTCCCGTGAGATTCGAGATAAACAGGTTCGACTGTAGTTGACTGATTTAAACGAAGTTTGCTATGAAAATAAATTTTATATGGATCCATATTTTAAGGCTATTGCTCAGCAAAGAATATTCACTTTCGCCTTTAGCTTTTAATAAAATGTTAAGATGAACAAAGATCTTAACTATTGTTTATTGTGAGTGTTATTGTATATTAATTATTGTGTTAGTGTATTAAATATGATGTCAGTGTTGTTTTTTTATAAAAAAAATATTTTTGTATGTATAAACATATTACAATGTTGAAATCAAAATTCATTGAACAGCTCTCATTTTATCTATATAAATATATTTAATTTGCAGGTGAAAGAAAAAGCCCATATGTCAGTGTATGCTGCATAGCAATGGCCTTGACAATTTTATTTTGGTCCTGAAACTTTGTGAAAAGAAATCTCACCATTGCTTATTATGACAGATTCACCTTTCTACCAACTGTATTTTATAGAATATTATTTTTATACTAATGTACCTGTATAAAATTATATGTAAATAATATATACACACCAACTACATTGTTTTTTTCTTTGTGTTTATTTTATTATTATATATATTAATGTTTTATAAATTTTTCTGCATAAAGTTTTCTTATATGACCTGTAATTATGAAATCATTCAATGGGACAAAAAAGTTTATTGTAATCAAGTACTTAGTATAACAACATTGTAAGCAAGGTAGCATTACTTATTAATAAACTACATATGTTTATGATGAGAACCGTTAAAATTTAATTATTATAGTTATTGCTTATCTGTTTTATAAAAATATCAATTTTAAATTTCCTTGTAAAGCATACTACTACTTTGCATGTAATGCTGTTTTGTTTCCCTCCAAAGTGCAAAAAATCTGTCTTGTAATTAAATATAGCACATAATATTTAAAGTTACATTGAATGGAGTGTATGTAGTTTCGTTATAAGTATACTCTTCAATGTTCTAATTATATAACATTATAGAACAGGTATTAAAAATATACACCCATTTATCTTCCAATTCCCTCTACTTAAGATTGTATACTCTTATGTGCCACGTTATGAGAGACACAATAAGAATTTCATTCCTTTGTAAATTGAAATAGTTTAGTTTCTTCATAGTTTTAATTAAATTCATCATTATTTGATACCAAGATAGAAAAACAGATTATATATATTTTTTTAGGATTATTTCTAATGCGAGGATATTAGTTGTCCTGATAAAAAAAATATATTTTTCCCATATTTGTTCTAATTTTATCCTTTTGTCCTAATATTCCTTTTTTTTTTTTTTGTATTCAGAAAATTTTTACAAATCAAGGATGTGATTGTTCCGCGGATTTTAAATTTTTTTTCCAGATTATTAAATTTTTTTTCACAAATTAAAATATTTTATGAGTAATTTAATTTTCCGCCGAGTGAAAATATTGAAGTCCTCATTCCTCCCTCTGAAGTTTCTCCTTCCTTGGCTGACCTTTTCCTTTATACAGGGGTGAGATTTTTTCGCTTTTGTCTCTCGAATTTCAACCTTTTTATCAAAAACTCTGATTCTCTAAAAGTTCCGGGTTTTTTTTAAAGAAATATCCCGTTTTTTTTTTTTAAATTCAGTCGTTGAAATACAATAATTATATTTATTTACGATTTTCAAAGATAAACAGAAAATCCAAACCACGTCCTAACTGCTAACCCTTCCGCATATTTACTTATTTTAGCTATTTTCTCCAATTTATGCACAGAAAATAAGATTTTCCGTATGTAGCTCGTATTTTCTTAATTCAGACGTCGCTGCTTCCTGTTTTCTGGCGTGAAAGCAAACTATAAAAAAAACACGTGAATTTGCGGTGAAAATATTTATTTGCTCATTCAATTAATCTAGTAAATTTTTATTTATTATGTCTAAACAATACAAGCAAGCCTTTTAGAAATCCCAAGTCCAGACTCTGCATATATCTCGATTCTTATGCATGAGATTTTATTATCAATCATCGATTTTCGTATTTACCTGATTTAAAAGTTGCGCATTGCGTTTCTTATTTACGCTATTTAAATATCATACATTATGATTCTTATTTACGAGACTTAAAAATCCAATATCGCGATTTGTACTCACGCGCTTTTAAAACTCTATGTAGCGATTCGTATTCGCGCCAGCTTAAAATCCAATGTGTCCCGCAGTGGACTGATCGTTAAGACACGGTTCCCAGCAGATCACCGAAGTCAAGCATCACTGGCTGCGGGTGGGTGACCACTTGGATCAGTCTGCGTAGGGACCGAGGGTGTGCGGTATTGGTCCTCTTTAAACTGTTCTACCGTAGAGTGCTCGACTTCGTGTGCAGGTCGTTGGGCTACCGAAGCAGGGGTGCCATCCGCTCTGCAGAGGATCAAAATTGTGATGGCATGTCTTCGGATCATCCTCAGGGATGTTTCCCAGACCGTCGCCAATAGCCCATTGTGCAGCTCTAGTGCGACGTAAATGAACTACATCCACATAAAATCCAATGTCGTGATTTGTTTTTGCGGTTGTAATATCGAAACATCGATTTTCGTGCTTTAAAAATTTGACATTGGGATTCGTATTTACGTGATCCAAAAATTATGCATCACGATTTGTATTTTCGCTTTTTTTAAATTCCATATAGAGTTTCATATTCATGTGATTTAAAGCCTCATATCGGGATTGATATTTGCTCAATTTAAAATCATGCATGTGATTCATATATTCATACAGTTTTAAAATTAATCATCGGGATTTATAATCACATGGTTTACAAGCTTAAAAATCCCACTTTTTTTTGGTCAAATTTTTTTATTTATATAAATATATATATATTCTTTCTTAGATTTCCTCTTTTTTACTTTCTGACTACTCTCATCCCAAATACAGGTTCTAAGATAATCGATTTGAGAATTAAAAATTCGTATTTTTGATACAACATCTTTTTATATTAAATTATAATTCTAGTAAAAATCACAAAATTTGATCATTCAAATTTCATTCACTAATCCAGTGATTCTCAACCACTGTGCCGCGGCACTTTTGTGTGTCACCAAATTCTTAAAATGGGACGCCAAATATTAGAAATAATACAATAAAAATTATAATGCTTTTTTTTTATTACGAGTAAAGTTTAAATTAAAAAGAAGTGTATATATATATATAATATTATACATATATACATAATATTATATATATATACTTTTTATAATTTTTCCAGGCTTTAACCGTGTTAACATCCTTGTCGGCGATTGTCTTGTCTCTGACACTCTTAAAATAAGAAGGAAGCGTTTAAATTGTCTTTGGCAATTTTAAACAATGTTGAAATAAGTAGAAAATTTAATGACTATTAAAACTATTAATTACAAAAGAAAGAAAGCTAAATATAACTTTCAAACGGAAATAAAAGCTAATCATTAAAGTAAGCTAGGCAATTAATAGTTATAAAAGCAAATTAACAAAGGATAACTAACAAAAAAATAAGCTAACAATTAATAATTAGCAAAAAAACTAGTGAACAAGAAATCACAAAAAATAATGTAAAAAAACTAACATTTAATAACTATAGAAAACGAGCTAACAATTAATAACTAGCAAAAAAAAAAAAAATAACTGTTACTAACTAATAAAAAATTAGTCGAAAGAAATAATTAATCTCTTAATAAACGTGCTTTTGTAGAACATATTATTTTATATCACACTCAAAATTATTATCACAAACTGTTTAACTCAGTGTATTATAGTTAAGTAAACAACTTTCAAACTAATTTTTTTCATTGTGTGCCGTCGAATTTCGAAATCGTTAAAAGTGTGCCGCCCCCCAAAAAAGGTTGAGAATCACTGCACTAAGCATATATACACGGGTACTCTTCAGTCCTGAGGATTGAAATGAATTCCTCCCTTCAATTAATATATATTTCTGAATAATTAATTATTATTTAAATTAAATTTTCAAAGAAAAAAGTTTTTTTTTATTGCATATGAATGAATGTTTAAAAAAAATTTCTGTTAAAATAAATAAAAGGAATATATTACCTTTTTTAAAAAGCATTGTTATTTTTCATAATTAATGACAAATTGATCAATGATGTCACACCACATTGAAAGAGTGAGATTGACTGAACTTCATAAACTTTTGTGAACAAAATTTGTATTATTGATTTTTCCCCTCTGTATTTTTAGATGCTGGACCAGGTTAAATTGAAATTATATATTTTTTAAAAATGATCTAGAGCAAAACATGATGAATTAATTTTTTTAGAAAAAGTAATGAAGTCATTGGTATAATGTATAGATCATTCTCATGGAAAATGAGTTTTAATTTTCAGAAAAAATACATGATTCTGGCGTACAACCTTACTGCAGGATTCATTGCTTCAATCAGTCATTCCAAAAAGAAATTCAATTATCAATTTTACACTATCAAATTTTTATGGTGATTAGTTCAGGAGTCATGCTTTTATTTATTTACAACAAATACATTAGCAGATTTTATTGTCTAGGTTTGTAGTTACACAATTATTGATTCATCTCCATCCTTTGATTTTAAAATAATCGATTTCTATTAATGATAAATCCAGTACTCAATAATAAATTCTGATTAAATAATAATTTTATGTTTTTACTTATCAATACAATAATACACCCAACTTATTTAAATTATTTATAACTACTTATTACTCATAAAAAATTATCATGCTGTATTGGGATAATATTCAATAGCGTAATGCTAAACCATGTCTGTAGTTCAAACAATTCTTGCAATTTAAAAAGAATAGCACCCATGTTGTTGAAGCAGTGAGAAAGAATTTCCTCCCTTAAATTCTAAAAAAATTAATAAAAATCACCATTTTTTGGGAGGAAGGTTACATTTTTTAAACTTATTTTCTGCAGGATCTAGCGTCTATCTCCCTCAAATACCATCTAATAAAAAAGTAATTTTCTACAATCTCTAATGAGGAGAGGTCAGGAAGCCCTGTTTCAGTGGGGCCAGAAGTTGTGAAATGACTGTAGTTGCTACTTTTTTTCGTAGTTTGTAGTGTAGTGTGCTACTTTTTAAAAGAAGTTGTTGTTGTTGACTTATTCCTCTTGGTCAGCCGCAGGCTAGACCAAGTCAATGAGCTCGAAAGTCTTCAGGAAATCAAAAACAAGCAAGGGGCCAGAGTAGAGGTCTTTCTTCTCCAGGCCAAGACAGTCTAAAATGTGATCGGGAGAAGCCTGTGCAGAGTTACACCTCGTGCACGTTGAATAGGTCTTTCGCCCAAGCTCAAAAGAGAGACACCTGATGTGTCCACTTATGAGCCTACTTATAGTGGACTGTATGGCTCTATCAGCCTCCATGGTAAGTGCCCCACCAGGAGTCCGTCCATTGTACCAAGAGTGGGCCGGAGGGATATTCCATAGTTGTTCGTTAGTGGTTCTGATCTTGGAGCAAATCTCAGGGAAGGTCAAAGGTCGACTTGAAACTGTGCTATCAGAAGCTGCCTGCTTGGCCAAAAGATCAGCATTTTCGATACCAAAGAGGCTTATGTGAGAGGGAATCCATTGAATGAAGATTTTACGCCAATGAGAGAGTTGTTTAATTTTATTAAGTATAGAGACAGATATCTTGTCGCCAGCCTTATTCCAGTTACTTAAGTGCTGTATGGCACTACGACTATAGGATAAGATCCAGATATTAGCGGATGATGTTATAGACCCAATAGCGTTGAGTGCCTCTTCGATGGCAATTAGCTCAGATCTAAAAACAGAGCAGAAATCTGGATTCTTAATCGTAAGTTTTCTAGAAAAGTCAGGAGCCTTAATGAAACTTCCGCTACCACTTTGCTGCCATCAGTATAGATGAGGATATCTGTGGCTGGTATTTGGTTAATTATTTCAAGAGCAAGTTGGCGTAAGTAATCAGGCAAGTCTTGCTTTTTGTTAGTATGAGTTCCAAGATCTGGCTGGAACTCATAAAAGAAGTAGTGTAGTGAGTAGTGCGATACAAAAAAAAAAAAAAAACTTTTAGAAATTTTTGACAACTACTTTTAATGTTAGTTTCGAAAAGAAATACAGTTCTAACGCATTTAATTTTTCGAATTTGATGGGTACAAATTTTGGCGGATGCAATGAAAATAACCCTGTGGCTGCAGCTGAACTTTAACAGAGATTGCGTATTTAAAACCGCGTATAGCCATTACAAAAAAAAAGATAATTAATCACTTTGGTCAAACTTTCGCATGCGAATGCACACTCCTGAAACATTGATGTTATTTCAAAGAAACTGAGCATATTTTCAATGTACTTAATTTCTTAGAGGCAATAAAAGAGTTGCTATTATTTGATAATTTCGCATTTCTTAAATTAATTATTCTCTGTCAAAAAAAGGCACAAAAAGTTGAAGGTTAAATGAACGAATTCGGAAAAAATGTTTTATGTAGTATTAGATTTTTTTTCACCTCTAACTTTTCAGTATATATTCCACACTTAAAATAATCATTTTGCCCCTGGAGGAATTGGGAGAGCCTCCGGAACCGAAACTCTCTCGAAAAAGTTTGAATGGTAAACTTTTAAGGGCTCCCCGACCTTTTCCTCTTATCAGTTTTTAGCCAAAATTATGGCTAAATACTTTTGTTATCAAAGGATGCTTAGAGGGCTAAAACAGATATATAGAGGAATTAAGCTACAAAAAGAGGCGAGAAACGATCCTATTGAATGACTTTTTTTACAATTTAAAGGAGAAAATCAATCATGATTTCAATCTAGTCATGTTTTATAATTTTTCACCTCCAACTACTATAAGAAGAAACAATCCTGCGTGCATATCATATTTATTATAAAATTGGTGGGTAGCAATTTTACGTAAGAATCAGAAGAAAATGTGTCGGGCGGCTCCATTTTTTTTTTCTGCGCTGTACAAGAAAAAAAAACTTGTTTGTTTAAACATTAATTACTAATTGCATCTGAAAGATACTTTAGCAAGTACCGTTATAAGAATATTTCTTCTTGGAATCATAATCTATATCATTTGCTTTGACAATACAACTATAGTTTTTGATTGGTTTTCAACATTCGCATTTTTAAAGTGATCAATTAAAATAAATCTTTAGAGGGTTATTGTTTTTACTTAATTTTTGATTGATTTATCGACTTTTAATATCAATCTTCAAAACAATATTGGAAATGTCTGAGTTGGGTTTCAATGGATTAAGCATTTACATTTTAAGCATTACACAGTATCTTCAAAATAAGTAAATAAATCCATATTATAGGAATTTAGAAGTTCTTGAATTTCAATTTCGTGCAAGAACAGTGCATCAAAAACCATGCTAACTATTTTCTAGTTATATTTCCCCGAAATGTCAAGGCAAGCTCGTTAAAAGAAGTAGTGTGGCGTATGCATGGTTTACAGCTCTAACTGTTTAAAATCAGTATGTCGATTTTTTTTCCCCCGGTATTATTCTCTGAAAAAATGTATTAATAAATTTTCATTAACATTGAGAAAGGACTTTAGTTTTTAGAAGTCACTGTCATATATATATATACATTGCCTAGTAAAAACTTAGTTGGAAAAGATATGTACTATAAATAGACGACGATAATGATTAAGTAATTCGTTATCTTATGTTTCAAAAGTTGGAAGGAACATGGAGTATCTTTCTTCCCTGAGATTTCTGCTGAATCATTTACTTCTGATTTAAGATAACATTTTCTGATACAGTTACAAATCTAACTTAGTTTCGCTGTATCACTTATCATAAATGCAGGATAACTATTTATAAATTTATTTTTCATCATTTTAGTAAGACAATAGGAAAGTTGCTGATTTTTTAAATTTAGTTTTATTTGAAGGATCGCTTATTGAAAGAAAATCTTCTGTGAAAAGTTTTTAAATCCGATCTTCATTTAATTTTTTAAAAAAATTAAAATCAAGAAGATAACTTAAAAAACGGGAATTGACTTCAGATCTTTGTAAGCGAGTTTTGCGAGAAAATCGAAAGAGAGCCTAGATTATTCGTTTCTGTTTGAAGATTTTAGAATTTCGAGTAGTAAAGGGAATAAATGTTTTCGTTTCTTGCTGTTACTTCCAGTAAAACGTATAATAGATGCACCTAAACACGACGATATAAGGCGAAGCTGGTATAAAACTTGTAGATAAAAAAAACAGGAGAATCTTACATTGTCTCTGTAAAGCTGTTCATTTCTTACAACTACAACACATTCACCCCGGATACTTAATTGTAAGAATCTATTTATTATTTAAAAAGTCGGCTTTCAAGTTTTCATTAATCAACTTAAAATGTATCGTTAAAACAATTTATATCAGAGAGTAGACAATTCATAGTTTTACTTATCAAGAACCGACCCATAAATAATATTAATTGTAATAATAATTAAATGGATCATTCATAAACAAATCTAAAATATTTGAGTAAAATAATTAAATATATTTTTAAAAAAAAGAACTAAGAATCTTATTATAATAACAAAGTAAAGAGGGTGATAGACATAAACTTTTTATAGAAAATACTTATTAATGTATTAAATTGTAAAACGATAACTTTACGATATTAAAATGAGTTTTTCATCACTCCAAGAGAAAACTGAATAAAATTAAAATTTTAAATCTACGTGCTTTAATGTAATTCACTAACTATTTGGTAGAACAAATGGAGATTCTGTTTAGTAATCAGTGCTTAAAAATATTGAAATTTTACGGTTTCATTTATGACATGATGAGGAGAAAAAAAAATTTGTGTTGTAGAATTATGTATTCCTTATTGAATATCTGTGGGATTATTCAAGATAAGAATTTTTTTGTCAAATTCAAATACAAAATGTCTGAATTGAAAAACGAAACATTTATAAACCTACGAATCATAAAATAATAATCTTTATACATTGTCTAATAAAACAGCTGCATTTTCAGCTGAAAAAGAAATATTTTAAGCAAAGTATATTCGAAAAACTGCTCATGCAAAACTTGGTTAGCAGGACAAGAAAAACCTAATCTGTGGATCGAGCATAGTTTTCATGTGGTTTACCACATTGCAATAATTATATTAGGAAAACATATTTTCGTGTGCAATTATACATTTAATTTCTTAACTGCTGAAACGTTCTGGATAAACAATTGATAAAGAAATAATAAACTTTAAAGAAAAGAGAAATCACTGTAAACGTTTAAACGATTAGTGGTCAATGATTTCCATTCATTCATATTTTGAAATGTAATGTGACTTTTGATTTACTTTTATTTAATGTAAATATTTTAGATTCACGATTCAAATTTAGTGGTATGAATTTTATTTCTAAATCAATTTGAGTGTAGCACTTTCAAAAGCACATAAATCTTTTGAAAGATTAAGTCAAATCACATTAAAAAAAATAACCTTGCTTAATACGACCAAATAGTTCAAGTAAAGATGACGTGAAAAGTAGCAAACTAACCTCATTTGCTTTATTTCTCGGCTTTCAGGAATTGTTTAATTCTGTTGATGTTGTTTCTAATGTCACTTGCCAATACCAGCAAGCCCGTTTGGTGGAATCAAGCAAATTTAAGGTGCGCTTCTTGTTTTTTATTGGCCCCATCTATGGCCTAGAATAAGACTTCAGTGACACACACACGTCATAACCCGTTTTTAAAGGGCGGACCCATTTATACATCCACGAATTGAAATTTTGACCTGAACCACAGACTTATTAATCTCGAATTCAGTATCCCCGGAAGTATTGATTTGTTATGGGAACTTGGAAGAATTTGTAACTCGACAGATTTAACGTGAGCCATTTTACAACACGGCTGGCGGGGTTCGAACTCACAGCCTCTTGGATATGGGCGCAACGCTCTACCAAACATGCTATCCCGGCCATCGTTTAAATCTTATTCTACTTTATAAAACAGAGACAAATGAAAAGCTGACCGATTGTCCTTCGGCAAACACGTCATTTAGTTAAAAAAGGCTTTAAAAAAATCAGAAAAGCTATAAAAAAATTATACACTCTTATTACGCCTGCTTAGATGCCTGAACAGAATTTACGACATTCATAGTCTTGTCCCGTTTTAGGTGAATGCAATTTTTGAACGTTAACTAAGAAATAATTATTCATCAAATCAACATGATATTATAGAAATATCCTTTTGAGTTCTTTCTTAATGAATTTCAACTGTTAAAATGATCGATTTCTAGAATAGGCTAATTCCTTATTAGAAAAAAAAACAAAACTTTTTCCATCGTTTAGTGGTGTCACGCTAATTAAATCTTAAAAGTTTAAATCGATTCAAAAACGAAACTACAAAGAGAGTAAATTTGCGGCAGCATGAGTAAGGATCAGAAAAAGAACAATTTGATTAAAACGTTGCGAAAAATACAGCTTGCTTCATCAAATTACTATTATCTAACGACAATGACATCGAACTAAATAAAACAATAGATCTGTATCTTTATGTCGCAAAAAGATGATTCGTAATTATTCCTTTTCCGCTGGGGATCAGATTTAAAAATTCGAAGGAATTAAATCACTTCGTCCAGCCGGAACATGGATTTTAATTTAATTCACGGATTCTAGTTTGGAACTATTTGGTCTGTCGGTGCATTAAAAAAAACAATATTATTATATATTAAGAGTTAAAAAAATATTATTACATATTAAGTGTATTAAAAAGCTATGAAATTTTTTTAATAGATTTTCTTTCAAAATTTTTATGTCTGAAACAAACATTTTGAGTTAATTTGTTTAGTTACTGCGGTAGATTAATGAAAAATATTTTTTTTGTTTTCTTATAAAAAAAAATTTATTGTTATTCATTTATTTTTACTTTAGAAACATCGGTTACCGCTAAAGCAATGGTTCCAAACTTTTCCAATTTGCAACACCCTTACAAGATATAAAAGTGTTGCCACAGGCACCCCAGGCGTGTAATATTTGTCTGCGGTGTAATATTTCTTACGTATAGCAATCAAAAACCGGATTTTGATGACATTTTCGTTTTTTTTTTTTTTTTTTTTTTTTTTTTTTTTAGGGCACTTTTTATTTTAAGTTTTTGGGACATTTTGTTTCGTTTCAGGGCATTTTTTTTTTATTGTAATTGCAGGACATTTTTTGAAGTTTTCAAAAGTATAAGCTTATTTTTACACCTTTCACTCATTTTAACTTCTGTAGACCATTCTAGTCTCAAATCAGTTGAAAAATTTAAGTACATATTGAAAGCTGGTACACAGTTAGAAATTTTTCGGAAAAAATTGTAAAATAACAATTTATTTAATTGTTATTTTCCCATATTCAAACAAAACAGTCAAATAACAATAAATAAGATGGTATACAAACTATTAACTGTGAGAAAACCGTTTATTAACTGCTTTCCCCTAATACGGTTAAACCAGAGTTTTATCGCACCAACCCTTATGAAAATACTAAGTTCCTTGCAGCTGGGTATGGAGAGGGCTTATCTGGCAATCTTGTGATCGTCAGAACTCTATCAATAAAATTAATATATCTAAATATATATAATACTGCATCAATAACTTCGACTTTTTCCATTCGAATTGCATCTGATTACTATCGAAGGAATAATTTTTATTATTAATGGACACCTTGTGTTATCTTTCTTGTGCTATCTTGTATATTATAACGGAGAGATACACATTATAACCAGAGTTTTATCGCGCCAACCCTAATGAAGTTACTAAGTTCCTTGCAGCTGGGTACATATTATAACGGAGAGGGCTTATCTGGCAATCTCATGATCGTCAGAACTCTATCAATAAAATTAATATATCTAAATATATATAATACTGCATCAATAACTTCGACTTTTTCCATTCGAATTGCATCTGATTACTATCGAAGGAATAATTTTTATTATTAATGGACACCTTGTGTTATCTTTCTTGTGCTATCTTGTATATTATAACGGAGAGATACACATTATAACCAGAGTTTTATCGCGCCAACCCTAATGAAGTTACTAAGTTCCTTGCAGCTGGGTACATATTATAACGGAGTGGGCTTATCTGGCAATCTCATGATCGTCAGAACTCTATCAATAAAATTAATATATCTAAATATATATAATACTGCATCAATAACTTCGACTTTTTCCATTCGAATTGCATCTGATTACTATCGAAGGAATAATTTTTATTATTAATGGACACCTTGTGTTATCTTTCTTGTGCTATCTTGTATATTATAACGGAGAGATACACATTATAACCAGAGTTTTATCGCGCCAACCCTAATGAAGTTACTAAGTTCCTTGCAGCTGGGTACATATTATAACGGAGAGGGCTTATCTGGCAATCTCATGATCGTCAGAACTCTATCAATAAAATTAATATATCTAAATATATATAATACTGCATCAATAACTTCGACTTTTTCCATTCGAATTGCATCTGATTACTATCGAAGGAATAATTTTTATTATTAATGGACACCTTGTGTTATCTTTCTTGTGCTATCTTGTATATTATAACGGAGAGGTACACATTATAACCAGAGTTTTATCGCGCCAACCCTAATGAAGTTACTAAGTTCCTTGCAGCTGGGTACATATTATAACGGAGAGGGCTTATCTGGCAATCTCATGATCGTCAGAACTCTATCAATAAAATTAATATATCTAAATATATATAATACTGCATCAATAACTTCGACTTTTTCCATTCGAATTGCATCTGATTACTATCGAAGGAATAATTTTTATTATTAATGGATACCTTGTGTTATCTTTCTTGTGCTATCTTGTATATTATAACGGAGAGATACACATTATAACCAGAGTTTTATCGCGCCAACCCTAATGAAGTTACTAAGTTCCTTGCAGCTGGGTACATATTATAACGGAGAGGGCTTATCTGGCAATCTCATGATCGTCAGAACTCTATCAATAAAATTAATATATCTAAATATATATAATACTGCATCAATAACTTCGACTTTTTCCATTCGAATTGCATCTGATTACTATCGAAGGAATAATTTTTACTATTAATGGACACCTTGTGTTATCTTTCATCTCAAATCGGAGTGTTGTAGCACACTTAAGGAACCCCTGCTCTAGCGTGAAGCTTTTCCACAACAAAAATACCACTGGCATAGTTTTATTTATCAACATGATGAGTGAAGTAATATGTATATGTGGAGAAATACTGCATTTAACTCAGAGTTTATAAAGCAAAGTATTAGAGTTAAAATAAATTCACGAATCTTTCCCCTTAGAAAATACCAAAGCAAATTATTTTCTTATTGTGCATAATACCGGTAATTAACATAAGCACAGAGATAATCCATTCGAATCAAATTTAAATTACAGAATATTCAATTTAAGATTTATATTTGTTGTGGAAAATGTTAAAGTTGGCATTGAATCAAGTGCAACGGATCAAATTTGTAGTGCAAAGTGCCAAAATTTACATTAAAGAACAAATTTATGGTGCAAAATATTTAAATTTTGGTTCAATTTTCATTGGGTCTAAGAGACTTGAATAAAAGGAATTTTAAAAAAAAAGAACTCAAAATCAACATACTTTAAAAAATAAAATCGAAAAGATTTAAGGGTACATTTTGGTATACCCTTAATATAATAATTTTCGATCAAGGTCAATCATAAGGGGAAAATTTTTTAAAATTATTTTATATGTAATGCAGAATGAAGTTGTTTGTGTATTGCAGTGTTATTTTCAAATTAAAGGTAAAAATTATTTCTCTCGTTAAGTGAAAAAAAAGTTCTGTTCCACAACTCTGATTAAATATCCAATAAAGATCTCTTAAATTGAACTAGTGTAGAATGCATAGCAACAAAGAGACATATTTCTTTTCTTTTTAACAAGAATTCCATCAAAACCTCCTTCATTATAGCTTGTTGGACTTAGTTTATTCTATACGTCAGACTGAACAGAAGATGCTATCAAGAAAAATATACACAAAAACGTTTTTACTCAATCACGGTTAAAAATTCAGAGAATTCTAAATTCGTTTTCAAACAGAAATACTATAAAGTTTCTAAGATTGATATTTTTTGTGTGTGCCATTAGGTGCTCACGAAGAAGGCGGGAAGCAATAAAACCGTCTTGTTGAAATGCACGTAATAGACTTAACTCTGAGTAATGAGTTTAAGCTTGGTTTTAGAAGGAGGATTAATCACCATTGATTTACTTAATACCTACACCGTATATAAATACAGCGGAAAGTAATGAGAGTTACGGTAGTACACGCTTAGATATCAAACGCATTTGTTTGTTATGCCTACCACATTTTAAACGCACAATTAACGATCGGATTTTGAACATTTATATTTTCGTAAGTATTGCACATGTTACAGTTCAAACAATTGCTGTGAAACATAAAATCCTATCCCAACCATAAACATTCCATAACTGCCTCTTTTGCAACGTGATCAAGATTTTATCTAGGGTGAGTTCTATCTTGTGATTCCAGAACGTTTGTAGTTGGATCCTGAAATTCGGATCCCGCAGTGGACTGGTCGTATGCAATAGAGCACCGAAAGAAAGCATTGCTGGCTACGGTTAGTAAGCGTATGGGGGACCACTTTGATTAACCTGCGAAGAGACGGAGGGAGACGGTATCTGTCTTCGTTAACTGTTTCTCCAGAAAGTGTTCGATCTTAAGCGCAGGTCTTCGAGCTACCAAAGCCGGGGAGCCATCCCCCTCGGCAGAGGATCAAAATTGCGATGACATGTTTTTAGATCATCCTCAGGGATGTTTCCCAGACCGTCGCCTAGAGCCCATCGTGAGTCGTGACTGGCTCAGGGGATAGTACACTCGCCTTCCAATGAGGTGACCCGGGCTCGAATGTCAGCGATATCTGGTCTATCAGAATTCAGCACCCGGCTCGCAACAGCCACAGTGTTGATGTAAAATTTCCTGAGTGGTAGACGGATCATGGATTAGAGTCCCCTTGTCATCAGGCTTACCAAGTGAGGTTCTCGTGGGTTTCCTGTCCATGTAATGCAAATGCGGTTTAGTTCCATCGAAAAGTCCTCCACGAAAGCGAATTTCTCCCAATACTTGATCCAGAAGTTTCCCTGTCTTCTGAATTTGGTTCAAAGTTACAAGACTACGGAGTTGAACATTAGTACATTCAAACTCAGAATTGGATCGGCTGTTCAACGCCGGTTATAAAAATAAAATAAAGTAGCTCATTGTGCAACTCTAGTGCGACCTAAGTAAAGTACCTAACTGAAATTCGGACAGTGGATGCTCGAGAAGCGATTTTTGCCAGCGAACATTAAATTCGCAATCGAATTGAAGTATAACTTAAAATTATAACAATTGTAAGGACAATTTTTACCAAATTTTGCGATATTTCTGTGCACCAAAACCCATCGTATTCAAATGAAGCGTCTTACTTTTTTCGTAGTAAATTTCAATCATTTTTCTACAGAGCAATATTTTTTTTTTAATGATGATCTTTGCTAAATAATTTGCGCATCTCGCTTTTTTACGACTTGCTCCTTTCCCTCCGATGTTTAAAAATTATTCATCCCAAGAATGTATTTTAAACTTGAAATTTCGATAAAGGAAAAAAAAATAAATTGAGAGAATGAAACTTGCTTACGTTGAAAAACTATTAAATACACGCAATATCATGATTCTTTTTTCTTTCCTTCTTTTTTTTTTTATATAAGCTCTAAGCAAAACGTTTTTTTTTTTTTTTTATAAAATAATAAATAAATTATTTTCCCACCATTCTTACCTCCGTTCTCTTTCATAACGTCATTGAAACGGCATCTGAGGGAAGTTAAAAAGTAAAAATTATATTTAAGATTCCGTTTTTACCAAGAACGAAGGTTGTGTATTAGCTAGTTTGTATTAAAGTTCTTTTCATATTTTACAGTTTCATAAAATAAATTATTCTTTATACAGTAATTATGACGTTTAATGTTCGAATGAATGCAAAAGTTATTTCTAGAAATATGTGATATTTTAAAATTTTGAATCAACACTACACCATAATCAGTAACACGCCACAAGTATTACTGATCATATTAAGTGAAATAGTTCTGAAAATATACATTGTTGAAAACTGTCTATGTCACTTTTGCATTTGAAAAATAATTGCTATTAAGGTAACATTAAATTATAGATATCAAATAAAAGACATTTTAAAAGCAACGCTATTTATTAGTAAGAAATGAACAAGCTTTACTTTCAGACAGATGCTACTATCTATACAAACTAAGCATTAAGACAGTTACGTATAAGAGTTTATTGTAATTAATTGATATATCTATGCATTTATAATTTAGATTTATTACTTTAACATTGCTGATTTTTTTTAAATCCTACCAAAAAGTATTGAAAAAGTCTAAAGTAAAGTCTAATGCTAATTTATTTTTTCAGATTGTTTTAAACAAAAAATTCTTGATTTGTTCTTTGTTCTATAATTTAAAAAACTGATATATTAAAATTAAAGACTTGCTGCTTAAAAATTAAAGATATGTAATATAAATTGTGTAACTTCTTTTTAATTATATATAATTGAGATCAATCAACGAAATTAACAATAAAGGGAATAATATAAAAATACTAATTTAACTATAAAGTAATGATAACGTAACGTAAGTTAACGTAATAAATCTATAAGCGAAAATAACGTTAAAATACTAATCGAATTCAGAATGCCACGAAATTTTTACTTAAATTCATCCATATTAAAACACAGTCTGTGTTTGAAATATACAGTGGTGGCCAAAAGTGTGGACATTTTTTGAAAGTTTCATGTTTTTCAACTTTGTGTGCTTGTAGAATATATTAATTTTCACTTAAATACAAACGTTTATAAATATCAAATTGAAGGTAATTTAATGTAGAATTTAATATCAAAAACAGAACTAAAATATCTTTGTTACAAAAAAAGTTATGCTCATTTTAGTAGAACAAACAAACACAAATCGTTTTGAATAAGGACGTGTTTTGTAATAAAAGCGTACTAGCCAATCACAAACACTGTTCTTAGGACCAATCAAATGACTGTAACTATAGTTTAGGTTATTTGAATGGTAAAATAGTTATTGTTGTGGAAATATTTTGCGGAATGACGCATACTAGTACAATTAAATAGAGTATTGCTGTTTTTGAATATTTAAAGTCCTTTTTTTTAAATTAAACTAATTTTAAACAATGCCATCAACAATAAGAACTAATTGGACATCTACAAAAAGAAGCCGAATTGTCATATTGAGAGAAAATGCCTCTCTTATGCTGAAATTGCAAGACAAGTTGGTGGTTCAGTGACTTGTTCTGGTGTACGAAAGTTCTGTTTACGTTATGATATAAAACGAAATCTGTGGAAAATAAAGCCAAATCAGGCCGAAAAAAATGCACAAAAGTAAGATAGAAAAATTAAACGGCTATGCCTTCAAGATAGAAAAATTTCATCAGATGCCATTAGAGGTGAAATCAATGCAGCGGGTATTGCAGTTAAGTTCAAGAACAATAAGAAGAAGGTTGTCATGATTTAGACTACAAGCTAGAATTCCAAGGAAAAAACCACATTTAAATCAAAAGCAACGCAAAAAACGAGTTAAGTGGGCAAAAGAACACATTAAATGGTCAGAAAATCAATGGAAGCAAGTAATCTGGAGCGATGAGAGTACAATCAGAGCCTGACTAAGGCAGGGGCATACGAGGCAGCCGCCCCGGGCCCCCACATCTAAGGGGGCCCCCAATTCGAAGAGTTTATATTACATTTCCTTCTTTAATGAACTTTTTTTTAAATAAAATATCAGTACAAAGTAAAATCCGTCAGTTTTATGTTAGCTTCTTCATTAATCTATCGTATGAACACAAACTATATTTCGTAAATCCATAGCTTTCTAGGGCGGAATTCAGCTTAAATTTCACAACTATGATGGACAAATATGGCCCATCAAAAGCCTGTATTTTTACATTTCGCAAAATGCGATATTCTTACAAAAATTCAGGTTTCTGATAGGCTTAATCGAGCCATCGTAATTGTGAAATTTTTGCCGAATTCTGCCCTAATGTCAGCAAGGATATGAATTTTTCACAGTTGGATGAGAAAGTTAACAATCAGAAAAATGCATTTGTCATGATGAACATAGAATTGTAAGAAATTCAATAACAAGGACAGAATGATATTTCGCCTGATCATTGGAGGGGGGGGGACTTTATAGCTATTTTAGGTTCTAGTCATTTTTCTTGTTATTTTTAATGAGGTGAAAAATTTAAATACTTCCATAAAGTTAGGTTCTTCATTACTGCAAAAGTGAAGCAGAGGGGGCCCCCCCAACGAGGTTTTTGCCGCGGGCCCCAGTTAAGCTAAGTCGGGCCCTGAGTACAATATCGCTCTTTGGTAGTGATGGTAGAAAATACGTGAGACGTAGAGTAGGTGAAGCACTTGATCCTGATAGCGTTGAAGCAACTAAAAAAAACCCAACAAATGTCATGATTTGGGCATGTATGTCTGCAGATGGTGTGGGCTGATCCTGAATGCCAAAAATTACATCGAAACTGTCCTGAAACCAAAATTGATACCTTCCATCAGGGATCTCTTCCCCAACAACGCACCATCCATTTTTCAGCAGGATTCAGCTCCATGCCCCACAGCAATAGTATGCAAAGCTTAGTTTCAAAATAAAGGCATAGATATATTACCATGGCCAGGAAAAAGCCCTGATCTCAATCCAATTGAAAATTTGTGGCGACGTTTGAAAATTCTTGTACGAAAAAAACGTCCATCCAATAAAAGACAACTTATTGAAGCTATAATTGATTATTGGCACCATGTGATTACGAAAGATGAACTCCAAACACTCGTTCACTCGATGAAAAGACGCTGTGAAGCTGTCTTAAAAAATAAGGGTTATCCTACTAAGTATTGATTGTGTAAGTATCACTTTAAAAAAATGCAAATCTAAGATGGATCTTACTATTAGTTGCATAGCTTATTTTTTAATACAGATATTGTAATACTGTATTTATTATTAAATTCCACATTAAATTACCTTTATTTGATATATAAACGCTTTGTATTTAAATGAAAATTAATATATTCTACAAGCACACAGAGTTGAAAAACATGAAACTTTCAAAAAATGTCCGCACTTTTGGCCACCACTGTAATTATTTTTCTTCTCTGCAAATAAATAAAAATCGGAACAAAAATCGATAAAAAAAAATAATAATAGATCTTTCAATGCAAAGATTTTGACTGGTGACGAAAACAATAATCGAAAAATATTTCTATATTCTTTCAAAAAAGAAAAAGAAAAAAAAGCACTAAGATGAAGGGTGATAAATATTTCTATTGTTTCAATTGATTGCCTTTTCCAGTTTTTTCTTGCATTAAGCAAAAATATAAGTTATACCAGCTGCCCCATAAAGATTATCTTTTTAGAATCCTTGTAAAAAAAATAACAAGTGAAGCATCAAGGCTCATTAAGGGTACGGAATTAATATTTTTAAGAAAAAAAAAAATTTCCAACTATAACCAATAAGAGCAAAGATGGGATTAAAATCATCAAAAAATAATTTATTTGTCTAAGGAAATAGGTATACATTCACGTTTAGATTCATTTCAAATAAATTGATGTCAGATTATTTAAATTTAGCTATTGCTCTCAACAGTGATTGGTCAGAGTTGAGTCATATTTGATTCCTAATGGACATAGTCCTTGTTTTAACTTCTTTAAAAAATATTCTGAACATAATATATACTAAAAGCAATCATTAGGAAATATCCTGTATACATAAAAATTTTCTTAGCCGCCTGTGGTAACCATCTGCACATCACACACTGGATCTCTACCAAGGAGCTGGTGAACTTCATCAGGGTAATTTAATGTTTTAAAAGCAAACATTTTTGCTAAATTATTTTTTAATTTCTTTGGTAAAGCTACATATTTCTTTCTTTCTTTTTTTTTTTTTTGAGAATTGTATTTATTAAAAAATATATAATCATACATCAATTTACCTGACCTATAGACCTCCAGTCCATGATCCACGGATGAGAAAACCTTGACCTGTTATCATATGTATTGAATATCCAAAGATACACTAAAAATAGAGATTGAAGTGAATTAAGAAGTTCTTCAAATAATTTTGTAGAGAAAAGAAACATTGATAACTCTTTGTCAATATTTAAGAGGCTTAAAACTAATAAAATGAATAAGTCAACAAGTTTTAATTAAAGTAAGATAGACTACTTGAGAATTAAACAAAAAAAACAGCTAGAAGACATTTATATTTGCCTTATTTATAAGTACATAACGATCTGTTATCTGTACGATATACAGGCTCTTCAAGTATTAGATTTACATACTTGTAGGAAGGAGGATGTGCACGCGGACTCTAGAAAGATGGTGGGAAAATGTTGTGATTCAAAAGATGATTACTCCAGAGAATAAAGCGAAAGCATAGTACAGGATAAAAAAAAGTTTTGCTCTGCTGTTTTTCCTCATTCACAGCTAGAGAGTCTTGAGAATGGGCACTTATTTTTGAGAGCTTGAATCATGTTAACTTTTACATTCTTCATAACTTTTTTTGATGAAAATTAAATTTTTTCACTATAAATTTATTCCTAAATGGTGCACGCAAAATTTATCGCCATTTTATCTCAAAGCAAAATTTTTATCACTTATAGACCCAAGCAAATCGACATAAACTGAAAAAACTACGTTAGTTTATTTAAAAAACGTAGTTTTGGAAAATTTTATTTATTTTATAAGCTGAATATCCGTTCTTCGTCCGCAGGGAGGAAAAAAAAAAGGAAAATAATCTACAAATTAAAATTGATCAATGGTAAGAAATCACTCTGAAAATTGAAAGGCATACAACATATCTAATAAAGCTACAATAATTCCAACTTATTTCTTTTTTTTTAATATTTAATATCATATTTTGTCTTTCCCGGTGACTTTACGCCATCAGATTAAACAAAGCACATTTTTAGTAGTTCATCCCATCAAAATTAAGATAAACTATATTCATTTAACATGATGCTGCTGCTTAAGGTCCACTCATGAATTTAACACAATCACCCAATGCGTATCGTGGGACCATCAAATGCCTATTACCACAAAATTTATATTAAAACTGCACAGTATTGATTCAGTTTTAAAATGTACCAAATCAACTATTATAATAAGACATTGTCCTTATATTAGTATATTAGGAACCTATTAGAACTTCACGAATTACCATAATTAATGATTTTTTAACGTTTCTCCAAAATGAATTAATACAATTTCTCCATAAATTTTGATTGTTATTACTTGGCTTATTTTTTTCCAATAAGTACCTTGTATAAAAATTAATTAAACATAATTCGCGTGAATAAGAGAAACCAAATGGGGATGAGCAGTGTGTACTCAATTGGTATTACCAGTCTTTTTTCCGTTGCTGAGATGTTCTAGAACACTGGTAGCCGTATATTATTATTATTTGCACGTTTAAGGTGCTGATTAACTTTGCTTCATTTAGGTGGCATAGTTTTGCAAATACAAACGACAAGAAATGTCAATGTTGACGATGGTCGTAAATTTACCCCCACAGAAAATTCTCAAAATAATAAATAATCTAGAAGAATAAATAATCATTAGAAACTTCAAAACTAAATTTTTATTAATTGGTTCTGTAAGCTAAAATAAGAATCGTCTGCAATTTAAATTGCAACAATGCGCAATTTTAATCCACTGAGAAAATTAGTTTTTCTCTCATCCCGCTCGTACGGTTCGTAGTAGAATGTTCTAATATCGTCAGCGATCTACCCCGTGTTTCGAACTATCAGTATGCCAAATTTCATCGCTCTCGCAGGTTATGTCTGCGTTGAAGGATTTAAGAATATACAGGGTGATTCATAAAAGATGGTCAAATTTTAGGAAGTGATAGTACACACCCAAGCAAACAATTTTTACCAAAGAATGCATGGTCAAAAACAAAACCGTTAGAGGGCGTCAAAAGTTACGTATGAGGCAAAAACACACAAACAACGATGAAATTATGTTATGAAAGCAAATTTAATGGCATATGATTACAATAAGTGTCCAAAACAATGCCGGCAGCGGCTATGCACGCAGTACAACGGAAAAGAAAAGATTGGCGAACATTCTGAAACACACCAGTCATGTCACGAACTTCCCCTGCAGCGGCCGAAAGCTTGGCGACAAGTTCTTCTACAGATTCAATGTGAATCTCATACATAAGAGCCTTCAGTTGTCCCCATAAAAAGAAATCCAGACATGAAAGATCTGGCGAGCACGGTGGCCAAGCTATAGGACCACCTCACCCAATCCATTGGTTTGGAAAGGTTACGTCCAGATAGTTTCGCACTTCTCGTACGTAATGAGCTCAGGAATGGAGCTTTCACGTTTGCATGAACAACTTTCCAAATGCGCCAGCACCTTTGCGTTTTGTTTTCGACCATGCATTCTTTGATAAAAAATTTTTGCTTGGGTGTGTACTATCACTTCCTAAAATTTTGCCCATCTTTTATGAATCACCATGTATAAAGAAGAGACAGATGTTCATTTTTATACATAAAGATAGATTATCCAATAAATTGCAAGCGGGGAAAAATAAGACAACTAGTTGCCAGATAAAATTTTATCTTCATTAGATATTGTCTTTATTGGATATATTTTTTATACTGCTATTGTTATCGATATCTAAAGGGGACATAACCATGCGAGATCACGAGCCGATATGTAGATAATAGCAATATCTCAATTCTGGAAAAGAAACAATTTTATTTATTTAATAACAATAAAAAAATTGTCCTGAGAAAATCTCTTTAGGGTTACGTTTATAGCCTTAATCTTAACAATGAGAGTTAAAATAATAATCTCTCTATATATTAAAAAATCGAAAAGTCACTGCCGTTGTTTTTGGTATTCAACTTTACGTTAAAATTTTTGATGAACAAAAACTGTAAGATTTAGAAGTTTAAAATTACATAATTGTATAGAAAATTTTATAGCAAATGCGATCGAATAAAAAAATTTATAATCGATAATAAGTTATCGAACTGTTATACTTGAGGAAAAAACTAATACCGTGCGGGTCACTCTGCAGGCCACGGAAATACAACTGCAGAGTTAACATTTGACGTGCTGAAAGAGCCACTTTTGTTATAAACTCAACGCAAGTTTTTAAAAAAAATAAATTTTATTATTATTTTTTTTAAGAAATGCAAATTTGTTTAAAAGTTACTGCAATTTGAAGTGTTTTTTTCTTTGCAAATTGTTCTCGATTTATTTTGCATTACATTACATTTAGTTGTTTTGAGCAAAAACTTTTAGACTTAGATTATGAGGTATGTTGAACAATATGCAAGGTGTACGATGATATTCAACTAAGATAAGTTCAAAAATTATCGATTGCTAAACTTTTAGTTGAAAAAAAAAAAGCATTCAGGGTGTTTTAGGTATAGACGTTTTTTCTGGATTGCAACAACAAAGTTGATGTACTTTGAGGTGCTGAAAGGGCCATTTTCATGAACGAACTCTATGCGATTTTTTTTAAAAATTCTAATTAGTTCGAAAATGATTGCATAAATCAATTAATTGTAAGAAACTAAATAGTATGTTATTCATAAAATATATGTTATTCTAAGACGAAATTAGGATTTAAGTATCGCGATAAATCATCAAAAAATGCCGACACATCATTGTATTTTTTTTTTTCAGATTAGTCACAATTTACAATATTTTTATATAGGTCAATATTTCCGTTACCCTAATAAAATTTATCAACACTCACCATATTCGATACTTCTAGCTATCGATAATAATCGTTAATTAAAAATATTATTGTTGATGATTTTAGTATGTTCGATATTTATTGTAAGACATGGCATTTCCGAAGCAATCTTTTGAATCTATTTGAATATATCATGGTAGCTATACTGAAAAATATCGATATTTCAAGATGTTCTGCTAAGCTGTTGTCTTCATTTTTGTATTCTATTTTAATTCATAGCTTCGGTCGTCATGTGGGGAGTTTTTTTTTTTTTTTTTCTCTGATAAATACCTTGATGTTCAAAAAAAAAAAAAATAAATAAATAAATAAATAAATAAATCTAAGGGAGAAAAAGAAAAAAAACTAGAACACTAAAAAAATCAAAATACGGGGAACTGCTAGACGCCGCCGAAGAAAGTCAGACAGGTCAATTACCTAGAAGCTCACTAGATTTCTAACAACTTTCTAGCCCCTCAGTTCTGATTTCCCTAGATTTCAGAACACTCACATATTTGCTATTAGCTTTTTTTTTAAAAAAAATCTTCTTTTAAACTTATTTATTTATCGATTCGATTCCATTTCTGATCTTTCGGACAATTCTTCCGACAACAAAATCAAGGTCAGGGAAAGGTGATAACGCCAAAGCAGCAAACAGACGAGGCGCCACCAACATTTATCTCCGCTTATATATTGAAAAGTGCAGACTAAATTTTCTACTCTTAACGGACGAGTGGCTTAGTGTTAGTTAGTGCCTGTGATACTGGAAAAAGAAACTTAGTATTTTCTCACCTTTTTACATCTTAAAGTTTCAGGATGAGTTATAAACCAAATTCCAAGGTTCAGGTGAAATACACTCAGGTAAATTGCTTATTTTATTACTTCCAGATGTTAAAATAAAAATAGGATCAATATGAATTATGCTCTTATTCTAAAAGATTTAAGAATTACTGTACTTATTTATAAAACTTGGTTTAATATGAATCTGACATTTTTTCTTGGAAAAAATACTGTATTTTTTATACAATAAAAAGATCAATAAAATATTTATCGTGCACTTATTTTTATAAAATTGATAATTACCTTACCAAAAAAAAAAAAAAAAGAGGATAATTATAAATGGTTAAATTATACTTGCAAAATTGTTGTTTATAATAAGTAACTACTGTTACTTATTATTATTTTATACTAGTCTCCACCAGCGACCAGTATAAAATAACAATAAGTACATTTACTGTTCGGTCTTTTTAAATAATTTTTTTTTTAAGTACTTTGACATTTAAAACCGTACAAAAAAAATGTAGACAATATGTAAGTATAAAATCATATTTCTGAATAAAAGTGAATTGAATCTTACATGTTCGCACTTTAAGATCTGGGCATTTTGAGCAACTGTTTAGATTTGACGAAAATAGGCATCGTAGTGAATTTTTGATAAAATGTTCGATTCGGTATAACATAAGCTAAGATTTTAAATAATCTCAATGGTTAGAGGGGGGAAATTCAAAATATGCTACTTAATTACTGCAGCCGATATTTCATGTTATGCTACTTAATTACTGCAGCCGATATTTCATGTTATGCTACTTAATTACTGTAGGTGATATTTTATGTTATGCTACTTAATTACTGTAGGTGATATTTTATGTTATGCTACTTAATTACTGCAGACGATATTTTATGTTATGCTACTTAATAACTGCAGACGATATTTTATGTTATGCTACTTAATTACTGCAGACGATATTTTATGTTATGCTACTTAATTACTGCAGACGATATTTTATGTTATGCTACTTAATTACTGCAGACGATATTTTATGTTATGCTACTTAATTACTGCAGACGATATTTTATGTTATGCTACTTAATTACTGCAAACAATATGTTATGTTATGCTACTTAATTACTGCAAACAATATGTTATGTTATGCTACTTAATTATTGCAGACGATATTTTATGTTACGAGATCAGACGCGAAAACTCAGGCGGTAGCCGCAATCTGGAAAATATACTCCCAATAGTTAGGTCAGGAGAGAAGTTAAAAGTTTGGACTCCCTAATGTTAATTTTACTTTTTACTTATTGCACCATACTTCGAGCGCTTTTTAAGCGAATTGAAAAGTTTGTGCACGAATTCTAAAATTCGTTTGTCTAAATAAAACTTCATGTAAAAAATAACTTTTAGTAAATATTTAATATTTTATTTAATATTAATAGAAAACTTTTTGAATTGTAAGGCATAAAATTTTTACAAGATTTTAAAGAATTGAAATATACATAGCAAAATACAATATTTGAGTGAGATCTATCGAATAATTTCCGAACAATCTAATTTTTGAAATAAGACTTTTTTTTTTAAAATTGGATTCCACAGGAACTATTCGACCGATTTCACTCAGATCTCCTATTTTGTCTTGAAAAATTATATTTTTTAAAATGATGTAAAAAATTGTATACCTTTTACAATTCAAATTATTTTTTGCATTAAATTATTTTTGGTCAAATGAATTATATTTGTCTGCAAAAATATTTCAATTCGCTTAAAAAGTTCTCTCGATACGGCAAAATACACAAAAAGTGAAATTAACATTTAAGGGTTCAAACTTTGGACCACTCTCCTGATCTAACTATGGAGAACATATTACGCAGATTGCGACTACTCTCTATACTTTTGGGATCAGAAATTTGAATCCGTCGAAAAAAAAGGCATGCTTATTCGGAGAAAGAACGTTTTTATATCTGACTTCGTAACTTAAAATATCGTCTGAACTAATTAATTAGCCTATTTGAAGTCACCCTCTTGAACCATTAAAATTGAGTCACAGAACGTAAAGATTACATGAAAATCATTACATCAAAAGTTATTAAAGACGGTCTGTTTTTTATTTTGCTCACTGAACTATATATATATATTTTTTTTTTTAAGAACGAATAACGAAACTCTAGCATATCCTTTAACAATTTGAGAGCAACTAGCAACACTCAAGTTTCAAGGTGTTGACCGTGAAAATTTTTTGTCTTTTACATTAATTCAAGCAAATAATAATAAATTTCGTAATGTTTTTACCATTTATTGAATATTTATCCATCCAAGGTTGGTTTAAAAAAAACATAAAACCTCCTCTTCTCACAATTGACGTTTTCTATTTCAGTCCAATTGTCCTTGGTGTTTCATTTCTACAATTATTATGTTAGGCTTTGGCCTTTAATTTTATATTGTGCCAGATTTCATCCTCGTACATAATATTATTAATGATTTTTAACTCGGCCAAACGTATATTTGTATAGTTGAATTTGTTTTGTTCATGGTCTAACAGTTTAACTATTCAAACTAAATTATGTGAAATTATTTCTGGAGAGGAAGGGGCGTTGATGATTCAATGTTACACTGTTTACGTGAGAACAAATAATGAGGAAGCTTTCAATTGACTTTTAAATGGCTCGGTATAGACATGTTAAATTAACGAACGTATTTAGCGAATCTACAGAGACGTTACATAGTTATGCAGCTTTTCAATTAAAAACAAAAGTTCCTTACTCCCTATCCAAACACCTTTTTACAAAAATTTTTAAAAAAAATGTCCATGTCAAATTTTATTTTTAAAATTTAATTGTAACGTTTGCATGTACATTAAAATTTAAGATAGGGCTATACATCCAAAACCTACATATTATTGAAATAAGTTTTAGCTATCTTAAAATGAAATTGTTAAAAAAAAAAAAAAAAAAAAATTTAAAAAAAGGAATATTTCCGTATCGTCTATTCACCGACAATAGACGAAGCTCCCAAGTGGATTTTAAACTGGAGAAATTTTTTTTTTTATGAAAAAAAAATTAAATTGTAGGGATTTGGCCGGGTGTCTACAAGTTTATCCCTCTCTGTGTGTTATTTTTTTTTTTTAATCCCTTTCTGTGTTTTTTTTTTTTTTTTTTTTTTTTTTTTTTTTTTTTTAAAGTTCCTCGCAGGCCTCTATGCCCGGAAGTTGAAGGACTTAGCAATTATTCTCACGCCGATCAAGATACGGAAATCTTCCCAAAAATAATTTTAAAACTTAATCTCTTCTTCGACAATATGCTATGTGTAACAAATGCAAATAATTTTTACTAAGTGATACTTTTCGCTTTCTAATTGTTTTTATTTAATTATTACGCATATGAACAGTTATTATGGTATGACATCAATAAACTATTTTTCAGTCATAATTTAAATAGTATAAAATATGTTAGCAGATATTTTTATTGAATTGTAACGGTACAAAAACAAATAAGTTTAAAAGTATCTATCTACAACAATAAAAGGAAAAATTTCTGCAGGTGTGTGTACTTATGTTTGTGCTAATGTCATGAAATTTAGACGGCAAGTGAACTGTGAATATCAGCCTCCAATCCTAAATTTGTTCGGGAGCGACATTTAAAAAATTATTTTTTTCCCCTTGATTTTTAGCATTGGCCATTGTTTCAAATTAGGTATAAAGGCTTTTTCGAGTATTTGAAAAAAAAAACAAATAGTTTATTTCTCTATTTAATAAAAAAAAAAAGGTTATTAAATGACCCGACCTGAAACTACCCGGGTGAGTTTTTCGAAAAAAGCCATCTGAAAAAAACCAAAGTGGGTTCATAATTGTGTTTTATTATTAACAAATCAGCTTTAGATAAGTTTATTATGGAATAAAATACAAACTGCATACATTAAAATATTTTTATATTTCCATTATCTCTATATTCTGTGTTTTAAAAATTTTCATTAACCTTTTTAAAAACTCGTATTAGAAATTGCAAATGTACTAAGGTATTTTCACAAAGATTTGTGTTTCTAATTCTCAATACAATTGAAATTACAGTTGTGTTTTAAATATACTATTTTCTGACCTTATTACATAAAATTACAGCTGATACTTTTGATATATAGCACCTTTCACCTTTTTACAGGTGGAAAATTTGTTCTAGAATTCTTGTTTTGATGTATACCTTGTTGTTGAAATACTAGAGTGTAGTTTAGAAGATCTCTTTCACTGTACATAAAATAGGACAAAATAACACAGTTGGTTTAATTTTGCAATGCGCCAATGCATTTTTCAATTTACATAAATTTATTGATTGCAATTGATTTACATAAATTTATTTCTTCCATTAACTATTTAGTAGTTTTTTATAATTCTAAAACAGAATAAGTTATACCTACAAAGGTATGAACCCTATGACTATAATTAAAAATATTATTTCTAATTCATCAATGTAAATGACATTAATAAATGTATTAATATTTAAGGTTATAAGGGACTTAATTATTAAATTAATAGCATTTCTTAATTCGTATTTATTAATGCCGCAGGATTTACTCTGATACTATAAGGAATAGAATAGAAAAAATGATTAAAAATTCAACTCTGAAAAACCCAATTAAACCATGAAAAAGCCCTCCCCACCCCCCCAAAAAAAACCCAGGGGGGGTTGGATTTTTCTGAAAAATCTGCTTTTATGACATACTTTTCTTGAGTTTAGTTGATTTAGTTTCATGATCGAAATGTAAAGAAATATATTATAAAATAATTTTTCAATATGCTAAAAAATGAAAATTTAATAATTTTTGTAATATTTCAAAATTACTAATAACTATTAATTAAATCTAATTAATTGAATCTTTTTTAAATACATAATTTATCGCATTTATGAGTTTACTTTCTTCTCAACTAAATATCCCTAATTAAAAAGAGTGTCTCTTGTCAAAGGTTTTATTTTCCAGTTCTTATTTGTTTTCTTTTCCACTGCATTTTGCCTCTTATCAATTCGATTTGTTCACATGCCAAGTTATCTCCTGTTTGGATATTTTTTTATCAGCATTTTTGTAGATTATCATATCTGACCTTTTCAAGGTTTACAAAAATTTATCATTTGAAGTTTCTTTTTATTTTTTTTTTCACCCACTTTAAAATGACAGAAAGATCTTGTATTTCATTAGATGACTTTGACCTCAGTTACATAAGACCAAGTTTCTAATAGAAGCCGATTTATGTTCAGAAATGAAGTCTTAGAATGATTTGAAAAATTTTTTGAACTAGACACTGAACATTCGTGGAGTAAATGAGTGGCACTTATGTCTTCTCTCTTTTTTTTTTTCTTCTTAATTTCCTTTAATATTTTTTTTAGTGGTGTCAGAAATGAAACAAACGTCAATATTATAATTCGTTTGTGAACATATGTAAATGTTTTTTTAAAGGAAATCTATTTGCAAGAAAATTCTAAACAGTTAAATCTATAAATGTTAAAGAGGTAAGAAATTCCTACTAGTATTAACGTAAATTGATTATCACTTTCGTACATATTAAATACCCGTGGTAAGCTTTTTTATGTAGTCTTTTATGATAGTTTTAAATTTAATCACCTTAATTTCACTGATTCTAAAAGATAACAAGGAAATTCTTGGTCACAAGAAATAACTTAAGATCCAATTAAGATAGATTTAATTAAAAAATACTAATTGAATTTTTCGCGCTCAACCTTTCAAAGATCCCAGATTTCAATTAGCATCCCTCCAACTACTGCGGAATCTCCGCTTAGTTTTAGATAATATTTTTCCTAGTGGTAACATAGGTAATGTATTAATATTTTTAATAAATTAGAATATAAAGAATTTTGCCCACCACTCATACATAAATTTAAAAGGATATACAAAAGGTCAGAGAAACAAATGGTCATACAGGCGCACTTTCAATTCCTGAAGCCACTAATCGGCCACCTGTCACTACAGATGTGTTTGCACTCAATCTTATGGGTGACTGCAACTATATCTTACTGCATAGGTGACTGCAACTATATCTTGAAAGCACAAAATCGATTATGTTCCAAAACAAATTACTACGATGTATACTGAACGCACGGATATTATGGTCAGTGAAAATATACACAAAAATATGAAACTATAGACTACAGCTCATGCATAACATTTAAAAACTGACTACATCATTTTATAGCATAGCCCATTCACTACAACACTGCTGACTTCAACACCTTATTTCAAGAGAACTTATTGGCACAACAGTTAAATAAAATCCAGTCCCTTCCTTCGCTCGATCGGACGCAATCCATAGTACTAGGGTTGCAACGAATATAGTGATTTGGCGAATATCGAACATCACCATTTTTCGAAAAAAAATCATAAATATTTTTTATATGTAAATTAGACATTATTAAAAAATAATTAAACTTAGCTTTATTGGTAAGTTTAGAAACTCAATATTCTTGTTATATTTGTAGTACAGTGCAATATCCTGGGTTCTCGACTAGTTCGATAAATAGAATGTCAAACAAACATCAAAACTAATTTCATTCAATGAAAAATAACTTTAATATTTAAGTCTGTACTGTTTAATTTTTATTTCATCAACTTAATATTCATCAACTTCATTAGGGTGGGTAAATGACAGACATCAGAGAAGGTATCCATTAAATAAATAAGAGAAACTACCCTCACTCTCCCTCGTTTCTTTTTTATTTATGAAATTTAACTATTAACAGACTGATTCAAAATTTAAATTGGTATATAATCTCTTGAGGCCTATAATAATCAAATAATAATTAAAGAAAACTTCATGTAAAGACTGCGTCAGTATAGCATAAAACCTGATAAGAATTAAAGCAATTATCATAAAAAATAAAGAGAAAAATAAAGCAAAAACTATAAAACATTCAATTAACTAAATAAGAAGCTTGGAGATGAAAATTCTGTAATTTCTAACCTATAACCTTACACCAACTATAACTATCTAGCGAGAAAAACTATTTTTGAGTCTGATGACCGTACAGTACTATGCAATATTCATTTAAGAGACAGACGAAGCGTGTGAAATAATTTTTTTACCATGCAAAAACGAAACAGAAAAAATAAAAATCTAATTTTAAATATCTCATTTCTCCAATTACCAAATTTTCAAGAAAAAGTGCAGAAAAATGAATTGTGAAAGAAACTCTCTTAAAAATTGCCGCGTCATAATGAAAACGTCGATAAGATCAAGATTTGTAAAAATAGAAAGAAAAAATCGTTCTATACTTAACAAAGAAAATGTTAACGTTGAAAATCGTAATTTAACTTAACATTTTATTTTTAATCATTGTTGAACAGCCTACCGAATCTTGAGTTTACGACTACCAATGTTCAACTCCGTAGCCTTGTAATATTAAACCGAATCCAGAAGACAAAGTAACTCCTGTATCAAGTATATGGGAGAATTTTGCCTTCGTGGATAAATTTTGTTGGAACATACCCACATTTGCGTTACATGATGAGGAAAACTCTGAAAACCTCCCACGGTTATTCTGGCGGCAAAGGTAATCTAACCCATTATCCGTCTACCACTGAGGATATTTTATTTCAACTTTGTGGTTGGATGCGGAATTCGAATCAAACAGCCATCGCTGGGATTCGAACCCGGTTCACCTCATTTCGTGGCAAGCGTTTGATCCCCTTAGCCACCACAGCTCAACTTTTCAACATTTTATTTTATAACCGTCGTTGAACAGCTGAACCAATTTTGGGTATACGACTCCTTAGCCTTGTAATTTTTAATCCTTTCCAGAAGACAATGGAACTCCTGGATAAAGTATTGGGAAAAATTTGCCTTCGTGGAAGACTGCCGTATTTTTAGAAAAAAGTGATGATAAAAGAATACAGTTTATTAGAAACGCTTTTAAAAAATGCTGTGTCATAATCTAAACACCGATAAAAAGCAAGGTTAATAAAAAAAAAAAGCAGAAAAACAGAAAAAAAAAAATTTCTAGATTCTTCGAACGAAACTTTAATGTTAAAAATCAGTTTTTTATTTTTTATTTTTATGTAACCGGTTATCTAAATTACCGCAGAGGAAAAAAAGTGGCAATAAGAGAATAAAGTCTATCAGAAACATTCCATTAAAATACTACGCTATAATAATAATAATAATAATAAAACTAAACAAATTTATAATGTTCTCAATTCTCGAAAGAAAAAGCGTAAAAAGAAACAACAAAATTGACTTGTCTGAATAAAATAAAAAAATAAAAAACTACACAATGAAAAAAATTATTTAGTTGAACCTAGTTTCAATTCTACAAATTTCTCTTTTTGCCTTTGTCTTCCAAAACATAAATTTGAAAGCACATAAATTTTAGAACTTAACAAAAATGTGTAAAAACTATTTCTAATAATGTGTAGTTGAAAACGCTAAAATTAAATCTATTAAATTTCATAAAAAAAACCTTGTCAAAGTATTTTGCCATTAAGTAATTTACCGAATATTCGGCAAAAGGGATGAATACCGAATAGTGGCCGAATATTCGTTACATCTCTACTTAGTATATCATCTAAAAGACTATCACATCGGATGAATATCAACAATATTTATCCAATTTAATCACAATAGTTGTATCACATCGGAGCAATCTGCTGTCAACCTCCTTCTCTAATTACATGTATCCGATGTGACAATTTAGATATTAATTGAATAACCACTTATAGATCGGTTAATGCTGCCTTCGACCTCAGGTGCCGAGATTTAAACAATAATTCGAATAGTTATGCTCATAAATACTGATAAGGTTTTGTAAAAAATTCTATTGGGTTTAAAATTTTCTTCAGTTCACGACCACTTGAAAAAATATTTTGGACATACCTCAAATGTCTGTAGGTACAACTGTTTTTTTTTTTGTTTTTTTTACGGAGTCGTTTACAATTACTGTTTTTCAAAATGTTGGAGTGTAAATAGTTGTATCACAATTGTTGAAAATTAATAATTACTGTTTTAAATTTATCATTAATATTTAAAATACATTTTCTAAGAAAGGTTCGAAGGTTATATTCTAGGCTGTTAACTTTCAGATAAATATGACCTTCGGGCACCTTAGTGACTTTCATCCTTTTTTTTTTTTATTTTGAGTCAGACTTCGTTTATAACATCCTTTGATTCCCTTACAATAGTTCATATTGACGTATAGACATATTAGCTCAGTATAGACGTTTACAAACAACCAACTTTTAAGCGTTTTTATTGTTTTTCTCAAAACGAATGAGAAATGGAACAACATTTTTCTGGAACTCGAGCATACTTTCCTGAGCAATAAAACAGTTAATATATTTTTTTCCGATTTGGCGGTGAATCTTGTCTGCATCAGCTCTGAATAGATTTTTTGAGGAGCATTCAATCCACTTATAATGGGGAACAATTTTTTTTTCATAGATACGAATACTTGGTCTTGCCTGATTCGGATGTAGGGATTTCAAATTTGAAATTAATTTTGATCCTAAAGCTACATATTCTTTTAAATGACATTTTTAGTCTATTTTTTTATTTGACGAAACGAAATGTTCAAGTTTAAAAACGTTAATTCTAATAGGGGTCGCATAAATGTTGTGATAAACTTTGAGGGGAGTTAGGGTCCATCATCAGGATAATAATCGCATAGAATCCCATGCCCAGAAATATCGTAAGCAGCTCAAGACGCTTCCCTATTTATGATTTAAGCAGAAGCACACGAAGAAACTGTTCATGTTAGGGAAGCATATTATATTAGCCGCGTACAACGACATTTTCGAGTATGGATTCTTACGCAATTTTAATTCTGATGGTATGCCCTAACTCTCCATGAAATTTGTCGCTACATTTACACGACTCCCTGTTATCTATAACGTTTTTAAAATTGTACATTTTAACAAATATTGACTAAAAATGTCATTTTAAAATAAAACTGCAACTTAAAGGGAGAAATCAAGTAAAATTTGAAACCAGCAATGCGAAAGTTTTATGATTTGTTAAAGAAAAAATTCATGCAACAGACATTTTTTTACCAGTGTAAGCTGTAAAATTAATTCAAAATGTTCAGTATAATTTTTACAGTATCTTATACGCTTATGTATTGCTTTTTGATTCTCTGAAAACTCCGATGTCACAAATATGGCGGACAAAATCAACATTTTGCAGTGATAGTCTTTTAATTTACATAGTATTATTTATAGATTTAAAATTTCTTTTTTCTGATAAAGTAACTTTTTTTCCCCAGATCTTTATTAACAATGAGTGGCACAATTCTGCAAGCGGAAAGAAATTCCCGGTAATCAATCCCACAAATGCTGAAACAATAGTCGAAGTCCAGGAAGGAGACCAGGTAAACAATAATTTCACTCTTCCTAAAGTATTGATCAGTTGATTACACAGATGCATTTGTCGATTTTCTTTAAGGATCATTGAATTTGATTTGCGATCTTTGAATGTAGTAAGAATGTATTAAAATTTTTTAATAGTATACATTGTAAGTTTAAAATATGCATGCCAGCATTTCTAAAGAGTAAATTTAAATTATAATTCAAATTCGAAGAACAAATTAAGCGTTGAAAAAAGCGAGGCATTTTGAAGACGCTCCTGTTTTTAAATTAGTGACGAAACGAATCTAGAAATAGAATAAACTTCGAAACAACTGATGGACTGATTTCAAGTCATTCACTTTAGTAAAATATATTATGTAAGGTCGGTGTACCGAAATGCGACAATATTCAGTAACGTTAAATCCTAATTCGGGAATCATCTGTAAATGCGATTGTATGAAAATTTCATGTTTCTGGAGCCTATCCCGTTTTTTTTCCACACATTTAAAACCTTTTTTTAAAGAGCAAAATCTCGTTGCAATTTAATCTTATTTTCATGCTCCCCCAACATGTCCTAAATGCGATGTTTTCCCCCGAAATGGAGGTCACTATCCCCGCATAGAGCTCACAGGTGATACTATCTCATCCTACAGCACTGCTTTGATCATCTTTTTAATCTGCCACGAAAAAAAAAAAAAAGAAAAGAAAAACCGGCGAAGACATCTTGCATTAGATTTTCAGGAGTTGTAAAAACTGTCGCATTTAGAACCTGATTTTTCGAGTGACCCTAATTGCGACTGTTTGAAGTCCTTAAAGGCGACTTTGTTTTCTGCAGCTGATAAAATTATGGGGACCATATTTCCCAGATTGCGGCTACCTCCCATGTCTTAAGGGTGAAAAATGCGAATCCGTCGAAAATAAAGTATGTTTATTCAGAGAAAGTACGTTTTTGTGTCTGGTTCCGTAACTTAAAATATCGTGTGCAGTTGTTAATTAGGGCATTAGAGGTCACCCCGTCGAGCTATTAAGATTGAGTGAATGGCGAAATTTTCTATTTGACGGTAATATCGTTATAAATTTAAGTAGCAATCAAAGAATGATTGGAACTTGCACAGCCATCTAGATCAGAGATCTAATTGGATTTTAAGTACTCTAGCTAAATTTGAAATGGTCGGAATTTTGATAGACGATAAACTTAATTTTGAGACAAAATGGCGATAAATGTTGCTTGCATTCATCATGAAACGATTTAAACTTGTATTGTCTTCGGGCATGGAGCATTCTAGCTAGTCGGAGAGTATTTGAAATTTGGATAGTTAGATTTCATTTTTACAGACACAAAAGCAAGTGAATAAAAACGTTGCAAAAATGCACTGTTGCAATGTACCTTGAGTGTCGCATTTGAAGGCTGGTTACCTTAAATGCGACAGTGAAATATCTTTGCTTAAGTTGTAGATAATAATTTAATTTCAGCACGAAGAATTTGTTTAGAACTAATATCGTAATATTTCAGATATTTTCGGTGAAAAATTTAAAAAGAAAGGTAAAGTTTGATCTAAATGCGACAAACTTTTATGAAACCGTGTCTCATTTTAAGTGCACTGACCTTATGTTTCGGTTAGTAATAAATCTGGCTATTAATACTAACTGGTGATTATTAATATTAACTGATAAATTACATTGACCGTATCATATATGCCTTGTATTATTGGAAGATTTAAAAACATCTTTTAAAACCCATTTATTCCAAATAGGCTGATGTGGAAAAAGCAGTGCAAGCTGCAAAGGCTGCTTTTAAGAATGGCTCTGTTTGGCGCACAATGGATGCTTACGATAGAGGACGACTCCTTTACAAGTTGGCTGACCTCGTGGAGAGAGACATTGAATACCTGGCGGTATGTATTATTATTCTTTTGATACCAAATAAACTGGTTATCATAAATTAAGGAAAAATTATACTCTCCGAAAAATTAGCCAATCCCAATGAAATTTGAATATGTTGTCAAATAAGAGTTTCTGAGTAAAACTCCAATATGAATTTTGCTGTGTTTCTGAAATTAGAAATTTGAGATAGCAAATTTGTAAAAATGATTTCCTGACATTATTTGTACAAAGAACTGCGCCATGGAGACTACACTCAGAACAAAGACGGATACAAGTGACCAGATATCTAAATGTGAGTCCTGCAGTTTATAGACTTTGTCAACAATTTCTAACCAGATGTTTCGCATCCAGATGGTTTAGTCAAGGATGGCCAATTGGTGCGTCGAGCGCCGATGACCGATATCTATTATGAATTCCATGGAGGAATAGAACCGAAACTCTGAGCCTCTCTCAGTGCAACCACGGGTGATGGATTGATGTCAAGGTCTACTGTGCGTAGAGGGCTTCACGAACGGTTTCTTCTGTTTTGTTCGCTAATACGAACACGTATATCGCATATACTTGGTGTGTCTTAGCGGAGTCTAGTATCAAATCCCACCTCTCCTAACCGGAATCCGATTTTCTGACCACTGGGCTAACTACGGCCCGCACTTATCTTCAGCAGCAAACAATTCAGCGCTTGGAGTGTGCAGCTTGATAACCGGACTTGAGTCCTATCAAGCATGTTTGGGATGCTTTAGGAAGACTTGTAGCTGCTCTGATTCCTCCTCTTCAGACCCTTGCCACTCTTGCAACCAACTGCTTTGCAAGAACTGTGACTTGCATTTCTAACGGCAAACCGGATAGTTGAAAGCCTCATTCACCCCTGTATGTGCTGTATTGATGAGATTAAAACAATGCATACGTTGCCGAGATAAAACAATGTAAGGGCATGTATTGCTGAGATCGACTGAGATTTAAAACTTTATTTTTGAATAATATAATACAGCAAGGAATCTGAAAGATTTGATTTCAAAACCAACTTGATTCATAGCTTACCAGGATTAAAAGAAATATTTCTGCTCTTTAAAGATAGTCAAAATTATTAAATTTGAATTTGTAAACTATGGAGCAGTGTTCCTAAAAAAAAAATTCGAATTCTAAGATAATAAGAAAAGATCTGTAAACTCGTGTAACCGTTAGTAACATATAAAAAAAATTAAATTTTATTTATGTTGCAATATTAGCAAAATATAATCCAAAACATTCAAATATAAACATTTATAAAATAAAAACGGATAGTTACAAAATGTCCTGCAATTTGGTGCTCAGTTGAATACGTTTAATTCTTGATAACTCTTAATATATTTTTGTAGCTGATTGTGGTGAAACAAAATTCAAAATTTGGTTTAATGTCTGACTGCTCCAGTCTTCGATCAGATTCCGCTTTTAATCTATAATAAAACTAATAGTTCTTTTTTTAAACAAATCAGTATACTCATTTGTAATACTGAGCCCTATGTCAATAAGCGATTTTTTAAGCTTGCTTTAGATGTAGTAAAAGTTGCAATATAGTTTGCCTGCGTTCGATTCATTTTTAAGAATTTTATTCAAGGCAATTTGTAAAACCTTTTATAAATCGGTACAAAATAAATAAATTTTGAAGCTAAAATGAACATGATCAATAGCTATTTTGACGGGGGGAAATAGACGTAACTTATCTTTACGTACACAGATGGCTTAATACCATAAAGGAAAATATTTTATGACTCATATTAAGATCATCGAAAAAGTTTAGTAAACGCAATGTAATATTCAGAGACACGATACAAATTTTTTTTAACTTAGCTGACATTTTATAAATTTGTTCAATATCTATCATTTAAAGGCGCAGGTATTTACAGGGAGTGTAGGCGATAGAATTGGGAGGCTTTAATTTTGGATCCAGTCTCTGAAAATCAATAAGCACAAATGTTTTAATTCCATGATCAGCTTTAAATGAAAGAAATTTAACTTTATGAAAATATTAAATTGTATTTACATGAGAAATTCATGTTTCAACTAATTTTTAAATACCAGCAGGATACTCTTTTCCCTAATTCAAGCATTAATTAGGTTACTTTTTTCCCTAATTCAAGCATTAATTAGGTTACTCTTTTCCCTAATTCAAGCATTAATTAGGTTACTCTTTTCCCTAATTCAAGCATTAATTAGGTTACTCTTTTCCCTAATTCAAGCATTAATTAGGTTACTCTTTTCCCTAATTCAAGCATTAATTAGGTTACTCTTTTCCCTAATTCAAGCATTAATCAGGATACCCTTTCCTAATACAAGCATTAATCTGGATACCCTTTCCTAATACATGCATAAATTAGGGTACTTTTCCTAATACAAGCATTAATTAATGATTACGGTACTCTTTTTCCTTATACAAGTATTAATTAATAATTATGATACTCTTTTCCCAATAAAACGAATAATTATAGAAAAAAAATATTTCTCAAGCAGATGCTAGTTAAGAAACCTTTCCAGGATAAAAAAAATTCTTATTCAGTTATCCCATGACAATTCTTTAAAAGCAATTTAGGGAACTAAATACGGTGAGTTCGACACATCAAGCAATAATAATTTAATTTAATTTAAATTTAATTCTTTTCAACAATTCACGTTTCTCATCATTAGTTCTACGAGACACGATATCCAAGTATTTGTGCTAAAGTAGTATAGTAAATCAAGTGTCTGAATTTTCATAGTTCTTCTCCTTGTTATAGAGAATGCCAATAGTATTATTATAAATTTTAACGATTTTTTATAAGCTACAAACCTTTTTAACAGTGCGAACTTCAATAATTCTTTCTAGATGCGGTTATGTTTAAATAAAAGACTGCACAATCTCCTATCAAAATGGGAGGGTTTTCTAGTTAGGAGAAGTGGAGCAATGCTCCTATGCTAAGGGAAATTACGCAGTGTTTCAAACAAGCAGAAATAAAAAATAAAGAGGCATGTAGAGTCCTTTTTTCAAGGGTATCCAATCCATTAAGAAAAAGTAAATTTTTGAGTTTATTTTTGCGATAATTACTCGTAAAATCCTTTTTCTTGTTCTTAAGAACTCAAATTGAAACATCCACAGTATATGTTTACAGAAACCTTGAAAGAATTTTATTCAATTGCAATTATTATTAACGATTTAATTGTAGTTATCCTTAATAAGTAACTCCTACCTATGAGCGCAGTATGTAATAATAGTATGTAAATATGTGAAATAATAGGAGAACGAAAATTTTTGCATAAAAAAAAAAAAAATAAACCAACATTATAAATGGTTCAGAAAATGTTTTTTTAAAATTACTTCGTGTGCAAACTAAATTACCTTATGCCAAATTTTTATTTCTCTATTTTACATTAGCAGCTTAAAACCCCTACATTAGAACTCATATAGACCTCGTATTAAAGGTTCGTGAACTGCAAGAAACACTGCCTCACATTAAAAGGATTTAATGGTTCCTTTTGTTATTTGAACTCTTTAAACTTCGCAAAGCGGTTAAAAAAAGTATCTTTAAACTAAGGTGATCAGCGTCCTCAAAAATAAATAAATAAATAAAAAGGTTGTAAAATTTCTTTACAGATGTTTCAAAACTGATGGCTTTACTTTTCCAATTTAATATTCTGAGAACAGAAATGTTTCGCAGGGATTCTTTGACAGAAATGATTTTAATAATTAAATCCATTAGCAAGAGAAGTAAACTAGTTTAAAATTAAGGAAGAAGAGAAATTATATACTTCATATGGCTATAAAATTAGGTTGCTTAACTTTTAACACTAAAATTAAGCAAAATTAAATTTTTATGGTAACAGGAAACCTACATCAACTCCATCACAAATTTACTATTTTAAATTTATTACTTGTGTTAAATTTTAATACTTTCGTATACAATATGACATGCATTGCGTTGAATAAATTGTTTGAAATTAAATTTAATAATATTAATATATTCTTTTGTTAACTTTTTCAGAACTTGCAAACGTTAGAAAACGGCAAGCCTTTTAAAGATTCTATTGGTGATATGATGTTTGCTATTAAAACCTTGAGGTATTACGCTGGATGTGCAGATAAAATCCATGGAAAAGTCATACCAACTGGTAAGAATTTGTATGAATGTTGCTTTAAAAGTAATGGATACTCACTATTATTAAGGATTAATTTGTCATTGAGAAGTTTAAAATATTTATCTGTTTCTCAAAAGTGACCGACGATTTTTAATAACGTCGGAATAATAGAGAAATTTAAAGAAACCGGAATGATAGAGAAATGTATAATTTTGCCGAATTCTGCTAAGCAAACTAGTGTATATTCCCACGAAGTTTCAAAATTAGATATAAAGTTTGTCAACAGATGGTATTGTTGACTAGAAAAAAATATAAATATTTTTTTTCATATCTTAGATCATTTCAACTCAAATGCTTGCGTGGGTGGCTATTAATTTTTCTTCAAGCTGAGACATTGTTATATTATATGGTACTAGATTGAAAAAATTTTTTAAATTTTTTTTTTATCAGCAATGCCATAAACTGACAAATTTTCTAACTAATTTGATACTTGGTGAGAATAAAATTCTGGCTTCGCAAGCAGCACTCAGTTAACTACATATTTCGTTCTTTAACTGATTTTTCAAATAATGGATCATTTTTAGGACCCTACTTATTTAATATTTCTTTTGCGAGGGTGTAAAAAATAAATAATTTTTTTTTATCACATTGAAATTCTATTTATATTATTCAAAACTTTTTAATTACCTGAAATACTTATTTTAAAAATTTTTTGGTTAACACTTTACTTTTATTTATAGATGGAAATACATTTACATACACTCGTTTGGAACCTGTTGGAGTTTGCGGTCTTATCATCCCCGTAAGTTTCTTTTTACATAATAGGAATAAAGTCTAATTTAGCGTATTGAGATTCTTTCTTAAAATTGTAATATAGCATAGTCAAATATTTATAACTAACTACGGGTCTATCTCCTTGCTTGCTATCACTCTCCCAGGCCCTGTTCTAGAAATCCGCAGGCTGTAAGCACACAGCTGTCAGGGGCCCCATTAGTCGGAACTTTATACCTAATTTAAATATTGTTTAGTTGCAAAATGCTTTTACTATATTTATGATAAGGGCAAATTATGATATATTTCTAGATTTCAGCTTATATTTATTTCAATTTTTGCTAATTTATAACTCTAACAGACAATTTTTAGGAAACACACATACAAATTAACATTAAGTGGGGACCACATTTTGTGACAAATATTTACTAGATTTGTAACAAATGTGGTACCCTAGGCCCGGTCATCTCGGGTCTTACGATAGATCAGATGCACTTTCCAGCCCCAGAACTTTTTCTCTAGGATTGCTTCGCGACTTAAGTCTGCCTATCATCCTCTTACTTTATAGCAGATCGTGACTACTATTTCTTTTTCCCCCAGTTATTTATTTATTATATTTTATTGGGTTAATGCATCATATTATCACTCCATTGAATTCGGTGTGGTGAGTCTTCAGGGAATTTTATTTTTATTTTATAACCGTCGTTGAACAGCCGACCCAATTTTTGGGTTTACGACTACTAATGTTCAATTCCGTAGCCATGTAATTTTGAACCCAATCCAGAAGACAGGGGAACTCCTGGATCAAGTATTTGGAGAAACTTTGTCTTCGAGAAGGACTTTTTGATGGAACTCACCCGCATTCGCGTTACATGGAGAGAAAGACCACGATAACCTCCCACGGTTAGTCTGACGGCAAGGGGACTCTAGCCCATGATCCGTCTACCATTGAGGATATTTCACATCATTACTGTGGTCTTGCAAGCCGAATGCGGAATTTGCATCGACCAGCCATCGCCGGGATCGAACCCCGATTCACCTCATAGGAAGGCGAATGTTCTATCCCCTGAGCCATCACGGCAACTTTCTTTTCTTCCAGACGCGGATACGTACTTAGGTTAGTAATACCCTTACCCGTATAATCCGCATCTGGCCACTATTCCAGTCAACCTCGACCCTGTGCTTGATCAGTGGCACAGGGCAATTATTTAAAATTTCAAAAGAAACGGTGTTAGTTTTTTTTTAACCACCACGGCAACTTTGGGGAATTAAAAAAAAAGAACTTTTATTGGTGGTCCAATGCACCCGAAAGTAAAACAATTGCCGCACTTGCAAACAAATATTTCGCCATCGAAAAATGTGATGTAAAAAAAAAAAAAAAAAAAAAAATTATAAATAAATAAAAGCAAATGTTCTAACGGAAGTTGAAATCTCTGCAAATACTGCCATCTACTGTTGAGAACACGAAACATGGTAAAAAATAAAGTCAGCATACATATGTTCACAATTCTATTAAGTTCTTTTACAGTGTTTATTATCTATTTGTTGTAGTGGAATTTTCCTGTGCTTCTAGTAAGCAATAAAGTTGGTCCCGCTCTTGCTTGTGGAAACTGCGTTATCTTAAAGCCTGCTGAGCAGACTCCATTGACTTCCATCTACATTGCGGCTCTTTCCAAAGAGGCTGGCTTTCCTCCTGGTGTCTTCAATGTGGTGCCCGGATATGGTCCAACTGCCGGTGGTGCACTCACTCACCATATGGAAGTGGATAAAGTTTCTTTTACTGGTTCTACCGAGGTTAGTTTATTTATTTTATATCTGGTGGACATCGTTTCTCTTTTTTAAAATGTTTACATAATGGATGTTTCATTTATTTGAAACCCTTGTCAAATATACGATAAGAAAAAATGCTGCCTTATTAGCTAATCAACATTTAAGCTAAGAAAAAATTAAAATACTATCGATGAATCACTTTAGGAAACTGCGATGAAAACATTAAAACCCATTCGATTTTTTAATAGAACTTAGCGGTGTTTCTATATTCCTTTCAATGCCTTTGCTTCCTCCAGCAATCAAGCAGAACTTCATTTTTTTTCTTCCATTTCACCTTCCTCTGTTATACTTTGATAGATTTTAAAAATGTTTCGTTCTTAATCCTTTACGTTCATTCGTATGTCGAATCTCAGTCACAACAGCAAAGGATAGTAATGAGTTTAAAATACTAATATGTGTTCCCTAGATTTTACGAATTGTGTTTAATATCAGTCTTTTGACCACCTCTGAAGCTAATTTTTAAATTTGATGAGATTAAATTGTTTTCTTACCTAAACTGGAAATTTTGTTTCGATCTCCTTCAATTTTTCTTAAACTTATTTTTCACCCGCCGAACTAATATTTTATAACAAGAGAAAATGCGCCTATACTGAAAATGTGGTAACACATTTGGGATTAAATTTGAAAGACTTTATTCATTTAGTTGCGTTAGGGTTAGTAAAATAACAACGGGGAAATTTCAGAACCAAATACAGATTTTATTATTAATATATTTTGGTGGACATATGCTTAGCTTCCCGAAAATATTTTGGACATGATCCAAAAACGGAACATTGGTATTTAAAGGGATAATGCATTAAAATTGCCTGTTTTTTTTGGGGGGGGGGATCACCCCGGTTAATAAATGGACTTTTTTTTCCAAGATTCAATTACAGTTCAAAAATTGTAAAAAGTTTAACAATTGCTGCAAAGACCTTTAACTAGCTTTAGTTACGACTGTTGTATTGGTAAGATTTTTTTTCGCTCGAAAAAATTTAAATTCCAGCTGGTAATACGCCAATCCAAAGACATGCACTTTTTCAAACAATTTCTAGACTGCCCACATTACATTTGGAATGTTTTATTCTTAATTAAACTAAGTACGTTATGTTTTGACCTGTGACTTACTTGTTGTACAATTCTAACTTAGTATTTACTGCTTTATTTTTAGGTTGGTAAGCTTATTCAACAAGCTGCAGGCAAAAGTAACACTAAACGAATAACGCTAGAAATGGGCGGAAAAAGTCCGTTAGTCATCTGCCCAGATGCCGATTGTAAGTATCTAAACAGTTATATATGATTGTCCATTTCTGTTTGCCTATTTACATAACTGTTGAGAATAAATCTTATTTTAAAAAATGTTGAATCTAATTAAATAAATGTTCAAAATTAACATTTCTAATAGAAACATTTCTAGTAAAATTAACATTTAACGATTCCATTCACAATATAATCATCCACAAAAACAAGTATATCGACATTATAATGTTGATCTTGAACTCAATGTTTAAGAAAATATTTTTACTACCTTGTTCATCAGTAGTGTTGAGAAAGCCATCAACGCAAGAAGTTAAGTCACAAAACAGGGAAAGTGAGTTGATAAAAATTAGTTTTAATATTTGCTAAGGAAAAATATGTTATAGGTATATGACCATTATATATATTAGTCTCAGGTATATGACCATTATATATATATATTAGTCTCAAGTATATGACCATTATATATATTAGTCTCAGGTATATGACTATTATATATATTAGTCTCAGGTATATGACTATTAATATTGCTTAATATATGTACGAGGAAAATAAAGAATCAGACTAAACAAGTATGGTTCATATTCCTTGAAAAATTTGGATGAAAAAAAATGGTACTTGTTTTATAAGGAAAAAAATCCTTGTATTTTTTTTTTTTTACCTGTAGAAATATTTTAACAAAAAATTTAAGTACTAAAAATTTTTAAACGAAATTTTCAAAAGTTTATTTTTAAAAAATAAAGCTGAAGTACATAATGAGATATTTGGTTAATTTATATCAATAAAAAAAAAAAACTTATCAATGAAATTTTCTTAACAAAAAATCTATTCTTTGTGGAATTTTTTTTAAAAACAATGTAATAAATTTCTTTTAAGCCTGTTTAATATATGTTGACAAAATTCAAACGTTTTATTAATCGAGTTACAGTCTGTTAAATAGATTATACATATATATATATATATATTTATATTTTTATTGTTATCATGCTTAATAAACCAGAAATGGGACTTAACATTTTGTTCCAGAGTCTGATTTCCCCCAAACAAAAATTAAGGTTGGCCAATTACTATCCAACAAAAATTAAGGTAGGATTATTGGCCAAATAACTTACCTTAATTTTTGTTAGCTTGTGTTACTGTTAATATGAACTGTAAAGTATTTTTTGTTTCAGTGGACGAAGCTGCTGAAATAGCTCACCTAGGTCTCTTCCTGAATCAAGGTGAATGCTGCTGCGCAAGTTCAAGAATTTTCGTCCACGAAGACATTTACGATGCATTTGTGGCCAAATGTAAAGCACTGGCCTTGAAACGAGTTGTTGGCGATCCATACGATGAAAAAACTGTTCAAGGGCCTCAGGTATTCCCTTCCGTCTTCATTTTTTCATACCACTTGTATCAAAACATACAGAGTGTTCAGTTATAAATTTCCTGTATATTTTCAGAATTGTTATATTTTAGTACTTCATATTTTGAGCGAGAAAAAATCGTAAGTGGTATTGGAACTTTAAGACTTATATGAAATCATAAATTAATTTGTTTGCTTCATAAAACTCAGAGGTGTTTTAATAATTGCCATATTTATTTTTTTCCCCAATGCGCACAACTTTCGATAACATTTAGCTTTATGGTACTTAATGGGCGATAGTGTTTTGTAGGCATCATGTAGGTGGATCAGCATCAACCCAAGAACACTAACAAGGACAGAGAGAGAAATTAAATCCATGTCCGAAGCGGGACTCGAACCCGGGACATATCTTAATATTAGCTCCTCTCTTGTTACTCCTTAAATTATGAAACTTAGAGATGTGTCGAATTATCGCCTAAGGAGTAAATGGAAAGGAGACTATTAAAAAGACCTCGAAGTTTCGTGAAACAATCGAACTAGTTTTGATGTTTTTATTTCCGCCTTCTTCAGCAGCAGCTGGTTCTATTTTGAAAGCGTTTTTGTTACTTTTTCTAATGAATTGCGACTCCTTTAATCTTTTATTTATTACAGTCAAAACACTGAACTCAGTTGATGCCAGTGATAGGTGAACCATGATCAGTTAGGTTATTTTTTTCCCACAAATACAGTATAAGATACAATAAAAGCAGACTTTGTCTCATTACTTGATACACAAGTATTCCTTTTTTTTTAAAAAAAAAGTTTAATTCAAAATCCCAAATTTGTGTGAAAAAAACACACACTCCTTAATTTGCGGTATAAGGAGGGAAAAATTTTTTACGGTTAATACAGCATCAATGATTTAGTCTGCCACTACTAATAATTTATGCATGTGCCGGCCTAGCAACATCCTAAGAACCCACACCGTGAACTAGAACATAAACCCGGCGTCAATTATAAATTCAAAATTAGTTTCAGTGGAACTAAAAATGTAAAGATTGATATACGTTTATAAAAAATCTTAGGTTTTAGAATTACCTCCGTCCTCTTTTATTTTTATAATTACTCGGTTATTCTTAAATAAATCTTATTATTATTATAAAATATTTCCTGCTTCTTTAATTTCTAATAAGTTTTCAAATGTGGAATATTGTTTTAGATCGACGATGAACAGTTCGCTAAAATCTTAGACCTCATCGAGTCTGGTAAGAAAGAAGGAGCCAAACTTGAATGCGGCGGTAGCCGACATGGCACTAAAGGATATTTCGTCCAACCAACTGTTTTCTCAAATGTCCAAGACCATATGCGCATTGCGAAAGAAGAAATTTTTGGACCTGTTATGCAATTATTTAAGTACAAAACATTAGAAGAAGCAATTGAAAGATCTAATGCAACCTCTTATGGATTGGCTGCAGGAATTGTTACCAAAAATTTGAACACAGCAACCCTTTATGCACAGCAAGTACGAGCTGGAACTGTATGGTAAGCATATTTTGTTCTTTATGTATTTGATGTTTTTTTGTGCTTATTCGGTTTAAATTCTCTTGAGTGAATGCAGATACTTTATGCTCTAAATTTGTCCATTTTGTGATTACCCAATTACATGTAAAACATTATTTTTAAGTCTTAATAAGGTTTGTTTTAATTTTCTCATACTCTTGAGATTATTTGTTCAAAAATATTAAGTCATTATTAACGATACATTTAAGCATTTTTCAAACTTTCCTTTACAAAAATTCTACTCTTTATTGTGAAACAAAATAAAAGATAATTTTATTTCGAAGCACTCAAAACAGAAAAACTATTTTTTTTTCTTATGAAGGAAATAAAATATTCTAAAGTGAAGTATTACCTCTCACGAATAGCTATGCTCTTTAAATAATTGCTTGTTCCACAATCCCGTATTTTTTTTATTTCTTCCCCTTCCATATTTTATAGCATAATTTCAAGCACCACTTTATTTTACTGCATGAGATTGCGTCATCAGTTTTTATTTTTAGTTTGCCAGGGAATAGCCAGTTCTCCCGCCGAAATGAACAGTGCGCAAAAATAAGAAACGTATCCCTTAGAATAACTTATGATCTAATAATCAGATCTTCACGTTCTAGGATTCAAACTTAAAAGTTCGAGGGGTTGACCTCAAATGTTACTTTAACTTACGAAATCAGACACAAAAACCTATTTTCCCGGATAAAACATACCTTTTCTTTCGACGATTCCGGATTTCCGATCCTAGAAATATCGGAATTGGCTAAGTTTGGTCCAATGTTTGGACCCCTTAATATTAATGTTACTTTTCAAGTATTTCCTCATCTCCAGAACTTTTTCAGCGCATTGGAAAAATTTTGCACACTATTATAAAATTCGTTTATCCAAAGGTTCCCTGCAAAGTATAACTTTTAGTAAATATTTTTTATTTTATTAAATAGGTCTTCATTTACTTTATTATTTTAGTTATTTTTAATTCTACAAAATGCATACTTCATTTATTTTATTTAATTAAAAACTTTTGAATTGTAAAGAAACTGCATACCTTACATCATTTTAAAGAGTGCAATTTTAAATGACAAAACACGTAATTTGAGCGAAAATTGTTCAAATAGTTTCTGAGAAATTGAATTTTTAAAATATAACTTTTTCAAAATTCGGAACTTTTGTTTCGGTTGTATGATATTTGTTAACAGATCAAGGGGTCACATAAATATAGCAATAAACTTCTAAGGAAGTTACGGCACATCATCATAATAAAAATTTTTTAGGAACTCTTGTCCAGAAATGTCGTCAAATGCCGTTAGGGGTACTTCCCTATTATGAACTGTTTATTTTTTTGCTTCTAAAAAGGTCACAATAGGAAAGCTTACCTTGTCGTGCACGGTGACATTACCAGTCGTAGGTTCTTTTGCAGTTTTATATCTGATGTTGTGCCCTAACTTCCCTTTAAACTTGTCTCAATATTTGTGCTACCTCCTGTTATATATGTTTTTAATCTTGTACATTTCGACTAAAAATGTCATTTAAATTTTTTTTATTTTTTTAAGCGCGAAACTTATTTTAGATTTGAAATCCCCACACCCGAATTAAGCGAGATCAAATAATTTCACTCTATAACAAAAAAATCGACGCACCAAGAAGTTGTCCGATTGAAACGAAAATTGGTGGATAGGAAGACAATGTACGGAATAGTAAATGATTAAAATTTCAGAACAATTGAATAATTTATTGCAGAATTACAGTAACAAATTCAATAAGGTGTTGGCCCGCCTCTAGCCTGGATACAAGCTGCCACACGGCGTGGCATAGACCGATAAAGCTCCCGGATGGTCTCTTGCGGTATTTCCTGCCAAATTCGATCGAATAGTCGAACGAGGTCATTAACATTCCGTGCCAGATGCAATCGCCTTCCCATCATATCCCAGACATCCTCGATGGGAGAGAGATCTGGTGATCTGGCAGGCCAAGGAAGAGTTTGACAAGCTTGCAGACAGTTCATAGCAACACGTGCCGTATGTGGTCTGGCATTATCCTGCTGAAAAACCAGCTCAGGGCGCTGCAAAAGGAACGGTAGCTAAACCGGTCTTAGGATGTCGTCGACGTACCGCTGTGCAGTAAGTGTACCTCTGATGACGACCAAAGGGATCCGGCTGTCAAAGGAAATGGCACCCCAGACCATAATGCCTTGTTGAGGGCCGGTGTGGCGTGCAATAGTGAAGGCAGAATCCCCCCTCTGCCCTGTGCGTCTCCAAACACGTCTTCGATGATCGTCAGGACACAGTTGTAAGCGGGATTCGTCACTAAAGACTATACGTCCCCAGTCGGCATCATTCCAGCCTGATCGAGCCATGCACCACTGTAATCTGGCTCGGCAGTGTGCGTCGATTTTTTTGTTATAGAGTGTATTTGTCCAAAATGCAATAAAAATGTATTCCTCCAGTGTTCATTCTTTGTGTTTAAATGAAAACTAGCTACTTTTCAAGCGAAGTTAGAACAAATCATTCAAAAGTGACGTTTGTGTTAAAAATTTGGGTTGGTTGACATTGATAAAGTAAATTTCGTACAATGCCGAATTTTTTAGCTGTGTTTGTTAAATAAGCATTAAATAAGCATGTGTTATGTTTAAATAAGCATTAAATAAGCATGTGTTATGTTTAAATAAGCATTTTAAACTATAGATATTTATTTTTCAAACACGTCTTTAAAGTTATGTTAAAATAAAAGTTCTCAAACATACTCCAACTAATAGTTACTGCGGATAAAGAGATAAAATGATTGAAAAGTACCTCAGAGATAGATGAAATTTGATTCCAGGTAATAAGTGACAATATGCTCCAGACTTGAATGATCGTCTATAACCAACAATAGGATAAAATTTCAATTTGATTTTGCTACCTTTTGACATTTGGGAAAAGTTTACCATCACGGGTTACCGAAATTAATCCTGGCATGTTTACAGAAAAATGCACTTTTAGTTCATTTAACTAAAAGAAAAAAATTAGATTTTGAAGTGAAGGGTTCAAAAGGACAGTAGATTTTTCGTCTTAGCAACTATAAACCAAGTACATCAGTTAAGTGCGCTTTAACTAATTGCATAGTTTTAATTGAACATTTGTTCAATTGTGGCAATTTCAACTCAAATGTTTGTGTCTCAATTGTATCTTTTCGCTTGATAATATTTTTTGAACTTTTAGGGTTAATTGCTTCTTTGCTGGTTCTGTCCAAGTGCCTTTTGGAGGATACAAAATGTCTGGTCAAGGCAGGGAATTGTAAGTCTAATGATTTTAGGATCATTTTATATTCACAATGAAAAGAATTTTAAAATTTGATGTTTTTACTTTGTTTGAATTTATTTCAAAATCTTTTTCTTCATTCTTTAGTGGAACCGATGCTCTACATGCCTACTGCGAAATTAAAAGTGTAAGTATTTAAAATTTTACTCTGTACGCAGGGCATTTCTTAATGACTGCTTTTAATGTTTTCAAAATTCAAAAGTAAAGTAAATAAATTTTACACATTAGCTAATTAAATTAGGAAAAACAAAAACGCTATTGAATTTAAACAAATCACTACTACGGGTAGCGGTACTGAAATCGTCAAAACCAGCTTAATAGCCAGATAAAACTTGGTACCTCTAATAATTATCTTCAAAGCCTTTGTTTCTTCTAGTAATTAAACAGGTTTGATGTTTTGCCGACCCACTTTCGTCTCGTAACGCCAGTGCTTCACAGAAGACTTGAATTTACGTTTTTTTTTTTTTTTCAATCGACAAAAGTATATTATTTTTATTGTTTGTATGCTAAGATTTTAACCTATATATTAAGAGTAGTTATGGAACATCCTGTAACTTAAAAAAATATTTTACACCAAAAAAAAGTTAACAGAATCTGTGTAAAACTCTAAAATATGTATTTTTGAAGAAATTGAGTTTATGGCTTTTTTGCTGGAAGAATATATAATGTTTTGGCTAATCAAACACGTTAGTATAATACATAGATTTACTTAAGACAATTTCATTATCTTCAGTTCAATTTAGTTATAAAATAATTATATTTAAAAAAATTCCTAAATAAAGCTTGAATTGTTTGCAGAGTCTTGTATTTCTTCTTATTTTAAATGATAGTGTAAATTTAAATGTTGAACAAGTACGAATAAAACAATTATTTTTTGTTGAAGGTTTTACATCTTCAACTGAAATGGTAATATATACTCATTTATGAATTTAAAGAAGAAATTTAAAAAATAATTATACTTTTTAAAGCAAATTGTAATAATTTCATTTTTAAAATATACTTAAGAGAGAGCAGTTTTTTGACAAATTGGAAAACATTACTCAAGTTTCATGAATTGTTTTTGGAAGAAATTTGAATGTTATTTCGCCATGCTCTTCAGTTTAAAAACAAATCTTTTTTTTTTTATTTTTTATTTTATTTGTTCCAGTATTTTCATTTTGTTTAGAAATTAATATAGTTTAAACACTGCTTTAATGGTAGTAATTTTAGTAAAGGCATACTTACAATGTTGCTTTCAGTTTAACAACATTCTGAAAACCTATTCTTTGATTTTTCTTTCTTCCTATAGGTCACTACAAGGATTCCACAAAAGAATTCCTAAATCAATCGTCGCATGAGTTTGTTTTTGTACTTTTCTAAAAAAAATTGTTGTTGAAAGCTAATAAAGAGTTGATTTTGTTACAAAATTGTTTTTAAAGTGTTTTTTTTCACGAGTGACTCTGTAAAATAAGGAAAATTAAATATGGCGAAGGTATAGCTGCTTACCTATTGCCAAAATTTAATTCATCATATGCCTGCTTTATCGTTTGCTACAATCAAAAAAATAAACAATTTCTACAGCAAGCTTGCTGGCAGTTAAAAGTAAACAAACTGCTAAAAAGCAATGGAAAATATCGTCTGATAAAATATTATAGCTGCTTACCTATTGCCAAAATTTAATTCATCATATGCCTGCTTTATCGTTTGCTACAATCAAAAAAATAAACAATTTCTACAGCAAGCTTGCTGGCAGTTAAAAGTAAACAAACTGCTAAAAAGCAATGGAAAATATCGTCTGATAAAATATTTGAATTGGAATTTAACAATTTGTTGTATAAATTTTAAAACAATCATATGTGATTTTGACGATTTTGATTTTATCAAATAATTACTTTTTTAAAAAAACTTCAGAATAATAAAATAACCAGTGCTTATGAATATTAAATTATAGTTTTTTCTGCATTTTTTAAGAGGAATCAATATGCATTTTAAACTGTCATTAGTTTTTATTCTAGTTTTTTTAAAATGCAATCTTCCGAATTTAAAGATCACACCAATGCAATGCGATATGTGTTGTGGAAGACTATATGATGTTTTTTTTTTTAAATTAGGGTTTCTTTAACTCATGAGAATTAAGATATTTTTTGTATAAGAGTTAATTTTGAAGAGAAATCTGTTGACAACAATTTTAATAATAGTTAAGTGAAAGATTCGAGCATTTGCTTTAGGATTTAAGACATTGACTGAATAAGTTACGAATAATAACTAATTTTTAAAATATATCATGTTAAGCTTTTAATTAACATTTAATATAAATTTCCAAGTTTTTTTTTTACTATATATTGAACATTCAACAGATTTTTTGTATTTGTGATTGGAGAATAATACCTGATGCAAAAATTTATAAAATCCCTAAAATAGACCAATATAGTAAGAAATGATTAATATTTCACAAATTATCAATGTCAAGGTATTCTATAGAATGACTAATGGAAAACCTGCAAGCATTCTATCGAATGACTAGACAAATTATGTCACTTCTCATATTCGGTCTAAAAATAATAGGCATTTTATAAAATGACTCCGCATTCGGCATTTCATACAGTAGTGTTAATAAACCGATGATTTAAGAAATTTAGAAAATTCTTAAAACATGTTGCGCTTTGAAGAGTTATTTTCCCACGAATGTTTCTCACACCTTTCATTTAAACAATTTATTGCTTTCCTTGAAGAATTAATCAAAACTTTGAGAAACAATCATTTAATAAAAACTATAATTAAACTAGACTCCTTTCATTCAGTTTTTAAATTATTTATAGTGTAGTTTATAAAAGAACTACCCGTTCAAATTATTACAAAGTCTCTTCCATGTCTCACAGATATACAGGGTACTGCGTAATAACCTATTCAGGCTGGATTGAAAACATAAACTCTGATGGCCACTTGAAAGTTTAAGATGTTTCTAATAATCGCATGTCGACCCTTACGCCTCCTATAATTTTGGTGTTTTCTGTCCCACCTTTCTCAGTAGTGATTAGTTTTTTTTTTAATAGCTTTTCCTCTTTCAAATATTATTTAGCGACTACTATTGTGTATATTTTTAATTTATTTTTGAGTAGGATTCTTAAATATTACAGAACACCTTATATTTAATGAAGACTTTAAAGTATTTCGAAGTAAAAATAGTTCTAACTCTCTACCATTAGTTTTTCGAAAATTTGATTAATCCACAAGAATCAAATAGAGTAAAAAACATAAATATTTCTTTTTTTAAAAATAATGCTTTTTTTTTTTATTTCATAAAAATTTTTAACTTCATTGTTCTGTTGATTTTTGCCACTGGGAAAAATTCTCAAAAGTTCGATTTTTTCCCCTTCAAAATTTTATTACCTCCTTATTGATTCAGTAGCACTGATTTCTTGATAACTTATGAAGTGATACAAAAGTAACAGTGAAAAAGCACAATTTCAATTTCGATAACCGTCAACATTTATCTTAGTTTTGCACATTTATCTGTTCAGTGAATAACATTAAAAACAAATGCGACTCCGGATGTTAAAAAAAGCATTGAATTGAGATAATAGATCTGCCTGCTCTAATGTTAAGTGTTTTATCAATTCTATTAAAGTAATATTTGACGGAAATATCTGAGAGGTCATTTATAAACAAATATTGAAGAGCTTAGGGATAAACACGTTAAGTGGTATTTTAGAGAATCTTTCTGTCATAAAAATAGATTACTGTTGCCGTCACTGTGTTAGAAAACTTTCTCAGCTCGTGTCTCCCAAATCTAAAAAAACTATTGGATGAAACTTAATGAAATTTTAAGCTCTAGATCTTAGCTCAATGTGTTTAAACCATTTTATTGTAATCGTTTTATTAGTCACTAAATGGATATATTTCAATAAGAAATTAATTTAAATAAAGAACAAACCATAAGTGAAGAATGTCTAAATGATAAAAAGTTTATTAACGTTATTTATATTAACGTATATCTTCTTGGAATAATAATAACAATGGTCCTAAAAATAATTTTAAAGATTTTTTTCGACTTGCATGCCTTTTGCAAAATAATGATTCGATTTGTCCTAATGGGTTGGAAACTACAGTGAAAAATTACAAGAAAGTTGAGAAATTTGAATCAAATAAACCTTTTTTAGACACTGGTATGTAAATATCTCTGTATTTGAATCTAAAGGGAAATCATGACCCAGGGCTCGAAAAAACTTGGAAATTTTAACCGTCCCTGAGGACGGCTTGTCCAACAATGTACCCGTCCTCCTTTGAAACTAACCCGTCACTTCTAAATAAATAAAAATATAATTTTCTCTTATTTATTACAAACATTTATCATATAAATTGCACAATGAATTAGTTACTAGGATAACATTATACAGTTATAAAAGAAATACTAGGTTACTAATAGTAATCTAGTATTTATTTTATGAAATAATTTATTTCTTATATGAAATAATTTAAATGACAAATAAGGTCAAGTTATCTGGAATGTCAATTTATCCAAGGGTACTGCGTTTTTTAAATGAATCAAATATGACGTTTGCCAGTTCCACAATCAATCCAATGATTTACAGAGGTTTCTGCTCAGAAATCTGAAAGGGGTTTTCCACTTAGGTAGATGTTCATAATTGCGTTTAACGCTTCTTGTTAAGACCATTACGTAAGATGTTTTTTTGTGTAAGTTCATTACTGAAAAGCTCCTTTCAACCGCTGCAGTGCTCCCAGCAGAGAAAACATCAATTCCACCAAGCGCAGTATGTTGCTGTATTTCTAGATTAGAGGGTCATTATAGAAGTGAAGCGATAGACTCTTGTGAGATAACAAAAATTGAAAATGTATCACGAACTTTAACGGGAAAATGGCCGTCCGCGCGGACGTCGGATTCAAGAAATTCGTTGTCCGCGGGGAATTTTTGAGCCCTGTCATGACCAAAATGGAAAGAAATACACTATATAAAAATATCCTTCTACATGCAAAAAATAAATAAAATAAAAGTTATAAATTTTTTATGCAGTAGTTAAAAAAGTTAATTAAATTTAACTAAATGAAAATTTTTATCACTTTAATGAGTTTCTTCTAAGCTACATATTTTTAAGGGAAATTATTTTTAAGCTATTTTTGAAATTATTTAACACGCGAAATTTTTATTAAATTAATAATGAAAAAAGTATGAATAAATGAATTATTTCATTTTTTTTCATTGTCTTGTGTTAATTTAGGTCAGAATAAATGAAAAGTATTATAATTAGCATTTAAATACCTTTTTTCCCCAAAAAAATTCAACATGAAACACCGGTGTCTTTTTATGCGTCGGAGGTAAAATCTTCCTAACACGGCACTTTTCCAAACAATTTTTTAAACTTGCATTAATTTGAAATTATTTACAATAAGAGAAATAGTTATTCATCATTGAAATTTCGTTAATTTACAAAATCGATTATTCATAAATTTTTGAATATGAATGAAAAAAAATTTGATTGGATTTCCTATTTTAATACAAATACACATTTACGATAATTAAACAGATTTTTTAGTAACTATTAGACTGTTTTTTTTATAATTTAAAAACAATAAATTATATTTTTGCTTGCAATTAGAACGCCAGAAAATTTATATGCATAAGGAATACCGGTACCCCACCTGCGTCAAAGGGTTGAAACTGGAGTTTCTGGAAAATAATAATATGATTCAACTTTGAAATTGCAGTAAAATTGTCCGATATTGTGGTTCAACGAGCAGTTCACTTTTTAATATTGTGATCAAGTCTTTTGCATACAAGCATGCAATCTTCAAATTACATACTGGAATATGAAATATAAATAGAACTAAATTTATCAAAATAAAAAGTGGGTTAAAGAAAGAAGCGAAGGTCCATTAAGCGAAGGAAGTCGAAATGATACACTAACGCCACTCTCTCTTATCGTTCAGTATATAACGGAAGAAACGTGTTTTCTTGCGTGGAATGAACCGAGTTCTGTCAGAAAGAGAAAAGCTCCTTTGACGTGTGTTTCGTTACACTCCGCTATGCATTTCAAGCCAGACCCTAACGTTCAGCCCAAATACACACAAGTAAGATTATTTATTTATAAATTCATTGTTTTGAATCTCATTTTGTAAAGAACTTTTAATTCTATCAAAATTTAAGTAAGAAATACAATCCTTGTCCAATTTCAGATAACAATTTTCACTGTAATAGAAAATAAGAAATTAAAGTACGAAATTAGAACTGATTTATATGCATTTAAAACTAGTCGAACAAATATAATATTTTAAAAATAGTTTATGAGGAATTCGCACAAAGTTATGAACGCAATTATCATTTCAAACAGTAAAATTTTTTTAAAAAATCAATGCCGCTTCAAAAGTGGTTAGGAAACTTGTTAGTTTTCTGAACAAAAGCAACTACTTCGCTTTCTATAAATTTTAATGTATTTAGGATATAGAAAATTAGCCTTACAGTTTTTCGCTATAACTTTATTCAATGGAATTAAGCAAAATATTTGAAGCAATTTAAGATTAATTACGAAATTGACGATTTAAAATTTTAAAAAAGTTCGTTAAAAACTTCACATGTTATGAGTATTTAAACTAGTTCTTTTGTATACCACGCATGTGCGGAAAAAAATTAAAAAGTTTTTTCATAATTTTGTAGTGAATCGTATTTTGCAACTAGAACTTGTCAAAAGAAAGCTCAAAACGATCAGGTTTTTTTTTACTAACTTTATTTTGTATCATAGGACAAAATTCAATAACAAATGATAATACCTTACAATAATCGTCTGGAAACTATGATGGTATAGAGAAAGAAAACATGCAAAAGAAAACATTCTTTTATTGGGGGGGGGATCCCCCACAGTGCCGGTTTCATTTTTAATTAACCTTGTTTAAGTACAAGATGAAATTTGTGGATAACCCCTTATCATTTAGAGCTTTCTTTTAAAAATTACAAAAACTACTTAGAAAAATGGCTGAAACTCTCAAGATTTTATTTAAAATAGAATTTGAATTAATGGAATTTTTAAGATATTCAAATAAAGCTTTTATCATTAGTTGACAAATACAATTCCCTACAAAATTTAAAAAAAACTTCTTTATTTTTTTCTTCTGCGGATGGGCAGTATAAAAGAACTAGCTTAAATACTCATATTTTGCTCAGTTTTTAAGGATTTTGTTTTTAAATTTTAAACCAACAATTTTGTAATTAATCTTAAATTCGTCAAAAAAGTTTTGTTTCATTTCATTGTATATTTATGAAGTTATAGCAAAAATACGTAAGGCGAAAAAATTTATTTTTTACAAAAATGTCCATATTTCCATAAATATTTACTCTAGGTTTACGAAACTTGATGCAATTATTAAAAATAATAGCTAGAGTACAAGTTACAAGTTTTTTGCTTGATTTTCTTGCATAGGTTGTTAAAAAATACTTCTTTTCTTTATTAATTTATTGTAGGTCTTCCAAACCTCTGAAAGTTTTAAATTTTATTACTAAGTATGAAAAATCGTATGTACTAAACACCTCTGAAGTGTTAAAAACTGAAAATGTCTCTTCCATTACTGTAGGGTAGTGTGTATATACTATTAGACTTTCATTTTACAAAATATTTAAGGGAGTGATTTTTTCTTATAAATATTCTATAAGTGGCACGAAATCAAAAATGTTTAAGGAAATATTGTTTTGCAATCTGAATTATAATGGAGCCTAACACTTACGTGTGCAAAGACTAAGCATATCGCTGCTTCAAAACTAAAACGACATATCTGCAGGCATAATACGTTTGCAGATGTGTCGTTTTAGTTTTGAACCAGCGATATATACCGGTTTGTTTTATTTCCTGTCCTTGAACTTAATGATCGTTCGTGAAGTAGATTTCAAATTATCACTAAAATATCACATTTATCTTAAGTTACGCAATCATATATCATCTTTGATCATTCATCAGCAAAAGGTATATTTGAAGTTATTATATGTTTAACTCAATTCATCAATTCTGATTTTTTTTTCCACTGTCTTTTCTGGAAATTTTAATATTTTTTTGGGCAGCACTTGCAAATTATAAATTTTAGAACGGGAAAATAAGTATAAAAGAATTAGAAAAAAATTATTTCTGTGAAAACAAAAGGAGTTTCACTAATGGAAAAATAGAAGGTGCTTTTTTTTAAAAGTATAAATTGATTAAAAACAACATTTAATAGTGTGTTTCATCATCCTCGTCCTAATATATATATTTTGACTCCTGTCAAAAATGATGTAAAAAAAATAAGCATATTGGGGTTTTCAAATAAATATTTAAGCAAGAATGTAACAAAACATAAAAAACGCTATTGAAACCTGTAGAATCAGTTGCAAGGATGGGTGTATGATAAACACCAAAACCAATTTTATTACCGGGTAAAACATGGTAGTGTTTTAAATAATCAGGTTTCAACATTTATCGGATTCATCTGGCAATCCACAGAATCGGAAAAAAAACAAAAGAATATATGTTAGGCGTGGCCATTACAGATCACCCAATAAAATTGGTTTATTGAAATGTTTAGATACTGCTTACATTTATAAAAACGTGTAATTTTGAAGCTATTTTTCAATCGATTTAAATCCCTTTATTTTTAAATTTTTTTTTATTTTTAATCTTTTTATACTTTCAAAATACTTTGATACGTTTTTTTTTTTTAAATTCAAAAATAATGAGCCGTGGTGTCTTAGGAGATAATCTTCGTCTTCCAAATTCCGCCTGGGTTTCGAGACCCAAATTCTAATTCCAACGGTGGTTGGTTGATCGAATTCTTCTCCTGGCTCACAACGACCGCAGTGCTAACTTAAAATATTCTTAGTGGTAGACGGATCGTGGCTTTGAATTCCATTGCCATCGGGCTAGCTGTGGGAGGTTTTCCTCTCCATGAAACGCAAATGCAAGTTAATTCCATCACGAGGAATCCTCCACGAGGACTAGTTTGTGTCACTGCTTGTTCCAGAAGTTTCTTAAAAATTATAAACATTGAACATTAATAGTTGTTAACTCAGAATTAGGTCGGCTGTTCAACGTCGGTTATATAATAAAGTAAAATTCAGAAAATATGACTTTCAAAATTAGAATTTGAAATGTATGAAATTCTTCGGCGAATTCAAAAATGTATGATTACTGAAGAACTAAACACACTCTGCAGCAATATTTTAAAAATCAACAAAATGAATTGTTTTGTTTTAAAATTTATTTCGGGCAATCAAATTAAATAAAAAGAATTAATATAAAATTTTCGGAAATACTTTTTTTAAGGTGAAAAAGAAAAAAAGAATTTGTTTTCAGACCTAAAACGAAAAACGTAGTTGCACATCATTTAGTCAAGACAAGTGGAGAGATTTTCGGTAATGATCAAATTTTACTACGAAAGTGACGTTGCCTCCGTTTTTTCATTTTAGACACAACAAAAATTATATTAATTTCACCACATGAAGTTTTTCTACGTAATATTAAGTTTTTTTTTACGTAACATTAAGTTTTTATTTATTTATTTATTTATTTTCATTTTACTAGTTTCTTCCTTTTGATTATGTGTTCGATTTAGCGCGTGATCAAAATTTCGATCGGTGGCAAAATGTCTATAAACTTTGCTTGCACCATTCAGAAATCCAGTAAAAATTTGTGTCTTCTGCCGGTAATTTCGAATGCTTTAGATTCCGCCATTACATATACGAAAGCGAGTTCTTAAAACATCGTAAAAATAAAAATCTAATTTGAGGTCACCTTCCAAAAGTATTTCATATTTAGAAACCAATTTAACATGTTTTTTTTATTTTTATACAGCCTACATTCTCCGAGAGGTCTCCTCTAACTTCATTACAAGTATAGAACTGATTTTAATGAGATACATATTTCTGTTTTACATAAACGTATTTTGTTATGAAATAAAACATTGCATGCACCCTACTAAGAACGCACTGGGTAGGATTAAATTTCAGGGTGAAAGAGGTCACTTCACTGCAGAAAAATAAATAAATAAACGAGCTAAATGAATGACTCTTTCACTCTCTCTGAACTCCATTAAATAGACGTAAATTTCTCATCAAGTGTTATAAGAATGTCATTTTGGTTAAGTGAGAAATTCATCTTGAAACCAGGTCAGCATAAGTTGTTTATTAAGGTCATTGTTATTTGTTTCCGTTTTCAGATTTTTTTTTTTTCCTTCTTATGACTAGAAATAGAAACCACAATATAGTCTCTGTTTGAAAAATACAAGTTCCGATTAAAATGTTCACTAAAAAAAAAGAGAGAAAAAAGAAATGAAAACAATAAAATTTCAGCAAAATCGGTTCAACATTGTATTTTAATATTGGTATTTTAAAACATGGTATCGGTATTTTGGACCGTGGTACCTGTATCTTGAATCATGATATCAGTATCTTGAACCACGATATTAGTATCTTGAAATACGATATCAGTATCTTGAACCATGATATCGGTATCTTGAACCATGATATCGGTATCTTGAACCATGATATCGGTATCTTGAACCATAACATCGGTATCTTGAACCATAATATTGCTCTAGTTTACTGTAATTGATTAATTTAAATGGTAATAGGGTTCGACTCAGCACTATATTAAGTCTGCAACAAATTTGTACGATATTGAGGTTGAACGCAGGCTAAAATTTTTAACAGTGTAGTTCATGGGCACCGATAGGGGAGGGCCGAAGCCCCCCTCCCCCCTCCCCTCCCCCCTAGATTCTCACTAGAGCCCAATCGAAATAGGACAAAAGGAAATTTTGGCATTTCTAAAAAAATTGAACATAGAGCCTTTCGAATCGAAGTCCTTTTCAAGTCAACAAAATCCAAATTTTCTAAAGCAATTCAAGGTCATGTTTGCTTTCGTTATCACTTGCTTAAAGGGCGCGCGGAGGGGTCGACCTTTTTTTGATAAGTTTTTAGATTATCAATTTTGTGTATTTAAAATTTGATTAATCATGTATAATTAAAAGTGAAATTAATTAGTTATTCAGCTAACTAAATTCAAAATATTTAAATAGATAAAATTTCCTTTCATGAATTTTTTAATTCATTATAAGCTATTTGTCGTTTTCTTTCATGAGCCCCCCCCCCTAAATTCAAACATATGGGCGCCCCTGCTGTAGTTGCAGCTTTAAATCTCATTACTCATTTCAAGAATAATAATGCGAACTGCAAAAAAAAAAAAAAAAAAAGAGTTTAATACTTTTACATCTCATTTATTTAATAATTTTTAAACCAATTTTTAGAAAAGCGACATAAAGATACAATTGAAATAAATAGTTAATGGTAACGGCTGATAACAGACAACAATATAAGTTACTTCGTTTAACTAAATTCTATGATGGAAAATATAATAATACAAAATATAATAATACAATATACTATGGAATAGCAGATAGTGTAATATAAATTTTAATGCTAAATTCAACAATATAAGTCATTTTTTATATCTTGAATTTTCAAAATAATCTTATATTTAACGGTAGTTGAATTTGATAAGAAAGTTCAATTTTTTTTATTTTGGAATTAACGCGAGTGGAAATAAAATTTAGAGATAATAATAAGTGTGCAAGGGTTGAAACAGACTAAACTTGTATTATTACTTTGTTTTCCAAAATTCTGTTTTGAGTTTAATCACGTCAATAGAAAAGTTTCTGGTACAAAATGTGACAAAATAGAACATATTGATATAAAATAAATTTTAATAACAGATTCAACCATAGGCTTTTTTTTTTCCTTCTTACTATTCCCATATTATTGCTAAAACTGGATTTGCTAAAAATGTTGTGACTTGAAACGAGTAACCTTAATTAGTACATCAACAATTAGTAACATTAATTTTAATTATATTACACTGTTTAAAAGGACTTAATTAGGTTAAACAGATTATTTATTGTATTTCTAATATTTGTTTACTTACCGTAAAAGTTACAAGCTCTATTAATCAGGATTAAAATTACAACTGTGAAATATGTATATCATTCGGAATATGTATATCATTGCACTTGAATAATAGGATTTTGAAATTATTTTTAACAAAGGGACTTTTAATTGATAATTAAGATATTGAGTTAAAAATTTTCTTGTGTTCTTGATATAAACTATTCTTCACAGATTTATCTTATTTTACTGAATTTTTCTTATAAAGTCCGAAGTGATGTTACGCTTTGAAGGAAGGGGGATTTGAAATCTTGACAGTTTATGACAAGGGGGGGGGGGGGAACAAGTAGTATGACATTACACATTTTAATTACAATAAAAACATTTAAAATAAACATATTATTTATTTTATATTATTTTATCATCAAAACATGCACACAACTCATTATTATTATTATTATTTTCCCACAAATAAATAGACAAATTTTCCTGTATTTTTTGTTTTTTATTTAATATAATTTTCATGCGGAACCAAACAAAAAACAAAAAAAAATGGAAAGGATTTAAACGATGTGACCAATTGTGTAACTGTCTCAGTGTGTTAAAAAAAAATTTTTTTTAAATATAATTTTAGAGATTATGTGTGCATTTAAACTAGATTTACTATTTAATTTGATAAAAAGTCATTTATACTATAGTTACTATGGTAACAAGATTTTTAAAAAATATATACATCTACTTTATTAGCAATATTTGATTGCTGTATACGTTATAAAATCTACACTACTTGCAGCCCACAAAATCAGTATTCTAATTCACTCGTTAAAATTAGTTATCTAAAACATCAATAATCTTCTAAAAAAAAACATCTATGTCAAAGATATTTGGTTAAGAAAATGGTTCTTAGTTAAGTTAAACAAAACAAAGCAATTTAGTCTTATTTTTTTAGTTTTCTGTTGGTTTAAATTAAGAAGAAAACTTAAATGCAAATTAAACTGTAAAAATTTAGTTATTTTTTAATAAATTAAAGTTTGTTTACGATTATTTTATAACAAATGTATGAAAGTTAATCACTTGTCACTTTAACATTTATTCAAAACTAGCCGCTTAAGGCGGCCAGCTGTCCGCCACGCTAAAGGTTTTCACAAATAAAGTTTCTTAAAACATAGCAGGAAATCTGAAGATTAGTGGACAATTCTTCTTCCGCGTTCTTCAAATGTTTCTTGGGCCCTAGCACTACTAGTAGAGACACGATCCTCTTCCAATCTTCTTTGACGTTTCTCGGGTGTTTCTCGTACCCTAGCACTGCTAATTGAGACACGAACCTCTTCTAGTCTTCTTTGACGTTCCTCAGGTGTTTCTCGGGCCCTAACACTGCTAGTTGAGACACGATCCTCTTCCAATCTTCTTTGACGTTCATCAGGTGTTTCTCGGGCCCTAGCACTGCTAGTTGAGACACGATCCTCTTCTAATCTTCTTTGACGATTCACTGATACTTCTTGGGCTCTAGAATTGCTTGTCGAAATTCGGTCATGTTCCATCCTTCTTTGACGTTCCACAGACGTTTCTTGGGCCCTTCTTCTTCTTTGAGAATCTCTTAATATCTTTTTCTTTGACAAAATACTAAGTTTTTTGGAAGGCGGTTCTCCCATGTCAGTAATCGGAATTTTAAGAAGTCAACGAATACTTTAAAACAACAATTACTATGAAAGCAAATCATGAAACTTTAATATTAAAATCTAAGTGCTTACCTGCAAACTGAAACTTTCTGAAAATAACTAATTAGGGGAGAGTCGGGTAGCCCCGCCCAATGTCAATTTCATATGTATAGAATATTTTTTCAAGTCAATGGGCCATCGGACAATAATTGTTATATTAAAAAAAGATTATTTTCAAAGTTTCAAGTATTTATGCAGCTGGTAACATGGTAAACAATAGTTTTGAAAATATGTTGAATACAGATGTCATGATATTAAGAAAAATTGGTTGAATGTTTCGATTAAACTTCATTTTAATATTAAAAAAATAATATTTTCTATACATACAGCATTAAAGTATGTAGTCTTAAGTTTAGTTTGCACAAAGAACGAAGTTTATTTGTGAAAAATTGTTCGAGTAATTACAAATTTACAAAAAAATTGGATTTCGGGTAGCCCCGCTCACATATGAATGTTAGGTATCACAGCCCACTTTTATTTCGTCGATAAATGTACGATTCCAAAGATTTACTTAAATTAAATTATTTTCTTTAAATATTTAATATAAATATATATTAATATTATAATATATTAATATACATTAATAATAATAAAAAATATAACATTTGTTGTTAATAAATGATAGAATTCACTAAAAGTATATAAATATGTAATAAAAAAAATAATTTTGTGATAAAAATGATAAATAAGGTTTATCTATTGTCAATACATTGGTCATTTTCATTTACACCTAAAAACAATCAAAAAACATAATTTTTGTAACTGGGCGGGGCTACCCGACTCATTTTGAAAAGAGCTGAAAAGCATGTTTTTTTAAATTTCTATTTTTTTTAAGTTAAATTATTCTTTTTTTGGTTTATTCTCTTTGTATTATTTAATTAAATGATAAAACAATAGAAACATACAAAAATCTTGATTATTACTCAATATTATACAGAAATATAAGCAATAGTCCATAAGTGGGCGGGGCTACCCGACTCTCCCCTACGATTAATAAAAACTGTTAAAATAAAGAATAGAAAAACCAAAGAGATCCAAGGTAAGTGTGATCGTTCCTTCAAAAACAATTAAATTCCTATTTTATATATTATACAGCTACAACTCTTTAGAAAAAAGAAACTAAAATGCTAAATACATGAAAAGAACACGAAAACGAATTAATTTTTTATGGTATCAATTTCTATTTCTATATCATTTTTTATGGTATCAATTTCTATTTTTATATCGCTACAAAAATTATCGTCTTCGCTTAAGAAAAAAAATAGAGCGTGGAAAGAAGAAGAAAAACTTATTATAACAATTATGAACAGCGACAAATATATCAAAGCGAAGCGTTCTATTTACGTATCGAATATGTTGCCACATTTTTAATACAAAAGTTAAACTTTTCTCCACTTTGATAAATGTAAACTAATGCGAACCTTACAATTAAATTATTAATTCCTTCGTATATTATTGGTTTAAGTTGTCGAAAATTAATATTTCAATTGTAAGGTTCGCATTAGCATACATTTATAAGAGTGGAGAAAAGTATATGCATTTTTTAATAGTTTTTTGAATATGGCTCTTTGAAGACGAAAAAGCATAGATTTTCTTACAAAATGACTGATAACTAAAAAACTAATCCAAATTTTTGAAAAAGAAAAAAAATACTTCTTCATTATGTCAAAACACAATTATGTGCTGAGTTTCGTGCCTGGGCGAGACTTCTGGGGCGATATATTGTGATTACAGACACACACACAGCCGCGTTTATTATTATGTATAGATATAGATAGACTAAATACGTATTTTTTATATCCAAATCTTAATTATTTTTATGCACTGTAAGTTTAATGCAATTATTCTAATTTGGCTGTTTCTGCAAGCTATTCAAATAAACTTTTCTCATCCGAAATTGCAGATAATTATACAGACTTAAGTTTTATTTAATGACACACAATAAAGTCAAATAAAATTGTATATTTTATTTTAAATTTTTACAGATTTTTATCAACAATGAATGGATGAATTCAGCAGGTGGAAAAACTTTTCCAGTCATTAACCCTGCAACAGCTGAGAAGATATGCGATGTTCAAGAAGGCGAGAAGGTAAAATAAATTATTTGATTATTGGTTATTTCATACAAGGTGATTCAAAAGGCAAAAGGGCAAATCAGGCTGACAAAAAGAATAGAAAATCATATAGCATCATGGGGTCGCAAACTTTACGGAGCCGCTAGATGGTGTTTCAAATTTTACGTGACATACAAAAACAAAAATCATTATCATTATTTAATTCTACCAAAATTTCACACATTACACATACACACCGATACTATTACAGAAGATGCTCAAAATTTTTTCCAAAAATCTGGAGACGATCAATGCTACATGGAAGTGTGCATAACATATCAACAACATGCCAAAAGGTGCATCTCGAATAAGCAACAACGATTCTTCTAACTAAAGATTCCTGTGATGAAAGAATTTTTTTGCAAATAAGTCCTTTTAAAAAATATATTTGAGAAAAATCTGGTGATCGTGGTGGCTATGTGATTTGTCTTAATTATCATAAAACACCTTCTAGTGGTTTCAGATAGTGTTAACGATTTTATGTTCCTACGTTATTTCATTTTGTATTATGCCTACTTCGCCCATTCATTTTAACCACGCCATTTTGAAACACCCTGTGTACATTTATTTTATTCGGTTATATCATTTTAAGGTATTCAAGTCACTTTTAAGACAGGAAGAGATGAAAACGATTTCTTCAAAATCATAAAGTGATCTGCCATCTTAATTAGTAATAGCACTTTTCAACTTTTAAATAAAATTTCAATATTCTTATTTAGTTTATTCATTTCTTCAGGCAGATATAGAAAAAGCAGTTCAAGCAGCAAGAACTGCCTTTAAAAACGGTTCAGTATGGCGAACAATGGATGCTTATGACAGAGGGCGACTTCTCAACAAGCTGTCAGATTTGATTGAACGAGACACAGAATATTTAGGAGTAAGTAATTTGATTTATTACAGCATCTGTCAGCCATTTGTATATTCTTAATTTCTAACAAGTTGCTACTGGTTAAAAAGAAAAACAATTGAATACCTTGCAAGTAACGTCATCGTAGGTAAATTATAGCATTTGCCGATTCAGAAACCAATCAGGTTCGTTCGACACTCACTCGCCTGACGTAGCTTAGAGGTATCCAATCAAATCAGATTTATATCAAATGGTTAGGCATGATCACTTCACTTCTTTTCCAGTTGCAAGTACCCGATTGTAAGTAACAACAATTATAACTGTGCTATTGAAATAAAATAGTCAAATAACGAAATAAAAATTTTAAATATTGAAATAGTGTCATTTTATTTAATCGGGACGTTAAATTATGTCATAAATACAGAGAACTATAATCAATATTGATATGTGCTTATAGAAAAATGTCAATATTGGGCTGTGCATATATGAGCAATATTAGTTATAGTTAAAATAATATAAATCAATATCAATTTTAGGTAAAATAATATAAATAAAAGAAAACATAGTAAATATTCATGGGAACATTTGTGTTTCTTGTTAAGCAAAGAAAAAATAAAGCGAAGTTTGAGTAAACCAATTAAAAGACAAGTAGTCATTTTGATACTCAAGTTCCATAATCAGTGAAGTGTACTTGCTCCAAAATCAATGAATTCGTTTATTTTTGCCTTATACATTATTTGTACGATATTACATAATAGTTAAATATAACGAGAAAAAATTACAACACGCTCGAATTGTTAAAAATGAAACAAAAGTAAAATGCTCGGTTATTCGGCTTGGGATTAATTAAAGCCAATTATATGGAAACAGTTTAATTTAATGCGCAAGTCAGCTTCAAAAACATGATTGTGGTTTTCAAGCACCTAGTGCAAATAACATTCAAAATTTTATTCAAAAAAGTGCTTCAAAAATTTAAAAATACGGAATGAGAAATTAACTAAAAATTTCCAAACTATTTTGTTTAGAATCTTCTTACTTTGGAAAATGGAAAACCTTTTGTTGATTCTACTTGGGAAATAGCAGCAGCTATTAAGACTTTGCGTTACTTTGCTGGATGCGCCGATAAAATTCATGGAAAAACTATTCCATCAGGTAAATATTTTGTATATTTTTATTTTTTTCTATTTTATTTATTGTCATTCATTACAATGAATGATTAATTATTCATTATCTTACGCGTAATTATATATTTGTTATGATCTGTGCAATTAAGTATTCATTATTATTTATGTAATTAAATATTTATTATTATTTTTGCAATTAAATAATTTCATTAAAATATTCGCATTTTATAAATGACTGAGTGTGATCTGTTTGTAGCTTTTAAATTTAAAGTTATATTTTTCTGCAACTTTTATACTAATTTGTGTAATAAAATTTTTAAAAATTTAGTTTTTTCACAATTGGTTAGGATTAAAAATATTTGCAATAATGTTGAAAGTTTTCAAGAGGCTGTGAATAATTTTTTTGAATAATTTGAGTAATAATGATTTTCCTTATAATTTTTGTAATGTTAATTTGTTAATTAAGAAAATGATTGAAGAATATTAGTTTTTTTATTTTTTTTAACAGAGCGCAATTCAAGACTTAACTGAGCAGCCCCAGTTAAGCATTCTATTAATATGTGACGTAATTTTTCTTTGACAACTTCTTCCTATCATTTTCTCAATCTGCGCATTTTAAAAGAGGGCGTTGTTTTTCTTTTGGTTTAAGTGATTCCTTTTCATTTGGTTTGCTTTAGAGTTCGCTGTCTGACCTTGTTTATGTGAGTTTTTATTTTCTGTTGATTTTTATTTTCTGAAGAATTTGAGTTTCTGATGAGTTGTATGAGTTTCTTTTCTGTATTAGTTTTATGTCTGGCATGTTTTTTTTCTCCTGGACTTTTAAACAAAACCTTCGGGGTACTGAGGAAGGTTTTTAGGCTTTTGCCTTCTTCCTCAATAGAAAAGGTTTTGTTTTTTGGCCACTGGGGCCGGTACCCCCTGAAGACGTCGGCTTCAGTGGTCATATTTTTTATTTTGTTTTATTTCCTTTGCTACATTTATTTCTATTTTTATTCTCTCTTTTTTTGAAAATTCTGCTGCTTTTTAGCGCATTTTTTTAAAAGAAGTTTTGTTCATTTTGTTTAGATATTAATTGTATTCTTTTAGTACTGTTTGTAGAAATACACTAATGTAACTTTATTTTTTTAATTAAATATTCAAATATTGGGGAGGAATTGGTTAGTATTCCACTACACTAGCTAAATGCGGATTGGGGGAGGTTAATTAACATTTATCTCAAACCACGAAAATGTTTTTTAAAGTGTTAGTAATTTGAAAAGAAGAACTTTATTTAATAAAATGATAAATTAACTTTTTAACTCCTCTAAAGTTTGTGAACGATTTTTCACCCAACGTATAATATCTCTATTCTTACGAAATTATTGCTATTATTCAAATAATAAAGCTATACATTTTAAGTAAACTAGGGTAGTTTAAATTGTTCGTCGTTCGAATAAGATCACGTCCCCGATAATTAATCACTCCTCTTGATCCTGTGCTAAGTCTGATTTAAGTAAAATGCAAGTTTGTAATATTTCAGGAGAGGGCTTCTTATTACGGATTAGGCCCGTTCACTGAATATTTAACTTACATAAATATCATATTTAATAAATCATACATTAACGTTTTTTTTAACCTTCTGCATAAACTGATGTTTTTTTTTTTACATTTTAATCATGAGTTTATCTATCTATACCTCTATTTTACGATATACTGGAAGAATATGTCACTAGCTTTATAAATACTTGCACACCTTATTGCATTTCGGTTGCCCTGCAAAATCACCTGACTTCTACGTATAGAAAATCGTTGGGGGTGCTCGAACAGCGATCAAAACGTCAAATACTGTTATCATCTTTATAATTTAGTGGATTTACCCTACAAACCCTCAATGAATGGTTTAAACTGCACATGACATTTTTGTAAGACTTTGTGCGAGCTCACTTCTTAATTGAATCTAAGTGTTCATCAAATCCAAAGACTTAGTAATACGATATTTTTTTTATTTATTTTTTTATTTCCAATGATCTGCACAATCAGTCTTCCCGATGAGCAGACCTAGTGCGGTTCTCCAGAAGTGGTATCCACTCTTTCAGGACCGCCACAATGGGTGAGATACCGTTGGCCATGTTAATTTGGACGTCTAGTTTCTGCCACACTAGATGGCAGCACCGAGACTCTATTTGGATGCTAAAGTGCACTAGGAATTTAATTTTGCCGGAAATGCCAAGAGCCAATAAGGCACTCCAGGGATGCCGCATAATCATACGACATGGCCGCTGAGAATTTTCTGCATCTTGAAAATCCGGTGTCTGGGCCAGGGATCGAACCCGCAGACTTGGGCTCAGAAGGCCGACGACAAACCAATTGCGACATCCAGCCACAAAATACAATATTAAATTATGCTTCTTGACATTTCTCCGGATGTGACTAATTTTAGGTATGGCGTGTTTATTAAACTTATTTTTTATCTTTGAAAAGTGGCTATTGGCTAACTAAAAGAGCTAATATTTTACAATAATTTTAAAAATTAAGCATATTTTAAAAGTTACTACTTGTTTTAGGACCTACATTTGTGACTTTTTAAAAATTATTACTTGTTTTTAAAGCTTAATATTTTTTTTATAATTATTTTAGACGGAAACACGTTTACATACACTCGATTAGAACCAGTTGGGGTTTGTGGTTTAATTACACCGGTAAGTATTTGCTCATTTTCTATCCATCTATTCATTTAATTTTTTGCATTTCTAATTATACGAATTCACTCTTTATCTACTTAAAAAAATATTTTCTTTTTTCTTTTTTTTGTAGATTCTATAATATTAAAAATCCATTAAGGGAAAAAAATCTCCTTTTGAATAATCTGTAGCATTTAGAATAAGCAGTTAAGATTTTTCTAAACATTTAAATCAAATGTTTTTTATATTAAAATTACAGGTTAATAAAAACTTTTTTTGTTTTGTTTTTGAATCAGACATAGTTTTTGCACTGTTTAATTTTTTTATTTGAGTCTATATTATTGCAAGAAATATACGAACTCAAAAATGTTGGTCAATTATGTATAGAGATCTGAAGAAAATCGTAATAAAAAATTGTAAATTTCTATGCTAATTTCATAACTTAAATTGTCCACTGCATTTATTAATTTCACATATCAGAGTTCAATTCTTTTCAAGTAATGATTATTGCATTTTTGTTTGGGCAAATCTGATGAATAAGTCAACAACTTTCTAAAAAAATTTATTTAAAATATTTTATTTTTTATAAAATATTTAAAAAAAAATCTTTTTTTAAGTCTGAAGTTGTTTTGAGCATTAATAAGTTTTTTTAAAATTTAATTTTAAATTATTATAAGAGGAAAAAAGCATTATGATTGTCGTTTAGTTTTAAATATATAGCTAAGAACGTATTCAGTTCGATTATATTTTGTGACTGATTTGCATGTTTGAATTACAGTCTTGCCACAACTGTTGCACATTTTAGTGTTTACGTTTGAGCATTAGGTCAAAAACTTTTGTAGGTTAAAATTTTTTTTATTTTACTTTGCTCAGAATATAATATTTTTATGTTGTATTTATTTAGTAAAAAATTCGAATACGTATTTTAAACAAATAAACTTGCAAATTTAAATTTTGATAAAATAATTACGTCTTTATATATATAAGTAAAAGTTTGGGTGTCGTTTTTTTTTCATGTTATGACCATTAATGTCATGCATTTGTCGTGTAATGACCATTAAGCAATCACTAAATTCATAGGTCATTAAACAGTCGTAAATTTTTTAAATTATCTTAAACAAAACTTAATGATTCTGGTTTGCTTTGTGGTATAACATGAATTCTTTTCCGGTACTTTTTTCCTTTGTTTTTTCCGGGGATTTTTTCCGAGTATTTTTTGGTATTTTTCTGCGGACTTTTTTCCGGTGCTTTTTTACAGTGATTCATTCATATCTTATGACTTGAGTCCAGTAGATTTTGTTTCTTGTTGAAAATGTTAAGAGATACACTTTTGAAATATCTTACGATGAGCAAAAAATGCTGAAAATTATTTATCGGTTACAGTAATATTTGAAAATGACTATAAAAATTCATGAAGCTTGATTAACTGAATTTAATTTTTTTTAAAATTATTTTATCACATTTATGAGTTTACTTTCTTTCAAGCTACAGATTTCTGCGTGAAAATCTGCTATTATTTGAAGCTCGGTTAAGGATATTTGTTCCCAGTATCAACGACCGAAACAAAATTACATATTTTTATGGCCCTATATTATATATATTATACATATTTATTTATAAACCTGTATTAACCCTGACTGTATAATCTCAAACTCTTAAGAAGTATTTTTTCTACAAGCTTCCTGTTTCATTTGCTTAGCAACTGTGGATAAAAGAGGAAATCTGGTGCTGATAATGAATACAAAAAAGCATTTAAGATAAGATAAATTGTAATCTCAGGGAAAACTTAGTAATGATTTTTCCATTATTAAAAGTTCTAAGGTTAGAAGTACACTCTTCATAATCTAATCTATCTTATCTGATTATGTTCTTAAAAATGATTATGTTCTTAAAAGAAAATTATTCAATTTAGCTATCTAAAGGGAAACATCTGCATTTTGTAAAATAAATACGATTTTTTTTTTTTCACTTTTAAAGTAGAAATGGTGTTATTTATAAAATTTTAAACGCCATAACTTTGTTATAAATTCTCTGTATGCTTAATAGAAATTTTTGTATATGCTTAGATAATTTCCTTAATTGCTTAGTTAAAAATTACAAAAAAAAGTAAAATTAAATTAAATATAAAATTTTGCGATGGTCGACTGTAGTATCACAAAGTTTAGATTAAAATATTTATTTATTTATTTTTAAACTGATTCGCTCAAGAATACACTGGTTCAATGATCCGCTTTCATTCTATCCCTAGTTTCTTACTTCTTTTATTAACCATCTAAATTACAAATAATTCATAGTAACATTTATTACAGTGACGTATGGTAAGATGCGCTTAAAGTTTTTGATTTTTGTTTTACAAACGAGAAATAAAAGTTTAAAAATGTAACTATTTTGAAATTATATAATCTAAAATTACTTTTAACATTGCATAGTCATCAGTTAGTTTGTTTATGTTCTACGTGTCTTCATACCTGACTTTGTGTTATGAAATATGTAGTGAATATGTAAGAAATATGTAATGAAATAATTGAAATCCTTGTGTAAGAATCTTTGTATAAACATATAGAATGTGTCACTTTAGAGAAACGATACTTGGGACTGGCTTGGCTTACTTGAAATAGAATGGAAGGAATAGTTGCTAACGCAAACAAATGCCATGTTTCAACAACCAATCAGAATCGAGATACCCACAGTACGTCACTTGCAGCTATCCCAGTGAAAAATTTTCTACTAGTATTAAATAAAATAAAATAGTAAAGAGCAATAAATTATTGAAATTCAATTTTTGCATAGAAATATCTTTGGGTCGGCCAGGTGGCCGAGCGGTTAGCGCGCTTGACTGCGAAGCCATTGGCTGCGGGTTCGAATCCCGCTCTGGGCATGGATGTTTCTCTCTCGCTTTGTGCTGTCCTCTATTGTGTGTGTGTGTGATGCGTGAATGTGGCCCACCCTATAAACGGGTTTGTGGCAGTGTGGCGTGGGCAATGTTGCTCGCCTCCGTGACTTTGGTTCACAGGTGCCCACTGGGTAACGCGAAATGAGCAACAATTCTGGCATCTTCATAGGCAAAGATTCAAATTCAGTGCCTGCCAATGGGAAAAAAAGAAAAAAAAAAATCTTTGGACAAACGAATTTTAGGATTTTGTGAAAAAATTATTAGACCCAAACTGCTGATTGCTGTCTAATCAGTGGGAATAATATTTTGCAGATTGCGACTACTTTTGCCCATCATGTTTCGAGAGTTAAAAAAGGGTCTTTATGCAAAATAAATACTTTTTTTGTGTCTAATTCCTTAACTTAATGGATAGCACGGGACTAATTAATAAGTGTATTTAAATTCAACTCTTGCAGTCATTAAGATCATTAGTTAGAACGCGAAAACCTAATAATTAGAACAAAATTTATTAAGTGTATTATGATATTATTTGTTGCTCTATCTATCACAAATAAAATACTTTTAACGTTTTATATAAACTGATTATCTGATTCACTCAATACGTCGATTCTCAAATTCATGGATTCACTCATACGCTATTTCACTGTTTCATTGCTTTGATTTCTTTCTTTACTCGTTCTTTTCTTGTTTAACTAACTCTCTTTATTTATAAATCATTCACAATAACGGTTGGGAATCTATAGTTATATGCATTAATTAAGTGTCAAAATGTTAAAAGTATCCATAGGAAAAATAAACTTATTAAATAAAACAAACGAAATAATCGGGATAAAATGACCTCTCTCGTGCAAAATACATTAAAAATAAATAAAAAAAGGTTTTTATGCGAACATACTTTATTGGTTCGAAAATATATTCTAGAAGTAAAATTCTTTGTCATCCAAAATAATAAGCAAATTTCTCACTTTATTTATAAACACGAGCACCTACTTTGGATGCAATTCCCCCCCCCCCCTTCTTTTAGCACGTTTGTTCTATGAAATTAAGTGAATGGTAACTACTTTTATTAATGCTAATTTATTTATTTCATTATAAAATAATAATTCTGTTACAGTGGAATGTTCCATTGATTCTCTTAAGTAATAAACTTGGACCGGCAATAGCAACAGGTAATACCGTAGTCTTAAAACCTGCAGAACAAACACCATTGACTGCCCTGTATGTTGCTAACTTGGTGAAGGAAGCCGGCTTTCCTCCTGGTGTCATTAATGTGGTACCTGGTTATGGACCAACGGCAGGTGGTACCCTTACTACCCACTTAGATGTGGATAAAGTTTCGTTTACTGGTTCAACTGAGGTAATGAAAAAAAAATTTATGTATGTAGTTTTAAAGTTCACATTTCGTTTCAGTAAAAAAAAAAAATAGCACAATTTTTTTGTATTTATATAAGAATACTTTTTTAACCCTTTAATGCACACATTTGTTCAAAAAAAAACTGGCAAAAAATCAGCTTTTTTTATTTAAGAAAACATATTTTAAAGCCTTGTTTTGGGAAAAATTAACGAAAGAAAAACATGAAATCAATCAAAATAAAGATAAGAAAGAAGGCTAGTTATTTATTATTAAATAAACAAATGTTATATCATATAATTCTATTTAAATGACATCTACAGATGATTATTTTCCTTAGCCTTCATTTGTAATTTCCAATTCTTAATTTTATTCGAGAATGAAAATAGCATCATAAATACGACCCCACTCGAATTATTTCGAATGGGCACAATTTTTTATTTTTTCTGTTTAGCACGCTCGTATTAACTTGAGCACAGACATTAAGGTGTAAATGTAATAAGTATGATTATTTGCTTATCTTTTATGCGTGTATAAAAGTATATCATGCAACTACTGTTGCACGAGGTATTTTTTCACAAAATTTATTCTGTTTTACAATTTCCAAACTATCAATAACACATTTAGACTGAAAGAGTGTTCGCCTTATAGGTAAGAAAAAGCGGGTGAGAGCATTCGTAACAACACATTCAATAGCCACAACCTATACAGAGCCCACTAAATGATAGAAGTCTGGCCCATTTGTCCGTTCTAAGTTTAGAAAACTGTTTACCGCAAAGACTGTATAGATAGTTTAAAATAATGACCTTGCCTGAAAGCAAGGTATTCAAATTGCTACAAATTTATTTTCTTTTTCGAATCATCTTCGAAAACCAATCTTAATAAAGAACTAATTTTTGAAAAAGTATTCTTGGCACGTATTCGAGGCCCTCGACCTGTATGGGACAAACCAGTAAATGATAGAAGGAAAATTTTTTTTTTTATTCGAGCTCAAATTCTTTTAAACTTTATTTTAGGTAATTAATGGTTTAATGTTGTTGAACTTTGAGTTATTACTATTTTTAATTGCCTTTATTGATTGTCACCTTACTAACTCTCAGTGATATTTGATATGCATCCTTTAAAAAAAGCTGTATTGGGATGGAAAAATTTATAATATCTTGCTTAGATTTGGTTCAAATTGAATTTGTGTACCTTTTTCGCCTGAATAATTTGTTTACTATCATTCTGAGTGTTTTAAATAGATAAGATTTTGGTATTAAGCACGCCTCGTACTGCCACTGAAAGTTTATGATTTTATTGTTTATTTGAAATTGTAAATCTTGTAAACCATCAAAGTTTTTTCTTTTTTTTTTGTATGTATATTTTGAAATTTAAATAAACGCCACGGGTGGAGCTGTTGTAGTCACTTCATTCGAATGGGTGTGCAAGTCTGAACCTGAGTACATCTCCTGAGAGGCCTATCATGACGGCCAGTTATTTTTCCATATGCACCTTTTGGGGTGGGTCTGTGGCATTGTTTTATTCATTTCAATATTAATATTGTGACAGAGATTTTCGATCAACTCATTAATCGTAAGAAATAATCACTATTTTAAACTTGTCCCTCATAATGAACACAATGAATTGTTATAAGCACAGATCTTCTGCTCCGAAGAGATAGGATATTTAATTCAGACTTTAATTTGTAACACCGTGTATTTAAGGCAAAATTTGTAATGCTTGAAATATTTTATAAAATAGATTATTCATAAAATAAAAATTGCCTTTTAATTGAATTTATGTGGCAGATTTGGTTATAATTGGTTCTTCATTAAATTTTAGGTTGGTAAACTTATTCAACAAGCTGCTGGAAAAAGTAATTTGAAGAGAGTAACTTTGGAGATGGGAGGAAAGAGTCCATTAGTAGTGTGTTCTGACGTGGAAAATTGTGAGTGGTTGTTTGATGTTTAAATGATATTAGCCGCAGCTAAGGAGAACATTTTATTGCTAATCTATTATGTCAGAAGACGGCAGCTCACTATGTATTTGATATCTTGGTTTCCACGTATAGGAACTTTTTATTCTTTATCAACCATTATTTCCTTAGATAGCACCACACAATAGCATGATATCTTTTTTGCTCCATTTTGATACATTTAATTCCTAATCTATCATTATACTATAAAACAGCAACGTCATTGATAATTTAGTTGCCCGTTTTTTGGATTATTTTATTTTTAACCAACCATTTTATCACAAGACAGCAGCATGTGATATCATTAATATCTTGGTTACTAGTGATTGGTTTTCGTATTCTAAATAAAAATAATACTCAACCTAGACAATAAAAACGTTAATAAAAGCTAATATGAATCTTACAACGAGTTGATTAAGTCTGTTACAACAAAATTTAATTCTCTCTTTCAACATTCTTAACAGTTTATATTCTTACCGAATTTCTCTGACAGGTAACTTGAAATTGTTTAGTGTAACTGTACCCAGAGACTTCAATTACTAATGATACTCCGTAGTTTAAGAAAATATTTTTCTTAGTGGTAGCAAGGGTAATATATTTATAATTTAATAAACTAGAATTGAAAGAATTTTGTCCACTACTAAGCACAAGCAATTTAAACAGATAGATATAAGGTCATATAGACGAACGAATGCTTATATTCTGAAGTTCCAGTGCATTTTTTTTTTAAAAAGTCTGTCCGTTTATAAAAAAATCTGCTTTAGTTCACTACCACTGAATAATAATAATAATTCGCAACAGCCTCATACAGTTGGAGTCCTTGTATCCCCTTTTTTTTAATTAAATTATTGCTATGATTATCTCGCAAATTTATACACTAAACCTAAACATTTTAGCAATTGGGTACTTTCAACTCGAAAAGAAACGAAGTGATTATGCCTAACTATAGGATTAAAATCAAATTTGATTGGATACTGTAAGAGACGTCACGCACGTGTCTCAAACCTGATTGGTTTTTGAAGGGACAAATACTACAATTTAACTTGCAGGAATCCAATTCAGATAGTTCGATATATTATATTTTTAAGTTTCTTTTTAGTTGAGTTATATTAATTTGGATTTTTATTTTATTTTGTTATATTAAATAATAACAGTGCAGAATTCAAAATGTTTTTCTCATCTAGTGGATCAGGCTGTCCAAATTGCTCATCATGGTCTCTTTTTTAACCAAGGACAAGCTTGCTGTGCAAGCACCCGTATTTTCGTTCAAGAGGATATTTACGATGCCTTTGTTGCCAAAAGCACAGAATTGGCAATGAAACGAGTTGTTGGTGACCCATATGATGGTAAAACAGTTCAAGGTCCTCAGGTACTTTAAATCGATATTAAAATTAATCTCATTTTAAGATATAATACTTAATAAGGAAAATCATTCCTCATCTGGAAAAAAAAAACCAAAAATATTTAACATTAAAGTAGTATATTTAACAGTATTTATATAAAACAGGCATCAAATGCTATAACGATTATGAATGCTTGAGATATAATATATTTTGAAGCGAGAAGCCAATTGCGTTTAAAATAGAATTTAAACTTGACCAATGAACATTAAATGAGATCTGAATCTTTGTTACAAGGCGTAACGATGAGAAGAAGATTAACAATGGAAAGTGTTGCGCCCTATTCTAATGCTAGCTGAAAGCAATACTGCGATAAAATAAATAAGCAACAAATGTAATGTATTAGGATGTACACTGATAAAAAGTGTTATATTTTTATATTTCTTTAAATATTAAGAAATAACTAAACAGTTTAAGAACGAAACACAATTAATCGCTTTCATGCAATGTGTTTGAAAAACATTTTAAGTGAAGAATGGATCGATATGTGTTATTTTATTCCTCTTCCAATAGAATTTTCACATTTTTTCTAAAATTTTATGAAAGGTATATTAATGAATTTATTTACAACAAAAAAGTGTGAGAAAAAAAATCGTGAAAACTAATATTATTATTAAATAAAATAAAAAACTAGTTATTCATAACAAAAAAAAAAAAATAATAATAACCTTCAGAATAAATACCATGATTTTGGTTTGGTATTCGTATGGTACCATCATGTTATACTTTAAGAATTTTTGTAAAAAAAATCCGCAGCATATGTTTTTTGTATTTTTTCAGATTGATGATGAGCAATTCAATAAAATCCTTGGATTGATAGAGTCTGGTAAGAAAGAAGGCGCCAAACTTGAGTGTGGCGGAGGACGTCATGGAAACAGAGGATACTTTGTGCAGCCAACTGTTTTTTCAAACGTTCAAGATCACATGCGAATCGCAAAAGAAGAAATTTTTGGACCTGTAATGCAAATCATGAAGTTTAAAACATTGGAAGAAGCTATCGAAAGATCCAACAATACTGAGTACGGATTAGCAGCTGGTATCTTGACAAAAGATTTGAACAAAGCTACTCTGTATGCGCAACAAGTACGAGCTGGGACAATCTGGTATGATGATACGAAATATTTATTAAAATTCACTTTCAGGTTACCTGCACATCATTTCTCATTCAAAACTAAAAGAGAAATAGCATTTTGAAATTTAGATTTAAAAAAAATGTAATTTAAAAAAAAAAAAAAAAAATTAAATATATTTTTATTTTTAAACGTTAACAGTGTTTTCACTCCTTATGAATATATTTAAGTAAATAGAATTGTACCTCTATAAAAATCCGCAATAAAAACGTTTTCCTCAAACTGAAGTTTCTACAACTGCGTAATCAAAGCAGTGCATCCAGGCTGCACCATCCTGATGAACTGTTTTCGGTGTCAAAACAGTTCACTTTAAAAGTGGGGGAGATAATTCCTTAACGATCATCAATGAGGATTGAAAAGAAATAATCATTACTTTTTCATTTAATCTCTATTTTATTCAACAATTCAATGCTACGAGTTTAACTTTTATTAAAGTTATACAATAATAAACCACTTCGAAAAGCGATTTACTCGTAAAAAGGAGGCTAAAGTTTATATAACGCATGCGTTGTTTAAAGTTCCGTTCTATAAGTATTTTCAAAAGATTATTTTGTTCAAATTACAATATTTCCTTTTTCATTTATTTCCAGAAATGTGAGTTTTTCGAAGTAACTACAATTTTCAAAGTGGTCTGAAGTAAATTCATGAAACGTCCTCAATATGCAAAATATTATGTTTTATACGCAAATAATATGTTTTTATAATAAGTTTTATAATAACCAGATATACTCCATGTTTCTGAAAATAGATAAAGACGATGTCTGTAGAAGATTTTTGGCTAAGAGCCTCAAAAGAATTTCATACGATTTCTAAAACAGCCATAAGCTTTCATTTACTTTTTTTTCTACAACCAATTTGTATATTCATTTTTAATCACTATAAAATCAAAATGTCGATCAATACAAAAGAACGTTGAAAAAGTGCTTCACCCTGTTGCGTCGACAGATTTGATAGTATAGTTAACTGCCACATAACAAAGTGCCACGCCTGGCCATTGATGTGCTATTTGAAATAAACTGATTTTCTCAATAGAGACCTTCCAAGTGACTACATTTAATGGACAGCCTATAGTTAATGTTTGAATTTCCCCGAGTAATTGAATTTATTATAGTACCATAAGTTTGCTACTTATTTGAAATTTTAACATTGTTCTATGTCTTAAAATTAAAAAATAATGACCTGAAACTGCAATCGAATATTAGAGTACAAGTGAAGGATTGTGTCGTATGTGTCGGATTTGCGCAATGCTTATACCCACAAAATGTTCGTAAGAATTGCGAGGTCCTCAAACCAAAAAGTTCCCTGTTCTATACGTTATTTTAAGGCTCATTTTCCTACCAAAGTAATTGTATTTTTATATCAATGACATATTTTTGTGTCAATTTTTATACTTCTTCTTTAACTTTACCTGTGTAAAATAAAATAAAGTCCTTTACTCACGACGTAACAGCATTTCGGATTTAGATTATATCAATAGTATAGAACAATCTTCAATTTTTGTCTTTGGTCTAATACTCGAAGCAGAATCTTTTTGCCCATCATTAAAAGTTATTTTTCCCCAGAATTTTTTAACTTACTTGCCGCCATATTATAGGAACGACATACTTGTACAAAACATTTTAATTTTAAAGACTTGTTCATTAAATATGCCTAAAAGATATTTTCTGGTCAACTTATTTTTGTATAAAAATATCAACTTTTATTTGTATAAAAATATTGATAAGACTTATGCCTTGCTCCATACTGACAATACATATAATACATATTTTGTCTAATTCAATAGTTACAGTTACAAGTATTTTAATCAATAATCAAAATTTCTAATTCATATCCAGGGTCAACTGCTTCTTGACTATAAGCGTCCAGGTTCCATTCGGAGGTTATAAAATGTCTGGTCAAGGCAGAGAATTGTAAGTAATTTTCAAAATTAAATATGTCAAATGACGCTTTATTTTATAAGCAAACACTAAACCTGTTTGAAAGCTAATTATTCCTTGTAGTTGTTTATTATTATATTATTTTTATTTCAAATAATGTATTTCTTTTTTTAGTGGAACTGATGCCCTTCATTCATACTGCGAAATAAAATCCGTGAGTATTATTTTTGGTTTGCAATATTATTCAGATTAAACAAGAATTACCTTTCCAATTTTGATTCGGCAATAGTACCCGAAACAAAGAAAATTAGTATGTTCTGTTGCTTGTTAACGTTTTAAATTTAGCAAATGCCATAAGTATATTTCTTCTTATTTTGGCTACGAAAAAAAATTCTACAAGCTATAAACAATAATATTATAATATAGTAAGGTATTGTTTCTGGTGTAAGTTTTCATGTTTAATTGAATGAGACAGACAAATTTTAAGACGATTAGACTAATAGTTTAGAAGTTATAAACGTTTTAGGTACAAAAAGTATCATTTTGTACTAGCACTTATTCATTGCTATTCAGGAAAATGGCGGGTACTTTTTTCTCGTTAAATCGAATAAGACCAAACATAAATGCAAAATGCTAATATTTAAAAATATATATATGTGATGATGTTGGTTATCATCAACTAATTCACTCAACCATATGATCAATAACAATATATTGTTATAAATATTATAATATTTATTCTTCAATAATCACATGAGTCACCCAAACTCTAACCACTTAGGTTCGAACCACACAGGTTCCAAGTTTTACTTAGAAACAACCAGTTTCACGTAGAAACAACTTCAACGCACTACTCTTCATTTACATCGAAAAAGTTCAAATACACTTCCTTCGTTAAGGCGAGCGACATCTAGCGTGATAACTCAGAGGCTGTTGTCTCGCTTGTTACATATATATGTATTTATTTATTTTTTTTTCTGTAAATTTTTTCTATTTCTGAAATGCACTTATTATGAAGTTAAAAACTATTTATCCCATTAACTCGAATTTCGAATCATTAAATTTAGTGAAAAAATTTCATTGTAAAATGTACCTCACATGTTCAGATAGGTAGCAAAGAAAAAAGTGTACAAAAGTCATGTCAAAAATAGTACTTTTTACACATGAAAACGCTTGCAATTTTTAAACTACATGTTTTATTGACTCATAAATAGTTTCATTCGATTCAGCGTAAAAATTCATAGGAAACAATGTCTCACTTGCAAAACTAATTATATTTTTAAGTAGGCAATCGCTTTGCGCGGTTATATAAATAGAAAAAAAAATGAGTTAGCAATTTGAAAAATATGGTATCAATAGATTAGTTAGGAGAGCGGTCAGAAGTTTATGACACTTAATGTTAATTTCACTTTTTGTTTATTTTGCCATTTCTTACAATGCTTTTAAGCGAGTGTTCAAATCGAATCCATAGATTATTAAAATCCTTTAAGTATTTTAATAATAGTTACTTTAATTTAGTTTTTATAATTTTGCGTTTTTAAAATGATATGCATCTAGACATAATATTCCATAATGACCGCCCTAAATATATAATTATTAAAAATAAAGTTAGAAAAGTTAACACACTAGAGGGTGCAAACTAATATTTAAGTGAAGAAAAAAATCGCTATCGAAATATTTCGTTTCTTTAGTGTGGTCTGCGTGGACTGGAAATATTACTATTGGTTTTATTGATGTAGGAAAGAAAAAGAAGTGTTAAAAACCCCTCCAAGTTTCCCCAAGCAATCAAATTGGTTTTAATATTTCTCATCCCAACTTTCTTACCATATTAGATTCATCAGAGTTAGGCAGAGTTTTTGTTTCTTTTTCGCTTAAATATCAATTTCAATCCCTGATCACCTTAGGGCTTTTATTTTTTTTATTTTTGCCAAGCATTTTAAAAGCGATTATAATCGAAACCATAATCAAATCATTTTGAAAAAAAAAAAAAAGATTGAAAAGTATTAAAATAATAAAAAAATAATTTTATAAAATGATTTTATTTATTTATTTTATTATTATAATTGTATTTCTTATTTTTCAGGTAACCACGATGATTCCACAAAAAAATTCTTAAATTTGTTATTACTTGACAGTCATACATGACTTGTAAATGTATACTTTTGTATTTTTAAGAATGGTAAAATAATCTACCTCTAAATTAAAGATCTCTAACTATATCAATAGATAATCTAATAATATGCAGTTTGTAAATTTAATGAAAGAAGTAAAAATTGATTTTTTACAAATGTTGTTACTGTTTTAATTTTAATTTATGTGTCACTTTGATAATGTTTTTATTTATAATAATAGTGTTAAAAATAAAGAGAAAACATGGAAATAATGCAATAAAGATTAATAAAAAGAGAAGAAAGAAATTAAATATTTTTAAAAAATATTTTAAAATTTTTTTAATTTTGAAATTTTTTTTTTTAATTTTAAATTTTTTTAAAAATAAACTTTAAAAAATATTTTTTAAAAATATTATATTTTAATAATTCTTCTTCTTCTATTTTCTTTAATCTTTATCATATTATTTTCCATATTTTCTCCTTATTGTGATATGTGATATATATATATATATATAGAGAGAGAGAGAGAGAGAAATGCATTTTTAATAAACAGCCATTAATTAAATAAGTAGTATATTTTTATATTAAATAACTTAAATTAGTAGTAAATTTTTTTATTAAGTTACTTATTTTACTATTTTACCTTGAAATACATAAATTTGGGAGAACACACATTTAAATAAATAAAAAGTAATGAATGCTGACCATTTTCTTCTTGTACATGTTCACATGTGCTGTCTTCACAAGTTCTTCAATACTACATGAATATCTGTGAACTTACTCAAAAAGGTGAGGCATTATAATCCAATAAATAATCGGATTGCTTTTTTAGAACTCTTTATTTTTATATGAACATTATTAGTGATAATGAGTTGATTAGCTAGGGCTCTTAACAAGATGGATGGCAGATGAGTAGTAAGAAAGAAAACTTATGTTTATTTAAGAATAAATTCATTTTTTGAAAGGCAATCTGAACATATTCTAAATTATCAATGCTTCTACTTTTTGAGTAAGCCCACAGATATTCAAGCAGTATTGAAGAAACAGTAAGTGAAAAAAAAGAGGAGTTAAAAACGCACAAGTTAAAGGTAAGCATTCATTATTTTTGTTACCTTTCGTCCACTTAAGTGTGTGATTAGTCACTATAAAGAATTATACAGTTCATTGATATCAAGCATATAGGTATTATAAGGGAAAAATCATCGGGGATATTCAGTTGATAATCATCAGTGATTCAAAATAGCTGCAATCTATACAGGAGTTCTCCGCTTTTCAATTTCATAGGTGTAGCGTGAGTGGGGGGAGGGGGCAAACTTTTTGCTTTTAGAAAACTGTTAATCTAAGTTTTATACATAATTTATAAATATACATACATGTAAAAAAATAATATGTATCTGTACATAACACTTAAAATAAACGAACAATTTTCTAAAAACAAAAGTGTGCCTTCCCCCTTACGCAACTATATATATATATATATATATATATATATATATATATACACCGAAGAGCCATTACATTATGACCACCCTCCATCTATAACAATGGGCTATAACCCGGTGGCGGTGTAGTATGGTGTGGGCAATGTTTTCATGGGGCACATAAGGACCCATAATCCACATAGAACAATCCCTGAAGTCTGTTAGCTACTTGAACATAGTTGCAGACCAGGTTCACCCATTCATGGCAACAGTTTTTCCTGCGGGGGATGGTGTTTACCAACAGGATAATGCACCATGTCATAAGGGTCGAATTGTCATGGATTGGTTCGAGGAACATTCCAGTGACTTTCAAGTCATGTCTTGGCCCCCAAATTCACCTGACCTTAATCCAATAGAGCATTTCTGGTGCTACTTGGAAAACCAAATTCGTGCTGCCATGCTACTCCCTCGCAATGTGAGAGAATTGCAGGACCAGTTGGTGAGCGCTTGGTACCAGATACCTCAGACTACCTATCAGCTCCTTGTTGAATCAATACCACGGCGGGTGCTAGCAGTTTTGAGAGCTAAAGGTGGTCCTACATGTTATTAGCAGGGTGGTCATAATGTAATGTCTCTTCGGTGTATATATAAATGAATTTAAAAGAGTATGCCCATTAGTGACCACAAATAATTCAAGGGAAGAAAATGTAAAACTTTTTAATCAGTATTGAGGAGGATGATATTAAAAACATTAAAATTTGTTATTTGCTGAAGGAATTAACAGGAGGAGTTAGAATTGATTATTATAAGCACCTTTAAGTTTCTCCCAGTAATCCAACTGGTTTTTATGTATAATCACACCTTTCACAATAGTGATTTGTCAGATTTGAACATGGGTTTATTTTTATTCCTCGCTTAAAAATTGATTTGCGAATCTTATCGTCTATATATTTTTGACCTACTTTATGACTAGTACTCTGAAACTATGCAGGTTGTTCCGTAATGGTCGCCATTAGTAAGTATTTTTTGAATTCTTATCAATGATCTGAAATTAATATTTTAACGAGGGAAAAAAAATCAAAACTCAATCGAAATCTAACATTTCGCTATCGCGTAAAGTGGGTTTACAGCGTCAAAATCTGTTTCGTCGTCAGTTGAAACTAGCAGGTTTCTAAAGGATTTATCTCTGTTTTTCCAAGAAGCAAACAGGGTTTGGTTTGGTGTTTCGTACGCACACCTTCCGCGATAGTTTTTCAGATTTTGTTAAGGATTTTATTTTTTCTAGCTTAAATATGATATCTTATGGTTCCCTATGTGCATACTTTTTTTGTTTCACTACTTGTCAAAGATTCCAAAAATATGTAGTAAAGGCTAACATTACGTGTATATTATAAATGATGATTAACGGACCTATTTCAACTACAATATGATGCGAAACAGTTGTAACCTCGTTGCAACTCTTAACACGCGTAAGAAATGAAAATAGTTAACTTTTAAAATACTTTTATTAATTATTTTCACATTTTTTCTTTATAAACTGAGAGACTCTACTAATTGTCCAGTGTACTACTTCTTCTGGGAAATCGTCATATTTACCTAGAAAGTAAACACTAAAATTTTAAAGTTATGATAGTATTATTTGTTATAATTTTATTATTATTATTTCGAACTATGTACTTTACATATAGCATTATATAGCAGCAATAGCATTATATGCAGATATTTACAAATAGTATTATATCAATTCTAAAACTTGAATACACAGTAGTCTAAAACCATTTTCTTATTTTTAACACAGTATTCTTATTGGCCAGAAAATCATTTGATAGGATTCGTTAACACTAGAAAGACTGAGATTTAGTATATTGCCTAAAAGCAGTCAAAATGACTGTATTGTAGAAGAATAAATAATGTATAAAGAAATTTGTTTAAAGTTAATTTTTTAATATTTTTTTTATATTATTTACAGTTATATAACAAGTTATTAGTAAATATTAACAATAAAAAATTATATGTTGTACAAAATTCTACGAAATTTTGTCATTATATACATCATTGTTCTTCTAATTGAAATTAGGAGCAGTCAATGTGACTTCTTTAGGCAAACTAGTGTTAATATTTTTAAAAAAATCCAGATTTCCTTGGTGGTATCAGCATAAAATTAATATTGGTTGTAAAGATATTTTTTATTGGTAAAATGTTTCTTTATTTGTAAAATATTTCTTTCCCTACTCAGCAGTATTTATCTGTAATATATCTTTATCATCTTTCTCAGCATTATTCCCAACTATTAATACTACTTTTGGTAGTTATTGTTTTCAAAATAAAAGCCTTAGAGCCGCTGTGGCTCATGGCATATAGCATTCGCCTTCCAATGAGGTGAACCCCAGTGATGGCTGGTTGATAGGAATTCCGCATCCGACTCGCACCGACCACAGTGCTGATGTGAAATATCCTCAGTGGTAGACGGATCATGGGGGAGAGTCCCCTTGCCGTCGGGCTGACTGTGGGAGATTCTTGTGGTCTTCCTGTCCATGTAATGCAAATGCGGGTTAGTTCCATCAAAGAGTCCTCCACGAAAGCAAATTTCTCCCAATATTTACTTGATTGTCTACTGGATTGGGTTCAAAATTGCTAGACTACGGAGTTGGACATTAATAGTCGTAAATTCAAAATTGAGTAGGCTGTTCAATGACGGTTATAAAATAAAAAGCTTAAAACTGTACGTTGAGTTCCTTTATTAAGTAATCTTATGATATAACTAATAAAACCCACTAACTTAGAGGCCACTGTAAGCATAAGCAAAAAGCTGAGATTTTGAATCGTAGGATCGGGTTTGCTTTATGAGCTCCGAGTTAGAAGAATTTTAATCCTAGCCCGCACGACCCAGAGACTAGTAGAGAGTATGGATTGGGGCCAACTGACACTTGCATAATTTAGCTTTTCCATAAAAGTGGACGGAAAATGAAATTAATAAAAATATATTGACATAGAAATGCTAATTTTACGTGCGTAGAACTTTTTCATAAAAATATTATTTGAATTTAAATATTTAAATTTGGGAAATGTTCATAGTTCTGAGAAAGAAAGAAAGAAAAATTAAATGATTCACTTAGACCTGTTAGAGCTGGTATTGCAGTTACTTATACATGTTAATATCGCCGCAACATTTCATTTTTATTTCTTTAAAAAGAGGCGTACAAAAACAACAAGAACGCATGAAAAACATTAAACAAATAACGGGAACCATGAAACAATAAGAAGTGAAAAACATAAAGAGGTAATTGAGATGAAATGAAAAAATACCCATGAAAAATTTTGAAACAACACACAAAACACTGCATAAAGTGAGTTATGTGTTGCTTTTTACATGCGCAAGCAACATAGCGTTTTGTTTTATTGTCATTGCAAATTGCACGTGATAGATAGTGAAGTTGTTCTTTTGCAATCAATATATCATCAAATCAAATGAATTAAAATCAATCTAAGGAATTTATTGAAAGAGAAGTACTCACTGTTTTCGTCTCTATGAATGAATTGATAGCATCCATTCCACTGAAAAAGAATTTCGAATTTTATTCAACTAAAATATTAGTTTAAGTAAACTGTTTAGAACATATTTAAAATTTAGTTTATACAAATTGCACTTACAAGTCTTTTCCACCAGCAGTATTAAATCCACCAAGAGGTGCCTGAACTGATAAACTTAAAAAGCAATTTATCCTAAAACAAATAATGTAAATTTATATACATTTCCTGAAACTATTGTCATTGTACTACACAATATACATACTTATCTGATCAAAAGAGAAAAAAAAAAGTCTGACTTGAATTTCTAAAACAAAAATAAACCCTAATGTATAAAGGTTGTTTTTTTTAACTCTGTGCCGTCTTATAAAATAAGACTTTTTAGCGAACAATATGCTAAGTTTATAACTATTGTGAGTTTTTACAGTTATTCATGTGTGTCAGTTTAAGTTTTGTCCAAATTTAGAGATTACCCTCTGTGCTTATGAGGAAAATGGCGCAAAGTGTTTATATGAAGAAAAGCCACAGTTTTGTAAAAATTAAAAATGTTTGTGATCTAGTTTAATTGTTTCATATCTGAAAAGTTCCAACAGCGCGGCGCATGATCTACTCCACCGATTCCCAAAAGGTATTCGTCAGAGCCCCAGGGTTCTGTTCCGTGAAAGGGTCCAAGTAGTTCCAAGAATTAAAATTTTCTTTAACCAGTTGCGATTTACGAAACCCGTTATAATCTATCTACCTAATCAATAAACCATTATTTATTTTATTAGGTTATTTTTAAGAAATTATTTTTAAGCTAGTGATTAAAAAAAGCATAATTTAAAACAAAAGTTTTTCTTCTTCCTATTAATATAATGAGTAAATATTGGAAATGATATTATTGGAAAGCATTTATAAAAACTTGCGTTAGTATTTGATTTCCCCTCGAACCTTTCAACTTTAAATGAAATAACAAAATTCAACAATAAAAAAATGTGTTTCCCTCATAAACATTCTCAACGTTTGAAATATTTTCTTCACGTTTTCATTCCAAAACAAACTCAAAACTAGACGAGATGTCTTATGAATACAACTGTCTGTCAAAGACATAATATAAAGACTAGTTTTGACAAAACGAAAAAAAATTCATTTTTCACAGAATAATATTTGAAAAGAGTTCATAGGCATGGCAGGTTTCCAATTTTTAAGGAGGACGAAATTAAAAAACACACTGGTCACACTAGTTTTCTAAATTCCATACATAGCAAAAAATATTTCTTAACTTTCTTAATCATCTGCAAAAAGATTAATCTTTCTCTTGATTTTACCTTTCTCGAGTTTAAATCGATGTTGATTCATTAAAATTTTCTTTATTTGTCGGAAATATTTAAGGAATTTTAGGAGATTTCTAACTATTGAAAGTTAGTTTGCAATTGTTAATGAACTTTAGTAGTAAAGTTGGAGGTTCCGTCGAAAGAAAGTAGATCCTTTAGAGTTCCGTAGACTTAAAAAAAATGGGAACAGCTGATCTAGGCTCTTAAAAAAATTGAGAATTATTGATTTCAGTAATTATCACATGGATGGGAAAAATTCGCATAATTGATTATTGACTTTGTTCATTTGTTTTCAAGTTTTAATGCTGATAATTTTAACTATGCGTTATCAAGATTGCTTTTTTTTTTTTTTTTTTACACTGAAACAGACCAATAACATTTTCTTCGTCTCATTGACTGAACTAATATTTAGTATTCGTAAACAAAATGAAATGAACGTTATTAAAGAATTGTTCTCTAATTGAAAACTATGGTATGTAACTAAATGATAATAAATGCCTTTAATAAGATTTTTTTGTAAAACTCTTGTCGAAAAATATTCAATTACGAATTGCAAAATTAACATTTAAATGCGAAAAACAGAAGCGCTTATCAAACTTCAACCATTTAGTCTCAAAGCAAAATTAGAGCAAAGAAAGGATTACAACTATTAAAACCCAATATGCTTGACAGGTGAACGGTATATCTCAATACGAACACTCTTTTGGCTTCAATCTTAAATGACAATTTTATTCCCTCTTCTGCTGTAATCGACCTTGATATTGATCTGGGGTGCTACAACTTGGAAATGACCAAAATGGAATAGGTAAATATATTCTGAAAGCAATTGAAAAATGCATTCATTGAGTTCTCATTTGAGCTCTGCAAGAGCTCTGAATTTTGCCACTATTTTAAAAAAAAAATTTTGAATATCGTAGCAACCCAACCCTGTTGATCAATCCTAACTTGAAACCATCTTCATTTTTTGTTTGTCCCCTGATTTAAAAAATCAACTTACTATTTATTGATCGTGCTTCTGAAAATGAAGAAGAATGTGTATATTTTTATAACTTAAATTTTAACAAAGATTAAAATCTGAAACAAAATTTTCCAGAGTTTCCATTCCTTTCAAGGAGTTTCTTCTCTTCTTGGTACCCTCTACGATTCCCTAGATTGACAGAGATATTCCTTATATTATCAGCTTACTTCAACTTAATAGATGAACGTACTACACTTTAAAAATCATAGTTGTTTACAGTTTGTCAACAAAAACCACAAACCCTATAATTGTGTGTACTGAGCGAATTCAGCGCATGATCTTACTAAACGATCCTCATATCTAGGATTCCAATTCCCGTGATATTTAAACATTCATTCATAAACCTGCAGGCACACACCGCTCCAAAGATCTGGTCAGATAGCACAAATTATTGAAAAATGTCATAAACAATCAAAGGTACATCCAGGGCAATGGCAGGAATCAAACCCACTCTCCAACTATCGAGCATTTGGTGTACCAACTCTTTCTCCACTCATTTTTGTCTAAGAGCTAATGCTTTCTTTTCTGAGCTTGTGAACCGATGTCAGAACTTGTTAGCGAGAAAAACTGCTTAACGAAGAATCAAAGCGTAGCCTAAATCTTTTTACAACTCGAACTTAAGTCTCACATTTTAGAAGGAAGCGGTATCTCCCGCGAAACACTGTGTAGAGTTCCCGCTGTAACCATGGATATATCTTCGTACTCTGTCTTTCTCTGAATTATACACTTCGTACTCTGTCTTTCTCTGAATTATACAATCTTGATAAAGGCTTATAAGCCGTACTTCTCAAGCCTGCATGTATGTGTATCAATAAATAATAATTAAATTCTAGAGTTAACGTTCAATAGATCAAAATTTCTTTAATAATTTAATATGTTGGTTATCATTACTCGAAATGTAATCCAAAATTCAAGGTTTCAAAAAGGCCACCTCGTGATAAAAAGCAACATTTGTGTGTCTTGACGCTGGTACAAAAATGACGGCAAAAATTTGTACAAATGCATTTTAAACCATATTTACCAAATCAATCCCGCTCGCACTTGTTGTGAATAAATAGTAGCTTTATTTAAATCCATTGTTAAGATGCCAGCTGCCAATCCATGACCATAATTGTTAGATCGTTCAATCACTTCATCAAAAGTATTGAACTTGGAGATCTGCATCACAGGTCCCAATATTTCAACCTCCGTGATGCGCATGTGATCTTGAACATTTGAAAAGATAGTAGGCTGCATAAAGTATCCTTTTGTGTTATATCGACTTCCTCCGCATTCAAGAACTGCTCCTTCTCTCTTTCCGCACTCAATGAACTCTAAAAGTTTCTTCAGTTGTAGTTCATCAATCTAGAATAAATAAATTAAGGAATTATATTAAAAAAATGATTTGATTTAGGTATTTTTATATAATTAAACTTAAGTTGAAATAATTTAAGAGGAACCTAGATAAAGGTAGTGTAGTATTACTCAATTTCAGTCGTGCTATAATGGGCTATGGGCGATGATTTAAGAAACATTCCTAAGGATGATCCGAAGATGATCCATCAGAATTTTGATTTTCTGCATAGGGGATAGCCGCCCTACTTTGGTAACCCGATGATCTGCGTGAGAAGTAAAGCATTTTATCGTAGAGCAGTTTTATCGTAGAGCAGTTTAACGAGGAGCGATAATGCGCATCCTCGGGGCCTTCACAGGCTGATCAAGTGGTTTACTTACCCGCTGACCGACGGCTGCCAGAGGTGCTTGACTTCGGATATCTACTGGGAACTGTGTCTTACAATCAGTCCATATAGAAAAAGAGCTATGCGTTTATTGAAACTAAAATACAGTTGAAAAAGTATGTCATAAAAAAATTTATGCTGATTACAAATACACATTTAAGCAATAATATCATCTCAAATTCAATCACCAGTTAAGTTTCGAACAACGACTAAACTGAGTTTTGCGGCAGTAAAAGCATCTAAATTATAATTATGCTACGCGTCTGGATCAATTTAATTTTGAGTTTTTTTATTATTTAATTATGATTTTTTTTATTTTTTTATTTATTTACTTCCAGCAAAATTTGAAGGAAAAAAAATTATATTCGCCTCTATAAAGAAATTTATCTTTAATTGCAACATTTTAGTTATTTATTTATTAAACTTTAAAGATTCTTTCAGCTTCATACTGCATTGTTCAAATATTTTGCTCCTTCTTAAAAAATCTTAATTAATACTCACTAATATTTCGCTAAATTTAATAAATTGTTATTTCAGAACTAATGAATCTGGAAATTTGTTAATTTTCGTGTAGCAAACAAACTTTCTGAGAGTAGGGATTTAATATAGAAAAAATGAAGATCAACCGGAGCCTCACGAGACTCTTTGGCCTTATACTTATTCTTTTCCTATTTTGACCTCAAAAAAAATTAAGCTTCAAATTAGAAAAATGAGCCTTACTTGTGGACCTTGCTCTGTTTTTTCATCAAAGGGATCACCCACTACTCGTTTTAAAGCCAATTCTTTACTTTTTGCAACAAAACTGTCATAAATTCCATCTTGGACAAAAATACGATTTCCTGCACAATGACCTTCTCCCTGATTGTAGAAGCTTGCACGATGAGCAATTTGAACTGCCTCATCCACTAAATAAATAAAGGTACGTCAGTGGAATTTAAACACATAAGTTACGTTAAGACATTAAAACACGAGATTAAATATTTTTGCCTAGTTTTATTCATCTAACACCTACTTTAAAAAGATAAAAATACTGTTTTCTCCTAATGGATTTGTTATGTATTGTAATTAATTTAATTTTTGTATTGAAAAATATCGATGTTGATTAAGTTTTAAATTTAATCTTAGTTAAACGTTTAAATTTAAGAAATTTTTTTATTAAGCACCCACTTTTAAGAAAAAACATTTCAGGACATTTCCAAAAAATTCGAAAACCATATTGTCCCATGAGAGTGTTGTCGAAATGCCTTGACAAGTGATTTCAATTTTTTGATTGCAAGAAGAATTGTAGAAGTACATAATACCAATAAGTAAATTATATTTCATAATTGTGAAAGTAATTTTAAATGTTCTTATAAAGTAGAAGTATTATCGAATGGTATTTTTAATAATAAAGCAATGAAAGCAGTATTTTTAATCAATATTTCAAATGAATTTGAATTCGATGTAAAGCGAATAAACAATATTTTCTTTCCCGCCAGTAATTGAAAATAGATTTAAAAAACAAACAAACATGTAAAGCGAATTCATAAATATTCAGTGTTTTCTTATTACCCGCCTTATTAGATAGATTCCATAGAATTCTTGTCAAAATAAAGTATATAATATTTTAATGGCAATGTATATGACAAATTATTATAGAGATCTGTCACAAATGAACTGAAGCACTGGATGAATTGAAATGGGATTGAAGCACTAAAACTGACTTGATTTTCTGATAAAATTAAAATATTTTCTAATTATCCCTTTTCACCACATTTCATTTTCATCATCCGATAATGAAACTGGTTTTAATGTTTATAATTCCAACTTCATTGTTATTCATCCTGGCAAAGATTCCTCAAATTTTTAACACCTTAAAAATAATTCTTTCTCTCTGCGAGAAATGATAATAACTTACAGTCTTCTATATCTGAGCATACAACCAATGGATTATTTCCTCCCATAATGAAACTCATTCTTTTGCTCTTGCTCTTCCCTACCGCTTCTTGAATTTGGCGACCTATCTGGAACATTACAGAGAATCGTATTAATTTAAGTTTTCAAAAATGTAATGGAATATATGAAACTTATATCATAATACTACTAATTCCTTTTTATAAGAGTTTTTATTAAATTTTTTAAAGTTTTAAAAAAAAAAAAAAAAAAAAAAAAATTTAATAATAATCATTGTTCTACTGATTATGAAATTTTGCATTTTCAATTTCATGATTTTGATAACGTTACTCTTTTCATTTTGGATTTTATGGATAATTTAGATAATAGACTTGATTTAGAAAATATTTACATTAGTAGTCTTAAAACTCTTTTTCCATATGGATTAAATAGTAAGTTTAATGGGGAAGGTATTGTTAATGCTGGTGATTATTGTATTTATGACAGATTTAAAGTTTTTGATTTTCCTGGGGTTTTTAATTCAAAATATAGGAATAAAAGAGGTAGTGGGAAAGGTAAAGGTAAAGTTGTTGCTTTTGATGAATTTTTGAATTTTTGCAATTTACCTGTTAATTTGAATAATATTTTCAATATTAGGAAATATATTTTTGGTTTTAAAAATAAAGTTCTTAAAAATTTTCTTATTAATTTTGGTTCTAAAATTAAATATGATACTGAACTTGTTAAATTTATTGTTTTGGATTTAATTAAATCAAAACTTGGTGTTAGTAAGACAGATTTGCTTTTTAATAAGGTTTATAATTTTGAAAAGGTTTTTTGTACGATTAATTTTCATGATAAAAAATTTGAAAATGCTAAATTGCCACAGATTATTCATGAACTTTCGGATTTTTTTCCTTTAAAGCATATTAATGTTTCTGTTGCTTTTAAGTATTCTTCTACACTTAGGAAAAGGGTCTGCAATTATAATTTTTTAAGTCAAAATTTAAAATGTATTTCTAAATTTGATTGTTATTGTAATGAAAAGGAATTTTGACAATATTTTGATAATGATTATGGGCATATTATAACGGGAAATTTGGAGATTGTTGGTAATGAAGATTTAATTAATATTTTAATTAATATTTTAGGTTCAAAATTTAGGACAAGATTTAGAATGAATAAAGAAGATTTTATTTTGTCCATTTAAAAAGATCTTGATTTTTTTATAGCAAAAATTTCCAGAAAATATCATTGGCCCGTTGTGGGTTTTTCAGAGTGGAAGGCTAAAATTATTGAAAAGGTTAATTTTAATTTAATTAATACCAGTTTTGGTTCTTTTTCTAGTGGTACTATTATTGATTATGATCTGTCTAGTAAAATTAAAAATCTTAAAGATAAATTTATTGTTACGGTAGTGGATAAAGCTTCAAATAATTTTAGTATTATGTGTAAATATTTTTTTAAAAATTTGATTATTGGAGAATATAACGCAAATAATACTTATTTAAAATTAAAAGTAGATAGGAAGGTTGTTGAAAAAAGAATTATTGCGTTTAGTAAAAAATTAAAATTTAGGTTAAATAGGATTAAATTTCCATATTTATTTCCTATTGTTAAATTTCATAAAAATCCTGTTAAATTTAGGTTTATAGCGTGTGGTACTAATTGTTACAATTGTTAGTAAAAAGTTTTTTAGTTTTCTAAAAATTATTTTGCTTAAAATTAAAAAAGAAAAAAATATTGTTATTAATAGTAATGTTGATGTTTTGGATTATATTAATAATAATGAAATATCCAACATTAATACTTTTGATTTTGAAAATTTGTATACAAGTATACCACACGAAAAGATTATTGATATCTGTAATGGCATTTTTGATAAATATTTATTTAATGAGAAAATTGATAAGTCTAATTGGTTGGATTTGTGTAGGTTTAATCTTTTTGAGAATGTTCTTTTTAATGGTTTAGATTTTTATAAACAAATTATTGGAATTCCACAAGGTAATTCCTTTTCTGGTGCTTTTGCTAATATTTTTTTGCATGTTTTTGAAGCTAAATTTCTTGAATATAATGATTTTAAAGCTTTTAGATATATTGATGATCTGATTTTGTTTAATTGTGATAATTATAATTTTATTTATAATATTTATCCTAAAGATTTGGTTTTGAAGAAAACTAATGAAGATTGTTTTAATGTTGAGTATTTAGATTTTAAAATTGTTATTGTGGACAAAATTATTAAAATTGGTGTTTTTGATAAAAGAAAAGCTTTTAAATTTAAAGTTATATTTTTCTGCAACTTTTATACTAATTTGTGTAATAAAATTTTTAAAAATTTAGTTTTTTCACAATTGGTTAGGATTAAAAATATTTGCAATAATGTTGAAAGTTTTCAAGAGGCTGTGAATAATTTTTTTGAATAATTTGAGTAAGAATGATTTTCCTTATAATTTTTGTAATGTTAATTTGTTAATTAAGAAAATGATTGAAGAATATTAGTTTTTTTATTTCTTTTAACAGAGCGCAATTCAAGACTTAACTGAGCAGCCCCAGTTAAGCATTCTATTAATATGTGACGTAATTTTTCTTTGACAACTTCTTCCTATCATTTTCTCAATCTGCGCATTTTAAAAGAGGGCGTTGTTTTTCTTTTGGTTTAAGTGATTCCTTTTCATTTGGTTTGCTTTAGAGTTCGCTGTCTGACCTTGTTTATGTGAGTTTTTATTTTCTGTTGATTTTTATTTTCTGAAGAATTTGAGTTTCTGATGAGTTGTATGAGTTTCTTTTCTGTATTAGTTTTATGTCTGGCATGTTTTTTTCTCCTGGACTTTTAAACAAAACCTTCGGGGTACTGAGGAAGGTTTTTAGGCTTTTGCCTTCTTCCTCAATAGAAAAGGTTTTGTTTTTTGGCCACTGGGGCCGGTACCCCCTGAAGACGTCGGCTTCAGTGGTCATATTTTTAATATTTTTAATTTTGTTTTTTTCTTTTCTACATTTATTTCTATTTTTATTCTCTCTTTTTTTGAAAATTCTGCTGCTTTTTAGCGCATTTTTTTAAAAGAAGTTTTGTTCATTTTGTTTAGATATTAATTGTATTCTTTTAGTATTATTACTAAGGATTTAGTGATTATTCTATTTCCAACTTAAGTTCTTTTTTTTTTTTTTTTTTTTTTTTTTTTTTTTTTTTTTTTTTTTTTGCTTTTGCTTTTTTTTTTTTTTTTTTTTTTTTGAACTCACCAAAGAATAAATATATACCATGCATATACATCAGATTATTCAACACATGATGGTCAAAACTTACCACAATCTCAATTCACTAATGAATTAGTACTTAATGCAAAGCAATTTTATTTTATTACTTTTTTTTAACTTATTTTATTTTATAACCGTCGTTGAACAGCCGACCCAATTTCATGGATTTACGACTGCTAATGTTCAACTCCGTAGCCTTGTAATTTTGAACCAATCCAGAAGACAAGGAAACTCCTGGATCAGTACCCCCAGAGGTATTGATTTGTTATGGGAACACGGAGGACTTTGAGACTCGACAGATTTAACGTGCATCAGTCACCATTTACTACACGGGGAGTCTTCGGTCGGCGAGGATCGAACCCACGACCTCTTGGATATGGGCCCAGCGCCCTACCGACCAGGCTATCCCGGCCTTTTTTTTTTTTTCTTTTTTTTTTTTTTTTTTTTTAAACTTAATGATATTTATGTTCCTAAAACACGTTTTAAAACCGCGATCAACCAAATAAGACAGACTTGATTTTATTTAAATTCCTTTAAAACGCTGAATAGGTGACGTAGTCTTTATGTGTTACGAAATTATCCATGGTGGTTTTATTTGTGCTAACCTAATATATAAAACCAAAGATAAATAATTAATCAAAACTTGGCATAACCTCCCAATGAAACTAATTTTTTATTAAATATAGCTGTATGCGCTGTACTATATGATAGTTTAGCACACACACAGTGCCGATATTTTAAAATATATTTACTTATCTTTTGGAAGACTTTTTTTTTAGTTTTATGATTTAAACAGTTTATTATTTTTTTCTTCTTTATTTTTTTTCTTTTAAAGTTTGAAAAACCGATGTGCTTTTGAACGTATGTAGTACACCAATTTGGTGTGAATCAGTTAAAAACTACGGATTTATATTAGAAACATAAAAAGAAATATTTTGTTTTAAATAGATAGAAAACGTTTATTGCATCGATTATATTTTTATTGTTTTATTGATTTATTTTTAGATGTGTTAGGAATGAAAAATAAATGCATCAGGGGTTCTCAAACTGTGCTTCGTGAGACAATTTCCAAAGCGCCGTAAAAATATAGGACATCTTTAAAATTAAAAATTAAAATCTATGAAAGAATTGGTTAAAAATCTCAAAAAAAAAGAACGCGGAGTATCATTAAGAAATTTACGAGACACAATTTACGAGATCTTTAATTATGATCATTTTAAACAGTGCAAAAAGCTTTATTTGTTTAGTATTGTACGAGAAAATTCTGTTTCAATTAAAGTGGTTACCAGCTTTATTTTTGACCAGGTGACAAGAAATTTCAGTTAGAAGTCTCATTTAGAATACCAAAAAGATATTTTCTTTGCATTACGTTTTTCGAACACAACTCATTACTGATATTTTTCGTCAGCTATTTGGATTATAAGTCTAAAATTTCACGTTTTTGGAAATCATCAATATGAGCCTATAATTCTTCAATCAGAACAGTAAACTTTAAGAAGTTAAAGTATATATCTTTTAGTTCCTTCGAGTAAAAGCATCATATTAAAATTAGAAATTGTTTCTATCAATGGAAGTATTATAACTAACCTCTGATATTCCGGTATAAGAAACGTTTTCTACATCTGAATGGCTGACAAGCACTTTACCAGCTGTATGACCATGACCTGGCACTATATTGACAACTCCCGGAGGAAAACCTGCTTCTTTCATCAAACTAACAAGGTAAAGAGGAGTCAATGGTGTCTGCATTGCAGGTTTCAAGACTACGGTATTTCCTGCAGCAATGGCTGGGCCAACATTGTTACTTACAATAAGAGCTGGAAAATTCCACTGAAATACAACGAATTTTTCTTTGTTACACTGATATACAGAATAAGGAAAAAGTAACATTAAAAATTTCTTTTTATACTGTAATAAATGACTTCTGTAATTTATTTATCTGTGACAGATAATTGTTACCATTTGTTTCTGTATTATGCAATATCTTTACAGGCTGTACGAGCCCAGTGGCTAGAGAATCAGACCGGGGTTCGATCCTCGATACCGCTAAAACCCACCGAGTACATGCGATATACTCGCTCGTAAAATTTGTGGAATCGAAAGCCCTGTGGTCGCTCGCTGATCAGTGTCATGGGTATAGGGATCTGGAGGAAATTACCTTCCCTTCAGATCAAAATCAAAATTATAGAAGTAGCTTCAAAAATGAGTGGTTATACCGTCTATCTGGGGGGTTCTGAGCTAAAACGTACTTTCGCCCTTGCGGTGCTCTCTTGTCAAACAAAAGGTGAGCCAAACTAAATTCGAAAAGGCAAGTGACAGGCGTGTTTGGCTTGGCCAAGTGTCATAAAAACAGCACAACATATCTTCAATACCAGGTGTAAAATCTTTGTGTCACAATTAGCTTATTTTGAATGGTATATTATTTCAGAATTATAAAATCTGGAGATAATCGTTCCTGATTAACCAGCTTCAGAACATCTTGAAAAACTCCGATAGCTTTTGCTTTTGGTCTGAAAATAGACCTAATCATTATTAGAATTTGATACACAAGTTTGCTCAGAACACAGAACACTACTTTTACCTGTATCAGGTCCACAAAATTATTTTCTCTTCTTTTAATAAAAGAAAACTACTTTTTAAGAAATCAAGGGAAAAATATTTTTCAACAGATGCCACATTTATTTAATTTTTTATTTCACAAGGATATTCTTTAAACAGAAAAAGTGACTCATATGTTGTGCCTCATTTGAAAGTGTTGAAAACGGATTCGTACGCATGCGCTTCGGTTATGCTTTGCCTTTAGAAAACAATAGAAATTATCCAGAGTTTTATCTTTATGTTCCCACCACTCTTTTAATTTAAGCTATAAAACTATATATATATATACCTATACCAATAAATTTTGAAGTGTGCATCTTTAGTCATTTGATATACATGAAAAATACCAGGAAAATAAGCTATCTTCTATACCTTATGAACCTGGAATTACAGTTTTAGCTGTGCTATGATTTGATTTTTAAGGTGGTCAATATCGATAATTGTTTCATTGTCATTCTAATAAACAAATGAAAAAACCCTGCATTTTTCACTAACGCTTAAAAATTAATTTTTCATAAGGTTGCAAATTCCTGACATTTTTCTCTGATGATTTTGTAAATGCGTTTTAAATATCCTTATAATTTGGAAGCAACTAAGAATACTTAATGAGTTATCTTTGGTAACTGATGCACGTTGAATCTGTCGGGGGGGGTCACAAAGTCTTCCAAGTTCCCATAACAAATCAATACCTCTGAGGGTACTGATCCCGGAGATCCCTTGTATTCTGGATTTGAATCAAAATTACAAGGATACGGAGTTGAACATCGGTACTCGTAAACCTAGAATTGCGTCGGCTGTTCAATAACGGTGAAAATTAAATAGTGAGTTATCTTGAGCCGCGATGGCTCAGGGGATAGAGCGTTCGCCTTCCATTGAGGTAAACTGTATTCGAATCCCCATCGATGGCCGGTTGAATCGAATCCGCATCTGGCTTGCACCGACCAGAGCGCTGACGTGAATTATTCTCAGTGGTAGACGGATCATGGGTTAGAGTCCCTTTGCCGTCAGGCTAACCGTGGGAGGTTTTCGTTGTTTTCCTCTCTTTGTAATGCAAAAATGTCCTCCACGAAGGCAAATTTAGCACCATATTTGATCCAGGAGTTTTGTCTTCTATGCTGGGTTCAAAATTACAAGTCTGCGAAGTTTAACATTAATAGTCGTAAACCCTAAAAATTGGGTTGGCTGTTCAAAGACGATTATGAAATAAAATATAATGAGTTATCTTATGAATTTTGTAAAAGCTATCAGCATACATGATTCATGTTTTCTTATTATAAAATTGAAAAGTCTATTAAATACATTTATTGCAACGCTTACACTTTTCCAAAACGACTAATATTGTCTCACATAATCAAAACTAAATATCATGTTTCGGATTTAAATGACAATATTTGTGAGAAAGAGAGAGAAAAAAACACTTACTGATAAAATAAGAGCACATACCCCAACTGGTTCCACACGCGTGTAAGCAAATGAATTTCCATCTAAAAATGTTCATTTATAGAGATTAAAATTTATTTAGCTCATTATTATGGATCCATTAAGAATCCAGGCAAAAATAATGAGCAGTAAATGAATAAGTGAAATACAAATGTTGTTAAATAAGAGAATAATGGTCTAAAATATTTACCGACAGGTATTGTTTTCCCGTGTATTTTATCTGCACAACCAGCATAATATCGAAGAGTTTCAAGGGAAAAATTGATTTCTCTAATTGCATACTTGAATGGCTTGCCATTTTCCAAAGTCAGGAGATTCTAAAAATTGATTTAAACTATTAAGTTATTTGATTTAACAAAATTTTTAAATTATCAAGCACCTTAAAGTTCGTAGAGGTTCTTTAAAACATTTTCAAGAACAATTAGTGGATCTCAAAACAAATTTTCAAATTTACGTCAAAACTTATAAATTCAAAATAATTTCCCTGATTTAAATAAGTTATTAAATCGTTACAAAAACTAAAAAAAAAATATTTAAAAAAATAAGATAATACTCTAGATTTTTAATTTTAGAAAAGACTGAAATAAAGCTTAATTTTGAAGTTCAGAAGAAGTTTTTAGTGAAAAAAAAAGTTTTAGTGACATTTTTGAAAAAAGTGATTTTTCCCAAGGAAAAATAATTCTGATTTAAGTACAAAACATTTATTTAGTTTGCTAATTGCTAATAATCTCATAGAACACAGAAGATTATGATTCAAAGTAGCAGTATTTGAGGGTTTTAGGTGTGTAAGAAGAATCCAAGTGCACCATATAAACTTAGAAAGTCTCTCTTTCGTCAGCAAATAAACTCAAATTCACCAAAATGTCTTTTACATCCTTTATCCACTCAACTCTTCACTTAACCACTTTTGACCGACATAAAACTGTAAGGATTATTGAATAAAGTCTATTTTTTGTTGCAGCACACAGAAATATGACATAAGGCAAGACTATAATCCTTTTGTACAAATCCCAAAGGTACAGATAAAAACAGAGAAAATTTTCATAAAATAATAAATATTAAAATTACAATATATCAAGTTAAGCTATAACTGGAATATTTCTAGAACATAAAACAGTAGTGCACTTTTTTTGGATTTGGAACACTAAATAAAAAAAGTGCATTATGCATGTGCATTATGTCCCCCTCTGTTACCAATGTTCAAAGATGTTTCAATAAAACAATATAATTTTTTTTTTTTTTTTAAAGTCAATCCCAACTTAGGTCAACAAAGAAAAGTGTTATTTTAGTTACTTTTCATTAAGTAATTAAAAAAATTTCTACTTTATAAAACTAAAATTAATTAGTTAAGTTTAATTAATGAAATAATATTTGAAAAAACTGTATTAACATCAAATGTCATTCACTACAAGTTTAAAAAAAATTTTTGAACTTGAGTAGATGAATAAAAAGTATTTTATTAACGATTGAAAAGTATCAGACAGCTATAAAAGTATAAATTTGGTGACGTGGATCACACGTGCTACCACGTAATGTTCTTTATTGAATTTATCTGACACAGGGAATATAAAATAATCAAATATTTAAATGTGAGCAATAAACTATTTTTTTGTTCAAATCGAGCTATAAGTTCAAAATTATCACTGATGTTATTTTTGAAATATGTGAAAAACTGAATGACGCCCGGAGGCTGAGTGGTAGCCCTTCGTGCTCCCGTGCCATAGGTCCTGGCTTCGATCCTCGGGCTGGGCAAGGCTGACTCAGCCTCTCATCCCTTCAGTGGGTCGATAAATGAGTATCATGCTTGGGAACTAAACAGTGGGGGTTTCGCGTTCGTTTGACCACCTTACCGGATCATCTGCTCTTGCACCCCAGAGCCCAAGGTCAAGAAGACTGAGATTGGCACAGTAGGCCTTGGCCCTCTATGGGTTGTCGCGCCACTGAGTTTAGTTTTTTGTAGTTTAGAAAAACTGAATAGTAAAATTTAAAACAATAACTAACGCTTAACCTATCAGAAAATTCCGTTTCGTTTTTCGCTTATCCCTATTTCAATTAATGAATTAATATTTGAAAAAACTGTATTAACATCAAATGTCATCCACTACAAGTTGGAAAAAAATGTGTTTGAACTTGAGTGGATGAATAAAGAGTATTTTATTAACGATTGAAAATTTGAACAAGATATAGGGAAAGTGTGAACTAATAGTAGGAATTGAAAAATAAGTTACCCCAAACATCATATTTGTAGTACCTACATTATTGTTACTAACTAAAGTTACTTTTTGTTAAATTATATATAGAAATAAAACTTAATTAATGATAGGTAACAACGTGGAAAAAAGGTAACAGAGGGGGAAAAGGTAACAGAGAAGGCTGACAGTATGGCAAAATTTTAAATGTTCTTGCATTGCAAATTACTGAATTTTAATCATGCAAATATTGATACCTAACTATTTTCTTTACATGTGATGAAATACTAAGCTAAAAGTCAATCAGTTAAGTTACTATGAACACGATAAGAGTGCAAGAGTAACAGAGAGGTAAAAAGTCAATTTATTGATTCAGGTGCCATTGAGAAGAAAAAATGTTTGTAGAATCGTCTTATGATAAAAAAAAAAATCAAAAGAACATTTAAACAATTTAAATAAACAAACAGAGGGAAAAGTAACTTTGTAAAAGTTTTATTTTCTTAGAATACAGCATATATAATAACAATTCTTAAAATGACTACCTTTTCTAAAAATCGAACATCAAAGAAGTCCCATTTTTGTCTTTCAACAGAAATAATTTGAAACAAAAGATTGTTGTAGCAATTTGTAACTGTCTGATTTTTGTTTAAAGGTCATTTTAAAATTGTGCTACGTATTACAAATTAGGTAATCTATGTTACATATAACACAATTTTCACAACTAGATAAACTAAAGTTATATTCAATTAACTGTTGGTTTAATTGCAGTTAAATACGAGGTACAGAAGGATGGGATTTAGTTGTAATTTAGTTATATCAGAGGTATTGAAAACAGTACTACTTATAAAATACTAAGGCTCTTATAAAACACTAATGTTCATAAATCTACATTTTAAAAAAATACTAAATTCATTTGAATGCTTAAAAGTGTTATTTGGAATTTTATTTCAGTAGTTAAAATTACTTGCGACATCAAAAGTGCAAGTTTTTTTTTAAAGTGACCTATATACTTACTGCTAAATATTCCATATCTCGTTCGACCAAATCTGCAAATTTAGATAGGAGTCTGCCTCTTTCGTATGCATTCATCGTGCGCCAAACTGATCCATTTTTAAAAGCTGTTTTAGCTGACGCCACTGCTTTATCAATATCAGCCTATAAACATAAAGGTTTATAAATTCATTTCATTAAATCTATTACTCTGGACAAATCGCTCAAATTTCTTCCATAAAATTTAGCTATCTATATGTATTCAGTGGTCACTACAATCAGATCAGCTATCTATTACAGGCATGGTTGCTCTTTTATTTAAAGACTATCTACAATACACGACAAAAAGAGTAGATATTGTATTTAGGAGCTATCTACAATACATTATAGAGTAGTTCGATACATCAAAATATTATTATCGTTACTGATTATTTTTGAGATTTACAATTAATTATTTTTGATCATAGGTACAAATTAAAATTAGGAAAAAAAGGTTTTTCTTACTGAAAGGCTTAATTAATAGGGAAATGGTACTTATTCGTATATATAAACCATAAAAATTGCACAGGGGTTGGATAAGTATATGCAAACACTTCTATATTGACTCTTTGAGACGCGATGGCTCAGGGAATAGAGCGTTCGCCTTCCATTGAGGTGAACCGGGTTCGAATCCCCAGCGATGGCAGGTTGAATCGAATCCGCATCCGGCTTGCACCGACCAGAGTGCTGATGTGAAATATCCTCAGTGGTAGACGGACCATGGGTAAGAGTTCCTTTGCCGTCAGGCTAACCGTGGGAGATTCTCTCGGTTTTCCTCGCCATGTAACGCAAATGTGGGTTAGTTCCATCAGAAAGTCCTCCACGAATGCAAATTTCTCCCAAGACTTGATCCAGGAGTTCTCTTGTCTTTTGGATTGGGTTCAAAATTGCAAGGTTACGAAGTTGAACATTTGTTGCCGTAAACCCAAAATATTGGGTCGGCTGTTCGACGACGGTTAGAAAATATATTGACTCTATGTAAACAATAATTTTTTTAGCGGCAAATGCTTTGGAAATTTTTACATGGCAAAATTGTTGCTACACTTTGAAAGATCATACTTGAAGCTTTAAGAAATGATGTCATTTTTACTCATGCCAAATTCGGATTAATCAAAATGAGGAGATGAACTTAATATTTTCTTTCTAACCTTAATGCTGGCAAATTTGATGTTATTCTACAGGATTGCGATATTTATATAAGAATGATTTTAAATTTATAGTAGTCTGGAAAAAGAAAAAAAGCTTCTAACTTCATACACTTATTTTGTTCCAAGAAAATTTTGCACGGGTTAAAAAGACACCATTTCTAAAAGTTTCAAGCCTCATCTTTTAAACTGTGCCAACAATTTTGCCACGGAAAATCTTCTGAAACATTTGTTGCTAAAAGAAAGATTGTTTCATTTACATAGAGTTAGTATCTTATTTTTGTCCAACCTCTAAATGTTATCGTTATATATAATTAACAAGTAAAATTACATTTATTTCTTCTTATTGTGGGGCACGTATTGTATTTCTTTCAAGTACAGTTGAATATTTTTTAAATTAAAGTATTCGTTTATTTTGTTGCAATTAACATTTAACAAAACGTTCTTACAAGAAGCTGCAATACATTAACAAAAAAATGATTGTTTTTTAAAAAAATATTGACTTTTAAGAATAAGGAATTGAAATTATTTAAGGGCAACCCCGAAGGTTAGTAAGCGGAGCATCCCTGTAAATTAAAATGATACTAAAAAAACTTTTGACAGTAATATAGTGCTGATAAATAATAATTACAACTAAAAAATTTATATTGTGCATAAACTAAACTAAAATAGTAAGTTTAATTCAATTAATTACTAATACTTAAAATAAGTAAGTTCAATTAAGTAATAATACTTAAAAAATTTATATTGTGCATAAACTAAACTAAAATAGTAAGTTTAATTCAATTAATTACTAATACTTAAAATAAGTAAGTTCAATTAAGTAATAATACTTAAAAAATTTATATTGTGCATAAACTAAACTAAAATAGTAAGTTTAATTCAATTAATTACTAATACTTAAAATAAGTAAGTTCAATTAAGTAATAATACTTAAAAAATTTATATTGTGTATAAACTAAACTAAAATAGTAAGTTTAATTCAATTAATTACTAATACTTAAAATAAGTAAGTTCAATTAAGTAATAATACTTAAAATTTTTTTCATTGGAAAATTGATTAATTGTTCTTAAATTTTGTTTCATTAAGTTCGAGTTGCAACAACTTTTCTTAAAAAAAAAAATCTTTAACTGATTAAGATAGCCTTCACATAAAAGTGATAATCATCAAATGTTTTCGTTCATATACTATCGAAAATTTTTGTTTATTCAATGCTTTAAACTTAAAAAATAGCTGTTGTGGTTTTTGGAGTTCAAAAAAGTAATAAATTTTAAAAAAAGTTCTTCATGAAGTTTAGGAAAATTATTGGGTGGGGGTGGGGGAGATATTAATGTCAGAAGTATCGTGTATAATACTATAATGGTTGAAAAATGAATAAACAAAATTGAAAAACAAGGCTACAGTTTTTTTAAATTGATAGAAATGAAAATTCATTCGTTTTAACATACAAAATTCATCTCACCTTATCCCCTTCTTCAACATCACAAATTTTCTCATTGGTTGATGGATTAAAAACAGGAATCTTTTTCCCACTCACTGAGTTCTGCCATTCATCGTTGATGAAAATCTGAAGAATAAAATCAATCAATAAATAAAATATATTTAATGGACGACACGGAGCAGTCACTTTAATTAGGAGCACCTAACAATTTTATTCAAATGAGCACCTCATTGTTAGCGCTAAAAGCATTTTAATAGAATCAGTTAAATTGCTATTGAGAAATGAAAATTTAAAACTGCTACTGTCAGAAATTTTATATTTCAGAAATTATTCAGCGAATTTGGTTCAAATTTTGAGTTACGTCATTTAAAGTTATATTTTAAAATGAGATAAAAGTTTGCATACTTAACAATTCAAAGGTTTTCCAGTCGTTTTTAAAATTAAAACCACTTAATTACAAACACCAAATCGTTTTATTCAAATGAACGGTATAAGTGTTAGTGATAAAAGCATTTGAATAGAATCGATTAAATTGTTTTTGAAAAATAAACATTTAAAATTACTACTATTAGAAATTTTATATTTCAGAAATTAGTCAGAAAATTTAGTTCACATTTTGAATTTTTTCATTGAAAACCACGGTATTAAAATGAGGTAGAAGTCTACTTATTTAACATTTCAAAGGTTTTCCATCCATTAGTGAAATTAAATACAAAATTTTTAAAATAATTGTAAAAAATTATTTTTTTGAGGATTTATGCTTTAACAAATGAATTTAATTATAAATTCAAAAGCTTTTTGAATAACTTTAAAAGTCTTAGAGACTAAGTAAAAAAAGTGAAAGAAGAAAACTCTCCAATTATCTTGGCTAAAAAGCATTTTCAGTTACTAAAATCCAAGGCATGGCCCTGGCATTGGAAGAAAAAAGTATAACATGCTTTAAAATTTTAAACTTACCTTAGTGTATTTCACTTGCACTTGAGGATTAGGTTTAAACGTCATGGTAGAATTAAAAAAACGTTGAAAACTACATAAAAAAAAAACTTTATATTATTCTTAATGACACTACAAAATCTGTATCCGATTTTCCCTTTCCTTTATATATATTGAAAAGAAAAGCATACATCAGGCACGAGTTCAAAATGTCAGGATTTGCCCTTGAAATTCTTAGTTGCAGATAGCTTCAAATCCCTCAGTATGTCATAATTTTATATATAATGATACTACTCTTCTCGGCGTATTTATGTTTCTCAGAAACAAACATAGCCGGTCCAGAAATTGCATGATAAATTGATAATTAAGACGAGAGGAAATGACTGGGAACGGATTGCCATTACAGTATGCAGAACGTGTAGAAGAATAATCTTAATTATTTTTAATTTGTTTAGCTAATAGGAAGAAATCGTCCTCAATTTAAAAAAAATGTTCTTAATCTTAAAAGCAGTTATAAAGGTCTCCTTCAAACAGAAAATAGAATTTATTTCTACCATGTTAGCCTGCTGAGAATTATATCAAGGTGATTTCCAAATTTATTTTTAGTAACTTATAAACATTTCAAAAAAAAATTTTTTTTGTTGTTACTTCATTTTGTTCATGGGAATGAGTTCGATTGAGCCTTAGTCACTAAGTTTTAAAATTTAGGGTTGTAAGTAATTTTAAAAACTTGGAAATTTGAAAATATTTTAAAAATACGAACGACCACAAAATTAAAAAAATTGGTAACTTTTCCAAAATATTAATTAGCAACTTAATGAATATGGAAATTGCGTTTCATATTATTCTCCTTAGGTTAGCATGGAGAAAGTACAATTTCCATTTTCTGTCTGAAATATCATGTATTATATATATATATATATATATATATATATATATATATATATATATATATATATATATATATATATATATATATATATACATAAAAGTTTGCTCGTTTTTTAATACTTTTAGAACGTAGTTTCAATAAAAGTAAATAATTTAGAAATCAACGGTTATTGAAATTAAAAAAAATTAGTTATGTATTGAAAGGCAAAATTAGTGGAAAAGTGGTACTAATTCGTTAAGAAGAAACGTTAAAATTTATCTTACTGTTATTGACTCTTATGACACTTAATTAATTTAGGTTGGTAGATACATTATTTATAACCGTCGTTGAACAGCCGACTCAATTTTGAGTTTACAACTACTAACGTTCAACTCCATAGCCAAATTCAGCCATCACTGGGATTCGAACCCGGATCACCTCATTGGAAAGTTAACTCTCTATTCCCTGAGCCACCAAGGCAGGTAGATACATATTGAAATTAAAAAAAAAAAAAGCTATTATGCACTAAAAAGAAAGAAAAAGAAGAAGAAAAACGAAATTACTGGAGTAAACGTTTCCTTTAGTAGAGGAACCGCAAAAAATAGCCTTACTGTTATTTAAACAATAATTAATTAATGCTGGTAGTACGTATTAATTTAAGTTTAAAAAAAATAACATATGTTCTAAAAAGTACAGTTAATTGAGAAAATATTAGTTTTGGGAAACTATAAAGAAGCGTCAAAAGACGCTTAAGTAATCTTGGTAAGGCGTACTACTGATATAATGGTAATTGGTGTAGTTTTAAAAAGAATTCTACGACGAATTTTCTATAGATTCAGAAAATATTTTTTCTCTTACTAGCAAAGATAGTATTATTAACATTGTCATGATTTTAGAATTAAAAGAAATTTTTCCTCACTGCCACTTATAAATATTTTAAATAGTATATTAATGGTCCCTCTCTAAAGTCTTTATCAGGGTCTTATAAGAATTTTGTTTTTAAATATAAGAATATTTGTTTTTAAAATTTCAGCTTTAAGTTAGTTACTACTGATAAATGTGTTTTGCTCAAAACTCAAATATTGAAGGATAGTATAATAGGTACCAAATAAATTATTATCTAAATATACTTGGTATTTATTAAAACTGCTCCAACATTGTGCAGTTTTAATGCCGATACTGTGGAAATCAGTATCCAAATCAAGCAGACTAGAGAGGGGTGGTAATAAGGCGGAGGCTAGGCGCCTGCTGTGTGTGGCTGAGGATTATCATGTTGGAAATGTCATCAGGATTATCTTGTTGTCATGAGTGGCAACAGATGTATTTGAAGGATGTCACGGATGTACTGCTGGTCTGTCATAGCACAGTGGATCAATATTAGTGATTGGGTAGAGGTCATTGTGTTGTATGCGATGGCACTGCATACCTTATTACCAGCTATAGAAGCTGCATGGAGGGCCACGGAAAAGGGTGAGCAAAGCAGGTGATCGCCCGGAGCTCCAGGTTAAAGGGAGGAGGGGCACCGAGTGAGACCTAGATATAATGTTCACTAAATTATTTATTTCCTCTTTTATTAAAATATAGCTTGCTTGAAAAATATATTTATAGGTTTTTATTTTTTGTTATAAATTCTTAGATTTACTTTATTTATGGTCAAAAATTTTCTATGCAAAAAAAAAAAAAAAAAAAAAAAAAAAAGTTTGATTTTGGCTTCGCATCAATATTCCCTAAGGCTTAATACCAAAAAAGTTACCTTTAAAAATGACCACATGGACTTAGGTCTCTTCATTTATTCCCAGATTTATTCTTGCCTACTTAGCGTGTTATATCATTTTCAGTTTCATGAAATAGAATTTAGATAAGCAATCAGAACATTTTTTTTTTTTTCGTTTTACTTTAATTTACTTTTTAACCAAAGTAAAAAAAAGAAAAAAAAAAAAAACTGCAAATGATTTTTTTTTAAATTCTGGATCGATGTGTCATTTATTATTTTTGGCTATTCAACAGATTTCGTAATTAATTAAAGATAAAAGTTACATTTTTTAAAATGATGTAAAAATTTGCACGCAACTCAATTCTAAAGTATTTCGACTATAGTAGAAATATATTAAATATATTACGAAATATATTATATATTATAGTGATAATATATTATCAAACAAAAGAAATAAATGAATAAGAATGAAATATTTTTAGCATGAATCAATCTTTGGATTAATGCATTTTATAATTGAATGAAAAGTTTTTTTAATTCGCTTTAAAAGTTCTCAAACTACGGTGAAATACCGAAAAAGTATAATTAACATTAAGGGGGGGGGGGAAACTTTTGACCACTCTTCTGACGAAGCAGTTAAAACCACATTTCCCAGATTGTGGCTACCCCCTAGTATGATTTTTCAAGCAAGGTGCGTTTTTATGTCTGATTTCGTAATTTAAAATATCGTCTGACTAATTAATCAGTATATTTGAGGCTTCGAACTTTTCACTGCGGCCACTTCGAACTTTTAAAATTTAGTTCCAGTACGTTACAGTCCGATCATTAAATAAGTTTTTCTTCTTTCCCCCCCTTAACCTGTGCATGTGAATCTGTGTGCCAAATGCTTTCTTAATATAATGTGAATTTGTTAATATGAACCTTAATATTTTATGTAGAAAAACCTAACCCACAATTTCGTCGCAATATGTAATTTTTATTTAAGTTTTTTCTCAAATTTCAGTGGATTTTTCGGGGGGACTATTAAGAAACAAAACAGAAAGGTTAATTACCAAGAAAATTAGTAAAGATTAGATAACTGCCAAGATCTTAGTAAATATTAACGAATATCGATTCGTTCTTAAAATATTTTGCAAATTTTCTTTTCTTTGACATCTATTCAAAATAGTTATTTAAAAGACTTTCTAGGATCCTAAAGAAAAACTTATTTTCGCTACAAACTTATTTGCTAATAATAGGATCGATAACTTCTCAATTCATCTGATTTATCTAAAGTTTTATTGTTGTAATATACGATCTTATTTTAGTAGCATGTAGGTTTTTATTTCTTAATTAGTTTTTATTTATGTAATTTTATAAACCTACATTAGCCTGGATAGAGAATATCTAATTATCCCCAAAAATTACTTGACGTCAATAATAGTTTATTATTTTCCTATTACTATAACGACTTTCCGTTCTATTGTAATTGCATTTTATACGAGATGATTTTTAGTTTATTTCAAAGACAGCATATATTTGTTTGTCATAAAAGATTATGCTCATTAAAAATATTACTCATAAAAGATATTTATTTTAGAGTACTAGAGGTATTATCTCAAGATGAGGTGCCTCCATTAATTAAACTATGGCTTTCTTTTTTAACCTACAAATCGTTAATAGTTATTTTATAAATTATTTTAGAATAACAATTTAATGGTTGTGGAAAAAAATGGAGTTAAGGGCATCGTTTTTAGTCGGGGCGTGAAAAAGTTTTCCGTCGTAATGTGCGGCTGTTTGATGCGTATATGTAGTTTTTTTTTAATTCATATGTAGTCTTTATATGTTTTTAAATATTCCCGCGTGCATCTAGGGCAATCAGATACGGTAATGATCTCTTACTTTCCTTCCTGAATTATACTCGCTTATTTTTCTTCGGTGGTACGTGAAATGCATACAGTTCAAAGTGTTTTTTTTTTTTTTTTTTTTTTAAATTATAGAAATGTGACTTTTTGCCTCAGCAGTGTTCCGTTTCTTCTTTCTTCTTCTTTTCTTATTTAGACCATTCACACTGGATGCGATTTTTTAACACGTGGAAAAAATTCTATGCGGCCGATCACTTGATTGGCTAGTTTTTCGCCCATAAATATTTTTCACCAATCAGGTACGGTTGTCCGTGCAGCGTGTGCGTAAAGATTTGTCGATTCCCTCCTAAGGAATTTTTCTGTTCTTACCATGTGATTTATAAATTAAAACTTAAAACGCAAAACAACGTCTTTTTTCTTACCTTCTGATCTTGACTTATTTTTTGAAAATTTTAAATTTATAACTGATTAATCGATATGATACTACTTGCTGTATCGATCCGTTTTGTTGTCTTGCTGCACCCTTTCTGCGCTTCCTCCTACAATTGTCAAATTGTATTTTCAATAAATAATTAGAGATTGTAATAACATTAAATTAACAGTTTCAATTATATTTAACAATTCTATAGAATATTTTAGTTTTCTTCCAATCATAAAAATGAAATCTATGTTATGATTTGCGCTGAAAGACTGCAGCTAAGTAGTTTGTAAATAAAATTTGTTTTATCAAAAATCGTAGATATTTAATAATTGTTAATGAATGTCTCTCATACATGCCAATTTTGCGAATGCAAATCGGCAGAGAACCAATTCGGTTCAGCCGAAGCACCATTACTTCACACCACATATTCTCTTTCAAAGTATGAATTTTTTGTTTTATCACTACTTTTACTGTATTAATTTTAAATATGGTTTCATTTTTATATCATTATATCCTCATATAATGGGGAATATTTTGAGCTTTATATTTTTGAATATTATTAATATTTGATATAATTATTAACATATATCTGCCTATACCATGAAATAATATTCGTTGTAAAAATAACCATGATGAGACTATTGTTTTATTTCCATGTATACTTGATTTACACAGTTCCTGCAATAAACCTCATAAAATTAATACCCGTCAGATTGGTTAATTTAATTGTGAGACACGGAAACCAGATATAGTGGTTTCTCATTCCTGCATTATTGCATGAGATAATGAAGTATTTGCCAGTGACTTTTATTAGTATTAAATAAACACACAAGGGGTGAAACAGCCCTGCACTGCAGATTATTACAGCATCTACAGAATATTTTTTATCTAAATTTTCTTAAATATTGCCCAGTAGCAATAATTCTCAAGTATACCTCTTGGTATTGTTGAAAAACGAACAGGGGAAAATTGTTGAGACTTCTTTTTAAAAGATCTCAAACTTGTTTTTATTAAAAATTGAACAGTTAAATTTGGAGAACATAAAGTAAAGAGAATTATATGAAATGATATGCAAGAAAATAAATCATAACAAAGATTTAAACTATTATTGTTTGATTTTCTATTAAGCTGACTTTTTTCTCCTAATATCTTTTCCAATTTTAATGCAATTCATTTGAAAAATAAAAAAGATGTGAATTATGAAGTTACTCAGTTATTCAAAAATCTATTAAATCTAGTTAATCAAAAATCTATTTTATTATATTTTTGGATGTGTTTTATTTTCTAAGAATCAAAGATATGTGTTATTTTTAATTGTTAAGTTGCTTCAATGAAATTGTCCCTATATTATTATTTTATAAGAAAATTAGACTAAATTATTAATCTCCAGAGTAATTTATGACCTATACTATGATCTTGGTAATTTTAGTGTATAAAAATTTAAAATTTGGAAATTTTTTTTGTTGTAAAGGTCGTGATACAGTTTACAAGTATATTTAAACAATAGATATGTTTATGTTAGGTTGATCTTTTTATTTGATTGATTGACAAAAAGTTTAAAAAAATTTATTTATAAAAAATTTTTGCGACTTTTTTTAAAAACACCTCTAAACTTGTCTCTACTCTAAATTATAAAGCTGAGTTGATAGAACACGGCTTAGAGCAAAAATTAAAGAAAAATTTTGGTTTCTTTCTGTTTATTGCAGACTTAGGCTGTATTAGAATTTATTCCACTTTTTTAGTGTTATTGTTGCTTAAAATTTAGTTTAAGCTACATGAAGTTTTTATGCTTAATGTTTAAAATACCTTTGCCCAGACCCATATGATATGTGTGAATTTCGTTTGCTGAAAATTTTTTACTGTTATTGAAAAAGAAAAAATCCACCTCCGTAAAGGAAGTTTGTCTTTTTCTTATTCACAGGGGAACATAAATATTTCTTATTAGGCTTTTTCCTAAAAATGCAAACACGATTTAAAATTACATTCATATGATTTAAAATTACACATTGCAATTTCTATTTACACAATGCGCATTCATGCTATTTAAAAGCACTATTTTGTTTAGTTTTCAAGTGACTTAAAAATTAATCACTGGAATTTGTTTTCACATGATTTTAAAATCAAACATTGAGATTGTATTCAGACAAATTTAAAATCTTAAGCATCAAAACTCCTATATATGCAAATTTAAAATTAAACATTGATATTCGTATTTTAAATTTCGCTCTGTTTTAAATTTAAAATTTCGAGATTCATATTCCCGTGATTTAAAGCTCCCCCATTGAGATTCATATGCGCACAATTTGAATGAATGAATAAAATCTTGAATCAATATTTTATTAAACTGTTGATATTAGTCTATGGATAAATGCACTTTTTCCTTGCTCATATTTCAGATATTTTTTTTAATTATTTAAAAAAGTGTTTTTAGGCATAAAACTTTTTAATTTCTATTTTCTGGTTTTTTACTGTATGGTATGAATTAATATAGAGTTTTATGAAAATTAAACATTTTAAAAATAATTTGTGATTGGCAAAGGCAAACAAATTGTGCCAAAATGAAACTAGTTACATGATTTAATCAATGCGTGTAAAAAATTTTTAATTGAGATTCTGTGTTTGTTGAAAGCTTTGCATTTTATCTAAGTCTTCCTTTGCATATTTTGCTACCTTTTTGTTAATTTAAGTTGAATTATTACAATAATCTTTGTTTGACTATGTCAGGGTTGCAGACAAATTAGAAGTAATGAAGATTATTGAGATTTATTCCATAAATTCTGCTCTTGGGATCATGTGTTCTATGAATTTTCTATTTTAAGAATATTTTCAGAAAATTTTGAAATTTTTTTATTTTTTTAGGATGCATACGTATGACGAAATGGAAGAAAAGCCTCCAGCACCTCCAGTGAGATTAACTAGCACCAAGTAAATTCAAATTATTTTTCTTGTATCCATATTTTTACTTTATTTCAACAAATCGTTATAATATTTTATTATTGTTATTGATTTCATGATTATTATTGATTTTAAAATGGTTAAGGTGTTTTAGTTTAAAGTGTTGTTAAAGTATAGAAATAAAGAAAAGTTATTAATTGAAACTAATATACTATTTTTGATTCAGAGAACCTGTTCATAGTGTGGATTTAAAGCCTTTACCAAAAGAACCCGAGAGTGACAAGTGGAAACTTAAGATAAAATCTTCTAAAAGTTCGTATTCGAGTTTTCTGTTTTCAAATTCTTTTTTTTAAATATATATAAATGATTTCGGTAGAATTGTACATTTTAATATTTGTCTTTATCTGTTTTTCTGATTAAGATCAAGTCTTATTCATCCTGCTATACTTTTAACTTCTTTTGACTTGAATCTGGGTCAAAGTTTATTTTTATTTCTCTCTCCCAGGCTGTGCTTAGTGTTTGAGCAGCATTTGACAAAGTAGAACACGTTTATAGTTTCAAAATTTTTACTGTGAAACATACTGAAATTTTGATTGATATAAATTACAATTACACACTTAAAATATTACCAATATTACCTTTTCTATAAGCTATTTGTTTTCCCTACTGTTATTTCAGAAATGTGATTGCTAGGAATGTAACTAATAGTGATTTGGCCAAACAGCCGAATACTGAATGTTGGGCCCCCCCCCCCAAAAAAAAATCGACCAAATAGTAATTTTTTTAAAAATCATTATTATTATATTTTTATATAATTCAATCAAAGTATGAAAATAGAATTTAACAAAAATTGAGATTAAAATTTAATTTTAAAACAATAAGTCAAAATGGAAAAGCACTAAAAAGCAGCTAAAACCAAATAAATAAAAATGTGAGAATTTGAATTCAAGCAAAACAAAATCTAAAAATACTCATACTAGTAAAAACAGCACTTCATTAGGAGACACACCGCTTTGCCAACATGCTGGAGCCTTTCTGTTGCCGGTGATAAAACCAAAAAACGGCTTTGCCTAGAGGCCCCACGATGGAAAAATAAAATAAGGCGATAATGCAATACCTTAAAAATTCAAAGATTGAAATAAAAATGAAAATCCTGTGAAACACAATAACCCAAATCAAAATTACAGGGAAGGGAGAAAAAAAAGACTGACATGTTTCCATATAAGAAATACAAAGAGTAAGTTACAGTGTTAAAAAATAAAAATTAAAAAAAAATATAAAAAAATAAATATTAGGGGACAGGAAAGTAATTGATATTTGTTGTCAAAATTGTATTATTTTTTTTTATCAATAATTTATTTACCCTCCTTACCTTTCAATGCCGGATCAAAAATGAATCGAAATGGATCGAAAAAATGAATTGGTATTTAAGACTAAGGAATATTTATTCTGCCAAAACGACATTACTTTCCGGTCCCTTTAATAATATCAGTGCTGACCTCTTTCGAAAAACTTGAAAAAGTCAAAATTTTACCATACAAGAGAAAAGTGACAATAAAAGAATAAAGTCTATAAGAAATGATCTGTTTTAATGCTGTGCTATAATTAAAACAACAAAAACGAAACAAACAAAAAAAGTTTTCAAAAAGAAATCATCATTGCAAAACTTATGTTTAAGTATGAAGTAATTTAGTTTCACTTCAAGTTTCGCTTTTCTATTTGTCTTTCAGAACATAAATTAACAAGTTTTAGAATTTAATAAATATCTGTTAAAATTATTTCTACATTAAAATGTTTTTACTTACTAAAATGTAAAGTAAAAACACAATTTTAGATTTTTCTTTATTAAATCTATTCAAATCCCCCCCCCCCAAAAAAAACTAAAAAATTCTTATATATTCATTATATCTCTAATGTTTTCCTTGATAAAAAATCTGAACTAAAATAACTAAACTTTGGTAAAACTTATTCAAACTTACAGTATTACCTGTTTTTCTTTTCTTTTCTCTTTTTTTTTTTTTTTAATAAATTATGATTCAACTAGATTTCTTATATAATGAGGAAGCTTAAATGAATAGTTGGCATATACATTATCACTTTATCATAACTAGCTCCATGAGTTTGCCATAATATTGAACAAACATTTTTCTAATTATCATTCATGAAATTAAGTAAAAAAAACTTAAAGTGAAAAAAAAATAAAACTCAAGTTAATTACCCTTCACTGGAAATAAAAAACAATGGGCATTAAACTACGCATTATTCTTTTCAGTGCGTTGTAGCTTTTGTTTTTATCATTTCTGCAAAATTAAATTTAACTAACAGATGTCTTGAAATTCAGATTTTAAACAATTTGATTGTATTCCTAGTTCTAAATCATTAATAATAGAACAGATTTCATTAAAGAGATATAGTTCAATTTGGTCATCTTTAACGATTTCCAATCCTTTACCAAATCCAATTCATTAAAAATTAACCAAAATAATTTTACATTTAGAAAAACAGATTCTAGTAGAATGTTTTAAAATCCACTGGCACTTAAAGTATTTAAATACTACGTGTTGATTTAGTAATCCAATTTATTGTTTTTTATAATTTTTATGACTTAAAATTGTACTATTAATGCAATTAATTGAATAATGAATAAATAAAAAAATAATATTTATATATATTCTGAAATGTTTGCAAAATGAGTTTTCTGTGTCTATTGTAACATTTTGAAAATAAAGTTAATAAAATACAGCTAATAAAATTATCCATAATAAAATACTAGCTATAAACTATTTGTTTGAAAGACTGGATTTCTAGATATTTATTTTTTATAAAACTGAAAAAATTATAAATTAATTTCTATAAGTATTTTATATTTTTAGATGTTAAAGAAAAGAAGAAAGACCCTGACAAACTAGTAATATCTCCACCTTTGAACTTTGAACATACTTTGCATGTAGGATTTGATCCTGATACTGGAGAATTTACTGTAAGAACTTATTAGCAATATGTGAAACTTAAAATTTTAAATTTTTTATTTTAAAGTTTCTAAAAAGTTAAAAAAGTATTTTATATCAGTTAAAACTATTATTTATAATTAATAATATTACTAATAAAACTAATTGTATTGTAATTTTCTAAACCTATTATGTGATTCCCTTTAAAATATATTGCCTTATCAGAATTTTTTTCTCCATATATTTTAAAATTAGTATTCACTTAATCGATTATAATTTTTAAAATTAAATTGCATAAATTGGTTTTGGTTTCTGATCTCAAGTAAGATATGTCAGTGCTGTATCACTGCCAAGCTCTAAATGTTAAACTGTATTACATTATTACTTAAAATCAGTTTTAACTAATTTAATGAGAAGTTGTGTAAAAAAACTTATTTTTCTCATTCTTATGGAAAGATTGCTTTTATTTCCAATTTATAAGATTCATATCATAAATTAAGCCTTAATTCAATTTTTTAAATTCTAATAAAACCATTTCTTTTTGAAATTCAACATTTCATATTTAAAAAGTACATTTCATTATTTTTTTAATGAAAGAAAGTGTTTTTGTGGTGAAAGATTGCTTTTAAGTAGCAAAAAATATAGTCTAGAATTTCTTGGAAATTTAATGGAATACTAAAATTTGTTAGAATACTAAAAAAAAAAAAAAAAAATATTAAAAAAAAAAAAAAAAAAATTCTTAATTTTTCACATCTGCATTATATAATGTGTTGTGTGTGTATATCTATCTATATGTATGTAATGTCTCATATCAGTCTTTCTATATTAATTCATACCTTAAAATAGATTCTCTTATTAATTTTAAGATGTAGAAATCGATCTTTTACATAAAGTCATAAAAAGTCTCATTAAAAGATAATTTTTTGAAGTTAATTGGTAATAATTCTTGGAAATATGCTCATTAAGGAAATCTCGAAAATTCCCAATAGTCTACATAGCATCATTTGTTAAAATGAATTAAGATGGTTAAATATTTTCTTTTGGATGTGTTCAATTACGTTAAAGTTTTTCTTGCAGCCCATTCCCTTTTAGATTCCCTGAATAAGAGAGGGAACTGACCAATTTTGCATGTTTTTTTTTTATATGTAACTGCTACTAAAACTAAGTCCCTCGAATGGCCAAACCCTGAGACCTTGATTGGGGAAACTTCTTCCTTACAGAACTTATCATAGGATTCTAAAAAAAACTTAAAAGAAACCAACTTTTGTGTTGTCTATGGAAATTATTTGTTTTTTTCTTCAAATAAGATCGTAGAAATCTTACACACACACACATATATCTATATATATATACTGATATTTCATGTAAGTAGCCCAATGCACCAACAAGAATCTGAAAACACAGATTTTACTGTATTTCAAGAAGATACTTTTAGTATATTAGTTTCATAAAAATAAACTTGCTTAATGTTTATTTTAAGATAATTAGTTAAAGCAGATGATTTTGATTCCATTTTTAATTGGTATGACTTGTTGTAACATTATTTTTTTTTTTTGCCTTTAAGAAAAGTTTTCTCTTTTAAATGAGATATGACATTTTATTTCAATATTGATATTGTATGCAACAAAAATAACTTTGCTATTTAAGAAAACTTTGGCTTTGTATTAATTTACCCGATTGCATTTATACTTACTGTATATTACAAATAGCAGAATTTTTTAATTTTTGTTTTTTAGGGCTTACCAGAAACATGGTCTATGTTGCTGAAGAACTCCAACATAACAAAATTAGAGCAGAAAGAAAATCCTCAAGCTGTTCTTGATGTTTTAAATTGGTACGATACCTCCACTAAAGAAACGGAAGATTCTAAATACATGACTATCAATAAAACTTTAGGTAGGTTGTCATTTATAGGACGTATCTTTTAATTACACATTATTTCATCTGTTAATAATTTTTAAATATTTAGTTTTAAAACACAATATGCTGTTAATTTTTTTAATAGAAAATAAGTACTTAACTTTATTATTCCAAAATTCATGTAGATGTAAAATTATTTAGTAAAAATTTTTTTTTAAAAATTGAAACTCTTATTATATTATATATTTTGTTAAATAATTCCATCAGATTTAATCATTAAAATTTTTGACTGCTTTTTTTTTTTTTTTTTTAACTATGTGATGAGAAAATAAAAATTGAATTGAATTAATAAAAATTTTTTTTTCTTTTAAACTTTATAATAATGTATAAAAAAATGATAATAAAAGCTATGAAAAAGAAATGTATTTAAATTTTAATAAAAATATTATATTTTAAACAAGGTTAGTTCTTATTTAATTAAAAAAAGTTATAAGTTTATCAGATTATTTTTTAATATAAATACAATTTTGAACAAAAATATTTTACAAATTATTCCTCTATAGCTGAGCTTGTGAGTCTTTGGTGTCCAAGTAGGTGGATTTTAAATCTGTGTTTGTTAATTAAAAAACTTTTTTTTAATTGTTTGTTTTTATCCTTTACCCAATGCATGATTTAGATTTGTTTGAAATCTATCCAGTCATTTCTAAATGTGCATCTTGAGTCAAAAGAAATAGCTGTTTTATAGATGTTTCATCAATGTTTTTTCTATTTTATGATTTATTTTTGTTGCTGAAGTTACTTTTTTTTATCAGTAATTAGTAAATATAGGTACTTCTAGATAATGTTTTGCATTATGTAAATATTTTTTTTATTTTATTATTATACGAAGCTTTTTGTTTTGTGACCATTATTTTTCATGTAGTAATATGATATCATCACTGACAAAAAAAATTATTTTTCATACTTTAATATTGTAATGATAAATTGTTTGTGAATTTAATTTTAAAAAGCTATATTCCATTGAGTTTATTAATGGTGATCTTTGTATTTCATTATGACATGTTTTTTTTTTTTTTTTTTTTTTTTAAATGCCTGCTCTTGTTATGAATGACAGCTAGCCACTGGAATCTTTTTCCTCGGATAATTATTATTTGCATGATGATATGTACTACAGCAGTTTAAATAATCTGCCTTGTCATTTTTTCAGGTTTTTCAAATATTTAAATTAATAACAAATAAAAATAATATATTTTATATAAAGGTAAAAAATTTTATAAAAGTTTGTGCAGATTTTCTGCAATAACTGTCTTTAATTCTTAAATCTTGGAAAATAAAGCCATTTTGTAAATAAGTATATCAGCAAAGAAAAAGCAAAAATGCTATCATATCTTGTCGACCTAACTGAAGGAAGTGGAATTGAAAACAACCTGTTAATTTCCAGAGTAATCACTTTCAAGTTTCATTATTCAATTGCGCTGAATGACTGTTTTTAAAGTTTTTCATTCTACTTTCAGGCACTTTGGCTGACTTCAGTAGTGTATTTGTTTTTCCCTTGCTTTAATGTTAATTTGCATTTCCAAATGAGCATGTGTTTTCAAGATTTTATCAAATTAAGTTTCAAAAAATATATATTAAGGATGTTCATTATAGAACATTCTGTATACTTATATGGTAGTTGAAAAAACAGCACATATAATTTTTTTTTTTTTTTTTCTAATGAGAAGAAACCATTTTTCCTTTTTTAAAAATCAGGTAAAAAGGAATTAACTTAGGTATGATTTATTGCCGTACTGCAAATTCATGGTGTTGGGTATTGTGTGCAGATTTTTATTTTGCTAGAAATTGCATTTTTTTTTTTTTTTCTTCTTTCAAGTGTATTTTTTGTTGATTTGAAGGTGATTTTCACTGCTTTTATTTAAAATTCTCGGGATTTATAATATTTTTAAACTTATAACTAAATTTTCTCTATCATTATTTTTTTTTAAAAATAAATAAAAAATAGTATCCTGTTTATTCATGAATGGCTGCTAGGAGACAAATTTTTACTCCATTTCACTTGAAAAATTTGTAAATCTCCAATTTCTAATCAAAACATGACATTTTTCTGAAATGAGTTAAGTTAAAAATGATTAAGATAAATCTCAACTTATTTGTAAAATTTTACTTTTGCAATTATTTTTTTTAATAATTTATCTTTCATATTTGATTTGAACTAACTTTGCAAAAGCACCCTCAAGATTATTATGGGAATATTTTGTTAATTAATCCATTGTTCAGGGGTAGAAATTTTATCAGCTTCCAGTAGTGTTTCTACTTTTCCCAGCAATACCAGATTTTGTCTTCATTGTATCTGTGCAATAAGCTTCTATGAAAAAAATTCCTTTGTTAGTTTAACAGTAATGAATATGAACTCATACTTTGTTATTTTAACCTAGAAATATATGTTAATTTTTTAATTTATTTTAGGAAGTCAATAAAGAGTAAAAGTAGCTATGGTAGTAATAATTAAATAGTTCTAGTTAATTATTCCAATTAATACCTAACAAAATTTATGCTCCGCTAATGTTTGTTTCAAAAGAAAAGTAGAATGAATACAAATATGACACTGTAATATACATATATGCAAGTGGTAATGGCATAATTATTTTCTCTGAGTTTTACTCTGAATAGTAGTAATATAAATTGTATACATATCCCTCTATCCCATGAGTTATGCAGTTATACACATTTGTGTTAGAACAATTCTGTATTAAAACTTGTAAACAATGATAAACAAATATGAATGAAACAAAAATAATTAGATAAAAAAATAAATGATATACCAAAAATATAATCAAATATCTAAATGTTAAAATAATATTTATAGTCTATCTAGCTATTTAGGTTCAAATTAAGAGTATAGTTTTCATTAATTTGTCTATGAAACTAAAACTTTATCTGAATCAAATCACAAAGGAAAGCTAGTTTAACGAATTCATGTGAAATAACTATATCTAATTAATTTGCCTAAATTTTCACTTGGAGTTGGAGATGTTGCTTATTGTTATGCCTAATCTAATCTAAATATCTTAAGTGATTAATCAATATGCATTTATAATTCAATGTAAACTTTTTCTCTGATATTAAGTTTCCTTAAATTTTGTTTTACTTTAAAAACATATTAAATGTTTCGTTATTCTTAAAAATTCATATTTTTAAAACTTCTTATATTTGTTTTCTTCTATTTATGTAATTTTACAAGAAAAAGATTAAGGCTTTTTTCTCATGCTTATATTCTATCAAAATTAGATTAATACTTCATTTTAAAAATATTTTCTTTAATGTGTCTTAGCTTTTTTATTGCTTGTATAATGGCATGCTTTTATTTTAACTGTATATCTGTTTAAATTTCACTTTTCTGATATTAATAAACATTAATATCCCAACTGTAATATTATGTTTTTTTAAATAATTTTAAATTAACCAAAATTTTAATTATTATTATTGTTTCACTGTCCCCTGATTTAGTATAGTTCAATATGTTTCTTCATATTCTAGATCCCACTGTTGGCATTAGTTACTTTAGTGATCCAGGCTCTTGTAATGCCTTGATGAATTTGCCTAGTGTAAGTACAAATTTATTATTTTTGAGTTTAATGTAAAATAAAGTCTATCTTTTCATACATAATTTTCTTTAATTTTTATTGAAAAAAGAGCTATTCTAAACTAGTCTAGTTCTTCAAGGTCAGGTGGGGTAAAGTGAGTATTTAATTAAAAAATGTCTTTTCTCCTCTTAAATTGAAATAATTTGTTTATTATTTTAGAGACATTTACCGAGATTGTGGGAAACAATTCTATTTCCGTTTTAAAAATTGATCAGAAGTTTAATGTTTACTTATACAGTATGTTAGTTTAAGCTTCTGATGAACTTTCTTCTAATATCATTAAAAGCTAGAAAAAGCTGTTAGTTTTAATTCAAAATGATAGGGGGCATAAAAATTTCTTAATGGAAATATATTTGGCACAGAAATTCAAGAATACATTTTAAAACTATTTATTATGAATTGTTGTCTGAGGTGGGTTGAGGGAGATATATGGTTAAGATTAGTTAAGTATTGTATGATAAGGATGTTTTTTTAACTTCTGTGTTAGCTATAGTAAGTATCTAATGCTCTACATTTTATAAGAAACTAAAAATAATTTACTTATTTAATTATGACCCTTCAAACTAAATTTCACTCTGATAAAGAAATTTATTTTAAATTAAATTTTTTAAGCAAAAGAATAATTGAGGGAAAATAACAATATGACTGATATATTACACAATAAAAAGATTTTAAAAAAACATCACGGTAAAACTTAGTCAGCATATTTAAAGGTATGAGTTTTCACATAAGTTTTTGGTTTCATTTAGCAGTTATTTCATGCAAAGAAAAATCCTAAAAATATTTTGATGGAATAAAAATACATGTCTCCTATAAATAGTAAATACCCTAAATAAAATTTACCATTATTTCAAGTAAAAAAAAAAAAAAAATTCTTAAATTATTCTAATGGAATAAAAATACATGTCTCCTGTAAATAGCAAATACCCTAAATAAAATGTACCACTATTTCGTGCAAAAAAAAATTCCTTACATTATTTTAATGGAATAAAAATACATGTCTCCTATAAATAGTAAATACCCTAAATAAAATTTACCACTGTAGCTATTACTTTTACACTCTTGTTTATGTTATAAATATACAAAAACTACTAAACTTTTCTTGCTTTCTGTTGAAATTATATTAAGTTCAGCAAAATATACATGTGAACAAGAGTACTGTGATATAAAGCTTCAGCGGTAACCTTCAAGCAGTTTAGTTTCTTCAGATAAATATTGGTTTCACAACTACAGGGTGCAATAATGATATTTTTTCTTTTTTGATGTGTTTAATTGTTTTTCTCTATTTTAATTTAATATCTATTACTTATCTACCATTTCATTTTATTGCCATAAGTAGGTAGTATCATTTAGTACTAGTATTATAAAGTTTGCCATTGCGCTCTGGTTATTCCTGTATGTTTCAGTAAAGTAACATTGTTGAACTGTTATTTTCCTAAAGATATTGAAGTTTTAGTTTATAACATATTAAATTTTATAAATATAATGATGAATAAAATATTATTAAAAGTTGATCCCAGTAATTCGTTTCAAATTATAGCAATATATTAAAAAATGTGTTATAAAAATATATCTTGCATATAAATGCATGATTCAAACTTAATGAAAATTATAGTGAATGTATCAATATTAACTACAGAATAACAGGCTGAAATAAACATATCGTAAAATAATCAGATGTTTTCTTATAATATTTAAAAAAGTTGTTAAAGGACCTTTTTTCCATTTGTTAAAAAAAAATAATTACTAATGCTTAAAGATACACAAATATATGGAGAACGTGCAATATTAAAACAAAATGTGATTTTAAAGATTCTGTTTTAAAACAAGAAATAAATAGGATTTTCATTGCCATCCTGTTTCATAAATAATTCATATTTAATAATGATATTTTATGGATGCATAAATATCTATAAAAAACTGCATTAAATATTTGCTTTACTCTTAATTTGCCTTCTGAAAATTCCTAAAGAATAATAAGATTTTCAAAGTGTTTAATTTATAGCTCTTTGAAATTAATTAACATTGCAATATATTTACAAAAAGTTCTAAAACTATGAGAATCAGATCTTATATTAAAATGCTTTATAGATTTATATTGAATAGAAGATGATTTCTTTAAAAAATCATTCGATTTAAATTAGTGATTTTTTAAGAAAAAATGATTGAATTAAATTAATTAACTCTGCATATTAGTGCTCTTACATTATTTACTTTCTTCATATTGTTAATTTTTGTAGCATCTATCAGTCAATTAGTTGTGTTAATGTTCGTTGAATATTGTTAATTTAAATATATTTATTATTACAGCAACCAAAATCAGATGTAGTACAGTTTAAACATGTAGAAAAGAAAGAAAGTGTTGAAGTAATTTCACAACCACCATCTAGTCCTGAAAGCACTATTGTAAGTCTATTTTTGCTTACATCTGCTGTCCTCTTTTTTTTTTTTAAAGTTTATTAAAAGCTATTGATTAAAATAATTGGGTTAAGTTTAGGTTTTATTTTCAAAAGAGTCAAAATCGATAAAATTTATTTGGCTCCAGTTCAAGTTAAAAAAAAAATTTTTATTTGTGTAATTTTCTAAAAATTCCCCTTATAATTATTTAAAAAAATTATTTAAAAATATATTATTTATAATTATTTAAAAATTACTAGTGTTAAAAATTTAAAAATTGTTAATCTTCTGAACTTTAGATAGGATGAATTTATGGAAATTATGTTAATAAAAGTATTTTATATTCCTTAAACTTACCATGAACACATTATATTGTGCTAGGTGTTTCAAAAGAAGAACATCTCTTCACGTGTTAAAATACAATACAAGAAAAATTGAGTTGAAGAAAATGTTAGATCAAAGGGGAAAAAAAGATAAACCTTGAAAAAGTAGTTGGAGACAACATAAAAAACGGGTCTAATGTAAAGAATTTTCAAATTTTAACGTAAGTTACAGAGCAATCTAAGTCCTTGCAGAACACCTTATGTCAAGTCATGGTGAAAGTTTTAGATGCTGATAATTATTTTTCTTTTATTATGTAGGCTTATATCAAGCTGTATTCATTTTTTTTAAACTCACATTTCAAGTTGTTTCCATTTTAATAAACATGTATTTTGGGCCATGTTCAATATCGTAAAACACATTTTGAGCTGTGTCTATTTTCTGATACCCTTATTTCGAACTGCGTCCATTTCCTTAAACATGCATTTTGAGTTGTCTTCATCTTTTTAAAGCATTTCACGCTAAATCCGGACTTAAAAACTCACCAACGAGAAAAAAAGAGAGAGAATGAGATTTTTTATGAATAAATCTTGTTAGTACAATGAGATCTTCTTCTTTTCTCCCAAAATAATCTTAAGTGAATCAAAATTAGATACTTGAATTTAGTATTTATTACTTTTCCAATATGTGTTTTATTTTCTTAGTTTGATGTTGTTTTTTTTCCTCTCTAGTGATTGGCTTTGCATAAAAGTATTTGATTTTGACAAACAATGTATATAATACAAAACCTTTTTTTTTTTTTTAAATAAAAGTTTTTAATGATTAAGGTGCATTTTAAAAATAAATAAAATAGTGAATGTATTTAAAAAATACAAATTAATTCTTTTTTTAATTTTTTTCAATATTTCCTTCAAATAATTTGAAAATTTAATACAGGAAATAATTGTAATTGTAAAACAACATTTTTTTAAAATTTTAGTTATGTATATTTTTATTTTATTTTTACCACTTAATTACAATTAATCAGCCAGAAAGTCAATAAAAGATAAAATATGTTCATTTTTTTAGATTTTTGTTTTTGCTTAACAGTACACTTGTATGAGCATTGACAGCTCGTTTTAAATAATTTTAAGTGCAATAAAATAAAATATATTTTAGGGAAAAAGTACTTGTTAAAAATTTATAACCAAATATAATTTTGAGGTCTCTTTATTCTTATTCTGCATTACATTTAATAAATAAATAATAAAAGAAAATAAAACATAGCTCAGATTTTTATTTAGAATCCAAGTTTTAATAAATAAATGAAGTCTTTGTGCGTATACACAAGCACAGTTAATAACAATACTTAAACTAAAACTTTCTTTTCAGTATATGAATCCTTTAGTAGAGGAAGAGCTTGTTCGGACACCATCAGACGTGAACACTGAAGTTCAATATACAGAACGCACAGTATCTAATAACAATAACGTGTTTACAAAAGTAAAGAAGAAGAAAATAACTGATGAGGAAGTAATTGAAAGATTAAGAGATATTGTATCAGATGATGATCCAAACAAAAAATATCAGAAATTGGAAAAAATTGGCCAAGGGTAATATACATTCATATATTTTACTTCAAGCGGACACACAATATTTTATAATGTATTAGCTTATATGTATAATATTTTATAATGTATATATAACATTTTTCCTGTGCTCTGCTTTTACAAACAAAAACATTGTTTTATTATTATAAAATCTTCTACTCAACGTAAAAATTACAATCTGAGTGACAAAACAAAAATAGAAAAAGTTTCATTATTTATGTTTAAATTTTGTATTTTTAATTTTAATATATGGGAATTTTTTAATACTATAAATTAAAAGAATCTATAATTTTAACCCTTTCGCGACGAGTTTTTTTTTTTTTACAATAGAACAATTTTGGTAGCATAAACTATGAGTAGAGCAGCATTGTGTGCGGTAGTGCCATCTATGTTCTGTGAATGAAAATACCTTCAAAAATATTGGCAAGAATGGTGGGAAAGTCTCCCATTAGACAGAGAAGCGCTTCTGTCCCAAAAGATTTTTTTAAAATTAGTTTAGGACGTATGTGTCCCGTTAGGCACGAAAGGGTTAAAAACTTTAGATATTAGAATGTTATTTTTAGTTTAGTAATCAGAGGTCTGTCTAGGTTATTTTAAGAGGTACCTATTTTGTGAAAATTTAGACATAATTTGTGAAAATTAAAAATTATAATCAAAGTTCAACACAAAAATACTATAAAATAAGAAAATATTTTCAAAAATTGTCCCTACAAATAAAAAATTTTTTTGTTAATTTCTATATATATATTTTTCCCATATGTTCAAAAACAATTTTGCTATTGTAAAATTTTGGGTTTAAAATAGTATCCAAATTTAAAAATCCATGAGAATCATTGTCCATAGTTAATTTTCAACTTGAACTTAATAAAAACATACATTTAACAGTAAAAGTTAACACTAAAAGTTATTTTCATTGTGAGAAAATTTTCGACTAGGTCTTACAGAATAAATTTTCACAGAGAAAAAATTTTTCATAAAAAAAATAAAGGTATATTAGTATATAATAATATATAAATTTAGAATAATTTTTAAAATAATGGTTTGAAATGGTAAACTTAACAGAGGCACAGCCTTGTCATTTCATTTTTAAAAAAAAAAGCTTGTTTTAATATGGCGTAAGCAATGGGTTAAGCTTATCACACAGCACTAACTGACCAAACACATGCTACCTATTCATAATTTTTTAAATAATGGTTTGAAATGGTAAACTTAACAGAGGCACAGCCTTGTCATTTCATTTTTAAAAAAAAGCTTGTTTTAATATGGCGTAAGCAATGGGTTAAGCTTATCACACAGCACTAACTGACCAAACACATGCTACCTATTCGCAGAAGGTTCTCCTTTTACTCGGAAAAGCTCATTTTTTTTTCTCTCCATAGATTTCAACGAGAACAGGCTTTCAATGATACTAGCGCTTTTTCTTCCACTTCAATTAAGGAATGGAGTAACTGGTGCTCCTTTTCTCCCATTACGTCTCGAGATTGTGGCATGTTTTCAGCCAGGCGTGGAGAGAAAAATCTCTTTCCTTACAAACCGAGTGGGAAGCGAATTCTTCTACTACGACATAATAGCAATCCATAGGAAACGTTCCTCTGTAAATCAAAGTACGTAATTAACCCGGGGTTTATCGTTTCTTCAGGGATACAACAAAATTTTAAGAAGTGGGATTAGAACTTGCTTTTATACAAGTATTTTGTGAAACTACCATTCTTCCTTAAGTTGAACCTCTCTTAAGTTGAACCTGGTACCTCTCTTTCAATATTTCCACACCACAACCAGTAAGAGAACAGATTTGATGTGCACCTATCCTACATATTAAAATGTGTAAACTACTACAGTTTTTTAAAAGTAGTTTAGGATGTAGAAAATTTAGGATGATATTTTAAAAAGTAATTCCTTACTTTTCAATTTCTATAAGCTTAATTTATTTACTATTTAATTGAATTCAGCAGGCCTTATTGTTAAGGAAAAATGAAAATTAGGATTTTTTTTTTATAAACAATTTATGTTAATATTTTCTATCTATATCTTTATGTAGAGCTTCTGGTACAGTTTATACAGCAAAAGAGAAGTCAACAGGCTTGGAAGTTGCTATTAAGCAAATGAATTTAGCTAATCAACCAAAGAAAGAGTTGATTATAAATGAAATTTTGGTGATGCGTGAAAAGAAACACCCCAATATTGTAAACTACTTAGATAGTTTTTTGATTTGTGATGAATTATGGGTGAGTTTTGTTTATTTTTTTGTTTTTTATTGAATATTTTATTGATCTTAATTGTTTAAATGCGTTTTTTGTTGTTTTGAAAGTTGGAAATTAATTGCATTTTTGATTTGTCAAAAAAAATGTAACTTGCTTGTATTAAGAGAATAAATAAGTTTTATTGGATTCAAAACTTTGGGTGTTCTTATATTAAATCTCATCAAACCATAACTTAAGCTCCTTCACTTTAAAGTGTAATAATTATGTTTTAATTTTCACTTTGACACTTTTATATATATTTATTTTATATATATATATATATTATATATATTTATATTGTTGAAGTGTAAACAACGGATTTTTTTTTTTTATTATTATTATTTTATTTTAAAAAAAACTTTTGTTAACTCTTGTGCCATTAAAACATCATCTAAGAAAAACTTTGTTTCAATATAAAGAAAGAAGTAACTAAAGATCTTTGTTTTGCTCTGTGAGGTTTAGGGAAATCATTTTTTATTAATTTAAACTTTTGAGTCCTAATGTAGTTGGTTCAAAAATAGTGATTTTGATATAAAAGATTAGTTTGAGTAGAAACATTAAAAAATGTGAAAATTTAGTTATTAATAAATGAAGACATGTAAAACATATAAAAGGAACTTCTAAATTGTTAGGCAGGACTTAAGAGAGCTTTATACTGTGAGAGAAACTATTCCTGGCAAATTCTATTTCACCTTCCTTGGTATTTTAAAATTTAAAGAAAAGTAAATTCTGGCAAATCTGGAGTAAACAATGAAGTTTCAATTGCTGAAAAAATTATTTCAAAGTATCAAAATGCAAACAATCACATGATCAGTTCCTTACTGAGTAATCCTGTCTCAATTTCTTTACATTTTGATATTTTAAAGAAGAAAAAAAAATCAGTATGTGAATATTTAGTTTACGTTTACTTGAACTTTAAATTATTTATGCAGGTGAAAGCTAATTTACCATAGAGAGTTTTTCTGTTATATAGCATTATTTTAACGAATAATATTATGCCTCAAAGTCACGGGAATAGTTCAAAAGCAAAGAAATTTGGTTTTAAGCATAGTAAAACCCAAATTCCAAGAAGGTGGGCAGAAGTGAGTGTCATGTGACATCTGGAACATCATTATTGTGTTTTGGCAATACCTAGTAAATAAATTCCCAGTTTGAGAGTCAAAGTTCAGCTCGTCTGTCACTGTGAATTTGTTTTAGAGGTTTAAGTAAAAGAGGTTTGTGTTTTAACATCAGCTTAGTTTTTAATTTGTGTTACTGGTATCATTACTGTTAACAAATCATTATAATTACCTGTATCATTGTAATTACGAGTGAGTGTATCTTACTCTACCACCTGTGTCAATCATTGAAACATGGCTTGTCATAGTAACTCTTGCCTTGTTTTGCGGAATGCAAAAATTAGGTAAACTCTTACATTATCTTTGAAGTCCATCTTCTTTTGATGAAGAATTTAGCAGCTGCCAGAGAGGAGAAAAGAAAAAATATTGTTTAGCGATGAACAATAATTTGAGTTAGCAATTTGTTGCAATTACAGTAAGACCCCAAATTTCACAAAAATGATTTAAAACTTAACTTGCATGACTAAAAACTTAACTTGTACTTGCGATTATTGTGTTTTAATTTAATCATTGATTCTGTTTAATTCTTCTGTGCTTATTTTTTCAATAAAGTTTTCACCAAGTGTGATTGAAGTCATTAACTTTTAACAGGTTATCATGGAGTATCTTCCTGGCGGTTCTTTAACCGATGTTGTCACAGAAACTTGCATGGATGAAGGACAAATTGCTGCTGTTTGCCAAGAAGTAATTATGTTAAAAAATTTTTAACAACTTCAAGTTTTTTAATCATCACTTTTGCTCCCTAATTACTAAGTTTAGCAAAACAGGTACAAATCCTTCATTTCGCTAAAAATAACTAAATGTTAGCCTCTTTCTTTTGGTTTAGTCAAATCTATTGTTAATTGTGTAAAAGAATATGCAGAACAGTTTTCTTTCATTGTATCATGACGTAATTGTCTTAATATACTTCAATGGCCACGCTTCATCATTGTAAATTTTTCTCAAGTAATTCCTGCCTTTTTTGTTTCTTAAAAGAGAATCCTAATTCTTTTAAAATTCTACACCATAGTGTGGCTGATGTTTAGTTTTGTTTTTCTTTTTTAGTTCTTTTAAAATTTTATCTAGAATTGTCTGGTTTTCTGCAAGTCTGGAGAAAAGATTTTTCTGGATAATAGATCTTAAAGGTTCAAAACATGCATTATTTAGTAAAAAAATTGTAAATAGCTGAAAACTAGTGTCAGTTTCCTGCAGCAAAATTCTTTTACAGGTTAAAAGATCTTTAGCTAAGGAATGTTTTGTATATGATAAAATGTATGTAAAAAGATAAATAAAAGTGAGCTGATAATTTGAATTTTCTTTTTCATGAATAAAGATACATTTTTTCTCTTTTTCTCCCCTCTTTCATTTGATTTGAATAATTATCCGTAGATGATCAGGTAAAAATATCTTCAAAAAACAAGCTTCGAATTTCAAAAGTAATTAATCTAATTTAATAATAATAAAACAAAGAGCAGAATTGAGTAAATTTTTTTTTTTTTATGAAAACATTTATAATTTGAAGACAAATAAGGCTTGTCTGTTGTTCTTTCAATCAAAATTGGTTCTTTTTTAAGCTTTCTATTAATATTCAGCTTCTTTAATATTCATAGTTTTCTCCACTTTTTACTTTCTTTAACTGGTCTTTCCTTTTTCACAACTCTTTTACTGTGCTTTTTGAAGCAGAATAAATGTTTATCTATAGGAAAATCAAAAAGTATTAATTGTTTAGCAATATTTTTTTTCAACCCGATTGCCAGAGTAAATATTTTATTTATTTATTTTGTGGAAAAGGGGTTTAATTTGAATGTTAAGAAGTGTCCAGAAAATAGAGAAAGTAGATGATTCCAGTGAATTTTTGTCCAGTAAAGTTAAGATGTGGGACTTTGTGCTGTATATGTGTGTGTTTGTGTGCATCTATTTATAATATATATCTATTTCATAAAACTAATATTTTTTTTTCATTTGAAGGTTTTAAAGGCATTAGAATTTCTCCATAAAAATCAAGTTATACATAGGGACATTAAAAGTGATAATGTTCTTTTAGGAATGGATGGGAGTGTCAAATTAAGTGAGATATATTTCTTTTACATTTTCTCTGTAAGTGTTTGAATTGATACAAATATCAATGCCCTTAACATTTTCAGCTAAAATCTCAATTAAAATTTTTTTTCATAACTAATTTAATATACTTTTTTATTTAATCTTTATATAAATTACTTTTCAATTAATATTTGCATGCAAAAAATGTTCTTAAATAAGTGAAACTTATGGGTAATATCTCCTGATATGTACTCTTACAAAAATCATGCATTTGACGATTTTTTTCCTCTATTTTGTTCTTGCAAGTTTTCTTATTCTTTAATGCATATAAATTTCCTTTCTAATTATATATATATATAAATATTACATTTTGTGTGTGTAAATATTTTTCTTATTCTTTACACCTCATGAAACTCAGCAATGTTTTCTTTCATTTTTTTTTTTTAATTCACAAGCATTAATTTTTTGTGAAGTTAATCTGTACATTAATCGAAGGTTGATGATAAAGTTTTCTTGCTTATTTCTCTAGAGGAGGTAATATCAACCGAATTGCACACTCTGAAAAAAGCAATTAAGAAAAAATTTGAATAAAAGAAAAGCTTTTTCTTGAAATATGTTTTAAGCTTTTAATTATCTACTAGATTTTGAAATGGATAATTGTTCCTCTCTTTCTTTAAAAAAATACCCTTTTCAATTGCAGATTGATTAAAAAAATTTTATTATTTTTATAATGATCAAATAGCATTTTTATTTGGATTGGCTATTTCTGATCTTAGTAGTGATGCTTCCAAACAGGACATGGAGAAAAAAAATCTTTTGTCTTGTAAAAATATTGCTAATTTAATGTTTGTAGAAATCCCCATTTTTTTTTAAAGATATACTAAGGGTTTCTGCTTCTGCGCCACTCACAACTGCTTCCCAACCTCTACAATTGTTTCTGATTCATTTTTGTTTCTTAACAGCAAACAGATTTTAAAACAAAATTAAAAACAATTCAACTAAAAGTTCCCATTTTTTTTTAATAACACAGATTTGGGTTTACATATTTAATTGACCATCCTAACAAAGGAAATTTAAACCTAATTCTTTTGCGCAAATATTATTGCTACTTTATCTACAAAATTAGATTTTAAATCTTTATTTAATTTTTGGTTACTGTACAAACTTGATATAGGTTTTGGTAAGTTGATTCCTCCTTTGAAAAATATAATTTTAAAGATCATTTTGATTGCATGCACCATAGAAAAAAATTAAAGTATCTGCGTACACCATCTAAAAGTATCTGTAAGCTCATAATATTTATAAGATATATAAAAAAACATTTAGCTATTTGACACATTCATTTATTCCCCCCCCCCCCCCAGAAAAAATACATGCACATTAACATTTAGAACATTAGAAGAATATTAATATAAATAGTTATAAATATAAATGAAATTAAAGAAATGCATTCATATTAAGTAATTATTATATTAAGTAATTATTATATTAAGAAATGAGTAATATTAATAATTTCACTCCTGTTAATCTTTACCGTGAAATCTGTATTTATCTTTTCATGTCAAACTTGGGCTACTATGTTTCATTTTCATTAACAAACAAAATTGCATTAAAAGATTTCCTACTCTTACCGCAATTGTTTATTTTCATTGTAAAATGATAGTCTTGTCCAGTTGTTTGCTCGCCCATTAACGATAGAATTGCTAAAGTTTAGGCTAAATGAGCAGTTTCGTCTTTTCTATTCGGTAGCAGCACATATATAACTGAACATTTATTTTCTTCTGCCTTGCATAAAAATAAATTTTAAAAAAGTATCTGCAAATTTGGAGAATCTCTGTCTATGTATCCTCTCACTCAGTGCATGTGTGCGTCTATATTATCTAACTGAGGCCTGCACAGTTTTAGATTGACTATACCCAGTTTTAATAAAATGTTTCATGATCATATATATAACTTATTTAATTTTTAATGATTGTAAAAGGTTAAGTTAATCTATTCAGTAATCTCACGATACTTGAAAAACCTTGAATTTTGTTAAAAAATATCAAAGCCCTGAGAAGTCCTTAAAATTTTGTGATACGATCTTTGAAAAGTTTTTGATTTTCTAGAAATAATTCTTTAATTCCTACTAAAAAAAAAAAACTTCATGAAATTTTGATCACTTCCTCTTCTTTCGCCGTTCTCTTTACTGAAGAATAGTTCAAGGTGAGCTAAGTGAGAGTCTAGGAGTCTGATCTAAATTTTGAACAAGACCTTTCCCTAAAATACAAATACAGTGGAAAGTCGCGTATCCGGAATCGGCGGGACTTCCCCAAGTCCGTATATTCGATTTTTCCGTATAATAGACTCCCAAGGTAAACAAAACTTAAAATGATATGAATCTAAGAAGCAAAAAATTAAACATTATTTTTCGGGCAATAATGTTTTATTATTAGAATGATATCTAATCAATCAAAAACAAAATATTAGAAAATAAATAATTATTACTATTATAAAAATAAATATAGAAAACGAAAAATATTAATTGCTCTCTCCGCCATTTTGAACTAGAACGATTCAAGCAAGAAGGGGAAATTCCCGTCATTCACTAAGGTGGGTAGGTGGAGAAGAAAATTCATTTCCTCCTTATTTCTCATTCAAGTTGAGGGCGGGGCAGTGACAAATTCTTATTTTCTCTCCCATCAGTGGCTATCAATCAAGCATAAAGGCGTGGCATGCTGATTGGGTTCTCTTTATTTTTTCTTGTGTGACTAAAGGGAATTCCCCTTCCACTTTAACGTTTGTTGTGTTTACACTTTTTCAAAGTACTTTTTCTTTCCCTAACACTCTAATAAAAAGGTTGCAGGAAATGTCTCTTTTACTAGCCAGCTGCATAGGAAAGAAGAGGTGGAGGGGTCTCAGTTGTGCTCCTTTGAAAACAAATCTCCCCCTCCCTTTCCTGCATTCCAAAGGAGGAGCGTCACTAACGGTATGGTCTTGGTAGATCTTCTATTCCCCTTTCTGTTGATTTATGGGTTCAATGCATAAATCACTAGAAGCTAAGAAAGGAAAAAACCTGTCAAAAGACTTTTTTTTTTTAAGAGAGGGAAGGTGAAGAAATGTTTGTTTATTTTGATTGTTAAAAAGTGTCTGGGAAATTGACTCTTCCGGAAAAGGGACGTCCGGATATGGGACGTTACACTGTAGCATCTTTGAAAACCAATAGTGAAAAGAAAATACTGAATGAAACCATGTCTAGTAAGCACCAATTTTGAACTGTGCAGTTTTTGAAACTTTTTATTTTACTTACTAACATGTGGAAATTAAGATTTTATTCCAATTCGTAGAGAATGGAATGGAATGGCTCAAGGGGCTTATTATAATTTCGATATTTTTTCTTTTTCCAACGATAAAAATCTGGTAATTTCTGATACATGCAATTTATAATGCTGTCAAATATGATACTATTATGTATTATTTATAACGCTATTATGTATCACTTATCGCGATTCAGGAATTGCATTTTTCAAACTATGTCATTTGCTACTCATATTGTTCCGATTTATGAAACATACGTTGTGATATGTAATTTATACAATCTTCATGGCTTGCTTCCGTTTCGTTTAATTTGATTTGCGTATAACTTATTACTTGATTTAAAAATTGGGCATAGTGAATCTTATTCACAAAATTTGAAATATCATGTTTTACAATTTCTGATCTATTTTAAAGAAAATAAATTTTGTTAAACCTTAGTTTATCTGTCGAATTATTGTATTACAAAAAATTTTATGTTCAAAATACATTATTGATATTCAGAAGTAATAAAAAGATACTGTGTTCTTGAAATTGAAAAATATGTGCTAAATATTATTTTTTAATATGCTTCATTAAATTTTTCATGAAAAATTTTACTGGAGTCAGACTTTAAAAGTTGGCAAGTATGCCAATTTCACTCGAAATGTTTTTGTTAATCTTAAAACTGATTCAAACCACAAGGTAACTATAAAATTATTTGCATTGGTAGCCCTGGGTTACCCATATTAAAAGATTGCCACAATTATTAAACATTGTTAAATTGATAGACTTAATGTATGTTTCAGTGTAATAAAATCTATTTGACATGTATTTTAGCATACTATTCCTGAGTAGGTCTTTGAAAAATTTGATTTTAGATTCCTGAAAGTCATTAAAAAGTCTTTTAATTATCTATTTTTTTATTTATTTTTATTATTATTGTTTTTGTTGAAAATTTGATATCAACCCTGTAAAAATTGCATTTTTCTATTATATTATAAAGGCAGCATTATATTACCTTTGTGCTACATTAAATGATAAACAGAGTTTTAAATTTTCAAAAGGAGAAAAAGAAAAAAAATCAAGAACTTTTTAATGATTTTTAGGGAGCAAAAATCAAATTTTTCAAGGACCTAACTATCTTTTTATTACTTCGGAATAACAGTATCCTGTTATTCCGAATATTGTATTTTGAACATAATAGAATATTTTCTTGCACAATATTTTTACAGATAATTAAGATTTACCAAACCGACCGATTTTGTTCAAAATTTGTATTTTGCCTTGTAAAATTACATTCTTTAGAATGGTGCTAAAAATTTTATACCTTACAATTCAAAAATTTTTTGACCATTATTAAAAAAAATAATCAATATTTACTAAAAGTTATTTTTTGCATAGAAATATCCTTAGAACAACGATTTTTATAATCGTGTGTAAAAAATTTCGATTCGCTCAAAGAGTTCTTGGTATGTAGTGAAATATGCAATAAGTGAAATTTACATTAAGTAGGCCAAACTTTGGGTATGTATTTCCCAGATTGCAGAGGTCAGAAATCTGAATCTGTTGAAAAAAGGGTATGTTTATTCAGTGAATGTATGTTTTTGTTTCTGATTTTATAATTTTAAATTTCGTCTGCACTAATTAATTAGCCCATTTGCAGTTACCCTTTCGAACCATTAAGATTGAGTCCTCGAACTTTAAGATCCGATCATTAGATTAAAAATTATTCAGGGGGGTACGTTTTTTTTTTTTTTTATTTTTATGTACTGTATATTAAATATCATAATGAAGATGCCATTTTGACTTTTATTATGTTTAAGTTGATAACCAAACCTTTTTTGTTACTTAAGGATTCTATCCTTTTATGGCCCATAAAATTGCTCTGACAACAATGAGATATGGCTCTAGAGCATTATCTTTTCATGTTACGAAAATACAAATTCTTTTAAGCATTGATTATAAAAAATATATAAATTTCTACTAGCTCATATTTCTATCTATTAATGTGTATTTTTAATATTATTTATGAAAATAATCAAAATTTGAGCTAGTTTATATTCCTTCTATTTATGAATGCAATTATTTACAGCTGATTTTGGTTTCTGTGCACAAATCTCACCCGAACAAAGTAAGAGGAATACGATGGTTGGAACACCTTATTGGATGGCACCTGAAGTAGTTACTAAGAAACAGTATGGTCCAAAAGTAGATATTTGGTCTTTAGGAATAATGGCTATTGAAATGATAGAAGGAGAACCTCCATATCTCAATGAAAATCCTCTAAGGGTAAATATTTTCATGTTATCCTTTATGCTCGTACTCTGTGAGATTTTATTTATTGTGATTATTATTTATTACTTAATGTTTTCTTTATATTAATATATTTAGAGTTATTGTTTTATACAGTATTCTTCACTGATAATATCACTCTCTTAATTCTTTTTTCAAGGATATCCAAAATTTCCCCAAAAAGGTTCCCTTCTACGGCAAATAGAGAACCTTTTGCATGGTTCCTGGACTAAAATGCACAATTTCTCATTGATTTTTCTGGAGATTTTTTCTAGAGTATATATTTTTAAAATGAAAAAGGTCATACATTTCTTATTGGAATATTTAAAAATTTCTTTATTTTTCACGTTTTGAAAGATTTGTAGTATATGGATAACTAATTCCAACCTGCAAGCCTCAAACAAAAGGAACAATGTTACAAGTGTTGATTTCACTTCTTGGAGAAAAAGAAAGAAATTTTTAGAATAATAAAAGAAACCAAATAAAAATATATTGTGAATTAAGAAAAGTTATTGAATACTTCTTACCATCATTCACTATCAATGATAATCATTTCACTGGTAAATATACCTAACCCTCATGGTTAAGAGAGAATGAAGCATCTACAGAAGTTTGAAAGAAAGTAAATTAGCTATAGATCAAAGGCCTTTCAATAAAAAAATACCCACCTCCATCCTATTAGTTATTTTATTAAGCCAGGGGCAGTATATCTATGAACAATCTTTAATTAGCTTGTGGTCATTTTTTATTATAATTCACCTACGCTGATTTTATATTCATTTTAACTTCATTGTTTATGCTAGAAAAATGCTTTCAATGGTAAGATTTAAGGATAAACTTGTAATGTATTAAAATTTGCATTTGATTCTTGATGAAAGTTGCAAAAACTTTTACAAACTCTTGAACAATGTCGAATTCTTAATTTGAAACTTTGCTTATCAAACGACAATATGTAAATTAAAAAATTTAGCTCTGTAAATTAAAAAATTTTAGCTTAAAAATGTCAGTAAAATGTTTAATTAAAATAGCAAGCATAAATGGAAACTGTTAAAATAGAATTTAAATCTAGCAATTAATACAGCTTTTTTTGTATCTATAAAGTTTAAATTTCAAAACTTTTTTTTATTCCTGAGGCGTAAATATATCGGTTTATAAAGCCACTTTATATATTCAAATTACCTCAGAACAAATGTGATTTTCATAAGCAACAGGCACTTTATACATATATACAAAATTAATGCATTTACATAATATTGATATCAAAGCAAAGAATAAATGAATTGATCTACAATAATTGAATTAACAATCTATAAGTAAGAAAAAATTGCATATAAAGAAACTTACTACAGAAAAGAACTAGCAAAATTGAAAGAGAAATCAAGCATTTTAGCCCGAGTGTTGAATTTACCCTTTCGAAAGAATTTGGAGTATGCCTGACCCCTCTTCAATTTTGTCACATTAAGTGGTACTTTCTTGCAATGTATTTATTAATTTATTTTTTAGGCATTGTACTTGATTGCTACAAATGGAAGACCTGATATCAAAGACAAGGAGAAATTGTCTTCCACATTTCAGGATTTTCTGGACAAGTGCCTAGAAGTGGATGTTGATAAAAGATATTCTGCATCTTCTCTTCTTAAGGTGTGTATCTTACATGCATTTCAAAATACTTCTACTCCATAGTTTAACAATTTTACTGTTAAGTATGATTAATACATTTTTTTCTTTTAATTTCTCCAGTCTAAGGGATTGTGATTCATTAGACTTATTCTTCTTCCTTTAAATGGAAATAAGTAGGAGATACATACTAGTTTTTCTTGAAAGTACTACTATTTTTTGACTTAGTCTTTATGTAGAGCCATTTTAAGTATTGTCATATTTCTGAAATGATTACGCAGATGTACATGTCTCTATAGAAAAAAATCTGATCTGACATTGAAATTTTCCAATGATTACTGTTAGAGCTTGTGATTAACATGATACAGAAAAATTTCTATCTTGTTTTTTAATGAACTAATATTAGCAAAGCAGCTTTTTTCTTAAAAGAAAATTAAATTTGGAATAGTCAAGCCTGCTGTTTTCTTTTCAAATACTTAAAATTTTAAAATATAGACTTTCGAGTGTTTAATCTATTTAAAACTATATTTCAAACTTTTAAATATTCGTTCAATTTCAAACTATAGAATTTACATTTTGTAACTATATTTGCTGTTTTATTATCAACTTGTTTCAAAATGGAAATTGAATGAACAGTATTTTAAAATTTTCAGTTTAATATTAGACAAAGGTCTATGTATTTTATGCTATTGGTATATAGATAATATTTACTATATATTTTATCCTAAAAGTAAAGTATAAAGCAATAAAATAAAATGGAGGTAATTAATGTTAGAGAAAGTGAAGATAGATTAACCATGTAAACAGAAGATCAGAAAATTTGCATTAGACAGGCTTTGGATTAGACTTTCCAACGTAAACTGAAAAGAGAGACCAAAGATGACTTACCATAGAGGTATTGAGAGAGAAATCCAAAAGTATTGGTGAAATTTGGAATGAGATAAAGCACTTTGCTTGAAATTAGTTTAAATAGAGTGACATAATTGAGGCCTTATGTTTCTTTAAAGAGTGAAGAGGTTAAAAAAAAAAATGTTTGATATTTTTCTTTTTTTATGGTTTGAAAAATGAGATATATCTATACAATACAATATATAATATTTATTTATTTTATTTATTTGCTTCAAAAAGGATGTCCTGTGTAAAACGCTTTATAAATAAGTAAATAAGATTTTCACTTTTCGAAATAAATTCATTTAATATTATTAACATATACTACATTATTATATTCAAAAACTTCTTACATTTAAATATATTTAGTGTGAGACTTGTTGCTAAACCTTAGTTATCACAGGATTCCCGCGGACTGGAAATTTTTTTAAAATGGTAGCAAAAGTGGGATAAATCTGGATGTTTTAAGATAAAAATAAATAGTTAACTTTAAGGAAATATGTATGGATCCAAAAAAGTTGGCCTGGAATAATTTCATCATTAACCGAATTAAGAATAGATTTAAGCATTTTTCTGTAGTCTTGTAAAATCTTAGCTACTGTTCATTAATGTTTTTACAAGTCTTGGGAACCCTGTATTAGACATGTAATTCATATTTGAGTCATAAATCGTCATAACACTCACAAGATTAATTTAAATCTGAAGCAACACGTTTTATTTTTATTTTTTGCAATTAAGAATAATATATATAGAGAGATCATTGTTAAAACATCTACTCACAACATTGTGCAAATTAACTATTACTATATCAAATATTTATATAATTTCCAATTGAATTTGGGTTAACTCTTCACATCTCATTTCCTTCTCTGTACTTTCCAAGAAAAGTCTGTCTCTCTTACACCATAGTGTACTATAGCCAGCCGAGTCGCAGAAAATGTAATAATGGTTATGGTTGTAATTATTTCCGAATCTTTCTATGAGAGCTGCTAATATTGGATATCTTTCTTTTTTTCTCTCTTTTTTAAAAAAATGTTTTCATTGAGTCTTAGCAAATAAAAGCACTTTAAAAAATACTTCTCACATGCTACCGAAATACTTGTTAATTAGGATTTTACTGATTCCTCTTAAAATAAAAATGAAATAATTTGGAAAACAGAAATGAACCTTAACTGTGAAATGAACCTATATGTGTGTTTAACATAAAATGCTTCAACTAAGCTTTTTCTTTAAGTCTTTTTTTAATTTATTATTCTAAACTAAACACTCTTTCTCACACTTTAATATTCCATCCTGTCTTTTAATCTATTTTTGGCCTTAAGTTACACATTAACATTTTTGATATTTCGTTTTATTTAAAACATGAAGTAGCCTTTTTCCTTCGACCTATTTAATAGATCAATTATAATTATTAAGATTACTCTTATTCCCTAAACGATACATTTTAAAGTTTATTTTGCAAGATTTTCTCTAATTTTTATCTGAGAGTACTTCAATTTGTGTGTCACTTGGATATTCAGTCTCTGATTATGATGGTAAAATTAAATTAATTTGCTCTTTTTAAAATCCTGTGCCTGTTTTGACGATTGCCACCCTTATATATATGTAATATTTCAGCATGTATATGTATCTATGTACAGTGCTCCAAAAAAAATGGACCACTGTGTCTAACTTATGATCTAATGATGGGATATTCACGTTCTAGGACTCTAACTTCATTGTTTGAGGGAGGGGCTTTAAATATGCTAATCAATACATAATCGCAAACGATATTTTAAGGCATGAAATTAGACACAAAAATTTACTTTCTCTGAATAAACATAACTTTTTTGATAGATTTGAATTTCTGACCCCCAAATTATAAGGGGTAGCAGTAATTTGGGAAATATGGTCATCAGAGTTGGGTCAGGAGAGCGATCCAAAGTTTGAACCTTTTAATGTTAATTTTACTTTTTGCATATTTTACCATATCTTGGGAACTTTTTAGGCGAATTGAAAAATTTGTGCACCTAATTATAAAATTTGTTTCTCCAAAGATATATCTATGCAAAAAAATAAATATTAGTAAAAATTTATTATTTTATTTAATAACAGTCGAAAAAAATTTACATTATTTTAAAGTGGCTAATTTTACATGGCAAAATGTAAAGTTTGAGAGAAATCGTTTGAATAGTTTCTGAGAAATCGAATTTGAATATGTGACATAATTAATTAAAATAATAAGAAATAATACATTTTGACTAAAACTTATTTATTGCCTGAAATTATCTTTGGACAACAAATGAATATTATAATTGTGTACAAAAATCTTTCAATTCACTTAAAAAGTTCTCGAGATATGGCGAAATATGCAAAAAGTAAAATTAACATTAAGGGGTCCAAACTTTGGATCCCTCTCCTGACCAAATTATGAGAACCATATTTCCCATTTTAGGGGTCAGAAATCTTAATCTGTCAAAAGAAAGGTAGGTTTATTCAGAAAAAAGTACATTTGTGCGTCTGATTTCGTAACTTAAAATATCTTCCGCACCGATTAATTAGCATATTTGTAGTTACCCCCTTGAGCATTGAGATTAAGTCCTAGAACATGAAGATCCAATTATTAGATCAAAAATTATTCAGGGTAGTCCTTTTTTTTGCTCACTGTATTTATATATATATATATATATTATTATTTCAGCATCCTTTTTTGAAACTTGCTCAACCACTTGGTAGCCTTCATCCTCTTATTGTGGCAGCTAAAGAAGCCTTAAAAGGACATGTGGACATCTCATATTCTTAGTGAAGCATCGGGACTCCATTTTTAACTTATTGAATCATGAATTGTTTTGCACCACATTCTGTAAAAAAACAAAATACTGAGCTTTGCCTCCTCAGCAAAAATTGTTTCTGTGAGGATATGTACTTTAATTACAACTGTATTCTTTTTGTTTGAATGTGCATTTTCTGTGCTTTTTTTTTTATTACTTTAAGAACTATTTTATATATACATATATATTTTAAAAATGTCTCAATCCCTGTGAATGTAAAAATATTTTTTCTCTTCCTGTTTTAATAAGTAATTCTTTCACCTTAGTGTTATATAAGAGAACTGTGCTATCATTGAGGGGAATTTCGATCTCATTTTTTTATTTGCTGCTTGTTTATATTGCAAATGAATTTATTGTGCTCATCAATACTTGCTCCAACATTTCTTTTTTTCTGGGTTAACTAAATGTGTATACGATTTCTTTATTTCATACTTTCTTATATCAATTTTGTATTTCACTTAAATGATTTTTGATAACTTCATAGCTTTCTTTTCTATTAATCTACTAAGCTTAAAATAATAACAAGATAGTTTATTTTTCGGAATGTATCTATGATATGCTTTAAAAATATTTTATAAATTTTGTTAAGATTTAATTAGAAATTAAACTGTAGCAAAATAAGCTTTTCTAAAAAAAAATTTTAGAAATGAAGATTAGCTATTGCTGCCTTAATCTTTATGTTTATATTTCAATCCTTTTTTAAAATAATCTATTTTTTACATAAGATTAATTGGTTGTTGAAAAGACAAGGATAATTAAATATTTTCAGCTATCTAAAAAAATTAATTATAATTCTTTTTCTATTTAAAAAAAAATAATTTCTTGTAGGAAAAGGTTAATTGATTCATGCCATGTTGCTTTGGCATTTTAATGCAAGCTATTTCAATGGAATGCTCACTTTAATTATTATTTTAATTAAATATGTATTATATTTTTATTAGAATAAATTTCAATTAATGTTCTAAGATACTTATGTTTATTATTGTACTTTGAAGCAATTAATAACTGCTGTAATACTTAGTTTTCTTTATTTTTTATTAAAATTTAGTATCATGTTTTTGACATGGCATATGTACTAATGTTATGGGTGGTGTTTTAAATGCAAAAGCACTAAGCCATTCATAGCTTTTTATTGCTTATGTTCCTAAAATAAAAAAAAAATTTTTAAGAGCTAAGTTTGTTGCTATCAAAACATATAAGTAATTAAAGATATGGACTCGAGTTAGCTATAAAGGATGAAGGTTGATAAGTAACAGCTATGATTATCTATATTTTAACAAATGTTCTTTTTTAAATTTCATTTTTGTTATTTTTTAATTAATTTTTTCTATAAAAAAATATGCTTTCTTATTTTTGTTACCAAAAAAATTTAATTATTGAGTGAATTATACAGAAACTAATAAAATGAGTTACATAAATCTAAGTTCTCACATCTGAAATTCTAGTCATTAATGTTTCTATTGAAGTTTTATACTGATTGAACATGGTTGTGATTTACTTAAGTGGCATATATTTATAAAAATAAGTGACATGTATAAGCAAATTATGTATGATATTTTGTTAACATATTTTATTTTGAGGCCTTTAAATTTTTAAGCATGTCATGAAAAGGGGATGAATATTTGGCTCGTTATATAAATATTAATATGTATTAACTAAAGTTTTTAAAAAACAAACAATTAAAATTATATCGAGTAAATTTTTATCGTAGAAAAAAAATTTATATATTCTATGAATCAGGATTAATAGCAAATAAATTGCTTTTCATTAATTTATGTACTTAAATGTAATCTAAAAAAGCCATAGACATTTTTGGTCTTTTTAAAATATTTATACTTATTATTTTAGGTAAAATACATTTGTATCAGTATCCGCTAAAAGATGAAATCATTTATTTTTAGATTTTAATAAGATGGTATTATGATACTTCTATTTAGATATTTCCAAAACTGCTTATTTCACACTTTTGGAAGTAAAAAAAATCATATTCGTTCATAAAACTAACAAGTTAAGTCTTGATCACCTGTCCTTCATGCTTAATTTTTATGCCAGAGGAATTCTGTTGCCATTCTTACATATCAATAATTTTATCATAAATAAATATTTGATATAATAGCTTTCACCAATTCTTGAGATATATTTAACTGAATTTTTTGCTTGTAGTGTAACTAAATAAATGAAATGACAGGGTTTGCCAATTTTTTTTCCAGTCTTGTAAAATCCAAGAAATTTTTTCCAAAACAGTCCTATTTGAAAAAATTTCTTTGTAAACCCACTTAAATAAAAAATTTTAAAATTTATTTTTACCCTTATTTAAAAATAAGATCAAATTATATTTAAGATTGAATTTCTTAGTAATTATGAAACCAATTTGAAACATGTTTTATAAATTTATCTTTAATAATGTTACATTTACTTTTTAAATATATAATGAAGAAATTGCTGAAATGATTCATTGTTAACCCACTGGCGGTTAAGGAAATGGGCGAAATTGGGAGAAAGTTTCTCCCCTACACACAGTTGCCCTATCTATTAACATTGGAAAACCGGTTTTGCTATGCAGTGAAGACTGCAGGTTAAAATACGACTTTCTACGTGCAGAACCGTCAGTGGGTTAAAGTTTGAACAGTAAAATATTACGTAGTATAAAAACTTGCAAATACATACATAATTTCTTTAAAGTTAATTCTAGAATCTTATTGAAATTAAATGATCATAGAATGTAGATGCAAATAGAAGATATTAGTACTACATAATATGTTCACGAGTGGTCTTTTAATGTGTTAATTATGATGGTAAATTAAATTTTATATATTGGAATGATTTGAAAACAGAAGTTTAAAAGTTAATTATCTTATCTTTTCATTTAGTTCAAAAGAATAAAATTGAAAGTAGATTTTTTTATACCTTTATAAGACATGAAGAATTTGTTCTCAAAAATGAAATCATTTACTTCAAATACCTTATATACAGAATATATTAGCTTATATATTTGACGCTGAATCTAAAAATACTCCTTATTAAATCGAAAGCAATAATTGCATTTTTAAAATTATTGCTTAATATACTTAAAAATTATAAATATTTATTTCAGTGATTTCACAATCATTAAGCATTTAGGGGTCTAAAAAATAATTATAAAACCGTCAGTTTTTTTTATTTTTTAAATCATTTATTAAAGAAATTGTATTAATCCTTGAGTTTTTCCCTCATTAAAAAAAAAAAAAAACCCTTGGCTTTGGCAAATCTTGTTGCCCTATTTTTAACAGCAATAATTTGGAATACTAATATTTAAAACTTAACTTTTTGCTAATGAATGTTTTCTGTAAGTTAAGTAACTTTTTGCTAATGAATTTTTTCTGTTAGTAATTAAATGACTTCTAGAAAAAATCTATTATAAGAATTTATGAGTTCAAAAATTATACTTTAAGGCGAATAATCCTTTTTCTATGTCATAGTTAAAAATGTCTAATTCATTTTCATTATTTAAAAATCAAAGTATATTTAACTTTCTAATGCAAGGATTATAATAGATTAGTAATGCATATTTTGTGTAATTTTTTTTTTTTTTAGGTGGAAACTGTTGATTAACATTTATTTTTATAATATTTCAATTTAAAATGGTAAAAATTTAGAACATGGATAAGTTATGATCAAATCAATTATTTTCATTACTTAAAAATCTATTTAAGAGTGAAAATGATTTTTTGTATAAATATAAAAAAAAAAATTATGGCTTAGCAGTTTAGCTTTTTTTAAAGATAATAATTTTACTCACTCTTATTATTTGATAAATTTTATTGAAAATGGTTTTATTAAAAAAATATTAAATGTTTTAAAAAAGTGCTCCATTTATAGTTTTTAAGCCTTATGTATGAGTACACTATCATTATCAAAAAGTTTTATGAATAGAAAAATTTTATATTTTTAAAATATTTGTAAATTTTTTTGATAATTTTAAAAATTTGTATAAAGTTTCTGTATGTACAGTAAATAATGTATTTAAAATAATTTTTTATTATTTTTTTGCTTATTTTATTTACAGCAAGAATTGCATTTTTTCACGCCCTATAATAAAATATTTTATTTCAATACATTGTAATACATTAAAACAATGAGTTTTCTGCAGTTTTTTATGATATGTAAATTTCTTGTTGATTTTCTTTTTAAATCAGCATTTGTTTGGATAATATTTTTCTATTACTATTATAATGCATAATAAATTTTAAAAAATTTAAACATAATTTTATACTTTTGTACTTTTCAGGGTGCTCAACTGTTTTTTTTTTATATCTGATTTGTGTGTATAGTTTATGAATAAAATTTGATTAAAACAGATTTGATCTTTTTTCCAATATTTATATATGGATTAATTAAGAAACAAAAAATTATAAAAATTAAGTTAAAAAAATTGATAAATTAAATTTGCTAACTTCTGAGATAATATCAGTAGAATTAGTCTTTTGATCTAATAATTTTTCGATCTTTACTGCATTGCTTGATGTAGAGTGACAATGCTATTGAAAAACCAATAAAATAATTTTTTGTAAATAATAGTTGATAAAATAATTTTATCTCGCTTTATAAATGGCCATATTAAGTCTTGTCATGAAACTTTATACATTAGTATCTGCAATTTCACATACTTTTTCTGATTTTTTTTTATAACTAATAGATATTTGTATTTATTCCAAACAATTATTTTATTAAAAAAACAAATATAATTTTCAGGTAAACTTTATTTAGGAACTGAAAAATAATAACAGAATAAAACTCAACAATAAAACAGTTTCTTTAGGTCGCACATCACAGAAAAAGCTCAACAAAGTTCAACTTTCTATTTTTTTTATACAATATTAAGGCACAGTTTTATTTTAATAACTTTTAATTTGTTCAAACAAGTTCTTGCACTAACAATACTAATACATCACAAATATAATCACAATATTTCAAGTATTTAATCCTATATCTGTCGGAAGAATTACCCTTTTGTGGTATAAATTCATAATCAAATTATTAAACTAAACATTAACTTCTAGGTACAGTATAGTTTCGATTATTAGAGCTTCCTTTAAATCTTAGCTAGTGAAAAAAAAAAAAAAAAAAAAAAAACAATCTTGTTCCTAGATAATGTCCCAAGTACCCACAACAATTACAAATGGTTTTTATTGTTCATAAGTCTTATTTCAATTGCACATCCTCGAATCCAGTTGCTACAATCTCCTTTTTTAAAGAAACCTTGTATATATAATTGCTAGGTAAATAGACTTTAGATCAAGGAGTGCTCAGTATATAAAAAAAGTAGTCAAAGATTAAGAGGAAATTATTGTAGGAGCTTTAAAAAAAATTTTGAAGAGCATTTTTTATAGTGTCGTGGAAAAAAATAACATCCACAACTATTTGCAAATCTTGGGATAAAATGAAAAAACAAAAATACAGGTAGAAATCACGTCATTGATGAAGACTTAAATTCTTAATTTTAAAAATTGTTTTTGAAAGTTCAAAGTATGCTCGGTCTTGTCATCCTCTAACTATCAAGACTCTACTGGATAGATCTGATCCAGTAGCTGTCAGCATTGATACTCATGAGTGCCACTCTTCAGTCCTGGGGACTGAACTTGTCTTGATACTTTTTTGTAGTGGCACTCATGAATACTATTTAATTAATTAGCTTTTCTATAACCGATCAACCATCATTTGAAAAGTTAAAAAACATTCAAATACCTAATTCAAAGTCAAATCAGAACTAATTTCTACATTAGCAATAAATATATTTTTTTAAGCTTAAAAAATAATTGTGATTGCAATTATTAGATACAGGATTAAATCTATCAACAATATAACAATTTGGCCCATTTTTCTTCTGATTTTTAACCCTTTCTGATGAGGTGTAAAAGGATATCACACAGTGTATTGAAATACATATTATAATTTTGTGCTATACATATGTTTTACATAACTAAATATAAACCTTGAAATAGACTTTAGTACAACATTTTGAGAATAGATATGAATATATTCTGTATTTATAACAGAAACATAACTGCCAACTTTTCTGTTTTTCTCCCAAAGATTTTTTTATTTAAAAGGGAAAGCAGAGTTAGTGCTTTGATAACTTATTTTTGATTTAGTAAATTTCATTTAAAATGGATTTTTATAAAATTATATTGTATCAATTTAAACATATATATGTAAAAGGTTTGACATTTATTAAACACAGATTTAGGTTCTGAAAAATTTTTTTGGTTTAAAGTTATCAAAGCAATTTCCATTTTATTACCATTCGGAAAAATTTTTCTAAAAAAGGGTAAATTTTGGAAGCTATGTAGTAATAAATTGAAATTGATAAAAACTTACATTGTTTAAAATTATACATAATAAATATGTGGGCAGATAAAATATCGGGCTAATGTAAAAAAAAAAGAAGTTAAAAACAATACTTATAAAAGTGAAAAAAATATATCTTGTTGCTTAAAAAAATATCGCAAAAAACTTAAAAAGATCGCAGCTTTGAATAAACAACAATCAGAAAGGGTTGAATAACTTAAAAGTAAAATCATACAATTTCAAACTTGTATAATTTTCTTTTTACAATTTCTTCGTATACTCAAAAATACTGTTCATTTTCTTTTGATCTACACATTGATATACATCATAACTTGAAAATGTAATTAAATTCCATTTTTAAAACATGTTTATTAAGGAAGCAATTTAATTGGGAAATTAAAATAAGTTGGTATATGCAAAAGATGACATTTTTACAAAATCATAAATAATAATAACAAATATTGTTTCTCCTTTGATCATTAAAAAGAGAAAGAAAAAATTTTCCAGTTAATGTGTGTAAACTCTGGGTTACATCATGCAAGTTTGCTGAGATTTTAATCAATTACACAAAAATAATACACTCTATTATGAGTCATTAAAAACAATATAGTATTCTTAATAAGAAATAAAATATTTTATGGAGGGAAAAGGTAAAAACATTAAGTTTTGAGATAAGCAAAGTTGATTTGATATAATTCACCAATTTTTCAATTATCTCATAGATAATGAATATCATAATTAAATATATGAAACATTTTAAAAAGACATTTATAGGTTAATTAAAAAACTGGATGTGACACCAGCAGTTAGAAAATTGTGAAAGTTCAATCAATTACAAAAGAATAGAATAAAATTAAAGATTGGAAAATATTGGTGTGCACTCCCACTAAGATGAAAAAAGAAAATCCCATAGAGAAATATTTTTGACAGAATATTGGAAGAAAGTAAAGCTTATATAATAGAGAAGAAAATTTTAAAATTAATTTAAAACATATTATAATCAGATTCTAACTATCACAACCAATAAGCAACCATAAGTTATAAAATTACCACATGACTCAGGAATCATTTTTAATGTTTAGGAATTTAATTCTTTGATCATATCTAAAAATTAAAAATGCAGAATTTCTTTATATCAAATACCCCAAAATAATACTGCCAATAATATCTAGAAGATTATTAAACAGCAAAATGTCATGTGAATCATCTCTTAGCACAATGCATATTTTATAATACTAGCTAATATTCTCCATTACTGGGATAGTATTTAAAATACTTTGATCATCGATAAAAGAGTTATAGGATTTTTTTGTTGTTATAACTAAAAAATAAAATTCTTGATATCAAAATTAATCAAGTATTTTAAACTGGATAAATCATATACAGGGGTCTGACCATACTAAATGTACTATCGTTTAGCGGTACCTTCACAAATTCAACTTTAGAAAAAATAGTTTCACAAAATACTTTTTCTGAAAATTTTATTTTTGTGTCTCCTAAGAAACGATAAATCCATATTTTTGTGTTGAATTTTTAATATAATTTTTAATTTCCCAAATTATGTCTAAATTTTCACAAAATAGGGTACCTTTCAGAAAAACCTAGATAGACACCTGATATAATTTATCTTTCATGCAGTGTACATTGAGGAATTAATCACATAAATTTAAGAGAACAAATAGATCAATATAACAAAATCTATTAAAAACATTTAACACACAATAGCCATTTATTTCTCTTTAATAGTTGCCAATAAAAAAAATTTAATTTTGAAGCAAGAACAGTAATTAATTCATAAGCCAATACAACTTTTAAATTAATTTCAATGGAACTATAAGTTCCTCTACGGTACGAAGAATGGTAAACTTCTTTAACAATGACAATCTAATCACATAAAGTTATAAATTAATGCACTTAAAATCATTGATCTAAGAAAGTTAAAAGCAGATTTTGTTCAAATTTTGAAAATATTGTTCATATACAAAGTTATGCAAACATAAAACTGAAAATTTTTTTTAAAAATTTAACACAATAAAACAACCCAGAGTGATTTAAGGAAACAAGCTTTATTCTATCGATTTGATTTAGAAAAGATTATAAAAGCTTTCTTTTTTTAAAAAGAGACATTTATTTATTTACAGAAAAACTGCTATGTTGTATAAAAACAGAATTGTACAGAAGGGATAAATTTAATATTTCACACATTTAATAGTTTATCTCATTTATTATCTATCAATAATTATATCGGAGCACACTGTCATGTTTTCTTGGTAAAATCAACCACTAAAACAGTTATATTGTCTGATGAGCCACTTTTAAATGCCTGCCTCGTTAGAGCTCTAGCTGCTCGGCAAATATCTTTTTTACATTCTTTTTTCACAAAATCAACTGATTCTTCATTACTGAAAGCATCCCACAAGCCATCAGTAGCAAGTATCATGAACTGTGGTTTTAAATCTTGCAGATCAAAATTTAAAATATCTGGTCTAGCAATGACTAAATTTCTATCTTTAAGAGGGAAGTCACCCAAAGCCCTAGATGTAGCAAGAATTCCTGCAACACGCCATACTCCATGGAATGAGATAAACCCACCAGCAGAATGAATTCGACGCCTTTCTTTCAACTAAATGTAAAAGAAAGAAATATAATAATATATATAAATAAAATTTATCATAAAAAAAGATAAAGCAACTGTTTAACTAACATTTTTAGGCATGTTCTTATTTAACTTAAAATATTACTACAGTTAATAAGAGAGAAAATAGAAAATTAATCAAAAATCAAAAATTATTCAAGATTTTACATGCGACAATTGCTTATGCATTCAGTTTTATTTGTATATTATAGTAACAAAAATCATAATAAAATACTGTGACATAGGCACACCCCATTGCAGTTTTAAGTGAAAAAAAGGATGGTAATTGTAGAACTTCTTATGTGACATCAGCAAAACAGTTAGGGCCAGGGTGATGGGAGATTGTTAACTATAAACTTTGTAGTCAATTAGGTTGTAGATTCTGAGAAGCTGTTCTATTCAAATTTCTTAGATTATTTTGTCGGATATGGCTTCTATTGATTGAAGTAACATAAATGTAATAATTGACTTTCACATTCTTCTCTGATTATTTGACATGCAATATTAAAATTAAATGGGTTTATAGATTTTAATTTTAAAAAATTTGAAGAATAAATAATTTTTCTACCATATTATGTAAAAAAACCTGTGTAAACAGTGGAAAATTTAAACACATTTCCAATAGTACCAGTTTGAATTGACAAGTAGAAACAATTATTTAACAAACTTTTGATCACCTATTTCTTATTTTATCACTAGTACTTTTGAAAGGTATTTCTTTCCCAAGATGATGCCCGGAAAATTATAATTTATAAAGAATTTATAAATTATAATTTACTAAACTTAACTTCATCAGTAGAAATTACAACTGTTACTTCATTGTTATGCTCAGATTGCATTGCACCCATGCTCAGATTTAATTGCAAGGATTTTCTTTTAATAAAACAAACAGAAGAAAAAAATAAAATAAATAAATAATTAAGATTTTTTTAGGAGAGAAAAAAAAAGTAAAAAGAGCTTTTAGTTTTTTAAAATAAAAAAAAAATAACTCACTTGATCTGGTTTATGATCAAAAGATAAAGGAATAGCATTCCCTTTGCTATCACAAATAACTCCTCTTGAATCTCCAACATTTGCAACAATCAACTGGTTCTTATATAAAATTGCTACCAAAGCTGTTGTACCTAAGAGGGAAAAAAAATAAACCTTTTTAATTTATTACTCAGATATGAAATAACATATTAAACAGAAAAAATTTTCAGGTAACTGTACCACTTTATATTGAATGTAGATTACAAAAAAATGAAAACAAATCAATAGATCAAAATTAACAAATCAAATCTGGTTCTAAAAAATATTTCATTCAAATATGTATGAGATTGAAATTAACGAACTCATAATTAAAAAATTTACATTAAACTGTAGAAATTCCACAATAATTATTCATTGTATTTTTGATTGATTTTCTTTAATTTTTTATTATATTCAAGAAGCTTAATGGAATAATGAAACAAAATGTTATTTAAAAATTTACTCTATAAACTTCTAATCATAAAGAAGCTTTAAAAAAAAATTTTTTTTACTGGAATTTCTTGGCAAAATATTGAAAAATCTCTCTAAAAGTTTAAACTTATTGATTTTAAAATATATTTTAAATTTCTTCCAGAACTATGGATGTATAAATTTTTAACTAAGCAAACTTCGTTTTTTGGGAACACAGAAGTTTTTTTGGTTTCTTCATAGATTTCACAACACTTCAGAATGAATCAAAACTAAAGAAATGAAAAATATTTGTCCACATCGTGAACACAAAATTTCTTTGGTTTTAAAATACATTTCACCAGATCAACATTAATCAAGGCTAGAAAAAGAAAGAAAATTAGTTTGTATTTGATATGCCTACTTTGAATTTCTATGTAGTTTTACTAACGAACAATCATCAATTTTAACTATAAGATATTCAAGTTCAAAATGGGGAAAAACTGAATAAATAAAAGAGGAAGTTAATATTTCTATTATTACAGAAGTTTTTAAATTATTACTGTTTTTTCAATATTTACTGATTTAATAAATACTGATTACTTAATTTTTACAATAAATAGTTTTTTTTTGGGTCCAGAAAAACTATTTAAATATAGATAGAGCCATCAAAACTGGGTAGTTAAATATAATTAGGATTTACGCCAATATGATGACAATTGTTGCCAAACATTTCACAAAATTCGCTAAAATCATACACATAAGCGACAGATTTGTAGCTTTTAAATATGTTCGGAATTTACAAAATGGTAACGATAAATATTATTTTTTTGGAACAAATGCCATGCATTTATAAAATTTATTGTACTAATTATGTTGTTTTGTACATGGTGTGGAATTCAAATGGAATAACAGAAAAATGTATAACTCTACAAAAAATTTAAACAGTGAAATTTCAAATTTTCATGTTGTGCTGTGCTTAATGATTCATGTATTGATATCATAATTGGATTATAATTATATTTAGAGATAATTAATTTTATAATTTTTAGATAATTAATTTTCAATGTGATATTTTGTCAGTTCTTACTTTCTCTGTTTTCCTCATTTATTTGGTCTCAGCATTCTAATCTCTATGCTGAATCTATTTACTAATATTATTTTAGCTTTTTTACACTAAATTTTTATAAACACTAATCTTCAATACATATGGGCTAATGAACGTTGACAGTGTTTGATGTGATTCTGAGCGTAAGAGTGTTGTATAAAGCAATAAATAACTTTTGATGTGTACTATAACATGAATTATGTAATTCAGGGTGGCCACTCGAATCAGGTTTCGAATTTCACTGATTTTTCCAGGTAAAAATCTTGAAATTTCCAGGTTAGCAAGCTTTTTTTTTCTTCTCATAAAGTGTAAGATGAGTGCAAGAAAAGTGTCAATATTATAAAGTATTTTATTAAAAATGTTATTTTTTAACATATCATCTTAAAAAAATAAGTAGACTAAATTTATTTTAACAATTTGGCAAGATGTTGTTTTTTCTTTTTAATGTTTTGGTAAAACATTAATTTTTAAAAACTTTAAACATGTGGAGAAAATAATATATTTAGCTTGTAAAATATATTTTGTTGATATATGTTTAAAATATATGTTTTTGTTGAATGAATTTTTTTAATGTGTTACTTAAAAAAAAAAAAATTCTCAAAGTGTACCTACCAAATGGCAAATACAGAATGACCAAAAAAACTTTGGATAAGTATTGTATAATATATTTTAATTAAGCAAAAGAAAATCATTCCAGATTATTATATATCAATACATTTTTATCTTTACAGTGGCTCCCAAAAGTGTTCAGTCACTTATAAATTCTGAAATAATCCTTTTAATTCATTAATTAAAAGGAATATTTCAGATTAAGTATTTAATATTAAGATATATAATCTATATTTTGCAAAACTGCATGGAATATTATAAAAACAAAGCAAAGGTTTATTTTTAAGAAATCAATAATCAAAAAGTAACAAAAATTTTACCCCACAAAAGTCATTGTAAATTTAAATATTTTCAGATTTCAGAATTAAAATTATCGTCTATTGCTTTAATTTTTTATTTAATTACTTTTCATTATTTTTTTATTTATTTGCAATTTTGAATCAAACTCATAAAATAACAAATTTTAATTTGTACTTGCTAACTCTATATTTTCTTTTATCATTTAAAAATGGCTAGTAGTCGTAATAAAACAATAGACAACATCAGAAAGTAGATTATTTGTGATCATAAGATGTACAGTTCGTTCACCAGGAGTTGGCACTTGGCTCCGCCTCCATCACGTGGTATCCAACAATACTATTTCCCTATATTTGGGAAAAGGATGCTAACAATCCTGAACAAAGTTGTTATTTGGCAATCATATGACAAAAATATTTATTTCGCAATCTTTACGTGCATTATTAATATTTTTTTTGTGCATCTTCACCTTTCCTAAACAGCTCAATCCCATAGTCTTCTAGAAGTCAAAGATTTCTCCATTCGTTTAGCAACTATGGGAGAGTTTTAAGTGGCATTCTAGTTTAGCAGGGTTATAATGGAGCAAAGTTTGAGGCAAGCAAAGTATCGCAAAGTTGATATTTCAACTGTTTGGCGATACTTTTCCATCTAAAAAAAGTGGGATAGTAAAATCATTTAAATTAAGAAAATTAATAAATAATTTAAATTAGGGAAATTAAAAAAATTGAAGAAAAAATTTCCAGCCTTTTTATAAAATTCTCTGATTTTTCCAGGTTTTTATCCAAATTTCCCTGATTTTTCCAGTATAAAAAAATTCTCTGATAATTCCAGGTGGGTGGCCACCCTGTAATTGTACAGTTCGATTTTTTCTCAAGTTAGTTTACCATAATAAGTTTTTGGATTACAAAATGAATTCCAAAGTCAAGGGTCCCCAAACTTTTTGTACCTAAAAACAAATATTAGAATATTGGTCTAATGGCGGGTACCATTTATTTTTTCAAGATAAATTTATAGTTGATAGACATAGGTAATAATACACACTACATATAATGCACAAAAAATTTCATTGAAAAAATTAATTTAACATATGAATATAATTAGTATTAATATTCTTGTGTAAAATAAATTATTACTAAATTGCTTTCAAAACATACAAAGTATAAAAATTATTTATAAAATACAGTCAATGTGGTCTGTCTTTGGCATGGCATTTCGCTGGCCAGCGCTTCATAATTGGGAGAATATAATGAAATTCCTGCTCTCAAGCAATCGTCAAGGTGTAATATTGGTAAATTGGGATCTATATTTTGATTTTATGATATTCATTGTCAAAAACAATGATTCGCACAAGTATGTTGAACGAAGAAACTACTTTATTTTATGTGCTGCTCTTTTTTAAGAATGGAATTTATTCCTTCAACCACTGTTTTCATTAAGGAAAAAAAATGGGAGAATTTCTCACCTTTATTCAAAAACAGGGTGAGATTTCAAAAAGTTGTGATATTTCTAAAAAAAAAACACAAATAGACTTGGAAAAAATAAACATCTTCTAAATTCTGAACTATTGAATATTTTTGCTTCATCATCATATGGAAAATGTTCTATATCTACTTTTTCATCAGCTATTCTCATTAGGTTGCTGAAATGCTCATCAGCCAATCTGTTACGACATTTTGTTTTAATTCGGTTTTGGGTGCTAAATGACCTTGCAACAGATGCTGAACTATTCGGAATCACTAATTAAATTTGTAGCATTGTGCAGACACTTTCCTATCCTCTATATCTGCCAGCATAGGCTTTTCAATTATTTCTGTTATAGAATAGTGAAGTTTGTTGAAGTTATTTCCATGTTCATACTTCTTGTTAGGTCTTCCAGCATAGTTTTCACAGACTTCAACTTTTACAAATTGCTGTAAATTGTCGATGAGGGAGTTTGGCAATTCATTAACAGCTATAAATAGAGCAAACTTTAAACAACTTATTATAAATGATTCATTTTTTCCCCTCAACACTTGTTGTAGCTGTTTTCATGTTTTTTTCAAAATGGCAGAAAACGCAATTTTTTCCGAAATTCGAGAGAATGTGCATTTTAAAACTGATTAATAGAGTGCACGAACTTCTCGCGTTAATCATTTTTTGCGAGAAAAGAAAAAAATATGCGAGATTCTCACAGTCTCGCGCTGTAGTGAAAACACTGCCTCAACTATATTCCAGAATTTCTCACCTGATATAATAGTTTTGACGATAATGTCATTCTGAAGATCCACTATTTCTATCTCCACTTCTTCTCGCTTTACTTGAAGAAATTCTGAAACGTACGTTGTTAATACAGTTACGTTTATTTGGTTGGTAAAAGGATTAACAAAAAGAGTCATCAAAGGCTCGAGGATATTAAATTGTTGAAAGCGCTTTTCAAATTGATCTTTAAGCAATTGGAGGTTGATGACAAATGTTGATAAGTCAATTTCACTGTCACCTATCATTTTTTTCATGTTTGGAAAAAGCACAAGAGACTTCATTTTCAAATGTGATATCCACAAAACTAGCTTAGCTCTGAACGAGTTTATAGCCTCTATCATTTTTGCTATATGTTTGTCCTTTCCCTGCAGCTCCAAGTTTAAATTATTTAGTTTTTAGATTATGTCCGTTATGAAAGACAAATATGCTAGCCAAAGAGGATTTCTTAGTTCTAAAAATATTTGATTTTTGGCTTCAAAGTAATGTTTTATTTCTTCAATTAAATGCAGAAATCTATCAAGTACTTTGCCTTTACTGAGTCAGCGTACTTCAGTATGTATTTGTATAGCATAAAATTTGCATAGCATTTAATTGGAAAATTGAAAACTGAAATATTTTATCGTTAGGCACAAGCAGCGGGCGCACCTAGAGCGATCGACGAACGCCATGGTGATCACGGGTTGGAGACCCCTGGTTTAAGTGGTCCTAGTGGACCACTAAATTTCAATTGCTGGTGTGAACCTTACATATAAATAATTAAGCTATTGCAAATAATTTCTTTAATCAAACTCAAAAAATTTCAAATATTTTATTATCTAATAGTATTCTTAAAAAAATTATAAAGTCACTGTGAAATAAAAGAAAAAATATAATTACAAATTACGAATGTATACAAAATTTATTTCACATGCTGTGTTACCTGCAACATCTTTAGCGGCTTTAACTTTAGCAAGTAGCTCTATATCAATTTCTAAAATACGGTCTGTTAAAATTCGAGCAAATTCACTGGTTAATTTGTCTTCTGGTTTGTTCTGTACAACTTCTTGAAGTTTTTTTAATAATTCTTTAAATAGATGTTTTTCAACAAACTCCGAAGCAAACTAAAACACAATAAAATATTTAAGTACAAACAAATCTTTACAAAGCATTTTTTTTAAAAAATTGATTACTTATAATTCACACTATAAACATTGTTTTTGTTTATGTACAAATAAACAAATTACAGTTTAACAACACATATTTCTAAAATTATAATAAAGTATACTCTCAATATCTCAAAGTTGAAAGGACGCTAAAAACATTTCAAGATAGTGATTTTTCGAGATAACAAGTTCAGAACTAAATAAAACTAAAAAGTAGAAAAATATTTTCTAAAATATTATATAAAAAGTAGAGTCATGAAACATAAGAATAAATATTAATAATAATGAATATAATGATAGTTGACTATAAGTATAAATACAAAAATGATAATTTTATTTTTAAAAGTAAAAAAAAATAATTATGCTTTAAATAGAAAAGAATTGGTTTACAATAAACTTAATGGGTGATTTTTCCAAAAAAATTCAAATTCTATTTCAAAAATATTTAACATAAGAAGGTTTTGAGAAGAAACACTTCAAGATAAGAATTCAAATTAACATTAAGTGGATTAGAGGAAACATATTTTTTTGACATAAGGTTTTCGCGATATCGAGAGTGTACTGTATAGGAATATTATGTATAATAGTATAGAAAATTTTCCATTTTAGTTCTTGTACCAAAATGCATGCCAGGTTTTGGAAATAATCAGACAATGAATAGCAAGAAATTTAGCATAGAATCACAGGAGACCAACTCAAAGGGACAGATATATCCATAGCCATCCTCGAGGCAGCCATAGCATAACTCTTTATAATTGTAAATATTTTACCGTTTTTATATTTTTTGTTAAGTTTTACATTAATAACTCTTATTTTCCTTTAAATATAATATTCAAAGAAAGATCTCTGCATCCGTACAGGCACTAAAATAATAGCCAAAATTTGGCAATTTTGTATCCTTCTTCCAGAGAAACTAAACACAATATCTCAAAAGTGGACCATCTCGAGTGTTAACCTAGTAGTCATCTTTCGAGAAAACCATTACACGCTTATTTTAAATTAATTTTGCTTGTTCTAAAATCTATTGATTTCATTGCGATTGTAGTTGAGTATCGATACCAAAATATCCTCTGAGAATGGATCTGTGAGAGTACGTACAGACTTAATACCTATCAGTTTCTCAAAAGATCCAGTGATTAAATTTTTAGTCCTGCATACAATTTGCTCAAATTAAAAATAATCTATAAGTTGTTAATCATGGCAACAATTATATGATAAAATTGTAGTAAATGAGAGTTAAATTCAGCGATTGGCAGATAGTTGAAGATGATTACCTCTCCTCCATGGCCATCAAAGATACCATAAAGAGATATTCCACTTTCATTATCAATTATAACACTAAATCTATCTTCCATTTTCGCTCTTCGGCCTTTAATCGCATAAACAAAGCAATTATCTTTTGAATATTCCCATGAATGTTTACTTTTTCTTGAACCAAAAAGAAAGCCTCTAAGTCTCACAGGGTATAGCTTATACAAAATCCTACGCAAAAATTCGAATGAATGATAGAAGACTACAGCGGTTGTAATTACAGCAAATATTGTAAGAATTATTTCGAATTTCGATGTTCTATTATAACTAGGTCCTGAGAATATTTTCGACACATATGTGAACGGGAAACTCCAAAATACACTGGATAATATTCTAAGATTTTTTAATATCGCTTCATAAAAAACAACATTTTCCGAATCATCCTCCATGACTTAAACAGATTGATGTTAAATTAATAAAAAATATATCATTGTTTTCATAAATCGCACATTACATGAAATTACAGAGTAAGATGATAATTAGAATTAGAAATAAGACCGAAAATAAAACACAAAAATAATAAGAAATTACCCTGCGGTTACCGTGATGATAGAAACTAAATTTAGTTTTAAAACTCAACCCTTTGAGTAAACGAATCTGACGGAGTGGAAGAAGCTGGAATTTTTATATACGAAGGAGTGAATACATATGTTTTGAAACTGATTCAACTGTTTCACCCTATGTACGATGCATGCGTATTTAATGTATGATTTTTCAAGAAGCAAATATTTTCTTGCAAATTTGATGTAATTTTAATTTTTAAAGTACACAAATTTTACTTGGCATTTTTAAAATTTAGAAACGATCTCTTATTAAGAAGGCTTTAAAATTTGTAACAAAACTATCAGCAACAGCATATTTAAGGAATCAGATGACAAATATTTAATTTTCATCGAAATCAATTACGTAAGTAAATAAAAAAAATATAAATAGACAAGGATAAATAAACAAAGAATTTCCTAAACTATTTGCAGTTTTCTGTGAAATATTTAACTTCAGTTTAGTCATCTATAAAACTTAATTATTTTTTATTTAAATTTTTTGGTTCTATTAATTAAGAGAATTATAGAATTCATTATTATGAACATGCGTCGATTTTGAAATACAAAAATATGGGTCATTCCTGTTTATTAAATTTCTATAAAAATTAAAAAGTAAGTGATCAGTTAATTCTGTTGATCATAAACTGTACAAAAAATTTGTGTAAAATTATAATATCACTGTAATTTTGCACATCTACTAGGTATTACGTTTTACGATATTTTTCATAATTTTTAATACTAACTACATATTTATCCACTATATTTATGAAGTAACTCAATTAATGTAGGTCTAGAGGATATTGCTTGTCGGTATTTGAAAAAGAAATTTCATGCGTTTTCACAAACTAGGTCCTAAAAGTCATCACTAATTTTCAATTGACTTCAGATTGTTAAATGAATTTTTTCAAGAAGATATTAACCAAGCCGGAGGAAGTATAGGAATTCTTATAAACCACCAAAAATATTGCTCGCTAAAACCGGGAATTGCTTGTTAAAAGCAAGCTATGCACCAAGATAGTATCAACCTAGTATTGTAGACTTGTTTGTTAAATTTGGTTTTTTGATAAAGCAGGGTTTGTTCCCCTTTTTATTAGTGATTTTGGCTGTCAACATTTATCAACAATTTTTGTCTGTAAATATGTTTATGTGAAATGATGTGTATTTTACATGTAACATTACTATATTAAAATATATGTTCCTCTCTGTAGTTCTTGAAAATTAAAAGCGTTTTAAGTGTACAATTTTCTCTTTGTTTTTCTTTTTTTTTTGTTGCTCTCATTTTTCTTTGACTTACTAAAAATATTTTCAAGGCTTAAGAGTAGAATAAAGGGCACAACTAGGGATTCAAACGTAAGCATCTATTATTAATAAAACAAAACATGTCTTCATTTCTAGTATTAAAAATATTTAAAATTATAATGTTTCATTTTATTAAAATACTAAGCTTTCATTTTACACAAATTTGCTTTTTAGGAAATAGAAAATAATTATTGAATTAGGAAAGTAACTGTTATTTTTCATTTTAAATGTATTATTTTTAAAATAATGTTTTAGTAATATTCATAAGTAAATTTAGTGAAGGCCCATAAAAAACATATTGCCACTGTACTTATATTAGTATATATTATGTATCATTCACCACCATACCTATATTATTATATTTTAAGCAGGGGCGGATTAAGCGTACGTGGGGCCCTAGACCATTCAAATTTTTGGGGCCCTTAGATTAAATTTTTTTCTTGTATATTTTTTATTTATTCAAATATAAAAGTATTTATATACCTTTTCATTTAAGAATGCATATTTAGAATAAAAATAAATAATAATAAATTAAATTTTATTTTATTTTGTTAAATTAGAACTAAAAAATAATCATAACATTTTGAAGAAATTTAAAACTTATTAACACTTTACAAAATCAATGCTACTACACTTTACAAAATCAACGCTAATTATGTAAAAAATATTATGGTATTTTATTAATATATATTTAAAATAGATTTTTTTTTCAAAAATCATTGTTTATCTTAATTTTTTTAAATTTATTTTCAAAATTTTTTTTTTAAGGGGGCACCTAATCATTGAGGGCCATGGCCTAGTCTGGTCTAATGGGTAATCCGGCACTGATTTTAAACATCTGTTACCGTAATACTAGAAGCATCTATTCCCAATAATCAATCATGGTAAATTATAAGTGATTAAGCATCATTGCTGTCAATAAATGTTGGGTTTATATTTTATGCTTCTTCCCCCTAAAACAGATTAGTGCCTTGTTTAAATAATATGTTCATTTCTGGAGATTATTGATTATTGTTTTCTTTCTGTTTCATAGCAACATGGATTTATATGAAGAAAGCTGAAATAACTTATATACTACACATGGATTTATACAACTTTTTTTCTAGTGCAAATGGTAATATATATCTATTTTTTTTTATGTTGGTTCATCTAAATACTTTCAAATAGTAGCGTAAAATTAAAGAAATAATGGGGAAAAAATAATAGAATTGGTCTATATTCTTATAGAATTGTAATTATTTGTATTTATTCTTTTAATTATCATCAATGAATAAATAAAGTGAAGTGAATCTTTAAATTACAAAAGATTAATATACTTTGGAAGGTATTTTTTTATCTCAAAAGTTTTTTCTTTTGTAATTATAAAATACTTATGAATTATGTGACGTAAAAGTTATTTTTACTTTTATGGTTTGAAGTTAAAGAGATCAAATCTACTTTAAATTATCAAAGTATTCTAATTATAGTGATAGCATCATTTTATAATTTATTTTCAGCTATAAACTTTGGAGATCCAGGGTTTTTCAATAATAGTAATATATTATATTTAATTTTATTAAATTATTTGAATAATATCTTTTTCTGAAATAGTCATTAAGATATTTAATATAGATATTTTATTTAAAAATTCATATGTATTTTTTCCCAGATAGTAGTACTTCTTTGCTTCTTTTTTTAATGAACCAAACAGTAACAAATTCTGAATCTCAAGCTGATTTCATAATTTTCAAAAGTCTTTTATAAACTTTGTATAATTAGACTTCCATATTTCATTCTCACTATTATATTATATTTTTGTGGCATAGTAGAAGCCATATTAATGGAACTAAACTGGACTAGTAATAATGAAAAATAAATGGATAAAATGATAAAAATTGCAACTTTCTTTAGCAAAAGCAAAGTAGCCAACAAACTAAACATTGTTGCATGCATAAAGTTAATTCTGAGTAGTCGTGCAGTACAAAAAGTGTTTTTATTTTGAAGACCTGATGTATAAGACAGCCTAATATTGAAATTGATAAAAGAAAATGTGCATGCATCGGGGGGAAAAAAACACATTATAATTGACTTTGGTTATTTGCTACTTGGTATTTTTAGTTATATAATAGTATTATTTAATTGTGTTTCACCCTGTCTAAAATATAGTACTCACATTTTGAAGAAGCAAAATTATTTTCTTTAACATAATTTAATGTTATAGTACATTCAACTTAAAGGGCAGAATAATAGTATTAAGAGTGACCTCAAATATGCTAATTAATTAGTTCTGACTATATTTTAAGTTGCGAAATCAGACGCAAAAGCGTACTTTCTCTGAATAAACATGCCTTTTTTTCAATGAATTCGGATTTCTGGCATCCAAAATATAGGAGGTAAATGCGCTCTGGAAAATATGGCTCCTTTAGTGTTTTGGTCAATTTTATTTATTGCTTATTTCGTTATATCTCGAGAATTTTTTAAGCGAATTGAAAAATTCTTGTGCACAATTATAAAATTCTTTTATCAAAAGATAATTCCATGCAAAAAAGAAATTTTTGTAAATATTTATTATTTCTTTAATAATAATCGAACAAAATTTGAATTGTTAGGTATAAAAATTTTTGCATCATACTAAAATACATAATTTTACATGGCAAAATACAAAATTTCAGCGAAATCGGTCGAATAGATCTTTAGAAATTGAATTTTTAAAAAGTCGTTTAAAATTCGATTTCTCAGGAAATATCCAACGGATCTCGGTCGAATTATATATTTTGCCATTTAAAATTACGTACTTTCAAATGATGCAATATATATATATATATATATAAATGCCATCAAAATAAGGTATTTAAAAAATTAATCAATTAAGTTTGGTATAATTTTTATATTAACTTTAAAATACAAAAAAAAAATAAATAAAAAATGCTAAAATATTGTTGCTTTTTATTTTTCTGAATTATAAAGTTGATACTTGTATTTTTATTCATTGAAGATTTATGAATTTCATTAACTTTTTTCTAGGTCAAACATCTATTCATAGTAAGAAAGATAGTGCAGATTTCCCATTCTCATTAAATGATGTGTGGATTCTTGGCAAGAAATATAATTCATTGCATGGTAAATTGCTACAATATAATTAAATATCTAATAAATATTTTTTTTCTTACATATTGATTTATTATGCCATTTTATTCTTGGTGTGCTTTTTTCTAAAACAGGGGTTTCCAACTTACATGAGGCCTGGGGCCGCAATTAAAAACACCAGTCAAATGGCTGGCCGCAATTTTATCAAAATTCTATATAGGACTCTTTTATGTTTGAAGGAACATTAAATATTACTGTCAGATTTTTATCAAGTTGTACAAAACAAAAGTATTAAATTACAAATTAAAATAAGTAGTAGATTTTTAAAAATATTTAATTGCATATTTTAAAATTCTGGCTACAATAACTTTAATGTGCATCTATGTATTAAACAATTAATGTTCAACAGATATCAAATTGTTAAGACATAAAACTTTAAAATATTTAAAACCCATATAGATTTTTTACGAAAATTGACCGCAAAAAAAAGACTACTTATATATTTTAGTTCGCAAGCCACAAAAAAAAAAAGGCTTCTCGGGCCGCCAGTTTGTAACCACTGCTCTAGAACATTCATTCAATATCATTAAAACAAAGTTGCTTTCGTACCAATAAGTGTTGTTTTCATGTTACCATGAGATTGTGTTATTTTGTGAATATTATTTTTATAATACTTAGTGAATATTTGTAACCATTGTGAATATTATTTTAATAATACTTCATTTTTCTGATTCTTTATTTTAAATTCATTTTTTAATTCACTTTTTTCATAACTGATATTTTCCCCATAATGTTATGCATTTTATTTTTAGATTTAGAAGATTTAAGAAGTACAATAAGAAGCAAATTATGGTTTTCTTATCGAAGTGGATTTCCTGCGATAGGTATAACCTTTATTTTATGATTTTTCATGAAATTTAAATTATGGAACATTATTAATAGATTTCAGATCAACAAAGAATTGAAAAAGCAGGTTAAGCAGCTAAGTTAACAAATAATAATGTAATTGTTTTCAAAATGTTATAATTTCTTAGTAAACGTTGCAATAAACAGTTTTTTTATGTTTATCATATGTTCAATGTTATTATGTTCAATGAAATTAAGTTTAATTGTTTTTTTTTTTTTTTTAATTTATAATTTAGTTACGATAAAGAATGAAAATGTGAAAGTCGTCTTGACTTTTATCTATGTTATAAAATTCAACTGAATATTTTTATTTTTTATGAAAATGCAATTGTAACAGATATTTCTTATGGCCTACAATTGTAATTTATCTAAACTCATTTTTTTCTTATTAATTTTGACTCTTATTTCATAAAATGTCATCTTAGAAATCTGAGATTATTTACATAAAAAACTTTTTTATAAACTGAAAGGATATGAATAAAAAAAATGTTTATAATAAATAATTGAATGTGCATAATGCCCAAATATGTCAGGTGTACAACTTTTTAAAAATAATAATTAGCAAAGTTTGGAGCAAAACCAGAATATTAAATTGTAAGTTTTTGATATAAAAACGTTGATGAAGATATTGTAAAATTAAATAGATAAGAAATATGCAAACAAGTCATAAATACCTAAGTTTTCCATGCAATTAAAAGTTTATTTTACCTAGCACTGAATGTTTTTAGTTCAATGTTAAAAATCAATCTCATCTCAGATCAAGAGTTTAAGTATCTGAAATTTAAAAGCTAAAGTTTCAGTAGATATTGCTTTACTGATTAAGAAATAAAAGACAGTTTAATACCATTGACCATAAAAACTTTATTTTTTAAAAAATTTGTTCTTTACTAGATAAAACTAGGGGGAAAAGTTTTTTTTTTTTTTTTAACAACTAAAGAAGAATATAAACATTTATAAAATTACAAATAAATTCCAATTTTTAATAGGATTATTATCTTCTTTTTTTAGCAACTAAGGACAGATGCTGTAGCACCAACAACTGCTTGTTTTAATAAAAAATATTTGTAAAAGTTTTATATTTATTATACCATGAACTGTTTTGTTTTGTAAATATCTACATGTAAAAGTTCATTTTGATTATCTAATTGCTTTTATCTTATAGGTGGAACTGGACCAAAAACCGATAAATACTGGGGTTGCATGCTACGTTGTGGCCAAATGGTTATGGCCGAGGCATTGATTTGTCGTCATCTTGGAAGAGGTGCACTTTTATTGAATTCAAATAAAATCTTTTGCAATTTAAAAATAATAGTTTATTAAAATTTTCTTCAAAGTTATTACACTGCTAAAAATTTATTATCTAAAAAAAGAGATATTAAATTGATAAATATATATTTAAAAAGTTTAAAAAATATCTTAGAATGTAAAAAAAGAAAAAAAAAATTTGTTGCTTGAAATATGTTCTTTTTGTTGCATATAAAATATGTTTATGATTTAATGAGTGGTTGATTTTCTGTAATAAAATTAAAATATTGCTTAACTACAGATGGCTGTTACATTAATATAGTGGCATTAATATATTATTATTACAGGATGGCAGTGGACACCAGGGGTGATTGATCCAGTGTATAAAGAGATTTTAAAAATGTTTCAAGATAAAAAAGATTGTCCTTATTCCATTCACCAAATTGGTAAATATATATGTATTCATCTAGTCTTACCTTCATTCATCTAATTGCTATTGTATTTAATAATGCATTTTTGCAGAAATTGAATAATTCACAGTGATATTTTTTGTAGATGGCTTTAAAAACATACCATATGATTATTTTATCTATTATTTTACATTTCTTTAATGGTAACAGTTATCGAGTCTTTTTTTACCCCTTAACAAATCAGACTTACGATTAGATTTGACAGTCTGTTAGTTTTTCACAATATCACAACAATTTTTCACAGCAGTTTTTCACAAACAAACAAACAAAAATTTTAGTTTGTTTAATTTTTTATTAATTAATTTGAATTTTCTACTAACATTTCGTAGAATATATTTGTAGAATATTTATTCTTTCTTAGAATCTAAAAAAAAATGTTCAATTTGATAATATTTCTTTTTACTTTTATTTTAAGTTTTTGAAATTTTTAAGTAAATTAATAGTGAAGTTGCTATTTTAGTTAGTTTAAAATTTTATTGCCATTAAATATTTATTATCATTTAATCATTAATATCTTTTTCTCAGTAACCATGCTATTCCAACAGAAATGAAATTTTATAAATAAATATTCTTTTTTTAACTCATTTACATATTTTTTCTAAACTGTTAAATCATTGATCCAATGTTTTAACTTTATAAAATAGTCGTTTCTAACTTCTCATGACCAGCTCAGTTTAAATTTCTAAAGTGAAGAGAGAATAATAACCTTGGCAATAATTAACAGTTATTGCAGCTAGCTAAATCATGTATCCCTTGCTCATTGTAATTTAAAGGAATAAAATGCTCTTTTGATCTTTGTTTTTTCAGCTACACCCTTCCAGGGTTTATTTCAAAAGGACTAACTTTCAATTATTAAATCAAAAAATAATCTACAATTATTATTACATAATTATAAAAATCTATTACAAATATTTGTCAAAATAATGAAAGCGTAATACCCAATAAGAAAAGTCCCTTATTTAAGCTCTTGTTTATTTTCTTTATTATTATTCTGTTTGAAGTAAAATTAGAAACGAAATTAATTTTAATATAACACTTTATAACTCGTATAATTTTATGAAGAAAAAAAATATTTAACACCGCGGTGGTTAGAAAATGTTTTTAGATTACAAAAAAAGTGAACTTATTTAATATTTATTCTTAATTCTAAATTTTGTAATAAATTTCATTACAAGATTTCAATAAAACAATAGTAAAAAAACCAGTTGTAACGTCTATGCAACTTTATATATTTCATTAATAATAATTTGATATCAAACACTGATTAATGAAAAAATAATAAAGGATTTTACATTTGTGTAGTTATTTCACTTTACTTTTTAAATAATGTTCAGTATCAAATCAGGGGTTCATTGTTGCCCCATTAAATCAGGATAGTGCTTTATTAAAAGGAAAAAAAAGTCTGACAATATGACTTCATAATTTGTATACGGATTAGAGATACACTCATCCGTAAGTAATAAAAAAATGAAATAAAAAGAGTGACAAAATGACTTCATAATTTGTATAGGAATTAGAGATACACTCATCCATAAAGAACAAGGACATTTTAGGAAAACTCAAGAAATATTGAACCAAATTGAGTGAAATTTCATATGGAAATATATGAATGTATAAAAAAAACTAAAACAATAACAAAAAGTCAAGAACTCTAAACCATAAATTACTGTGCATCACTGCATGACAGTCAAAAAATTATGGAACGGTATAGCACTTGGGAAGGGTCTAATATGGTGTATGACCCTCTGATTGCATTGCCAGTCTCATTAAAAACTCTGAAGATGGTTAAAAAGTTGACTAATGTTTTGGAACAATTAACCCCACTTTTTCATTAAGTTAATTCTTAATCTTGGGAAATTTCCAGAAGGAAATTTCCTTAAGCATGATCTATAAAATTCAGGTCTGGTTAACTGCACCATTCTTTGGATATTTTTATTTGGATTATATTTATTTGGATATTCAATGTATTCCTCTGTTAACCCGGCTGTTTTCATTCATAAAATTTAACTAGAAACTGACAGCACTTCTCAATAATCTTACATATGTCCCTAAAAATCTGTTGATGCTCGTTTTATTATCATCTTTATAGAAACCTCACAGGGGAAAGAACTACCTTAATGAAAGAATGAGTATTTGTATCAAAAATATTTTTCATTCTTATAAACAGCATGAGATCTGTATTGCTATCAGGAAGGGAGGTTATGTCTCTTAATAAGTCTTTCACAAATTCTGATTTGCAGCATTATTTTTGTGATATTTTGCCCATAAACTGAGGACTTTGCAATACTTTGATGCACTTTAATGTTCAGTCCACAAAAAAAGGACCACTCTGAATGACTTTTGATTTAATGATCGGATCTTCATGTTCTAGAACTCAAACTTAATGGTTTACTGGAATGAGCTTAAATATACTAATTAATTAATGCAGACAATATTTTGAATTATAAAATCAAACACAAAATCATATTTTCTCTGAATAAACATGCCTCTTTCAATGCATTTGGATTTCTGACCCCCAAAATATAGGGGGTAATCGCAACCTGGGAAATATGGTCCTCATAGTTTGGTCAGGAGAACAATCCAAAATTTGAATCTCTAAATGTTAATTTTATTTTTTTCATATTTCACCATATCTTGAGAACTTTTTAGGCGAATTGAAAAATTTTTGCACAAAATTATAAAATTTGTTTGTCTAAACATAATTCTGTGCAAAAAATAAATGTTAGTAAATATTTATTTATTTTTTTTTATAATTTTAATTAATGATAGTCGAAAAATTTTTTAATTGAAAGGCTCTTGAGAAGTCAAATTTTAAAAAAGTTGTATATTTAAAATTCGATTTTTCAGAAACTATCAGGAATCAATTTTGCTCAAATTTCACATTTTGCCATGTAAAATATGTAGCTTAAAATTATGTAAAGAAATTGTATACATTACAATTCAAAAATTTTTTACTATTATTAAATAAAATAATAAAAAATAATTCATATTTACTAAAAGATATTATTAGATTAACTAACTTTAACTAATGTAACTTTATAGCTTTATGCCAAGTTTTATCAATTCGTTTAAAAAGTCCTCGAGATGTGGGGAATATGAAAAATCTAAAATTAAGATTTTAGGGGCTTAAACTTTGGAGTAATCTCCTGACCAAACTATTGAGACCATATTTCTCAGATTACGACTACCCCCTATACCTTAGGGATCAGAAATTCTAACCTGTCGAAATTTTTTTATGTTTATTCAGAGAAAGTACTCTTTGTGTACGATTTCATAACTTAAGGCATCTTCTGCTCTAATTAATTAGCATATTTCAGGTCCCCCTTCTCGAAACATGAACATTGAGTGAATGTGAAAATTTGATCATTAGATCAAAAGTAATTCAGGGTGGCCTCTTTTTCTTCTTTTTTTTGGCGGACTGTAACTTTCGCTAGATTTTCTTTTCATAATTTCTTAAGCTATCCCCAAAAATGCGATTGTACCCTTAATTTTTGGACTTAAGCGATAACTACTACTAACAAAAATTTAAAGGACATGTACTTTCTTCAAAAAGGAAAAAGTACATCTTATTTAATGAGACAGTTAATAACTTGTAATAAAAAAAAATTAAAACAATATCTTCAAATGCTAGTTAAAAATTATTTATTTTGAAAAGGATTTCTTTATCGTGAAAGGACTACAATATCTGAAATACATAATTCTTTAGTTTTCTTAAAATGAAATGTTTTAAAAATTTTCAGTAAAACTTTTTTAGTGTATAATAGGCAATTAATAAACTTCATAGTTCTTAAAATATATCGTTGAATTTCTTAAAACTCTGTATGTTATTTTAGCCCAAATGGGAGTTTCTGAAAAAAAGACCATCGGGGAATGGTTTGGACCAAACACTATCGCTCAAGTATTAAGGTAATAACCAAATTTTATTTCCATATTCATTCATTTTAAAGCAGTTAATTCTATTTTTCATATGTATGTAGTTGCTTTTATCAATATAATTTTACATTGGCTTTTTTTTTTAAATTTCTTTTTAGAATATTTATTAAAATTAGTTTGTTTAAATACTCCTGCTGATACCCCTATGGATAGTGATATCTATAATTTGTTTCTGAGCACAATATATTTCATCATACATTATGCTACAAATTATAAAAAATGTAGCAAATTTTAATTTCAATTTTTTTTTCTGTTACGTTCTGTCATTTGTTTATAGCTAAAATAAAGCTATTTTTATATATTCTTTTTGAAACAAAATTTTTTAATCAACTTAATTCAAACTGTTCATCACACTTTAAGATATTTTTAGCATTATTTTTTTTTCTCCAGGAAGTTGTCGATGTATGATGAATGGAGTAGTATTGCTGTCCATGTAGCTTTTGATAATTCTGTGATTCAGTCGGATATAAGTACGTATAATTTTTAAAATGATAATGGTCTTATCCTCTAAATTTGTTAAGCTAAAACACTGTATGATCCCTTTATTGTGTTAAATTAAATCACTTGTTTCCATAATTTTGAAAAATAATATTTTGATTTACTCTTAGTATTCAAATAACCTTAGTTAATTAAACAAAACTTATATCAGTGTAACTCTGAAGTTACTACTTATGAAGTCAGTGTTACTACTTATTTGACTCAGGCTATATAAATGAAAACTATTTTTATATTTCTTTTACTTTAGTCAATCAAATTAGTGTAACTTAAGGAAAATATTCTTAAATTTCTGTTAAAATATAAAGAACACAATTTAATATTTGCCAACTTAGAAGATCTTTAAGTGTTATGGTGACTGCTCAATTATTAGGGTTAATTTATAGTATAAACAAAAGATCATTCTGCAATATTACATAAGCAACTCGTCAAGTTCAGTCTTATACTTTTGCAAGTCTAAAAGTGTGAATTGTATGATCTTTGTTGAGCATCTCTTAATAAAATATACTAAAATAATAGAACAAATGTGAAAATTTGATTAATCTACTTTAAAATTATACTTACTAACTGCCAGGCCATGCTCCTTAAAAAGTAACCTTATCATTTCTATTATTTTACTTCATTGTTTGGGAAAAATGGGAGTGAATTTTATTTAATTAGTAAGGTGTGCTATTAATTAACTATTTAAATAATATTTCACTTTTACTATAGTTTTATATAACACTTTTACATAATAATGTCACACTTCAAGGTGACCAGGGAACAGGGAAAACAAGAAAAGGTCAGGGAATTCTATCAATTTGGCAAAATCAGAGAAATGTCTGGGAATTTAACTGAAAATTTCAAAATATCAAGGAAAATAAATAAATTTCGGTGTGAAGTATCTAAAAGTCTAATTTTTTTTTCCAAAAAAGTTTATCTCCTGAAAAAAAATTTCATTTTTTTCATTTTATTTTCAACCCTAATGGCATAAGTGCTTAGTAATGTAAGAATAAGGTATCTCTTAATTGATGATAAAAGTTATGCCATGGGTTACAAAAATCAGGCAAATTTTATAAAATTAGTCTAGAAAAATCCAGTAATTTTTTTTTTTCTGAGTGTCCGTGGTCGTCCTGCACTTACAATATCTCATAAACTTGATTAAACGTAACTGACCATTATCTATCAGTATAAAATGCATTTAGGTATCTTTCCTTATTCTAAAATTTTCTTTTTATGTTGATTCAGTGGCTAGCACACTTGTTCGTAAATTGGAGCAGAACAGAAAACAATCATAAGTTGCCATGTTGATCTAGTGAGATGACATTCTTTTTCAAAGGTTTCTACGTAATGAAGATACAACCAAGGATTGGCATGCTGACCTTTACTGAGAGGCTGGTGTTACCACTTTTCTGGTCTGGGGGTAAAATTAAATTTCCCGGTGTGCTGACAACGGCTTGTTACCAACAAAAGCTAACTAAGAGGACACCAGTAACCAGAATTGTATAGCCTGGCTCAACTGAAAGTGGATAAAATCTCTGGTGTAATACTCAAAGACCTTAATATTTATAGTCCTGAATATTATTTGCGCATGAAGGTTATTTTATTTCAAGTTTCAAAATTCTATGCAGTAAAGAATAAAAATTAGAGTTGCACACTCTATGAATGAAAGTGGAAAGGAACTGGAGCTGAAGACCTCAAACCCATCGTTCGCTTAGAATTATGGATTCATAATGAACTGGCGCATCACAATTTCATTTGAGAATTTGCCAAACCTTATTTTTTCAATTTCGTTTTTCTCTATCCACAATTTTTTGTAAGCATGCATAGTAAAAAAAATTTCTGTCTTGAATTTTTAAAGGAAAAAATTATTTTGTTTTTAGGAACACTTTGTAGATATCACCCAGAACCATTAGCATCAAGTCCATTTACAATGCCTCGCCAAACTGTTTGGTATACTGATTGTGAGTCTCATAGATGTCAGCGATGGCAGGCAATGTCATCTGTTCTTAATAGAGAACCATCATCTTCATGGCGGCCAATGCTTCTTTTCATTCCATTGCGATTAGGAGTATCAAATTTTAATCCTGTGTACACAAAAAGTATCAAAGTAAGCTATTGCCATTAAATATTTGTCCCGCATAAAATTTTTGTTTTAAGGCTGTGAAACAATAATTTTTGAATAAAACATTATTTAAGAATCAACAAATTAATAGACTTTTCATTTTCAGAATTCTTTCAAAATTAAGCAAAGTCTTGGAATTCTTGGGGGTAAACCCAGACATGCCACATGGTTTATTGGTTATACAAGTTAGTAATATATTATTTTCGCCTGTATAAGTGTTATGTCTAATAATTTGTAAATTTATATTCTATCTTTATATTTTTAGGTGACGAATTAATTTGTCTAGATCCTCATGTTACACAACCAACTGTAAATTTTGATGGCCATAAATTTGATGATAGTTCCTATCATGTGCCCATTGGTGGCAGCAAACGAATGTCAATAAATGACATGGACCCATCCATTTCCTTGGTATGGTAAAAATTTTATTTTATTATTCATTTAAAGTAATGGTTTTTGATCAATGATGTGTAAGAAAATGTTTGCATTGAATGTTTTTTATAAGTTGTGTTACAAAAAAAGCTTCTAAAAATAAAGCAACTTTGCTCTTGTTGCATAAGAAAATGCTTGCATTATCTGTTTTTCATAAGTTAAACAAAAAAGTTTCTAGCAATAAAGTAATTGTTCTCTTATTTGTATCACAATATTTTTAGTATTAAAATAAGTCAGAATTTTTTTTTTTTTTTTTTTTTTAAGTGAGGAGCTTAGTTCAAGAATAATTTTGGTCCAGATACAAAAATTATTGATAAGAGCCGAATAAAATAAAAAATTTAATAAATCTATGTAGTTTTCACTAACTGTTTATCTGTGTATATTGAATGCATGTTAGCATTATTTTATTATTATTATTATTTATCTATTCTGTGAACTTTTCTTATATATTTGCACTTTTTAGATTTTTTTTCTAAACCTCATGGCTTTGCTCATTTATTTTGAGCTTATAAATACTTTTCCTATGCATCTGATGTTTCTATCTTATTCTGCTGAAGATAATGTTTAGTAAATTTCTATTCCGAAAAAAAGTTTTTTAAATCAAGAGCTTTTCTGATGTTCTTATCATAGTTATTTCTAGAAAATGAAAGTAATATAAAATTTGTTTTAGAAAGTTATTAATGTTTGTTACTTTGAATTGTTTGTGTTGCATTTCATTTTTAAGAATTTTATTAATGAAATTTATTGTAGTATTTTCTCTTTTAGTGTTTTTATTTTCATTCTGAAGATGATTTTGATGACTGGTGTGAACAAGTTCAACAAGTAATGAAACAAACATTTCCTTTTAATTAGCTTTTGTGTTCATTTACCTTTTTTTAAAAGCTATCTTTGCTTTTTTGTCTTGTTTTAAAAACCCATAGGAAAATTTAAATATAAATTATGTCTAAATAATATTAAAAATTATTAAGCTGGAAATGTCACATCATGTGGGACTGTAACTTTAATATTGCACTGTAAAAAGTAGTATCATTTAAGCATAACACTAATTAAAATAATTATATATTGATCAGCAACTAATGCATTATCATTTATAATGTATGTTTACTTACTAATTTCATTAAATAAAAATAAGTTCCTTCATTTAATTGTTATGAAATTGCAATTATGTGTAAATTGGATGACGTTTTTCATATAATTTGTCATTAGCTTTATAAGCTAGACATGAAAACAACATACAAAGATCCCTAGTTAAAAAAATAATTTATTACAGTTTCATTTATAAAGTGCCAACTGGTTATAATATCAAGTTATATAAAGATATTTGTAATGTATTATATATCTAGAATAAAACTGTTTCATATTTTTAACTTAACTTTCATTTAGTTCTTACAAAGACCATAGTTATACGAGTAGTCATAGTCATATGAGTTCCATTTTTGACAAATTGGAACTCATTTAATGACATTACATTAAAAAAAAAAAAAAATTAATTCACTTTATTTAAACTTTGTGTTTTTTTTTTTTTTTTTTTTTTTTTCTGTTTTAGCTACTTGTTATTCCAGGTGAACAGCATTTATTTGAAATAATTCCTGAGCGTCCTAAACATTGGCCACCTCTGGATCTCCGACCAGATTTAAATTGCAGTAATTGCAGCTTAGGTATATAAAATTAGTTTTTTATATTTATTTATGTTTTGTGAGCAATTTAAGAATTACTATGCATGTTAAGCATCTCTCATATTAAATTCATACATTAAAGTGTATTTAATCAATGTATTATTTCTAATTATAAATGGTACATTATTTAAAACTATTTTATTTCTAAACCTTACTGTGCATAGTTATTCATATTTGTCTCAATTTCTATTTTCTAATATACATTTTTCCATGTCTGGAAAAGTATTTTTTCCTCTAATTTTTATTTTAGTGAAGATTCTTAATACATGCATTCATTTTTATAAAACAATAAGTGCCATTTATTTTCTCAATGTAGTGTAGAATTAATAGCTAAATTTAGTTTTAATAATTAAGAGTTAACTTTTTTTTACCAAGAAATGTGTTTAATTTGTAAATTGGATGTTGTATTCTGTTAAATTAATTTTTCCTATCTCCCTTTATTTTAAAATTGTAGTGTAGAATCAAATTTATTTCTAGATTAAAAAATATTTAGATAGAAAAATAAGCATTAAAAATTATTATTTTATTTTAAATTATGTAAATATATTTTTATTTTATTCCATATCATACTAATAATTTATGATTCCAGCTTTATTTCAATTTAAATTTCACAAATTGATCCAATGAAAATTTATATATATATATATATATATATATATATATATATATATATATATATATATATATATATATATATACTCCTGTATTCAGTCATTTAAGATTTTAATTTGATTACTATTTTTGCATTGTTTATAATTTGTGAATCTTTTCTAAATACATCTTAAAGCTTTAACTTTTTGTGGCTGAAGTTCTAATTAAAAAATGTCACTTAGTTGTTACCGTAGATAGTCTTTGCCTATACCACTGCTTAGGCCAGGGTTTAATTCCCTGTTCTAAAGGTGTTTGACTAATTTTACTTTGGCCGATTGTATCTTTGTGGTTTAAAATCCACTGTAATGTAATGTCCGAGGTGATTTCCGAGTCGATTTTTCAAATGTCTGAGGTGAGATGGAAGAGTCAACTACTGGTTAGAATACTGGGTAATTACTATTCCTATCTACCCTGTTATCTAAATTGTCCTAGTATGAGCATACACCAGTAATGTCATTGAGACACCATTAAAGTTAAGTCCCAGGTATTCGTTCTAGAACAACATAAACAACCAATACAAAATGTAATTAATAAGAATTGTTCAAGAATTAAGAAAGCCTAATAAAGTTAATTTTGCTTTGTTTTCATATTTTATCCTATACCTATAAACAATGAAAAAAACATTTAAACAACATTGTTTTGATTGTGAATATCAATCAAACTTGTACGTGACATTCAGATCAATTTCCTTTTAAGTTAAGGAATTATAAATTACTTCTACTTGAAAAAATTACTACTTAAAATATATATATATATAGTAAAGACAAGTGAATCTTGTGTTATTTATAAACAAGTCAATCTTGTTATAATATTTCCATATTTTGATTGGTTTTTTGGTTAATATAGAATTTTTTGGATTTTAATCCAATGATTTATTAACTTATTTCAGAATACTTTTTTGTTGAAGATGAAGATGCTAGCAACATATCGGATGAAGAATTTGAAAGTATTGGTTCCTTGATGTGCCTGACAAATTTAGAAAATTAATATGCAAGCAAATCTTTGTATTATTATTCTTATAAATTTTTTTTCCTTCTTTTTTCTTTTGTACTTCAAGCATCGAATTTGGATTCTCATAGCTTTTTGTGATAAGATTTTTGTGCAGTGCAAAGCATTAAAAAATGCTTTTCCTCTATTTTTTTTAATCGAATAATAGAATATATAATTGATATGCTTTAATTTATTCCTAGCAATCGTTTGTGTCTGTGTCTGTTATGATCAGTTATGGTGTTATGTTTCAACATCTATATTGTTCTTGTAAATATATATTCATGTAACTTTTATAATTAAATTTTATTTATATGACTATAATTAATTTGTGTGTGAATTCTTTCTGACAATTAAATATTTTTAGTTTAATTATATAGTTTCTCTCTCAAGAAATCTTTTTTAACATTGAAAACTTTATGCTGCATGCTGCTCATAAAGATACACATGATCCATTTTGTCTAAATTTTTAATTAGAAATCAGGATTAGTTAAAATATTGTTAAATTAACACATTGAGTGGCATGCATATTTATATGAAAATCCCCGTCGGCCATACACGTTGCATAGAACCTCTAGCATTGTGTTGCAATGCAAACGCACTACTAACAGATTGACATAAATAAAAATTAAATTAATTTAATTTTTTTTAAATCTTATTTATAAATGTTCTATATTACTAAAACAACATAGTTTTTTAGCTTTATATCATGTTAACAAGCCAGTTACCAGTGACTGGTGCGACCTAAACGGAATATTCAGTCTCGGTCACAGATGACTGACAAAGGCAAAGTGTTAATAATGAAAAATTATTTCAAATACATTTTAAAATAAATGCGATATCAACTTAAGTTGAAAAACTATTTTTCTCAACTTCCAAATTTTCATTTTTGCAATAAATAGTAAATACTCATGCTCATTATAAACTAATACATGCAAAATAGGAAATAGAATGGATCATACAAAAATAGAAAGCACTTAATTTTGCACGGCTTCTAACAGTAATTCCAAAATAATTACAAATTTTCAAGTTGAATTGAATTTATAAAATTTTTCATAAACGCATCTAGTCTAAAATATAATAAGGATGCTAAAATATACTAACATTACCATTGAGAATAAACACCATAATTTAAGTTGTTTAGTTAACTTTTCTCAAAGTTTCCAAAATTGTGAACAAATATTTTGTATGATTATGTATTTTACAGCTTGCAGGAGAACCTCTCTATGCATCAATCTCCTGAAATATGGCAAGTATTATTGTATCGACGCTAAGTCACTATGGATGAGGATGTGGTGTGAATTATTTTGTCTTTTTTTTTGGCACAGGTTGGCGTGAAAATATTTGCTTTTGCAACGAAATCTACTCTTTCATTCTTCCAATGTATCTAAATATATAAAAAATGTGTTCTCTTGTCATGCTGAAATAGGCACATTATGGGCCGGGATAGCCTGGTTGGTATGGCACTGGGCCATATCCAAAAGTTCATGGGTTTGATCCCAACTACCAAAGACTCCCCGTGTAGTAAATGGTGACTGATGCACTTTAAATCTGTCGAGTCACAAAGTCCTCCATGTTCCCATTAAAAACAAACCTTTGGGAGTACTGATCCAGGAGTTTCCTTGTCTTCTGCATTGGTTCAAATTTACAAGGCTACGGAATTGAACATTAGTAGTCGTAAACCTGAAATTGGGTCGGCTGTTCAACAACGGATGTAATATAAAATAAAAAAGGCCCAACATATTTCCTAACATTTAAAAACTAAAGTGTTATCTTATTTAGACCTTTTTCAATAAATAAATGTCAATAATATAATCTGTAATCTTTTATACCTCAACTTTGAATTGACTGTAGAATAAAATCTATTTTTGAAGATTCCCTCTACATCTACGTTACCTATTAGCATAAAATTTGAAAGTCATTGTATGGTTGCTAGTGTTTTGAGTTTATTAAAATTAGTTATTATTTCTCACACTTTCGTTTCCGCCTACACATTTGAATACGTAATGCTAAGAAAAAAAGCCTTGGCAATAGATTATTTTTTCTAGCAATTAAATTTGCATGCATTCTTAATTGTTTGAGGTGCAATTTTAAATATTCCAATTAAGGAGTTATAAATTGAATTAAAAAATTATACCTTTTTTTAAATAAACATTCTTTATTTCATGATGGTTCAGATTTTTCCCTTCAAAAATGATTAATATCTTAATCTTAAGTTATCTTAATTAAAGTCTAAAACTGTGACTAATAGAAAATTTATACCTCTTAATTATTTTGTCACTTTTTATATTTTTAATCATATCTCTGAAACCAATCACACAAACCAAAATATTTTGCATGCTTTTTTTAATATTTTTTTTTCTGTCTAGAAAATTAACCTGGAAAATCATTTGTGTTGGTATTTAAGGACAAATTTGTCAAAAGATATTTTTTTTTTAAATTTTGCAATATATTATAGCTAGTTTAACTGTGAAACATTTAGTTTTATTTACCTCAAACATCAGCAAACACATTGGAATGTGAAGTTGAATCTTATTTGCTCCTTAAACTTTACATAATTTTCTAATGGAGGGAACTATTCACACAAATGTTAAAGGGTCATACAATTTTTCTTATTGTTAATATTTTTGTGTATAAATTTTTTGGGGTAGCTAAGTTAATTACTAATTATTGAATTTTCATAACCTTTAACACTTCAATGAAACATAGAGTGGTTTCTTGAATGTTTACTTGAACATCGTTATTTGCTTACCTCAAACTGTACTTAACTGAAGAGTAAAATATGCACAGTTGTCTGGAGGAAATAATTACTCGCACATGCTTTGAAACTTCCAAAAACTGGCGAGTCGGATCAGAGGGCAGAATCCTCAATGTTAAGAACCCATTCTCCTTTTGCTGGTAGATGGGCTAAGTTTTGAGAAAAAATTTTGCATTTTTTATTATTGTCGTTGAATACTTGGCTTTGTTTAACTTCTTCATTTGAATTAAAATAAGTACTATTTTGGTGGAAACTCTTAAGTTTGGGGCTTGAGGTGTTCATTTTCTTTCACAATAGCGTATTATAATTCCTTGCAAGAACATTAAGTCTAAGCATGTGATTCGTTAGCGAAAGGACGGTGGGTATATGTCCCCCTCTGTAAATTGAAATCTCTTAAAAGTTCCTCTCAATATTTCAGGCAAATAAAGAAATTTTTTATGAACCATATTCAATTTAAATTCATCAAATTTAAAAACCTGAAAGAGATAATGATAAATCTTTTGGCAAATATTTAGCACACGTAAGAAGTTTTTTCTTAGGTGAGAAATTTAGAGAGCTATTGTGACTGTGTATTTTAATTTTGTCGCCCTCAAAAAGTGGATTTCTGCAACACCCATGAGTCTAACATAATAATTCATGGTTAATCTGGAGGTTCAGAGTTTTATCCCAAATTAAAACACAAGATAATTTACTTTTCATTAAATATATGCAAATTATGCATCAAACATGTTTGAATTGAAATTTATATTTTTAAAATTTATTTAAGATGCTGAAATATCCCATTTTTAACCAAATTACAAAAAGAAAAAAATTATTTTCTAGAAACTGGAACAATTCAAAATTTCTATCAAAATAAGCTATAGGTGGTGTAGAGCAAAACTATTTATCTATGGCAACACTTTATTTTGTATGCTTTCACCATTAACGTGTGGAGAGTCATAGGCGAATGACGTACGTCAGTTTCTCTATCGTGATATTCGAATAGATTAAAAACTTATAAGTTTCGAAACTTTATGTTGTTGTTGTAGTTCATTTACGTCGCACTAGAGCTGCACATTGGGCTATTGGCGACGGTCTGGGAAACATCCCTGAGGATGATCCGGAGGCATGCCATCACAATTTTGATCCTCTGCAGAGGGGATGGCACCCCTGCTTCGGTAGCCCAACGACCTGCACACGAAGTCGAGCACTTTACGGTAGCACAGTTTAACGAGGACCAATACCGCACACCCTCGGTCCCTACGCAGACTGATCCAAGTGGTGATCCACCCGCACACTGACCGCAGCCAGGTGCTTGACTTCGGTGATCTGCTGGGAACCGTGTCTTAACGATCAGTCCACTGCGGGACCGAAACTTTATGAAACTGAAAACTTCATTGAACATAGCTCTCAAAGAAAGCCTCGTGGAAATTTTAAAAAATATTTGAGACAATTAAATATGAAAAATATTACTAAAAGGGAAATTATAGTAGTAAATTTCTATACAACTAAGAAGAAGAGGAGAGGGTAAGGGGGAGTATTATGACATGGAACCGGTCTTTTTCCTAAATGACGCATCCCGCGTTGTGATCTCGTTTCTTTCCAGTTTTATTTTAGATGTTGGCAATGAGTAGAAGCCGGTTAAAATTAGTAAATATTTACATTGTGTCAAGAAATTGAGCAGAAACATGATTTGATGATTAGTTATTAAATAATCTATTGTTCTTTGCGTTTTGCATTTTTAGTGTCATGTTTGCGTTTGGGTATCCCTCTGCATTTAGTAAATACGTAAATTATTAGAAAACAAATGTTTTTTTTTTTTTTTTACCAAGAATGTTAATTACAAAATTGAAATTATGTTTTTTTTATTTCGTTCTCATGAGGCAGTTTTATGTTCTTTGCTTGAATAATGGTTTAGCTTTAACACCGCCAATGGGATGGTTAGCTTGGGAACGATTTCAATGTAATATTCGGTGTGATATATCTCCGGAAAATTGTATAAGGTAAGTTTGTTGTCTTTAAAATTAAAAGTATAACTTCAAAGTATATTTAAAATAATTCATTCAGGTTCTCATATGTAGACCGAGTAACGTTAAGTTGGCTAGATTTTCAGTATCTTCCGTAGTGAAGAACGTAACAGTTCAGTGTCTGAAATTAGAAAAGAAAATTTACTGCAGAATAATCACAAAGTTTTGGCAATTTCGGGGCAGCTGCCCGAGAAAAAAAGAAAACATTTCTGAAGGGAACCAACTCAAGGGATATAACTAATAGCCACCTCTGGGTAAAGCTCTCCACGTTTTAAAAACAATTGCAAGTTTAAAATCTATTTGCTGATTGTAGTTGTCGCAACAGATCACGATTCGGAAATATCCTCTTTTAATTTGTGTACCATAACGATTTATTCATTATTTTCCCTATAAATGTGATTTGGAAAACTAACTGAATAATAAATGTGTTTACTAAGAAAAGTTTCTCCATAACCTTTACTACACAAAAACTCTGTGTTTTTCCCTTGCCCTGAAAAACTCTGTTTCCAAAGTTAATTTGTAATTTTAATAATTTTATTATGTTTATTTATTCTTCATTAATTAAATGTTGAAATTTTATAACTTTATGAAAAAGCTTTATTTTTTTATGTAACCATAGTTTAAAATATTTTAGGGAAGAGCTGTTTATGGAAATGGCAAACAGATTTGTAGAAGATGGCTTCAGAGATGCAGGATACACTTACATTAATATTGATGATTGTTGGATGAATCCTCATAGATCAAAAGATGGAAATTTATATCCAGACTACAGTAGATTTCGTCGTGGAATCAAATTTCTTGCTGATTATGTAATCATAAAATACTCTTAAACTGAACTATAAAATTAAGATGCTTTTTTTTTGTTACTTAATAATTTTTTTACTAATAATATTGTATATTCAATCTGCAATAAGTTATACATCTACTGTAAAATGAAAATAGTTTCAGAATAATATTGTGGTGATATTGAAAATGATTTTTGATTTATAGAATTAAAATTTAATTTAAAATTTATTACAATTTAAAATTTAATACAATTTAAAATTTAATACAATTTAAAAAGAACATTATAAATATAGCATAAAAAATACAACAACAAAAATGTATGTTACTATCTGTGTATAAAATCTGGTATTCTGTAGATTATCATATTTTACAAAGTGATGATAATATATATATTGGAATTAAGACACTCAGAAAATAAATAAATGAAACTTATACCAGATAGTTTTGGAACCTAATTTTTTTTTATTAGTTTGATTATTAAATTAGATATCTGCACTTTGATTTATTTACATTTTCTGAAACAATCTTTTGTTTGGTTTAGAATAAGATGCAGATAAATGTTTTAAAGATAAATAACACCTGATAAATTTTTTGTCGTTAATAATTTATCATTATTTAATTTTTTGTTATTATAATAATAATTTTTTTAAATAAAAAACATAACCAATATTAACGAGTGTAATATAACTTTTTCACTAGCTATTTGCATAATATGCCTCATGAACACTTAAAATTTGTAATGTTACATTTTTCGTTTATATCTTCATTTTTTCTTTTGATGGGTAAAATTGGGAAAAAAAGAATCATGTGTATTGTTGTTCGTAGATAAAAGTTTACTTTATATTATAATTTCAGATGCATTCTCGTAACTTGAAGCTTGGAATATATCAAACTTTTGGTCTTAAGACTTGCATGGGTTTTCCTGGCATCATCGGCCATATGAAACAAGATGCAAGTATGTTTGCATCATGGGATGTTGATATGGTTAAACTGGATGGTTGTTTTACTCACCCTTCAAAAATGGATGAAGGTAATTTATTTATTTAACAAATGAATTTAGCCTATATTTAGATAGGACAACTGTAAATGCCACTCTTACTTTTGCAAATTTTAATTTTGATTATGCTTTGGGAAAACTTAAATAATTGGCATAACTTTATTTGATAGAATTCTATTTTATTGGAATTTTTAAATATCCACTTTACTCTTTCATGAAAATTAAAAAGTATTGTTAGGAGAATTTTTAATAAGATGTTCATGAGATTATATTTTGGTAAAACTATTTATTAATTCTAAAGTTTTCTCTATATTTCTCTTAATTACGTGTTAGTACCATTAATTAAATTATAACATTAGTTTCTCTTACATAACTGAACATAATTTAGCGACAACATCGAACTAAGCATGCTAATTCTTGCAAAGGCAAAATTAAACTACAATAGAATACCATAGTCTAGGAGATTAAAGGTTGTTTAATGTTTGCAAATAAAGATTTTTTTTAAACTAAAATAATTTTTTAAATCTTCACTACTCTCAAGAAATAAAAAATTTTTACTATATAAAACATAAATTAGACCAATACTTACTTATGACTCAGACGTGGAACCTGATGAGAGCTGAAGAAAATAAAAAAGTAATTTTCGAGATAAGAGCTTTGCAGGTCATTCTTGATGGGATAGAAATCAACAAAGTTTAAAGAAAATATAACTTTGAGCCACACACATATAAAGTCTATAGGAAGACAGGTACTGTAAAATTCATAAAAATAAACTGGATGAACAGAGTGGCTCATTTATATTAAAATGGATGATGATCCCACAGCTGTTTTCATAAACGGCTAACAAGCAAGTTAAGGAGTAGATGCATAGAGTTAGTGGAGACTTACTCGCAATAAAAGCAACAAAAAAAAAAAAATAAAAAAAAAAAATAATGGCACAGAAGTGTCAAATATGGGATGTAGTGGAGTAGAATTCAGAAGAAGGCACTGGCTCACTGTGGACTGTTTAGCAAAATTTGATGGTGATGAGTCACTGTAAATATTTTTATTTTATCTCTTAAGGTGGTAAAATGTGCTACTAATTTAATATGCAAGTGTGCATTTAAAGAACATTCAAGTTTTTTTAAATTTATTTTTTAATTATTTTATTTTTTGAAATTGGTTATGTGTTTGACACATATAACAAGAATCAAAATTTTAATTTAAATTTAAGAAAAAACTATGAAATTATTTTCTCACTTATTAATTATTTTTGTGGATTACCATTTTTGTATTATATTTTCTTGTAATAAAAATGCTAGAAATGTTGAATAAATATTTTAATAAGTTAGAATGTGATAATTCTATACTGATTTTCCTCATGTATGTTACATCATAAGATATGTGCGATTGTGGATTGCTTTTTCCGCATTTTTCTGATTTAAATAAAATTTAAAACTTTGACTAATGTAAGTCAAATTATAATAAAAAGTAATACTAATCAATTATCAGTTATATGATTATCTGTTATCAGTTATATAATTCAATTATAAATCAATTATCAGTTATATAATTATCAATTATCAGTTAATCAATTATAAGTTTTTAAGGTAAACAAACATCAAAACATATATTATTTAATTAAAAAGTAACAAATGAAAATTAACATAAATTTCATTCAACAATGTTCTCTTATTGATTGAATGACATTTAAAAATTAATAATGCTTAGTATCATAAAGCATAGACATATATATAAAAAATAAATCAAAGTAAATTTGACTTAATAGTAAGAAAAAAAAAAATAATAATAGTCTAAAGCAAGAAACAGAAATCACTAGATTTTTTCAAGGAAAACATCTATAATTTAAAAGCAAATTGCAACTAAGATTGCCCTCTCGTGTTCCTTTCAAACACTATTCATATTCAATTTCATTAATTTTCCTTACTTATACCCCAATGAATGTTTAGCTGTCAAAGAAGCAGCAAAAAGAAATTTTATATATATATATATATATTTGCTAATACTTTTTTTTTTAACTGATTGTGTGTAAAAAGAAAATCTGATATAGATTAAAGGATATAATTGAGTTGAAGTTATTATTATATATATATATTAATTTATCTCCTATAAATTTATTTGGAAATCTTAGGTGCTAAAATCAACAACTTTTCCTTCTCACATTAATATTTTTATTATCATTGTTTGATGGCTAAAATTTTCAATTTAATGCTAGAATTATTTTAGAAAGAAAGAAAAAAATGTCTCTTCCAGTTAAGAAAGAAAAATAGACTCTTCCAGTTAAGAGATGGGATTAGGATCAGATATGGGACTTTGTACTTTAGTAATATAAATGTATGTACTGTAATATATAAAGTTAAAAGTTTATGTTATGTGTTTGAGTTATGTTGAAAGTATGTTTAAATGCTATTTGAGGAAACCTTTTAATTTTAGAATATCACAGATGAAAAAATTAAATTCACCTGAGAAATGAGCAATTTGACTCATGTACATTATTTTAAAAGATTTTCCATATAATCTAATTACAATGTAATCTACTTGCATATCTTCATCACTATTTTTTGTTCCATTTTAATTTCTATGAGAATATAGAATAAGAAATGGGATAGATCTTTTTCAACTCGAAAGTTATTGAATTAACGTATATAATAATTTATTTTCTATAAATTTATTTGGAAATGGTAAATGCTAAAAACAACAGCTTTTCATTTTACATATAAATATTTTTTTTATTATAGATGTTTGATGGCTAAATTATAAATTTAGCGCATCAAAAACTTTTAAATTCTGACATCATTGCGTATTGAAATCTTAGTTTTTACTATTTATTTTTACCATCTATTTTTATTATTCTTGTTTAAGTTCATATTTATATTATTCAGTTCATATTTTAACTGTGGAAAAAAACAGTGGACAAAACTAAAGATTGTATGTTAAATTTAGACACCACATATACTTTTTATGAACGTAAACAAGAAATTTATCAAATTAATTTAAAACAGTTGAGTTATGCATTTGTTTCAGGTTATATTGAGTTTGGAAAGTTCTTAAACCAAACTGCTAGACCTATGGTATATTCTTGCAGCTGGCCATACTATCAACTTATGTCACACATGGAAGTAGGTATTAAGGGAGAAAAAAAAACGCTTTGATTCTATTAAATTACTTTTTAAAAATAGGTAACAAATGAAATGAAAATAATTAAACTAAACATAAAATACTTTACAATGCATAGTTACAATCTAACAATTTCATTTAGCCTATGTATGAATCAATTGCTCAACACTGCAACTTGTGGCGAAATTACCATGATATTAAAGATTCCTGGCAAAGCATTGAAATGATCATAGATTTCTTTGGAGATAACCAAGAAGTGCTTAGTAAACACACTGGACCAGGTCACTGGAATGATCCGGACATGGTGAGTACGTTGTAAATCGCAAAATTATTTTTATGAAAATGATACACAGAATATTATTTTAATGTGTGTGATATAGCAATTATAATTTTCATAATGTTGTGTACTATAATTATCAATGATAAATTCTTCATTAATGTTGTTATAAATTCATCATATGTTGGGAGCACAAATTAGTTTGGTCTGTTTAATGTGTGGTCAAAAATGCGTTTATTTTTGAACGAAATGAATGAATAGATTAATCAAAGTATTGTCCATCGCTGGCTCCTACTTTTTCCCACCTCTCAGACAATTTTCAAATTCCATCTCGAAAAAATGTCTCATCTTTTGAGACTATCCAAGTTTGGGGCCAATTTTCGATTTCTGCAAAAGAAATGAACCGGTGACCTGACAAATCGTGCTGCATCCGTCGGAACAACCAGTATTCAGAAAGAGCAATGTCCAGTGAAAACGGCGGGTGCGGTTAAATATCCCGCTTGAGCATTTCCAAAAAAAAATTTGCGACATGAGGCTGATCGTTATCATACAGATGAATGACTTTGTCATGCATGACTTTTGAATGCAACTCCGTTCACCATTCTTTAAACGTCGAAACCATTCCCTGCATGATTTATCAGTTGGAGCATTGTCACCACAAACTTCTACAAGCATTCGATGCGATTCCGCTGCACTTTTCTTCCAATTAAAGCAAAAAACATAAAACCTCCTGCAAATGCTGCTTAGTTACCACAAAATGTGACATATTCAACAAAGTAAAAAACAACAAGTAAGGTTTTTGTATGAAACTCAAAGCGATATAAACTGAATATTATTGACAAATGTCTAACCTCTCTGAAACCACCGAAACCAGCTGTCACTATGAAACATTCATAACAGCCAGAGCCATCTTTTGAAAACGGACCAAACTAATTTGTACTCCCAATACTTATCATGCTATTAGTTTTTGTTTAGCATCAAAATAAAAACCATTCTTATTAAAAATATGTTATGGTAGCCATTATTTTGTATGATATTATTTTAATAATTTATAATCTGAATCACATATTTGTATTACATGTTATTTTCATAGCTTAAAATTATGAAATATTTTTATTTTGTTTGGAGATTTTTATTATATCATGTCATATTTTATCATATCATGTCATATTTTATCATATCATGTCATATTTATCATATCATTTAAATTTAGTCTTTGTAATCTCACATGAATGTTAAAATTACATTTTATTAAGGTTTTTTTTAAAGATTAAAATACATTATAATTATAAATGGTTCAATCATTTAGGAAAAGTAATGTTTGAAAAATAAATTCTAATTTTGTGAATATAGCATATGGTGCTTTGAAGCACTTATCTGCAAATAATTGATAGAATGTTATGTGCTTAAAAGAATTTTAACTAAAATGTAATATTCTACATTTAAAAAAAATATTTATACATTTTATGGAGATTGTTTTTTATGCCGTGATTCTTCCAATATTGCTTGCTTTCACTTATTTATAAATAATTAGCTGTTTGCTTAGTGCATAGTAAAGTTTTAAACTAAAATTCCATTTAGCTTAAAATACTAGCTACAATTTTCAACTATCAAAAAATTATAAATTTATTATTTTATTCACTGTTTTCTTAGTTTAAAAATTAAAATATTGTAGTTCATAGTGAAGTATTAATATTTTTGAGCATAGTGTTTTTTTTTTCTATTTATTAATTATATATTTTATTCTTCACTTAGCTTTTGATTGGGAACTTTCATCTTACACCTGGTCAATCAAGAGCACAAATGGCTATTTGGTGTATTATTCCTGCTCCATTATTAATGTCAAATGATTTAAGAGACATAAAGCCTATTTTTCGAGATATTCTCATTGACAAAAGAGCTATTGCTATTAATCAAGATCATCTTGGTCTTCCAGGCAAAAGAATATATAAAGTATACTTAAAGTTATTATTTTTTTTGTTTAGTTATTATTTTAACTGACCTCTTTAATTCTTGATGCTGAATTAGTTAGAGTTGTTCTTTCCAGAAAAAGAAAATACTTTTTCGTTGTGTTTTTTCTGATATACTAACAATGTTTGACCAGAAAGTTTTGTACAAATTCCCCATGAAGGAAAATTACTAAAGGTTTACTGTTCTCGAATGTAATGCTATAAATCTAATGCTATGTGTAATGTTTAAATACTTTTGAGTGTTATACATTTTAAATTATGTGATTATTTTTCCGGTCTGTACGTAAATGTTTTCTATTGCTTTAATAAATTTTAAAATGTTTTCATCTTTCAAAAAACTAAAATGTGATTTAGCTAGTTTAAAAAGACCCTGTAGAGGCTGTTGGTTGCGACAGCTGATATAGCATTAAATCCGAGGTAGAAGGATCGAGGATTGGATCGAAGACCGAAGGTACGAGGATGAACCGCAATAGTTCCTACGCGGATGAACACCGGCGGAGGAGCACAACCGGCGGCCACGACTGAGAGTGAAGAGGCTGATGTCGAGTACTTAAGAGGATGACAGTTGCCTTCGAAAGAGTTGTTGTTCAGCGTCCGAGACTTCGCCACGATATTTCGTTTTCTACCCGGTGACGCCCACCTGTAGTTTGAGATGTTTACAATTGAAAGTTAAAGTTTTAATTGATTTTTATAACAAGTTTTTAAATGTTTTTAACAATTAATCAGTTAATTGGAGTTTGTTAGTTTCTGGATGGTTTTGTTATCTTTGACTATTAAAGAGGATGTTTCATTGCATATAGTTTTATTTAACGTCTTACATTCCCATCACCGAAACCTACATACAATTGGTGACCCGTGAACGAACACGTATATTTCTGTTTCTGCAAACTGCATTTGGGAAATTCTAATAGCCCATGAATTACGAAGAGATGCTGGTACGTTGCAAGTTTTAAAATTCTTGGAAAGCCGTGAGTACGAATTGCTTCTATTGTTGGACTTATACATTAATAAAAAATGCCCGAATCTACGGAAACTGCTGATCAACAAGTTGCTCGTGTCACTGTGAAGCCGCCACCTTTTTGGAGAGCCAATCCCGAATTGTGGTTCAGACAAATTGAAAGTCAGTTCACTCTTGCCGGAGTAACTACAGAGTCTACGAAGTTTCACCACGTAGTTTCTGCTCTACAACCGGAGGAACTGGCGATTATCAGCGACATTGTTATCAGTCCACCTGTGGATAAGCCGTTCACTGCACTTAAAAAAAGATTGTGCACTCAATATGCTGAATCTGAAGCTCAACGCTTAAGGGATGTGATTTCGGGAATGCAACTTGGTGACCGCCGTCCTTCAAGGCTGCTTCTGGAAATTCGAAATAAAGCCGGTACAACAATTAACGACGAGCTTCTTAAGTCTTTATTTTTGCAGAGGTTGCCTACTAATGTTCAACAGATTTTGGCAATTTCCAACGACAATCTGGACAAGCTGGCGGAGATGGCGGATGGTATTATGGCTACAACTAACGCACAGTCAGTCAGCGTAGTTGCTGGTTCGACGGATCAGACGGATTTACGGTCTTTATTGACAGAGATCACAGCTCGTCTCTCACGGTTGGAAGCCCGTACAAGTGACCGGTCAAGAAGTACTAGTCAGAAACGCTCCACTAGCCGAAGCCGACAGTCTGCAAATTCACAGTATTGCTGGTATCATAGAGTATTCAAGCAACGAGCGACAAAATGCCGACCTCCATGTTCGTTCCAGCCGGAAAACTGCTGAGGCCGTCATCCCGTCAAAAGGGTGACGGCGAGGCGATGATTCAGCGGATTTATCTGACGGACAAGTCTACATCCTCACGTTATCTCATCGATACGGGAGCTGACGTCTCTGTGATACCTCGTGTTGCCTATGCATCCAGTGACCATTCTTCACAGATGAAATTGTTCGCCGCAAACGGTACGACCATTCCAACGTTTGGCCAACGCCTGTTGAAATTAGACCTCGGACTCAGAAGAGAGTTCAGCTGGCCTTTTATCATCGCTGCCGTGCCTCAACCAATTATCGGAGCTGACTTCTTACGCAATTTTGGTTTATTAGTCGACGTCAAAAATGCTGCAGTAATTGATCCTTTGACCAAGTTGCAAACAAGAGGTACCCGGTATGCTGGGATTACTTCAACGGTAAAGGTAATTTTAGAGAATTCTAAGTTCCACCAGTTGTTGTCAGAGTTTCCTTCTCTGATTAGGTCAGGTGTCACACCAAGAAAGGTTAAGCATGAAGTAGAACATTGGATACAAACAAAAGGACCGCCTATTTTTTCTAAACCTCGACGTTTATCGCCAGATAAGTTGAAGGCTGCAAAGCAAGAGTTCGAGTTTCTGGTAGCATCAGGGGTTTGTCAGCCTTCCAAAAGCTGTTGGGCAAGTCCGTTACACATGGTTCTAAAAAAGAATGGCGACTGGCGACCGTGTGGTGATTTTCGTCGTCTTAATGGTGTGACCGTGCCAGATAGGTACCCTGTTCCCCACATGCAAGACTGTTTTCAGGTTTTGGAAGGTAAAATGATATTTTCTACCTTGGACCTAGAAAAAGCGTATTATCAGATTCCAGTGCGCAAAGAAGACGTGCCAAAGACTGCAGTAACAACGCCGTTTGGATTGTTCGAGTTTTTGTATATGCCGTTTGGATTATCAAATGCTGCCGCAACTTTCCAACGCTTCATTCATCAAGTCTTGGGTGAGTTCGAATTTTGTGTACCTTATTTTGATGACGTATTAGTAGCTTCGAAGAACGAAGAAGAACATTTAATTCATTTAAAAAGAGTTTTTCAACGTTTTGCTCAATATGGTGTAACACTCAACGTAAGCAAATGTGTCTTGGGACAGTCTACAGTAGAATTCCTAGGGCATTGTGTTACGGAAAAGGGTATTACTCCGCTTCCTGATAAAGTTTCTGCAATTGCTAATTTTCCTCAGCCAGTTACAATTAGAGAGCTGCGTCGATTTCTTGCGGTCTTGAATTTTTACAGAAGATTCATACCGAGAGCTGCCCACACTCAAGCAATTTTGAACGAATATTTAAAAGGTGCTAAGAAAAATGATAAAAGCGTGATCAAGTGGTCGGAGGAAGCAGTTGCTGCGTTTGAGAAGAGCAAGAAGGAATTGGCGAATTCAACAAAGCTGTACCATCCTGTCATGAATGCACAGTTGGCGATGGTGGTAGACGCTTCAGATACTGCGATGGGTGCTGCTTTGCATCAGCGGATCGAGAAAGAGTGGCAACCACTTGGGTTTTATTCAAAGAAGCTCGCACCATCTCAAAGAAAGTACAGTGCTTACGACAGAGAGCTCTTGGCTGCATACATGGCAGTCAAATACTTTCGGCATATGGTAGAGGGTCGGCCATTTACTATCTACACTGACCACAAGCCGCTGATATATGCCTTTAAACAAAAAGAAGATAAGTGTTCGCCAAGACAATTACGTCATTTGGATTTTATTGGCCAATTCACTACGGATATTCAGCACGTGAAGGGAATAGATAACGTGGTTGCAGATGCGCTGTCCAGAGTAAACATTGCTACCATAGAAACACCTTCCCACATCAATTTTCAAGAAATGGCTAACAACCAAAAAGGTGACCAGGAACTAGCCGAAATTTTAGCTCAAACCGGTAACTCATCTTTGGTACTTCAACCATTCGTAATTGGTGATCCTGGTGTGGAGCTGCTTTGTGATGTATCAACCAAACGTATTCGACCATTCGTACCCGAAGTGGACAGAAAAAACGTTTTTTCCAAACGGCATTCTATTTCACATCCAGGTATTAAAGCTACTATAAGGTTGGTGGAAGAGCGATATGTTTGGCCTGGTATAAAGAAAGATGTTAGGACATGGGCTCAGCAATGCTTGGCTTGCCAACGTTCTAAGGTGACACGTCACACTCAAAGCAAGCTTGGTACATTTGTTCCACCAAATGCCAGGTTCGAGCACGTGCACATCGACATCGTAGGTCCCTTGCCGCCATCAGAAGGTTTTCGCTACTGTCTTACTTGTGTCGACCGTTTTTCCAAGTGGCCAGAAGCTTACCCGCTCGTAGATATAACAGCCAAATCTGTTGCTGAGGTTTTCTATGCTGGATGGATTGCTAGGTTTGGAATACCTCTACGAATCACAACAGACCAGGGGACACAGTTCGAAGCCTCACTGTTTGATGCCCTGACTAAGTTCCTGGGTTCGGCCCGTCATCGAACAAGTCCTTATCATCCCGCAGGAAATGGCCAAGTGGAACGATTTCACAGACAGATGAAGGGAGCGATTAGAGCATACAGTACAAGTCAGTGGACCAGAGTTTTACCTACCATACTTTTAGGTTTTAGAGCTGCATGGAAGGAGGACTTGCAAGCAACGACAGCGGAAATGGTTTACGGAACTCCGATACGACTGCCTGGAGAATTTTTATGTCCGTCTACTGGTACAGCGGATCCCGCAAACTTTGTGGGAAAGCTAAAAGAGACCATGCAGGAGTTGCTGCCAGTAAAGTCCAGACATCAGGGTCATAGAGCAGTTTTTGTGAGTAAAGATCTTTCGTCGTGCAGTCATGTTTTCCTGAGGACCGATGTCCTGAAAAAAGGCCTGCAGCCACCATACGAGGGTCCATTTAAAGTACTGAGTCGAGGGGAGAAGGTTTTTAGGATTCTTATTCATGGCCGAGAGAGTGCGGTAAACGTGGATCGTCTAAAACCTGCTTATGTATCACGAGATGAACAGGACATATTTCCTAAAAGCGAATCAACAGCTAGGAGCGAATCTACAGAGGAATCTACTATCCCAGAGCCTGGTGACATGCCAAAAGAGGTTAAGACACGACCAGGCCGTCGAGTTAAGTTTCAGGGAAAGTATCAGCAATGAGCTGGAAAAGTCTCGCTACCGCTGGTAGGGGGCTACTGTAGAGGCTGTTGGTTGCGACAGCTGATATAGCATTAAATCCGAGGTAGAAGGATCGAGGATTGGATCGAAGACCGAAGGTACGAGGATGAACCGCAATAGTTCCTACGCGGATGAACACCGGCGGAGGAGCACAACCGGCGGCCACGACTGAGAGTGAAGAGGCTGATGTCGAGTACTTAAGAGGATGACAGTTGCCTTCGAAAGAGTTGTTGTTCAGCGTCCGAGACTTCGCCACGATATTTCGTTTTCTACCCGGTGACGCCCACCTGTAGTTTGAGATGTTTACAATTGAAAGTTAAAGTTTTAATTGATTTTTATAACAAGTTTTTAAATGTTTTTAACAATTAATCAGTTAATTGGAGTTTGTTAGTTTCTGGATGGTTTTGTTATCTTTGACTATTAAAGAGGATGTTTCATTGCATATAGTTTTATTTAACGTCTTACATTCCCATCACCGAAACCTACATACAGACCCTATTGAACAAAAAAAAAAAAACAATTCATTAAATTAAAAATCAAAAGATAATTTTGAATGTATTCTTTAAATGCTATATTTATTTTTAAAAAAATCCAAGCAGACATGTCACAGTTTAATTGTCGAAATGCAATTTAGATTTTGTAATTTGTGAGATTCTGGTCAATTAGTTATCAAATTGGATTAGAAGATCCAAAAAAAATTCCTCTTTCGGGCAAATAAGATTCATCCGATATTGTAAACTAGATGTGAAAGGTTGCAAAAGTGTATTGAGAAGAAAAAAAAAGAAATTAGCTTCCTAAAAAGAAATTAATTTTCCAACATCAATTTGGAGCTTACTCTGATTGGAAGAACTGAGAGCCATTTTCTTCAATGACTTAACTTGTTGACTAATAAAAATTTATATTGCCTAGTACCTAAGCAAATAAATTAAAAAATATTTTTTTAACTATTTAAGAAGGATGCTTTTACAAGTTTTAAGTAATTTATTAAAAAGTTGTTGTTGCTAATCCCCCTTGGCTTAGACAAACTAAATCAAGTCCAGGAGACCATGTCGCACAATTAAATACATTCCTCTCATTTAACGGATGCACCAATACAATCTAAGGTATGAGAGGGAGAAGCGATGGCAGAACAGTGGCAAACAGCATAAGTCTTCTCATTTCCGTTAAAAATTAGATTCTCAATGTGACCAGTCCTAAGTCTAAGTTGAGTGGTCTGAGCAAGTCTTGGACAGGAGACTCATACTAGGCATATTCGGACAGGGTCCTCCAAGTGGTGTTTATATTAAAATCTCTCTACTTAAAGGTTATGTGAATATAATTATTTTTGGACATTAGCTTAAATTAAATTTTATGCAAGCATTTAACTATTATGCTTTATAAAAAATAGCACATTCTAATTCCAAAGTGAAGAAAAAAAATATAAATAGCCTTTTGTTATTTTTTGAAGTGATTTTTATTCCTTTATTTGCTTTTTAGAAAAATTCTTTTGAGGTTTGGAAGCGCCCAATAGCACCTATTTCGGGAAATGAAACTTCTTATGCTTTACTTTTTTTAAATCGACAGCCCAAGAAAAGATATGTTAGTTTTTCTCCAACAGAATTTGAGATGAACTCAAAAAACGGATACCATGCAACGAAGGCATTCAGCAATGAAGATTTCGGAATTGTGTATCCAAATAGTGCAATTGATATTGTTGTTCAAGGACTGGATGTTGTTTTGTTGAGTTTTAAATTAGATATTACTTAAATTAACTATATATTTTAATTTTGTGTTTATGCTTTTAAATAGCATGTTGTTACAGATATTACTTATTATATAAGAAATTGTTGGTTAAATTTTTAGCACAATGGATTATCGCACAGTATATTTTATTGCCTTTGGAATGGATGTTGTGTTATTTAACATTAACTGGTTGCCAAATAAATATTTATACATTTTGCCTGTTTGACTATATTCATTAATATGTCTTCTATTTCTCTAAACATATTTTGTCTACCATTAGGGTATTTAATTACTATTATTTTTTTAAAAAACAAATGGATTTATTTTGAGAGTTTCTTTATGTCTATATAATAAGCAATAATCTTCAATACCACTTACCTTTAAACTCCACTCAGTTGTGAAGTTTGATCAAATTTAGATGCAGTCAATTCACTTGAATTGCTTAATTTTTTATCAGGTCCCTTCCTTTTTTATTCTTCTTTAATTTCATGTTAATTATTCTTAATTTCTCCTTTAGCAGGATTTTTTTCAATAGAGGACTTGATCTTTAATATCTGAAAAAAAGTAGAAAAATATTTGATATTACCAGGAAGGTAAGATTGTCTTTTCTTTCGTAATCTTAGAAATGTTTCATGGGTGAATACACCAGAATGTTTATGAAAACTTAACTATAAAGTACAAAATTCCCTAATCTAAAATTCTAAAAACACTTCTGGATAAGATTTGTGTCAAGCATTTATTGTTAAAGCTTGTGTAGATAATAAGTTTATTGTTAATGTCTTAACAAATGTTAAAAACTTGGAAGAAAAATTATTTCCATTAATATAGTCAACCAATTATGAAAAAGAAATATATAGTTCTGTGGAACACCTTTTGGGAACCGCTATTCTAGACTACAAATTAATGTAGCTTAAGAGAATAACTTAAGTTTTCTTTATTTAAATACTAGCTGAATACCAGTTCTTACTGAATGCCTATGTGAATAAAAAAAGTAAAGAATCAATAAATCAGTACTGAGAGACAATACAAAATCATGCTCAAAATTGAAAAGAAAATATCGATACAAACAAAGAGCTTGTTGGAAGAACCAGGTAAGGGACATTTTTAGGGGAAATGAATGAATCAGGTAAAATAACAAAAGTGGATGCATCAATATGGGTATGTTTAATGTAACAGAACTGTTTTTGCCTTCACTTTTTTCTTAACATAATTAATCCATGTAAGTGTTTAGTATGTTTGGAGGATTTTTATTTCAAATTAGTGGTAAATAAAATGATGCAAAGGACTATTAGTCCCACCTTCTAATAAATTGGTAGTAGAATAGTTTGGATACAACATTTATTTTTCGTTCTGAAAATTTCACTTACCTGGTTCTTTCACCAAATGTTTCAGTTAATAGAATTAAAATAATTTCTATTTTTTAAATTTTTTATTTAATATTATTTGTTGCCCTTTTCGTTGACTTTTACGTTATTTAAGTAAGCAAATCTCATTTTTGGTAGTTCATTCTATTAGAAAAAAGAGAAATCAGATTCAGCATCACTTGACATAATGCTATTGCTCACAGCCAACTCATAATGGTCAAAATTTACCACTATCAAGTAATTTCCTCCGGTGCATAATCCTTTAGAGGAGCCATAAAACAATATGTATATGTAATAAATAATTTTAAAGTAGCGGTATTAAAACTGTTTAGTATTGGTACTGTTTTAATAATCACCAAATATATCAATATTATATTTTATAACCTATTTTGATATTACATTTGTCAGTGACAGCCAATTAAAACAGGAATTTTAAAAAAAAATTAGAATTCTTATTAGATCTTGATAAGGGTTTTGGAGCACGATGATTTCTCTATCTGACCTTTAATTTACTGTTAAAATATTAATTCTAATTCATTAAAATATTAATACACTAGCTTTGCTACAACTGAAAAAATATATATTCTGAAATCCGTTGTAGAATTTTTATCAAAATTGCATCAATTACCATGATACCAGTAGTACACAATAATTTAGCATCATCTGTGAATAGCGATTTTCCACGGTTTTCCTAAACGAATTTCCTACTAACCCTTTCTCCTTTAACTTTGCTTTCCAGCTTATTTTGTTTTATTTCAATTAATACACATTATCAATATTAATAAAGCATTGGTGTCAATAATAAGATGGCGTTTTTTTACGGTTCCCCAAAATGAATGAGTGTCTTTTCTTCATTACTTTTGCTTTTTAGTACAAAAGATTTTTTTATATCAACTTTACCAACACATTAATTTTCATTGTCGTCAATGACAGTAAGACTATTTCTTAGACAAATATCTTTGCTCCAACATTTGCTTTTTAGTTCATAGCTTATTTCAGTATGCATATACTACTTTACTTAATTAAGCATCATTGGCATTAATTATAATTTCCCCTTAGTACATGAATTAGTACCACATAACCATTAATTTTGCCTTTAAATCATATTTTTTTCTATTCAATTACCGTTGATTTAAAATAAATCATTTTTAAAAACACGTTTTAAAAGAAATATAAATTGAAAAAAATGTGTGGTATCAAGCAACTTTAAAAGTATAAATTTATTGACATAGACCACACGTGCTTCCCATGTAATGTTGTTCTTTAAATTCATCTGGCATAGCGAATTCAATGAATTAAATATTTAAATACATGCAATTAACTATTTTTTGATTAAATTGAGTTATAAACTAGAAATTATAATTTTTATGTTATCTTTAAAATATGTGAAAAATTGAAACTCTTTAGTTAAATTTAAAACAATGGTTAAGGTTTGACCAATCACAAAATTCCATTTCCCTTTTCGCTCATACGGTTCGTCATAGAATATTCTAATGTCTACAGTGACCTTCCTCGTGCGTCATTTTATCTGTATGTAGTTTCATCGATTTTGGTTGGATGGTTTAGGAGTCTATACAGGACACACACACAGTCATTCATTTTTATATATATGGATAAATTAGTAATAAAATTTTTGTTAGCAATTTTCATCAATGCTAAAGTGTAACGGTTAATACCGCAACTTCGTGATACTGGTAAAAAAAATGAGATAGTCTGTCTTATTGATAGCTATTGAAGGTTTAAAAGTTTAGTGTATTAAGCGATGCACTTACCTGGGTAGATTAAACCCCTGGATACCTGGCTAGGTATCCGTCACATAATTTAATGCGAAGTGCAACGGCGGAATATTTCTCAATCCGTAAACCAGACCAAGGCCTAGTCTGAGGAAAAAAGAATATGCTGTGCTTAAAAACGTTGGTGTCACCCGTGGAAAAAATAACTTCTTTTCTTACTTTTTCAAAAAGAGGGCGGAACGCTGAATCGGTTCATAAAAAGTTCAATTCACAATGATACAACAGGGTTCGATGATATTTTTGTGTGCAGAACATCCCATTTTCTAAGAATATAAATGTAGGTTTTTAAAAAATAGTTTTGAAAAATCGAGAAATCTAGACTTTTGACCAAATATTTTCTTATTTTAATTTTTAATGCCAGTAGAAGCGCAAAATTCGATAGTCCCAAATTAGGGATTGTCTATTATCAGGCATATATCTTTACTCACAGGATTCATTATTTAAACCTTCTTTGAAAATTCAGACATTTTATGAAGAAAAAAAAATCATTTAACACTTATATTATTAAGGTTTTTATGGTGGTGTATTCAGGGGTCGCACACATATTTATTTTTTTAAGCAATTGAAGTAACAAATCTTGAAGGGCTTAAGTAGTTTCTCAATCATTGATTCGTCTCTTTCATTTAATTTTAAAAATGATCGAGTCCAAACAACAAATACAGAAATCATATAGAATCTTAAAGATGAATTGAGGGATCATCCATTGAAATTAATTTCGTAGAAAAAATGTTAAGTGGCATATTCGTCGTGTTTTTATTTCGAGATTATTGAAACCCTACTTTAAAATTATCATTTGATTAAGGATATAAGTCTTGAACTTACCTGCAAATTTTATATTGGTATGAGGGAATGTTAATTAATTGATACTGGTTATGATTGTTTTAATGCAACATTATAATAATTTTCCTTTCATTGATTTCAAACTGTTATGAGTTGTTTAGTATTGATAAAATTATTCTGGAAATTGTTAAAACATACATGTTCTAACTAAACAAAGCAATTCTCAAATTAAAAATTGTATGTTTAATTATTCTTTTGCGATAAACTTGCTTTTTTAACTGTTAAGTAAGGGAAATTATGTCTTTTTTTTTTTTTTTTTTTTTTAGTTTGCGTTTTTTAAAGGTGTCTGTAATATGTATACAGTTCCAAAAACAAACAAAAGATGTTCTGATTTTTCTTTGGCTAAATAGATACACTTTTCTTAATGCAAGAGTAATTACTGAACTAAATACGGTCAAACCCCGCTATTCTGAACTCCCGGATATAGTGAACGAAATGGTCGGTCCCGTGCCTTACTCTACACGTATAATGTTATTTTTTGTGGATATAGTGAACCAAAAAAGTGAGGAAGTTGGATATCATGAACTTTTTTCTGTCTTCGGCTGATTTTTTTCTTCATTTTTTTTGTAATAATTTAGAAATTTCTACTTCAAAATAAATACATATACCAATGTTTAAAGCCATCTATAAAGGGGAATGTAGCGATAAGCATTTTTTCTTGTTTGCTTCTTTTATCTCACTTTACAATCCCTAAAAAAACCAAACAGATGTTTCCAACCCAGGCAGATGCTGCACTTGAAAGGTGTCAGTGGAATCAATATGCATTTTCTGTAGGAGGGAATGAGTAATTATTCATTATTGGTTAAAGGGTTGGACACTAATATGTGTTGATAAGACCCTCGTTTCAACTCCTTTTTGTTCTCAGTTCAGATAAAAAAAAGTCTGCAAACAAGTATCTCAAATTTGACTATGGCGGCCAGTAAACGTAAAACGTTCTCCATTGATGATAAAATGGGCATAATTGAAAATGGATGCAATCAAGTTGATATTTGCAGAGAATATAAACTTTCCAAATCTGCTGTTTGTAACATAGGGAAAAATAGGCAATTAATAATTTATTCTGGTGAAAAAAAATTTAGATGGCAGAAAAAAGTTGCGAAAAGCAGATCACAAGGATGGTGAAGAAGCATTACGAGGGTTGCTATTTATATTTCTGGCCTAATAATGAAAAAACAAATATGTTGGATCGAAATTGGTTTTATTGTTTTTCAAAATATTCTCCATGATGATCAATACACTTTTGCATGCGTTTGAACCAATTTTCAAAGCACTTTTTCCAGTCCGATTGAGGTAACTCCAAAACATGCGTTTTGAATGCATCAACCGCTTCTTCGGGGGTAGAAAATCGTTGTCCACGTAATTTATTTTTGATGTGTGGGAATAAGAAGAAGTCATTGGGTGCCAAATCAGGGCTGTACGGTGGATGACCCATCAGTTCGATCTTTCGCTCCGTCAGAAATGCCTTTGTTTGAGTCGATGTGTGAGAGCTCGCATTGTCATGATGAAGAATGATTCGCCTGTTCTTCTGCTTTTTTCGAATTTCTCCGATGACTTCTGGCAAACAAATGGTCGTGTACCATTCCGAATTGACCGTCCTGCGTTGCTCTAACGCCACTGTTGCCACATGACCGTTAATGCCGAAGAAACAGGCAATCATTTGTTTCGACGTGCTTCTTCCTCGAACAACTTTTGTTAGTTTTGCCTCGTCTTGGAAGACCCATACAGTTGATTGCTGTTTTGTTTCCGGCTCATATGCATAGATCCATGATTCGTCACCTGTGTAGATGTTATACACAGCCTTTGATGTACCTTGAACGTATTTTTCCAACATTTCCTTGCACCAATCGACACGAGCCTTTTTTTGAGCGTTTGTCAGATTATGCGGGATCCAACACGAACAAACTTTTTTTACGCTCAAATGTTCATGCAATATTTTATTGATGCTAGTCATACTAATGTCCAAAGACGCCTCTATCTCACGGTATGTCACATGACGATCTCGCTTTATCAGTTCACGCACAGCATCGATCTTTTCTGGCACAACAACGGATTTTGGACGACCTGCACGGGATTCGTCCTGGATCGAACATCGACCACGATTAAATTCGTTATGCCAATTTTTTTACAGTGCTGTAGGATGGCGCTTTATCGCTGAATAAAGAATTAAGTTCATCGAAGCACTCTTGTCTTGACAATCCACGTCGAAAGTTATGAAAAATAATGGCACGAAAATGTTCACGATTCAATTCCATTTTTTGAAAGAGAAGAACTTTTCAATTTACTGTCAACAACACAAATGAAGCTATAATGGTAAATCGTCTGCTGAATTTATGTTTAAAAATATCTAACTTTCGATTAAAATCGTCTGCGGTCGCCTAGCAACACTTACTGTTGCCAAGGCCAGAAATATAAATAGCAACCCTCGTACTGAAGTGGTTCACCATTCGAAGAAGCCGCAATCTTCCAGTATCTTGACAAATGTCGATGAATTTGCTAAGTGATTTTATGAGACTACTTTTATGCGCTAGAATGGCAAGTTAGACAGGTTTAAAAATCGGAATAACAGAAATTCAGGAAAAATAATCTGAGAGTCGGGAAGTGTTTCCATATCTGATGTTGAGGATTGCTCATCAGCAAAAATTACAAATTTTTTTTGCAGCAAGACGAAGAGTTGAAAAATAACACATTTTTTGCTACTACATTATATTTTTCAGTCATTTATTTGAATAATGTGTAATAAAAGGGAGGAGTTTGGGAACCATTAATTAAATTGCCTGCGTAACAGATATAGTGAACTCCCGGTTATAATGAACCAAAATTTTCGGTCCCTTGAATGTTCACTATAGCGGAGTTTGACTGTACTTGTAAATGAAAAAAACTGTGTCGGATTTATCTAATTTTGGTAATAAAATTCTCACATGATTTCTTTCAAAGAACAAATTAAGCACTAAAACAACAAATAACAAAGAATAAAAACATTTTATTCAACAATTTAAAAAGGACACAGTTTAGTATCTTTGGCCTAAAGTGTCCTTCACATTCACACAACCTCAAAATATCACAAAATAAATTATGCGTTTGTTCCGAGGCATGTGCCATTTCAAATGAAAAATAAATATATGAAATAACAGATGAATGTAATAAATATACATGAAACATGATGATTGTCTTGCAGTAAATCTGAATAAGTTAAAATGTTCATGGAATGAATAATCATTAAAAACAAGTCCTTCAAAAATCTAGCCAGTGTCACCGATCTATTAGCTTACACGCCAGGTGGTATAGGTGTATGGTATTGCAGGCCATGGCTAGCATGTTGACCAAGGCACACAGACCATGGAACCTTCTGAACCTTGAGTGCAGATGACTGTATTTCGGACATGATCTCAAAGCTTCTCCAGGTTTAAATCGACCAACCACATCTTGTCCAACCCCAGCTTCCTCTTCGATTTTACCGCGTTCTGTCATGGTTTTGATCATGTCAGGTACAATATACACCATTCCTGATAGGTCGCACAGGAAACATAGTGCCAGGTTCCATCGCTGCAAATAGATAAAAAAAAGGTATATTTAATTTAAAATTGTAGCAGAAAATTTATTTTATTTTTAAATATTGGAAATAAAGTTAACCGAAACCTTATTTTTTAACGCTATGTTGCGAAGTAAGACGATTGGAGGAAACAACAAATTTTCGGCCCTGTTTTTCTAAATTATGATTCATTTGATTTCTATAGTTACACTTTTGCTTTCTCCTTATTTAAATAATAATTTGTTGCCCTTCATATGTATACTTTTTTTACTAAATTTTTTTTATAAAGATTCTTAATATTTACATATATTTAGAGTAACCATTACGAAGTAAGATATTAAGCATAACAAATATTATATATTGTCAAATGACAAATAGCTGTGAAACAAATAGTTTCTTTTATATTCCTTATTGACGCTTTAAAAAAAAAATTCGTCTAAGAACAAGTTTAAATGTTTTATTAAATTGGGGGGAATGCATATTAAAATATGAAAGAACAAAACTTATATCCATCCACATATATTAAAAAATTTTTGTTTGAAATTGTGAACTTAGTGGTAGAAAGAAAAATTGTCAAGGAAAAAAAAAATTATCAGGTGTTAAAAAGGAATTTAAATATCTTTTTGTGTATCGCAGACTGTTCTGCAAATTAAGCCTTGCAAGAGATGTAGATAGCGTCTTGCATGTTTTGCAGGGTCTAATAAGATTCCTTAATATATATTTTACGAATTCTTTGAAAACTACACAAATTAAGAGCTGCAATATTAATATTAAAATGTGAAAGTAGAAAACCGTTTTCTAAATCTGACCAATCTTTTTGCCGAGGATAAAAACAAAGGAGGAAACATCAAAAAACTATGTATTTGAACATGAAACTTAAGATCGGTTGACTGCAAAATTCGAATGTTTACTTCTTCTGATCCTAATAATAGAGTTTAAAAGCGTTTTGTTTTTCTCTCATATATTAACTTGTAACCTTTAATGTTTACAGTTTATTGACTTCACTTTTTACAATTATTCTAAAAATACATAAGAAGAGCAGACGTAACGGAACACTGCACGCACCCATTTAATAGAAAAATTTGTTTAACTGAAATTGAAATATTTAAACGTGTAAGAGAGAAACGCATACAAATATAGGAAGAAAAAACTTCAAAACAAACATATAACGGAATTATTGCGAAAAGTTTTTTTCCAAGTGCATATAAAAATCAAAATGGCGAAATAGAATTTTTTCTCTCACTTATAACTATAATTTTATTTCTCTGTATTAGATAAATTATTTCTTGACATTGAGCGATTCTACTTTGGCGGGACATATACGAATTTTTATTTTACATTTTTTTTAACGAATTTGAATAAAATTATTATTATTTTTTTTTTCTGCATTCACATTTTGTAATAATAAATTTCAGGTATAGATCTATTTACAAAAATGTTTTGACAGATATATTTATTAATTTCACGAGTCTCGTGCAGAAAAAAACAACAACACAAAGCTACCTTATTCCTGTTGATAAATTCATATCTTTTTTTATTTTCAAAAAGGTTTATGAATTGTTATAATTGGTAATGATTATTACCTGAGCAATGGCTTCCGGGTTTTGCAGTACAAATATCCAAAGTGTCAAGAATCCAAGCACGGTGTTCAGTAGGAAATATTTAGGAAACAGATGCCTTTGAACCATGCCAAAGATTTTACGAGGTAAGTTGAAGAAAAGAACGATTCCTAAATGAAAGGAGAATGAACTTAGATTATTTTTTTTAAAAAAAAGTAAGAAATGGCAATTAATAAAAAAAACTTCTTGTAAAGGATTGTATAAGGTGATAGAATAATATATATACCAGATATTAATGTCATCCATATTTGAGTTCCAAAATGTGTGGCGAAAGATGCTAAGTAGAGTAAAGTGGCAGAGCGAGAAGATGAGGGTTTGCGGCTTCCTGCTGTGAGCATTAAGAAAAAAGCATACAACAAAGCTGCTCCTGTTGCTATGTGCATACATTTTGATAGCCTCACATATAAACTGCAAGAAAATAATAATTATTTAGTTAATTATTTTTAATTGTTAAAATAGGAATCATTACAAAGTAAAGTGGTTTTGTGGAATAATATGTATTTTGATAATTAATTAGATTTATAAAAAGAATCACGAAAGAAAAACTAAATAATAACTATTTTTTTTTAATTGTTTATGATTGTTGTTTTGTATCTAGTTATTTTAGTAAATTTTTAATTCGAAGAAAGATTTTAAAAATTCATTAGCTTTAGGGAATTTTAAGACTTTAACTTAGTGTATCAGTTTACAATATTGTATGCAGCAAATAATTACAATTGTTACAATAAAAATGCTTAAATAAGTTATACGTATTTAGAAATGTCTATTAATATTTTTATATAGAAAAGAAGAAAAACTTTTATCGAAAAATGAAACCAAAAGAGCTTTAATTAAAAATACTGAAACTAAAAAATATTTTAAGTATTATTACTAGTTTTACTTAATCACATCTATCTTATTATATTATTATGGAAAATATTAACACTCAATAATTAAAAAATAAATAAATAAACACTCATTTATAATTTTTTTTTGTTTTAGTTTTTTGAAAATCATATTCCATTTTATTTTATTTTTACTCATTATTAACATATTTTATTACTGCAAAAGAACAATTATATTAATAACAATAATATTTCTCGTTCCACACTGTCCGCTTGAAATGCACGTTTAATAAGAATAAAACTATTTTATTAATTCATTTATTTTGCATGCAGTAAAAATGGATAATACTTATATAATATTTATTGTAACGCTTATATATAAAGAAAGTATTTTCTCTTTTATCAAAACATTGCATCATTCAGTGGGAAAATTAATTGAGATTAAAGAAGTATCGTCTGCTAAGAATACTTCTTTCCCCTTCAATATAGAACAGGCGTTGGAGGTCGATGCGGTTCGCTAGCCAAGAGTGCTAATGTTAGACGAACGAACTGGGTCGTTATCTGATGCAACAAACGTTTCTCTTGCGTTCCTCCTTTGTTGAAGCTTTCCTGCCGAATTGCGGCGATTGGTAAAATAAAAAAGGCGGGAAAGCGTATCTTAGCCTTTTCTTTTCCCACTCACATATCATCTTTTATTTGAAGTTAAGCTTAGATTAATTCTATTGATCTTGCAATTATTGCCTTTCAATAACCATTTCTTTCCTTACGTAATCGAAGCTTTATTAGTTTTTTATTTTTTTTATGTATACACAGATGTTTGTTTCAAGTTCAGAACAAAGCTTTTCACTTAAATCTTAAAATTTTGTATAATCAATTTGCATTTTGTAATATTATTATGTAAACATCAATTAAAAAAACATACAAATAAAACACTAAACAAAACAAAAAAGTAAATATAATAAAATTAAAATAACTGAAAATTTTTTACTGCCTGCTAAAATTTTTTTAATTTTTTTAAAAAAAAAAATTTCAAAATAACTGTCGATTTTATCTCTATAATTATTTCATTATGCAGCAGTTTATGAGGCAGTAATTTCCAAAGTTTTATTTTTATCATTTGTTCTCGTATCCTCCTCGTTAAATTTAAAATTTCTAGTTGATTTTGAGGTTAAAATACTATCTATAATAAAATTATTTTTGCTATTAATTTAATAATAGCTTATGATAATCAAAATATAAATAGCAAAAATGAAATTGATAATATTTTTTTTCTCTTCTAAACTTTGCATTTATAAATTATTTATCAAATTTGTGTTATTATTGTAATTGCAAGATAGAGCGATTAATAAAAAAAACTATTTTATAATTAATGTAATAATATTTATTTTGTTAAGACTTCACTAAAAACATTAAATAAATAAGCTTTACATCTTTTTTCCATGTCATATTTTGTTACAATATCAACATTTAAAACTATGCATATCAAACTACCAAAACATTTGTTGGAGAAACAATTTTTTAATCAGTATTAAAATAAGCAATTTAAAAGTAATTCGTTAATGAAATAATGTCTATCACTTTATGGTTAAGACTCTTATTATAATTAAAACGAAATACTTGTTTAATCGAGTAAATAATGCACAAATATAATTTTTAAAAAATTCTTGGCTGGTCTTACAAGAAAATTCAAAAACGTGATCTGCTAAAATATTTTTCGAAGTTAAAGTATTAAAAAAAAAAAAACGAAAAATCATTTTTAGAATTTAGTTAAAAAGTCAATAAAATAAAACCCGCATAAATTACCTTTTTTTTCAAATGAATAAATAAATAATAAATTAATAAAAAATGAAATATTAAAAATGTTGAAAAGGTAAACTTATTTAAAAAATTTAAAATCAGAAATTAGTAATGCATAAATTGTGCGATAAATTTAAAAACGCCAAATAAATTCCTTAATAACAGAAAATATTATGAAAGAACATTATCGATGTCAAAATAAAATGCTGGAAAAAAGTATGCAAACAAAATTTTTAGCGAATTTAAATTTAATTTATTAAGAAATTGCAATAGAAAATTTAAATGAACTCACGATATATGTATGCGATGTGGCATCACTTTAGAGAAATCGGGTATCCTTTTTGATATCATTTTGGAAGCACACCAACCTGACATGTGTATACTAAGTATAAGCACAAAATATAAATCCAATGCAAAAAACATTTACATCATTCTTTTATAGTCTCACAACAATCACTCCGCGCTTGCATCATCCACCAGCCCCAAAGTCTTCCGCGATTGGCTAGGTAATTCAGAGGGGATGCTGGAGGTTATATGTCATTGGTCGAAACTTCAGGATTTTCTGTGAACGAAAGATTTTTTTTCTTCTTCTTTTCTTTTTATTCCACAATTTTCAAGTGGATATTATCCATAATTTCTTTCGGGTAAACGACATTTTGCTTCACCATAGACAAATTATTATCTGTGAATTTTTTTTTTTTTTTTTTTTTTTTTTTTTTGAATTTTCTAAACATGCACCTTTTATAGAATATTATTGTTTACTAGATGTTGTTCAAGGTTATCTAGTTTCGGTTTTTATTCTAGTAAAACAAGAATGCGGGAATATTATTTCCTTGAAGAACGATGTTTTTCTTTTTTTTTTTTTAAATTAAATGTTTTTAAAATAAATAAAGATACAAAAAGTGAAGCAGGTGAAACTAAAACATGTATTGCATCATTTCTAAAGGTTACTGTAAATCTTACATAATTTAAGGGTTATTGGTATCGGGTTTCAGAAATTATTCTATGCATTGCATTAGATTTGAGACTATTTAATAAAATTGAACAATTGTTTGAGAATAAATTTATTTGATAGGGAATATTTTACATATTCTACACAAACTTAATGTTGTGTATGATACCATTATTTTTATTGTAAATATTTATACTCCATTTAGAAAAAAAAAAAATCAATAATATTATGTGCTGCGTACATATATGCAGGCGTAGAATAATTTATGCAATTTGATGATAATTCTTCTTAAAATAGAAAAAATAAATTTTTTTGTGTAGAAGAAAAGCCAGATTTAGAGCCTTTGCGAGGATTTTATTTTGGAGGAGTTCGAGGTATCTTGAATGTATGACATATCTAAAACATTTACGAATTTGATAAGTATGATACTGATAAACATTATATATAGTGTGATAATAATTTATAACTTATATCAATAATAAGGTTATGCACCGTTCTCTTTAAAATTCTTATTAGTAATATTTAAGAACACGCCATATAAAATTACTAAGTATTTTACTGCTTAGTAAACTAATAGACTATATTATTAATTTTCACTATGCATCAAACTAAATTACTTAGTATAAATAAAACATATGAGTAAAATTTTCATTTTCTTGAAAACTTTCAAGTTTAAATTTGTTATAATATTATTATTTGTAAACTTTTTGCCAAATTTTATTTAATTTAATGAGAATCATAATTATTTAAATCTGAGGAATAATTTTCAAATACTGCAATCGAAAAATGCGTGAAGGAATTTAACTTTAATTTTTGACGGATAACATATTTTTATTTAAAAAATAATACAAAAAAATATTCTTCAAATTTTATTTCAGTAAGTATGAAAAATTATTTTTGAAAATAAATTATTATTTAAAAAAAAATAATTTTCTGTGGAATATTTTAATTTTGTGGAAGTATGTAACCTATGACATTGGAAAAATGTTTTTGAAACGGTTTGTGCAGTAAGAAATTTTGAATGAAATACTTTAAAAAACTATATGTTTTATTTAATATATATGTTTTAACCAACATTATTTGGATATCAGAATCAATTGGGTGTACATTTCAATTAATTTTAATTGTATGAGTAATTTTTTATATCAGCAATTTAACTTACACGTAATTAAATTAAATTTTTAAGTATTTATTTTAAATTTTTTAAATGTCATTTAAAATAAATAATTTTGTATAAAATGGCGATTTGTATTTTAAGTCGCGAAAGAAATTGTAAGTTTTACTTTTATGTAAATTAGTTATTACATTTATATTGTAAGGCAGGCATATTAAACTCATGAATCAATTGATAATCTTTCATAAAAATATTTTTTTTTACAAATTACTAGATATTTAATACACATTCTACTGTTTAGCTATCACGAGATCTTCTTTGTTCACTTAGAGCTCGTCTTGTGATTGCCAGACAGTACTTATTCTTTATTTTAAAAAAAAATAGTAATAAAGCAGTCCAGTAATAGCGCATTGTGGTTCAAGGGGTCATTGAGGTTAAGACTCCACAATTTCGTGACCAATGGTAAATGGTGGTAATGTAGTCAGAGTCAGCACTGCAAACCGAATACCTTTACTGTCGTACAATTGAAAGAACAAAATAAAGGCCTTGCTTTCAAGAAACACGCTGTTTTTACGATCTCACGACATCTTACTTCCCAGCCAAGCTGGTACCAAGCAGTATTTATTCTTGATATACCTGAGAATTTTCAAAACCTTGTATAAACTAAATATCAAAATATGTAACCTATTAAAATCAACGCTAGGTTTTATGGTTAACCCTTTAGAGAGCCGTTTGAAGTATACGTTCTGCAAATTCTTTCTTTTTTAAAAGTCGATAAAAAGATATTTTCCCTTTCCCTTTTATGATTTGTGCGGTCACCTGCTTTAAAAGTTCAGAAAAAAAAAAAAATGGAAATAATTAAAAAAAAAAAAAAAAAATCTATGCTAATGTTATTTGTTTACATAAGTGTGGGTAACAATAAAGGTTAGCGTGAGGTCATGAAGCGAAGCAATACCGTGAAGCTGTCTTCTATTATGCTTCATGCATTCGTTATATCTCATCGAATTTATTTTAATTTTAAACATGGAATTTGTAAATTCAATTGTTTATAAGCATAGAATGCAAGTAAAATGTCGTAAATCCCCCCCCCCCCAAGCAAAAATACCAAAATAATTTATAGGTAATAAACTCGATGAATTTTTTCTTATAAGTCAATCTCAATCCTAAAAATATTTTAGCATAAAATTGCTAGAAAAGTGATCTTATAAAATATTAAATTATGATTATAAATGAATTGCAATAAATAATTAAATTGTAATTATAAGTAAATTATCCTTATAAATAAATAATTTATAACTATCAATAAATTATGACTATAAATGAATTATAACTATAAATAAATTATAACTATAAAAAGTATTATCAATACACCGGATAGCCAAGCTTCAGATCGATGAGTTCCAGCTTCTCTGGGAAGTAAAATTGGCCTGTGCGCAATGTCGAACACATTACTATTATCATGCTGTTGGTTTCGAAATTGTGAAGCCTTAACCTCCAAGACCTCCCCTGGACCTCTATGCTTTATTACGGGGGTATTACGGGAATGCTTTACTTTACATTAAACACAGCTAAATATTTATTTTTAAAATATTAAGTAATTTTTTAATAGTTGATAATAATGTTTTTTTTTTTTTTTTTTTTTTTTTTTTTTAAAGGTTACTTGCCATTGCTCAGTAATCACCATGCTCATGTTTTCCTAAGATACTCTTATAGGGTATTGTTAAAATAACCACCGTCGGTTATTAACAATAACTAAATTCTCCCTTTAAAATGAAATTTTTATCTCGTAAAAGAAATTGATTTATTGAATGAGAAAAAAAAAAATTTTTTTCTTTGATCGCTAACTTTGTAAAAAAAAAAAAAAAAAAAAAAAATTCAAAAGAAAATTAAGCATGCTTACTATCCAATTATGATAATCTCAAGGTCCACCATCTAAACGGCAACAACCCTTTTCACCCTTATTTCTTGAAATGGGATTATTTTCAGCCTCAAATACGAATGCCTCAAACGATACTAAACCAAAAGAAATAATAGCAATGTTAACAAGAGGCATAAAAAGTTTTTGAAAAATCATAAATATGTTTCTAATGCAGTTAGAACAAAAATGAAAAATGCTTTGAAATTCTTAGTATCTGAATATTATTTTGAACTCAAAATTGAAATTTGTGATTGTTGGTCAAAAAGCGTGACACTCTTAAATAAAAGAACAGTTAATAAAACAAGATGAAACATTTTTACGGTAAAATGAAAAGTGATACATGTTTCAACTTGCAATCAAACGTGTTTGTTTATTGGGAAATTTATATTTTGATCTGAACTGGAATAAAAAAAAATTATTAATAGAAGTTAAAAAGCTGAACAAATAAAACTTTATATTGCATCTATTGTATAAAAGCGTTTCACAATTGTTGTAATAATTTTTTTAATCGCCTGTTTAATTTCTTATAGCTGAAATATGGTGTCATATCGTGACAAAATTGCTTAATATTTATTACAATAAAGCATTTAATTCCTTAAAAAGAAAGCATTTGTCCTTCTGTGCTACGACAAACTAGATGTTTAAAAATCACGATCATCATTGAAGAGATTAATGATAATTGTGCATGTGAAGAAACACGTGAAGAAATGACGCATTTTTTTTTTTCAAAGTGCAGAAAAATAGCTACGATTTTTATTTATCCTACTGTATACAGCACGCAATTAAACTACTGAGCTTAACCAATCTTTGGCTTAACTAAGCAATAAACTAACTGTAATAAGGCGATGATTTTATCGTTTACTTTAAACTCTTTATTTAATTAAATGCATGGAATTCTCTGAAATCGTTTGGTTACTTGTTTTATTTTAATTCTAAACACATGATTGGATGTTCTTTCTTAAAGAATGTTGAGTGATAATAAAGACAAAGTAGCTTTTTTTCTCAGTGCATTCATATTAAATTACGATTCTTATTTTAATATGTTAACTTTTCTCCATTTTCCATGCTCTTAAATTTATTAATTCCTGAATACAATATATCTTTATGCGTTTCACCTACTCCATTAATCCATTCTTTTAAGTTAATAGAAGAATAAATACGAAAAAGCGCTATTGCTTTTATAGTTGCTACCTAAATGCTTTTCGATAAATAATCAATATAGATTTATCTTTCATTGTTTAATGTAGAATTTATTATAGACCTGAATGAAATTAAATGAGATGAATAAAAATGCGAAAGGGAAAATGAAACAAATCCAAATCTTTATATTCTATTTCTTTTTAATTTTTACCAAAGCGCTTTGATAAAAATTACCGAGCTTTTTGGTATTCCCATAGAGTTAGAAACACGGTAAATTTTTTCATATTCTGGTAGTTATGGTAGTTTTTTTCTCAGTGTTCTCACTGACAATTGATCACAATTAATCCTCATCAATAAAATTCTTAGATTTGGAATTTTCGATCATAATTTCTTCTTCTTCTTCTTCTTCTTTTTTTTTTTTTTTAAAGTTAAATAATATTCCTAAAATTATACGCAATAGAGAATTGTCAATAACGTGAACTTATTTCTCCAAACTCATAACATGAAGTGTTATCATATCCAAATTTTACAAGATAAGAAGGATGATCCTAAAGTTAAGAGGGATAGAGCAATTGGGAAAATATGTTCCCAGTAGTATAACAAACCAGACGCGCTTTAAAATTTAGACTTTAGGAACATGACAGATATGTCTGTTTTCAAGAATACTATAAAACATGAAATTCCAGCACGTAGTTGGAATCTTGGTTTCATTTATATGATTCCTTACTTCCTTGTTAATGACATTAATTCCTTCCCAACTCTCTATAGCCCGTGGAAATGCATTTTATCCGGATTCTCTCTTCTCGGCAGTGGTGGTTTTTCTTGTTCGGGTTTTTCTATCTTTATTTTTGTTTCACTCTTTGCTACGGCGATTTTTCTTATTTTGTTTCTCCCCTTTATTTTCTATTTATCGTTGGCAACTTCATGTTTTATATTTCAAATCCTTTTTGTTTCTCCTCATTCATGCCAGGCAAGCTTGAGAATGAGCACCTGTTTTTGAGCGCTTGAAACATGTGTCCACTTTTATTTCCATCTACATATTTTTGAAGATATTGAATTTTTTTTTAATCAAATAATGTTCTCAATAATTTGGCCCCTTGATGCTATTTTAATTTTTTGATTTATTTTTGGAATTACTTACATGAACCGAATGAATTCTCCATATATTCCTAAAACAAGATACCCAAAAAATAATTTCAAGCACAATATAATTTTTGATAGTTAATTAATGTTTTCATTACTTCAATAATGATCGATAAATTCTTTGAATCGTAATTTTAATGCATATTTTTACATTCGCAAACAATGTAATTCTTAAGGACAAAAATCTATTTGTTGATCAGTTCCGAAAGATAAAATTTCACAAATACCACTATTTTGAGTTTTGTAGTTATTCGACCACCAACGGAAGACATTGAAACTTATAACCAACATATCGTGGAACCACCAACATTAGAAGAAGTCGATGACGGAATAAAAAAACTAAAGGACGATAAAGCACCAGCCCCCGATGAAATCCCATCAGAATTTCTAAAAAATGGAGGAACTAGTGTCACGAAGAAAATATATGATCTGGTACGAGCTATATGGAAGCAAGAATCAATCCCTGAAGAGTGGAAAACCAGCATGACCTGTGTGATACATAAGAAAGGAGATATACTGGATTGCTCAAACTACAGAGGAATTAGCTTGCTCTGTACAAGTTATAAAGTATTTTCTAACATCCTTTTCAAAAGACTCTCCCCACTTGTCGAGAGTATAATTGGAGATTATCAGGCCGGATTCAGGAAGGGGCGATCCACCTCAGAGCAAATTTTTAACATCCGGCAAATTTTGGAGAAGACAATAGAATTTGGTATTGACACGCACCATCTGTTTATTGATTTTAAAACAGCCTACGATAGTGTTAGCCGAAAAACTCTAATACCAGCCTTAAGAGAATTTAATATACCGGAGAAACTAGTGAAGCTGATTAGCTTAACACTAAGTGAATCATGGTCAAGATACAGAATAGTCATTCCCATCCAATAGAAATTAAAAGTGGTATACGACAGGGAGATGCCTTGGCATGTCTCCTCTTTAATCTAGCATTAGAAAAAATGGTAAGGGACTCAAACATCAACACCCGAGGAAATATCTTCAACAAATCAGTTCAAATATTGACTTTGCTGATGATTTAGATATTATCGCTAGAACGCAGACAGTACTAACACAATCCTTTTTATGTCTGGAGAAGGAAGCCATTAAGATGGGATTAAGAATCAATGAAAATAAAACTAAATATATGCCCTGCACAAAAGCTGGCTATGAAGAAACACAGTTTGAAATTGGAGCATACAAATTCGAAGCCGTTGATAGCTTTACCTATTTGCGGTCTAAGATTAACAACAGAAACGATACTACACGAGAAAGACACACGAGAATCACGATGGCCAATAAATGTTTTTATGGTCTAAGAAAATATCTTATAAGAATGGAGGATAGCAGCAGGACAACTAAAAAAGTTTTCAGCGCCAGGCCAACAGGTACAAGAAAAAGAGGACGGCCAAACCTAAGATTTTTAGACTGCCTTGAAAAGGACCTACAGGTTTTAAAGATAATAAACTGGAGAACCTTGGCTAAGGGAAAAATGTCTTGGCATAGGCTTGTTGAGAAGGCCAAGGCCCATCCTGGGCTGTCGTGCCAATGAGAAGAAGAAGAAGAAGTTATTCGATTGATATCATTCAGGCTTTTGATGACATTAATTATAACATTGATAAAAAAAATTTTTTGCGTACTTTATAAATGAAAAAGTTTCCATCCTTTTTTAAATTTTAATGGCATAATAAAAAAAAAATACACATTTATTATTTCTTACATAAATCATACTTGTAAAAAAGTAACGTGTAAATAAAATAATAAATAATTCTAAAAAGTCAGGGAACCACATCCCCTAATTAACCCATTATTTTGTTCGATTCTATAACCATGATTTTATATCTCGTATCTCCGGTGGTTTATGCGCACAATTGCACGCATTTATTAGGTCAGTTGTAAAGTTATTTTGTTTGATTATATCATCCTTTCTTCATAACAGATTTCTTTTTAACTTGTCAAGTGTTTCTGAAAATAAGCTACAATATAAAAATCTTAATTTTTCAAAAAGCTGTGTAATGAAGTCTCTTTTATTTATAGGTATCATGGAAATAATTATTTTTTATTTTCAATTCTATTGCTTTCCACAAATGAAGAAGACGGGATTAATTGAACACAAATGACTAAATTAATTTAATTAAATTAATTAAGTTAAATTAATTTAATTAATTTAACATAAACCGACGATATCATACCAACGAGGAAAAAAAATTCTTTATTGTGTTTTTTTTTTTTTTTCCTAGTATGTATGCAAAAAATGATTTACGCAGATTTTGCTTTGGACCATGTAATGTTTCTCCGCATTTTTAAAAAATCTATCTTCTACTATGTAATAGTTTTATTCTCCATCAGTTTGGCTTTCTGTTATCCTAATTTAAAACCAAACTCATGTACAGTTTGTTAACATTTCCAAAACGTATAGGATGCTGCGTCATTGATGGCATTTATTTACTTACGCAAAGAAAATGCCTTTTTTCTTTCATCTTCCATTATAAATTTAAGATAAATGTAACGATAGGGAAAAAAAAATTCTTAGATAATAGTAAGTTGTATTTTTTGGAAAGAAAAAAAAAGCATGTTTCATATAGTATACGTTTCTTATAACGTCACTAATGAAACAATTCAAATCACTTATGTCATTTCCCCGGAACATTATCTGAGAACTTGCACAACCTACCATCTGTTTCTATTTAGTGATCTTGAAATAATGGGAACAAGCATGCTTAAATTTAGGCACTTGATTGTTAAATTTAATAAATAATTAGGAGATCGATTATTTTTTAGAAAATATATCAATTAGGACACATAAAATATTAATTATTTGGATGTTATAAAAAGAAGTGCAACAAATTTATTTACCATACTAATAATTTCATAATGATTAACTGATAATTATCATTATGAACAAAAAACTCTATGTTAAAACAAGTAATATAAAAAAAAACTTTTTTTAAAGTCAATTCCTACTTAGTTCATCAAGGAAAATTTTTATTTTAGTTACTTTTTATTAAATTATTACTATATATGTATAGACATGTGACAGAATCACAATATTAAGTGGCAAAATATTTATTCCTAAAATTATATTCTGCTAAATATCTTACATAAGAGAAATTGTTTTCTTCCATATGAAACTAATAATATTTAATTATATTTCATTATATTTGAATTAATTTCGGAAAAAACTGTTTAACATCAAGTGTCAAACAAGTTTAAAAAATGTATTTGAACTGGAGTAGATGAATAAAAAGTATTTCTTAGCGATTGAAAATTTGAACAAGATATATAAAATTATATAGGGACAGTGTGAACTAATAGTAGGAATTGAATGACATATTAAAAAAAAATCTTGCGCTTTATTTATTTTCTTTGAATTAAAAAATCTTAAGCTTTTCTTAAATGATGAAATCCCCTGAAGTTAGAATAAACGGTTGTCAATCCTTAGTTAGTACTACGCATAAGTTACGAATGCAGTCGGAGAAACATAATTTCTCTCAATAAATACACTTTTTTGTTGTTGACGAATTTTTGATTTTTAGGCCCTGAAGGGGATAACAGAAATTCTAAAAATATTGTTCCAATAATTTAGCCAGTAAAGCGGTTTTAAATTTTGTTGTTTGTTTCTTATACCGTTATTTTGACATTTTTCTTTACAAGTCGGAAATTAAGTTCACTAGTCGTAAAAAAATTTTAACTCGTTTTTACAAAACTATTTATTATTTTATTTGCACGTTATTTTCTTACGTGGTTTATGTAAGAGATAATAAATATTTTTTATTTTTTATTACGTCATTAAAATTTAAAAAATGATTTAAAATTTTTTCATTTATAAAGTACAGAATTTTTTTTATATTAATGTTGTAATTAATGTCATTCAAAACTTGAATGATATCAATCGAATAACTACAAAACTCAAAATAGTGGTATTCGTGAAATTTTATTTTTAGGAACTGATCAACAAATAGATTTTGTCCTTAAAAATTAAATTGTTTGAGACGAAGTAAAAATCCGGAGAGGAGAGATACCGGATAAAATTCATTTCCACGCGCTACAGAGTTGGGGAGGAATTAATGTCATTAAGAAGGAAGTAAGAAAGCATATAAATGAAACAAGGTTCTAAGGCAGTGTTTCCCAACGTGGGGCCCACGCCCCACTGGGGAACAATTCGAAAATGGACTCGACACGAGTTTAAGCCTTTTGCTCCGGGCCATTTAAAGGCAATGCTAGATTTCGATGCCAAAATTGAAAGAAAAAAGCAAATTCTTAAATAATTGCGGCCAATAAATATTTTGTGACTTAGCGATTTTTTAAGCGACAAACCTGAACTGAAGTATCTGTTAACAGTCGATGGTAGAGCATTTGTGAGTTATTTAGCCGATATCTTTGAAAAACTAAATCAATTAAATAAGCAACTTCAAGGAACAAATAAAATTCTTCTTCATGAAAAAGCGAAGAAATTTGGTTTCATCACCCTTAGTGAGTTATATCAGAAATATATTAACAACAAAAACTTTGAATAGTTTCATTGGCTCCAAAAATGTGAAGTAAATGATATCGCTTCACTTGTTTTTGTCGATCATCTGAAAATTCTATCGGCTGATTTACAAGAAAGATTTTCTGATTTAAAACAAATTGATTTTTCAACATGGATGATACAGCCAATATTACTGGATTTGTCTGATATATCAAATATGCAGTATCAAGAAGAACTCGCAGAAATGCAAAATGATGAGTCAGTTAAAACTTTATTTAATATAAAAGGAGTGATGGCATGTCTTTGTGAGGAAAGAGAAATCAAGTACCCAAATTCAACCAAATACGCAAGAAAAATATTGTAACCGTTTTCATCTTCATATTTAGCTGAATGTGGATTTAGTGCTGTAAATGATTTACTGGTAAAAAGAAAAAAGAAATCATCTGGATGTAATACAACGGGGAGACACTTGAGACTGAAGCAAACCAAATTGGAACCTAACATAAAATCTCTGGGCATCAAGCGAAAGGATCTCAATAAATTAAAATATTAAGTTATCATAGAAAATTTTTTATTACAATTATTTCGAATTTGAATTTTAGTTTTTCATTATATGTTTTGAAAATTTACTTACTGTGTTTCGTTCACAATTTCCTAGTGATTTCTTCCTAAAACCTATCACTTAAGTTTCTTAAGTGAACAATTCAATTTTTTAATATTAAAAATTATGTTTATGTTACATAGGGGGGCATAAGAATTTTAGAAAGGCTTAGGTGGGGCATGGCACAAAAAAGGTTGGGAAACACTGTTCTAAGGCATCAAGATGGACTGATGTGACTGGGGTTGAAATAATTTTGGTATTGTCGAAATTGATGGAAAAGATTCCAACTATGTGCAGGAATTCCATGCATTATGGCATTCTTGAAAACTGACATTTCTGTTGTGTTTCTTAAGTGTAAATTTTAAAGCCCGTCTGGTTTGTTATAATACTGAGAACACATTTTCCCAATTACTCCATTCCTTTTACTTTTAGGATCACCCTTCTTACTTTGTAAAATTTGGATATGATAACACTTCATGTTATGAGTTTATAGAAATAAGCTGTAGCTGACGTTATTGACAATTCTCTATTGCGTATAATTTTATGAATAACAATTTACCTTTTATTAAAAAAGAATTTATAATCGAAAATTCCAAATCTAAGAATTTTATTGATGAGGATTATGAATGTGAATGATAATTGATTGTGATCAATTGTCAATGAGAACACTGAAAAAAAATATGACCAAAACTACCAAAATATGAAAAAATTACTGTGTTCAGACTCTATGGGGGAAACCAAGAAGTTCGGTAATACCGAACTTTTTAGTTTTGGTCATATTTTTCATATTTTTTGGTCATATTTTTTTGGTAGTTTTGGTCATTCGGGGTTACCGAAGCGCTTTGATAATGATTCTTAAAAAATTATAAATAAAATATGTTTTTAAGATAAAATTTGTAAATGTGGTTATATTTGGTAATTTTATCATGATACCTTTTTTTTTATACTCTTCGAGCCGAACTGGTACATAAGGCTTCGAGTCTTTTTCTCCACACACTCCTGTCTTTGGTCAGGAAACTCGTTTCTTCCCCACCTCCCTCTTTTTCTCTTTCCGTCAGGCACCCATGAGCTTGCAACATTTGCAAAATTGTTTCTATTTGTTTCTAGGGTATGGCTGAGCCATCTCCATGTTCATTTTAAAATTTCTTCATTAACAGATGGGATATCAGCTTTTGTTAAAAGGTCTTCATGATACCTTAGATCATGGAATAAAAACCATTCATTCGGTTAAATGTACGTTTTAATTTTGTATTTTTTTATCAAACGTGTGGTAATAAGAACTATAATTTTTAAAACCAGAACTTTTTGTAAGTTACCATATGAACGGGAAAAATCACTCAAAATAAATGGTTTAAATACCGTATATTTTGGTTTTTAATACCCGAATATATTTATTTTTTTTTTTATTTTTTTAAACCAGAAATGTTATTATACCGTACGGTAATTTTACTCGAATATTTTTTTCTCCATGAAGCTATAAATAAAAATAGTTTATAATTAATTCAGGTTTAGTATATGTGTTTATTTAGTTTTATAATTAAATTATATTTATGCATTATCGACGTTTTGTAAATCAGATAGATTTTTGTAGGTTTTCTATCGCAGAAAAATTTATTTTTTCAAGCTTCTTAATGGTCAAAGCGTTATCTAAACATTAGATGAGTCCAGAAGTGATTTATTATTTATAAAGAAGATTGACCTTCTAGTAATGGGAAATATCAGATAAATGCAGTTTCAACTGGAAAATATCGGACGAATAAAACAAATTAGGAAATTTTGAATGTATGAATGAAATGTTGGTGAATTGTGCCTTTAAACACATTAATTTCGTGTAGTGTTATTCACATCAATACTATACAAATTTTTTGTTAGATATAATTTCTTATGTAATGTCGAAATTTTTAATAACTCTGATTAAGATAAATAATCAATAATCTTTTAAAAAATATATATCTTTAGCCTTTTTGAATTTTTAAAGTATTATGAGCCCGTCATATTATTATATACAGTTAACAGTAATAAAACTAGTATTCTCCAAAAAAATTTATTTAAAAAAAAAATTCAAAATCAACTCTTCTATACAAAATTAATTTTACGGTAGATATAGGGTGTTTCGATGTGATATATATATTTCAAAATCTTGGTAATAAATGATGTAAAAAGTTTTTGCAGATTAGGGTACGCAAACAAATAAAGTGAAAAGTACACAGAAAGTTTAAAAACCCTAACCAATAATCATTAAGGTTGCCAAAAGAGAAATTGTTAAAAATCAGTGTATTAGTTAAGTAGGACTAGAATATATTTACTTACATACGCAATCATTTTTAAGATAAATCCTCAAATAAAGAGGTTTTTAACTATTTCAATCACTCTTTTGTTCTAATTCATCTAATTTGTTATTGGCTAAAGTTAAAATATATTTTTCCCTTACTGAAATATTAATTTGCTACTCCTGGAGTTCTTTATTTTTCTACTTTTTTTACAAAAATTCTGAATACTGAAATATATCATTAATTTTTTATCAATACAGAATCGCATGTAAATCAAAATGGCTTCTTAAATCATTATATCTCGAATGTTAGTTAATTTTGTGGAAAGCGAGATGTTTTTTTCTTTCTAAAAGGTGTCTAAGTCTTTAAAACTAAAACTATTATATTCTCTAGAAATTCGTATATATTGAATTAAATAGATTAATTGAATATTGAATTAAACAGGTTAACTGAATATTGAACTAAATAGATTAATTGAATATTGAATTAAAAAGAATATTTTTTAAAAGAAATGACATTCGAAATTTTAATAAATTAAAACAGGCATAAAATTATCATAAAAAGCTAAAAATTTTAAGATTTTATTACACTATAAATGTTTTTGAAAATTAATTTTTTAACTACTTTGGGCATACTATTATGCCCTTATTCTTATTATTTTTATAATACAAACAAAACCATTTATTTGTTATCGGGAAATTTTAATAAAACTATTTTTAGCTAGTTCTTCTCGATAATAATACGTTTAGTTCCGATCAAAAGTTTGGTTTTATTAACAGATTTTAGCATATAAATAAATTACAGCTAAAGGAATACCATCGGTTCCAGCCAAATCTATGCAATTAAACGGGTTATTCGATTAAAAGGGAAGTGCAATATTCAATCTTAAATTCTAAATTTTTGCGAAATTTTACTTTTTAATGGTATTTAATGCATAGTATAGCGTTTTGATTAAATAAACTCAGTTTTATGATCAAGAAACAATTATAATTAAAACTGTCTGCGTTAGTATCATAAAATATAAATGACATTTAAAGTTACATAAAAATAAATCAATGTTAGCTGAAAGTGCAATCTAGGTACTAAAATATTATTTGATCCCTTCCGAAAAAATCTATAATCGAAGACTGTTTTTTATACCCGTTTAATTCTTCAATTTATCAAAATTAGATTTCCCTTTTCAGTTTCTACTAAGACGTTCATGACTTGCATATTCCTTTAAAATACATTCAGATTTTATTTTTACTTATTCATTTTTTCTAATCCTCGAAACTTGAGAAATTTCAAATTAATGCGCTATTTTATGAAGGGAATTTTTTAAATTTATTGTTTCCCAGATTCATTGTTGATTCCGATTAATTTAAATCCTTCCTTCTCGCGCTATAACTCAGAGTTATTCCCTTCATTAGGCAATGATTATTCTGCATAAGAGAAAGACACACTGTACACTAGTGTGTTAGGTTTTTGAAACTTTTTCTTATCAAAGCTAATAGTGCAACTGGAGGGGACCACAAGTCTTGACCACAGAACAAATCACTCCTTTTTTTACACTCTAAATGATGTGTGAGTGAAATAAGTCAAAGAGGTTTAAATCCCCCTTCGTTTACTTCAATGTTATACTGGCAGCAATATTTAATTAGTTTTTCAACTTTACCCCTAAAACCTGTTTAGATCAACTAAAGAACAGGAAGTCCCTATTGAACTGACTTATATCCTAGTGACCTATACTTAAGCCGACCGGCCTGTGTAGGGGGCAGGGAACTGACCTTGCATCAAAAAGGTTCTGGGTTCGAATCCCGGGCAAGGCATGGATGTTTCTTTTTCTCTCTGTGTGTTCTATGTCCTTTCTCTTTTGTGTGTGTGAATGTGACCCGCCCTATAAACGGGTTTGTGGTTGTGTGAATGGTGTGGTAGAAGTAGAGTTTTTGGCCATAGATGGCGCCACTGAAAAAAAGAACAATCACACCCCCTCTGCCTAAACAGGCATACGACAAAAAAAAAAAAAAAAAAAAAAAAAACTTATACTTATACCCTATTATATCCTTATTTTAAATGAAAAATAGAAATTCCATTTTAGCTGGTGAAACATTTCTCAAAAATAAACAAATATTTTTCATTTCAGTACCTCTTCTTTATGCAATCTTAACGGGAACAAAAAAACAACAAAAATCTGTTTAAACGGGGAAATTTAGCATTAGTTTCATATAAAATGATTTGGTTCCTTTAAGTTTTATTCGTATAAGCGGGTTATTCGATTATCCGATATGCTATTAAGTGGGGAAACATTTTATTCTTCAAAACGGCCACTAAAGATTAAAAATGATGAAACAAGAGTGTTTATTGAATAAAATTTTTGTTCTTGCTTAATATTGTATTGTTTTTCTTTAGGGTTAAAGAGCAAAATTTCATTTGTTTTTTAATTTCAATTCTTCACAAATATTACTGCTTAATCACGAATATTAATGTAAGCGAAATTTTAATATTAATGCTTACTACATTTTGTACAAATTACTGCTGTCGAAAATTAATTACCAAGAAATACCTTCTTTGTTTTATTTAACAAAAAATGTTCGCCACTACAAATTTAAAAAAAAATTTCAAACGTGCTTCTTTTACAATTGTTTTCTCGCTATAATGTAAAAGAATACTTCCAACCAATCATAATTTTTCAAATTTTGATACTGTTTTTATTTACAACAACTCAACTTAATTGAGTCTTTTAGGAATCTTAGTTTGTTCCAGTTCCTTTAAGTCATTAAGAAAAAAAACGGCGAAGAATAACTCTCGTTCATTTATTTTTTTTAATATATATTTAAGACTCATGAAGGAGATACTTTTTGGATACTTAATTTTACCTAAGAGTGAAGTTTATAAGTTGTGTAAAACTAAACAGATAATTTTAACGTATGTATCGTTTAATTAAGATGCAATATATGGTCAACCTGTAATACACGAACTTGTATAAACATTTTTTTTATCTACAATAGAATGATATAATAATTCATTTCAATATGAGAGTAGCAAGTTTTACAGTTGTTTTATTGTAATCTTTTAATGCAAAAAAATTCCATAATCCAAGTCCAAATAAATTCTGTAATGTTTACAATCAGATGTCTACCATCCGTTGAAAAAATATACATGGTTTAAGGTCGTAAAAGAGAATTTTATTGCTGTATTCAACTGCGCATCACATCGATCCATCTTCAAATAATGGTGGTTCATTAAGGTGAGTGTCTGTAAGGTGATGTAGGCGGCAGTGTCTCGATCTTCCTGATCTTATTTGTCCACCTGTAAAGGTCCGAGACGCAATATCACCTCTGCCCTATCACGATTTTTGACTTTTATTGAAAACAAATAAATCGTTTTTGGTCACTCCTGACGTTAGAAGTCAATCTAAAAATCATCGCCTGCCCAGATGACGTACTTGAAAAACGTGTATGCACCCGTAAAATTTGCTAAACTTAATGGTGAAATTTATTCGCAATGCTAATTAACGTGAAACTCTAATTGATGAATAAATACAGCATGTGTTTAATAAGAACTTTTTATTTACGTACTTATTATCTTAAATGACGTCAGTTTATATTTGGCTGATTTCAGTCACATAACGTTAGAAACATAACTTTTTTTTACATCATGCTTTCCTTTAGAAAATTCACGAGGATTGTTTACACTGTATAAAATACATTATAAATTAGCACATAGATGTTTTTCAGGATCTTGTATTGATTTTTTTTTTACTGTTGCTTGTTAACCTGAAGAAAAAAATAAATCTTTGCTATATTGTAATTTTTTTTATATTTATTTATTATTATTATTATTATTTGTTTTTTTTTGTTTTTACTATTAAATAAATGATAAAACTCAATTTGGTAATCCTAACGTAAAAAGGCAATAAAAAAAAACTTTGCCATCTAAAATGACGTTCTTGATGAACGAGTTTATAAATACGTTTTGTAAACTTAGCTTTCAAACGTTTATTGTTATATTTGCTATATTTTTTTTAATATTTTAGAAATGCTTTTTCAAAGCTACAGAACCCATTTTGTGCACATGAATTGAGGGTATATTTTCCCCATATGTGATTTACTCTCATAGAGGTGAAATACAAATGGAACAAGTTCCCTGTTATAATTCCCCATCTTTTTTCATTTCAGCCTCGTGCCTCTCCCATTCAGCGATTTTGTGGGAGAAAGAATAGGACGTCGTGTAACCAAAGAATATAGAGGGGTATAGAATATATTAACTCTATCAAAGAATATATCCCCTCGATATTCTTTGGTGTAACAGTGAGTTCTCTTTTCTGGTAGATTCGTATTTTGTACTGATACAAGAAATGGAGTAAAATTCAAAGCTTCATTAACTTTAAAATTAGTGGAGCAGTAAAATATTGGATCATTTTCGACATGACTATATTAAATTATTTTAGAAATTTCTATTTTTAATATGTATAAATTGAACAAAATTGTTTATATTTTTCCAAAATTAGGAAATTTTAATTTTTGAATGGTTTTGAAAACGGTACAAATATATCTTTTAATAAAAGTTGTTACAATTTGATTCAGTATTTTTTTAGAAAAATAAAAAGTTATTTTGTAACAGATCAGTGTAATAATTTTTTTATTTAGTAATTGATAGAACATGAAAAACGCGTTTAAATTTTAATCTAACATAGATTTTTCAATAGTACTGCATCTTGTAAAATCATGAATATCTTTTCTGGTATTTGGAATTTTTGAAAATATTTACAAGATATGACTTTTGACAAATCAAGGAGTCAAAAAATTAAATATAAACTTGGGAATAAAAAAGAGCTACAACATCTTAAATTTTTTTTTACAAAAATCCTCTTCACTCTTTTCAGCTTTCTGATTTTATTTAAACTTTACACATGCGTTGATAAAGTTAGCTAGCTATAATACCACAGTTAATATTATCAATTTTTTCCTGTATTATTGCAATTAAAAAATGGCAGACGATTTCAATTTTAAAAAAATCTGATGATTCCATCAAAAAACTTTTAGTTACATCTTTAAAATTCTTTGATCTATTTATCGAATAATTCCATAATAATCTTTCATTTCTCATAACCCCTCTTCACTTTGAACGCATGTATTTTTATTTATTTTTTTTTTTTTTTAACGAAAGTAAGTATTTATTCTTTCAAGATTATTATGGAGAGTATAAAAAAACGTGAATAAACAAATAAAAAAGAAAAAAAAGAAACAAACAACAATGTCTCCAGATAATAATAAGATAATTATAAAAGTATAAATTTGGATTTCAAATTGAATACAATCGAATAATTGGGTAAGGAAAAGCATTGTAAAAGTTCATTTGTGTAATAAATAAACTAATTGTAGTTTCAAAAAAGGATACAAATAACTTACGCATGAAATGCATAAAGTCCTCCTGTAACTAATTTTTCTGTGCAATTGAATTCAGCTTAGTAAACTACCTTAGTTTAAGATTTTGGACTTTGAAAATTTCTACATCATCTTCCATTGAAATAACAACCACGGGAAGAAACGAAATATCGAAATTTAGAAATGAAAGATCGAAATAGAAACGAAATGAAAGATCGAACATAGATCGAAAGATCGAAAATTTTTCTTTTGATGTTCGTTTTAGTCACGTGATTTCATTCTAGAGACAAAAATAATCGTGATGTTCTTGCTCTATTATATTTCATCTTTATGTTTATTCAAAAAGGCTTTAATGAAGAGGCAACCAAACTCTGATGAATCAAGATGTCCGATCCTCTGATGTCCGATCAGTAAAAAAGGAGGAATTAAAATCTTCAATAAATATTCCGACAGGGGATAAATCTGTAAAGCGGTTGCTCAGGGAAACCAATGCATTTCATTCTCTCCCAATAAATGAATTAGATTTTGATGGCTTTGATTCCTGCCTTGCTCTGATCAGCCTCGATTTTTATTGGCCATTGTATGATAAAAATTTTTACTCACTTAAATATATTAATCAACAGTTTCCAATGAAATATTTCCTGACTTTAATTATTACAGAAGTTTTAAAATATCGGTTAAAGGTGGTCCTCTTGAAAATTGAAGGATCATAACGTAATTTTTTTTCTCCAAAGATGATATGTTTACTACAAACTGTTCTTTTGTCTTATTTCCTGATAGGTAGTTTATAAGTTTCTTTAGTATGCACTAGATAACAGCACAGTAACATCTTATTGCCTGTATAAAAATCGTGTTTTAAATTTAAAAAAAAAAAAAAAAAAACGCTTCTTCATGTAACTTTATCGTATATTTCCCCAAGCCTTTCAGTTGTCCAGATGTAATTTTGTATAATAAATAACTTTAACTTAAATTATATTTTTAGACCATTCTATTTTTAGAATCGTATATAAATTGAGACATTTTCCCAGCCACTTCAATTGATTCCTTAATCTTTTAAATTAATCAAAAGGATATTTAAACTCATGAAATTTTCATTGAACTCTGATTTTTGATCCTGCAAGAGTCCTGCATGAACTATCATTCAAATCTAAAATGAAATCATATTTCTTTCGGCGAATCAATCAATTGCTTCTGAACAGATAAACTTGTTTGTTTTCAAAAGATTTGTATTCAAAGTCTAAGATTCATAACTATAAAAGATTACGCTTCAGAAAACAGAAATCAACGTCTATTTTTAGCTCTTTTTGTGAGGTAGTTTATTGTTGGTTGAAAAAAAAAACATTCATTTTTTGTTCGTTTTATAAAGCTCTAGGCCGTATACAAAGTTTAAATAACGATGCAGAACTGTTTATTTTATTTTCTACTATCATTTTCAAGCGTAGTCTCTCTATATAAGGAGTATATTTGTTGACATTAAAAGATACACGAAATGTTGACACAGGCTAGTTGAAATGAATGAGAATTTTCCACAACGTACTACTTAACGATTTTAGGCCTTGACTCTACGCTCTATTGTTTCGCCTTTACGAATGAATTGGTATTTAAAATGCTTCATATATTTTGTTTACGGGATACATATTTTTTATAGACGACACAAAAACAAGCAATTAAATAATTTTATAAAAAAATATCTTAAATCTTGACATTTTGTATTGATTTTGTGTAGTTATTTTTAAGAGGTTTGTGAAATTCAGAACCCTTAATTGTGCACGTTAATATGTTACTCAAGTCATTACGTTATGTAGCTAAAGGTGTGAATACCTATTATCGAAAAACTAGATTGTGTTGTAAAATATCCTTGTGGAAGGTAGTGCATGCTGCGTACACGCGGTGCCCCTTGGATACCCTTCATTGAGTAACTAAATGGCAAGCAGTCGAAATGATGAGGGAGAAAAAAGATTGCGATACGGCATCATCTGTTGCGCCGGTTAACAAGGGGTTAGGAGTTAGGGTTCAGGAGTTAGGCAGAGCATAAGGAGTTAGCATAAGGCGTTAGGGTTCAGGAGTTAGGTAGAGGTTTCTGTTCGAAAAGTATGCTGCAGTCACCAATAGCACATGGCTTATGGAAGGAATATTCTAAACACTTGTCATGGGGTCACCTCGTTTCGCAGATGTCAAACATCCCTTCTTTTATTATGCCTAGGAATTGTATATCACTAAGATATGCTTTTCATAAGTCTTTCAAAATCCAATTTCCTACTAGAGATGAATGGCTCAAATCTCCTCGGTGACTTAAGGGCAATTGTATGTTACACCGATGAATCGAGGCCCTGTCTCAGGGACAGGAATCTACTGCTCCAATGATGGTAACAAACTCCACTTCCCTCTCGGTAGTTATGTTCACTGTTTTTCAGGCTGAGGTCTTTGCTATTATCTTGTGCTGCAGGATATGATTATATTATTAGATTATCTAAATAAATCTATTCACATTTGATCAGACAGTCAGACTGATTTTCTATCACTATCAAGGCGTGGATTCATCTCTTCACTAGTGTGAAAGTGGTCCTCTGTGACTTTTCTGCTCGTAACAAGGTATACCTAGATTGAGTGCCTGCACATATGGGCATTCCTTGAAATGAACTGGCTGACGAAGCAGCACGGGCTGGCTGCAGTGCGATTTTTTGGGACCCTGAATCAGCTTTGAGGATTTCCCCCACATCCTTTAGGGCATATATATTCAGGCTCTATGACAAGATTGCCCATAAACAATGCCGCGACTTGGATGGTCAGAGACAAGCTAAAGACATAAATCGTGACTGCCCTAACGTGCGTCAAAAAGAGCTAGCTTGAGGAAGATCATTGGTTTTCTCACTGGATACTGCACCCTCGGGAGACACATATACATTATGGATATTGAATCTGATTCTCTGTAGGGGTCTTGAGGAGGAGACTTCACGACACATACTTTGTGATTCTGAGGTCTATTCTGCTCAAAAGACACATTTATGGCAACATTTCGTTAAGGTCTGCGAATTACAAGATATTACAGTTGCTGAACTTTGTTTCAGCTATAAAGCGTTTTCGCTAATCATGATTTAGGGTACAATAGACCGCTGGTGGTCCCCTGATCTTTGGAGTTGCCCAGCCTCTAAGTCTAAATCTAAAATGTCCCTGTAATTTAGAAAAGGGCAGCTCAGTCGTGGAACTTTATCAATGGCGTGCATAGAGAGAGAGAGGTGGCAAACGTTCCCTATCATTCGGTCAAAGGAGCATCCAATCGATGTACTAATATTTAAACATGCTGCTATTTTTATTAAATAAATTTTTTTTATCACACCAAGATTTGACTTAAGTAAAATATTTTATAAAGACAAAAATATGACTTTCAAAGAAATACGCATTATTCAAGTTCAAATATTTTTTGCGCTTAAGATAAAAAAAAAATAACTAGGAATATTTAAATTACATTGAAAGGTTTCTATAAATTTTAGATTTTTCCAATGTTTTTTTTTTTTTTTTTTCATTTTTAAAATAAATCAGGTTTTTTTAACTGCTAGTAATTATACACTCCTCTTTTCAAGGGCACCTAATCGAAGAGTATGCCCGGGGATTTAAACATTTCTGTATGCTTCTAAATCCTATCAGTGGGTCATTGAAAAGCGAAGGAGTTAGATGAGCTTCTGAAATCTGAGATGAGACTTATTAAGAAGAAAATTTAACTGTGATTTTCTATATGATTTTGTTTAGGTTTTCCTCTCTAGTACATTATTCTCTCTAATAAAAATTTTTGCACAGTATTTATAATTATTATTTGAAATAGCATTTTTCATGGGTGCCGATTCTTCCCTAGGCAGAAAGAATATCCCCCTAAATCTAAAATCTCTCTTTCATTTAAGCAAACAGAAAAACACGAATAAAATTCACGACATCAAATTTTAGCTATATCCGATTGCAATGCATATCTTCCAATTATTTCACTGACATATGCATAGTTTGTTAAACATCATTTTCTTAAAGGCAAAACTACGAAAACAATACAGATTCACGGAGGAAAAAAAGACCAGCAAAAGTGTCCTAAAAGAAGAAAAAAAATCCTATTAAGATCGCAACGCAAAACTGACAAAGTGGTGATGTTTTATTCATTTTAAAAATTTTATTAATTTAAAGACCGATTTAAGCTGTTTAACCAAACTTTAGAGTAAATGAATATTGATACAAATGCAATTCTATATATTTTTTAAAAAATTAATTAATGCACGAGGATAAATTTGAAGTTTAGGGGAAGAATCTCTTAAAAATCTTACATTTTTTTCAGTTACATCTTCTATGATATGTTTCCATTAACTACAGTCACTCAAGCGGTTAATATTTTTATTAGTTAAAAATTGACAAAATTATTATTTAAGAAAAACGATGAAATTTTTCATTTTAATTTAATTTAAAACAAAATACTCATTGAAAAAGTATTATTCATATGTGATTATAAAAACCCAATACGATAAGTGTAAATATTGGATTTTAGAGCTTATAAGAGTTTTAATAATTGGGTTAATATTCTTCATTGGGTTCTTTCACGAAACTTTAAATTAATCTTTGCTTACTCATTTTAAAAATAATATTTAATCAAATTAGAATAACAACAATATTAAATTTGGGCCGAGTTTTGCATTGCAGTCTTAAAGGGTTTTTTTCCCGGTACTTTTTCAATGCCATTCTTTCCCTTTTTTGGGAGAACTCATTTTCCCAAGCAAGTATATCTTTCTCCCAGAACAACTTGCAACATCTATTACTGTTTGCAAACTCACACCAAATACAGAAAATCAGAGAATTGGTTGATTACGCTACGTGGTTTTATAAAAAATATTTAAAATCAATTAACTCTCTCAATTTCCCCTTCTCCATTATTTTCGGTGGAAACTATTTCTTTTGTCTTTAGAACTTTAAAATTTGGAAGAAAATCAACAACGATGACATAACTTTTAAATTCCTTGTTAACTGTAATAAGAATTTAATTATTTTTCCAAACTGGAAGAGTTTAATCCGTAATATACGTAGAATTCACTTAATTCATCTTATTTGAAAGGACACTTGTTAAGCCTACAGTCCCGAGAAATAAAGGTTTTGGGCGTAAAAAACTTATTTCTCTTAGGGTTCCAACATTATTTTCAGATGTATTAAAGACGTATAAAAATAGATGGCAAAAACTATCCCATCAGAAATATTATAAAAAATATCACCTCCGCTATGAAAAATAAAAACAAAAATTCTCGTTTTAGTCCAATCAAATAGCTGTTCATAAATGAAATTCTTTTGTTATTTTATGCAATTGCGAAGCTGTGAAGTTAAAAAAAAAAAAAAATGAAAATACCTAATCTCATCATAAGCTCATAGGATTATATCCGCAAAAAGTTATATTATTTTAAAAGTATTATATCATTTTATTTTTAAAGTAAAATAAATATTGTTTTTATAATTTTTTTTAAATATTTCATTTTAATAAGTTTTTTCTTCTTCTCTTTTCATTAATCTTTAATTTTTTTCTATATATATATATATATATATATATATATATATATATATTAGAGGTTACCTATAAAAATGACCACGACTGATATAATTATGTGTATAAGTAAAATTAACTAATTATGAATGATTCAAATAAATTAAGCTAAATAAATTAAACTAAATAAATTAAGCTATTTAAAATAAACAAACAATTATGTTTTCTGTTTAAGTTCGCGTTTAATATTATAACTTTCAACTCTAGAAGTAAATCATTGATTGCATTGTTTTTAGTGTTCTCTGACTGCAACATGAGATAGTATTGTTAAAAATGCTCTCTAAATAAGGGCCTCACACAAATATTTCGAATGTGTTTTAATCTACTTATTTGTTTTGTTAAATCTTTTGTTTTGATATTTTTTCGTATTAAAAATTCTGTGCCTCCCAAATGCTGTCGTAAATGCAAGCGGTCTTACCTGGAGGTTTCATTATATATATATATATATATATATATATATATATATATATATATATATATATATATATATATATATATATATATATATATATATATATATATATATATATATATATATATATATATATATATATATATATATATATATGTCGCCCGGTGGCTGAGCGGTGGCGCTTCGCGCTCCCGTGCCACAGGTCCTGGGTTCGATCCTCGGGCCAAGGCTGACTCAGCCTTTCATCCCTTCAGTGGGTCGATAAATGAGTGCCAAGCATGCTTGGGAACTAAATACTGGGGGTTTCGCGTTCGGCCGACCACTTAACCGAAACATCTGCTTCTGCACCCCAGAGCCCAAAGGTCAAGAAAACTGAGATGGGCACAGTAGGCCTTGGCCCTCTTTGGGCCAAGGCCTTTATATATATATATATATATATATATATATATATATATATATATATATATATATATATATATATATATATATATATATATATATATATATATATATATATATTTATATATATATATATATATATATATATATATATTTATATATATATTTATATATATATATATATATATATATATATATATATATATATATATATATATATATATATATATATATATATATATATATATATATATATATATATATATATATATAATATATAGAGAGAAAGGGGGGAGATTTATAATTAAGCTAAAAGAAGTACTACTTACTGAGATAAGATACTATTTACTTTAATTAAAACTATATTTACCCATTTTTTCTTTAAGTTTGAAATAAATCAGCACTTAAGATAAGTAGATTTTAAAAAAATGTGTTTTCAAGAGGAAAAGATGAAAATAAAAATATTTAAAAAAATTTCACGTTCTTTTGCAATTCTAATTAAAATAAGTAGAATTCTTAATTTTTTTTTAATATCATCACTCTGTTAACAGTAGAAATTTTTTTTGACGATTTGCAGATGCTCCTATTTAATGTCCTTAGTAAATTTTAGTAAATTTTGCGTCATTTTTACTTAACCGAAAAAGTAAATTTCTGATGCAATAAAGCATTGTATTTTTCAGAAGCACATTTTATGTATTAACAGGTGATCATATTTTAAAAGTCATTCTTGACATCTCACGGAAATATTGTATCATTATTTCATCAGAAAGTCTAATTCAATATGTGATCATATTTCAAATGCAAATCAGAATCATAGTTCTACTATACTTGGATGCTGAAACAGATGTAGAAAGTTCTTTTAAACTAGTAATGGAATTTATTTTAATTTATTTAGTTGTTAAAGCTATTTACCACATTAGGGGAATCTAAAAAATTAGTATTAAATACTTAAACTTATGATATTTTCTTAATAAAAAGGCACATGGGATTTTAAACTTAATTATATATAAATTAGTAAAATATCCATACATAAAATATATAAATTAGTAAAATATCCATACATAAAATATATAAATTAGTAAAATATCCATACATACAAATTCGATAATAATTTGTGTTTTTGTTATTAATATTTTTTATCTGCAATTAAAACACAATCGATTTAATGATATTTGTATTGAAATTTTAATTACAATGAAAACTTTAAAAGAATTTAATAAAAAAGGACAAAATAAATTTATAGATTAAGTAACAGTACACTTTCAAAAATTCGGGATCGAGTTACGGTAAAAAGTACTGGCCCCCTTGGTGCATTTTCCGTAAAATCCATTTTACCATAAAATCCTTTTTTACCGTAAAATTTTATATTGTAATTTTTACGGTACTATTTATTTGATGATATTGAATGGTAGATTTAAGTGAATTTTACGATAAAAAGTACCGGCTCCCTGAGTGCCGGAATATTTCATTGTAATTTGATCCGGAAAAGTTTTACAGTGTATGGCGAATACCAAAGAACAAACCAATGTATATAGAATTACATTACAGAGTAAATAATATTTTAAATGAATTTCTTGAGAAGAGGACAACTTTTGTTTAATTAATAAAATAAAAATTTAAAATATTCTATAAAGAGTTCTGATTTATTTTTATCAAAATTGAATATCTTACTAAAAGAATGAATGGATATTCATGTTATTGTTTTTGACCTATCATAATTGAAACATTATAAAAAATATTACTGTTGTTTAAAAAGAATTGCAATTGATGATAGATGTTATTTTTTAAAGGTTAATACTAGATAACGACTTCCTTAAATCGTTATTCTAATAGCGATTGACGACAAAACCATGAATTAAACATCATATATATTTTCCACGCATTCACATTACATTTTAAGACAGAAAGAAATACAGCAGTGTTTAAACAAACAAAGGATAAACAGCACGTGGAATTAATCAGCTAACCAAAGTCGACGCTAAAGTTCAATGAAATGAGAAATCATTTTTTAGATGAAAGAAAAAATCCATTTCGTTGAATTACTTTCATCATAGTTATTGCTTGCTTCCAAGTTGTGAATGAAATAATTAAATACTTAACAACTATATTACTACATTCTGATCTTTTGTTTTTAGAAATAACCTTGCTTAAATATTTTTAAATAAAATGCATCGAGTTTCACGGTACCATTCCAATTATATGGAAACTTGCTAAATATTTTGAAAATTTTAGAATTTAATATATATATATATATATATATATGCAAGTGACTTCATCGTAGTTAAATCGCGACATTTGTTGATTCAGAAACCAATCGGGTTCCGACTTCCGCGCGTGGCATCGCTTACAGTTACCCAATCAAATCTGATTTAATGCACGTGGTTACCCATAATCACTGCATTTTTTCTAGAGTTTCATGTACTCAATGCATAAAGAACTTTGTGTGAACATATATGTAAAAACAATTCTTTTACATGAACAGTTTCGTATAAATATTAAATTCTAATGATCATTTATTTAATTATTTTTTTTACTTGCAAATTGGAAGAATTATTATCGAATATTTTTTATAGGGCAAACTACTATTTGAACATGTGATTGAAGAAATTAAGTTGATGACATGAATAATTCTACTTTCTTACGATTATTTAAATTTTTTTTTTAATTGAGTGAAATTAAAGTTACAAATATGAACTTCATGGTATTCTAATTTTCTTATTTTTATGTGTGCAGTCGTACATTTTATTTACATAATAGTTGGAAGTTTTTTTTTAAACAATGGATTTTCAAAATAAAATTTTACAGCCAAATTGATTGAATTTCAGTAAGTTGTTCAGTTACTTCATAGTTTTCCTACGAAATATGTGATGCACGCGACTCTTTCATCTTCACAGACGAACTAATATGATAAACGATAATTGTTTATTGAAGCATACGATTTCCTCTAAAATTACTTATGTATCGTCTGAATCTATATAATTTAGTAAGATAATGCAAGTGAAAAAGAATATCTGTTTAATAAGTTCAAGACAATTTATTATTTCCAAAATCGATGCAAATTTTGTTAGCATTTTATTTTTGAAAATCAAAAAGTTTTATTTAATGATTTAAATGTTATTTAAATTACAGAAAAAGAGTATATTTTAGCACGTAATAATTTCGAAAGATTGTCAAATATTTTTATAACCAAAACAGTCTACGTATTTTTTTATCTATGTATGAAAGTTTTAGAAATTTTTAAAATATCCTTTGCAAAACTCCTTTGTTCATTATCCTTTGTAAAACTTTTAAAGCCAATTTTTAAGAGATTTTTGTTTTTTCGCAAGTATAAATAAAATTTTTAAACTTTTAATTTCAAGAAACTAAATGCTATTGTGTGTAATTTTAATAACGTTTTTCTTTTGATACCATCTGAATTTTCACATACTAAGCTTCTCGTATCGGATTTTAACGCACTAAAACTCAATCTTAATGGTTATAAATATATGCTAATTGTAATATGCTAAATGATCAGTGCAGGAGATATTTTAAGTTAAGAAATCAGATACTTGCGTACTTTCTCTGAATAAACATACCTTTTTTTCGATTGATTTAGATTTCTGACCCTCAAAATATAGAGGGTTAGCCGCGATCTGAAAAATTTTGTCAGGAGAACGTTACGATTATTAGATCAAAAACTGTTCAGGATAATTCATTTTATTTTATTTATTTTATTTTTATTTATTTATTTTGTGCAGTGTTCATTAGAAATGCTTAGTGTAATCCGCTTATTGAATCCCGAAAAGTAATCTCAGCCAGACATATGGAAGATATTTCCGCGCGAGGGAAAAGTTTAACGAAGAATATACCTAAATTCGATAATTTCTTTTCTGCCCCATATAAACTATTGCAATTAAATTTTTTTTTACAGAAAATCCTTGAAGAACAGAAATGTACGGCTTGTAGAACAAAAAGTACAGAAATGTACGCCTAGCTTAGCCCTATATAAACTATTGCAGTGAAAATACTTTTAGAGCGGTTTAAGTCTCTTGCTTAATGACGTGTTTGGTGCATTAAAAAAACATTCCTTTTATATATATTGGAATTCACGTATTGAATTTTGAAGAGTGATTTGATATATTAGAAGTAAATATTCTTGCGAGAGAAAAAGTTTCGCGCTTTGAGTAATTTGGTTTTCTCCGTCCCAGATGAATTCTTGCAGTGAAAATACTTCTACAGCGATGTTTTAGTAACTGGCATTATTGTGTATGTTAAGTAGTATTTGGAAAAAATAAATAATCGTAAATTTCAGAGAAAAGTATAGAAATTATTATTTCTATGTGGGAGAAAACTTTAATTACTAGAGGAGAGGGTAAATTTAAATATTTTGATTCTACTTCAAATAAATGGTTGGAGTCAAAATACTTGAAATTTACAGAAAGACTTCTTTCAACCATTATGTTTTATATACCAAAATCAAAAAACCAAAAATGATTTCATTTCTTTTTGGAAGATGACACAATGTAGATGAATATGATTGATTTGATGACTTGATTGAATATTAAAAATGACAAAAAAAAAAAAAAATAGTAATCTTTTTTTTCTTTTTTTTTCCTTAAAAAAATAAACAGTTATTAAAAAATAATTTTTAATAATTATTTATTTCTCATTATTTTTTCAATAATAATCTTCAATAATTTCTTATCTAGTAAGATGGGGTAAAATGATTAATTAAGGATGGCGAGTTAGAGGACCAATAGATAATATAAATTAAGGCATAATTGTAAGGTATAATTAAGGTGTAATTTTCAAAAATGCAGAGGAATGATTTCATATTGATATTTAGTAAACGAAAGGCACATATAGCTCTAAAAATACAGCAACAGATTACCCACAAGACAATAAAAATTTAAAGAATTAAATTAAAAAATTAAGAATGCACATAGGTAATTAAGTTCATACACAAATATCGCACTTCCGGAATCTGTCTTTCGCTTCATTATCTTCCTGATAGGAATATTGAGCATGTACCAACACTTACACATACTGCTCTGAAAAAGATTTATTTAATAATTACACAAATTTCTCGTTTTCTTATACCATATCGCCATTTTGGAATTAAACTTGTTTGTAAATATCCAAGCATATTACAAGTAAACTAAAATTCACATGATTTTTAAAGTTATGAAAAGAATATTGAGTTGAGAATATTTGATGGTGTAAGAAAAAAATTTACTTTAGTAAGGTAATTCCGTGCGTCGAGAAATTCAAATATTATAAACATAGTCTCCACAATTCTCAAATCTATCTCAAATTATTTATTTGTAGCAAACTTCATCACTAAATATTAAGGACTTAAGAATTACCTCAACAGGTTGTGTTGCGGAAATACGGAGTTCATAATTTCGTCACCTTAACCTCAAATATTTTTTTTTTTTTTTTTTTTTGCATAATTGCATGTAATAATGCATAATTGCACTTAAAAGCGTTACATGTCTATATGTTAAATTTGACACAAAAACCTGTAGAATTATAGTGCCAAAAAAATTGAAAGCTATTATATCTACATGACAAAAATGTTTGAGTAAGAGTGTAAATTTGAACACTGTTTCTTCACTGTAAATAAATGAATATAGAAAAATCACTTTTTAAATGATGAAAGTGTCTTCAGAGTTGCAGTTTAAAAGCATTAAATTTGTATTTGTTAGAATTCACACGCTGGATCCTAAAAAGTTATTAAAGAAGAAATAATTGGGCATAAAGTAAATTTTAAAAAGGATAAAAGTTATGTTCGTTAAAATGGTCAATTTAAATATTGGTTATCAGTAAATGATTTGCTAATGTGCAAAAAAAAAAAAAAAAAAAAAAAAAAAAAAAAAAAAAAAAAAAAGCACTTGTACAGCGATTTTTACTTCCTAACATGATAGCATAGTTGCACATTTGATGGTTATTTATTTTAAATCTTTTGTAATTTACAACTCTTTTTTACTTTAGACAGTTTTTTTAGGCATATCACTAATATGATTTTGAACAATAATGGAGCAACAAAATTAACTTTTATTTATTTTACTCGTTCTTAAATCTGAAATACGTCCATAAGTATGGGTGTCTTGGGATATTCATCCACTTTTAGATGCACCTGGATAATTTTTTTAAAAAAAATTTTCCGCACATGCGCTGTATAAAGCAACTACTTCAATTACTCTTATTTGGCGCAGTTTTTATTATTATTTTTTTAAATTTTAAAACAATAATTTCGTTATCAGTTTAAAATTGATTCAAACGCTTTGTTTAATTTTTTTTTAAATATTTAAGCTATAGCAAAAGTAGCACTAGATCTAGTATATATTTCGAACTTTTACCAAAAGTCAAGTCATACTAGGTCTGGTTAAGTGCCATTGCCCGGTATATCCTACACTGATGTTTTTTTAAGGTCAAGTGCCATTGCCCGATATACATTTGCCCGGTATACCCTACACTGATGTTTTTTTAAGGTTCAGTGCCACTGCCCGGTATACATTTGCCCGGTATACCCTACACTGATGTTTTCTTAAGGTCAAGTGCCACTGCCCGGTATACATTTGCCCGGTATACCCTACACTGATATTTTTTTAAAGTCAAGTGCCATTGTCCGGTATATATTTGCCCGATACTCCAAACACTGATGTTTGTTCGAATCTATCGTCAGTAAGTATTAAAATATCGAATAAATGTAATTATATCCACGAATAAATTAATATCAAATCAGATGTAATAAATATTTAGGACATTCACCAAAGCGACTAATTTGATTGTCAACATTCACCGGTGAAAGTCAACAACCACCGATTTCGGTCATTCACAGTAACATGCACATTTTTACATAATAACCTCATCAGGACGATTATTTCATACTTTGCCTAAATAGCATCCAGCATTTCAAAAAATAAAAATAATTGGTTTTGTTGGCGATGATCTCGTAAGGCGATAAAGAATCATGAATAGTACAGGTAAGGAAGATATTAACCCCGAAGAAAAAGTGGATGAATAACCCAAGGAACCATAAGTATGACTGCTGAAAGTAAGCATTAAAGCTCATTTGATGTATGTATGTGTGAGTAAAGAACTTATACTAATAACCGGAAATGTTTGGCTGCTAATTTGAAAATGATAAATTGATAAAGAATTCTAATATTTCAAAAAATACGTATGTAAAAAAATACCAGCTGCTGAGTAGATATAATTGATCGTTTTACAAATGATTTAATTTATAATTTAAAAGTTAGAAATGGAAAATATAAAAAAGTAATGGCAATTGGGTACTTGCACTCCAAGAAAAAGAAGACATCCAATACTCACGCATGCGACCTATGACGTCAGCACCAGCTAATCTTTATCAGCAATATGGAGCATTAAAGTTAAGCTAAGTATCTCTACATAACTTAAAATGTCAATTAACGTTAAATTAATTATATACAAAGCCGTATAGTACATTGAATATGTTGAAATCTAATTCTTTCTAGTCTACTTATTTTACTTAACTTAGATTTATTATTTGTTTGTGTATTTTATTGTAACCGTGATTTATTTTTGTTTTGTGTACCTGGCAACTTCGATGCACAATCAGTTTGCGTATGCTCTACATGGCTTCGTGCTTGTCTTCGTGTTAAGTCTTTGTGTAAAAATATGATGGCAGAATTGAAATTTTTATGAAAGAATCTTTGTGAGAGAATATAGGTTGGGTCACTTAAGAGAATTGATTGGCTTGGCTTACTCAGAATAGAATGGAAAGAACAGTTGCTAACGTAAACAAATGCCACGTTTCAACATCCAATCAGGATCAAGATACCCATACTACGCTACTCGCAGGTATCCCATTAATTCACTAAAATTTTTAAAAATGTTTTTTTTTTTTATTTTTTAAACTATACATTTAAAATTTTATTAAATCATGAAACTTTTAAAAACACGTTTATTATTTTTAATTAGTATAATAAAGAAAAATGACTTTTATGAAATCTATAAAGAGATTCAAACAATTAATTCATAATAAGGCAATGCTATTTTGTCTTTATTAAAGAAAAATTGGTCACAATATTGATATCATAAACTCAAGATCAAAATGCATTCGTCCCATAACCACAATAATACAAAGAAAACACTAAAACAACAGCTTAGTTATTTAATTGCCCAGTGCAACGTCAACGAAACATTTCCAAACATTAAAATTAGGTGAAAAGTTTTATCTCCACACGTCAAAATTATCACCACTCGTTTTTAAACCTCTTCCGAATTTATTTCTACATAAAGTAATCCATTTAAATCAATTTTATTGTAAAACCTAGTCTACTTACCTCATTTATTTATTTTACGTAATCAAACTGTAGGCATGTGCATGATTTAAGCATCATAAGAGGGTGACAAACACGTGATTGAAAATGTCGAACGTGTATTTTGTTATTTATGCAATTCTTCATCTTTGAAAGAAGCTCGTGATATTTAAAGATATATTTTTGCGAAACTGCAAGCGTTCAAAGTTTAAAGCTGTAAAGGGGTAATTAAAAAGTTCAAGAGTAGAGCACACTGAAATTTTTAAAAAATCTATTTTATTTTTACACACAATAAGAACCCTTGGAAAAATTTTATTTTATTTTATAACCGGCGTTGAACAGCCGACCCGATTCTGAGTTTACCATTAACAATGAAAAACTCCGTAGTTTTGTAATTTTGAACATAGCCAAGAAGTCAAGTGAGCTCTTGGATCAAGCATTGGGTGGAAATTATCTTTGTGAAGGACATTTTCTTGGAACTAACCCGTATTTACGTTACGTAGAGAGGAAGACCACGAAAACCTCCCAATGTTACCCGGGGGTTATGGGGTATCTAACTAATGATCCGTCTACCACTGGGGATATTTTACGTCAGCACTGTAGACGGCGCGAGTTATCACTGGGATGACATATCGACCAGTCATCACTGGGATTCGATCCTGAGTCACCTCATTTAGAGGTGAGTGGTCTATCTCCTGAGCCACCACGACCCGTTTTTGGGCTTATTGTCGCAATCATGTATAGGTTGAAACTCAACTTTTTTTACAGCTTATTTTGCACTAATGCGAGCATGGATAAAATTAGTTTTTGCAAAATTAATGATTATTTCTTTATACAACGTTTTTTTTTATGCTATCAGATAAATTATGGTACCTACGGGCAGGACGAATACTTTTATGCGAGAATGTTTTTAAAGTTTTGTGAAAACTGATTGCTTCTATATACACGTTAATGCAAAAAGCAAAACAGTATTTTTCTCAGTTGTTGGAATTTTAATTTACATTTTTAGGACAATGTTGTCAAATGTTAGAGGAGGAAAAAAGAAAAAAAGAGTTTAATTTTAATGGTTGGTGGAAAAGTATGCTTTCTCTGAATTTCTCTCTTCTTTTTTTTTTTTTTTTTTTTCATGAAGTTTTCACCCTTAAAATAGGGGGAAGGGAGAAGCCGTAAAAAATATGATCCCAATAGTTTCAGCATCGAAAGTATGGACCTTTTAATGTTAACTTCAATATTTGCGTATTCCGCCATACTTTCGGAACGAATAAAGCTTATCAAATTTTTCAACTCAATTGTAAAACTTGTTTATCCAAAAATTCAATTAAAAAAATTGTTTTCTATAATTATTTATTATTCATTTTTATTAAATTTACTTATGGTCGAAAAAATTTTAATTTTTGCATCGAGTTTTTTTACGTAATATCGAATGACGAAATTCAAAATTTGAAGGTCATCGATCAGAAAATTATTAAATAAGAATTCTTTGCGATAGCGAAGTATGCAAAAATTGAAATTAACATTTAAAGGCCTAAACTTTTGGGACCATGTTTTCAAGATTGTGGTTATCCCCACCAAATTTGAATGATCATAACATCCGTCAAAAAATATATATATTTATTCAGGGAAAAGAACTTTGAATGTCTGATTTCTAAACTTAAAATATAGGGTTTATACGTAGTTTATTATTATTAGATACATTACCAAAGACCGACTCTGTTTAAAATTCTGGATTTCTTTATTTAAAACTATTTGATTTAAAATTAGGTAGAATTTATGTACTTATTAATTCAGAAACTTTTCTTATTATTATTCAATTAAATAAAAGAGAACTAATAAATAATCTAAAAATCATTCTTGCATGAATTTATCTTCGGAGAAAAGTGTTTAATTAAATTATTGTGTGCAGATATACTCTTATTCGCTTAAATAAAAATATAGACATAATTCACAAAAAGTAATATTGGCATTAAAGGATTTAAAGATTCGACTTAATCTGACTAAATACGGTTTTCAATAATTAACGTCTAGCGCTTGATCCATTATAACTGCATCGAGAATCCGATCACTAGTACATTGCTCTGTATATAATCTCATTTTTTAAAAAAAACTTTTTACTTACAGTTATTTTTCCAAACGAAGTTTGAAAAATAAGTGACCCATCTACATTGGACTAGCAATTTGGGGAAAATATATTATTTATGTCAAAAATAATGTAATAATATATTACAAAATAGGCAAACTGCTTTCAGTATTGATACGAACGGAACACATAATTTAGTGCAAAAACGCCACCGGAGTACGATCACCCGCAAAACGGTGAAAAAATAATATTTTTCTTTCTAAAAGTGAATGGAGCGCTGAATTGTGTTTATTTTTGGATTTAATAAATTTAATTGGCGGTGAACAATGTAAAACTATTGCGAATACATTGAAAATTGGATACAGAGCGGAGGAGAATCTGATTGGATACTTTCCATTCTCTCTCAATAACGTTCTAATGCGGTGCGAAAATAGCGTGCAGTAAAAATAGCCATTCTGAGCGTTTTTTTCGTACAAAACAAGCTACAAGCTAAATATAATGTTTCAGCTGAAACTTGAGAAGCTTGTAATAGTCAATCAATCAATCAATGTAATGCTGTAGGTTGTGTTCTGTGTGGTTGTGATATTTTGTGAATCTATAATAAATTTGCTGCCGATTCGAAAAATATTGCTATTGGTATTTTTTGGTAAGAAACATACAGTAAGATTTTAATTTCGTATGGATACATGAAAACATCTTCGTTATTTTTCTAATTTGATTCCAGGTTTTACTATGGGTTTACTTAATACATTCTTTTAGCTTATAGAAAGATTTGAACTATTACTGATACTTTATTAATAGTCATCATGTAAAACTATAGGCTTATGTACTATTTTTCGTTCGTTTAAAAGTTTTGTTAAACTAAATCATCAATTGATGTATCAACAAAGAGTGGTTCCTAGAAGGGTGATTCGTATTTAGAGGATACTTCTGTATCGTGATATGTCGCGTCAACTACAATCACCAAGGTGCCAAATCGATTTTTAACTTGCAAATTTGATGGAACTTGTTGAGGTTTGCTCGGGGGTGGGTGACAACCACCCTTCAAGTTGGTTCTTTTCTGTAATATTTAAAATTTATTTTTTTTAAGTTTTAATAGTTGATGATAAATTTGGCGTCGATTACGATATGGAAGTATTCCCAATAGTTATAATTTACATGACATTAAATTTCCGTATCGTGATCTGTGCCAGAATTATCGCCCAGTATTGACAACTTCAAGGCAGCTGCCTTAGGGAAACTGAAAAAAAAAAAAAGCATCAGAGAAAAGGACTAACTTAAAAGGTTTAACTCATAGGCACCCCTCGGCAAACATTTGTTTTTTCTTTTCTTTTTAAAAATTTGCAAGTTTAAAATCTATTTGGCACCTTGTTAATTGTAGTTGGCACAATATGGAAATATCCCCAAATTTCTTTCATCATTTCCTTTCTACTTGTTATTTAAACATAATAAATAATTTATTAAGAATATTTCTGTGTTTAAAAGGAGTGTAAACTTTTTTTTTTGGGGAGCTGTTTTAAAATGTTATTAGATTTAGAGCCTAATTATAATGATTCTTAAAGGAGCCACAATTAAAATAGTTTTTCATGTCAATAAATAATTTAATTTTCTTTTAATATATATAATAAACATTTGATAAATAATTAGATAAAATGTTGCAAATTACTTATTCACAAAGCATGAGTGATGTTTGTAATGTAACTATAAGTTTTATGCATGTTCTTTTCTTTAACAAAATTAATTTAAAGTAGTTTTTTTTTTTTTACTTCTAATCTGAACATATTACTTTACATACTTAATTCTTAAAAACTGTTTGAATTATTGAAAGATTTAAATTTTTTAACATTTCAAATTAATACCTCAGAATTATTGTCATATTTATTTCATAATACAGATTTTTTTTTTTTTTTTAATTAAGTTCAAAAAATACTTCTTAAAAAATGCAAATTTTCTAGTTTTGAAATTGTTATTTAGTGGCTTAATTGTTGTTTAAATAGCTTAAGGTTCTTTTTTAAATCACTAAGGCAATTTTTAGTTTTATATTTTGTAATTTTGATTTTTAGTTTGTTTATTTTTATAGATAATCTGATGCGTTTCTATTTTTTAATTTCAGGGATTCATAATGGCAAAAGCAAAGTCAACGTAAGTATTTTTTTATTCATTTGTAAAGTTACTTTTTTTTAGTTACAGCAGTACTTTATTTACGTCTCACTAGAGCTGCACAATGAACTACTAACAATGGCCTGGAAAACATGATGTCACAATATTGAACCTCTGTGGAGAGGATAGCAAGCTCTCTTACTTTGAACCTGCATGGGAAGTTGTGCACTTCATGGTAGAACAGTTTAATGATGATTGAAATAGCATCCTCTTACCTTGACAGGCTAATCAAAGTGTTCACCAACTGTTGCTTGACTTCAATAATCTACTGAAAATTCATCTTAAAGATCAGTCCCTCCGGCTTGGGACTTCTTAATTATTTCCTGTTTTAATTTAAATTGTTATTCATATATTAAAAGATTAAAGTATTCTAGAATCTCGTTGTATTTTACATTCTGTACAGGCATAACTTTATTCATGATATTAAGATTTATCAAATTTGCTAAATAATTTTTATGCGTAAAATTAGATTTTAGTATTTCTGAATATTTATTATTCAAATCTATAAATATTTATGAATTGTTGAAGCCTGATTAATTTATAAAATATTGATAGCTATAATTTCTTTTTATTATAGGCATGTTTTAGTTCTACTAAAGAGCATGATAACTAAACATAAGTTTCCAGCAATTAGACCCAGACAAGCAGATAAATTGGAAGTGATAAAATTTGATCCTTTTGGTAAATAAATGCAATTCATTATAAAAGCTTAGTTAGTTATATGTAAATTTTTCTTCTGCTACTTGAGCTCTAAACAGTAAAATTAGTAATAATTGCTTTATTTATTTTTATTACTGCCACTAAATTCAGAGCTCATTTAATGTAATAAATAATATATGAATCTACACAACGACTAATGTTGCTGTTAAACCATAAACATTTATAAACCATTTTTCATTTCTACTGCTTTACTATAAAAAAAATATATTTATTTATTGATTTATTTCAATTTATAAAAAAAAAAAAAAAAAAAACAATATTTAGTTTTTGTTTTATTTTAACATTTGGAAAATAAAATTTTTTATGCCAGCTTAATACTTTTACCTTTCATCAAATATCTTGCAATAGATTTCAGTCTTAAAAAATTATGAGGATTAAATCTTTTGCCTTATAACAAAAAAAAATTTTTTTATGGGCATTTTTAAAGAACATGATATGTATAACTATGAAACTAAATCATAACATGATAATAAAAATTTTAAAAATAAATTTTATTAAATTCTCAATTATTCTTTAAATGTGCACCAGTAAAGTACAATTTATTTCATTCTCAACGTATGATATGAATTTAGATTTAAATTAGGCTGTAATAATTATAATTTTTAGGGGTCTCTAAAGTTTAATAGTTTATGAAGGCATGATTGACTGTTGTGATTTTTCTAAAAAAATATTAGATCTTTTTATATTTAATGGCTTACAATTTTCCTTTAGAATCCTTAAAAGTTTGATGTAGTTTTAAATTTAAAATTCCAAAAAAAAATATATATATATCTTTGCCACTCACCCCTAATTTTTTATATTTTCTTCTTTTGCTTTTAAATCACAAGTTCTTGGTTTTTCTAACTAATTTTCTGTATTTATCTACAAAACCTTTACAGTTTCCTGGAATCTTCATCGGCAAAAAAATAACAAATTTAGTAAAAACGGATAGCTCTAATTTGTTTCTTTCAATTTTTAAAAATTTTATGTTTGGTAGTTTTTACAAGATGTTTTTGCCGACAAGGAAAATTAATGGTCAAAGTAATTTTTGTAAAAAATATAAATATTTAAAAAAGTTTTTTTTTTTTTTTTTAGAATTTTTGTAAAACAAATTTAATTGGAATTGAATTCCATAAGAAGTTTCAATACTTCTGAATATAGATAAGTTTTGAATTATTTTTTATACCTCAGGCCATTATTTCTTAACATGTTTATAGTATACATTACAGTTAGCATGCTTAGGGTATAAAAGTTTTACAAGGGTTTAATGAACTTAGGGTTAGGGTTTTTATGTTTACTAATTAATAGTTTAGAAAAATTAAGTTCTAAATATAAAATATTGGTAAGTGTTTTATTAGTAACTTTTTATTCAATGGGAAACCTATTAGTATTTTTTCTAATTCTTGGAAACACTGAGCAGTGCTAGATTTACTTCTAACATCCAATCTATTTCTTTGAGTCGTTTTCATTTAAACAGACAGAGTTGACAGTTTGTAACAGAGTTGAAAAGGCTTATTTGCAAAGATAAGTTAACAGGGGTGAAAACAATTCCTTAACAGCTTTGTCTGCCACTCTGACTCATTAAAGGCCAAATTTCTGTATCTGACTTATTTTCAAGCATATCTTTAGGATTTTTTCTTTAATCCAGATTTAATAGATCTCCTAATAAATCTGGTGACTCTTATGAGAAAATCAGAAAAGTATACCCTTAATCTATTTTTTAATGATTCTATTTTCAGTCTGCAGTAAAAAGCAAGTATTTAATAATTAAATCATACTGCCATCTTCCCACCCTCTAGTTGGGAACTTCTGGTATAGATTTCTGGACGTTCCTTCGTTTTTATAAAATAGCCTTTGTAAGAAAAATAAACGTTCATGCGCTACTCTTCGAAATAAATTTCCATTTTAATTTAAGACTATAATGCCGTGAAATAATGCTTTTTTGAAAATAATAATATGTTATGCAGTTATGAGTTGGTAACTGTTATTCAGGGCTATTTTGTAAAAATAAAGAATTTTGTTATCTAATTTTTTACATTTTGAGAAATTACTTCAACACTACATCGCTTTGAATCATAAAATATGCAAAATTTGAGAATTATTGATTTTTTTCTAGTTGGTAAAAGCTTGGAAAATTAACTTTTCTTATGTGGAGGTAGTGAGTTGTTATCGGCAATGTCAACCTTCTTCTAATATGAAAAGGTATCCCAAAGAATCGTGTTAACATGTCTTATATACAAATGAATTGGAATTGTATTTTGTATACACTACAGTACTCCCCCACCAGAATCATATCTGTGACAGAATTCGATGTATGCAGGGCGACGTTGTGTATGATCGAGACTGAGTCGGCAGTCACAAGTCAATTGTTCAATGAGGACCATCAATTGAAGTAGGCGTGTTCAGATCAAAGTGGGCATTACTGACAAGATAGGCGTTTTATTATCAAAGTGGGACTTTCCGTCAAGGTAGGCGTTTAGGCTCATCACGTCCAGGTCACCAATGTGGAGGTAGTGAGTTGTTATTGACAATGTCAACCTTCATCTATGAAAAGGTACCCGAACATAGAATCGTGTTAAGATGTCTTATATACTAATGAATTGGAATTGTATTTTGTCGTGGTAGACACATCACACTCAAAAAGTTTAGCAATTTTTTAACATTAAGCTATTTGTCCAACAATTTTTAAGGGAAAATATATTCTTGTTGTGGTTCTTCACTGATTAAGTTAGGGTCTGTAACTATTGTTCGGGATAAAATCATTGTAAAGAATTATCATAATCACAATACATTATAGAATATATTATGCATATTGTTACTGCAATAATTGAAACATATTGATATTTTACAATTTATCATCTAGCTAACACTGTAATGAACTATTGCATTAATATCTTTGTACTAAAAGTTCATATGTGTGTACTAAACTTTATAATAGTAATTTAATGTGTGCAAACTAATACAGTTTGATATTTTTTTCTATGTGTGTAGATATTAAAACTATATAAGATCTCTCGCTTTTTTTTTTCTAGTTCAGAGAAATGTACTGTATAAAGAAATGAAGAAAATTCGCAGTGTCAAGGATTAATAGTTTTGTCTATTTAAAATGTCATTTTACTTTTCAGTGTATATTACATCTTACTTCTTAAAAGAAAATAAAAATAATAGATTGTAAATTTGAAGTCAAAGTTGTAGTTATTATCTCCTTTCCAGTATACAAGAGTTCAAATAGCCTGTGGCTTTTTAATTACCATTCTCTAAGTAAATTTAGAAATTTTTTTATTTTTTTAATATCCATAATAGAATTTTAGGTATTTCTCTTTAAAAAAAAATGAAATATAAATTGTTGATTTATTGTTTAAACAACAATAAATTAAACATTTTTTCTTTATTTTTTAATGATTTATGGGAGTGTTTTAATCAGTTTCGTTTCTTTAATTGGTAGACTGTTTTAGTTTGTTTAAATTTATGGAATAGTTTCGAAGAGGAAAAATCTCTAGATATTATATTTCATAAACAATTGTTTTTGTATTATGTTTAAAGAAATGAAATCTTTATTTCATCATGTTTTATTGTTACATTATTCATAACAAAATACAATTTCTTATCTATAACAACTTTTTCAACTTGATAAAAGCCACTTCCAAATTTGCTATTTTCAAAAATTTCACAGATTTACAATACTTTGAATTATTAATTTAATAATAATTCACTCATATCATAAATAAATATAACCAGCATTTAAGAAAGTGAATGAATAATTAAACTGTTATAACTAATTTATAGAAACATAAAAGCTTCACTTAAATTCAGAAAATTATAATTAACATGATTAGTTTTCTTTATTTTTCAATTGTTAATACACTCTATAAAAAAAAAGCAAGTAATATGAAATAGTTAGTATAATGAATTTTTTTTTTTTTTTGCATTTGATTTTGCTGTATAAATCACCATTACAAATACTTACAGCAACACATGATTCCTTTAACGAGATAAACACTAAATCAAAGTTTTTACAATACAGCACAAAGCTTAGAAATATAGCATATATCAAAAAGATTTTTCATATGTTAACCAGGAAATATAATTTTTTTCATCTTAATAATACCTCAAGTAATTTTCATGACGAAAAATGATGTCATGCCTATTGCAATAGTAGTTCATGAATAATTGAATATTTGGTCATACCTAGTTCATAGATTAATGGAGATATAATTTAAATAGATTAGTAGAGCAAGTGTATAATGCAGTCTTTAGACATTTTTTAATTCCAACTTCAAATGCATTGATAATCTCATATTTTAGTTTTGTTAATATGCTGTATTCAAAGTGTAAATATAACTGGAAATTATTCTTAAAATCAAGTATTCCATTTAATTAATCAATTTTAATTGGATATCCAAGCAACTAAAATATAATAAAATGTGATCTGATTGACCTTTTTACATAATTGAGTTGCATTATTTGCAAATAGATGCATAATTTCTATTTAATTTTCAATATTAGGTTTATTAACTGCTGTATTTAATCACAGTTTCTAACTCATATATTATCCAGTATTCTTAACAGTAATAAATGTTTCTTCAATTAATATTTCATTTTTATCTTTGTTTAAAAGTATCATAAGTAAAATCCATAAAAATTTTTTTTGAATAATATTAGTTTTACTGATGGATCAATCAGCAAAAAGAAAAACGAGTATTAAATAGTAAGGTAATTAACACAAATCCAGTTTTGTGAAAATATTTTTACATTTTTTTAAAATTGCTAAAAGTACTCATCTAATAGTAACAATGATTTAAAATTTCAATGTAAAAATATCATTTTTTATTATTTTCAATAGGCATATAAAATATGAAGAAGTTTTTATGTTTTTAAAATATTTACAAGTTCTTTTGTTTGTTATCAATATGTTAAAATTTCGAGAAACATTTCCTTTTTAGAGATTTATGTTTGTGAAATGCAGCTGAATAAAACAGAACTAAGTACTTATTTTGTAATAAATAAAATAAAAATAACAAATGTGTAAAATAAACAAAATATATATAAATAAGTTGTAAATATAAAATAAATCTATAATTAAAATAAATCACATTATACTGTATCAAATCACTTTTTGTCTAATTAGAAGGTTAAATATTTTACAATAATTTGATAATCCTAAATTAAACTTAATTTTTTTTAATAAAGGGTAAAAAAAAAGCAAAAAAAAAATTGACATAAACAAGTGATGAAAAAAAGAATCACACATCTAAAATATACTCTTCAACTGAAAAGTTCACAGTTTTGGCAAACTTACTTCGCTTTCAAACACATCCATGCAATAATACCTTACAAGCAATGATTAGCTATGATATGCTTTAAAAACCTTTAAGTTATAGCATGTATCACATGAACATTAAAGCAACTACTTTTCTATTCTACTTTCAATGACAGTTTTATAAACTAGACTTAATACACATAATACTATCAAATATGAGATAGTAAAATTTATTTGGACAGATACAAATTTCATTTTGGTAACATTTTGTATTTCAATATCAACTAAAAGTAGAAGTTGTCCTTTAAAAAAAAAATATTTATCTTAATATAACCAATATGTAACATATTTCTTCAATAAAAACTATAAGATTAGCAAAATCTTTAGCTAGTTAAACATTTGAATGTATAAGCTTTCAATTTGGACAAAAAATAGAGCTCAATTAAGTAAATGATGTGAAATTTGGCATACCTTAAGAATTGACAAATAATTTCACACACAATTTCATTCAGTTTTCTCTTGACTTACTATTATGGTTTCTTTTTAATAGTGGTGGAAAAAAAACCGAAGTGATTGGTTTCAATAAAACAAATCATACCTTTTTGCCCATTCACTGACTTTTCTTTTCAATTGAAAGTTTTTCAAGAACTTGATTACTTTATTACAACATCAGACAAAATAAACTTATTGATTCTTTCTGGAAATCAGATTTTGAAATTCTAGAATATGATAATCTGTATTCAGGGGCAGTTAAGAGGTTAAAGAGATGTAAAGAAAATTTTAGGACTAATATCTAGACTGGTTATTTCTATGTTACTAAATTAAGACAGCAAAAGAGCTGTAACTTGTAGTCGTCTAATATTTACTAAATAAAATCATAACTTGCAGAAAATTTTCTGATAAATTAATATCTATCTGTTTTAGTTGTAAATCAACACTCTAATTATAATTACAAAAATATTTTAGCAGCATTTTTTAATTATTTGTAACTTTGTTTAGGCATTAACTAAAGTTTCAGAAATTATTAATCCAATGTTTCTTTTTAAAAAGCTCGTTGTGGTAATTAGCACAAAGTTATTCATAGTTTCAGAAATTTGCTGTATCAAAAGAAAATAAAACTTTTCTGAATATTTTATGGGTCTCTGGCAATAAAATATATTTAAATAAAAAATAATATTAGATAAAAATGTTTTCATCAAGAATTAAAAATAAAATGATACTAGTGTTAAATTCACGATTGTGATACAGAATAATATACATATGTATTACAATACCTAGAGAAAACTGATGATATATTATAGTATTATAATTAATTTTCAATAATATTATGTAGACTGTAAAAACAAAGTTGTCAAAGAATATGGATTCATAGTAGAATACATCTTTAAATAGATGTATATCCTTTTTTTTAAGTAGTAAAAAGATCGGCCCCTCAAATTTATTGCTATTGATCACAAATTTTAAGAATATATTCAAATCTTTAGCTGAAATTTATTTTTTGTACTACAAAAAACATTTGCCTATTTTAAAATTACTTAAAACATTTTAAAAGAATTTTTCCAATCTAAAACATATGGTCATGACTTAGTTAAAAGAACAAATTAGAATACACTAAATAAAACTAATTCAATAAGCTTACAAGTTTAACAAAAGTTTTTTTTTTAAATAATCAACTAAAGCATTAGAAATTTGATAATAATAAAATATATGTTTGTCAGTAATAGTTGGCCTTTGTAAACTTTTACAATGAATAAAATTGTGTAGCAGTCGAGGATTGCATTTCAATTTGTCCCATTTTAAATTGTAAACGTTGTAACCATTTCAAAAATGTAGTACTAATTGAAGCAGCTTCTTCTGGGGACCTTGAAGGAGGGCAACAGCTTACACAAGCTTGTAGTCTCATTTGCAAATTTCCAGACAACTATGTAAAAAAATTTAAAATATTTTTAATTTACAAAACTTAAAAGACGGTATAGTGTAGGATTACACAAGTAGTAAAAAATATTTTATAATTAGCGAAGATTTTCAACACAAAGAAACATTTTTACAATGAAAAATCTATTAAATGAAATGAATGTGAAGAAGAAAAAACAAACAAAAAGAATGATTTATTAAATGATAAAATCTATTAATTTACTTTTTTACGTTAAATTTAATGTCTTAGAAAACTTAACAGTTACTGAAGAATAGACTGAAACTGGATTTTGTGCAGAAAAATTAAGTGATAGCAGTTGATTAAGAATTAAATTTTTAAAAAATATGATTTTTTTTTATATAACAAAGGAACAAATGTTTTTAGAAAGAATAGAATGATGTGTAGTATTTCAGAACTAATAATTTAAACTTAAATCTTTTGAGAAAGTTTTTGTAAACTCATTTCAAGGTAAGGTCTTGTTAATCTTCTGTATAGGTAACCACTTAATCTTTGTTTATTCTATGGAAAAACATGGAAAATTTGATATAAATTTGTATACATAATAAGATTGATTAAGTTACAATATAAAACAACAACTGTGTTCTTAATTCTGTCTAAAGAAGTAACTACAAATAAAACTTAATCATAATTTGTTTAGACGAAAGTACTTTAAGTGTTTCAATTAAAGTTGAAATTTTCAACATTTCTTAGCAAAGGTATACTTTTTTTTACGTAATCCTGAAAACTGTCGCTGTAATTCTTGTTTTTAATAAATTCTATTATACATATAACAATAAAGTAATTTAAAATCACATTTAATCACTAAAAAACTACTTTTTAAAAATTATTTTAATTCAGATTTAATTTTATATTATTAAGAATTAAAAAAAATAATAATAGATGTTAAAAGAATTCAAATCTAAATTCTTTTAACTTTGGTTTAAATCCAGGAAACTAAATTTATTCATCAAATATTTAAAGAACCTTAAAAGCAATACAGAATTACTTAAAAGCAATACATTTGCCTAATTTTTATAAGATTGAAAGATTATTGAAATCCTAGATATATTTTAGCATGCTAAAGGAAGAGAGTGAAAATACAATTTACTTACGTGTCCTTGAAAACTATACAACACTGGTGTCCACATGGGTAAAAGCTAGAAAAAATAATTTCATTGAGTTCAGTAAAAATTTTTTAACTAAACTAATTTTAAAACATTATATTAATTTAAAATTTTAACAGTTATATTAATTAAAATTAATGGATCCTAAGACGTGTGAATGCATTTGTCATCAATAAACATAATGTTCAACAAACTATATTTGTTTTCCATGACAACTTAAGCAACTTTATTATTTAAACATCTTTAACTCTTAATCATATTTTTGTACTTAATGCCTTTTTCTTGAAGAATGACCCTATTACCCGAGACAAATTTTTAAGAATATATGTGCAAATGATAAAATTGAGTAAAATTACAGTTCTTTACTTTTTACATTTTGATATTGGTCATTTTAAGACAAACTCATAACTTCTTTGTTTCAATTCCTAAAATTATTTTAAACTCCTATTAAATTGATTTAACATTTCTTGTTTTTATTAGTTACAAAATTGCATAACTTAGTAACTATGTAAAATTTTGTTTAAAAAGTTATTGATGGGTAAAAACTTACTCTAGCAAGTATAGTGGAATTACACTCTTGCAATGCTTCCATCAAACTCAAGAAATGTAGACTAACCATTTCTGCCAACTAAAAACATTTTTTATAACATTAGACCTTTTAAACAGGATAAAATATGATAAATGCAATCGATAACAATTAATAACCTTTAACAAAATATTATTTAATTATAAGTTTAGATAAAAACTACAAATTTTTTAAATAGTTTTTCTTATTATGAAACACTCAACAATAATTTTTTAAAACAAAATATTACATTTGAATTTTATAAATAACAATCTGATGTATTTTGTGCTTTTTTTCCCAAGTATTCCTTGTGAATATTATGCAGAATTATTATTGTTACTTTTTAAATTTTTGTTTAGAAGTTATTTATTTTGTATAAAGCATCCTTAACATATTATAGGGAAAACACTATAAATTCAGGATATTAAAAATTTTTTGCATGCAGATCTACTACAATAATATATCTTTATTTTCACATACAAGAAACACCACAACAAATTTTAATTAAATCAGAATTTGAAAAAATAAATAAATAAAAATCTAAAAATACATAAAGCACACACATAAAAGATGAAAAAGTAGAGAAGAAGCCAACCTGAGGGTACTCTTCCTGAATAGTAAGAATGAAAGAGAATAGAAAAAGAATTGAGAATATAGAAAAAAGATACAATTGCACAGAGAAAAATATAAATAGGAAACTAAAAGAAATTGAGCTGCAAAGCAATTAAAATTTAAGTGAAAGATTACTAAACACACATAACACTGTACAAGTTGACTAAAATATTCATAAAACAAGCTTTTATACTAGTGGGACACACAATTCAGAAACAATATATTTAAAAAAGTTATTTTTACACACACAAGAATATAAAACATACGTAAGAATTACATTGAAATATGGAAAAAATTAAATGGAAGGAATTTTTTTAAATTCAAAACCGTTGTTTTTAAATTATACATTTCTAAAGTGTTTATTTTATAGGTATGTATAAAAAATTAAGCTTGCCATAATTCTACATCTTATTATTTAAATGGAAAACATTCAAATGAATAAAATATTAATATTTTAGCTGTTCAGATAGTACATTTACAAGTGGCAGCAAAAAAAGTGCTTTAATAAATTAGAATCAAAATAATTCTCTCCAATTAAAATTATCAATTTCTTTAAGAACAAATTGTAGCACACACAAACGAATTTTAACACTAAGCCATTTTACATGCATAAATAAAAGTATGCCTTAACAATTTAGTACAATTTACATTCTAATTTTGCTGCATTTAAAAATAATCAGGAAGAAGTAAACAAAAGGCACATACAGTACTTTGCATTACTATCCATATAAACAATTATCAATTACGGTAATAAAATAATATTTACTTTTGAATGGCAGACTAATTGAAGTATTCCTGGAGTTACTTTAGCCCAGAAATCAGTCAGAGTTAAGCCACAAACTTGATTTTGTTCACTACCTGGTGGATTCAATGCAACCATATGCTCACAATACATAGTCCATAACTGAAATAATACAGAGATAAATATTGGTTTATACTACAGCAAGAGTTTTGAAATCAAACCAAGCTTATCTTGAAAGCAAGAAAATGGTATAAAGCACAAAATAATAAAAAAGCAGTACTTCTATATATTGTTATTATTTTAAACTTGGGCTTTTAACAAGAGTCTACCTCATCTTAAGACACTTAAAAAAGTAATAGTTTAATATAAATTTGGAAAAATCCATAAGATGGTAATTTGTTGCTAACAATAATGGATATGGTTTTTCCAGCAGATAAAATTTTGTAGTTCAAGCATTTATGGCATCAAAATAATGCACTGTAGACTTCATAAATAATTAAAACATTGAAGAAAATTCGAAACACTAAAAAATACGAATTCAAGAGCAAATAAATATTTGTCATTGGTACGAAAAAGAACTATTAATATAATTTTGATTGAGAGAAAAACTGAATATCATCAGCTAATGTTATACAAAGAAGCTACTGTAAATAATAAAAAGATGATATAGTCGACGCTCTTTAGCAGTGCGGGATTACCCATTGGGCCATGGCCTGGGGCCCCCTTAAAAAAAAATTTGAAAATAAATTTTAAAAAATTAAGAAAAACAATGATTTAAAAAAAATCAATTTCAAATATATATTAATAAAATACGAAATTTGTTTTTACATAATTATTACATAATTTTTTACATATTTATTTATTACTTATTTTAGTTATTATTTATAAGTATTAATATAGTTTATGTATTATAATATTTATCAATGTTTTTTTAAGTTCAAATTTGTCCTTTTGATTTAAGCGCGAAAAAATTGAAAGCAGTACTATAGCGAGCTGAGACATGTTTAAACAAAAAGCAAAGAATTCAATGTTGTTGACATTATTGAGGCGTTTTAAATGAAAAAGAAGTTATTTAAGTGCCTGAAGTGTCAACTGAAGTGTCTGAACTGAACTGAAGTGTCTCATAATTTTTTAAGTGTTTTATAATTATTTAAGAGTAATTCTATTTGATCAATAAATAATTACAAAATATTTTACTAAAAGGTAAGTGTTTGTTTATTGTTTTATATACTCTAAAAAAACTCATACAACTGGTCACTTTCAATAAAATTTTATATATTGAAATTGTCACCGTTTAAGAGGTTTAGGATATTACTTATTTTTATTTTAAATATGCTATCTTAAATGAAAAGATATATAAATACTTTTATATTTGAATAAATAAAAAATATAAGAGAAAAAAATTTAATCTAAGGGCCCCAAAAATTTGAATGGCCTAGGGCCCCGCGTAGGTTTAATCTGCCCCTGCTCTTTAGTATGACCTTTTATTATATTGACCCTTCAATCATAATAAGAGATACATAAAGTCAAATTTGCTATCTCTCAGATGCAATGTTATTTTCATGCCCATTAAAATATTGATACTGAACTGTTCATTCCAAAATAGCAACTGAAATTTATTTCCATTTTTACATTACATTCCTTTTATATGAAAATGACGTCAAAATTAAGTGTCAGACATTTTTCTGATTTATAAACAAAATACTGCAATTGAAAATGAGCAACAGGATTTAACTAAAGTTTTGAAGAAATCATTATTTCTTTTGAGGTTGCAGCACAGCACATGAGAAGCATCTCGATTTGCATGCTCATGGAAATAGGAAAAGGGACGTTATAACCCTATGTAATTATAAAGTTAGTGAACAATACCTCAAAAATTTAATCATAATTAAAAAATATTAGACTAATCTGGACAAAACGATGCTATATTTTTATTGGAAATTAATAGAAAAACTGATAATAATGCAGCATAATAATTTTGCCTTACTTAAGATTATCTTAATAATTTTCTTACTTGGCACAAAATAAATGCATGAAATAGGGAAGACATATGCAGAACAGAAACCTAAAATGAGAATGAATATAAATTATTCAAGTTACAATATATTAGATATTAATTAATGTTTTTAAGGTCTAATTGCTTTAAATACAAAAAATACTAATATTGCATAGTTATTTTTTGTTATGAATGAATAAAAAGTGTTAATAACATTAAACAAATAATTTTGAAAATTAGATTTGCAATTAGCAGATGCATGGAACAATGTATTAAATATCAATTGTTATGTAAATAAGTCAACTAATTTAAGGTATCCAACTGGTTTTGATACAATTTTCTATAAGATACTTTTTTTTGTAATGTGTGTTAAGAGATTTCCTGAAACTTAATATTTCTTTAAAAATTCATTTAAAGTATGTAATTGCTATTCTGTTTGATTTGCCAGCATATAGAAAAATAACTATAACTTTAAAACATTTTGTAGTGTATCTACCACTACAAACATGTAATTCCAATTCACTAGTATATAAGACATCTTCATTCACTAGTATATAACATCAAGACATTCACTAGTATATAACTCAATTCTATGGTGGGGTACCTTTTCATAGATGAAGGTTGACATTGCCGATAACTACTATCCCTACATTGGTGACCCGGACGTGATGTGAAGATGTCTACCTTGACAGAAACTCCCACTTTGATTTGAACATGCCTTTTTCAATGGATTGTCCACATTAAACAGTTGACTTGCTACTTGTGACTGCGACATTATCCACTTTTTCGCGCTGTTGGTCGATCACACATAATGTCGGCAAGCATACACTCGACTGCTAAAGGAAACACACGAGCGACCACAATCGTGTACATAATACAGCTGTCACGGCTTCTCACAAATCAGCAATAAATCAACTAGTGGTATCCGTTCATCTAATTCTATCACAGATACAATTCTGGTGGGGGAGTACTGTAGTGTATCTACCACTACAAACATAATTCCAATTCACTAGTATATAAGACATGTTAATTCGATTCATTGTCGATAACTACTATCCTTATCTATTTAAAGAGATTTAGAAAGCTAATGAAACAAATTTCATATATAGACAAAAAAAGAATCATAATTTTTGTTGAAATTTCTGATTTTTCCAGATGTCTGTCATATTGGAAAGTATGTTTTTATAAATATTAAGCAAACTTACTGATGTAGATGCTCAGATAAATTCTTCAATATTTCACTAAAAATTGACTATCACTTAAAAACCTAATATTCTACCAGTATTTGAGATACCTATTTAATCAATATTTGTTTGAATTAACTTAATTTTAAAATTCTTCAAAATATAATTATCATAAAAAGCAAAATATAATAATTATCACAATATTATACATTAGATCATCATTACCTTAGACTGTTCAGAGAATCCAGCTAAAATTACTTGTATATGTTCAGCAATATGACTGTTCGCTTCAAGAGGTATAGGCTGACATGGGGAAGGCGTTTGCATCAAAGCACTGTGAATGAGTGCACCAAGTAGAAGCCAAGATAACAGACGGATATGACTAACACAATCAATAAATTCCTTGGGACTGAAATAAAAAAATCTTTAACATTTTACCGAATGGTTTCATGTACTTAATTTTCCAGTGAAGAAAAACCCTGCAACATGTTTTTCCTTTTAATGAATAAAAATAATTTTTGATTCCCTTATTATAATACAAACATTTTAATATTAAAGTAAACTGTACACTTACTAAACAGATTTTTAAATTCTTCTATCTTTTTCTTTTGTAATACACATTAATAAAAATATTTGTATGCTTTTTTTTTACAATTTATGAATGTTAACAATATTAATTTAAATATAATTTTATTTTTACTTTCTATTACTGTAAGAACATTACATAATCATAAAGGTCTTGCACTATAAAACTACATATTTACTATACAACTACAGCAGAATAAATTAATAAATTAAAACAATCATAAAATAAATTCTAATTGCAATACTATTTTTACAGAACTAGTTTTAGGATTGATAGTATTTAATGAAAACTGAAAATCAGTAAAGTTTAGTTTTGATTGCTTTAGTTTCACATGCTAAAATAATGCAATGAAATTTCTCAACTTAGATTGAATGTAGAGTTAATAAGAGAAAAGAGTCATATGAGGCTACACTGAGCCAAATCTAAAATAAAGAGCATACAATATCATGTACTCAAAGCAATAGATAGTGCTTTATCTGATTTCTAAACAAAACTATATCTGATGTTAAAGCAAATGGGAGAAAGGGGATAATAAAACAACAAAATAATACAAATAAGAAATGGAAAAAAATGGTTGCTATGGCATCTCACGGTCAAAGAATCTGCATTTAACTGAAAGTAGAACCTGAGAGTGTAAAATTTCAAAGATGAGAATCATTAATATATGACATTTATAACTCATTAATATATAAAAAGTTTATTACCTTTCTAAAAATTATGAAATTTTAAGAGTTCTGTTGATGATTTTTACATTAGGAAATTAAAATAATTAGCAAGAACATTAAAAATATCATCAAAAATAAAATTAAAATCATCAGCATTTAACTTAAAATCCAAATATTAACAAAATTCCATAAAAATTCAAATGATTACATGATTACATCTTTTTCAAGTTTTTTAAGAAAAAATTTTTTTTTTTCAGTGAAACTTAAATACTCTTTTAGTTCAATATTTTTCAGATGATCATAAAAATTAAACCATGCGTCAGTTAGAGAGAAAAAGAGTAAATATTATTAGTAATCTTAACATAAAAATAATCTTAAACATATAATTTACAAGCAAAGATTTCTAAATGTATGATCTGTTTTTTTAAACAAAAACCATATGTTTACACTACAACCAAATTTCAACGCATTAAAACTTACCCTTGCTGAATAGCTGTAGGAGGATGATATAACCAAGGGATATAGCGACTAATAGCTCTATTGTCACGACCATTATTTTTTGAAAATTCAACAGCTAAATATTGAGAAAGGCCAGCTTTCAAATGTCCACCCAAGGTTTCTTCATTCAAATGAGTTGAATTACCATATAACATATTCTATAAAATAGTATTTTTTTCAAATTAAAAAATATTGATCAGTATTTTTTTCCTGCTTATGTATATGACATATCTTTCTATAAAATGCTTATATATATGGCAAATCTTATACCTTTCAACAAAACAATAAAAGGCTATTTACATTGCAAAGCAATGTATTTATTCCTAATGAAAAATTCAAAAAATTGTGTTAAAATTGTTTATTTTATAATTTTTAAATTTTTTTACATAATAATTATTTCAAATATTGAAAAGTAGATAAATTTTAAAAAATTTGAATTGAAAAAAAAAAATTGCAAAATCAATGATTATAATTTTATTTCCTTTTTTTTTCATACTTTGTGGCTAAATTTAATATAAAGAGGAATAATATATATATACAGTCTAACCCGTTTATCTTGAATCTCACCAAAAGGCGAAAAATTTGAGATAAAGAGGTTTTGAGTTATACAGGTAGTACTTTAAAAATACTAAATTTAATTAAGAAATTCTATTTAAAGTGTTTTAATTATTTTCAGTAGAAAAATATAGGCATTTCTTACAATTAATTATGTCACATACATCTATTTACATAAAATTTTTTAACATACATTTAACACTGGAAAATTTTTTCAAAGATTTTTGACGTATAACCTTATTAGTTTAGATTATTCTTTTAAGGTTAGAAAGAGCGCAAATCCCTCATAGCCAACATTTTCCTGGGATTCAAGAATAGTTTATAAGAATTCTTCAGCTTTTTCTACCTCTTTTGCATTCCCTTTTGGTTCATCAATATGATCTTCAGCTTCGCCATCTGATATTCCTTTAACATTATCTATGATTTCCTCATCTGTCAATGTTATGCCAGGCAGTTGTATACTTGTAAAAATTTTCAAAATCAATGTCAATATTAAATCCAGATTTTAATGCATTCTATTCTGGCAAATCTGGCACTGCATTTTCAGCGTCAACATTTTCTTCTTCTTTCATACCTTCAACCTCTTACCTTCATCAGCTTCACAGCTATTCTTAAAAGCAGCTTTTTAAAACTATTTTGGATAGTTTTTAAACACACATTTCTTCAGGCAAAATAGTAATTCTGATAGTATCTAACATCTTTATTTTTGGAAGAGAACTTTTTTCCTGGATGGCATCTACAAGATTGCATACCAACTGTTTTCTATAGTTCACTTTAAAACTCCTAACTATCCTTTGATCCATTGGTTACAACTTTGAGGAGAAAATGAATTTCTATTCTTAGCTTTCTTATCTATGTTGAAAAGCTAACCCCTGGTGGTCCCAACTCATTAACCCCTCACTTACTGCCAGAATAATTGTATTCCTTTCTAGTTAAGAGTGATTGAAATTCCAAGAAACACCCCCAACATTTTCATCCCTACTTCCTGTGGGTTCATGAAATTCATCTCTGTAAGTTCTACTGATAAAGAAAGTTTAGACATTTGCGCTCTATTATTAGAAATTCGAGAAACGGAGGTTTGAAAAAAAATTTCGATATAAACATGGAAAATGCATTGATTTTGGACAGTTAATGTAGGGAATTTTAGCAATTTTGAGATATAGAGGTTTTCAAGATAAAGAGGTTCGAGATAAACAGGTTCAACTGTACATATTCAACTGTATATATATATATACATACTTTTAACATAGCTTAAAAAATTTGGCTTGGTAAATTATTTTTGTAGGAAAATTCTAAAACTGGATTTAAAAAAACCTGATTAATTTTTAATTTAAAAAAAATTTTTAAAACAACATTATAAAAAATCTAGAGGGACAAGTTTAATTATTCAGAACAACTTATTAAAAAGTTGAATATATTATTAAAAATGTCTGAATGAGATGAAATAAAAAAAATAATTACCTTCACTTTAGTGAGAGTGTGAACATCAGAGACAAATTCAAGTGTGTCATTTAAATAAGTCTGCATACATTCTCCCGCTGAAGTTTTATACTAGAATTATAAAATTGCATCAGATATTTCATATTGAAACATATGTAAAAATTAAAAAGTAATTTAATTCATTAAAATATACTTACTGAAGATTGAGCCTCATATCCAACATTTGCTCCTTCAAGGATAACATTTGGCGCCAAACGGCCTCCACAGTCAGCTAGAACAAACTAAAAATGAAACAAAAATTAGAAAATAATTTGTTTGTTAAATTTAAAAGTAAATATAATTACATTTTAGTGTTCATAATTAAAATTTACTAGTTTTACATAAAGATTTTAATTTTTCAAAATTAAAAGGACAGAATTTTGTCTTCCAACATGCATGCTTCTTAGCACCAACATTCTATTTATTTTAAAGAAAAATGTTGCTATTCCTTATCTTCTTGATTAAAGTTGCTAAACCTAGTCTAAAATATCATGTAACATCAACAGGTTGCAAACAGCTTCTCCTCCATTCAACAGTTGCCCCACAGATGCACCAATACAACTACTGATATTAGAGGGAGATGGCATGAAAAGTTTAAAAAATTGATATAAAGAAAAATTGTGAATAATAGAAAATTATAAGCGCAAGCAACAGAGGTTAAAAAGTTATGCACCTAGACTTGAAACACAGCTACATCCTACAAAAATATAAGATCTCGAAAAAATACCTAAATAATTTTATATATAATAACTTAATAATAAAGAACATTTTAAATAAATGTGTGTATATATACACATAAGTATGTGTATGTTTACGTGTGCATACACACAACACACATGCACACACAAACGCATATATCATTGGATAAGACAATTTTTTTTAAAAATTAAAATGAATAAATATTTTAAAATATCATAAAAAATTAGCTTTAATTACCTGCACCAAAGTTAAGAGGTTTGCATCAGGAACAGATGTTTTAAACTTCAAAGCCTGAATTAATTCAAAAACAGCAGTTCTCGTAAGAAGTGTTTTATCACGCTCCTAAAATAGGATTTCAAGACAAATTATATTTACACTGAAATTAACAATTAATAGATTTTCTAAAAAAATATAACATCAATAACAATTTAAATACTAAATTATTAGTGATTTCATGTAAAAACTGTTGTTATTACATGCCAATTATTAGTGTTTCATGTAAAAACTGTTGTAAATGTTTTATAGTAAATTTGATGAAACATAAGAAAGTAGCCAAAATTAATTGGTTACAATGTTTAAAATTTATTATAGTATTAGTAATATTAACCTAATTACAACATTCTAATTTTAAGGTTTTGTAGCAAATATAAATTTAATAAAATAAAATTTCAAAAAATAAAACAATTTTTTAGTAATAGTTTTCTTTTTTATGTGAACACATTATAGCATAAGGTTTGTATCTACAATATTTACTTTTCTACAATATATCATTATCTACAATACATGGGCAAATCTCAGGAATCATTAACTCATATGTCTTCAAACTTTTCTTATAAACCTCAAACCGTAACCATCGAAAATAAGGTAAAAAAAAGTATACAATCTAATTCTGCGAGTTTTATGTTAGTGATATCTTATTTAAAGTAGAACAAACTTGTATCATTAGTTTAACTTGTAACTCGCAGAATTGGACCTTTTTTTTTCAATTTTCGATGGTTGACGTTTATAAGAAAAGTTTGAAGACATATAAGTTAATGATTCCAGAGATTCGCCCATACCTATTATCTACAATATATTCATTATAAATATTTACAATAGCTGCCAAAATAGAAACAAAGTTCACAATAAAAAAATCAAGCAAAACCTGAGAATATCAGTTACAGTTTTTTATGAATTTCAACTTGCAGCTTTCTTGCATCAAAAACCAGTTTTCACTATGTTACTCAATAGGAAAGTAATGTATAACATGGTGGATATTTCAGTACAACATAGCCCAGAGACTCAATGATTGGAAGGTTAATCATTTTAAATTTATTATATTACATACTTGGTTATTATGCTAGCAGATATGCAAGTTACTCCCAGCAATTTAACTTTAGTTTAATCTACCTTTTATGTGAAATAATTATAGTCAAAAGAATTTTAAATGAAAAAATATTAGCTGCATAATTTCAAGAGTAATAATAGTCAAAATTTCTTTTAATCAATAAGAAGTTATTTACTCTGATAAATAGCTAGTTGAAAACATCTAATTTTCAAGCGCTACTAGGGTATACTTGTTCATAAATGCCCTCGCTAAATGTAATTTTCCTATTGAATGTTAGAGAGGAAATTGGATCGTTGTTCGAAAGAGCAAGTGGGTTCATTCCCATTCTGAATTAAACTCAGAGAAAACAATTAAAAGTTAACACAAACTGCAATTAATAAAAAATAACAAAATTGTATAAGAAGCCTAAATAAAGCTTAACTAAATTATCAGTCTATGAAATATAAATTAGTTTAAAAATTCAAAATGAAACTCACTCGTGCATTTCTATTGCAAACTGTGCAAAGCTCAGAGAGTTGATAGTAATCTATAGAGGAATGCTGTATAGTATGACTAAGAATCTTAGAGAAAGGATCTAAAATAGACTATTAAACAATTATAAGCATTAGTTTTTTACTTTAAACAGATAGATAATATTATTGCTAATTGTTTAAGTTAAATAAAATAAACAGGTTACTGAGAGTTTTATTTGTTGAAATAATCAAATAACAATGCTTTGAATAATGGTTAAATGAGGTATATGAGGTTTAAAGAAATTACACTTAATAAATCCTGTCTTTTAAAAATTTTTTATGTATAAAATATTTTTTTTAATATTTAAGTTATTGTTCACAAAAGCATATTTTATATTTATTTCTAAAATTGCAATGTATTTTTTATCTGTTAAGATTACTTTTAATTAAATGCTTTAAATGTCTTAAGTATTAATATTCAAGGGGACATTTTTTACAAGAAAACTATATAAGAGTGCATGGAAGTGTAACTTGCCTTATTTATTTGTTGAAAGTCGAGGATTGTTAAGAAATTTTTAAAATTCTATCTAAAAAGGTTTATATGATCAGAAAAACACCTTATAGAGATGTTTTCATAAAACATTGTGGGGCTTTTATCCCAAAAATGCTTGAAATATAAAACTGATACAAAATCTTAATCTACAGGAAAAATTATTATGTGAACTATAAAAATGTAAAACTTTTTAAAAATATCCAAAAAATATCAGTTTTGAAATTTTTTTTTGTTGTAAGCAATTAGCATAATTAAAACACACATTCATCTTTAACAAAGTTATCAACGTAATTCTAGTGCATAGGAGAATCACATTTGAGCTTTTATGAAATTATTCATAAAGCTATCAAATAATCACTTTTTATTCTGTAATACATAGTAAAAATTATGGTTATTTATGATAACAAATTTCAAGGGAGGCAAGCAGAAAATACATTTAATTACTTTCATTATTGTGGGGATTATTAACTTAATTTTTATTTTATTCAGAAGTATATGTGATTTTTTTACTTCCAGTTCTGTCTCTTCATCCATCATCATCACTAGGGCAATATTATTGATTTAAAACTTTAAACATATTTATAAAAGGCTATATTTGAAATTTACGTCTCTGAAATGAAAATGAGTTAATAGACAGGGAAAAAGAAATTGTTAATACAAATTTTTTGCTTAGTTTAAAAATATTAAGAAGCTAATGTTTCTTCAAATTATATTTTCATATTCTGCATTAAATAAAATGCCAGCAAATGTTAAATTAAAATACATTTCATAAAATGCTAAATAAACCAACCTTTGCTTCCCTAATAACTGGAAGTTTTAATGCACAAAGTATAATTTGTAACACACTATTTAGTCGTATAGGTCCAGGAGATAAAGTAAAGAGAATTTTTCGTAAAAAGAGATCTAATTGCTGAAGAAAAGATGCCCATTGAGGTATATTGCTTTCCAATGGCAAATAATCTAAATAAATGGCAACATTATCCAGCATGTGAAAAATAACTTCAAAATGGAGGTGTTTTCTTTCATTCATATTCTGCAATGAATAAACATATATTAGCTTATCCTATTATATAGAAATTAAAATTTGGATAATGAATCGTAAAAATTTTGATAATTAAATACTATTTATTTTGGCTATGCTACATATCATGAGATTGTAACACTTATTCCCACAAGTTAAATTTTATCAAACACAAAAGAATTATTATGATGCAATCATACAAATAATTATTTAAATGTGGCACAAATATGGTATTTTAATTTTGTGAGCAAGCATTTTATTATAATTAATACTAGACACTATATTTTTTTAAATATAAATTTTAAGAGTTGATAATTTGAATATTAATATGCAAAACATATTTATATATTAATATGCATTTCCATGCAATTAACAATACAAAAAATAGAAAACTTTAATTGTTTACTCAATGGACAACTACAATAAATTGTACTCTTAAACTGGATAAAATCTGTCTAAAATATCTAGCATCTACTTAACTATTATAAAAGATTAAGACATTAAATGGATTGTTCAGAGACATTCAATTAAATGGATTGTTCAGAGATATTTAAATCAAAGTAAACTTATAAAAATATACTAAATAATACTAAAATATACTAAATAATACTAAAATATACTAAATAATACTAAAATATACAAAATAATACTAAAATATAAACATTTTAATAACACACTAATGTTACAATTTTCTCCTTTGTCTATAAATATAAATGCTCCTCTAACCATGAGGCAAAAACTGGATAAATAGAATAATTAAAAACTGAAATTTTGTAAAATTGAGGCCTAATAGGAAGGTTCACTTTTTTGGAAAGCAATTATAAAAGTTTCATTAAGCAATTCCAAAACTGTTTCCCCTAGCGTTCTAAACAGCAAGAAATATTTTTCTTCATGTTTTTCATGTAGGTTTAACATTTCATTCCTGATTTTTATACCATTTGCTTAATCTTTTTCAACACAAAATAAGTTAAACTTCTTTTTAAAAAAAGAAAGTATGTATTTCCTGTCATTTAAAAAATAAGCAACTTATTTATCTAACTTTCTGGGAATTTCGTACAGAACATTAGGCTAGTAAAAGGTACATCAATATAAATGCGACATGGATGAAGAGGAAAAAAGGTTTAGAACTATTTATTTATAGAATAATATTTATATACTTACTTCAAACAATGAGATAAGAGGTGTTACTTGATTTAGTTCATTGAAATCTGCAAGAGCTGAAGCCATAGTTTTAAAGAATTCAGGTTCTAAATTATAAAAAAAAAAAAAATTAAACATACTGTATTAAGTTATAATATTTTATATAATTTAATATAAAAGTATAAAAATTTATATAAAAAAAAGCATATTAAAATTCATGAACTAACCTAAACAATGTGACTGAAATATTTGGACAAACACTCCATTAGGAGCTAATTGATGCAGAGTGCAACGTAAAAATTGTCTAGCTACACTCACTGAACCAGCAGGCAGTTGAATAGTACTGTAAAAAGAAATAAATGAAATAATAAGAACTTAAAATTGGACAATATTTTGAGCTAATTTTAATATTTTGATATAAATATTTTTACTTATTTTGAAAATTTAAACATTTGCAAAAATTATAAAATACATTTTTATAATGGATTAAGCTTATGCTTTCCATTGAATTAAATATTTTTTAACAGTAATAGCAACAGAAATTTTTCGTAAATATTCAAAATTTAACGTATATATATATATCCAACCAAATATTCTGCAAAAGGGCCAAATACCGAATAGCGACTGAATACTCGTTACATCCCCAATATATAAATATCGATTGTGGTGTATCAAAAAAGACTTATGGATTGTGATAATCAATAGAATAAAACAAAGAAAGGTGATAAAAATTTATAATTAGCTTTATCATGCTTCGGGAACTAAGAAATTTCACTGTCAGTTAAACTTCCTGCCAATAGGTGATAGGTGGCACTGAATAATAGGAATAACTATAATCTGTGTGAAAATGATGACTATTGTCAAACATCAAATAACGATGTCTTCAAAGTGTGACATGGTAACTAATGTGTAAAATATCATCAAAATCTTTCACAAGTGCTAACTGATTGTGTGGCGAAATACTGACAGGGTATGTCATGAATTCAACTTTTTTGCACCTCTCAAATGCCTGCAGTGCCCCTATTGCAGTTTAACTAGATGTTCAATTTGGTAATATGAAAATCCCTAGTTTCCCAAGCATAATGCAGTAAACCATACATTTTTATTGTTTTTATTTTTTATTGATTTTCAGAATTTATCAGTCACTTTTACGACACCCAGAATATATATATATATATATATAATCAAAAACTTTTTCTTAGTTAAAAACATAATAAATACCTTTCACTTTGCCATGGGTATTTAGGAGTAGCTGCAATTCTGTAAAATTATAATATATTAAAATTAATAAAGCTTGAAAGCAAATCACAGCATTTTATAACGGCTGATATAAAATTTAAAAATTAAGCTTCTCTTAGAATATTATCAATGGTATATAATATCTATAAATCAATAAACTTATAAATGAAATTATTCAAGCACAGAAAATAGAAAAAGGCAAATAATGTCATCAGTGTTTTTAATTGGTGAGAAGTTATAATCAAATTCAACAATAAGAAAACATAGCTAAAAATGTAAATGTTTTCACATTAAATGAAACAAATTAGTTATGTTATAAATTTCAATATTGTTTAAAGACTGCTGTCTCCAATTTAAAAATAAAATCTCAGCATTTCAAAAATGCAGTAAATCAAAAATGAGATTCAAAATTATTTTTATCAATATCTTAGGGAGAAAGAAACTGGATCTAAAACAATAAAAAACATTTATCTTACATTTTTATGTACTTTAAATAAGAGTAACATTAATTGTACACAGAACTAGATTTTTAGCTAAAGTTGTTTTAAGTTCATCTAAAATTATATTGAGTAAAATATTTTAAAAGGATTTATAAGAATGTTATAAATGAGTTTTTAGGCAAGTTTAATGTTAAAATGCCCAACAAAGAGTGCCCATTTTCAAAAAGTAATAAAATATATTTTAGAAACTTTTTTATTTTGCCCCTCTTGCACAATTTACACAAAAAAATTTTGAAATTTAAAGAAATAGTTTTTTTTTTTACTTTAAAAATAAATTATATGACAAATTTATTCAATTACATATTTTCCAAATGAAAAAAAAAAAGAACTTAACTGAGTAAAAATGAGCACTGCAACATGCAACATTAATGAGAAAAATAAATAACTAAAAGTTGGTTCAATATTTTTTGAGAAAAGGAACAAGGAAATTAACCATTTCAACATCGGCTATGATAACACTTATGGTGCTACTTAAAGCTTCATATTTAAAATGTAACTAATTTTTAATTGACAGTACTTTGAGCATGCATTCTGGTTCCTTCATGTGAAAATTCACCTCAATTTTAAATCAGACTGGGAATAATCTTTAATTAAATAACCCTCATTAAAAAGTATTAAGCGTAAATTTGTAATAAAAGTTTAGTATCAAAGTGATAATAAATAGACATAATCTATGTTCGAACAAATAAACCTTACAGTATTCGATAGATTTTTACCTTGAAACAATTCTTAAAATTTTTGGCAATAATGGTGCAGCCATAGACGGCTCTCTGTGTACAAAAGTTGAAAGTATTACAATGCAAAGGCCAATTTCTTCATCACTGTATTCTTCAATGACACTTCCACACTCAGTGCATCTTTCAATAACCATGTCATCTCCACCACGGGGAAATGAACCTTGACTTGTACTGGATCGTTTAGATGCTAGTCCACCACTCGAAATACTTCCCATTTCCACTTTTCTCATACGTCTAAAATATTTTAAAAGGATTTTTAATCATCTTACAAAATAAATTTTTTATCACTTGAAGAAATAAACAAAGGTAAATATCAACAATCAATGAACAGTTTGTAATGTGTCTTAGTCAATTATTGTATCCCATTACATCCTTTACATCTAATTTCTGTTTCTCACAATCAGCTACAACTACAAATTTAAAGGCTTGAGACAGTATAATGATAGGTTAAATTCTCAAATTGTTTAGGAGATTATTGGTGAAAAACATCTCAATTTTTAAGTTAGCAATAAGATTGAGCTGTTATCAGGTAGAAATTCTAGAAATCATGCAAATATCTGAAAACAATATTTAGTAATTGATGTAAAAATGTCATACTTGAAAAAAATGTGACTCATAACTAAATTGGCCCAAGTCCTTCAGTTATAAGCACTCATGGGAAGAACAGTTTAGGATTCTTACTTAAAACAGTTTTTAATGTCTCTTCCTATTCATTTTAAATCACTATTAAGATGGAAAATAATGCTTTTATATTTAATAAACAAAATCTTTCATTTCTAAATACTATAGTAAAACAAGAAATTTTAAGCTTTAGTATGAACTAAATATTACCTTCCACCCGCATTCTGATAGTCAAAACTTCTCTGAGCTTCTAGAGTACTTAAACCAGATTTTCTCTGTTTACGCTGCCTATATGGGAGTCTGCATTTAACTTCATCATCTGAAGCTATAATACACAAAATGTAAATAACAAAAATAAATTTTTATACAACAAACTGTTTTTACAAACAAGCTTTTAAACCATATATTTACAACAACATATAAAATACAAGAAAAAATTCATTTTAAGGTTGCAAATTAAATAAAAAAAAATTTTTTTTACAACTTCTAAATAAATATTTCAAATTTAAGAGTTTCAGATAATATTAAAACGTTTATATAACTTTTAAAGCTAACTGATTAGTAGAGCCCGGATTTTGATGACCTAAAAAATCTCAATTAATGCCCTTAAAAAGTGCAAAAAATGCCCTTTAAAAAGTGCAAAAAATGCCCTTAAAATTCGAAAATTGCACTAAAAACGCCTTATGACATGACTTAAATAAAGTAAAAATATTGAACTAAAACAATTTTTTACTCTTTAAAATTATTATGAGTCATTTCAAAAAATATAAAGCAATGCAATACTTGTTCTACGTTCATTAAAGTTTGAAAAATATGTTTTATATCCTAAAATAACAAAAAAAGGGGAAATATATTGACTCCAAAACATTTTCATTTTGTATAGAAACTTTAATGAATATAATAACTTCCATCTCATAATATTACTAAATATCAAAATTATATTGGATTATAAATTTTTTTTTAATATTTTGAAATGTAAACGAGCGTTTCTTGTCTGAAAGTTAATTTTTATACCTGAAGAAGCTTCTTTCAACGTCTATACTGATGTTATTGGTGGGCACTTGAAAAAGACGGTCTCACTTACTGACAATTCTTCTTCAATTTGAAAAGATGTTGCTTCACCTGTTAATATCCTAGAGATTTTCTTCATTGTTTGGAAGCCAGTGAAATAATGAAAAATGATAAAAAATAATAAAAATTGGAAAAAATTAACAAAAAATTTAAAAAATGCTTTAAAATGCAAAATATGCCCCAAAATTTAAAGAATGCTCTAAATGAAAAAATGCTCTAAAGGACAAAAAATGTCCAAAAATGCAAAAAAATGCAAATGTCATCAAAATCTGGACCTTACTGATTAGTAATATCAACTCGATATTTTTTTTAAAAAAAAAAAAAAGCTAAATGCCATACAGTTGAGACTTGGACTTGAAGGTATTATTTACTTCTTAAATAATTGAATTGTTAAATTTTAAGAATCAAGAAGAGGGAGAACTGTAGTTCTTTTCATATGATAATAAACTAAATCTTGAATAATTAATTTCACGCAGAAAATTAATCATGCCTAAAAACTGACAGAAGCTGCAAAATAAATTTGTGCATGTGCAATCTAAAAAGACTGCCAGCAACTTTGATTTAATATTAAATAAAGTTTCAAAATCTTAAAAAAGATACTAATCCATGTAGGTTTTTTTAAAAATAGATTTTTCAGAAATAAAAAATAAATAAATGAAAGAATAAATATAAGTTATCACTTTTTCTTTTAAAACATCAAAAGTTTAAAAAAATATTTAAACACTGCTCAAGGAAAAAGTTACATTGCCTGTAAACAGAAAAAATGAGTTGAATACTTGAAATCTTTGTTTATTTAATATTTTTAAGAATGTTACTGAAAGCTATAATAAGATACTAAGATGTTTAGGTTTTTATATGTTTTAGACATATAAACTTCTAATATACATTCTTTATATATAATGTATTACATAAATATAGTCTTCAACAACTTTAGAAACCAAAATTAAGCAAATTCAATCAAAGTATGAAATTCATTTAAATAAATCTTAAGATAAAAATTTCAGGAAAAAAACTTTAAAAGAAGCCAAAATGGAAAAGCGCTAAAACCAAATTTTTCTTATGTAAACAATTTAAATAAAAAGTTAGAATTGACTTATTATTCTAAAGTTTTATTCTAAAATTTTTATCTTAAAACTTGTTTAAACTAATTTCACATAATTTCATTGGATATATGTAGTCTTTTCAGTATATACTAATAATTTAGTATAAATATAGAAATAATATAAAAACTAAAAATTAAGATCAGCTTTCCAAATTAATGTTGTTGTAGCATAAAGTTGATGAGTTTCATGACATAATATTTTTAGCTGTTGTTTTTATTACTGATGGAATTAAGTACTGTTCAAGTTTAAAATGCAAGTAAGATTCTTTTCAGTAAGAAGTAACTTGCAAAATATATTTGTATAGTATAAGCATTAATAAAACATCTTGATAATTTTTACAACATGGATTAACATTAGAAATAAATTATGAATACTTTTCGTATCACATTCATAATTTATGACGAATTTTAACTTGTAATAATGATAATTAAGCAAAGTATAAAATACCAACAGTGAGATACAACTCAAACAGGAGTAACTTGTAAAAATTTTATAAAAAGCATTAGCAAAATGCATAAACATTTTCATTATTTTTATATGAAATTATTTTATAGTAATTTTTCAGATCAGTAAAAATTAGTAATAAATTTTGAATGCAATCATAAAATTGTAAAAACTATTTTGCTTCTAAATAAATGATTAAATTAATAAAATGGGCACTAATAGTATAATTGTTAAATAAAGCAAGAATAATAATTTAATTAGAAATTCATACTTTTATGTTAAAGTTATTTTTCTAGTATTTTGCTTAAAATTGATATAATTAAAAAAATTATTATTAAAAACTTTTACTCTGACATTGGAATTAAATAAATGAAATTGTAATTAAGTGTTAACTTTATGATGTTAGAATTAATGTTATAATATAACAGAGTAAAATTTTATTTGAATCATTTATAGTAATCATAAACTAACCTCTTTCTGAACCTTTATGGACTATGCTTTCCTGAGTCAAATTAGTTGCTTCAATTTTTTCATTAGTTAATAAATCAACACTACCTGTGCTGCTTTGAAAATTCTCCAAGTCATTGTCTTTCTGTAATTTTGATTCAGATTTTGAATTTTCTTCATTTCTCAGATCCATTGCATTTTTACAAACATCAAATACTCCAAAAGCAGAACTAGGTATACCTATTTCTGGTGTAATATCAAACAATTTATTCATGAAATTCCCACCTGCTAATGCTGCAACTGCACTTGTTTCAGGTTGATCAAATGATTTTTTGTCGGGAACAGCAGATTGAGGTAACAATTTTGTTTCCGGCATATCTCGGCTTTCAAGTTTCGCTGGTGTTAGGTCTAAAATTGGAAGCTCAACTTTGGATTTAATTGACTGTAGCTCACCAAGTTTATTTTGATCTGATTTTTTCTCAGAAACTACATTATTTAAATTGATATTTTCAGCTTGCGTAATACTTATTTTCAAAGGTGATTCAGATGTTGCTTCAGAATCTGATTTAGATACAAAGGGATACCAATCTTTTTTTGTTGCTGGTAAAGGTCCAACAGGCAGCAATCTTTCAGGGGCAGGGATATCAATCAAGCCTATATTTCCAGTTTGGACACCCTTATCTTCACATAAATCTCGTTGCATTGATGTATCTCTTGTCGTATCTGTGAAGGAAAAAGATGGTTCATTGTAAGGTATATTTGATATGGTATCACTTCTTCTAGTTTTATCTTTATCTGACATACCAATAGGCAATAATCGTTCGAGTGGCGGTCTGAATATCGGAACAGTTAAAGTTTCGCTACTCAACATCTCTGCTTTACGTGAAAATTTAGAAAGACTTTTTTTACTTTGGGACAACTTAGAGTGAGGGTATCTGGAGTGAGACATTTTAGCATCATTACTTCGAGGCAAATTTAAAATATTACTGTCTGTTTTACTTCTACAAACACTTTGATGACGGTTAGTTTCAAATGGCAAACTTTTCATTCTTGATAAATCTTCTTTAGCATCAGGGGTTTTAGAATATTTTGAAGCAAAATTTTTATCACTTGGGGGCTTTTTATCATTTTTCAAATAATGAGGAAACAGGCCAGCTATTGGGGTATCAGTAGATGGTTGGTTTATTTCAATATCTTCCAACTGCAGGTTGATATCTATAGTGACTTCTGTTGTGCTTGGTTGTTTGCTGTTGTTAGGAGCATCTGAATTCTGTTTTTTAACTTCATCTGTATATGATAAGAAATCTTTTTCAATATTTTTTTCCATGGCTTCATGAACTGATTTCTCAATTACATTTATATTTTCTATGTCTGATGAGACAGAGCTTTGTGGAATGTCAGAAAATGCACCATTTTTATCATCTGTATCTGGTTCAGGCAAATCAAATTTCAAAGTGGTAACTTCTGAAATTTTTGCCCATTGATTGATCTCAATTACACTTTCATTGCCAGAATAAGGCTCACTGACGATATTGGCACAAGCTTGTTCAATTGTTTCAGTGTAAAGGTCAGTAGTAAACTGCTCCAACTCAAAACTCTCAGATTTTGGACTTTCAGGTATAGCTTCTAATTCTGGTTCTGCATCTTCACCTTCACTTGAACAACTACGCTCACTAGACTTCCAAGATTTCCATTGATGACTCTTGTCTTTTCCAGCTTGTTTAATATCAAACGTTTGATCATCAGATTTGTCAGAGAGTGGGAACTTTTTTCCTTTCCTTTCGTCATGATACGAGCTGTCATAGGCTGCATCTCTATCAATCAGGTGTTCAATGTCAGCAGATGGAGTACTGAAATCTAAAATAAATTTAAAATGATTTTTTTAAAATTAATAATAATGACATCACTAAAAATTAGAAATGACTTCCTTAGCATTAAAAAAAAAAAAAAAGATATAATTATCACATATGGATTTTTAAACAGTAAATTATAAAAAATCATTTCTTAATCGAAAACAATACCAAAATTTTTATTATAAGAATAATAAAATTAAGCAAACTATCAATTCATTCTGACTACAGGGTAAAGATAAAAATGTATAAAAAAAAAGAAAAAACAAACAAGTCATGCATGTATGTGTTAATTTTGTACATATATATTTTACAAATGAATATTTTTTGAAGTGTGCACAAAGAACCAGAATTGTTCTTCAAAATCTATAAGAATGAAAATAACAATAATAAGACAGATTTTCTACTCAAGTTTTACACCAGATTTACATTATAATTATGTCACTTTGAATAAATATAAAAATTTTTAACAAAAAAAAAAAAAAAATGTAATTATGTCACTTTGAATAAATATAAAAATTTTTAACAAAAAAAAAAAAAAAAAAAAATCTTAGTACTTCACAATATTTTTTTATAATTTTAAAGAGTTATTAAAAAATAATTTTTTCATAATGTGTGGCATAAATTAATGACAAAAACTGCATACAATATGATGGCTAGAGTTTAATTGATTTAATTTTTTTATCATTTTTATTTATCTCTGCACTTTTTCGTTCTTCAAAACTGTAGCAAAAATTATTTCTATACAGAATACTATTTTTTAAAATTTCATTATCAATTTTTATCTTTTGATCTTGAATAAATACAAAACGCAGTTTAGGAAACAAAGAACTTAGGCGAGATATTGAAACCATCAATGATTTTAATTAGTGTTTTGGTCAATTGTGGATTGAAAACAGAATGCTAACTCAAGTGTCACAGCTAAGGTATGAATGATATTGTAAGAAATTTCCTTCAAGAGATTTTACTTAAATTTGGGAGATAACCTCAGGAGTTAAAGCTGTCTAGTATCTACTTTAAATTCACTATAAAAGTCTATATTGTATTTAGAATAAGGTTATATAGTAAAAAACATAATTCTTTTCACCAGAGAACCAACTTCATGAACACATTCTTTTTTGCATTATGCTCAGAGGGTTGAAAAAATAAAGTAAGAAAAAAAAAATAAAGCTAAAATAAGTTTGAAAAATATATATATTAAAATAATTATTAGCTATTTCTTCAATCTAAATATTATAAATTAACCTTTTTAGCTATCTGAATGTAATAATTAATAAAATAATAAAAAGCGATTAAATAGCTTACCTCGAGATCTAGAGGGTAAAGGACTGAGCAGTGGTTCGTGAACTTGTTTACAACGGTGATTTTGGCATTTCAGAGTATTCAGAATGATGAGAAGCAGGTAATGGATGTAGCGATTATATGGTGTGTTCTCATAATGATACTGAAATGCAACATTAAAAAAAAAAAATGTCAATATAAATTATTGTTATGAGAAACAAGAATTATTAAAATTTGTATGTACCTTGTAAATGATAACTAATACAGACTGCAACCAAGAATGCCGATTAAAGGAATCCAACATCCACAGTGAAAATGTTGGTGGAGACCCTTCATTTGGATACTTTTGAGGTGCTGGACAACAGACTAATATTGTTAAAAAGGTTGTTAACAGGTAATTTCCCATTTCATAGTTGTAATCTAAAACCTATAAAAGACATAAAATAGTATTGAAAAATATTCTGTCAAAACTTTACTTTCTGAATAAAAATTTTAATGCATTAAAAGTTGATCATACCTTTGGCATGCATAAAAGAAATGTGCTGAATGTTAATGAGTTTCTGAAAAATTAAAGAAAATCAATAATGTGCTGAACTTTCTATATTTAGGTCAAACAAATAAGAGTTATTTATTCAAAGTTTTTTAATATTTTTTTAAAAACATAGAAAAGTGATAAAAATTTGACATGTGCTATTTTTGAAGATGTTAAAATAGCATCTGTATTTTACAAAATTGGCAAAAATCAGTAATCTATTCAATGAATACTAAGCTATTGAGGATTCTAGAAAAGCTATATTAGTTGTTAATATTATCTGATGGTAGGCAATAGCTAATTTTAGCACAGGAAATAATTATCTTGTTGATGCATTAACAAGTATTTGTTAAATTATAGTCATACAATTGAAAGTTTATCTTATTTAAAATGTAAAAATTCATTTCAGAATAACGTTGCATTTACTTAACTATATGTAAAAAAATTATAACCGACTAAGATCACATACAACTGTTGTAAGTTTGTAGGTTGAACACTGTATTTTTAATGAATTAGTTTGCCAAAAATCTCATGAGCTCAAGCTTTATAACCTTGAATACTATATGATTTAACATGATTTAGGTTTTTGTAACCAGCAGTATATTTTAAAAGTTTTTTTTTTTTTTTTCATGATTATTTTCTTCTCAGCATGAATAGAAAAATAAATGTATAATTGGGTATAGTAAAAAGATAAAATATATCAACCTCAGATTTTTTTAATATCTGAGATTCAATATTAATGGCTAAAATTTTACCTAGCTAGCACTCTAAATATACTGATTGGTAAGTGACTTGTGTAAATTAAGTATCATAATTAATCTCAGAAATGTAGTATCTCTGAAAAATTTATTTTATGGATTCTAATTTTTGACCCTCAAAAGAATGGGGAAGCCGTTATCTCAAAAATATGGTCTAAATCGTACATTAGTAAGAATTTCTGGTTAGAAGTGAGGCTTAAAGTACGGAAAGTCTGTTATATGATGACAAAAATGAAAGAAAATTAAGGATTTGATATGCATATTAAATTTCACTTTATTAAACTAAATAAATATTAAAATTCCTTACAAAGAAATGGTTTATTGTATTAAGTTTAATTTAAAAAGATAATTTTTTTTAAATATTTATGATAAGCTACATATAATAAAAAAAATCGCATTTTGAACTTTTAATTAAAAAATAATTACCTGACTTTATGAGGAGGAAGCAAAAATTTGCCTTCCTTTTGATTATGACTGTAACCCAACAAAAGATTTAAATGTTGCAAAACAATGTGCTGCAAAGAAAACATGTTTGTTTCACTATAGTTGAACAGTTTACAACTTTCTTTTATTTAATAAATTTTTTAGATTTTTAATATTCATGCAAACTGATATTCTTTTAATATAAAAAAGGTATGATTGTTGATTATTGCATGGATTTATAAAAACATACAATTGTGTTACTGATGTCAATTGTGCTATTGATATTAATTTAAGTAACTATAACAAATTAAGTTACTTAACCCCTTAATTTAACAATTATCTAAGTTAAATTTATTGTAAAAAATAATTAAATTTATTGAATAAGTTGATTATTTTTATGTTAATACTCATAGTAAAATATATGGCAACTAGTGATAATGTTTATACATAATATATAATAACGTAGATATAATAACGTTTATGTATATATAACATAAAATACAGGAAAAAAACAATAAAATGCATATCACCTGACTTCTTGTAATTTTATCATCAGTCCGATGAATAGGATCAGGGCGTGATAAAAACTAGGGGTGAAATAATAATTAAAAATTACCATTTTTAAAAAGACAGTAATTTTTTTTGTAATTTATACTATTGTTATTATTATTTTGTCAGAAACCCACTGTAAATATATCAGTTAGAACTCATAAAAATTTTGAATTAAAATATTACCTGCATTAGAAGAAAAATTAATAAAGGAAGTGTTTCTTTATCATGATCCTCTACTTCCATGGCACGGTAAAGCACATTCATAAAAAGTGTTTCATCCTGAACGGTATCCTTTAAATGCCCATCTAAAAAATTGGGAATTTTTAATTGCTCAATCAAAACAGATGAGGATTCATGTATCAGTTAATTTAATCCTGAATCTTACACATAAACTATGAAATCAGAAAAAAATAATCAAATAGTACCTGAGCAATAAAATTTTAAAACATGCTTTGAGTTAAAATTTTTTAATTTCTTTCAAACTATTTGTTTAATGTTTGGATTTTGTAGCTAAACATAACATTAATTAAAATGTTAAATAATTTTTTACCTTATCATTGAAATATTGTTGTTCATTATTAAATTAAATAATATAAAATTATGAATAAGCATTAAATCATTTAGCACACATATATATCTTTAGAAAAACCAGTTTCCTAGTGATTAAATAAAGAGTAAAATTAACATTAGGGGCCAGAATTATTCTTCTGATTTTACTATTAGTTCATAGATTCTAGATTGTGGTAATGTCCAATATATTGTAGGTCAAAAATATCAATCAATTCAGTCAGATAAAGTATGTTTTTCTGTCTCATTTTAAAACTTAAAATATCATCTACTCTAATTAGTTTAAGTTGTATCCTATTAAGTGAGAATCTGACTGGTAGAACAAAAATATTAAGAGTACTATACTTCTCTCTATTTTTTGTGCATACCATTGTGAATATATTTGCAAGCAATAAAATGTTTAGAAAATGTAAGTAGATAGTTTACTAAATAAGTACGATTTTGATAATCACTAAAAGTTGCACTTAATGTTTGAAAATTATTAAAATAAAATTCATTTTAAAGAAATTAATATTATATTAAATATTTAAATATATTGCATTGATATACGTAAAAATAATTTCTGAAATATACCTGTAAAAAAACTATTTGGTAAATGTTGTAAAGGACCCAAAGCCCCTATTGTGCTTCCTACTAATCGAGAGCTCTTACGCTTTAAAACTGGAGCAGAAGACTGTCGCTCATAAAATTTTTCTCTATCTGTGAAAAGTAAATAAAAAAATTTTTAAAAAAAAGTTGCACTTAATGTTTGAAAATTATTAAAATAAAACTCATTTTAAAGAAATTAATATTATATTAAATATTTAAATATATTGCATTGATATACATAAAAATAATTTCTGATAAAATAATTCTGAGTATTTTATTATATCAATCAAATTTATCAGGTTTATATACATATATATATACATAATGTTATAGCTCATTAAAATTAAAATGGTTATAGTTATCTAGTTGCATCAAAATCTAAAAAACAATATATAATAAATTAAAGTAAATAAACAAATCAATGAAGGCGTTATTTAATAGTGGGACAACTTCATCTTTGTTCATTTTACGATACAGAGCTTTAAAGTTTATTGAGTGTATTGTTCTTCCTATCTTGTCACTCTGGAAGGGCATACTTGTTTTTTAAATAAAACAGAAATAATATGGTTGCTGGTGAAAGTTGGGCTACTTTTATTATAATTGGAATTGAACAACTCTACATATAAGGCCTTCAAATAATGCATAAATTATTCTTTCTTTCTCAAAAAAATCTGAAATTCAAAAGATAATAAAAAAAATGTTTAACTTTCCTTTTTAAGTTATAAAATATTATATATTTTTATTACTATCAAAACTGACTAAACTATTGAAAGCTATCAGTATTAAAACTAACAAAAAATTAAAAACTTAAAATTTGATTTTAAAAAAAAAACTATTAAAAATTAAAAAAACTGTCCGATCAATTGAAAAAAATCTGAAATTTATATTATTATTCTCTATTATGTAAAAGCAAAGTATTTCTGCAACAGCCCATTGTGGTCTAAGGAAATCATGGTAGTTAAGGTTCCATAATTTCATGACTTGACTATAGCAATGTGGTCAGGCTGACGCTAAGTGGGTTTTGTTAAAATGCATATAATAGAGAAGAGCAAAAGAGAAAAGCTGAGGATTGAACTTTTTCCCTTCTGCTCTCACAATTTGAACTTTCTCTTTCATGAATGAAGGCACGTTTTCTTCCTTTTTTACCATTATGATGTGAAGAATTAGTGCAGTAAATCAGATAAAGATAACATAAAAAATGAGCTTCAAATTCAAAAAGTAAATTAATCCATTTTAATAAAGAAAAATAATCTAAAACAAGGAACAGAATTGAGTAGATTTTTAAATTAAAAAATAATTAAAAGCGATAAAATTCTTATCTGTTAAGTGCTTACTATGAGGCAGAATAAATGTCTATCAAGAAGAAATAAATTTTTTTTTCCTGATACTTAAAAAAAAAGAGCTTTGGTTATTTTGATAGTAAAAAAAAAATTCAGAAAATTGGACTGTAAAATATGTATTGGTTATTTTGAATAAATATCTTTTCAAAAACTAACTGGTTTTATGATTCATTTATTAAAATATAAAAATAAAGATTTATAATGACATAAAAATAAAGAACAACAGAAACTTTATTTTGCATACTACAAAAGTACATAGTAGTGAAATCAATCAGTACTGTAAGACCTGGATTAATTTAACATTTTTAACTGAATATCTCTGCAAAAATAAGTTGATTCTCAATTAATCTTTTTCTCCTTATGCAATCTGCTATAATTCATTACACTACCACAATGTTGTCTGACCCTTTATTCATTGATTACTGTAACAACACTGTTTGTCAACAATATTAAGCCCAAATTCTTAAAATAATTTACAGTGATGTAAATAAATTTTTTTTTCTACAATATAAATAATAATATATTATTTTGGTATTTTGGTGCAAATAATATTTTAGGAAATTTTATAGATTTGATTTTTAATAAGTAAGAGTAAATGTAATTCCTTTAATTCATAAATATTGAAAAATGATATAAAATTTTTTTTTCAAAATAAAAACTTTTTAAAAAAATAATCTATCTAGATAATATGTATGATAAAAAATAATAATAATAAACCAATATTTCTTTCAATGTTCACTCAGACTTACCCATTTTATCTTGGCGAATCACCATTGGTGCCATAACTCTCTTGTATGGCATTTTTTCCCCAAAACTTGCAGTGAGTGATTTAACGCTGCTTAAATGTCCTAAAGCCTCATGAGCTCTTTTCAGTTTCTTTTGAAACATTTCACTATTTACATTTGTATTTTTCAAATCTATAAATTTTCAAGAAATTAAAATAAATTGAATGCTATACATAAGCAATTTACAGCAGAAATGGTTGTAATTCAAACTGAATTTTAAAAAATTAGTCAACGAAGAATGATAACAAACACATTAAAAAATAGAAATATAGGAACATTTATAATCAAAAACTATTTAATATTGAAAGTCTAAGTATTTGTAATGAATATCTTTACAAACTGCAACGTTATGCACTTTTTCTGTTTCTGTTCGTGCTTTTACCTAAAGATCTCGAATTCTGTGGGGAAAAAAAGCTGGCCAGGCAGGGCAAAGATTGTCTGTTATTAAGTTAAACTGGAATTATCCATAATTTATTTTTCATAATCATTAGCTAGCTTTAACATTAGAATATGGATTTGTGTAGACAAAATGAAATAGCAAAGATACATTCCCGCAACAGCCTGTTGTGGACTAGGGGAGCATGAATGACAAGGCTCCACAATTTTGTGTCCAACAACATGATTGTGGCCAGCAGTGCGCACAGGGAGTCCTATTTCCCAGGCAAGCTGGTTGGGTTTCAAACCGCCATTGGGAATTGAAACCTAGTTCTTCGCAATGACAGTTCAAGTCCTGAATTTCTGAGTTGTTGTGGCTAGACGAAAAGAAAACCCAACATTTTACAAGTGCAATCTAATAAGCTGCTAAACATTTACCAAGTTGAATACCATTTTATTTTATTTGAATAATTTGTTGAAAATTAATTACACTATCAATATTATACAAAAATTAATAATTCTTGTGTGTTCAACAACACAGAAATAAGGTACAATAAAATTTAAAGTTATGAATTGAAACCAATATTTACCTCGAACATAAGCTACCTCTCCAAGTTTTTCAAGAATAATTTGATCTTCAAGAAAAAGTGTATCAAAACGATGAAGGAAAATTTCCCATGTCAAAAAACGTTTACTTTGAAGCTGATTATGTAGTTGAAAAATGGTTTGAAGAATCAAAGGTCGATCTGTAATGTTATTATCAAACTGCACTTCTAAACACCAGACACACAGCTAAAAATAAAAATTTTACATTTTATTAAAATTATACATTTTAAAACAAGCTCTTTTATAGCAAATTCATAAGAAGCATGGGGTTATTTTTATAATTAAAAAATATGATATGAACAGATAAGAAATACTGCCAAGGATCATTCTGAAACTAACAATAGATAAGTATTTTAGTGAGCCATTTACATTTGACAGCTATGATTTATAAATTTCTAATATCCAAATTATATTTAGTGTTCTGTGAATATTTATGAATCAGAAAATAATTCAGAAGCATAGAAATCAATGTTATTCCATTGCACTATTTTTTAAATGATTGTGCAAGTGTGCTAGTTAATTTTCATTTATAAAAAAATGACTGATGATTATATGCTGTTAAGTATTATAAATTTTTTTTGTAAAAATTGTAATGTTTAACAGCAGAAAAATGGCCTGTTTTAGGCAATTGTTAAAAAATTTTTGCAACAAATATTTACAGATAAAAGTAAATTTATGACTATCTATATTTTTTAAAGAAAAAAAGAAGAAAGGCAATAAATTGTCAAAAAATTGTAACTTAAAGTTTTGGTTTTAATCATAATGAATAAAAAGATAAAGTTAATTAAATAAAATTAAAGACCAAATATTATGCCCTAAGTATGTTAATGCAACAATCTCAAATTAATTACTAAAAAAAATAATAAATAATTAAAAAACAGGGGATATTTATTGTTGACAAATATTTTTTTAAAATAACTAATACCGGTAATTGCTAATTCTTTACAGTTTGTTCTTCTACGGCTCTGTATTATAAATGCCAATATAAGTTAATTGCTTGCTATCATATAGTTTGTCGTATTTTAGCCTTACAATAATTTATTTATAGGTTATTGTGGGTATTTGTTTGGCATCATAATATTTTTGAAATTCAATTGTTACTTTCATAATAAAATAGTTAAAGTCAGAATTTTTTTAACCTGTATTTTTTTTTCAATAAAAACAAAGGTCAATTAAAATTTTTTACTTTCTAACTATATGGTAATTTTATTAAGCAAAGTTCAGAAAGAATATTGGTGTGTATCTTAAAGAACATTTTAATTAAAAAATATTTCCTTGAAGTTAACAATTCTATTCTATTTTCAGAAGCATAATACAGTAGAAGTATGTAACTAAATGAATTCTGGGAAGCAATAAATAAACCTTTTTCTGATTTGAAAAATAATTGAAATTTTGTTTGTTAGTATATTTAAATAGATTTTTAGAAAAAAAAACTCAACTGCAAAATCACTCTGAATATTTAACGAGTAAAATATTTATGCAATTTTCTTCAATAACATTTTTGAATCAGTAGCAAAGAATTTTTACATTTAAATCTAAAAGATTGCAATTTCATAAAAAATACAATTCTCTAAAAATCAATTGTTCAGTTATGGGTAATTGTATTTATGTAACAAGCTTTTTGTTTTTTGTTTAATTTACGTTAGATGAACTCACTTTTCAAAATTTCTGATACAAAAGGAAATTTCTTACTATGCAATACAGAGGGTATGTAATAATTTTAAAAATACAACTTTATCTTAATACATCAAAGTAGTATACCTTCAAAGAGGGTGTTTTAATGCTGTCTAAATTAAGAAGTGTCCTCTGAGAAATTGTCGGCTGTTCATCGTCTAGACTATGCACCAAATAACAGAAAGATCCAGCTAATGCAGACTGCATTAAAGGGCTATTCTTCACCGTTAGGGAGTCCACAAAGTGAGCAATCACAGTAACTTTTTCAACTGTAAATAAAATTTAGTATCAAATTTTAAATTATTGGTTCAGAAAGATAGAAATAAATCAACTTATATAAATAAGTGAATTATAAAATGAAATTAAATTGCTCTTTGGAAACCTCAGTATGTCTTCTAGTTATTAATTGCCCAGAGATACAAATGAGTAAAAAGCACAACAGTTTACTTAACTTCATATGCCTGCAAGTTTGATAAGGAAAAATGCTTTTTATTCATAGCACACTTAGTATTTATGAAAAATATAAAGTTAATACAGTCTACCCTCACCTAGGCCAACTTCAAACTCATAACTTTTACAATATTAAGAAAAAAAAATTGAATTATCTTTCAAATTTGCTATTCTGATAGTAGAGAAAGAAAAACTTTTTTGTTTTTTTTAGCAAATTCATTTTTCACCAACCCATGCTTTTATGAAATATTTTTCTGTGGTAGAACAAAAAAGTTTTTTCAATTAAGGTTAAGAAATGCTTACATGGATAAGGATCTGTGGTAATTTTATGTATAGCAAAAAATTTGAATTTGTTAACAATTAAATATAACTCTATATGTTACAAATTATAGTTTTTCTGCTTGAGAACTAAATACATGCTGTATAACTTGTAAAATACCAACATAGTTATTATTTTGACTAAAATGTAAAAAATCATGATCTTCCCTATTCTAAATTTATGAAATTACGAAATTTTTAGCCTTTTCTTTTGAGTACATGATTAGGAGGTTTGATAAGATAATGAATTAAAATCTGTTTTTTTATCACATACTTTATTCGTTCTCAAGCAAATTTTGCTATAAAGTCAAGCCTTATTGTAAAACAAAAATGGATAGATAAAAAAAAAATTTAAAAAGAAACACTAACCAGCAGCAAATCTGGTCCTCCACTCAGTACTATGAAATTCTTGTTCAATAAGTTTCCAAAACATATCAAAGCCAGATGGAAGAGTTATAGCATGCAACAGCAATGATGTTGCTAATTGGGCAATGTGAGAAAATTCCATCTGAAGTAATTTCCATAAACTGCAAACAAAAAAAGTTAAAATTTTAATATGCATTAATAATAAGTATAAAAATTAGATGGATTTTAATTTATAAAAATTGAACCAAAAAGAAAAATAAATTCTAAAGAATAAAATTGTTTGGATTTAACGCATTAACATACTTTATCACTAAAAGGTTCTCTTGGCACCAGATCAGAAAACCACGATGATTGTGTGCAGCCTTATTTAGCACTTCTGAATGTAGACACATAATTTTTAGGCATGTTAGTATGTGATAAAGTACATCAGCATCTTCAAAGACTGCAAGATCCTAAAGAGTAATTTAACAATATTTAAACTTACAAATATTCAGATAGTCAAAAATTAAAGGTTTAGAATAAAAGAATATATTAATTACGTTGTAATTCAAGACTTTCTCTATTTATCTATTGCACAACATTGCTGTTCTGAGAATCATAAATTCGCATTTAATTCACCTATTATTATTCCAAGATTTAGATTTATGGGAAACATACTATATCATCAAGAACAATGCATATTAAGTAAATGACTCTTCTGTAAAACCATTTTTCCCATGCTATAACTACCTTAATATAATATTTGTGATTTCTGACATTTGCTTTCAAGTTTATTATCATTATGACAATGGTCATATTCTTATAAAAATGTAAAAATTTCGTTTCTTAGTATCAGTATAACAATTTTAGATCTAAGGAACAGAGAAATGGCAAGTATTATACTGAGATAGAAATATCAAACTTACTTTCAATAAAACATAGAACAGCTGTAACTGCGGTGGAAGTTCTTCAATTGTAAATTTAAACTTCCCTTCAGTAGTATGCCAAAATGAAGGATCATCTATAGTTTGAGGAACAGCCTCCTCATTTTCATCCAAAAGAAGAGGAGTAGAAACAGTGCATTTAGCTCCAGCTAAAATTGATTATTACAATACAATATAATAAAATATTGCTAACAAGAAAACAATGCAAAAGTAGAAGAGTGTAAAGAAAAGTTATCATAAAAAAATTGTTTGCATATTAAATTCATTTCTAATTTTAAACATAATTCTAATTTTTTATTTCTAATTTATTACTTCTTAAGATTTTGATTAGGTACTTCTAAATGGTTAAGGTACATCATTTTGATTAACATTATTGTAATGTCTTAAAAATTATTTATCCTCTTTATAAGTGAAATATGATAATTATCCCAATTTTAAAAAAAATACAAAAGTTTTAACAAACTTTTGAAAACCTGTGCCAAATCATGCAAGCAAAAATCTTAAAAATTACTTATGACATTCTTAGTGCAATTAAACTCATAAAAAACTTTATTATTACAGCTTTATAATTGGCTGATGTTATAATTAGATTTCATGTATAATTTTAAACATTTCTCTGGAATAGATTTGTTATGCACATATGCGCTTGCTTTTCAGATTTTTTTCCCTCACCTTCATCAGAGGTAATAACTGCCAATGTGGAGTTCAGATTGCGCTTGAGTGCGCAGATAAGTATGATGAAATGATTGGAAGAGTGGGATGAGCAAAAGTCGACTTTATAACTTCAATGTGTTTGTTATTTAAAGTTTAAGTGTGATTGCCTAGTATAAATTTGCCTAAAATTCACAACACTGATTTTTTTTAAAGGCTAAGGAATTGTCAGATTATTTTGTTTAGTGGTAGATTTTCATATTAACTTTAAAGCGATGCGCTTGTGCAAAATCTTCATCCGATTCATTTTAAGTGCAATTGCCAAGTTTAAGTTTTTCCCGAAATCACTACAATGTTTCGTTTTTAAGGTTAAAAAATCGCATGGATGTTTATTTCATTCAGTTTGCACCACTGCCCGGATAAATTAAGAATGTTCAAATTTAATTTGAATAGTTGTATAGAATCTTAGTACTCCATGGGTGCAGGACTATCATTTTTAGTTTCAGACATGTGGTTTTGTTTTAAATAGAGCTTGGGAACATTGCTGTGTTAAGTGAAAGAAGTAAATTTGTTGGATGTGAAAATATTTAATATTTACAATTCAAGTTTTTATTGCTATGGATCTGCTAGAATGATGATTAAAGATTGATATAATTTTAAAGTATTTTGAAAGAAAGAAATAGGATACACATTTTAAGAGTAAAAGGAATAAATTCAGTGTGTTTATTATTGTATCTTTTTCACCATTTGCCTGTTTAGCATCGTTAAATAATAGTTTGGGTTTATATATTGCTACATTTTTATTAAACTTGCAGTGGAGATGTAACAAAACGTGTTTAGCATTGTCAAATAATAGTTTTGTTTGTATATAGCTACATTTTTATGAAATTCGCAACAGGCTAGTAACAAAAGTATTCACTGGGGGATAAAAGTTGATGTACATCTGAAGTTTTTTATTTATGAAATGCATGTTTAGTGTTGTTAAAAATGTCTGTAATACAACTGAACTCTGAATTAAATAGGGCAAAATTTGACTTTGTTTACCTCTAGTGACATAAGTGCCACCAACAAAAATGCACTAAAATTGGTTGGCCATAAAAAAAATCACAGACATTAAGTTTAGGTGCGTAAAAAATCAATTCCCAACCTCCAAAAGCTTACATTTTTTAGAGAGGGAATTTTTTATTTGAAAAATCAAATTACAATTTTACAAAATCCTAAACATTTTACATAAAATAAGCATTTAATTTAGCTATCCATAATTGAATGAAAAATACTTAGTTTTATATTTGCTTGCTAAAAGTGAGCATTTGTAATTTTCTGATAATTTTAAGACTTTATTTAAGCTGCTGTTTTCTCTTTTTAGTTGCTTATTTCAGCTTGAAAGATGCTTTGTAAATTGAACAATGACTATAATATGTTGAATTCCAGAAAAAAAACCCACTAAATTCCTAAATAGTGCAAAATAGGTCACTGGAATCTCGTACTTCAGTGCCTCTGAATCACATTGCTAAGTAATTTGACTATATAAATAAATACATAATAATATTACTTTTTAAACTAACACTCCACACTCAAGCATAGAATTGTTAATTATTATAATCACATATAAAATAAGTTACTTAAAAAGGTTTTATATATTATAATTGTTCCTTTATATAGAGCACTTCAAAGATTTTTTCTTTTATTTTGAGTAATAATGGAAGAAAAAAAAATTAGAGATTGATTCTTTCACAACTATGAATAAGCACAGCTTTGAAACTTAGATTAGAATAAAATTTCCTTGATAATTAAAATATACATTTTACTCACCAACATCATCATCGGTTAATGTAACTTCTCTTGCAACAGCAGCGACAACTGTCTCTGTAGGTATGACAGCCACAGTATCCAATTCAGCAGTACATTCTTGCACTGTTGCAGTATGGATAGGAGATGAATGCCCAACAAAGATACTGTCCTCTGTTACATCTGAAAAGAAGTTCACAACACTGTGGTGTGATGCATTATCTTCTTTGAGAGGAGAACTTGAGGGGACATCAGATTCAACTTTGGCTTTCGTTTTCTCTGGAGTGCTCTCTGGTTGATTCACAGACTCTCCATCCTCAAACTGAAACACTTTAGCAGGAATCTAAAATATAACAGTTAAACTAATAGAACTACTTTGTCCTGTCTTTTTTACATTTATTTCAACACTAAAGCATTAGTCTTTTTAACATTTATTATTATAACACTAAAATTGTTATACTTTTGGAAAACAATAAACATCAACATTAGAAAATGTAAATATTATGTTGAATCCATTAAAATTTCTGTGAATATTTCAAACTATAATTTTGATTATTACTTTTTTGATACAATATAAAGCAGTCTATTCTTGGATAATAATTAAATATAAAATTTGTTATTAGGTAACAACAACAAAAGATTTTTACAAAAATATTTAATTTCTAAAAATATTTAAAAAAAAAAAAAAAAACATTATTTCAAGATCTGATAAATTTTATTAAATAAATGAATGAGTAACAATTCATAAAATATTCGTTAATTTTCATTTAGGTAAAAAATTTCAGATTTAAAAACAATTTATTACTAATAAATGTACATGTACAGCAGACCACAAAAAATGAGCCATCCTAAATAATTTTTGGTCCAATGATGGGATCTTTATATTCTCGAGCAGAATCTTGAAAGGTTTGAGTGGGTGACCTCAAATATGATAATTAATTAGTATAGATGATATTTTAAGCTAAAAAACAGAGTATTAAGGCATTAAGTTCCTTTCTTCAGTGAACAGAAATCCAGTTCTGTTGGGGAAAAAGGTATTTAAATTCAGAGAAAAACTTTTTTGTGTCTGATTTCGTAAATTAAACTATCTTCTCTAATTAATTAGCATATTTGAGGTTACCCCCCAAACCATTAAAATTGAGTCTTGGAACATGAAGATCCAATCATTAGATCAAAAGTTATTCAATGTGGTCCTTTTTTTTTCTTTACACACAGTACATACACTTCGATTAAAATCTTTCCTTAAAAAGACATAGGGTTTATCCACTGAAGAGTAAAAACGTTTTAGAATTAAAAATCAAATGTAAAAGTGATGTATGAGTAACCATATTAAAAAAAATTGATTCTTGAATATTAAAATGAAAAAGAGATATATGACGGAAAATCTTACATCAGCCATGGTTACTTCCATCACAGGGGAAAAATATTCAATTAAGGTAACACTCAGTTGAAAAAATATGGCACATATTTCACAAAATATGCACTGATTTCCATCACTTGGCTCAGAACAAGTATGTCTACCTTCCCAAGGAGCATCTACTAAACTTGTAATCAATGATAGTATACTTTGAGCATGATTTTGCTCAAGACCCTTGTGCATGTTTATTTCATGAAGTTCTAACTGTAAAGGACGAAATAATATTAGAAATAAAATAATTACATGTACAGGGTGTGTCAACTAAATAATACCACACCGATTTTTTGCCATAACTGGACACAAAGAAAACCACTGATAACCAAACATATATATTACGAAAGTCTATATCACAATACATATTTACAAGAAGTAATCCATTGATGGACCTGACAAGAAAAAAAAATCGAATGAATAAAAAAAGTGTCCTGAAAAAATTAAAGCCTCTTCTGACTATAGCCAAAATATACACCATATTTTCTTAAATATGTGATGTTGCATACCATTTACCAATCCCAGGAAGATAACATCAATATTATGCCAAATTTTAATGATGACAGTCTGCAATTCTAGACTCCAAACATGGTTTGAACTGTAAATATTGTTGGAAATGAATGTTATTATTATTAACTTTGTAATAGTATTCATTAAAATAAAGTGAAACAGTACATTTGCTTATTTATTCGTTAAAACTGAAGTAATAACAGCAAAATAGTATACATTTATTAATAGTTATAAAAATGATTAAACCCCCACCCAAATTTTGACAAAAATTGCTCCAATGTTGGGGTGGAAATGGTAACAAGATAAAAAATGCAAATTACATTTATAAGAAAAATTTATAAGGTGTAAACATTGATAAATTTAATTAAAAATAAAAATGGTCCTATAAAACAAAATAAAGTTGAATTAAATGTCTGAAATAAATAAATTGTATTTTCAAATAACTAAAATATTCCCATAATCTTTTTTTTTATAATAAGGATCAGGTCAAATGCAATTAGCATTAAAGTAAAAAATTATTTACAGAGATTAAAGAATAGGCAGAACTGAAGACTGAAAAGAGTTATTTTTATTAACTTTGTAATAGTATTCATTAAAATAAAGTGAAACAGTACATTTGCTTATTTATTCATTAAAACTGAAGTAATAACAGCAAAATAGTACACATTTATTAATAGTTATAAAAATGATTAAACCCCTCCCCCCAAATTTTGACAAAAATTGCTCCAATGTTGGGGTGGTAATGGTAACAAGATAAAAAATGCAAATTACATTTATAAGAAAATTTTATAAGGTGTAAACATTGATAAATTTAATTAAAAATAAAAATGGTCATATAAAACAAAATAAAGTTGAATTAAATGTCTGAAATAAATAAATTGTATTTTCAAATAACTAAAATATTCCCATAATTTTTTTTTATAATAAGGATCAGGTCAAATGCAATTAGCATTAAAGTAAAAAATTATTTACAGAGATTAAAGAATACGCAGAACTGAAGACTGAAAAGAGTTATTTTTATTAACTTTGTAATAGTATTCATTAAAATAAAGTGAAACAGTACATTTGCTTATTTATTCATTAAAACTGAAGTAATAACAGCAAAATAATATACATTTATTAATAATTATAAGAATGATTAAACTCCATCAAAATTTTGACAATGGAGATAGAAAATCCCTCTCTGCAAGGTATTAGGTATGAGCTTATAGAGTATTGGTCTCTGCTCAATATTTGTATGAATTTAACCAAATCTGAAGAGAGGAAGCTTGTTTAGTATTTTACAGTAAATTACAAATTTCAATACTGTTTCAAAATATGGTGGGGAAAAAACATTCTTTTAAAAATTTACTTTTGACAAGAAAAATAGTATCAATGTGCTTTCAGTTATTTTGAAAACTAATAAAACAATACCTGTTTAATTAGTATATCTAACATCAATATGTAGCATGGTAAATGAATTTCATCATCTGATTTACACTCTACATCTAGTAATGGGTTTTCTTCTTCTGGAACATTTACAAGACTCATGTGGTTCCTTTGAAATCGCAAAGATCCCCTAGTTTCGTGAGTTGGTGGAGGAATAAGTTTACATGCTGCTGAGGTTTCTTTTTCTTCATCACTTAAGTTCATATTTTTAACTCCATTCATGAACATATCATACAGTAATTCAAGAGGGACAGGAACTTCAAGCATACTAAGAGTCTACAAAAATAAAATTTATTTTTCAGAAAGTAAATTTTAACCCTATTTTATATTTCACAGTCTGAATCTAATTCTTATATTTTTTCTGGAATAGCCTTTAAAACATTATTAACAAATCCTATTTGTTTTGTGTATAGCTAAATTATAGTTATGAAAAATTAAAACTATAATTAACAAGAAAAATTATTGAAAGATATGATTTTATTATATTAACATTAATTATTTCTATTCCACATGCTTTTAAAAAGGTTTTAAAGCATTTTCCAACTTTTTAGTCCAGTAACACAGAAGAAATGAACAATAGGGTTTAATTTTTGAAAATGAATAATTGCATTTAGTATAATTATGTAGATGTTCAAGCTTTTATTTTCACTTAAAAAGAATGATTTTAAATTTCTTAATTAATTGTACATTTATATAATTATTGCATTTCATTCATTTTCATATAGTTTACGTATCTGCAAATTATAAAAGTTAAAAAGTGTTTAATTCAATCAACTTTTAATTGTTCATTTACTTCTAAAAATATCGATATGCTTTTAAAATCTTATGAAATATATTTCTAAGTCATCCTGTTAGATAATGAAATTGTAAGAGCTTAGCAAACTGGTTGCTTTATATTAATAAGCATAAAATTTTTCCAATATGCTCAAACTTTTCATTGAATGAGATGGTTTAAAAAATGGTTTATCAGTAAGAAAAAAAACAGCAAGTGTGTGAATGTCTTTAGGCTTTATTATAAAAAACAAATACACAAACTGATTGTAAAAACATTTTAAAGTTTCATGCTATGATATATTTATTATTTACATAGATAAAAATTTATAATTTGAAATAACAGTTTTAAAAATGAATATATTATAATGAAATAAAATTTGAAAACTATTAACCATTATATGTCAGTATTAAGTGACTTATTTTTCAGAGAATTTTAATAAATTTAGAAGTCATCTAAAAACTTAGAATAACTGACATGTCTTTACTTTTCAAGTATTTATAAAAAAAATATTAAGATAGTTTACCTGCAACCAGTATAAGGCCTGTTCTTGAACTGGAGCGGCTGCAGTTTTAAATCGTTCAATTAGAAAATTGAACATCTGCTCTGCACTAAATGCAAGAGGACTTAAAGTTGGATCTAAAACACTACTGCAATAATAATGAAAAATTCAGTCAGAGGTATTAGAATGAAAAATTCAGTCAGAGGTATTAGAATGAAAAATATAATTAAGCATTTTAATAAATTAAAATACAGTAGCAACTTTTTATACCACACCTTGAAAAATTATTCCTTTTTTTTTTTTTTTTCAAATTTACCACTTAAAATTTATTTCTGTACTTTTGAATTTCAAAAATCAGAAAAATCTATTTTCCTTAAAGAAAATAAAAGAATAAAGCAATGTCTCAAAAATTAAAGCAGTTGCTAAATTTAAAACTTAATTAATGTTTCTGTACACTTGTTGAAATTTCATGCTATAATGATCATTTACATTTGGACAGCAGGCACTGCAGTATGAAGCATTGACTGTAAATATAAAAATATTGATGATGAAAAAATTTAGTACTTATAAAATATTTCATAAATAAATTGTAATTTCAATACATTAAAGTAAAAGTTTAAAAAGAAATATAGTAAAATTATTATCCAGTTTTGTGATCAAATACAATCTAGAAAATCAAACATCCTAATAACAGCATAAGAAGCTAATCGTTATATATAAGATAGGATATAATAGATACGATAGTAATATATATTTCGCATAATAAGGGACTTAAGAAAACATTTATGAATCATTATTGGTTCTTGAAAAGAATTTTATAAACTAAAGGTGATTCTTATCATTACAGTTCAGATAATTAGAGTTCTTTCATTCAATGTGTTCATTATTAACTTCAAATAAGCACGTGATTCATTATTAGCTACATGTAATAAAATTTATAACAAATAAGTAGTAATATTTTGGTATAAATTATTTGTAATTTGCAAAAAAACAAAACAAGGAAAAAAAAAAAACTCTTACAATGATACACATAAATTTTTAAAAGTATAAAGTAATGGTGAACTTGAATTAACCTAGTACGTTCTAAATTTTTGGTTAAATGCAAATTTATATTCAGGAGCATATAAATAATACCTATAATCAGAACAGTATATATTCTAATAAAAATAAAAGCAATAAAAATAGTACATAACTTAATTACAGAAAACATGAAGTGTTACATAAGAAATTTTAAATGATGAAAATTATTTACAATGTATATACCCTGTTCTACTATCAATAAATGCTTTTAATGACATTAGTATAAGAAAAATGAGTTGAATGATGATATAAGATGAAATTAATTACCTTAAAAGAATTTTTAACTCTGCAAATTCAGCTTCAACTGCTTCATGTCTAAATGCATCCATCCAGTATGGCATTATGTATTTCCATACCTGTAATGTAAAATTCATTACATCAGTTTAAATGCTACAGTTAGTAACTACATGAAGCCCCCTGAAAAGCATGTTTTACTTTATGCTTTCATATTAAGAAATTAAGGAACTGCTGATTCACTTAACGGGTGTATATTCCACCTTTTTAATCTTATAGTTTTATATTAAACTCAAATTACGATAGAACATTTAAGTCAAATATTGGGACATACTTCTTTCAAAGAAAAATCTGACATGCATTGCATGCAACAAAAAACGTGAAACTTCTGAAAGTTAGAACAGTGACTATAAGTTTCCAATGGTATTTATGATTATATAAATTACAAAAATTAAAAATATCAATTATTGTAAAAAAATAAGAAATAGGATAAAATGTAAAACATACTTCTGCAGTTAGTACATCATATGGTGCTAAACACAGTAGTCTTTTCAATCCTTCTTTAATTTGAACAGGATAACAAGGCCATGTCTCCCTATGATTGAAATTAAGAGGGGGGAAAAACATTGTTTGAAAAGTTCTAAACAAAACTCAAAAGCAAAACAAAGTTATTTATTTTTTAAATTTGATTTAAAAAAAAAATAAATCCCTTAATTTCAAAAGTTAATTTAAGAGCTATGTTGAAGAGCTAGGCAAATGATATTCTAGAAAAATGTGAAAATGTCAAATTTAAAGCATGTTGTAATTTTTTTTTAATCTAGTTGTTTTAAATGATATTGTTTTAATCGAAAGCTGTGTTTTCTAGACAGCTTTTTGCTGTTGCTGTATTTTATCAAGCAGATGTTCCTAAATTTATAAAAATATCACTTCAAACTTTTTTTCACTAAACTCTTCAAATAAGGTTTAGAAACTTCAAATGCACTTTTCTTCAATGAAATTTAAATTGCGCATCTTACTCCTTTTAAACAATTCACTTTATTTATTTAAATATCACGTTAAAAATGTGGTAACGTTAAGTGGTTTTGATTTTTTGATAACATATACCTAAATTTTTATGTATTAATTTATTTTAGATATTAATTTATTTAATAAATTAATTTATTTTATAAATTATTAAAACCCATTTCATTAAAAAGCATTACCATTAAAATAAAAACAGTAAACGAATTTGAACAGAAATTTTGTAATAAAATATAAGTTTCCTGTGCAATCTTCTAAAATATTCATTATTTCACTGGATGTAATATTGTAACGCATACATTTGAATAAGTTCACTTTTTTTTCACTACTCATTAATCCTGCAGCTAGTTAGCTTATTAACTAATAATTATTCATCCTGCTACTGTTTATTTAAGGATGAACTCATATTTTAAAAGGCAATCTGAACATTTACTAAATTATTAATGCTGCAACCTTTTGAGTAAATCAAGAGCTATTTATGCAGAATTGAAGAATATAAAGTGAAAACAAATTAGATGAACACACACAAGACAAAGGTAAGCATTCATTATTTTCCATATTTTTTATTCACCAAAGGACATGTTTATATGAAACAATGCAATAACTTAAAGTTTATCTATAGTCTATAATTCACTGCAGCATTTTAAGTGGTTAATTTTTCTAAGAAATTATCTTTGATCACATCAATACACTAAGTTTTATTTTAAATATAAAAAAAACTGATAAGCAAAAAAAAAATTTTTTTATGCTTTCAATATGGAGCTTTAAGGGGGAAAATATTATTATAAAAAGCTTTTACCAAGGTCCACCAACTTTTGCATAGTCCACAGGATTAGGTAGTAAGCAGGATACAAAGACATCAAAATGTGTTTTTACTACTTCCATTAGCCATCCATGAATATACTGTTCAAAAAAAATTTATTACAAAATGAGCTTTATTTTACATGAATTAGTTTCTTAAAACAATAGCTCAAATGAAAATGTAATTCTTTTTTTAACTTTAGGACAATACATTGTTTTTATGATTTGATACAAATTGTAAATATGTGTAACACACTAAAGATACAAAAGCAATCTCTAAAGTATATTTAAAATATTTACAGTTCATAAAAATAAATACAACATTTACTAAACAAAATTGAGTCACAATATTTTTAAATATTATTTAAAACGAAGTATATTCAATAGTTTTCCCATATGGTCTATTCACAAAGGAGTCCAGGTAAGTTTTTAATGCTGTTTTTCCAATTCCATTTAACTCTAATACAAAGCATAATAGCATAAAAACTTTCTTTTTTTGTCAACTTACAAAAGGTTTAGAAAAGCACACATAACAAAAATAATACTCATAATATCAACTTTCATAATATACTCTTAAATAACAATCATTTTGACTTATTTCATCAGGCATATAAGATAAACAAGTGGTCAGGGAACAAATATTTTGCACTATTTTATTACGTAGGACAAATTCGGATTTTGATAATAGAAGTTAACTTAGACAGGTAATTGATTAACTTAGCAATGAATTAAAATTAAATTCCCTATTTGGTAGCCAAATACTCCAATATTCCATTCTATCAAAACAATCTGTACCCAATGATTAGCCATGATATCTTTTTGTACACTTCTAAAAAATTAACTGTTTATAAGTTTATAAACTATATGTTGTTATGTTACAACTCCAATTCTTTATTAATTTATTTTTTATGGTAAATTTCTTTTATTTAATCATGTTTTAATTTCTTTTTCTTCGGCTAAAATAAAATCCAGAAAATAATAGCATGCATATTAACTCAATAAAGCAGTTTTTATTTCTTCACAAATACAGAGCCTATAAAAAAAACAAATTGTACTAAAAATGTATGCATGAGTAGTAAATTAATATTACCTCGCCTTTCAAATGTTCTAAAGCATTTCCTGCTTGACCTAAAATAAGAGTTTCAGATGAAAAGAAAAATCTAAGATTAGATAATATTATAAAAAATAAGAGATATTTCATACAACTTAGTGATAAAAAGATAGTATAAATATCCACAAATTATACCAATAAGATTTAGTTTCTATTAGCAGTTTGAAAACAGTGATGAATTAGAGCTTTGATATAGCAATTTTTCATCATCTCCTATACAAAATTATATAGCACCAAATGATTTCTAATAATTATTTATTCAACTAAGCAATAGTTCTACAACAAATAAATATAAAGTTAGGCTAAATAATATAGTTTCAAAACAATTATTACCATCCGGTAAGCAGGCTGTGTAATGAAACCACTGAAAGAGTATACTAAGCAGCCGACCTAAGGATTCCTAAAAGTCAAAATATAAATTACAATTAAAAAATTAAAACTATTAATATAATAAATGTAAAAGAATGTTTCTAAGTTTTACAATTATTGATAACACAGATAATTTAACACAGCTATAAAAAAAAGGATTTTTAAAAAAAAAGTTAAATGCATTAAATTAAAGCAAAAATAAAAATAATTAGACGTACATATAAATAGTAATAATAATAATAATTTAACACCTAAAATAAACATTAATGTAGTTTCTATATACTGTACACTTTCGATTATCCGTGCTCATTCTGGGGTCACAAAAAAAATTTAAAGAGAAACATTTTCACCATTATCATGCATGTAAAATCAATGTTGATGTGAATTAGAATCTTGTCAAAATAGTTTTGCAGTATAGTCATGCCATCTATTAACAGGATATGAAACTAAGCAGAATTAATGTTTTTATTGATAATAATCACTACAATAGTATTGTGCAGTGCATAGTGGCAAATCAAACGCTCTGGAGCCTGTTTGACGGGGTAGGGTTGAAGGGGAACGGAGGGATCGGAATGTTGTTCAGCTGTCCTCTCTCATTTTCACACGTGCTCGTTTAGTATGTGCATCTGGTTTATCGCCAGTTAGTAGCGTGAGTAGCGAAATTTCTTACTGGTAAAAATGAGTGGTGTGAAACAAAAGCGAAAGGTTTTAAATGTTAAACAAAAATTATAAATCCTATAAAAACTTGATAATAGAGAATCAGCTAGCAAATTAGCAAAAGATTATGAAATTGGAGTAAAAACTGCATGTGATATAAAAAAGAACAAAGAAAAACTCATTACCTTCACGAGAGATAGTGATGACGAATCTGCACTTACGAAATGGAAAAGTCTGAAAACATCAACATACAAAGATCTAGATTCTGCTTTACTACAGTGGTTTAATCAAAAAAGAGCAAAAGGTATACCTATTTCGGGTGCCATGTGTTCCGAAAAAGCGAAATGTTTTGATGAAGCACTAGGATTAGAAGGAGATTTTAATGCTTCATCTGGTTGGCTCACTCGATTCAAGCAACCCTATGGGATTCAGCAGTTAAATGTTGAAAGAGAGCATCTAAGTGCGGATGTGACTGCTGTAGAATTGTTTTGTGTGAAATTTAAAGAATTTATTGCAGTAAAAAATTTGATTTCCGAACAAATTTATAATGCTGATGAGACAGGATTGTTTTGGAGATGTCTCCCAACAAAAAAACTTGCTTCACAGGCAGAAAAGTCAGCTCCAGGCCACAAACTGTGAAAGAGCACATTAACATCATGTGGTGTGGAAATGCTTCAGGGGACCGTAGAATAAAACTCGTAATGATACGAAAGGCTAAGAACCCCCGCTGATACAAGGTTACAAAATCAAAAATTTACCTGTTGTTTATTTCAATCAAAAGGGGGCATGGATGACAAGGGACATTTTTCTCTAATGGTTCTATGAACATTTTGTTCCTGAAATAAGGAAACACATACAAGCAAAAGGCTTACCCCAAAAAGCAGTGTTGCATTTAGACAATGCCCCTTCACATCCAAATGAAAGTTTGCTAGCGTCTGATGACGGATTAACTACCAGTAAATTTCTCCCTCCAAATGTTAAAGCAGCGATACAGCTTATGGATCAAGGTGTAATTTCAGCAATGAAACGGCTCTACATATCTGAACTTTTGAAAAATTTGATTCATGAAGTTATAACACTACCAAATTTTTGGAAGCAATATTCGTTATTGGATGCAGTATATATCAGCAGCATGGTCAAAGGTAAAATCATCTATGTTATCATGGTCGTGGAGAAAGATCATACAGCTTGATCAGGGGTCTGTCCAGACATTTTGTGAAAGGTCCGTTTTTTGTAAAATTGTGAAAAAATTACCCATAATTTGTGAATATAAAATAAACGTTAAATTACATTCTTTAAACCAGGGTCCGCTTTTGTGAATTTGTGAAAACAGGGACCGTTATTTCAAAAAAAAAAAAAAAAACTTTTTTGATGAGTTTTTCAATTGTAAAAGACATACAAGATTATACTTAACACTGTAAAATTATGATTAAAAAAATTAAATTTTAAAAAATAAACAGAAAATGCAGCTACTAAATTAGCGATGCAACAAATATTTGGTATTTAGCCTATACTGCTGAACGCAGAATATTCATTTCGGACGAATAAAGGAAGAAGCTTCTGCCGAAGACAAAACTTAGTTCGTTTGCATTTGTCTTTCTTTCCCCCCACCCCCTGGGAAGGGTTTATTCGATTAACAAAACAATAATGAATATAAACAAATTTGTGAAGAGTCCAATTAAAGGATAAATTATTTTGTGAAGGGTCCGTTTTTAAGTTAAAATATTTTGTGAAGGGTCCGTTTTTATGAAAAGATATTTTGTGAAGGGTCCGTTAACGGACCCAAATTTCTTCTAAACAGACCCCTGTTGATGAACAATCTTCTTCAGATATTCAAGAAGAATATGATAACAGAATTCTTGAACAAGCAAAAGAAATTGAAGGTTTCGAAATTCATGATGAAGAAAATTTAAAAAAATTAGTTTCAAAGTGATGCATGTGAGCCAGCTTCCAGAATTTGACAGATGAAGATATTGTTACTAACTGTGTTGTTAAATCAAATAGTGATGATAGTACTGATGCAGAAGCTATAGTAAATGAGGGAAATACAATTTCTTAGTCTGCTGCTCTATAATCTGTGGAAACTTTATTAGATTATATGGGAGAATGAGGATTTGATTATGGTGACATTACTGCAGTTTGTAAAATATGTATCAATATAAGGCAAGAGATAAACAAACAACAGATGCAAAGACGCATTACAAATTTTTCTAAGCAATATATGTTAAAAGGAAAATTCCTAATATGATGTTATACAGCATGCAAATGTAAGTAATTTTTATACTTTTTGTACTGATGTTGACTTTTTCTTTAATAAAAAGGAGTTTCTGGATTATCTGTGTTTTTCGATTGTCTACGGCCCGTCCTGGTGATTAACTCGGATAATCGGGAGTGCACTGTATTAGTTCGTTTATTCTTAAAAAATGCTGTGAGTGAATTTTAAATGCCTATAATTAAAAATCAAAATGTATTTCCCATAATCATAACTAGCTTCATTTGAAATTGTAACTTTTAATAATATAGGTTCAAATAAATACTGTTATTGTTGACCAAATTTCTAACTAATAGAGTACAATAGAAATTATCACATTTGCAAGCATTACATAAATTACTAAACTAAATGATAAATCAAAAGGTATTATTACAGATTAATATTGAACACATATCAACAAATAAAATATTATTTTTACATAAAAATCATATTATTATATTAAGACCAAATAAGACAAGTTTGATCTACTATTTAAAATGTATAAATAAAATACTTAAAAAAAGTTTTAAAAAAATTTTTATAAAGGTATTTTTACATAAGATTGAACGTATTTTTACAGAAAATTGAATAATATTTTCTAAGGAAGTTCTAAAGATAAACAAATCCTAGTCAAAATAAATAAAAATTGTGATAAATACAATAAATAAATATCTTTAGTAATTTTCCTTATATTTAAAATATTTACTATTTTGAAGAATCTTATTATACTTTCAGAGTTCCTTTTACATTAGTTTATGAGAAAAAGTATAGAAAGAATAAAAGAAAATAAAAATAAAAGAGTATTGGTACTTACATCTGGGGTATTTTCAGTCGGGGAACATAAACCAACCATTAACCAGATTCCGTAACGACTCAACAGTTGTTTCTCTCGAACGACAGACATTTCACTGTTTTCTTCTCTGTCATCAGAACCATTTGAGGATTCTTGCACATGCTTATCATTTAAAGGCTCGGCTTCATGCAATAAACTGAATTTAAAAAAATTTTTAGAAACATTAAATTTTATAAATAAATGATTTATTTAAACAAAATTTAATACCCAGCTATGAAAGATTGATAGTACTTATCGCAAATACTTATCAAAAATAATACTAAACACTTTTATTTGTATATTTGATAAAAGTTTTATATTTATATTTTTGAAATACTAGGAGGTTTTCATCCATCACAAGTTTATTTCTAAGACTGTTTTGCAATCCTTAAATTTGATCTGATTATCTTAAAGAACTGTAGAGTATTTTTAAGATTTCAGAGAGCATAAACAAAAAGCAATTATAAAAAAGATAAACGCACAAACATAAAGCAAATATAAAGTGATAAGCATACATCTGATTTGTAATTTAGGAATAATTCTGGTATAACAATGACAAACTGCTATTGTTATACCTTTAATATTGTTTTATGGTCTTGATATAAATCGAGTATTAGATTTCATATGCATTGGTTTTACCAGCTATATATAAAGTTGCCCATTGATTTATTAAATAAAAAGAGTAAAGAAAATTAATGAAAGAAAAATCATTTTAAATACAATATGCTTATAATGTGACAAATGGCTAAAAGCTTCATATTAATTATTTTTAGAGACACGAGTGTAAACAATATAGCAGTATTTTACTAAGAAAAAAAGAACTGCTCGTTTTTCCTTCTACTGTAACACATTCCAGGCTCCTTAGACAACTCAGAAAGCGAATGAACTGATTTGCATATTAGCTAATCTCTTTTATAAAATATGTCAAAGAAAAATGGCTTTAACTCATTTATTAATGTCTAGTGTAAAAATCAACTTTACAATCTAAGGAACTAGATTATAAGATGGTTATTTGGCATAAGTTTTTCTTGTTTTGGCCGTTACATGCATTTCGATAAAGCAAACCAGTTTGTTTTTTAAGCAGTCTGAACATCCAATTGTACAACAAAGGCTTCACCAAGGAATATTTTGCTAAAGAGCAGTTCAAGTATCAAATAAATTCAATGTAAAGTTTTATTTATCTCTTTTGTCTAATTTCAGGATTGAAGAAATCAATAATTTGAACCTCAGACCACCAAATATTCGTACAAGAAAAACATTGATTTTAAAAGAAATATAAAACATTGGACACTTAATAAAAATATAATAGTTGGACATATTAATTGCTAGAGAGATATTTCACAGATATTACCTCACGATGGCTTCGACCATATATGATTGAGTTTCAAGATCCATACTCCAAGGTGATGGTATGGTTGTGTGAAGCATATGTTCATCTCCCCATTGTTGTTCATGGCCAATGATACACTCTGCACAGTATCTAATTGGACGGTGACCATTTCTGTTTGCACATTCGATTGAAAAACAAGTAGCAACAGCAGATTTTTCAGTTGCACTGCAGTCCTAAATAAGAAACATTTTATGATATAAGTTTTCTTATTATTATTTATAACACCAACCAGCTTATATATTTTAATTATTATTATGTTTATTTTAAATGCATTAGGTCAAATTGTGCCCGATTTGTTAATATAATAGTTAAATCAGCTAATATAATAGTTACATCACATATGTGCCTGATTTGGTGATTTATTAATTCAATAGGCACAAATGGGATTTACGTTGATTATGATTTTATATCCAATACAAAGAAATTTTTTGTTTCATCAAATCAAACATGGATATAATCATTTAAATAAGTAAGGAAAACATTTCACTTTATTTCTAATACATCTATACATCTCCTTTTTTCTATTGTTAAAAAAAATTTAGTATCATCCAACTAAAAATTCTAATCATTAAAAATATTACAGTCAAGTACAAATACAAACATACTTGCATAAGAATAAATTACAGAAAAACTTTTTAAATTTTTACTTGAAATGTATTTAATGTTCAATATTTCAATGTTGCAGTAGAGCGTCAATTGTCTTAATTTCCTCTAATCACTTTGAAAAATTTAATAAAATGTAACTATAGAATATTAAAACATGGCACAGTGCTAGTACACAGTGGCACATTTAGATTTAGAAATTGATTGTAGCAATACCAACAAAGCAAAACAAAAAAGCTAAAAAAATTTCATTTCAGAATTCCTTACATTATTAGGTAATAAGATATTTTTACTCATTCTTCTTAAAGAAATAACTTATTTCCTTAATTTTCCAATTATACAGATACTTATAACTGAATCTTATATAGTTCTAATAATTAAAATTCTAATGTGCTTTATAGGCTTGATATATTTCAATGAAATGAAGTTTTTTCTTCCTTACTATCTTGAAATTCTACTTTTCCCAGGAAATTTTTTCAACTTTATAAAGTATTTCTTTATTAAAGACTGTATTTTTATAAAACATATATAATTAATAAATTTAAAAAATTGTAAGAGAAGATACAACAAAATTAGATGCATTACTATTGCTAATTGGATGAATTTGTTAGTGATTGTGATATAAAAACAAGGGAGCTACATAAGGTAAAATACACGTTGGCGACTTATATAATTTACAATGCTAATACAATTGATTCAATGAAATTTCCACAGCTTGATACCAGAAGCTTTACAGACATTAGAATTTTTCCAATTTAAAAATTCCTTATTTGTTTACATTTTCATTGAGCATTTTTAATTTATAAAATTATATCTAAATATTTAGAAATTAAGATCAACATATTAAAAGAAAAACTAATAAAAGAGCAATTATAATTAATAATTTATGATTAATTATTAAATGTTTCAATCTTTTTTAAAATTTTATTTTAAAATGTATCACTGATTGTAAAAAAAATGAGACAGGTGGGATCATTTACAAGTGTAAATGATTTACATGAGAAAAAAAACTTAATTTTAACTAATTACAAATAAAATAATGTTGAATTTATTGATTTAATTACAGTGAAATTAATTTTAAACTTTTTTTTTAAAGATAATATTAGCTGCCAGTCTGCTGTTTACTTTCTAAAATAAGTGTGAATTACAATTTAAAACCTAGTAAAAACAAAGATAATTAAATGGTTCTATTTACTGCTTAACCCTTTCGCGCCTAACAGGACACATACGTCCCAAGCAAATTTCAAAAAAATCTTTTGGGACAGAAACGCTTCTTTGTCTAATGGGAGACTTTCCCACCAGTCCGGCCAATATTTTTAAAGGTATTTTCATTCACAGAACATAGATGGCACTATCATACATGATGCAATTCCTGCGTTTTTGAATTGTTGTAGCAGCTCATTCCATACTGTACGAGTGTAAATAGTTTAGTTTTGGAAAATACCGCCTATTTTCAATTAAATTTTGATTGATCTATAAATCTAAGGTCAGAGAAGTTGTTCACAAAGCGAATTACCTCTAATAAACTGGAAAATTGTTAAGTTTTACTTCCGTTTTTATTATCGGGACACATGTGTCCCTCTCGTCAAGGATAGTGGGAACACATTGTCCCAACAGTCCTATGTGATCATGGGATTTCTTTACAAAATTACTCATTGAAGACTACTGGGACACATATGTCGCAGTTGTCAGGACTTATGGGACATATATGTCCCAGTCCTAAATGAGTGTTTAAAATCTTTCTAAAAATATAACATCTTAGTTTTAGCATTCTAGCGTGCCCTACTCATAGTTTATGCTACCAAAATTGTTCTGTTGTAAAAAAAAATAATAACTCGTCGTGAAAGGGTTAAACTGAATTCCTCAAAAAAAAAAAAAAAAAAAAAAAAAAAAAAAAAAAAAACGCAGTTTTGATGTGAACAGAATGATATTAAACAATTTAATTAAAACAACTCAAAGCAACAAACAGAATATTTATTTTTTACACCATAATAAACTCACTGGATCTTCACAGGTAACTGACACTTTATCCATTGGCAAAAGAACAGCAACTAAATTCTCAGATCCATGTAATGATTCAACTTCTTTGGCACATTCTTCACACAAATAAAGAGGTGGAGGGTGCTCGCCTGAGGCAATAGCAACTGAATGCTCAAAGCACATCTATAAAAAGTTTAATTGTATATATTTTGAAATTGAAAAATTTATTTGCAAAATTTATTCATTAACTCAACAAGTTCTAAATAATTTTCACAGTTCATAATCAATATTTTTACAAATAAATTTAGATGATACTTATCTATTAAAAGGGGCAGTGAAAGTTCAACAAAATTCATACAATTACCGATGCTTGCTCTGCTTAATTAATTGTGGTTATAGGTACTAATGGCAGAGTGTAAATAGATATTAATTATGTGTTGTAGTAATAGGTATTTAATTTTACGATAATATAGGTATGTAATATTGGTGCTATGGTAATAGGTTTTTACTACCCCTGTAACGGATAAGCACAACTTATTTTGCTACAAAAGTTTTTTCATAAGATTATATAATTAATCAGAGTCAAAATCATTTTATGAAAATCAGGTAAAACTCTATTTTGTGCTGTCTGTAAAATGAAGAATCTCACATTGAAATTCATAAAGTAACCTAAATTGCTTTTATAATAACACATTCCAGAAAAAAATATAGAAAATATCTTAGTTGTCCACAAAATTATTAAAATTTTTATTGCAACCCCAAAAGAGAACATAATAAAATGATAATCAAAATCATAACATCACATTTTTTTTATGTATACCATCATAAGAATAGCTTTTCTTTAAGAACTTCTTTTAAAGCATATGAGCTAGATTCGATAAGATTCGTTTCACATTTAACTGAATTTTTTGGAAGAAAAAAAAGTAAAGTAAGCATAAAAGATACCATACATTATAAAATTATTTTTATTTGAAAACATATCACTGACTTTTATGAAGCTTGTTCCCATGTTTTCCATGTGTAATTTAGTCACCTCTTAGTTTCCTAATGCCTAATTAAACAAAAATAGAGAAAAATTTACTTATATGGTATTGTGATGTTTTGAAGAACTAAAGGTTTAATTCTATAGGGAAGCCTTAATTACTGCAAAATATTTTTATGTGTGATAAACTCTTTAAGGTTTTTCAAATTATTATTAAAGTCTATAATAATTTATCCAATAATTTGAGAATTTCAAAGGATAGGGTACACTTTGTGCTAGGGTACACAGAGAATAAAAAGAGCCACAACTTGAAAATAGCACAAATAAAGTACAGAAATGGACATAGGATAAGTTGGGATCTCTAAACAAGAATCTACTTCAGCATCTTGATGAGAGTATGGTTCTTAATTAGAGAGTTCAAACTATAGTATGCCAATTTCTGTACTATATTTGTGCTTTTTTCACATTGTTTTCACTTCAATTTCATGATTGTTTTTTCAATTGATGTGAATTACTAAAATGACTTTTTTCAGTTTCTTGAACATTAAGTATATTTCATTTTTAGTAATTTCTAAAACAAAAATAAAATAAGTTTTAATTTTGCCTAATTTTGTCAAAAAAAATTTACTAGTGAGTTTAACTTTTTTGCTTTATCCCTTTATTTATTTCTTCAAATAAAGAAAATAGAAAAATCTAAATTTGAGTAGTTTATAAATTTGTTATGTGGTTTATATTACCTTTATCATACATTTGATACCTTTTAGATATAAGTATAGGTTCTGCAGTTCAATATTTGATTAATATTTCTTTCCATGATGCTATATACAAACTACATTCCCCAGATAATATTAAAAAATATATATACTCTTGTGTTATATTCCAATCTTAAATAATGCAATTTTATCAATGTTAGACTAGTACATTTGCCAAACAAAAAAGAAAAAACCTTTATATAAGTATTAAAATTATTCACAATATATTTTGTATACAATTAAAAAAAATTATATAAGTTTGAAATCAAATATTTTTTTAACAATAATATATACAGAGCTCTTTAGAAAACACTAAAGGACAGTTTAAAAGCAAACACTTCTTGAGCTTTAAAATTATATACATAAACAAAAGAAATTAACATATAACAAAAATATGCAATTGAATTAATATCAAATTATGAAAGCCATTGATCAATTTAATTAATACCTTTACAGCTTCATTCCCACAACAACCTTCTTTTTGGCAAAGCTGTGCCTTCCATCCTTACAAAAAAAGTTGTAGCATTTATAAAATATTTAGATACAGTCTTAGACTAATAAAACTTTATATTTAATTAAAATTATAAAATATAAATAAATGAAAGGGAACGTCTTATAGTAAAAATATACACTAGCAATCATAGATAGAATAAAATAACTCCTTTTTTAAGAATTTCTTCAACAAAAAAAATTATCAACATATATTTAACTATTATATATTTAATTTTTAGAATTTCATTAGCCTAGCTCTATTTGCTACATTTGTTCTCTTTTTACGATAAAATAAAAATTTTAAGAAAAAATGTAAATTATAATCATAAAAAAATAATAATTTGTTCTATGATTTGAATTAACAAAATATTTAAAGAACATATTAAAATTATATTTCTATAAAAAAAGAAATTATAAAAAAAATTATATGATGATAAAATTTAAAAGAATTTTAAAAAATATCTGATCAAAATTAATAAAGAGATGAAAAAGAGTTATTTTATATTTAACCCTTTAACTGTTAAGAATTAGTATAGCAGTGGTGTAATGAAATGCAGGTTTCTTTTTAAAGTTAAAATCTTACACCTTAGAGTAAAAGACTGAGTAAATTATTTTTAAATTGCAACTAGTTTATGTAGCAGAAAAGCACATATGTTTTACAGTTTACTGTCTTCAGACTTAACAATTAAAGTGTTAAAATGGCATATATTTTCATATAAAAAATCAAGATAAATGAATGATCATTATTAGAATATGAGCAGCAAACAAAGAATAATATAACAATTTCATACAATGTATAAAATATTTTAACTGACTGAGCATTTGCTGTACCTAAATAAATCCCATCTCCAGTTTTTTTTCTTGCCAAAAAACAAGATGTATCCTTGTTATTCAACTTAAAAATTGTACATTAAAAAGGAAACTTCTGCACAAACTTGCCCAAATGCAAAATGCTTAGTCGGTTAAAATATAGAAAAATGGAAAGGTATGCAATTTTAATAAGTAAAACAGCCCAGCTATTCTAAAAATCCATGCACCATTCTCACTAAGGCAAAACAATATATAAATAGCTGCAATCCACAGCACATAAAACTGAAAGCAAAAAGCACTTAATATGTAAAAAGCTATAAAAAATTTGCAATACATATAAACAATAAGATGCATAAATTATTTGGGTGCAAGCGATAATTGTATATAATGAATCATAAAATCTTTTTTATAAAATGTAGAAATAATAACATGTCAAAATTGTTTTAGTTACAGCTCTTGTAAGAATTTATCTCCATAAAAATATGTATTCAAGGTTTTCTTTTCTGATTTACATAAGTAATACGTTCAATAACAGATTTTAATTGTATAACTTTCATATGTTTTTCCTTAAAACATGTTTCCTGAAACTTCAGCACATAAATATTAAAAATCAAAAGTGGGCATGTTTATAAAGTCCTTATCTGATTACAAATGTTTAAATATTATTAAGATTAAATGTAAATTAAGTTTAAATTTTGAAAAGTGATTATAATGTTAAAATAGTGAGAAAGCTAAAGTTCTATGGTTTAGTTATTGACTTAAATCACAAAACAATTATTTTATATTTTTTTCCTTATATTGAAGTCAAGATTTTATATTTAGATTAACAAGTTTGCCACAAATTTTATTATTTATTTATTTACTTTATAATAGTTTGAAAACAAATTTATTTCTTTTTAGCAGTTTAAAAATCATCTTAAATGTTTTTTTTTTTCCTTTTAATATTTGAACTGGTTTTCAAAAGGATTACAGCAATTGCTGAAACATATAAATAATATTAAATGGAGTATGAAGGCTGAAGATAAAAATTAAATAAAATAGTCTTCAATAACATAAAAATTTTTTTATAATAGTTAAAATCTATTTAAAAATAAGGTGAGATTTTTTTATTGTACATTCTGAATGATTCAAGGAATTTATATTCATTTGACATGCCTGAATATGTTTAGAAATATGCTTCAGTTTTAAAAAGATATAAAAACAGAGTGGTCTTTAATAACTGCCATAATACATATTTTAGAATCTTAGTTAAAAATAAAGTTTAAAAAAAATTATACATATTAGACATTGCTAGTTGACATTAGAAGCTACGTAAACAAAAACTAGTTTTGTTAATAAAATTATTGATATTAAAAAAATATAAAAATTTTACAAACTTATTTAAAAAATTCTCAATTTGTCACATTAAGAAGAAATAATCAAAAAGCAATTTTCAGTGAAAACACAATGTTTATTGACTTTCTGAAATTAAATAAAACAGTTTACTTTTTCTAAAATAACTTAGCAATTAGATATGAAGATGCAGTTTTTAAAGTATAATTTAATATAAACTATTTATGCTATAAATGTTTATCAATAATAATGCAAAAAATAGTTTTGACAGCTGCATATGTCATGAAATTTTTTTCAATAGTAATTATACAAACAAAAACTTGTATTTTTATAAACTATAATGCACTTATTAATATATTTCAATCAGCCATCACATTCCATTTATTATTTAAAAACAATAACAAATACTACCTAATAAGAGTCATAGAGACTGATAACATAGACATTTAGAAATTTAAAATTAAAGCAGTTCAGAAATCAATAAGTTTTTATAATTTTTAAATAATTTTCTGATAGAGAATCTTAAGAGATTATATATAAATTACAAAATAATACCAAAAAAATTATACTTAATATATTTTCTAAGAGAAAATTTTATTTATGGCATTAAAACAAGCAACAGGAAAATAAACCATTCTAGGGAATATTTTTTGAAAAGCTAATTGTAAATATTAATCAGGCTTAGAGTAGAGTCCCAATAATCCAAGTTCTTTTTAATCAGGTGTTATTTTTGAATGTTCTAAAAGAAAGAGCCAGAACGTTTATACCAGATTTGTGATTCAAATGTTTGATAACAATCAATTATCCAATATTATACAATTTAATTTGTAAGGATACATAAGAGTAAAAAATGCAATTGCTCAAAAGTATTATTTGTAGATTACATGAACATAAAATATTTCATTCAAAAAAGATTGTTTAAGAATCACATAAATTATAAATATACAATGTGATGTTGTGTATAATAATCATTAATCCTCAATGAAAATTTACAGGACCAAGAAAACCACGAAACAGCTATTAAGTCTATAATTCATGTGATTCTGTAATGTCATTGGATTAAAATAATGTAGAGTATGATGGTCCAACAGCTGAAAATGGCTACACTGTGCCAGATTTAAAAGATAACACATACTGAATGTAAGGTAATCAAATGGCGTTATAGACTAAGTCTAACAGAAAAACAAAAAGAAAGAAACAAAATAAAAGAAGCTAAAATGAATAACAAATTAAGAATTTAAGAACCTGTAAAAGGTTACTCCCTTGACAGACTATATGGCAACATATAAAAAAAAATCCAAAATGTTACTAACTTTATTATGTCATATCACACTCCCTAACATCCTCCAACAGGTACAGTATACAACAGAAAGCTATTGCATTTACTTGTATGTGCTCTTAGTATAAGAAGAAAAATCCCATAACTCTAGTTTTTGTTAACCTGAGTTGGCTATGGCCCCTATTAATTTAAATTATCAGGACTCTACTTTACAAATAAGACTATTAATAGCAAGAAAATTGTTAAGTTATGCTTTGCACAAAAATCTTACTTATTAATTCTTTTCATTTTTGAAACAATCACAATTTGATTAAAAAAATATGAATATCTATAATGAAGTTAGAATCAAAATATTTGATCTGAACACAAAATGATTAAATGTATATTTTATAAGAAATGCTCAAACATTTCAAAACTGAGTAAAATATTAAAAGAAATAAATGTTAAGCTAATTGTTTTTATTGCTAATTTGCATGCAACTTGTAAATGAAAGCCTGATGAGATTCTCTATCAGATTATCCTGCCATTATCAGTTAAAAGCTGTTTAAATTTCTTATAAATGAATAAATTTTGTTTTATATTAATATAAAAGATAGTAACACATATCCAAAAAATAAAAAGATTTTTATATGTAAATCTGTTAAGCAGCCTAGTATAGTAGACAAAATTACAAATCACATTTTTGCAATATAAAGATTTCCTGGATGTGACATATATATATATATATAGTCAAGATAAAATTTAATATTTACATATACTACAGAAATCATAAACAATTATTCTTTGCTCATCCCTCCTCTACATTATGCTTTTTTTTATAAGGTTTAACAACTTAGATCAAATGCTAGCCAGAACTGCACAAGTTCTGATTTAAATTTTTAAATGCTATCATTAATTTAATTGTTAAGATACAATTTTGTTCAGACATTTGTGCTTATAATTGTATGTGTTTGGAAGAAATAATTAAAATGGCCGTTGTAAGAAAAGTTTGTGTACCAGAAAGTGAAGTGCAAGCAAAAAGCAGGTAAAGAAAAAAACAACAGACAGCCAGAAAGAAAGAAAGAAAGAAAGAGTGGAGAAAGAAACAGAGAGAGAAGAAGAAGAAGAGAGAAAGACAGAAGAAGTCCTTACCAGCATGGCCTGATCCTTGAGGCATAAGGGAAGGTGATACAGAAGATGGAGAGAAAGTGGGAAAGAGAACAAGACAGGTGAGGGTGCAGAGAGAGTCTAGGAGCCACCCTACCGGGAACAACATGAAAAAAGGAGAGACATACACAGTTCAGTGCCTCAAGTCAAGTTATGCAGAGATTCAACAAGCTTCAGCTCACAACAATATTGATTACATCATAACAAACAAATACAGCTAAGTATACAAATGTCACAGTAGCCAAAGAAAAAGGGGAGGAACCACCCACAACTCTTGGGAAAAGGGAATCTTGTTTCATCATAATGTGATACTGTGTATGAAAGAATATTATAGTAACATTTATGATGTTATAAATGAAATGTAAGGTTTACATTCACACAATAAAAAATTAAAACTTATTTCATTAACTTGAAATGATTTATATTATCTCTAAAAAATTATATATCATTCAAAATAAAATATGTGAGTTAAAAGTTTAAAATTTGTGATAATTGGCTCTTTTTTTATATTTAAATTCAAATTGATTTCCCACATCAAACTGCAATTAAATTTAAATAATATACATAGTTGAAAAAATTGCAACAGTATGATGGAATCATGCAACTAATTGAAATTTATGGGTAAATATATGAGATTAAATATGGTCAAGTATGCAGAAAAGAAGGAACAAATGGCATCTCTAAAATGCATCGAAAATATTTCAAAAATAATAATAATATTAATAAAAATAATGTTTTGGAATGCCATTTAGATAGCTTGGAAAATCTTGGAAATGTGGAATTTCGGATATTGCAAAAACACAGAGATTTGTTCACCCTTATAAATAATTCTATCTCTTTTTGATGGAAAGCTAGGAGGGATTTCTATTTTCCTATAACCAAGCAAAAATGGAATTTAAGAATAATAATTATAAATAAACAACTCAATTGAACTTCTCGCTAAATTAGTTGATAGTAGCTCGATAGCAGTTCAGATTTGTATTTCTGAAATGATTTTCTATGTAATACTTTTAATTCTGTTTTAATGTAATACTTCCCAAATATTTTGTAATCTAGACAATGACATATTTAAAGCTCTCTATGGGCTAAAGTTTCACAAATACTTATTAAAATTTTATCACTAGATAAATTTAGTTATAAATATATATTACTAAAGTTATATATGTAGTAAATTTCAATCAATTAGAATGATTTCATCACTTTGATACATTTTAAAATGATGAATGCAGATATTAACAGAACTACATATAAATTTTTAATGATAACGGGCAGTGAAAATATAACCATAAATAGAAGTATAAAAGACCTAAACAAAATAATTATGTTACCTATGTACTTTGAATCAAAGGGTAAACATCATTGTAAGAAAACTTATTACTAAAGAAGAAATATGCACCAGAGCCTCAAATCTTTACATTCCAGAAAGTGTAAACTAACTGAGATGGAAATGAAAGAAGGGGCAAACTGTCAGCTTAGATCAAAACACAAAATTTCTAAATATACTCTGAACTAAAATGTCCAAAATTATTTTGAATTATAATGAACACCAGACATGTCTTAAAAGCATTCATGAACATTCTATAAAATATAAAAAAAAGAGAAAATGGCAAGAGTAAAAATTTTTTTAGAAGAAAGTTAGTAATGAAAAAATAGTTGGGTTAAAAGAAATATTATGGTACAATAAGATAAACTAATTTTTAACAATATCTCATAGGCTCAAATTATTTATTTTCACCAAAAAGAAATATACACTATGAAATAATTATACAAAATACTTGAAATTATGCATGCTTAATTAGGAGTCATTGAATTTAACCATTGTAATAGAATATGTATTTACAATACAGAATTTTAAAAAAGAATCATATTCAAAAGTTAGATCCATAAAGAGATCCCAAAAAGACGGATAACTAGAGTTACTAAAAAGTTTTTGGTCAAGAAACATTACATTTTTTAAAAAAGCTTTTAAACGTGTACAACTTAATTTTAAAACTATCCATTTAATCCTAATGAAGTTACATAAGTTTTAATGCATTCATAACAATTTAATAAAAAAATGCAAATTAAAAAATTAATCATAATTTTTTAAAATTCAACTTTGAATGAATTCATAGTTTTGAAAGATTTTCATAATTTTGAAATTCATAGTTTTGAAACATTTTTGCAATAAATTTATTTGTGGCACTTATATGTTTTCAGATAAATTTGATTTCTTTTCCTTCTAATATAATTTAGACACATAAAACATTTTTTTTTAAACATTTAAACTTAAAATTAAGAAACCATATTTCCGTAAGCCCTGTATTAAAAAAAGTCACCTATGATGACAAAAATATGAAAAAAAAGAATTAAATATGACTAATAAGTTTTACTTTAACTACAAGGCATTTTTTTAACATTTTAAGATAATTCATTTTATGATGTCAGAATTACTACACAGTATTACACAAAAAATTTATATAACTTGAATGTCTTGAAATGGAAAAATGTAATATTTTATAAAAGAAATTCATATACTTAAAAAAGAAATGTTAAAAAATGAAAAACTAAAAAATGAATGAAATGAATTTTATAAACTAAGAAAAGAATGAAATAAATCTTTTTATATTGAAAATGCATTTATGAGATTCAACATAGCAAAATAATATAGATTTTATAGAAGTTCATTGCATTTCTTTGCATTTTATGCTCGTGCCATGTCAAAACACACATGTAAACGACATTATGATGATTTGATAAGCACATAAAAAAACTAAAATGCAAAAATTTATCTTTGATTAATTGAATTTTTAGTATTCAAATTAGTATTTCAAAATTTATCTATTATAATAAATGTTAAAAATTTTCTATGAATTACAAATTACAAATTTTATAAATGATATGTAATTGAATATATAATGTTGAAAAATACTTCTACTTATAATACAAATATATATTATAAATAAGCTTTTGTAAAACATAACATTTTAAATTAATGAAAAATTTTATCTTCTGTACAAAAATGGGAATAATTAAACTATTAAACAAGAAACTTAGCAAAACTGCACCTGTTTTTCTAATTATTTTAAGGTTGTATGATATAGACAATGATAAAATTTTTAAAAATAATAGTTTTTCTTAATGTACCATAGTTAAAACATGACATTTAAGTCTCTTTCATAGCATAAAGTTAACCATGATATTAAGCTTAAGAAAACTATTGCTTTCTATATTTGGCTAAAATTCGATATGGTAATGTACAACAAACAAAAGACTATAGGCTTAAATTTATAAAGCAATAACAAAGCAGTGAAATAAACCAATATGGGGGAAATAAAATGTGTATTTAAAAAAAATTATAATAAAGATAATTTTGATAGTTTAATTACAAGAGAATGAAATAATTTTTAACACACAGGTTCTTTTCAAATAATAATTTAATAAAAATTTATTCTAAAAAAACTTGGATGCTTCTCAAACAAAAAGCTTTTCTTGAATTAATGATATTTCTAAAACAGAAATTACTGATCTTTACAAAGAAAATATTAAGATATAAATTCCAATATTTTATGCATAAAACGACACTTTTGTGTTTTAAAGAAATCATTAAACTTCACAAAATGTAAATAATTAGCTGTTTGATTTGAAACAATTATTTCCATTTAAGAATACATTAAAAAACTGAAAATAGTTCAAACTTTGTAATTAAATGAAAATGAGCTTAAAATATTTTTGTGAAGAACAATTTATAGATAAAGATAATATATAGTGATAAAATAAAATAGAAGAAACATTAGTTTTCGTTAAAATAAGATAGATAACAGAGAAAACAAAAGCCAAACAAGTGTTAATGAAATTTGTTGATCCATAGTGACCTTACTGACTAAAAGAGAAAAATTATATTTCTGTGAAAGAGTATGCAAATATTGATTATATAAAAATTTTATTAAATAAAAGAAAAAATTCCAGCAGTTTTTAATTTGTAGATGAAAATAATGATAAACTGAAGTTTGCTGAACCTTCTGAATCTAATGCTTCATTTATTCAATATATTTTTACTGAAAGAGGGCATGAAAATAAAGTGCACAATACACAACACATCACAACTTGATGCAAAAGAAACACTGAACAATTCACAACACTATAAGTCTACAATTTGCGTCAGGGAAATGCATAACAATAGCAAAATAATTTAGCACAATTCATATAGGGGAGCACGACTGCTATCACAAAAAGCTCAGAATATGCATACTGATGCACTCTTGTATGCTATGTCATACTATACAAGAAAATCCAAAAAAAATGGCAGATCATACAAAACTAAAATTCAAAAATTATAAGGCTACTTTAAAAAATAAAAACAATTAAGCTTGAACTGCAAAATATTTCACTCAGATATCTACGAGCTGATTTCAAAATAAAAATTATTAAAAACAAGTCTCAATCTAAGAGAAATCACAAGATGTTAAATTCGAAAAAATCAACTATAAAAAATTTGAACAATATCAATATATTTTAAATATCAAATCTTATTGCAAAAATATTTATAATATTTAATAAGACAAAAATGAGAAGTGGTGAAAATATATTTTGAATAATTAAGATTAAAAGTTTTTTATTGCTAATCTGACTTATGCCTAAATATCAATTCCAAATGGAATTTCCAAAACAGAAAATATTAATTAACATCAAAATATTCAAAACAAAAACCTTATAAAAATGGAATTGGGTGTGATCAATAGAAATATTTCATGAAACAAAATTATATTAAAAAAAATACAAAAAATAAAAAAAAAAAAGCTTTTTAATATCATGTATTTTTATACATCAATATGCTATTTTTAATCAGTTTGTAAGAAATAAAGCTCTTCTGGTTTCTTGAACATTATTTATTAATTACATTGAAAGTTATGAAGCAACTAGTGAAATTACTAATTAAATATCAATACCATTAATAATGGCAAATCTAAAATAATAACTACTTAAATATGTTGGGAAATTTATAAACTTTATTTTTTTTGTTTTTAAAAATTATCCTTACTCAAATAGTGTAAGGCAATTAAAACTCAACAAGAGTATCTTGGAGAAATAAAGAAGCATATTATTCAGAAACATTTGTAAGAAAAGAAACATTTGTAAATAAAACAGTTGCACAAAATTGTTAAATTACAATTAAAGTTTTAACCCCCAAATCATAAGTTAAATGCATATTGCAAACATTTATAACAATTAAAAAATTTCAGCTCATTTGGTGTTAATGATTATCCCCCTGTGGTGCAAGAATTCATACCTTAAATGATAAACTGTCGAGAAAAAAAAGAACACTTAAGTTCGTTAGAAAGAATGAAGTTCTCAAGAGGCAAATGTAACAGTAAAAAGATGGAATCCCAGTCAAAATATAATGCATATAAATTTATTATACTTATTGTTATTGTCAAATAAAATTAAATCTTAAAAATATTTTATTTCAATAAATATTGCAAGACATTATTGTTGCAAAAGATCCTTAATCAGTAGTATTAATAAATAAGAGGAGAAATCTGTCACATTAAAGCAAGAAATTCAATGTAAGATTTAAAAAAAATATATAGTTTTACTGAATGAATAGCATTTTAAATTTACAAGATACATTGCTGATTATTTAATAGCTCAAAAGACGTGTATCTAGTAATTCCTTTTAGATAAAAGAGAAATGAAAGCTTGGTTATACTTGGATTATGGAATTTTAAAAAGACAAATACACAATACCTACATAAAGTAATATTTGTTACATCAAAAAACATTTTAACTTACTTACTCTATAATAGACACATTAGACATTTCTATTATTAATTGTTCTTAATTTTAAAGATAAATAAATAGACATAGATAAAAGGAGAGAGTAAAGAGAAGCCTTTTCGTGGAGTTTCACATACACAAACACCACACCACGACATTCATAATTCAAATGAACCAACCATTAAGCTTATTACCAATTCCTTTCCGGTCCAAAAGCGCTGGATTAAGAGTTGGGAGGTACTGAAAGAGTAGCTCTACTGCATGACACCGTGCCTTGGCTGTCCCGTGAGCAATGACACAAAGAAGATCCTTAAAATTATAAAGAGAATTTAAATATTATAACATAAAAAATAAAGAATTTTTAAACTATAATAGAGTCATAAGAATACATAAAAATAAATGTGATAGACAAAACCATTTTCCAGTAATTTTAAAGAAAGTAACAAAATAATCTAATATCCTTCTCTAATTTTTATTTTTAACACCTTTTATTGAGGCAGTCTTTCAAAGTGTTCTTTTACTGATGAATAACATCCAACTAAAGCTTATCATATATCAAGATTCATTTGAAAATTATGTTTTACTCATTTTTTTTATGATTTTATAATTATATTTTAAATGTAAAATAAATTTTCTCCTAAAGTCAAGGTTAAAACAATGTTGTATAAACACTGCACCATTATAAAAAAAGCCTTGAAACTGCAGAATGCCTTTCATGATAATACTGCATATATATTACATATCATGATATTATATATTACCGGGAAAAATATTATTCTCATGTTTCATATTGATTACAATGTTAATATTGAAAAGGATTAAAAAAAAATTCAAAATTTAGTTGATTTCATAGCACTAACAATAGTGAAATATCCTTTCCTTTTGTTGCAGTGATTCGTGGGAAATTTTAAACATTAAATTTTTTTTTTAGTTAATTTAAAAATTTTTACATTTAAGACAGCGTAAAATTTTTACAGATATGAATATATAGTTGAAAAGTAATTTTACCTTATTGAAATAAAAAACATTCATTTAATAAATAACTTAGTTGTTTATAATATTTAAAAAAAAAATAATAACTTTTAGAAATAATAAAAATTTAACTTTTTAACTGGCGAAGATGTGTATTATTTGAAAAAATAATATTTGAATAAAAATATTTTTGGAATTTAAGAATATATTTAATTTTAAAGAGTACTTTCAGAATTGGTATGATGATTACTAAAAGAGAATGACTTTTAACTTCAAGTACATATTGAAATTAGTACAAATTTTATGTAGTATTTTATGTTATGTAGTATAGTACCTTTTATATGAAAGGTACTATTTCTGAAGAAAAAAAAATTCTTATCTTTTACAACAAGGTGCAAAATTTCCACTTCTTAGATTGATATTAGCGATTAAATATTTAAGATTAGCAAAATTAATAATTTCAAAAAATATTATTTAGTTGACAGAAAAACACATTCTTATACTTTTATAAAAATAAAATATATTTTCAGCTTTAAAAACTTAACAATGACGCGTAAAGGAAAAAAAAAAATAATCAAAAAGAAGAATCTAATAAATGTGTTTCAAATTTTAGAAATGTAGGGTGAATAATTAAAAAGTGAATTCTTTAAAAAGAAAATCTAAAAGATGAAATTAATACAAGATATATCAATCAGAATACTTACCTTAACAATATCTTTTTTTAAACTCATGAGGCATTCTAAAACTTGACAATGAAAAGCTATCACAAAACAAAAAAATAAAAAATATTTAAAAGGGTAAAGAATCAAAAGCATAGTATATAAATATTTATAATTATAATTTATAATTTAAGCAAAATGAATTGCTAAATGAAATTTTCAATTAAATTTTTAATTTAAATTATCCTAAATCTAATAATGAAAATTAAAATTGAAGCTTCCAAAGCTAGAAAAAATAATAAATAAATATATATAATCACTCATTACAATTTAATTTTTAAAAAAATAAAAGGGTATAGTTGTGGGTAAAGTCTAAAACTTTCTAGTGAAATATTATGGCACATATGTGATGAAATACCAAAAAGATTACTAATTCAGAAATAAGAAATACAATAGAGCTTTCAAAAAAACTAAACGTCAATTGTTTATCTTATTTTTTGTCTACATTTAAAATCTTAATAAAGGACTAAGCCATAAAAGTTATTGGACTGAATTATTTTAACAAAATTTCTTTCAGCCAAAATCTATTAGTTTATTTTCCAAGTACAAAAATCAAAGCATAAAAAAAGACACACAAAAAAATCATTCAAACTAAAACACTGAAATAAAAATAAACTTTTCTTTAGCTAGAGCATGTAATTTGACACTAAAAAATGCTATTTAGCAATCATAACACCAATAATTTTTGTTTTTAATTTTTTTATTTGGTATGGAATTCTGGTAGTACTATTCTAATATTTTAAACAATACTCCATACCACAATTAAAAAGATTCATATTTAATAAACAGAATATTAAATCAATAACACTGAAAAATTCAAAAATGCTATTACAAAGTAAAACTGCATAATAAAGGGTTAAAGCTTAATACTATTGCTGCAATAATAAAAGGATCATTACAATTTGTGATCAAAGAAAATATTAAGGAAATTAATTAATAAAGTAATTTACACTGAAAGTCTAAGAGGTTACAGAAATATAAAAACAGCAACACCAGTGTATTACCCTACACCTATGCCTCACAGAAGGCATCTCATTCTTGTTATTTTTTTATTTCGTTTTTTAAACTTTACCGTTAACTAATAAAGTTTGCTATACAGACATTTGATTTTTTTTAGTCTCGTAAGTGGCCATTTGACATTTTTCTTCTTCGGTGTTAGGAGATTTTTTTTAAAGTTCTTTGCTGCCTTGCGGACAAGGCACTTTTTTCTTACAAAGAGCAGCCTGCTTCCATACTGCCTTCAGAATTTTCAAAATAGTGTTAGAATTTCATTTTTTTCCTTTGGCACATGGTTAGCATCTTTTGTTGATAGCTTATGCTTGCTTGAAAGAAATGAATTTTCCTTAAAATGAAGTGAACACTCTAAATCGAGTGTGTAAAGCTAAAGCTGATGTGTTGCAACAAAAATACATGTAGAGAGGTTTTCTTAACTACATGGCCAAAAATGTAGCATAAGGTGCAATGCATAAGGTGAATCATAGAAAACTTTTTTTTCTTCAAATTCAAAATTTCACGTCAATATAAAGTTTGGATATATGAGTGGATTTAATTTGAAATTGTTATGGATCACATTTGGCAGTCTGACCAACTATGATGGTGATGATATGCATGAATTCTCTTTTTATGGATTCTGGCTCTCTCTATCTCTCTCTTGCATGCTCCAAGAAAGAAGTTTTATCTCTGGGTAATGCATTTAAACTTTTCATAATAATTAGGAGTTTGCTCAATATTATGAGTTAAAGGTGCATTTAGTGTCCTAAATGGCTACCTAAGGCAACTAGTTGTATAAAAATTAATTTTAAAAAATAACTATTAGGACAGTGAAATTTTTTTAATGTATAATAAAACTAAAGATTTTGAAATATATTGTTTAAATATCCAACAAATTAAAAAATCTTAAATTAAAACTTCATTAAAATCAAAGAAATAACTTTTACCATTACAATCTGTATATTGAAAGATAACCATTAATACAGCAGCAGTGGACATACTAGCATAACTTTCATTGTTTTCTTTTGGATCTGCTCCTATATGAAAACAAAATGTAAGAATAAATTTTAATATAAATATAATAAGATCTCTCAATTCTCAGACTTCTTACTGAAAGTGAATGGGAGGAGATGGTTGCAGAGAACATCAATGATATCTTTATGGAGAGAACATGGAAAAGTGGTCATGGTTGAAGCAACTAAGTATGGAAGTGTATCCATGAGCTCATGTTCAAGAAATGGTACTAAACAGGCAAAGGTATGAAGAATGGTATATCCAAGGGCTACAAAAAAATTTACGGGTATTAATAAATTAAATAGTAAAAAATAGAAAAGGGATAAATAAGAAAAACCTTAAAAAATTAAAAATATATAAGCTAACTAATAATAGTTCATTTCTATTTAACCAAACCAGTAAACAGAAATATTTTAACTGGATATTGAAAAAAAAAAGATATATTATTTTGAGAAAGACAAAAATTGCTAATAATCGATTGAAATTGCAAAAATGTAACAGAAAATTATAATTTTCTTCAATTTGTATAAAGTGAAACTCAGAATGAAACTTGATTCTGAATTTTTTAAAAAATAAATAAATAAATAAAGACTTTTATCTGTTAAATAAAGATTTTTATATGTTTATTATAGCTATAGTAAACCTAACAAAAATTTCATTTAATTAAAGGTATATATTCACTTTACAGAAATATTTTTGGACACAAACACAATAAAATGATTATTTTACATTCACATATCATATGTATATAGTTTGAGTTAATCTATTTATAATTTTTGATTTCATAAGAAATAACTTATAATTCTCAGGAAAGATGATTGTTATATAAAATCAGAGTTACATTTGTTTCATAAATAAAATATAATTTTATTTTACATCTACAACAAGAATATTGTTTTACAAATTTTATACAGCTGCATTTGCACTTATTTGAGTACAATGGGATATTAAGAAATGAAATTGTCCATTAATATTCCATTAATATAACAGTTTAAAAAATTAATTTGAGAGCGCAAAAAAAACACAGCACAGTATAAGGCTAAATTAACAGTTAGGGTGACCTGGGGTAATTCACAATCACTCTGTTTCTGGGGTAAATAATGATCACCTAAGTTTTATTTTTAAAAAAAATAATTTTTTTTTAAATTTGAGACATGGACAAGAATGCTTGTACTCTTTACTAAAGTATAACTACATTTACTTAATATAATAGTTTTTTGTTTAATCTAACAAAATAAGTAACTTTTAAACTGCTTTCTGTATTTTCCATTTCAAAGATGGGTTTCAAAATGTGCACAATTCTGCAAAGATATATTATTAAGAGATATTCCTTCTCTTAATAATAAATATTTTGAGTTACTTTCTTTTTCTTTGATATAAAAATAGTGTAAGCTTCTGTTTAATTGTTTCACATCTACTGCAAACATTATAATTGATTACAGGAAACTATATCAAATGTTGCCCCCAACAGATGGGGTAATAATTGATCACTGGGGTAATTCCTGATCATTTTCATTTCTTCTTATAAATAGTATAAAAAATAGCTAATAAATAGCTAATTGCCTTTTCTTAAATAACAGTTCATATTTATTAAGTGGAACAACTATAAAATATATTTTAACTGTAATCACAAAATTTGCTTTTAACGGTAACAAGACAAATGCGTTTTGATTTGCACCATTTCTTGTTTGTCTTACCTTGTTTCTATCTTAATTTTATGTGTGTACATTGTTAGAAAAATTTTTAAGTTTATAAATTAGCCTTATAAATATGGTGAGATATTATAAGCCTAAAAAGGATACTAAGCTTCTAGAAAGCAAAATTAGTGAATTTCTTTTAATGATTGAAATCGAAAATTTCAGTGTGAGAGCTGCTGCCAGAGCTGTTGACATACCTTACTTAACTTTACACTCTCACTTAATGAAGTTAAAAAATCCTGAGAATGAGTTGGCTGCTTGCCTAAAATGTATGGCACGATGCAAAGATTTTTGGAAAATTGAAAGTGTTAATCTTCATTCCTGCTTTTAAATAAATCGTTTTATTAGCTGCTTAAACATATCTTTTTGGTTTATTTGTTTGATCTTGATGTCTTATTTGTTAATTACCATTGTATAATTATTTTTAAACAGCTCCTTTACGATAAAAACTGGTGATCAGTAATTCCCCCAGAAGTGATAATTTCCCCAGAAATGATCAAGAGAAGGGGTAATTCCTGATCACTAAAAATTTAAAATCTTTTAAATTCTAACTAGATTTTCAAACAAAAGAAGATAGCATAGGACTCATCTCATATAGCCTCAAATTTCCAGTAACTATTAAAATTCTATCTTGAATAGTTTTTTCACAAAATAAATGTTTGCATTTTTTGATCAGGAATTACCCCAGGTCACCCTACCACAACGTGATTAAATAAAATAAACAGCAATTAAAAACTTTTTGACCAATCTTCACTTTTTTGTAGAAAGTGTACCCCATGTGCTCATTATTATTATTTTTAATAAATATGACATTTTTATGATAATCTGAAAATTACTTTTTTAAGGCTTTTTTTATAAAATTTTTCTTCTTTTCATAAATAAACCTTGTAATTTAAACTATAATTTAAGAAATACTTAAGAAACATATCACATTAATTATATCAACATTTTTTTAATTGTATAAAATGTTCAGTTTTTGAAAAAATGGCCACAGGCTTTAAAAATGCCACAACTGGGCATTGGCTAGTAGCAAAATGTCTTAATTTCGCCCTATACTCTATAAATATGAGAGCACATTCAGATTATAATTCAATTACTACAATTTAGCAATTAAATTATAGAAACTACATTTCAATAATTGTTTTTTTTTTTTTTTTGGTCACATTACTCAAAGGAATTAATTTAACAAAGGTTAATTTACAAGTAATGCAAATAATTAACATATAAAAATTAAAGTGAAATAAGGTAAAAAAAAAAAAAAGGTACCATGTGCCCCATGTTGGACCAGAGGCACAGCGTCGACTAGCTCAACAAGGGCATGATGAAGAGTTTTGTAATCTAAGCTAGGGAAAAGGGAAGTACGATATGCATCTTTCTCTGGGGACCGCAGCAGGTCAAAAGATATGCTTGGCACATCTTTTAAAACACTAAAATTGAAAAAATAGATTGGTTAAAAAAACATATACAATTAACTAATTTGCTTATAGCATTTAGAGTAGTAGTAGATATGGCAACATTTAACACTATATCAATTTTCAACACATTAGTATAATTTATAGTTCACTTAATTTAGAACTGACTTTCACCATTTTTTTGAAAATTTTTTTTTTGTAAGTTGCATTTTAAACTACATTAAATTTTGTGTACAAATTATTTTGATATCAGTAATGTATATAAAACAAATTGTTTAGAAATTGAATACTAATATAAGTTAAGTTTTATTTCTGGAGCTGAATCTAAATTTTTAAAGCACAGAGCCAAAAAAATCTATACTGTTAACCACCTAAACATATTTTTATACTCAAAATCAAATGTTAAAAATTATGTTGTGTGTGAAAACTAAAAGAAAAAAGACGTAACAAAAATTAATAACAGGATAATTAGATCTACTTAAGTGTCCTAAAAGCTGTAGGGTCAGGTGGGGGAAAGTGGTGGTAAAATCAAGGATTCTTTTTAAAAATCCTTATAACAGTAAGTTTTAAGCACTAGATATCAGGTTTTTAGTAGATATTATATACATTAGACTTATATAGGTTAGAAATATTGTGTTTATATAAAGTTTTGCCAAGAAAATTTCTTGTAGATTCATTTTAAAATAGGCATGTTTTGATACCACCACTTTCCCCCAGGGTGGGGTAAAGTGGGGGTATAATATGTTTTTATTTATTATTTCTTCAAAATTTAATTGTGAAATAAAAGAAACGCTATGAGATTTACATTCAAATCTATATTCAAAGTATCCAATTTACATAAAATTTCTTGCATAGTTTTTATTATAATTACTGATTAAAAAAATAATGTCCACGACTGTCAAATCTTGGTTCATCTAAAATGCGAATAATGCTGCTAACTTCCACATTATCTTCATCATCTAATTCTGGGAAAGTATAATAATTTCCCAATTTAGACTTAGTAAGATATTTAACATGATATAGATCATCATTTTTCTCAACAACTTGCCCGATAAATGAGCACATCATAATTCTTTTGGAATTGTATTTTACCTCAAGCCATGAACCTTGATTGATTTTTCTGGTATCGAGAGGGGTAGTAGGACTGGTGACTTTTTTTATTTTTATATCAGACCTGTTTTGGTCTTTTCGTTTAGGAACCTGGCCTAAATTGCATTTTTTCTTTCTGTCTTCTTCTTCCAGTGCTAATCTTTTTAAAACATTCTCTTGAGTTAAAATTTCCCCAGATTTGCTTTGCACCCTTTTTCTTTTTTTCTTAAGAGTTATCCATAGCTAGAACCGTGTTTGCAGATGGTGTGGGAGATACTGTCAACAGAATTGCCTTTTTCAAATCTTTCATAGGTGAATCTAGTAGTGCAGAAACTTTAGAAGACGCAGAGTTCTTATTTGTAGCTGCAACTGTTGGATTATTTTCTGTAGGAATTATACAATGTTGAATGGCATTTCTATTGAGAGGATAAAGGCCAGTCCCTCTAAATCCATTTACAGCATTTGTCGCCTTCATTTTTTCAAATAATTTCTTTAGAAGAAATGGAAAGGTTGCTTTGGAAACATTTTGCAACCTGCTCTCTCGATACCAAGTTTTTAATACGTCCCTCCACGAATTTTTCATTGGTGAAAAAACTCCAACATCTAGTGGCTGAAGTGCATGGCTGCTATTAGGTGGGAGGCATAGTAAAATAATACCATTATCCATGGCTAGCTTAATGGAATTATATGTTAGGTGACTTCCATGGCCATCATATATTAACAATACCGGCTTTTTAAAGTTTTTGACGAAATCGATAAAAAACTTCATCCACGTTTCAAACAAAAAATCCTGCATCCAACCAGACTCTGTGCACCCGTAAAGAGTTCCTTGTGGCCCTCCAGTCATCCAGGATTGATATAAGTTCTGTCCTTTGTAGACAACAAAAGGAGGTAAATATTCACCAGCAGCAGATATGCAAAATAATACTGTATACATGGCCTTACCACAGTCGGCAGACTTTAAGTAAGCTGTTCGACTTTCCTTCTGGACAAAAATCTTGCTTGATCTGGGATCAGTAGACAACCCTGTTTCATCCAAATTGAAAATCCTTCCTGGCTCCTTAAGCAAACCATTGCTAAGCAGTACATTTTCATATATGTTAAAGAAAGCATTTGCTGTTTCTTCGCACATATCTTTAGCTCTGGCTTTCGTTAAAAGTTCTGGCTTTCTTTTCCCAATTTCTCCTTTCCATCTCTTTTCAAATCCTCTCACCCATTCGATTCCTGGCTTTCCATTAGGAAAGAGATTGCTGAGCTCCTTATTGCTTAGCAAGTATGTTTCAACAACATTAAGAATATCTTTTCTGTCGAATGGAAATCCACATTTTGACATGAATTTCACAGCTTCAACGATGCATTTCTCTTCTTCCTGACTAAGAAAAGGCGATCGGCCAGGTCCTTTATGTGATGGACTTTTAACAATCCACCTCCTTAAAGTTTGTTCAGGAATATCATTTTTCTTGGATGCAGAATAAATCGATGCTCCATTTTTAACTTCTGCTATAGCCATCTGAAGATCATTTTCTGTATACTTTGGACCACTAGTCTTTTTTATGTAGTTTCTAGGCATACTTAAGCTGGAAAAAAAAATTACATGTCAGTGAACAGTCACACATTAAAATTATCAAAATTGAAAAAAAAAAGAATTAAATTTATTCTAATGATATTAAAAAATATTCTAAATCATGATTAAATATGTAAAAAATAACTTTTAATTTAATTGCATTATCATATTAAGATTAAAATTTATAAATAAAGCCTATTTTTTTTAGATTAATACTTTTATTACAGCCCATTTTTAAAAATTAATCATATCTACAGTCTAAAATTGAATCATCATATAACATTGAGCTAAGCCTAACTATACCACCACTTTCCCCCACCTCAGAAAAAAATCATAAAAAATTGAAATAATAAAATAATTCTTACCTTGATGCATGAATCTGTTTCTAAGAAGTTCTTCTACTGAAATGTATCAAAATACACTAATTTTTTCAAGTGAGAAAGGATCAAGAACAAAGTTTATCAATACGATGTGTTAAGAACAAACTGCACATATATGTAAACAAGAAGATAAACAACAGTAAACTTGTTGCCAGATTTACAAATCTTAATAGAAATATTTGTCACAAACTCCAATTATGTATTAATTGAAAAAAAAGTAAAAATATGTACATTTATTGTGAAAAAAGTGCATTTTTTTAGATTACCACCACTTTCCCCCATCCCACCACTTTCCCCCATCTGACCCTATTTACTTAAAAATCAACCTCTTAGAGTTGGTCTATTTTTCCCATTATAATTACAATAAATTATTTTCCTAATATTTGCAATTATCTCATATCTGAAGTAATGAAAAAAAAATTTTTTTTTTTTTACTTAATTTGGCAAGTTTGGAAAAACGTTAGCCTAATTCAGCGAATTAGTTTAACTCAAGAAATTACCATTAAAAAGTACATTTTAAAATTAAATAAATTTAAAATTTAATAAAATTAAATACACTTTAAAATTATTTAATTTTAACAAAAAAAATTTAAAATTATATATAAAATTTCTTACAAATTAAAAATTCTTTGTAATTATTCCTAACATTGATTGGCGAATAAATTTTGCAAACTCCTGTACTAAAGAAAATATAAAATTTGAAAAATTTATTAAACAAAAATCATATATGAATTCATACTTTAAGTAATTACTAGGATAATTAGATGATCTGTATTATATTTAGGAAGACCGCCACTCCGTTTAAAATTCCCTGATTTAATTAATGTAGGATTTGAACTTGTGATGTCTGAGAATGTATTTAAAATTGCATGATTTAAAAATTTCTTATAAAATTTATCACAAAGCAGGTCTTGTACTTTATCTAATTCCTGGAAAAAAACATACAACATATTTAAGTTAGTACTAATTAAGTATGTATTAATTAGGGAAAAAAATTACACAGATGAACTCTCCAAGAAATTTATTAGAAATTAAACTTCAAGGCCTTTAACTCTAATTAGAAAAGCTATTAATATCATCATTTTACCCATTCTTTTCTTATCCCAAAGAGCAAATTTTTTTCCTTGTTACTCAAGAAAGAACTTCTATATTAAAGAGAAAATTCCATGCAAACCAGTCTAGATACAAAGCGCTTTGTCAGGTACAGAAAGTAGAAGAACAATGTAATTAAATAACAAAAATATAACATTGTTAAACTATGTTATTTATGTCATTGTAAGTCACTTTTTTTAATATTGTTAAGTTCTTGGGATTAACTTAACAATAACAATCGAATGCAAATATTAAGTTTAAGTAGTTCAAATTTATATTAGAGGCTTTTTTTTATAAATCTGAAATAAATAAATAAATAAAATAACCTCAGAAGCGTTTGGGAGAAATACTTCAGAGTGTTAGCAACATCATCCCCAGATGGCAGAGGAAGTAAGTTATGCTTGATTCTCCCACTGTAATGCTGCAAGTTGTGGATCTTTGCAGTGACTAGGGAAATAAATTTTAAAAAATTAAAAATATACATTTAAAAAGCTTATTTTGAAAAAGACACTACAAAAAATATAAACATTAAAATGTTTGTGATTTTAATGAATGTAATAAACTTTTAATTAAGATAACAATTTTCGGTTTGTAATAATATAACAAAAATTATAAAATACTATTAAAATTTTTAACGATGAAACTTAATCAGGAAACCACCTTCTAAATTTGAACTCAGATTTAAATGTATAAAATTATTCTTACAACCGAAAATGAAGAATTATTTTTTCTGCAAGCTAAGGTAGGTATTAAGAGAAGGATACATTGCCTATTGTAACACCATTAGAGAAATTCTATCTCAGTCAAATACATCTGAGCAGAAATCTATTGAACAAAATATTGCAGTGTTAAAAATTAATATTAGGTCGATTCTAATTCGATTTGAAAAATTAATATTAGGTCGATTCTGCAACATGGACCTCCCTCTGAATCCACTTTTGAAAAGTAAATAATCCTTTGACGGTTGACTTTTCAAACGATCCAATTCATAGTTTTCACATCAAACAAACAAACTTAACAAAAAGAGAAGGAGGGAATATCTCTATTCTTCTTGTAAGATCAAAACCGATTAAACTTTTTTGGGTACTTACGTACTAACGCAACCAGGCCAAAATTCGCATAAATCGCCAAATTTGGCGACCCTTTCTTACAGCAACCCTAAGTGATTTATATTATTTTTCTTCACACATCTTGAATAAATGTATACCGGGCAGTGGCACTTGAACTTAAAATACATCAGTGTAGGATATACCGGGCAAATGTATACCGGGCTGTGGCACTTGACCTTAAAAAAACATCAGTGTAGGGTATACCGGGCAAATGTATACTGGGCAGTGGTATTTGAACTTAAAAAAACATCAGTGTAGGATAAACCGGGCAGTGGCAGTTGAACTTAAAATAACATCAGTGCAAATCGCATACATACAAAAAACATAACATACAAATCGCGCCAACCTGGTTGCGATAATACATAAGAACCCTTTTTTGTCTGTTCTGTCCCTACGTTAAAAAACTTTTTATTTGAAGTTGCTGTTTTTCAACAATAAATAATCATAAGAAAAATTTATCATCCACAGAAACAAGAAATAATTGTAAGCAAAGGGAGGTATTTGTATATTATGGGAATATATTATGGGAAAGATTATACCTCAGTTAAAATGAATCCGAGCAGAAATCTTTGAACAAAATATTGCAACATTAAAAATTAATGCTAGTTAAAATATGTATATAATAATATTGCATAAGATTTCTATCAGTAACCCATGAAAGATTTTCTTAAAACCATAAGTATGAGTTACGAATAATTATAACAACAATAAACCACAAGAATAATTTTAATGAATAAAAGGAGTCCCGATGCATTTCTACAAGATAAAGCACATATTTTTAACTTTTCCATGCTTCCTGTATCTAAAAACACATGACTATGTGGATCCCGTAGCTATCAGATCAGATGCAATTTATTTTAAATTAGGAATACTAACAATGATTATTATAATATTTTGATAAGAATAAAAACATATGGAACATTATAAACATCATTTGAACAAAAAAAGAATTAACAGTATTCAACATCATTTATTATAAAAATCAAAAAAGTCCAACCCCTCTTTAATTGGGCAATAAAATTCTTAAAATAATATGAAATCACTTACATGCCGCAGCTCTAGTTCCCATTTTCAGATATTATTGTATTTGATATCTCTAAATAAAAGAGAGTGTGTACTATTAATATACTGAAAACAATTCACGATTTATTAAAACTACTATTAAAATAAAAAGGAGAACGAAACAATCTTTCAACATACATGGCATTTCAACTTTATTTATTTTGTCACATCTTTCATACAAATAATTAATTTATATTTTCTCCTCTTCATGCGATGCATTTTTATCTGCAATGCAGTGGACTAGGAGAGAAAGGAAGAGCAAGAGCAAAATTCGATTCAGGATGAAGTAATTAAAAAATAAAAAGAAGAAAAATTCTGTGTACTTCTTTCTGTGCTTTAGAACATTTCAAGCATGCTTGTCACGAGTTAAACCCTTGATTTTAGCTAATATTTTAATGCCTCTCGGCCACCTCACCTTTTTGTTAGTAAACTGCAACCGTACAGAATGACAATGTTTTGTTTATTTTTCAATTTTCATGGACGTTGTTGTATGTTTTAACAATTTTTGTTTAAAGGAACCCAAAAATACCTGAAAAATAGACTTAGGGTGTAGAAAAAAAGATTATTTCTAAGACTTATCCTATTAAGTTTTTTTAAAGCTGAAATATTGTGTAAGGCAACATTTTTATCTTTTTAAATTATTTTATCCTTATTACTGTCGATTAAATGTATTTTATTTGTAAATATTTTATTAAATATTATATATATTTTTGTATTTAAAATATATTCCTTAATAGCACTGTGCCTAATCTATTATTATAGTATTTTTAAATAATAATTTTATTTGCACTAATACTCGTACTTCCTTAATCAAATAAAAAAGGATCATTTTTTTCATGCATTTTTTTAATCACTAATATAATGCTTTTTTTTTATTCCAGATCAATTTAATTGCTTTAAGCTAAAATGCTACAGCTCTACTTAAGTACACTTGCTTTTATACTTTCTTTGTTTTATTTTTTATACTTTACAGTATTTAAACTGTTTGGGGGAACATCCCTGTTTTTATTTTACACAGTTTTTTAAAAAAAATAATTCCTTTTTTTTAGGATTGACAAACTGCAAGTTGCTTATTCACCTAAAATCACTGTCAGAACTTAACAACTACTTCACTTTAATGCAGCTTTAGTTTAATCAAAAGGAATATTTGCACTGATTATTGTGTGCTTCTCACAATTTAGCTGTTTCTGGATTTTTTTTTTCTTCCAATTATATATTTTGTTCATGAATGATCTTCTATGAAAGCATCTAAAATGGAACTCTAAAATGGAACTCATCTAATTTAAATGAATTAATCATTCAAATCAAAGAATTTTATTTCATCATAATACTCTGCAGATAAAACGATTTTCTTTCAACATCTGTATGTTTTTTTTTTTCTGTAATTTTTTTATTATTGTTACTTATACAGAGCTCATTCTAGGCAGGGTAAACAGGGCTCATCACCCTGCTGTCCTTTTAGTCAAAAGAATCCACCCCGTTACCCCTGAAGTAACTTAGTGCCCTGATGTAATAGACTCTATACCCTTTTTGTCCTTTCTTTCCTCAACCATTCTTTATTTTTTCCTGAAACTCTACAATGGATTTCTTAAACCTTTGTTATTTTCAACTCTTTTTATTTAGTTTGTCATTGCTGTCAATACATAGATTTATATGGGAAAGGAAAAATAACCATGTCACCCCCTTGTTGCACCTGTCTTTGAAAGCTTGCAGTAACTTCCAATATCATTAAATCATAATTATTATTAATCATTTTAATTATTAAATCATAACTACAGACACTTTAAAATGTACATTTATTATTTTATTAAGTGAAAATGGATTTCAAATAAATTACTAAGCTAATTAGTTCATTAACTGTTAATTAACATATGTTAATTTTTAATAAAAATTAGTAATTAATATGATTTCTTTGCTACTTTTAGTAAAGTAAAAATAATAATTTTCTTTTACTAATTGACAATGTTTTTTAATAGAATGTGTCAAGCCTATCGGAAGAAATTATTGCCTTTTTAGAAAAATACCTAATGTCCTTTTTTTAAACTTTTGCACCCTGCCCTTTTTTCTGCCTAGAATGAGCTCTGCTTATATTCCATTTTATATTTCATTCAACTTTTGAATTTTTCTTTAATAAAAAGATATATAATTTGTTTTCCACTTAAAGTTGCTATTCTTATAAATAATTAATTTTCTTTAAGAAAAAAAATGTAGAAACTTCATGATTCAGATCAAATTTAGCAGTAGATAAGTTTTTAATTTTAATTTAACAAAACAGGTAAAGATATTTTTTTAAAAATTAATCAAACAAAACAAATTATGTATAAAAGCAATTCGCTTCAAAGTTCTGTCAAAGTTTAAGATTATTTTTCCAAAAACTGAAATATGTTATTTTTTTTTTTTTTTTCGTTTAATTTAAAAATTATTCTCTTCTTGAGCTCTTGCACAGCTTACAATAATGTAGCTTTAAAAAATGTAATATTTCAAGTTATTAAAGAGTGCCCTCTAACTTACCTCTTAATCAGAATTCACAGTAGAGAAATTTAAAATGCTTATATATGCTAAACAGTTAATAGAAAATTTTTCCACCTTAATGTAAATTAATGTTTAATAACTAATGTATAAGTGAAACTAATTAACTTATTTTAACTAATGTCTAAGTGAAAGGAAATATATGGAATATTTTATTTAAGTTTATTACTATTCAGTGTTGATATATAAAAAAATCAAAAATTAAATTACGAAGCAATGTTTTAAGAGTAATATATGACTTTTAAATTTTAGGGTTTTGAAAACTATTTTTGTTGTAAAAATGGATCCTGCCTTATTAAGAGAGAGAGAAGCTTTTAAGAAACGAGCTCTCTCCAATCCAGTTGTTGAAAACAAAAAGAAAGATACTGGTGATCCACCGCCAAAGAAAAAACAGAAGTCAACTCCTCAACCTCGACAGCAAAAAGGTATCTAAGTTTTCTGTCATACAAAGCTCATTTAGCATAACAAAAAATTCAAATATTTTTTATAATATTTTTATTGCACTTGGACTTTTTGAATATTTTGTTTCTATTTTGGATTTTTATTTTACTAATGTTTTCTTTTTTCTCTCTCCTTTTTCAGATTTTAACTACAAAACCTATGGTGGAAGTTCACAAAACAATTTTGGAATACTTGCAAAGATTGTGAAGCATATGAAAGTAAGCTATTTTATTCTACTCTGAAACTGCTCTAAAAAAAATTTTTTTTTCAAAGGTGATTTTGCTTTATTTTTCATTTCAATTATACATTCTAATTTTTAAATTTTCTTATTTTTTATATCTAATAGCTTGTGTTAAGTTTCTGGCTTGCAGTGTTTGTTATATCTTAAAATTTTACTTTTATCTTGCATTTTTCACTCTTTAGTCAGTTAAAAGTCTACTTTAACTCTGCTTTAAAATTTTTTTATTTTTCATTCTCTTTTTTAGACAAGACATTTAAGTGGTGATACTTACCCTCTCAGCCTTGAAGAAATTCTTGATGAAACTAATCAACTAGATATAGGAATCCGTCAGAAAAATTGGTTGATGAATGAAGTATAAATTTTTAAATATAATATTATTTATTTTGAGCATGTAATATTAATCTATATCTACAATTAAAGAATGAGTGTGTGTATCACTCTTATAACTCCCGAATGGTTTATGCTAAGGTCCTGAAATTTGGACAGCAAGTGAATGGGAGAATTTTAGCCCCCAATCCTAAAAAATGCTCAAAAATTTCAATTTTCATGTTTGAGTAAGACGTTTGAAAGATGAATTTTTCTTATTGGTTTAGCATTAGCAAATAAATTATAGTTGAATATTTTTGTAAATTAAATGATGACAATTCTGTATATTGGTGATAGTTTGCTAGCTTATAGCTCAATTCAATAAAATAAAAGATTATTTTTCACATTCTATATCTTTTATTTATGTCAAGTAAGCTCAATCATTATCATGGGTGGCAGGTGAGGGCTACTCTTACGGCATTAGTATTTCAAAAGTTAGCTAAAATCACATATTTATTTAGTTTATAGTTAAGCTATTAAAATATATTTCTATAAAACTAAATTATTTAAAATCAATAGTAATTGTAGTAAAAAAATATTGTATTAAAAAGTAAAGCTAATGAAGAAAGGGATTTATTTGATTGGGAGAACCGTAAAAATTGCCAGATGCTTCATTAATTTTTATATTAGAGGCTGCTAGTAATATGGTAATTGGTGTTGTTTTATCAGGTATTTAATATAGATACTGTGGTAGTAGGTTTTTTATGTCATCCTGAAAGGGATAAATATCATAAGAAATTGCATGACGGCTGTAAATTTTTTCATCATGAAGTGGCCTTGAGCAATAGTATTATGTAGGTAATCTTTATTTTGATGGGATGAACATTTATAAAGGTGTTTTGCGTTTTACAATAACATAAAGTCACCGGGAAAGGCAACAAATAATAATAATAATAAATTTTTAAGAATTAGGAATTTTAAGCTTTGTGAATAGAGTTGATATGTGTCTTCCAATTTTGTGCATAATTTAATAGTCATGATTACTACCGGTTCATTGATTATTATTTTTATTTTTTTTACCCTGTACCAAAAACGAGTGTTTAGTTATCCTATATAATAAAATAAAAAGTATGTGGTTTAGTAGAGTAAATATTATAATATTAATAACTAAATATTTAAAAAGGTAATAAATAATTAGTGATTAATTATGACTAGCTTTTATTCATTAAAACTTTTTTACACTAAATTGGTTTTGAATTGGAAAAAATTCTATTAATTTTAAGAATTTCTTATCCAATAGTCCTGTACAAACAATTATTTAGTTAGAATTGTTGTGAGTGTTATGTTTTTAGCCAACAAAAAATTATTTCGACTTTGACTTTTATTTATAAAAGTTATTGAAATGGGTTTCTAAATAAATATTATTTTGAACTTTTTTTTGACGAAGAAACACAAAGAGCAAGTGTTAGAATTCTGTATTTGCAATTATTTTTCTCTTTTTGTATTTTGTGTGTTCTTACTTGTTCATAAATGACCAATAATATGCTGAAAATTTTAAAATTATTTCAATTCCTTTCATTGTTCATTTATACAACTTGATGATTTAAAACTTTCATTGTTTTGTTTTTTTTCTATTTTATATAATTTCTTTTACCTTATAGTTCATTCTTTTAAGAAGCATGTATTGCAAAATTATTTTTAAGATTTTTTTTTTGTCATTTTTTTAAGGCCTTACAAAACAATCCCAAGCTGCAAGTTAATGCTGAAGGTAAATACCTTTTTAAGCCACCTTATAATATTAAAGATAAACGAGGACTTTTGAAACTTCTGGATAAACATGATCAAAGAGGATTGGGAGGCATTTCCTTAGATGATGTTGAAGAATCAATTCCTAATGTTGAAAAAGCATTAAAGGTAAAATCATAAAAAAAATTATTAGTTTTTTTAACACATTGTATATTGTAGATTTTATCCATATCGTTGAATTTTGTCACCTATTTTCACTTTAAATAATTGAATTCTGCTTAATAAATTTTAAATATTAATTAATTATTGAAAATTACTTCATTCTGCATTTATGGATTTTATTAAAATTTAGTATGATATACCACTAAGAATATTACAACTGGTTATGTATTAATACACACTTAAAAACTAAAAGTAATTTTACTGAGGAAACAAAGAACAATTTGATTAATACCATTTTAGCTTTATTCCTAATGAACCATTTTTTAATTCCTCAAATGCATAAATATTTTTCTGCTTCATTAGTTTACAGTGACAAAAATTTAATTGTTACTAGAAATGTGGTAAATTAATCAACTTCATCATTTGCTTGAACCTTAAATTTGAATTGGCTTTATGTTGTTCTTTTATTATCTATAATTGTATGTTTCAACTAATAAACTTGATTTTAAGTAATGTCTACCGCCACCCCCCATCCCCCGAAAAAAAACTGCAAAAATTCTTTATAAATGTTATTAAAAGATATATATTAATAACTTTTCTTGTGATATTTATTTTTAATATGGCTGAACAGTATTCTATACGCCGTGGCAGAATCATGGCGACATTGTTGCAGAACGTTGCCGAGTTCTTGCAGAAATATTTTTAGGGAAGTAAAAAAATATTAGTTTTCTTTCTTGCAAAAATTCTCGTTTTATGTATTTTATTTAGTTATTGCTATTTATTTCCACATAGTTTTAAAAATCCTATATCTTTAATGTAATATTATTAATTACATCAACTGAATCTCAAAATAGAAACGCTCATTTAGTAACCCCTTTTCGAAGAATCCGATTAACGTGATTTTGCCTTCGATCTTTTTTTCAGTTAGTTACTGCTGTTGATTTCAAGATTTTTTTTAATGTGATGATTTACAAAATGCAAAAACGGAAATTATTAGTGTGTTTTACCCCTACAAAATGCGAGAATATCGGCCATAATATTAGAAAATTATTCGATTACATATTCAATTAAAAAAGTTATATGTTATTTCAACCAATTATTATTACATATTTTTTTTGTAAAATTGACATTTCTGTTACTTTAAATTTGTAACATGCATATTTGTTATTTTTTAAAGTATCTTGCAAAAAGATACTTTAGGGGCATTAGAAAGGCATGTCGCAGAAAGCCCGAAAAAAAATTTCCACGGCGATTCTGTCATTAAGAAAAGTTATATCTAATTCTCTAGCTGTATAGAAGATTTCTTTATATGATTTCCTTATTGTCATAAGAACTCTTCCTGTGAATTCCAAGTAATAAGCTTGCCTATTGAGAAATTGTTTCTTCACTCTGTAGAATTCTTGTTAGCTTGAGTTAACAAAGGAAAAAAATTAATGTTGTAACAACATTCTCTATTGGTTGAAATTGCATTGATTCTAGAATAATTCTTTATTTTAAATTGTTTTCTCTTTTAATAAAAATAATTAGAATATAATAATATGCATTGCGTAATAATACACAAAAAAGAATAATTTTCTCATATTAAGATGTAATGAATTTGCTTAGAATTTCTTTTAACGAATTGATCATCAAATATCTTCTTCAACATTGATATTTTTTCAACATTGATTGATGTTTACAGACCATTTTAAACTGCATGAAAATGTTAATTTAATACAATGACTGCAATCTCTTTTCTTTTTTTTTTCCATCAGAACTTAGGTGATAATATTATTCAGATAACTCAGCCTATGAATAAGAAAAAAGTGTTATTTTACAATGATAAATCAACACAGTTTACTGTGGATGAAGGTAAATATAATTATTTTGCTGTTATTGTTTTTTAAACTAACAGAAATTAATTTTTATTACTTATTATATCCAATATCATGCAATCTGTATCAGCATTTAAAATTGTTATTAACTCTGAAATCTTTTAGATGGTGCTAAACATGTTGCATTTAAATTGTAAATTTTTCTAAAAATTGCATTAAAAGGTAGTTTTTTTATTTGGTAAAAAAGGAACAAAAAGTGTATTAGTACTATTGCCCTTAAGAAATTTATTTCACAAATTCATTATCAGGGAACTTATATATAAGTATCACTTACTTTCTGAGTCTTAAATGTTTTTAAGAAGGCAAGTGACCAAAAATTGTATTAGTGAGACAATAGATAATTTAAAAATTTGTTTCACAAATTCATTATCATGGAGCCTATGTTTTTATTATATAGTTTCTATGCCTCAATTCAAAAGAGTACCATGCACTTTCTGTATGAGTTGTAAATGTTTTTAAAAATGGCATGGGACCAAAATTTGTATTAATGATAAAATAGACACTTTAAAAATTTCTTTCACAAATTTACATTGTGGAACTTTTGTGAAAGTAGCTTATTTATAGTTTTATTTTGATGAGAAAATAATATTACTAAAGTCAATCTAGTTTCAAATCTTTCACAGTTTTTGAGAACTGGCAGCCATCTTCTCAGATTTAAATAATTAGTAAACTTATAGATTTCTTATGCTAATTTCAAAAATGTTCATAATATGGAGATTAATATACAAGTTAAAGGTTACAGCCGAAATAGCTTTTATTCCGTCAGTCTCATTCTCACAAGTAAAGCTATAATTTTGACCTAAAACCTTAATATTTTTAATCTTTTCTTCATGATACTGAAAAAAAAAAAAAAAAAACTGGCATTTAAACTTTATTTCTCTTCAATAAGTAAAAATAAGACTGTAAGCTTACTGTAAATTGAAGACATTGTAAACTTAGTAAAAATAAGAGTCTATTGTGCAATTTTTAATAAGCATAATTGAGTAATTTCAACAGCTGATTTCCAGAAAGACACTCTTTTCAATTTCAATCAAATTTTTGTCTGAGAAAGCTGAAGGAGCATACTAAAAAATAAATTTTAATGAGCAGTTTGTGTTTATTTTTTAAAACAAATTTCTGAGGCAACACAATGCTAAATTTTTCTGAACATAAATTTTTATGTCAGAGATAGTTTAAGGCACATAATAAAAAAATAAATTTTGATGAGCAATCTATGTTTTTTTTTTTTTTTTTTTTTTTTTTTTTTTTTTTTTTTTTAATTATGAGAAGACACAAAGCTAAATTTTTCCAAACATTAATTTTTAATTGTTTTACTTAGAAATCGTTACTACTAAGCAGTTCCTAAAAGCTAATAATTTGTTGAATAATATGTTTAAAATATTGTATGAAATATTTTGTGTTTGAATGAATAACAGTGATCAATACAGAAACTATATGCAATATAAAATGCAATAATACCAAGGAAACTTTATAAATTTATTTAAGATAAGTGGTTTCTAATTATGTAAATTATTAAATGGTACAATTTATTTTGCTTTTAAGTTGCGTTTTGTTTTTCTCAAAATGGAAGTAAAAACAGTTATATTTTTTCTTTTGCTAAAGAAAATGACCAAAAGTGTAATGATACAATGATCACATAAAAAAATTATTTTATGAATTTTCATAATGAAATTTTTGTTTTTATGACTTAAATAGTTTCTATTTGTGTTAGTCTTTTAAGTGTGCCATATACTTTGCATGTAAGTTATATTAAAAATGGTTTTTCTAAAAAAAGTTTTTATTTTGCTTTGTTGTAGAAATTGATAACCTAAAAATTAATTTTAAATTTTACATGAAGCCAATTTTCTGTTTACAATTAAAAAAAGTTTCACTTTTTTACCTATATCCTATATTTAAGAAAAATTTTTATATGTATGTTAGAATTTCAAAAACTTTGGCGGAGTGTTGCTGTTGATGGTCTGGATGAGGAAAAAATAGAAGAATATCTACAAAAACAAGGAATTACATCCATGCAAGATATGGGTGTTAAGAAAGTTGTAAGTAAAATATTTTGTGTATTAAGTTAATTTTTTACACTTTTATATCACTTTAATCCTTTAAATTAAAAAAATTCACCATTTAACATTATTTTTTCAAAATAATAAAAAATAAAAAAAAAATTTAAACTTTTTTGTGAATTTTTCAAACTTGGATTATTTGCTTTTTAGATATGTTATATTTATCTAAGTTATATTTATAAATATGTTTTCTTAATTAGACTTTTAACTATGGACTTACTAAGAAGTCTCTTTGGTGCAATCTTCACTGCTTTAAGTGATTTATATTAGAAGCAGTTTGACATCACGTGAATCCTGATACCATTATCAAATTTATTTTTAAAAGTTATTTTACCTAATTTCCCTTTGTTTCATTAAAATTAATAAAATTGTATATTAAAAATTTCAATTATGTTCCTTTGTCCTTGCCAATTTTCTGAAATTTCGAATTCAATCTAGTATCTTAATGTGACTATTACTAGAAAATTATATTTTATCTATCCTGTTGATTTTATCATTTTTATGCTGTCGTATTTGACTTGTTTTAAATTATGAACTTCTTCGTTTCAGACTCCTGTTCAAAAAAGAAAGAAGCAATCTAATAGAAACAGAAACTTTAAAAAGCTTAACCAACACATGAGTGACATTTTGGAAGATTATACTGATAAAAACTGACATTTTTTTGTTAGTTAAATTATGTATTCTATATTCTGTACATTATTACATGTTATTAAAATATTTATATTCATTCTTTTTGGTGATTTATATTGACTTTACACTTAAATTCCACTCACAATTCCAAATAATCGTTTTAGTTTTAGTGTCCATTAGACTTAAAATTTGTGCTGAATCTTAAAAATCTACAATCCTCTTAAAATCTGTTAAGTTTTTTTTTTTTTTTTTAATGTAAACTAAGGATTCAATTGCCAGTTGCTAATAAAAATTAGCTTATGGTGAAGGAAATCTTTCTTTTCATTCAAAGGTTGAGTTTCATTTCAGAACAATAAATATTGTGTATTACAAGAAAGAAAAGAAATCTAATACTAACTTTAGGAACTAACGACAATAAAACCTAAGTTTAAAGAGCATAATAAGAATAATTAACTGATGGTGTGTGTGTGTATATATATGTACACACTACTGGCCATTAAAATATCTACACCAGGAAGGAATACAAATAACAGAATGATATTTATTGGGCACATACATTATAGTTGGAAGAACAAGTGATTAAATTTGCAGGATATTTGGATGTATAGATCCTGAGGAATCGGTGCGCAGAGCAACCTCCTCTGGCAGCAATAACAGCAGTTATTCTTCTGGGCATCGAGTCGAACATACATTGGATAGCATGGACGGGTAGAGCATTCCATGCAGCTTCAACATCATCCCACAATTCATCGACCGTAGAGACTGACAAGTGGTGGCGTGCCAGTCGTTCGGCAACCATTGACCAGACGTTTTCAATTGGTGAGAGATCAGGGGAACATGTTCTGTGTCAAGGTAGCGTTATGGGGGCCTCGAAGATAAGGCACATCAACTGGCCCTAACATATCAGGAATGTAACGGCTGCTGTTCAAATTGCCGGCAATGCGAACAAGAAGTGATCGAGACGTGTATCCAATGGCACCCCATACCATTACTCCAGCTGATGGGCCAGTATGACGATGTTGAATCCTAGCTGCCAATGGGCATTCTCCACGATATCGCTAAACACAGATGCGGCCATCATGATGCTGTATACAGGACCTGAATTCGTCGGAGTGGCATGTACGTCGTCTGTTCAGACGACGTACGTGCCATTCCTGCATCTAGGTTCGTCGTTGATCACACCATGGGAGGTGCTCCTGTCTGTGATGCAGCTTCAAGGTTAGCCGAAGCCATGGTCGCCGTTCTGACAGTCCATGCTGCTGCAAACGTCGTCGAACTTTTTGTGCAGACACTTGTGGATAACATGTCTGTTCGTGATGGGGGACCGCTGAAATCCTGCACGGCGTTTCATATGACCTTCATGAGCCCATCGATTCCAAGTTCTGCTAACAGTCATAGGATCTCGACAAACGCGAGTAGCAATACTTCGGTATGATAAACCACAATCCCGGTAGGCCACAATTCGACCTCGATCAAACTCATACACGTGATGGTAGGCATTTCTCCTTTAGAAGAGGCATAACAAAAACTTTTTTACCCAAGAACAACGCTCAAATTCGATTTCTGTATGAGAAACTGAATGTCAAAGATCTTCTTTTATACACATTGTAGTTGTCGCTACCTCCGCCTGCTTTGCATGAATGCGCTGATAAGCTAATCATTTGCATACCACAACATGCTTTATCCGTTCTGCAAACTTCGCGTTCGTGGTGTGTCGTCTTCCTGGTGTAACAATTTAAATGGCCAGTAGAGTATATATATATATACATATTACTTTTTAAAGATGTATGTTTTTTTAAACTAAGATTTTAGAATGTTGTTGCTTTCTTTTTCACTCTTTCAATGATCTTTATTTGTTCCTGTATATTATCGATGAAATCTGCTGATTGAATTTTTACTGTCTTTTTGGTAACTTACAGCTTTTTAAATTTATGCAGCTATATATTTTCAATGACAATTCATTATTTTTTAAAATTTACTCTCCAGGCAGATTCTGAGAAATTTTTTTAATTTGGTAGATTTTGAATGGATAATTTTTCATGCAATATACAGCAATTTCTGACTCTTTTTGAAAAAAGTCAAATATCCTTTGAAAATTATGACAGTTTTAAGTTGTTTTTTTTTTTTTTTTTTTTTTTATCTTTTAACAATGGGTATTCTAGTCTTTTATATTTTATTGTAGACAGTTGAGAAATTTATTTGAGTCTACATAAGCTATCCAAATTCTATTCGTGTTGCTAATTCTTCTTCTTCAAAATATATATATATATATATATATATTTGACAAAAATACAAATTTGAAAAGCTTAGTAGACGCATCAAATAAGCTATATTTTCCGAGAGACTATAATCAGGGTGAGTAGAATATCGATACGACTACTTTATGTAATTTTCCATGATTAATAAATATCCTTACAAAAAGCGAGAAATATTTCTAGTTCCATTCCAGGTAATATTTTTGACTAGTGCATCGTCCATGTTGAAATATTTTAACGTGGTGAAAATTAAAAACTTTTGTGCATATCTGCCAACGATCTGTGGGAATCATCGATAAGCATTTGTAGCTTAGAAAAATACACTTATCTTCAACATTATATCAAAATTTTCTAAAATGATTTTATAATAAACAAGATTGTGTGTTTCGTTACGAATATCAAGATAATCTCATAGAGTTCATTAACTAATGCATAAATCTTAATGTAGAATAATAATAACTACAAAAGATTAAAAGATATAAAATAATTAAAATTATTTGTAAGAAATTTTTTTTATTATTTACATATAGAGAAACAGAATTTTTTTTAAAAATCTGAATGGGAAAAACAAACTCGTATAAATATTGAGACACTGAAAGCATCGCCTCATTACGAATATATCTCGCTATTTTAAGATTTCTTTTTTGGCTTCCAGATCATCATCGGGTTTTTTTTCTTTCCTTTGTCAAATTTATCAAAAAGGAAAAAAAGTATTTCAAAATTACTTCGATTCGATTGCATTTATATTGTTTTAAATATCATTTCAAGTTGTATATAATTTACAGTACCACTCTGGAAAACTCCCCAAAGCAACTTCTTATTATCCAATAATGCAAGCCTCTCATGCTTCATTATACAATGCGCCACAAAAGTTTCCACATACATGAAATATGTTTTTTACAAATTCTAATATAATGCATTTTTTTTTCCCATTCATTTTTCTGAATGTAAGAAAAATTGATAGAAAAAGATACCACAGAAAAAGAAAATAATATCTATAACAATAAAACAGAAAAAAATATTCTCATTTTTACCGGGTTCAACCAACACAAAAGTTAAAATCACACATGTCAATATTTATTCAGAGAAAATAAAGTATTAGATTTTGATAATTGATAAGCCTTTTTTCTGAACAACTGGAACACTCAGTTTTCCTTTACTTGAACACTCAGTTTTCCTTTACTGGAACACTTCAGTCTCCAAAGGAGAAACATTCATGTTTTCTAGAGTATTCAACCATGATATTTTAATGACTTCTTTCAATTTCAATACTGATGAATATTGTTTTCGTTCTCATATGCAGCTCTTAGTACTATACTTAAAAAATTTTCTTTAGATTTAAATCAAGATTCTGTGGAGGGGGTAATTTAAAATTGCTATATTTTTAGCTCTAAGGCATTATTTTATAGTCTTAAATTTATACATGCTAGCATTACCTTGTTGGGAAACCCACTTCGGTCCTTTTAATATTTCTCTAAAAAAGGTAGAAGGCTTTCACGACTACTTAAAAACGCTTAAGTAATTCGGTTATTGAATCCAAAGGAACCCTAAATGATGCTAAACTATGTCATTACATCATGAAACAAACGGATCATGGGTTAGTGTCTTCTTGCCGTCAGACTATCTGTGGGAGGTTTTCTTCTCTACTTAACGCTAATGCGGGTTAGTTCCATTAAGAAGTCCTCCACGAAGGCAAATTTTTTCCCAATACTCTGTTCAGGAGTTCCTGTGCCTTCTTGATTGGGTTCAAAAGTACAAGGTTACGGAGTTGAACATTGGAAGTCGTAAACTAAAAAAATAATTGGGTCGGCTATTCAACGACGGTTTTGAAAATAATAGTAATTAATAAGTATTATAGCCATGGTAGCTTAGAGGACAAAACGCATGCCTGAAAAATATCCCCAGTGGTAGACTGATCATGGTTTAGAGTCCCCTTGCTGTCGGGCTGACTGTGGAAGGTTTTACTCTCCATGTATCGCAAATGCGGTTTAGTTCCCCCAAAAAATCTACGAAGGCTAATTTCTCCCAATGCTTGATCCAGGAGTTCCCTTGTCTTCTGGGTGTGGTTCAAAATTACAACGCTACGGTGTTGAGTATTGATAGTTGTTAACTCAGGATTGGGCATGCTGTTCAATGCCGGTTATAAAATAATAAATATTGCCGTATGAAACGCCTAAATTACACTCTTTTTTTTCATTGCCGAACAGCACAATAATCCATTCATATCCGTATGACGTACTTGCGAACTCAATTAGTCTCGCTTGAGAAGGAATTCGGTCCATTGATGAATGAGATGTTTCGAAAAACATGCTCATTTTTTGATGCCATTTAATTGTGCAAATTTGATTAAGGTTCGATATTTTAATTTTTCTCTCTTCTCTATAAGTCGTCTTTCTCTATTTTTCACATCATTAATTGTGGTTTGTAAATCTTACCATGGATTGAAATTCTTCCTACAGCTTGCATTGAACGATTTATTTAAACTAAGATTTATGAAATAATCTTATTTTCAAATTTTTTATATATTTTCATTTTTTTTTTACGACATAAAAATCAAGTGCAATAATTTTTTTTGTAAAAGATTTTGAAAAACGTTTTATAAAAATTGTTATATGCATATTATCAAAATGAAAAATGGATAATTTTTTAACAAATGTCTCAAAAACTAATATTTGATAGTTATTGAGAAATTTTTTTTAAAAATTATTTTAAAAAATTCTTTATATTTTTTATTTAATTATTAATTTAGTTGCTAAATATTTCTATAGTTGTTCATTATTAATTTAATTGCTGTTTATTAAGTCTCCGTATTTGTGTACTGCATTTTTTATAGCCCTAAACATTAGTAATATTTAATCAGTTTAATTCTAATTCATAACAAATATCGATGTAATTCAATATGATTTCATAGATAAATAAAATACTTACTAATTAAAATAAATTTATGCACAAGATATTTTTTTAGGAAACTTCCTCGAGAATAATTGGTTTTTAGCATTTTTCTTGTTATTTGCATTGTCTGGTGAGATTAAGAGTTAGGAGCTTGTTAATTTGATATAAGATCCATAATTTAAACATTATATGTTGCTTTCAAATTAAAAGTAAGCAATTAAAATCATTAATCTTTTTCATTGAAAAATGTGAACAAAAAAATTTGTATAAGCAGAGGTTGAGAGAAATTCTCGTCTTCTCTTTTTCCATAGTAAATCATTGTCACCTACTTTCCAATAAAAATTCTATAAATAGGGACTAGTTTAATAATTATTTAATACAACTAGCGTGGGGAACACTTGTGATTTTTTTTCTTATTTAAAAAGAGTTATAATTACTTGTTTTGTATTAAAAAAAATCTTTTTTTAAATATTGTCCCCGAAATAGCTTATTTTAGTTTCTATATCAAGGCATTTTTTTAAAAAAATATTTTTTCTTAGTGCAGTCTTACAGCTAACTTTGTCTTACAGCTAGTCAATGTAAATCCCAAGCATAATTTTGTTTACAATTTTTCTAAATTGCTTATATAAATGTAAACGATCCCGATAGGTACGTAAGTGAATGCATTCTAGTTTGTTAAAGTAATTTTTAAACTTAATTTTTAGGGTAATTATAGAAATGTTTCATAATTATTTCTATCTACAAGTTTTACTAGATGATGTTATAAATGTAGATGCAGCACTATCATTACTTGAAACTATCCCTTATATACTTTTGCTGTTGATGACAACAGTGACGTTTTTTACATTTAGAAAATTTAAAAAAAAAGTCGATGAATAAAATTGAAATGTATTTGAAAATCTTGATCCAGTGGTCCTCCTATTAGCATGTGGTATTACACACTCTCTTAGAACATGACATGAACAAATCTTTTTAAACAATGAGGTATTTAATCCTGCGTATTTTCTTTTCGCTTAATCAAATGAAACTGAATGAATGATCGAATGAATTTTTAAAATTCTGCATCTTAGGTAAATCGTAGCATTTGTCGATTCAGAAGGCTCAACACACGCGTACGCGTAACGTCGTTTACAAGTATCCAATTAAATCTGATTTAAATCACATGGTTAGGCATAATTACTTCATATCTTCTCAAGCTGAAAGTATCCAATTGAAGGTAATGAATGATAAAATTAAGTAATAGTTTATGAAAATGGCCATTAAAAATTCTTTTCAACTACAATGCCTAGAATAGCTACTAGCAGAACGGAAATTACCTTTCTTAAAGATGAAACGATGTATCTCCTCTCATGTGTTTTCAAATAATGTTAAAAAATACTATATGCTGAACAGTACAATTATTTTTTTTTAGAGTTTAAATAAAGTTTTAATGAATCGGCATAAGCAGTTGACTATTTTTGATACTTTTTTTATTTCATCGAACGAATCATTTTCATAAAACCATTAGATATAATTAAAAATCTTAACTTCAAAATTCCAATTTTAAAAGTAAATTTTGATATTAATGCGTTTTGCTTGCAGATTAAATTTTAAGAATGTCAAAGCCAAAAATATTAATTACTAGGCCTGATATTCCCCCTGGGGCAATTGAAAAATTAAAAGAAAAGTAAGTAAAATCAAATGGTGTGTTTCTTTTTAAATTAAATTTAAATTTGAAATAATTTTAAGATGGTTTTTGTTATTGATTTGAAAAAATGCAAAATTCTTTGAATTGTTAAAATATAAATACTCTCTTTATTGCTTTTTTTTACCTATGTTGTGCATCTATAGACAAAAGGTAATTTTATGAATAAATTAAATTCATATTTTACCATCATGTAAAAGTTAGATATATTTTTAAGTCAATAAAAATAACCATATAAATAAAAACTTAAACACCAGCATAAAATGCTTTATAAGATTGCCGGTTAAAATTTTAATAAAACATTTTAATTATGCTTCACGTTTTGTCCCACCCACACTTAAAATTAAGGAATTGGAGTCTATAGAGAATTTGATAATGTATTTTAGTGAAATATTTAATCTCGAATGTCTCTAAGAAAGTACCATCAGGTAATTGAACTCTTTTCGCTCCGGCTCTTACTATAGAAGTAGTTGCACTTAATGAGAAAATTTCATGAAAGGTCATATTTAAATTAGAAATAAGATAATTGAAATTAGACCTTTTAGGCAAAAGAAAAAAAAGTGCATATTTGTTATTGTATATTGACATTTTCAATTTGATACAGCTTCAGTGCCAATCGGGATCCACAAATCGGATAAATATGGTGGATGAAGTAGGAAATAACGAAATTTTGTTAGAAAATAATTCGATTGAAAAAAATAATATAAAATATCACGTACCTTAAACTTAAAGAAAAACTATGTTTACTTAATGTTAAAAATAATAATAATAATAATAATAATGTTAACATTAATTTTGCCATAGTTGCGAAATGAAATTCACGAAGCATTTATCTAAATTTACATTATCACACCAAGTTAGATTACTTTGCCGATTAAAATGCTACAAACATAAAACATCGTCAACGACTTGCGCATAACACGGCATTAAAAAAACTAACTACTAGAAATGACGTGAAACAAACTTTCGACTATTATCAAAACTGTTTTATAATGTATATCTATGTTTAAATATAGTCTATGGATTTCATTATAAAATCCATAATCTATGGATTTCATTATATATCCGTTGAAAAACAAAACAAATTGAGATAACAAATCGCACTATAATATGTTTTAACAGACTTTTTGCTCTCAGTAAATAATAAGAATATTTAGATGTTGAAAAACGAGTAAAAACTTAATAGCTGATGACACCTCCTTCCTCAAAAAACCATAGCCTCCCATTTCAATTGACTGACTCACATTGTTTGGTTTTACCACAAATTTTGGTTAAAAAATAAATGTTATTGGTCAAATGGGTGGACCCAATAAACCCTCAACTATGTTATTTCTTTCCGTAGGGTTGTTGGTCTACCCCTGCGTTTCCACCGGGGAGAGGTAGCCTACTTAAATTACACAAAAATCTGGCGTTCCATAATAATGAAATCTTTTAAAATTAAGTTCAGAATGAATCATAGCTCTTAAAGTAACTTTTAATTCCATCTTTTTTTAAAAAAAAGGAACTGAAAATAATAACTATTACAAAAACTAAATTCAAACAAAATATTTAAAAAAAAACTTAAATATTTATTTAAAAAAAATTATTAGGTTTCAGATTACGGGCAAATAGGTAACTTTATTATGTCTGGTCAACCTTAATTGAGAGGGTGCATCGTATATGTAGGAGAGAATTTCGTTTAATATTAACCATTTTAAAATGCTCAGACTTAAAAAGCACCATCGGAGTGGTAGTAGCTCGATTCTTTATTTAATTAATAATAATTTCTTTGTTAAGTATATATTTTAATAATAATTTTTTAACACTAAAAGCAAGGGATCAAATATTATTAAAAACGTATATTATGTGGCTGATGCAGAAGGCTACTGACGGAGGCGACAATCGATACCTCCTTCGCGTCTTTCAAAGTTTACAGATCTATTGGTGGGATACTAGGAAAAGTATGTAAATTGTAGTTAACACTTCGTTGTAATTGGGTGTCTGCGAATGGTGTCACTTGAGGGTGCCAAACCTGATTATCTGCTGAATTGTGGCATTTGTTAATACCACGATTCAGTAATACCCCAACTACCACTGCAATGGACTTGGCGACATTTTTCGACAAAACAATATCTTGAGACGTGATGATATTACTTCTAACTATTAAATGTGACGTATGATGTGGCTGAAGTCGAATTCTTGGCCATAGATGGCGCCACTGGAAAACAAGAACAATCGCACCCCCTCTGCCTAAACAGGCATACGTCAACAACAAGTAAAAAGTCCACATCGTGAAGCGAGTTGAACAAAAGATTATAGGCAAATCTTTATTAATATTTTTTTTATTTATAAATAACGGTTGCTAACTTAGATTTTTAAAACTGACATAATTTAAAAATTTGTTTAGATATGTAAATTCTCAAATTAAATTTCTTAAAGCAGTAATCAAAGAAGATTAAAATCAGTAACAATGTTCTCTCTCATTTCGTTCAATTTATTATTAAAAAGGAATGTCCCAAATATTTTTGATTTCTACATATTTCTTTGATTATGATTTTGGTTTTCGTTTATACTCAGAGCAAAGATGAGGCCTTTATGAGGAAAATATTCACGTTTTAGCGTTAAGGTCAGTTAACAGTTAATTTAGCTACGTCACAAACTGAAAAGTTTACTAGTTGTCCGCTATGGTAATCTCAAAGCGCACGGTCTGAAATGGGAATTGTCAACAACTCTTATCACAATTGGGTACATGCACTTCAAGAAGAAGATACGGATACCCACACAAGTGATCTATGACGTCAGCGCCAGCTGATCATTTATAAGCAAAATGACGTGTTTAAGTTCAGCTTCTCCACATAAATTAGAATGTTAATTAACATGAAGTTAATTAACATGAGGTTAATTAAATATAACACCGTCGAATTTATTGAAATATATTTCGTTCTCGCCTACGTCTTTTACTTAACTTAGATTTATTTTTTGCCTACGTATTTCATTGTAATCGTGATGTATTTTTGTTTTGTGTACGTGGCAACTTCAATACATAATTAGTTTGTTTATGTTCTACATGGCATCATGCCTGTTTTTGTGTTAAGTTAGAAATATATAGTGAAAGAATTGAAATCTTTGTAAAAGAATCTTTGTGTAAGAATATAGAATGTGTCACTTAAGAGAATTGATGCTTGATGGGCTTGACTTACTCGAAATAGAATAGAAAGAGCAGTTGTTAACGTAAATAAATGCCACGTTTCAACAACCAATTAAGATTGCGATTCCCACACTTTATCACTTGCATGCATCTCATTAGCGCCTTAAAGGAGATTATTAAAATACAGATAGCAGATTGAGTGAGTCGGAAGCCGATGATAAAATGCCTAGTTAGGAAAACTAAAATATTAAAAAAAAACTTTTTACCGCAAGTAACACGTGATGGTAAAGACTCCAGTTGTAATATAGTCGTTTCAGTTATGTTCTCTTTCTTATTCTCATTTTTAACATTAATTTGTAGAAAAATATTTAAGAAACAAACTGCCTAATAAATGGCTTGAATCTATAGATGTGACGTTGATGTATATGGTGAAGAAAAACCGATCTCGAAAGAAGAACTTTTGAAAAAAATTCCGGGCAAAGACGGTCTCCTTTGCATGTTAACTGATCCCATTGATAGAGATGTAATTGAGGCAGCAGGTACCGCTTATTTTTACTAATTTCAAAATTTATCTTCCTTAAAAATATGATAAATTATAAGTGCAGATATTTATAGATGTGATAAATTATTAAACTATGGTGCATATTCTGCTAACTAATTAACAATTGATACGATTACATTAATGTGTACCCATGTTATCAATTTCAGACTTAAGATGCGACAAAAAATATCAAATTTTATAAGTCACTTCATCTGGAAGAAAATTTATTACATTTTTACAAATCGTTTTAATGTATTCAAATCCGTTTTTTATCTATTCCGTTATTTAAAATTATCAGCTTGAATTAGAAAATGGACAAGTGAAAAAAAACCGTTCTAATTTTACATGCCAACGCTTCAATGATTTAAATGAGTGTTACGGCCGTTTTCTTTGGCATTAATGAGTACTTCGTTATGAGTTACGCAGAATTACGCATATGTCAAAAATTAACTTTGAAATATATATCTATTGGATTAATGCCTACTGCCTCCGGCATCATTGTTCTGGATACTTCAGACTTTATTCCGAAAATGTGGTACTGGTGAGAGCACTATTGCTTTGCACTTATATGTCAGAAATCGTCTTTTAAATGAGGGTTGAAATCTAATAAGACATTATTCTAACTATATTAAACAAATACTTTCTTTAACTACGTGATAGCAAATCTTAATTTTAAGATTCAAACATAATTGATTGAAAAATACATCTATATAATCTAAACCTGTATACTCTAAACATGAAAGATTTTAACCAAATGTATATGTAGGCGTCCGGTCAAAACTAATAAGAAGGGATCTAAACCGAGCATTGCATTTCTTTCTCTTGGCTATAACCATACATCTCCTAGGAGAGAGAAGGCATACGCTCGGGTTATCATAAACGATCATTTAGTAGTCCGAACGTAGGGATATCTTTCGTATAACCCCTACTGCACAGTTTTGTAACCTGAATGTAAGTATATCTCTCTTATTTCTCCCACAGTGCAATTTCTGTTCTCTACGTCGGACTACTAAATTGATCCATACAATGGTCTTCTCTCTTCTAGGAGGTTTTGTCATAACTCCGTAAAATAATATAGCATTAAGTTTTGTGAAAAATCAAAAAGATTGAAACAATTTATTTTGATAACAAAAGATGCACCTTTTTGGCCTTAAACCATCGCTTGGTATTCCCTACACTAGTATCTTTTTAAGTTAAGGGCAACACTCTGCCTTATATTTCATACACTTATATTTTTAAGGTTAATAGCCACATATACGTGCTCGGTACATACCTACCGATTCGCTGTCAAATTTAATGCGAATCCTGCTGTATATCACGATTTTGGCATTTGTACGTTTTGTGCATCTGAGACTGAGATTCGTATATGTATTGATAATCATTTACGTTCACAATTTTCTGGGGTAGAATTTGGCATTAGTTCAGAGAAAATATGTCATGCGGCATGTACTGATTTTTAAGCTTATTTTATGTAAACTTGAAAACATCAGTTACGACGTAAATCATTAAGAACCACAGGTACATAAATATGATTTAACTTAGCATTTTATTCTTATTTTAGGCCCATCTTTGAAAGTGATTGCTACCATGTCAGTTGGTTTTGAACACATAGACGTAAAAGAGTGTAAATCTAGGTACTAAATTTATATATAATTGGCCAAAATAAGATCTTTTAGATAGATTTTATTGAAACCAAATCTTCAGGAAGCTAAATAATTAGAGTTTCTCCAAATAGTTTTAAAATCTAAATTTTTTTATTTTGCTGTTTAAATCATGTAATTAACTCCAGGTTAGCCTTTATTAACTAGGGCATTGCAGAAGTAAGGCTCTATATTCTTCAGAAAGTGTGTTCAAGATTATAAAATATAATTTATGAAGTACTTTTAATTATATAGGAGTATTAATACCCCGTATTGACTGTCAAACTACCCAGTATTGATTATCATGAAACGTACTTTGAACGTATATATTTGAAAAAGAAATTATTTATTATGTTAATGCAAGGAAAAAATTATTTAAAACACACTTTTAAAAGAGACAGAAGTGACTAAGTATTAAAAAATAGTGTACCGTCTAAATCTAGTCAGGCATAATAACCGTTTCATGCGAGTTTTTTTTTTTTTTTAATTAGCTCTTAGAAGAGGATTATTTATTATAAAATATAAATTAATTTGTAAAGAAAATTAAATTTAGAAGGTGGAGAAGATTCACAAAAATATTTTTGTCTTTAAAGGAATCTTTAACCTTCAGTCTGAAAATAATTTATCATATTTCACCTGATATAAAAGATAAAGAATCATACAGATTATTCATTAATATTTGATTTCGTATCTGGTTTTTAGTAGATAATTTAATAACAATTGTAACATGGAGCAGTTGTGAGAAGTCAGCAAAGAGACAGTGTTGGATTGTGAAACTATAAAAAGGATGATAAAAAATATCGTATACATTTCTTATAGCCATAATATTTAACAACAAAAAGATGCATTTTATTTTCGTTAACATGCACTTGTTTTGCAATTACATTAAAAATTTATTTTTAGTATATAGCTGTAAGGTTAGAGACAGGGGACAGAAATGACATTTTAGTCACTTAATTTGAGTTGATAGTCTTGATAATTATGATATGATAAATTTAATGCTTTTTAAAAAGGTTATAACTTCAATAGTTCTTTTAGAAAAGGAAAGACTTTGTTGGAAAAATAAATTGAGTAAAGGACACAAATGTCACATTTTCAAGGGAATGGACTATATTTCGGCTCAAATAATGACCAACGATTTGAAAAAACATTTAAATTAAAAGCTGAATTGAAAATTGTAAGAGGTTTATTGGGTTCAACCAGATAATTAATGTTAGTTACACAATTGGTCAACAGTTTTTCATGGGGACTTGAATAACTATAAAACAACGTTTTCTGCTGTATATCAGACCATTTCAACTAAAATATTTGCTCAGATGTTTGCTAGGTCTTGTCCTCAGACTGCTCTTTTTGTTGTTACGAACGTTGGTTATTTTAAAACGCTATAAAAAAAATTTCTCATATAGAATTGCCATATGTTGAAAAAATATGTAACTAATTTTAAAAACAAATGATTTTACTGTATAAGCGTCGCTAAACAACTCACCCTATTTTAAGCTTACAACTACCGTATTATTTAACCCGTATCCTTATGATTTTGAACCCAATCCAGAAGACAAAGGAACAATACCGTCTTTACGCATGGGCACTTCAAGAAGATACTAATACTTAGGGCACTCTTGAGAATCTTATTTTCGAAAAAAAATATTTTCGAAAGAAAAAGAAAGTCGAAATGTATTGTTTCATAAATTTTAAAAGAAATATATTCTATTGAATAAATCTAATAAATGAAATATATTCGATTGGATAAATTTATTCTAATGAGTGGGTAATTATTTTTATCATACATTAATTATATTATGTAAGTACAGTACCAATGAATTGCGCAAGTATTAAACCAAAATAAAATTACTTCATGCCTCATGATTTTAAATACAGATTGATGATTAGTTTAATGCTGATGCTATTTAATGCAGATTGATGATTAGTTTAATGGTGATTTAAATCAATGTGTGCTTAAGCCGTACACATGTAAGCCAAATGGGGTTTTTTTAAAATTCTTTTCATTAATAAAAAAAATTTTTATTTATATAAATGCACAATTTATTTACATATGAGAAAATGCGCATATTTCTTTTTTTTACTTTTGAGTTTAAGGGAATCAGCCTTACGGAATCAGCCTTACTTTAAATAAACATAAATATGTCATTTTTAAATGTTAATATATTGCTTTCCTGAAAAATATCTCTGTAGGACAAATTAATATTAAAAAGTTTTAGGTTAACTAATGTCTCTAAAAATGCTTCACCAATGCTGGAAAGACACACAAAAAAAAAAAAAAAAAAAGGTTCGCTAAGTTTATTTATAATAGTTTAATAAAATATTAAATTTTGCCTAGTCATACCTTTTATACATTTAATTATTTTAAATTGCTTCTATGCTTTTGAAAAGTATGTTAAGTATTGAGGATCACAAATGGTAACCATCTCAAATTTTTTAAAATTTTATCTATCAAATAAACGATTAATTTTATGTATGTAAAGTTTTTTGTAGCTCAATTTTAAACATGTTGTAGAGGCTCGAAACATTTCTTGGTCCTGGGGTCTTGCATGCCATTAAGACAGCTCTGTCTTTGATAAAGTATTGGGAGAAATTTGCTTTCGTGGAGGACTTTGTGATGGAACTAATCCGCATTTGTGTTACATGGAGAGGAAAATCACGAAAGTCTTCCATGGTTAGCCGGACTGTAGGGGACTTTAACCCGTGTTCCGTCCACCACAGAGGGTATTTTTACGTCAGCAATGCGGTCGGTGCAAGCCGGATGGATGCGGAATTCGTATTGATCAGCCATCTCTGGGAATCGAACCCTGGTCACCTCATTGGGTAGCGAGCGATTTATCCCCTGAGTCAACATGGCTCTAAAAACTAGTGATTTTATATTTTATAACCGTCGTTCAACAGCCGACCCAATTTTTTGGATTTACGTTTATTAATGTTTAACCCCGTAGCCTTGTAATTTTGAACCCAATCTAGAAGACAAGGGAACTTTTAGATCAAGTATTGGGAGAAATTGCCCATGTGGAGGACTTTATGATGGAACTAACCCGCATTTGCTTCACATGGAGAGGAAAACCTCTCACCGTAAGCTTTTTGGGAAGAGGACTCAAATCCATGATCCGTCTATCACTGGGGATATTTTACGTCAGGCACTGTAATAGGTGTGAGCATGAAGCGAAATTTGTATTAACCAGCCATCGCTGGGATTCGAACCCGGTTCACCTCATTGGAAGGCGAACGCTCTATCTTCTGAGCCACCATGGTTAAAAAAAAAAGTGATTAAAAATATTCTAGTTTCCAAAGCAGAATCCAGCTCATCGTACATTTCTATCTCTTCCGTTCTTTCTTCGATTTTTAAAATCATCGCTTAATATTTGCTTTGCGGTCATACCTACAATGCATAGATATAAAGAAAATGAATATTAATCCCTTTTTTGTACCTAGTTAAATAGACGCGAACTATAACGCAGTTATAAAAATAAGAAGGAATTTTTATTTGGCTTTTATTAACTCAAGCTTGGAATGATCCAAGCTGTCAAACGTCTCCCAATTTTGTTTAGTACCCCTTAATAAATTTAATCTAAATCAAGTACTGAAAACAATTTATTTTATTTATTGTTCAGAAACATATCTGTGAGCAATACTCCGGACGTTTCGACTGATTCTGTAGCTGAATGGACAGTCACGTTGATGTTATGTGCTGGCCGAAACTTTATGAAAGCAGCGACCGCAGTTAAGGAGTATGCTTATTCTATATTTCTAGACATTGAAATAATGAAAATATTTCATATAAATGTTGAAATTTTTAAACATTGAAATGTTGTTGACGATATTTTATGTTTGATTAATTATAATTCAAAAAGTAAGAAATAACTAAGAAATGCTTGTTTAAATAATTGAATACCCACAAGTAAGGTAGGTCATCGTTGGTAAATCGTGGCAGTTTTCAATTCAGAAGCCAATCAGGTTCGATGCATACAAATTTCCACTTAAATCTAATTTAAATCACATGGATCACAGCAGTCACTTAATTTCTTTTCGAGTTGCAAGTACCTAATTAGCAGACAGTTATATGTACAGTGGGAAACATAAAAAACGGACCATCCTGACTAACTTTTGATCTAATGATCGGATCTTCATGTTCTGGGACTCTATCTTAATGATTCGAAGGGGTAACTTCAATTATGCTGATTAATTAATGAAGACGATATTTTAAGTTATGAAATCAGACACAAAAATGTACTTTCTCTGAATAGACATACTTTTTTATAGACGAAAACGGATTTTTTACTCCAAAAATATAGGGGTAGCAGCAATCGGGGAAATATGGTCCCACTAGTTTGGTAAGGAAAGTGATCCAAAGTTTGAACCTCTTAATGTTAATTTTACTTTTGGCGTATTTCGCTAGATCTCAAGAACTTTTTAAGGGAACGTAAAAAAAAATTTGTACACAAATATAAAATTAATTTATGCAACGATAGTCCCATGCAAAAAATAACATTTAATAAATATTCATTATTTTTTATTATTTTATTTAATAGCAGTCTAAAAAACTTTGAACTCTATGGCAAACAATTTTTTTATATCATTTTAAAGAATATAATTTTAAATGGCAAAGTGCAAAATTTGAGTGAAATCGATCGAGTAGTTTCTCAGAAATCGAATTCCAAAAAAGTCGTATTTTAAAAATTCAATTTTTTATCTTGTTTACAATTCATCGGAGCTACCTCAGAGGTATAAACGTCAAAGTCGTCGTTAAAGGCTTATTCCGAGTTCGATGCTAAATGCTGGGTGACGTGGTTGGCTAGATTGCACTTTCTCCGCTATAACCCCTGCTAATGAAATGTTTCCAGTTGATTCAGAGTAAAAAATGACTACACATTTGTGAAGCATGGTATGAAGATCATGTGATTACTACCACTTGCTCCCTCATATGAATTGTATACATGCCCCTAATTGTCTTGGGATTGCATTGAAGAGGAATGATCTCCAAGAGATCATGGGAATTTAATAGGACATTTTCACTGAAACTTATCAATATATATATATATATATATATATATATATATATATCTTCTCGTATATGTACAAATCTTGATTGTTAAAGCCTCAAAAATGCTTGTGATCCTTCATAACAAATCACAAATCAATAATAATTGAAACATGTGGGAATAAGTCTTAATAGTAATGCAGTTATGTTTTTAAGTGTCGGTGAAATGGATACATTTTTAGAAAATTCTTAGTCTTGTACTTGTACTTCAAGAAGTAGAAGAAGATCACAAATACCCACATGTGACCTATGACGTTAGCTCCAGCTGATTGTTTATAAGCAAAATGGTTGGTTAAATTTGAGCTAAGTTTCTCCACTTAAATTAGAATGTTAATTAACGTGAATCTTAAATACAGCGCTGTATCGCATACCGAATTTGTCGAAATATAATTCTTTCTCGTCTACATATTTTATTTTATTTAGATTTATTATTTGTTTATGCATTTTATTGTAACCTTGATATATATAGGCAGGCTCAAAGGCAGGTACGTGGCATCGTACCTGCCTTTGAGCTAAATGAGAAATATATAGTGAAATAATTGAAATCCTTGGGAAAGAATCTTCGTGTAAAAATATAGAATGTGTCACTTAAGAGAATTGATACTTGACGGGCTTGACTTACTCGAAATAGAATGGAAAGAACAGTTGTCAACATAAGCAAATGCCACGTTTCAGCAACCAATCAGGATCGAGATACCCACACTACGTCACTTGCAGGTTTCCCATTATTGTTTCACCATTCCGTTGTAAAATATTTCCCAATGACATAAAAAAATTAGAAGCCATAAATTTCATTTTTTTAAAAATTTAATTTCAAGAATTACAGAAGTATCTTAGCATCGTCAATAGTGCAATTCTAACATGTCGGTTTTGCTTTAGTGGAGAATGGATGTATTCATGGAGTCCGTTATGGTTATGTGGTCAAGGTTTACAAGACTCTGTTGTTGGGATTATCGGAATGGGAAGAATAGGTAATAGTAAATTTCTAATTTTCCATGCATCCAACCCAACAATTGTGTGTGTGTGTGTGTGTGTGTGTGTATATATATATATATATATATATATATATATATATATATAACAGCATTTAAAGAAAATCTGATAGTAATGTAAATGTAAGCACTAGTTTCAACAGCAATTTTTCATTCTAAAATTAAAATCAATTTAAATTTTATGCAGGATGATTCTATTTATACTATTATTCCTTAATTACAATGCACAAATTGTTGCTTCGCTTTTTCCAAAATACACAAAACAGTATCTTTCAAGTAACATGAGTAAATAATAAATTTAATTCTTGCATGAATATAATATTTTACAGAGGTTCGACATATATTTCACTCCATAACTTATCATACACAACAAAATTTTATCCTAACGCTTTCCACAATTTAAATAATTCCTTTAGAAGAAATTAGCACCATTCCACACAATCATGTCATTTTATTGTTAAGTTTTTCAAAATTTCTGATCCAATGTTATCCCAATTGTATTGAATCACTTTCCATAGAGAATTTTGGCTTGTAAGAACTCTGATGCGCGTGTCCAAATGATTCATCTGTATTTTGCAGTGGTTAAAATTTTACAATGTAAAAAGATGTTTTTGCTCTTTTTTTCCACAACATTAACACTAGATTGCCTAAGGAAGTCATTTTGACTGCTTTCAATTTCAATTAGAAAAACAATGATGTATATAATGACACAGTTTCTTAGAATTTTGTATAACATATATTTTTTTATTGTTAATATTTATTAATAACTTGTTATATAACTGTAAATAATATTGAAAATATCAAAAATTAATTTTAAACAAATTTCTTTACACGTTATTTATTCTTTTACAATCCAGTCATTTTAACTGCTTTTGGGAAATATAGGTATACACTAAGTTTCAGTCTTTCTAGTGTTAATACAGAGATAAATTGAATAAAAATATAGAAAATTTGAAAAATATTTATTGATAGCATATATTTTAATTTAATTGGGAAAAATCTCGCCAAATATGTGATTTTTTAATAAGTTTAATAAATTATTAAATATTTAGGCATTTTGAACGTTCTAAAGTCTAGATAATTCTTAACGGTAAGATGGTATGAATATAATTTAAACTTAGAACTTGAAGACACTCAGTTTTATTTATTTAATTTTATTCATTTATATTTCATTAGTTTTATTTATTTCTTTATTTTTATTCTGTTGGTGAAAGATTTTTAACAAACACCCTTAAAAATGATCTTTACTTTCAGAAAAGAAAGCTTGTTATTTTTACATAATTAAATTATTGTTATGCAATTATGAAAGTTCGCGAGGATTTCAAACCTGAAACTATTTTTGCACCTGAAGCAAATTTTTCTTTAAATAATATTTTTTTAAATTCTTAGTCTATTTTTGTTGAAATGTATAATTTCGAAAGCGTTATATATAACAGAGGGTCACGTCATGGTTGCACCATACTTCTAGGGCAGTTAAGGCACATCATCAGGATTGGAATTGTATAGAAAACTATGCCCGGAAATGTACGCGGCTAGGGACGCTTCCCTATTATGACCAGATCAGAAGCATGCGAAGAAACAGTTCATTATTGAAAAGTGCCCCTAATGGCGTATGATGACATTTCCAGCCAAGGATTCATATGCAATTTTAATCCTGATGATGGGTCCTAACTCTCCTAGAAATTTGTCTCCCCTAGAAAAATGTCATAAAACAAAATAGTAAAACTTAGAAAGAGAAATCGAGTGCAGATTTGAAATCAGCGATACGAAATCATCTAAGATCTGTTGATCTGAATCTGTTGATCTAAGATCTGAAGATCTGAAAAATTTCATGTAACAGAAGAAGAAATGTTCCCTAGTGTAATATAGAGCTTTTTAAAACAATTTTTTTAGCACAAATAAAATCGACATTTTAACAATAATAAACCACGTATATGTATATAAGGATGGTGGAAGAAATTTCTAATGTAGTGCAAAAGTAGTGTCGTATACGGTTTTGATAAGAGATGAATTCTATCATTATTTATTAAAATCATATTTTTCGTCATTTGCATTCACTACAAATTTAAGATCTGAGAATAAACTTGATAAGTTCCTACAGTAGTCGTTTATAACAAAATATCATAAACTAATAATTATGCTCTCATGTATATAGGTCAAGGTATTATGAAGAGAATACTTCCATTTGGAGTGAAGAAAGTTTTTTATTTTGATATATTTCATCCGATAAAACCAGGTAATTTTACTTTTATCTTTTAAACTCGCAAATCGGAATATAACTTTAATTGTTTTGTTACAATGAAATATAAAACTATTTAACACTAAAATTTCTCATAAATAAATAATAAACCTCTCTAAGTTAAAAACGGTTCAGTTATAGCTTTGTCTTATTGTTCAATAATATGGCACGCAGAATCTAATCAAAATTTAGATGGTTGAAAACCGCATAGAGAGTGGAAAAAAAAATCACATTTAGTTTGAAAGTTGTTTGGGAAAACTTTAATTTATTTATTAAACTTTCAGTTTATTATAATACTGCTTCATTACTACTGTACTTCATTAATACTTCAGTAATATAAATATATAATAAATTTTACAGCATATATCATATGGTCTGTCCCTCAGGCTATAAATAGGCAGTTGTATACCTGGAATTTTCAAAATTATATTTTATTAAAAAAATAATTTTTAGAAAAATCAAGGAAATGTTTCAGATGCGTAACACTATAGGAATCTCCGATTAATACAAAGCAATTAACTAAATTAAGATAATTTTTCTTTCAAAAATGTAAAACCGGTATTAATCAGTCATAGGTTACGAAACTCTGCTAAATATTATATTAAAATGTTAAAATTTATTTTCATAAAAATTGAAGAATTTCAAGTGAATTGCGATTGAAGATGTTTGGAATTTTTAAAATCCAGCCATAGAGATTTGGATTTTAAAAATTTCCAAGTCAATACATTCTGATTATGTCATTTTAACGTTACTTTTATGATGCACATAAACTTTAATCATTTGAGAAATATATTTAAAAAATTAATTTAGCAAAGAAAAGTTTAAAAATAAAGTTTTCAATAGATTAAAATTAATTTTACATTTTAATTATTTGAAACATTTTACTAAACCGAGTGATTTACAGCGGAAGAAATGGGAGCTCTTTTTGTGGATTTGGAGGAACTATTAAAAAATTCAGACTATGTCGTATCAATGTGCAATTTGTCCGATGAAACTAAGCACCTTTTCAATAAAAAAGCATTTGATATGATGAAAAATAGTGCTGTCTTTGTCAACACAAGCAGGTAAGTAAAGCTATTTTCTAAACTTTGTATTTCATATCAACCTGTAGTTTATTCAAGTCAAGCATGAACACAATTATATTAAGTGATTATATGCTTATGTGATGATTCTAAGAGGCCATAAAATTTAGTAAATCAAAATAGAATGAAAAAGAAAGATAAATGAGAAAGTGTATTGTACTAAAAAAAGTTCTCTACGTATCATTTTTATTTTTACTTAAAAAAAAAAAATAAAAAAAAAGAAGAAGAAGAAGAAGAAAGAGGAAAAAGTAACAATTTTATTTCTTAAATATGTAATTTTTACTTTTATATTATTTATTTATTTATTTTTAATACTTTATACACAGATTAGGGTGGCCATGTTTATTGCAGGTCATTCTTGACCACCAAAACATCATACGCACTTTCAATTGGATTCAGAGCTGAAGAACGTGCTGGCCATACGAGGCGTTGAATATACTCCCTATGTACATATTCCTCGACTGCGACTGTTCAATGACATGTTGCGTTGTCGTCCATAAAAACAAATTTATCACCGAAGACACCATGGAACATGAGGCAGCAGAATATCATTATGTAGGGTTGGCTAGTCGCAGTCCAAGTTGAAAGCACATAGAGGGGTGTATGGCCATTAATCATAATGCCAGCCCATAGTATGACACTGCATGTAGGATATCGGTCAATTTGAAATAAGTTTGCACGACTATACGCAATACTAATCACACGCTAGAACATCTGGCGTCGGCAATCAAATGAGAGACAAAATCTATTTTCATTTGAAAATAGTACGCAAGCCCAGTCATCTCCGTTCCAACTGTGATGCTTAAGACACCATTGCAAACGGGCGTTACGACGACATCTGGACAATGGTATGCACTGAAAAGGTCGGCGGGCGCTTAGACCTCTTGCTGGCAAGCGCCTGGTTACAATTTTTTGGGAGATTCGCTTGCTAGTATCAGCATGAAACTGGTTTGCTACCTGACTCGCTGTACTACGCCGGTTCCTTTTTGTCGACAGCACTATGTCTGTCGTGTTCCATGTAAAGATGTCGTACATGGAACACGACATCCCCGTAAAACCTGCTTGACATTCCAGTTGTTTGAATCGATTTCCAAAGCATTGGAACAACAATGTAACAGACGTAGGCAACATATATTAATTTTTCGAGCTTCTTCAATCTTGCCAATAATACGGCTCAAGTAAAATCATCTAGTAACATCGGGAAGATATATTGAAAATTTTCAATTTCGTTAATTGATTGTTTCCCGTTAAACTTTGATTTTGAACAACAGCATTCAATACGCATCAAATCCTTTATTTATCAAATCCTTTATTATCTGCGCTGTCATGTGACAAACCAGTTCGACAACCCAAAATTTGACGCAAAACAAGTCTTACTGTATTTCGCACTTTTGCTAATTTTCACATTTTAATATCTTCAATTTTGCAGTTACATAGAGGTAGTTATGTTTGACATACCATATACATCATGAACACTTAACGAACTAATGCCGCCATATAGGCAGCATGGCACTTTCACTTATTTTTGTAATACTGCTCAAATGATGGCTAAATTTATTTGATTATTTTCATCACACTTACTGTTGTCATATTTTAACCAATTTAATTGTAATAATATATTTACAAATAATATTAAAAATAATATAATTGTACCTCGTGAGGGTAAACTTGAAATACTTAAGTACCGTTAAGGGTAAAAGTACGAACCGCCTTCGTTCAGTTTTTCTCAGAAACTCTCGGCTTCGTAGCTTTACGTTGTATTAAATATTTTTTTTTTCAATTTGTCTTTGTTCTTATCTTTTTTATCATTCGATATTATTTTCATTATATTCCAGAGGAGGAGTGGTTGATCATAAAGATTTATATGAAGCTCTTAAAAATAAAACTATTCGTGCTGCTGCCCTGGATGTGACTGATCCTGAACCGCTTCCAAAGAACCATGAATTACTCACACTTCCTAATATCAGTAAGAATTTTCTATAAAATTATAATTACTGGAAAAAATTCTTTGTAATTCTTATAGTAGCATTCATATAATTTTTGGAATAGAATTATATTTTACGGTTAATGGACACTCTTAGGGTAGTTAGCTTAATCAGTATTAAAAAATAACAATTAAATGAAATAAATTTTTCTTTTCGTTTTTACACTTCAGATAACAACCAATTGACATATTGCCATAAAGTGGAAAAGGATCTCAATAAATAAATAAAAATAAAGTTAGTAATTTTTCCTACAGATAAGTAGTGCAACGCTTAACATTGTAATGGTGGATAAATGAGCCAGTTCCGAGTTTTTTTAGAAGTTCATAAAAAAAATAGAAGTAATTAAACGTCTTACGTTGAAATGAACAATTCCAAACAAACTGAACTGGAAAAACAAAAGTTGAAATAGTAGACATATTTAGAGAACTCAAATTAGATGCCCATTAGTAAAACCAACCAATATTTGATTCACGTCGGTTTTTAAGTGCTCGAAACATGCAGACTTTCTCCACCTTAAATTACGCTGATAATTGCACAACCTTCCTTCTATTATCCTTTTTATATCATTTTAATAAACATGTTTAAAAAATAATTATGGGATAATAAAAATCTGAAGTCATAGAGTTAGTTGTGTTATTCGTTATAATCAGATTTCTTTGTTGTAAGCATAATAGAATTATTCATTTCTTATAACTCTCTAAAAATTTTACATGCACTTATTTTATTGATATCTTTTTGTTGCAGTCATAACACCACATCTTGCCAGTTCAGAAACAAATGTTAGAATCAAAATGGCAGATTTGGCAGCTGAGAATATATTGCTTGGAGTTAAAGGAGAGAAGTTGAAGACACCAGTACCCATGCCCGCATAAAGTGCCTAAGTCAACTACTGCTTTCAATATTTATTCTTAATAAAATATAGTTCATTACTATTTTTTTAGAGACAAAAAAAAAAAAAAAAAACGTGGGAGGATTCAAAATAATTAGTCAGATGCGCTCTTGCAAGGCATAATTCTGAATTGGAAAAAACAGCGGTTTAAACAATTTTACTTTATTTAAAGATTGCAATTTACAGAGTGCTCTGTCAAGATCACTTTATATATAATTTTTAGCCAAAAAGGAAAACAAAAAGTATACACATTGGGGGATTCAAAATAATATTTAACCAAACAAAACACAAAAACTCTTTCGAAATCTGACAAATCTCGCAAGAGGAAGGCGGGATAGTATTAAACAAAACGAGTTTGTTTGCAAAAGAAAAGTTGAAACCACCAATTAAACCTATTTTACGTCTTATTACATTAGGCTTTCTCTACTTTAACAAGTTAAATATAGATAGCATTTTGTATTTCTTGTCAATTAAAAATTTATGTGCAAGTCTCTCAGTGTTTAAATTTAATTTTTCTTTGCGTAAATTGTATTTTACCAAAGAAATGTAATTGTATTTTTTCTAAAATAAAAACCTTGTATTTTAGAAAAAATTACGGTAAAAAAAAAAAGGGGGAGAATTCCATCGGTTCCAGGTTCGTTTGAAGTCAAAGCTAAAAGTAATCGTGAAAGGTTTGAAAGAAAACACGAGCTCTAATATAGTATTTTTTTTTTTTTTTTGTAGTATTGATCAAAAGCCATAAAGGAAACTATGCTGCAAAGGAACCCACAGCGATTGCGTTTAGTTTGAAGCAATTTAAAATTTTGGGCAATGTGATTCCAGACGATGTGAAAATCACTAGAAGATTGATAAAAATAAATTCTTACATAAATTTACTCAATTTTCCGTTTGGAGAGTCTAGTATTTTATTCGAAAATAGTGTTTGTTAATCAACATTGTAATAGTTTTCAGTATTTTTGGAATATCCACGAGTAACTATACACAATGCAGTATATTTATGCATGTTGACTAAATACAAAGCGTTTCATAAAGATCACCCTTAATGATTTTTTTATCAAAAATTAAAGGCAAAAAATACACACCTGGGACCAGAAGTTAATATTAAAGGAAAGAAAGGAAAAAAATCAATGGAATGTTAACTAATCAATAGCGATAAACCAGAGGTAAAACAAAAACCTGTTCGATTGCCGAGGATAACAGAAATCAAACGATTGGGCACAGCTTTTTCAGCTTAAGTAAAATATTTCTGGGATTTTTGTTTTCATGAAAAACTTATTTTTGAATTTAAAATTCAATGCAAGAATCTTCTGTCATCAGCATCACAGCCTAGTACAGGCCGTTCGTTACAGACGCTAGGTTTCTCCATCTATTGATGCCCATGGTCTTATCTTTTTCTAAAGAATCAATCCATCTGTTTGGTCTTCCCCTTTTTCGGTAGTCAGTAAATTTTCCAAACGTCACCTTTTCTGTAGATGTGACCTAGCCATCTTATTCTATGGGATTGAATAACTGAAATTATGTTTGATTGCTTAAATTTTCTACATAATTCATAATTTTACTAAATCCTACGAGTATCGTTTTCTTTAACAGCTCCGAAGATGGCTGAGTAGTTCTCTTTCAAAAAATTAGTAATTTCATCAGTTCTTTAAAAGCCAGTATTCACTGACATAAAATTAAACATGTTTAATCAGAGTATTATAAAATTAATTTTAGTTTTGATGGAAATAAGCTTTGATTTCAGTTGGTTTCTTAACTCAAAATGACACCTATTAGCCTTAAGTTACCCCCCCCCCCCTGTAGAGTAACGCAAAAAACATTACTTTGGTAAGTTAAGTAATATACTTTTTATTACGGAATTTTTAAACAAGATACTTGTGGCATACGGGTAAATACTTTAAATAAACACACAAAACACTGAAATAGGAAAGGAATATATTTATTCGAAGAAATATACTTTTAAGATAGGCAGATAAAAAACCCGCTTGAGGCAGAAATAAAAAAAGGCATTGGCGAGACATTCGATGAAGTTACATGATTATAAATGCAATGTTAATAAAACATTTAACAATCCTAAAGTCAACTCTCAAAAACAATTACAAAAATGATTTCTGAAGTATATGATTTTGTTCTGAACACTACACAATAAATTCATATTAATATAGATAATTAGAATATGGAATATTTCAATAAATACTGCTTTGATTAGGTAAACATCAATCTACAACACAGGAGCTACAGATATATAATTTATAGCACCAACACATGTTAGATGATCCGGTTCCAAGATCTTTGAAATATGACACTTTGGATTGGACACATAAAAGGTGGGATGAGTTTTTGAAAATAAACATTTACAGTTTTTAGTTTTATAAAAAATACTGAATAGGAATTTTAGTAGTAGGTATGTCAGAAAATACTTCTCCTCTGCCTATTTTAGTAGCAGACAAAATACTTCATTTTCAATAGGCATATCATAAAGTGGCATGACTAGAAAAAGTTTCTTTTTATCACATAGAATGGAGTTTAAAACAAAATAAGGTGTAAGTAGGCAGACGCAAAGAAAAAAGAAAAAAATACTTTGGCAAGGGCACAGATGCAAAATACAAAGAAAAAGCAGTCAAACAAAACATAGAATGGAGTTTCTTCAGTTTTTTTTTTAACCAAGAGGCACTGGTGAAACCATAGGTTTTCCATCAAGAACAGACAAGATGTTTTCAGCTGCTAGTTTAGCCATCTGTACTCGCACAGATACTTCGGCGCTTCCAACATGAGGAGTAAGTACTAAAAAGAAAGAATGTAGAAATTCACAACTTGAAATTAATTCTCGGTAAGAACAATATAATATGAGTTATTCGTGTCTGACTGATGCTACAACAAAAACTAGCAAGCAAAGAATCAACACAGGGAACGGGCTTGTTTTGAAAATTTGAATTTAGACGAGCTCAGGCTTAAGTTAAAATGTTTTTCAAACGTTCTTACCATATAGAAGATGAAATGAAATCTCCAATGATGTTTCCGTTTGCCAGCTTTAATTTAATAGCAAATTAATGTGACCACTAATTTGATGACAATTTATAAAGCCGGCCACGTGTCAGGATGGTTAGCGTACCTGACTGCGAAGCAAATGGCTGCCAGTTCGAATCCCGCTCAAGGAACGGATGTTTCTTTCGCTGTGTTGACCTCTACTGTGTGAATGTGGCCCACACTACGAACGGGTATCTGTGACAGTGCGGCGTTGGTAATGTTGCCGGTTTGCTATCATTCTTATAATTGTAACAAATTTGTGTTTAAAAATACTTTATGTAACTAAATAAAATGTAGAGTTGTATCACAATAAAAGTTTAGATCTAAATAAAAACAAAATAAATAATTCAAAATGCAGTAAATAAAACATACTACTATAGAACTAATTTAAAACTAGCTAAATCAAGAGAGTAAAAATTATTAAGTATACACTTGAGCAGTATTGAATCCCATAATTTTGGGAAAATCTATTAATATCCATATAGACCAAGATAAAAAAAACATTTAAATAAATCTTTATATCTGGAATGCAAATTAAGGATGATGACCCGAATCACACATTTGATGTGATAAACGAAAATTGTTTCATTCAGGCGGTGGAGGGGGGGGGGTGAGGGGGGAATCGGAATAGTGCTTAGTATTTTATTTTAAGGAGATTATTTCATATTTGGTGAGATGCAAACAAGCTCAGCTTTAAAAAAAATTATTGGCCAAATATAAGTCAATATTTTATAACAACTTTTTTTTTTTTTAGTAGTTGGGATAAGTGGTTTCTTATAATTGTGCTATAGAAGACTAGATTAGAGAAACATTGAAGTACGATTTAACAGTGACTTTGTTATTAATAATCGATTATTATAAATAATCCATATAAGGCAGGAATGTGTCACCCACTATCTGGCTTTTACTTCCCCGGTATTCCCTATACTGATTTTTGTTTAAGGTTCAAGTGTCATTGTATAGTTTTCCCTACATCGTTATTATTCCTGATATAGCTCAATTATATTAGATTAGTGATATAGCTTATAAATCAATTACTGCATACATATTTTATTTAAACTGTTTAAATTTACAATTAACAGTTTAATTAAATATTCAAAGAATGGGTTTAAAACATAGGCATATTGTTTGCTTAGTAGAGTTTGGACGTGAAGATTCAACTTTATTTAAAAGTTTAGAGTTTTTGTAGGTTTCAGTATTATATTGAAAGCTAAGGATAAATTTGAATACATTTTGAATGTATCGTTAAATTTATCATTGAGAAGCAAATCTTTCCAATAAGAATTGCTGCCTGCATCAAATTATAAGTTAAGATAAAAGTTTAACTGTGCCTCTAACCTTTTATTCATAGCTGTCTGACTAAACAAGGAAAAAAAAATACAGAATTGATTTTAAGTATGGAAACGTTTCACTACCTTCTCAAATGTCCCGACAACATCTTAAGTAAAAAAGGGACAAAAGAATATTTTACAGTATACTTACTAATATTATCCAGCGTTGTTAGAGGATGGTCTTTTGGTAATGGTTCTGGAATCATTACGTCTAATCCAGCTGCTCTTATCTTTTTATTTTTAAGAGCATCAAACAAATCTTCTTGATTTACAACTCCTCCCCTGTTAAATTGAAAAAAAATATGTATTCAAAACAGTAAATAAATTAGACTTCAAATGCTTGAGATTATTTTATGTTATATACTCTAATCTAAAGTTTCTCGTATGAGACTAGTACAACAACTGCTTAGTTTATTTCTCATTAATAACTAAAACACTTTCTTCTGGTTAAAGAATGAAAAATATAATTGAACAGCATTGGTTTTTTATTTTAAAATCAACATATGACGAATTTCAATACGTAATTAACACGTAAATGCATGCATTTTAAAACATGCAACGAATTTGCAGTTGTCTAATCGTTTAATTATTTTATTTTAAAATGGGCATACGTCTTACAAAAGTGACTCGTGGCCGCTTTTGTAATCCCTTATGAAATTTTACTTCAATTTCAGTTCATGGAAGAAAAAATGAATACGAGACGATTATACAGGGAGTTCCATTTTCATTGTTTTTAATATATATTTCCAGAAGCCTTGTTAAAGAATGAAGCCAAAAAAGTATAAACATTAAGAGTTAATAAACGAAGGAAATAACCAAAAATGCCATCGAAATCTAATGAATCACTACTGACGAAAGTAGGACTGAAAGCATTAAAACTTGCTTGGTTTCTGAAAGAAAGAGCAGAGTTGAAAGTTGCTTATTACAGTGAAATAGGCATTAAAGTTTTTATTCTTTCAGTCCAGCTTTCCAAATTTGTGATTTGTTAGATTTTGATACTTTTTTAAAAAAAAAAAAAAAACTTGATACCGTAACTATTTCATTTTTTTTACAAGAATTCTGAAATATTTTTATGAATGGTAATTACTAAACTCCGTGTATTTTAGGATATTAGTAGTGAGATCTTGTTATTTATATAAAATACAGATGCATGAAAATAATTCCTAGCTCTGAAGTTTAAATTCAATTTCTCTTAACTATTGGTAACCAAAACTTTGTAAAAACTAAAGAAGTTCATGGTTTATATAGTGAATTAAAAATTTAAATTATTGAATCAGTTTGAAGTTCGAAAAACAATTTTTTCACAGATATATATAGTAAAAAACATGTCACCTAGTAATCTCTGCTTAGAAGTTACTTTTGTTTCTCTGTTACATTGATTAAACATTACACAAAAACCAATACACATGGTATCAAAGCAAAATTATTTTTTGTTTTGATACAATACAAAATTTTTGGTTTGTAACTATTCTCTTACAATTACAGATATAAATAAAATTCTAAAAAATAATATCAATGAATCTACAATATTAGAAATAAAGATGGAAAACTGACGAGGAAAAGTAAATACATAAAATTGAAAATATATGAAAAATTGTTAAACGTTAAGAAAACCAGTCTCATTCAAAATGTTTTATTTTCAAACATAAAATAGGCACTCTACGCCAGGGACAAACATGAATTTCAATTGTTTTGCATGTTTATAAGTAGTTCATAAATCAGCTGTATGAATAATTATTTTTATACTACACTTATAATTAAATGTAAATATTTAAAACAATTTCAAGCAACATACCTTAATTATTGGTTTAAATAAAATAACTATTTGCTAGAGTCACGCGAGAAACGAAGAACTGGTAATGCATACAGATTTAATAAACAAATAGGGGGGAAAAAGAAGAAAAATCGATAGCGAAGCCATAACTTTCTCCACGCACGTCTCAAAATTGGTTTTATGTTTCTAGGATACAGTTTGAATCTAAAAATACTTAATATTTATTATTAAACAGAATACAATAAAATTTCAAATTCTGTAGCGGCGGAATCTAAATCAAGCATTTGTACGAAGTTATCAATAGAATATCTAGAATATTAGCATGTTATTAGATACGGAGAAATTTATTACTCGAATAAGAGAAGATTGTAATTTTCTAATAAAATAAAAACCTTAATTTAAAAAAAAACCGTGCCATCATTTGGCAAAGCTTTTTGTTCGTCATACAGTCCTATGTCTGAAAAATCGAAAATATCAGAAATAATTCAAAGAGAGAATGTATTGATCTTATCTTTGCAGAAGTTTCGATGATCAAGAAAACACTTACGAATCAAATATAGAGCGCATTTGTCTAGAAGCGATAGTAGACGCAGTTATTCCCGACAACCCAGAGAACTGTAAATGTGTTTTCTTTACAGGATAACTCTCCTCGCAGCAAAGCAACCTTTTCTTCAATTATTGTTCATAAGAAAGCCAACGTAAAACGAAAAGGTATTGAGACAGTTGTACAATTTCTTCTTTAATATGTGAGGCAATTATTTATGCCCATCGTTTTTTGTGCAGTTCTAGAATACTTAAACATACTTTAATGTTGAAATGCATACACTCTTGCTTTAAATGATCGGAAAATTAAATCGAATTTCAGATGAATTATGTAATGAAAGGGTGGTCAAAATGACCTAACAGTTCACTCAGGTATTGAAGTTCGGAACTCTTAATGATATTTTAACTGTTTTTCACCTCATTCCAAACCCATTATGGTAATAAAAATTTTTAAGCAATTACGTAAAGATTAATTACAACGAAACATTTGAAATATCAAATCTTTATAATCTAACAAGTTTTAAAATTTTTACTATCGAAAAAGTTTTATTAAAATAAAATATAAAAAAATTTTATTTTTGTAAAGAAATATCTTTGAATAAAACGTTAAATAAGTGCAAAGATATTTAGTTTCACCCTAATAGTTCTAAAGATCAGACAAACTAAGCAAAAAGTTAAAATAGCATAAGAGGGTGCCAAAATGGATATCCTGTCTAAACAGTTAGAGCCATACACTCGAAAATGAAGCATTCTTACACTCCTTCGAATATTGTTTGAGTCAGCAATCCAGATCCATTGCAATGGATGCATATTCAGGAAAAATACGTTTTTGTGTTAGATTGTGAAGTTTAAATTATATTTAAATTATAGTTACATCTCAGAACGTAATTCTAAGTAATAAATATAAATTTATTCACGAAGTAATTTTTTTTTATTCTGTACTGCGGGAAATTAAAAAAGTTCATTACTTATTTGTTCCTCAATGTTCATACTTTTATTTCCTTAAATTTCCTTTTACTTTTCGCGTATTTCACTATAAATTAGTTTATCCAAAGATAATTCCTGACAAAATATAACTTTTAATAAATATTTGTTGTTTTTTATTTCATATTAATGGAGTAAATTTTGAGGTATAGATTTTTTTACATCATTTTAAAAAATGTAATTTTGAATGGAAAAATACAAAATTTGTGGAAAGTCGATTGAACAGTTTCTTACAAATCAATTTTTTTTTAAAAATGTATTTTTAAAATTTTATTTCCTAGGAACTATCCCCCCCCCTCCCATTATTTCGTTCAAATTTAGTGTTAAGTAAAATTACATTCCTTAAAATTATGAAAAACTTTTTATACCTTACAATTTAAAAATATTTTTACTATTATTAAATAAAATGATTAATATTTACAAAAATTTATTGGCTAAATGAATTTTATAACTGTGTGCAAAAATTTTTCAATTTGCTTAAAAAGTTGAAGATATGGCACAAAATCTAAAATTAACATTAAGGGGACAAATCTGATCTGATCAAATCTGATTACAAACTTTGGACAAATCTGACTTGACTATTGGAACCATATTTCCCAGATTGTGGCTCCTTCAGATATTTGATTGTTAAGCAATTCAAATCCGTTGTAAAAAAAAAAAAAAAATGGTATGTTTATTCAGAGAAAGTACGTTTTTGTGTCGTAACTTAAAATATCAGCCGCACTAATTAATTAGCATATTTAAAATCATCTCATTGAACGATTGAGATTGAGTTCCAGAATTTGAAGATCCGATCATTAGATCAAAAGTTATTTAGGATAATCCATTTTATTTTATTTTTTTTGCACACTGTACAGTGCAGAAAAAAGCAGAATCTGAATAACCGTTGAACTAATGATTGAATTTTCATGAATTAAAATTATCCTAATGGTTAGAGAACTTAACAAATATGCTTGTAAAATGTAATTAGAGCAAATATTATTTTAAGTTATAGAATCAGACCCAAAAAAGTTTTTTCTGTGAATAAACATACCATTTTTTGTTGTTTTTGACGGAATTTAATTCTTGACCATCAAATTCCATGAGGAGGTGACCGCAATCTAGTAAATTTGGTCCCAATAAAAAGAGTGTTTGAAAGTAATAACTTTCTTTTCAGTCTGTCAAGTAGTACTTCAGAAATCAAAATTTAAAAAAGTCGTAAATTAAAAATTTATCATTGTAGGGTAAACCAACCAGTGAAGGAACACTACCCAGTGAAGGAACATTTCGTATATATTGATTAAAAATAAGAATTTGAAAGTTTTTCTTTAGATTGATTGGTAACAATACCTTACTGCCAAACAATAGGAAGTCTTCTAGCAATGTTTTGGATTACCTGGTCAAATAGACTTCTCTGAAAAATTTTTTAAATTTGTTATTATCTCTGCAACACCTTGTTTCTTTGAAAAATTATAAGGTGAGTGTTTGTATTTCTATGTTTGAAGTGGAATTAATTGCATGTAATAGTTTTATTTTTCTCACTGTGAAAAAGAGAATTCAAAATATAGTTATTGAAGCTACGTTTTATTTTTTTTAAGCATCATAGCATAATAAAGTACTGAGATAAGGGGTGTTTATTCACTGGATCACCAAACGATGAAAAACCAGTGAAGGAACAAGTGTTCATTTACTGGGTTTTTTTCTAAGTTAATGAAAATAAAAGATAAACTTTAATTTTCTTGTACCTTTAGTGATGTTCCGCATCAAAAGTATGCTTAAAATACGAAAAACAACTTCTAAACAGTGAGGGAACAGGCATGTTCCTTTACTGGGCATAGATTTCCCAGTGAATGAACAGTATGTGTTAATATGTTGACACTTTAATTTTCAATTCATGATTACAAAAAAAAAAAAGTTCAAATTTTCCAATTATTTATATGTTATAATTTCAAGAATAGGCTTGTTTTTAAATATACGTATGGTTTATTAATTCATAAAGAGCATTAAAAAATAACCAAAATTAAGTGTTCCTTTACTGGGTGTTTATTCACTGGTAAGAGCTGTTCCTTCACTTGGTCTTCTTACTACTTGTTATTTGAACCTCTAAAACTTTAAAACAATATTATGTAAGTTCTCTACAATTGTTTTACATAATTTGCAATTAGTAACAAATATGTTGACACTGTCATTTAACTAAAATTACGAATTTTGAAATTAATGATTTTTTAAAAGGCAAGCGAAGCTTAAGTGTTCCTTCACTGGTTAGTTTACCCTACAATCGAATCTTTGCACTTACCTACTCGTGTTTACAAATACTGCTGTAGGTTTCATGAGATTGAAGGCTTTAGCATTGAAAAGATCTTTTGTTTGCTCGGAGAGATTGCACATTGCAACGATAAAGTCACTTTGTTTCACTAACTCTTCAAATTCTACATATTGAGCTCCCATATCCTCGGCTAACAAAAGATTTTTTTTTAAAAAAGAAGTTAATCACTGTAAATAAAGTTACATAAAAATCTCAAAACGAAGAAATAACGTTAATTCATACCAGGCTTGATTGGATGGAATACATCAAAATAGAGAACTTTTGCAATTCCAAAAGGTAATAGACGCCTCATTACTCCTTGTCCTAAAACATTTTCGGTTATGAATTTTTTAACCAGAAATCAAAACCAAATTAGATCAAAACGTTTAAAAACTTCTAATTACAGAAATAAAATCATAAGTTTACAAGTCAATTACTTTTTTGTAATATTTAAGTCAAATTTTGTGCAGACAGTTGAAACTAAAACTAGTAAACAATGGATGTCACAAAATTTCTGATAATTAGTTTCTATTGCAAAATAAATTCGAATCGATGCTTCAATAAAAACAAACTGCACAACCGCTTACCAATTCGTCCCATTCCAACAATACCAACGGTTGCATTCGTTAAGCCTTGTCCGCAAAGCCAGAGAGGACTCCAAGAATAAACCCATTCACCCCTGGAAAGAGAAATCGAAATTTAATTGCAAATAAATGTTAAATTTAGAATTTCATTTATCAAAATACAAATATTTCAATTGAAATTTGTAGAATTTTAAAATCTCTGAATTGCCTTTTTTTTTAAGTATTTATTTTTAACTAAGACTTTCAATACGACAACTAAATACGAGCTTAATGAGTATAGTTTTCAGTATATAAGATAATTATATTCGGGCAAACCTAAAATTTAAACATTATTTAAAACTACAACAATGTACCCCATCCATTGACCTTTCATTCTCGTCATTGAATTCACTCCTTACCCATCTGAAAATGTGTAAAAATTGCAGTTTCCAGTCAGTCAGAATAAATGCAAGTTGTGATTGCTGATTTACATTTCGCTACTATTTACAAAAAATGCTATATTAAACATTCAAATATTGCTGGGAAAAAATGATTTCTAGGCGTAGTGTAGTTGTGTGCTGTGCAACTTTATTAAACTACGCAGTTTTTAGAATAGCGCCATCTGGTAAAAATTGAAGAAATAGCGTTCTTTTCTTGAAAACAGTGCAAGATAAGAAGAATTTCTAAGGTAAATTGTAGATCATCATTGATGTAATATGAATAGAAATCTTGTGAAGTCTGGATAATTAAAATCAACATACATTTTTTTTTAACGATTTTCTACATTGTGAGATATAAAGAAACTATCTTAGAAAGAAAGCATCAGACTAATTATTTTATGCCTTTATTTTTAGTGTATAAAACTTAAGTTAAAAATATCTTGAGACTAGTTTTTCACCCTCAAAATTGCCTTGTCTCGCCACACTGTGGGAAATCAAGTTTTATGAACCCTTTTCTCAACATTAATATCTAAGGTGACCATTCGTTATAAATAAACGAAACTGCAACTTTCTCATTTCCTTTTTCGTCCTGCCTTACACCGTTTTTTGAGATAAGAACGATAAGTATCAGATATTAAATCTTTGGACGGCGTTGTAAGGAATATTATAGGTAGAACAGTGCATAGCCAATTTAGTATATATATAGACACCTTTTTATAGCTATAACAAAAACTGTCGGAGAGCTATGAGAGTGACTTCAAATTATGATTTTTCATATAGGATTATCACATAGTTAAACTACCTCCGACTTAATCTCTGATTATACAACCTATAACGATATAAGTTGAAATTTCTTTGCATTCAGTTATAGTTTTTTTTTAAAAAAAAAAAGACAGAAAAGAGATTTTGATTTATAATTCTGTCACCTTGAAGTGTTTATTTTAATAGCGTGACATAAAAGGAAATAGAATCACACAATGTCTTAAAAGCAATCTAAAATAGTTTTCCAAAACTGTATTTTACTTTTTGATGGCTGAAGCCGCATCCATTAATCTTCGTCCAGCGGCCAATAATAGGGTCACTGTCATTTCGGCAACGGAATCTGTTGAGACGTCTGGAGTGTTACTTACTGGAATATTTCTAAAACATAAAAAATAAAAAAAAATAAAAAAAATAAATAAAAAATTACTTTTTTCTTCTTTCCAAAACGTCTGCTTATAGAAAAAAAAATTATCTCACCTGGCTTTGCATTCTTTAGTATCGATGTGATCGTAACCAACAGACATAGTAGCAATCGCTTTAAGCTGAGGTCCTGTAAATGTTGCATTTATTTAATTAAAAAAAATATATAATTCTTATATATAGCAATCTTAAATAATCAATGTTTTTTTTTCTTCTTCTGAATATTGAATTTACGTTTCCTCTCTTATTAGCTACTTGGTTTGACGATTTCAAAGATCTTTGAACTCTGATCTGTTTAAGGTCCCATTGCTTAACTATTCTTGTGTGTTTTCTGCCATTAATGGTATTTTCGCCACCTACATATTACATATTGTTTGCCAGCATAATATTTCCCATAGCAATGAAATCTGGCGAACAATATGAATAGGTTAATATTAAAAAAAATTATCCGATTTTCGAGGCCGGTGACTGTCGTATATGAGGGCAACATTCAAAATGGCTGATCCAATATAGTAGGCATCATTGCTTAATACAGTATGACGGATATCTGGCACCATTGATTAAATAGTATGATAAAATGAACATATATATTAAAATTATGAAAAAAATTTGAGGTCCTTGAAATTGAGTGAAATTGCCATAGCAAAAAGGACACTTGATAAATTAAAAATGAAATATATAAAGCGTTGAAAAACTAATGAAATAAAAATAGCTTCCAATAGATCATTTATTTAGATAAATGACACGTGAGAATTTTAGAATTCTACTTTTTTTGAGAGAGAGAGAGCCGTGCCACATGGTTTGTTTCCGAACCACATTCATTCAGAACAGTATATTTAAAAATAATTCGCAGCCTCACTGGTGTTATTTTTGATCGCTTATACGCGCGAAAAGAAATGCAAACTTCAAAAATATCTTCTTCAAACAGATTAGTTGCAACAATGTCGAGATGCCATAAAATGTTTTTAAAAACTTTAATATTTTGTAATAAAATTTATCAATAAGTCAGAGGACATAGTCATTAAAATATAACTACACTAAGATAAAAGCTTATATTTCAATGGTAAGAAAGCTCAAAAAGTTAAAAAAAAATTTTAAGTTCTTATGCCTCCCATTGCTTTCAAACTAACTGTGGAAGATCGAGAGTTTCGTAGTTTTCATCTTCATAAAGTCTTTCACATAAGAAATTTTCTTCAAGTTCTTGATCCAAATGTTTCCTCGTTTTCTAGGTTGGCTTCAAAACTACAAGACCACGAAATGATATAGCTGCAAATCCTATGCGGATTGGTTGTTCGTCACCGACGGTAAAATTGCAGTCACTTGACACATTTTTTCTAATTTACATGACGATAAGTTTGGAGGAAAGACGTTATTTTCAACTCTTTGTAAAGAATTAGTTAAACCTTTATTCATTAAAAATAATTACGTGTTCTACTTTTAGTGAACAAATATATAAGCCTGTAATTCAAAGAGTTACTTTTATTAAGCTGAAAAAAATAAAGAAAATATTTTGGATGAATATTCATGTCAGAAAAAAACGAGACATCTAAAAGCAGAGTATTTTTTCCTTCTTTAAACAAAACTTTGAGCTAAGGGAATACAAAACAAAGGTTTTATTCCATTAAGGGTTCACTTTGCCCAAAAGGAAGCCCCGTAAATCGACTATTTTTACTTTACCAGATTACTCTGAAGTAAACTTTTAGCTGTTAATGGCTTTTCTACAAAACATCGCATGAAGACTATTTTTAGTCTTTCTCCTCCTTATATAACCGGCCTCCTTATATAACCCCTGAATAACCGACAATTTTTTAACTTCATACTTAAATATTTTGTGTCGCAGAGCTTAAACTGGAGTATGGATCAGTGAAAAAAAAATTTTCTCGCTTCTATAGCGTTCTGTAAAGTATTTACATAATATTTTAACTATAATTTCATCCAATTTTTTTATTCCTTTTCTAAAATTTAAGAAAACCTTTGATTTTTTAAAAAGCTAATTTTTCTTTATATAAATCTTCATGTGTAAAACAGGTTGTTTTAACGTCTTGGTTTCATATTTCAAGCCAAAATACAAAACGGTTTGCCGCAAGTTTTTTTCAAATCCGAGTAAAAAAAACCTTCAAATTATATTCATAACTTTTATGAATCGTGACGATAAAATTGCCTAAACAAATCGGTCATTTTCGATTCTCTCAAAATATGAAATATTTAGCATCCAAGTACCAATAACGAGTTCGCACAGCCAGCACCTATGGCATTATCGAAATTCGCCAACAGCCAACAGCGAAAAAATAAAATCAAAATTAATCTTGCATAATTTTTTTTAAAAAAAAAAACAAGGTTCCTGATTATATCGAGATATTAATATGCCTTTTTAGCAATAAAATTGTTCCTGCGAAATAAAATTGTTTTTGCTATATTACTAATACCACTACATACAGAAAATTTTTCCATAATGTTCAAAGTTCCAGCAGTTAGAACCTGCCCTGGACAGCAGTTATATTTATCGTATGTGTGTCTTTTAATGATGTCCAAAACTGTGGACTTAATCCAGAAAAGAAAACGAAATCCATGGGACAAAGAACTCCTGGATCAAGGAGTGAGTGGAGCTAGCCTGCATTTGCGTTACATGAAAAGGGAAATTACGAAAACCTTCGGCTAACTAGAAGGTTTTCATAGCTCCAAACTTCATTAAATAACAGTAAAGTTAACCAAGCTTGAGTGCCTTTCGTTCCGAAATTAAAATTTGCTATATTTTGTACCAAAGCTTCATTTTCTAAAAATTAACGATATTCAATTCAACAAAATGTTTTTCATTTATTTAAAGAGGAACAGAATTGTGACATATTGAATGCGTAATGAAATTCATCCTATTTAGTTAAGATTTCAGTAAATACCTATATCACGCATAGTATTCGTTAAAATATAGGTACTTTTTCATGGGTTTTGCAATTTGGTTTATTAAGTAATAAACCCTAACTTATAAACCTTTTTTTCGTTCAATATGCAATTCTTTTAAAATGGGAAACAAAACATAATATACTTGATAAATTTCTAAGCAAGTGGGATAGAGATATATGAAGTTAAATTTCTTCAGAATGGGAGTTTGAAGTCATAAATTAACAAGACAAATATATACATTTTTTATCTTTGGGTAAATTTTTAGATTACATGCTTGATGCCTGCTGGCATTTAGTTCAAAATATACTATCTCTAAGCACATAAATAATCTGGTACATAGATTGAGAAATAAACATTTGTTTTAATCCTTTCAGAGCGTTATTTTTGAAAAATCCAGCCAGGAAATATTACGGGTACGAGAAATAGAGGGCGAAACTTCAGTCTGTCATTTTGACAGAAGGGAGGAGAAAAATAAAAATTTATTGATAAAAACTCAAACAACGTCAACACCTACCTGCAGCTTCGATTACTTCTTTGTCAATGGGATCAGTGAGAAGACAAAAAAGGGCATCTTTACCCTTTATACCCTTCAAAAGAGCATCTCGCTCAATTGGTTTATCTTGATCGTATATTTCCACATCACATCTGAAAAGAATTACAGAAAACTGTTATAATTTTATTTAATAATCTCGTTGACTGTTTTCGTTAGCTTTAATGTTATAAAAAGGGAAATAAAAATAAAAAAGTAATAAAAAAATAGTAATAAAAATAAATAAAAGCTGTGTTTTTTTATTCACCACAAAGACCACATTGCTCTATTTATATCAAATATAAGAAACAAATTCCAAAAATCTATTCGTACTTTATCAGGCAACAGCTCAACATACTATAAGCCAATACAAAAAATTAAAACTTGCACAGCATAAATAATTCAATGTTAAGATATTTTCCTCGAATGAATATTGAGTTTCATTTTGATTTTGTCAGCTTATAATCTTTCAGTTCATTGGACAATAATCCAGTTTATTAAAATTATAGCTAATGAAAATTTGAGGCACCCACTTGCTTTACCTGCTATTGATCAATATACAGCCTTTTCTTTAGAATTTGGGACGTTGCATAGATTTTAGAATATCACCCACATACAATGCGATGGATGAAAAAAAGGTAATTATTTTATCAGCATTCGTCTGTGGCCCAATGGCTTCATAATTCATGAAACTCAATAACATTTAGCATCAGCTTATTTGAAAATATACTAAGAAGTTCATCTTCGCTCTCTAACTCAAGCTGTAATTACGTAACAGTTTGTTTCTTGTAGTGACACAGAAATTTCTTACAAAAATCAAAACATGAAATTTTTATTATAATAAAAATCCCTCTTACTCTAGCAGTTTTGAATCAAACTCAGAAGTATTGAGAAAAACTTATTTTTGGAGAAGTTTTGATTGAAAGAAACAAGCACCAATGCTAATTACTTAGGGAGGAAGATTGTTAAAACATCTAAGGTCTATTAATAACGGCAATGGAATTTTAATCAGTGATCCTATAACCATTAGAAGAAATTTTTGTTAGCATTGAAGTTAATAGAAAAAACTTGAGTTTTGTAATATTTTTAGAAATGTCACCCACATTGCACTCCTTGCGTAACCAACCTCGTGATTGTTTCGAAAAAATTTTTTAATTCACAAAACCAAACCGTTCAAAAATAGTTTATATTAATCGTTTTCGTTTCATATGATAATTTATTTCATTTTATATTATATTTTCGTTTTATATGATAATCGTTTTAGTTTCATATTATCACTTATCCTAGTAATAAACTTGAGGTAACCACATTCACACACTGTTACGGTACACAAAATTCTTTTTGAATAGACTAAAAAAAACGTAATTTCAGAGTAAATCACCTATCCTAGTAATAAACTTGAGGTAACCACATTCACACTCTGTTACGGTACACAAAATTCTTTTTGAATAGACTAAAAAAACGTAATTTCAGAGTAAATCACCTATCCTAGTAATACACCTATCCTATCCTAGTAAAACGTAAATCACCTATCCTAGTAATAAACTTGAGGTAACCACATTCACACTCTGTTACGGTACACAAAATTCCTTTGGAATAGACTAAAAAAAACGTAATTTCAGAGCATTTGCATAAAAACCATAGGAAAAGCAAGAAAACCTTCCACAGTTAATCCTTATTAAGTATTTCATCTGAGTCTACGTTTGGGTAATTTTTGTCAACATTACGATTTATACGAGAGGCAAAATAATTTCGTTATAAAAGCAACGTAGATTTTTGTTGCATTAATACAAGTAAATATTTTGTATAAATATTTTTTTCACGAATGGTCCGCCTCATTGTCTTGGTATCGAGATCACTATTCTCTCTTCATTTTAGAAAAATAATCTTACAGTCAAAATAAAAACTAAGTATTTTTTACAGTATTATATTCTTTTATATATAGTATGTTCAAATAGAATAGCATAGAATAAATGAACAGAATTCTCACAAACAGCGTGCGTTCATTATCTTTTGTTACTTGCTTTAGTTTTTTTTAACACATGTTAGTGGCTTTCGACAAACAGTTGGTAACCCCCCCATGAACTCCCGCTTTGTGGTTCCTCCAGATTTCTTCGTTCTGACTGACTCGCAGTCTTGTGACTCCAAATCGATTTATCTACCTCAAACAGTTGAATAAAAAAAAAAAATTTCATTTAAATAAATTAAATTTTAAAAGCACATCTGTGATTGTTGACTAGTAATAGCGTTTTATGTTCTGCGAAGTAAAACAAAATGTATTGAAAATTTTAAAATAAAAAATAGAGGCGGGTACGAATTTTTAAATGAAACAGTTGATAAAAATCTACATTTTCCAATGCTTCTTCATCACTACATATTTTGCAAATAAGTGTTTTCATCCACAGCTGATTTTATTTTGTGCTTATTATTAAACAATCTAAATTATCTACTAAATAAATTTTCAAGCGATAAAATATGACAAAAAAAAAAAAAAAAATACTGTTCTGATTTTTTACTACGCGAATAAATTTAAGTTTATTGCTATAGTCGTATTTACAAATCAATATAATAGCGAAATTTCACGGGTCATTTAACGTTTTGATAACAATATATTGCAAAACAAAAGAAACGATCGTATCATGTTATAAAATGTGTTGACAGCTAGCAAATTTCAGCCAATAAATTACAAAAAGAAAAATGTTCTATATCGTCGATTTTATAAATTTTACGAGAGTTGAAACTTAAAAGTGTGATGAAAACTAATGTATGATCTACAATTTTACGTATAAAAAACATTCCCAAATAGCATAAATATTTAGAAATTATGCTCTTTAGTAAGTATTTACTTTATAAAGATGATAAATTTAGTTTTGATGTAAAAAATACTTTATATGAATTAAATCGGCAATTTTAATGGAGTAAAATATAACTTTTAGTATTTCAGGAATATTAAGTAGCAATGTATGGTCGGAAATTGGCATGCATTTATAGTTTTCTGTTGAATATTACACATAAATATCGGCGCCATCAGTATCCTTGAGCTTCTAAATTATGCAAAACAGTGTGATTTCTTTAAAGGAAACAAACTACATACAGCATTTGTTAAACCAGCTAAATTAACATTTATATAAACTAAGATTCCTTGCAACCATATTATTAAACAATGAGTTAAAAAAAAATATCTATTTTTGAATATCCAGCATATTTTTTATGTGACGACAAAAAAAAAAAAAAAAAATTAAATTTAGGGAAGGATTAGAAACAATTATCCTAATTTCTTCAACTGATGAAGGTTAATGCATTTTTAGAATCCTTGCGAGACGTGAAATCAAAAGGATAATATTAATAATAATAAAAAAAGGATAATGAAATCAAAACCTATCAAACAGTATCAAAAACATCTAAACTTGTTTGATTGAAGTAAGAAAAAAAGCGAAAGACTTATCCGAAAAAACAAGCTTTAATGAGTAATCAAACTGGTTTTAATGTTTTTAATTTTGTCTTCGATGATTATTTGAAAAGTTTTGGTTATTTACATTTTTCTAATCGTCAAATATTAATTTCTTTTCATTTATTTTAGACAAGTGTTCTAAAAATATATATTAAGGGCGATGATTACGGAACACTTTTCATATAACCGTTATCAGCTACGTATTACCATTTATTATTTGATTAAAAACTTCATTCGCTTCAAAAATGCACAAATTGGAAAGACCAATCGACATGCTCCAAGCGCTCGAAAATAGGCGCCAGTTTTCACGACTTAAAATTAAGGGTCACAAATTACTATTTAACGATTATAAAATAAATATGGGCGCTTATTTTTTGAGCACTTCAAACATGTTAACTTTGTCTATTTCTGAAGTGAATGAAATTTTTAATCAAGTAATACTTCACCGCTTCAGTTTCTCGGGAAAATTTTTTTAATTAACATTTATAATTAGATTTAATAAAAGCTTTTCAATATTTTCTGCGTAAAATCTTTTCTTTCAAATTAAAAAAAAAAAAATATTTCATAATTTTTTTGTAACTATTACCCATATTTATTTATTTTTTTTTTTTCAGTTAAAAATCTTTTCAAATTTTTAACAGTTTTCCTGTCAATAGATATTGATAACATTTATTAAATTTAAGCTAATTTAATATTCGTAGAAAGATTTCTAATGTGACTTATGGTCATAATCTCATTGATATAAAAAGATGTGAAATAAGAATGAAAATAATGCTGAAAAATGTTGCAATAAAAGTGTTCGCGAGCCAGTTTAATTTGACTGATTTGAACAATTATGTATTAAAATAACTTTAAGTGCCGATACAGCAGCTTACAGATAGATCATGAACATATTTCGTTTACGAAAGAGAAATTAGACAAGGCTTCTTGTTCCCCCTTCCTCCTCTTTCTCTCTTCGTGAATTCCAGACGAACCTCCCCATTTAAATATAAATAGCCTGTCTAACGTTAATGATTTCGGGTTCGTCAACTCTTGTTTTTCAGACACGAGTAAGTTAACTTTGGTAAAATGTACATTCACGAGTCAGCTTGTGCAGAGTCTGTTGCCAGCTATAAAAACACGTGAATACAGTACTTCTCTCTAAAGTGGTCGAGGTCAGCGATTGCCAACTATTGGCATTTTACTTTAAATAAAATTGTAAAGGCAACCAAAATAAAGTAAATAATGGATTAGTGATTGGATTTAAATATTATTACAGGTGTCAAAAATAAACTTTTAAAAAAAAGTTTTAACTCTCGGAACCCGTTTACCTCTTTTTTTTTTTTTTTTTTTTTTTTTTTACTGGAGTCTAATATTAAGCACAGACATTTAAATACAAAAATTCCTTAGAAACTATTAAACAAGTTTTGTAAATCAATTTTAATAATCGACTCTAAAAAAAGATACTATGACGTCTTGCACGCACGATTAAAATAATGTTAACGACTTTAAAAACCACTTTTAATTGACAGGCTAATCTGCTTTTTAAAAAACCACAAAATATACAACTTTAAAAAAATATTTTTTTCAGATTTTTATAAAAAAAAATAAAAAAATGCTGATCAAATAGAATATTCACCAACATTCAAATGCTGGAATATGAATTTTAGCAATATGCCATATTTAAACTGATAACCAAGTTTTAACTCTATAGGTTAATTCGAAATTGAAATATCGCACTCCAGGAGAAAAAAATATTTAAAGAACACTTTGGATTAACTACTCTAGTTTGAGAAGATTCCAGTTTAGAAACTGAGTGTCAGTATTCAGAAAGTGAGTTTCAATAAATTTGCTGCAATTTTGGAAGTTTTTTTAATATTATCTTACACTCGTTGTCAAATTGCTCAAACTAAAACAGGTAGTAACTTTTTTTCCTTCAGAAAATGTAAAATTTTAAAAGAAAAACCCTTTAGAAAATGCTTTAGTCCTGCTAAAAACTAAGCTTAAAAATTTTTTTTAAAAGTAACAAACCATTTATTAGTTTTTTTTTATATGAATGCATTACCTTTACGTCCAATATTTTTCTTTTTATAGAAATGAGTAAAGCATTTCGTCAATTCATTCAACCGAGGGGAAAAAAGCAACACAATGTCTCATTAAAACACTGAAGGAAAAGTTAAAGATAATAATTCAAAAGTTCTATTTTAAATACACAATACATGACTGAATGAATACAAAGATATCCTTTTTCTTCCTAAAAAATGAAAATACAATAGAATTTCAAATCATCTCGCATAATAAATAAGGATAAGAATGAATGATGTGTTGCCATTATCTTCACACTGGCTTTCGTGCATAAGAATTACAAGTGACATAAAAACAAACACTACCAACAAGTTTTGCTTAGTTACATATTGCTTCCCACCATTTGCTTTTTTTTTTTTTTTTTTTTTTTTACATATAGTAAAGAATATATCAATGAAAAATTCCAAATTGTATGCAAAAATAAATTTTTCAATAGACAAAAAGGACATAAATAAAATAAGTCTGTTCTGCATGTTTAGTGTGACATGTATTATATCATACTCAAAGTTTATTAAATCTCGCTAAAATTTTAATAAATGCGGTAGATTTATTTTTCTTTTAAGGAAGGATAACTTGGTAGCCTCGGGGTAATGAAACAGTTTAACTGAAGGCAGTCTTGTTACAGGAGTTTCACGTTTTTTTAAATTTTTTTTTTAACTAAAACGTGGAGAAGTGTACAAACTTAGACTGATTTTACTTGAAACACCAAAGTGATGCATAAAATAATTCAGTGGTAGACTGATCATAGGTTAGAATCTCTGACGTCTGGCTAACCGTGGGAGGTTTTCTTCACGTAACGCAAAACGCGAGTTGTATGTGTCAAAAAGTCCAACACGAATACTAGTTTGTACCAATGCTTGATCCAAGAGTCCCCATGTCTTCTAGATTGGGTTCAAAATTACAAGACTTACGGAGTGAAATATAAATAGTCGTACGCTCAGGATTGGGTGGGTTGTTCATGTCGGTCATAAAATAAAACTCTTCCTGAAGAAAGGTGGGAGAATAAGAATCGGCTCATTTTTGGGTTCCAAAAAGACGTGCGGGGAAATGTATTTTAAAAATGAATTACCAGAAAATATACAAAATTCAAACTTTACTGCTTTTTAAAATATTTGAGGGGAAAAATATTGCTATGCTAAATTTATTCAGACTAAATAGAAATAAAAGTAGTCGATTTTTGATTATAAAATTCAAAATATATAATTTATCTATCCCAAAATATAAAATCTAAACATATCACATCAAACTAAAAGTCCAATGACTATAAAACATTTGATAACAGGGTTATTGACAAAAGTACACTGAAGGACAGTAATTTTTTTTGAAGTTTCAAATTTTTAAGTAATTTTGGGGAATGTTTTTTTTCTTATTTTAAATATTTTTAGTACTTATTGAAGTTCTTATAACCTTAAAATAGTTTAAAGTCTTCTTTTTCAATATTGGGAGAACAGATTTTTTTTCTTCCAAGGTATATTTGATGGATATTTTAAATATTTTTTTTCAATGATGAAAACTTTATTCATTTATTTACGAATATCTTTAAGGCATACAACTTTGCATTAAAAAACCAGAGATAATGTTGGAAGGACAAAGCAGTTTCTAGAGTCTATAGGAACTGCTAAAATAATGTGAGCTTTTCGCTAATTTTTCTTTTAATAACTTAAATCACACTTCTAGTTCACGAAATAGCCGCTTTCCAACTAACGTATATACCATGAAATTCACTACAATTCCTGCCGTGAAAAAGTACCACGATATTGGTCTGCTAATGTTGATTTTTTCTTACGAAAATGATATTCCACGAAATCTTACTAACAATTAAATAACTGAAAGATTTGCATAGACTTAGAGTTAACTAAATAATTTATTTTAATAAAAATATTTTATTTTTGTTGTTTCCTGAAATGGGGAGTTTAGTTAGAATTTAGGGCAGAGACGTCTTATCTGCCCTCAAACAGTATCGGTCGTTACGAAGTCATTAAAAAAAACTAGATCGAAACCCAAATTACAAGATCGAACTATCAGAATGTAATTGGTAAGAAAGGCATTTTAAAATCAATAAACCGTAGAAATTGAAACAATTATGGAAAAAGAACTGCGATTCGAAGGATTAAAAAACATTAAAATATGCACACAAAAAAGTGTACTAAGACAATCAACACAAACCTAGTCTTTTTTAAAATGCCCATTTAAGAACCAAATTACTTTTAAACTAATTCAAAGTAATAAACAACTTATCAATTTAAAAAATTTCTTTTTATACATTTTGAAGAAATTATTTCTCCCCTCTAGTAGTATACTTTCTTTTTCGTGGTGCAATGCTTACCTTGGAATGACATTTCATAATTCTTAAGACATTTATAATTCAAAATAAGTATTTTGTAGTAATTTTAAAAATAATTACAAGGTTATTTACTGAAACTTCTCACTTAATATTTTTACACATCTGCTTTTTATTAAATACAGAATATTTGAAAAGGTTGATTATTATAATAATATTAGCTACCTTCAATGGATGCTTTTTTATTTAAATATTAGTATAATGATTTAAACTTAGATTATGCATTGTATGTGCGATAAATTCAAAAGAACTTATATACTGTGAATAACATTACAATGAATATTAATGAATAAAAACAATTTAGATGTACTCAATTTTTCAAAGTAATATACTATTTCGCTATAAAAGCATCAAATTGTAGTGTCAGCGCATAATTTATTTTTGCTATACATATTCCTTGACCGTTATAAATTACTGATAGAACACTTCACAAAAGCTTCGCTAAAAAAATATCTTTTTATTGGCACATAAACATTTTGACAAAGAATATTTTGTCGGAATTTTAAATATTACAATAAAAAAAAATTAGAATTGCTTATCGTTTCGATCAATTATTAAAAATATAGCTTTTGAATGGAAAATCACTTAATAACTAAACTAAGCTAACGAATTTAAGAAAGCTAAAACTTTAAAGCACGCTATATTTTTCTGACAAAATCTTACTTTGCTTTGAGCATATCAATCCCCTCCTGTGGAACACCGGGTCGGGTAACTAGAACTTTTGGCCTGCTCATGACGGATTTATCTGTCAATACTCTTGGACTTCCACCTGATGAAACCGGCGCGTCTTTGACAAGTGAGGATGTAAGAGAAGTCACCTTAACAAGGTCATTTCCACACTCATGCGAAGGGGGCGCTGATGTTACGTGACGTCACGCAAGAATTAAAAGTAACACAATTTGAAAGCTGTTTCATAAGTTCCAAGGGCTTCAAACCGTAACGATAAGCAAGAGGAAGTCTAGCGCACAAATGCTAGTTTTTTAAAATTTATTTAGAAGAACATAGCATTTGTCTCATAAACATGATAAGTAAAGCTTTATAAATAAAATAATAGTTAAAAAATTTAAATAATACGGGGTAGTATTAATTGATAATAACGAATATTTAGTCAAAAATAATGTATATAATAAATAAAATAATAAGACATAATTTGGGCAATGCATCATTTTTGTTATATTAAGTTTGTTTTAAAACAGCACCAATTTTACATTAAAAGTTTGTAAATATTTTTAAAAAAAAAATCAATTTTTTAAGTTTCAAACAATAAGAAAAAAATTTTATTTAAAGAAAAAAATAAGATTATTTAAAATCATTTTAAGATTGTTAGAGTATACTTTTCATTTTCTCTAAAAGGAATTTGCAAGGTAAGTTGATGTGACTCAATAACATATTAAAAATCTAATATATCTATCTATTAAAAATATAATGTAAGTACATCTATCTAATAATATTAGCCAATATTCATACGGATTCAATCTGCAATGGATTTTACATCATTCTCATCAACTGTGTCCGACAAAAAATCGTCTTCATTCATATGCAAAGAATTCGAAATTCCTCACTTTTTAAAAGATTTTACAATAGCATTTGAATCCATAATTTGAACCGCCTATCATTAAACAGGAATTTCCTGTTTTTGTAAAAATGTTTGATGTGAAAATTTTTTAACTTTAGATAATTTAGTAGACTAGTTTTTGTTTTTTAATTTTAGAAATTTTCATGTTTTTTTTTTTTTTTTTTTTTTTTTTTAGCGGTTGACTTACACACCCGACATACCAGAAATTTGCTATCTCGTAATCAAAATTAGAGGTTAACTTATACACCGGGATATACTTTATTTCCAGCTTTGATTACAGAGGTAAACTGATTGATTCCTGTTTTTAAGAATCGAGACTTGAATAGGGATAATACACAAGAAGACAACAGTTTAAATCGCATCAACAAAATATATGTCACAAAAAAAGTTTACGCGTAAACATAATTTTGCAATCAGCAAGTTTTATATAGTTAATTTATGTTGTTCATTCAAGCGAAAACAATTTGAGGATTGGAGAAGAAAATAGAAAAAAAAAAAAAAAAAAGTAAGTACATTTGTTATAAAAATTATATGTGGCAAATTTATAGACATAAAAATTGTTAGTTCTTTTGTGAATAAAATACTATAAAGAATTAATAAATTGGCACTCTTTATTAATTTATTTTTACATCAAGTTTGGACCAACTATTACAAAATATACAAAACTGCTACTACAATTGTACAAAAGATCACAATTATAAAACGAGACTAAAAAATTATTTACAAAAATAACAATGGGAGATAATTTTATTGCATAATTTCACAACTAATACTTATTTATCTAAATTTAAACCATTGCATAACATTTATTTAACTATAAACTAAGTTGTTGTAGCTTTTTTACGCAATTGCCAAACAGGAAAACTTTGCTAAACGTATTTCTATTTTTTTTAAATATTCCCTGAGAATCTAAAGCAACGATTCTAAAAAATAACACACGCAACAACGCATTATATTTGTGGAGAACATACGAGAGCAATATTGTAGATCAAATAACTCCGAAGAAATCTAAAATTATAAAAATTTATTACATCAATGCAAAATCACAATCATTCCTAAACAATGTCTGGTTGCGTTATATAATACCAGGATATAATTCTCAAATTGATACACCTACCTTGCGATGTAATAAGTAATTCCAAAAGTTTTGAAGAAATTTTAATATAAGACTGTTTATTATTAACCTCATAGAAACCTTAACAAAAACTTAATTCTTATCAATTCAAAGTGTAAATCAATCCCTTCATAGATTAATTTAAATTCTATTAATGCATCAATAAACATAAACTATGACAATCTTAAATTAATTTTTATGAGAATGAAAAATATTAAAGTACGCAAATTTTATAAAAAATTAGGCAGAATGAGAAAATTGATATTTTGTTTTTTTTAAAATTAACACAATCCTTAAAAATAATTTTTACTATAATTGCGGGAAATCTTTTGAAGTAAGCCATCGTGAGCCGTGGGAGCTCAGGGGATAGAGCTTTCGCCTCCCAATGAGGTGAACCGGGTTCGAATTAAGGCAATGGCTGATTGACTCTGCACCCGGCTCGCACCGACCACAGTGTGGATGCGAAATATCCTCAGTGGTATATGGATCATGGGTTAGCGTCCCCTTGCCGTCTGTCTGACCGCAGGAGGTTTTCCTCTCCAGAAAACGCAAATGAGGGTTAGTTCCAAAAAAAAGGAGTCCCCTTGTCTTCTGGATTGGGCTGAAAATTACAAGGTTAAGGAGTTATACATTGGTAGCCGTAAACCCAGAATCGGGTTGGCTGTTCAACGGCGGTTATAAAATAAAAATAAAAAGTAAGCCATCTTCAATACCTGTCAAAAGCTGATTGAAAAAATTTATTACAATAGTTGATAACGACCTACCTGTTCGTCGGTCTTGATATGGGAGCTTTAGCCAGAAGTATAGGGAACAAGCTATACAAATATAACTAATTAACTTTTTGTACAAAATTTTTAATTTTGCTTTAAATGTTCATTATTCAATGCAATAATTCTAAAAAATTCAAAAGAATATTGTCATTTGATATAGGATGGGTTAACCCTAATGGATTAAAAATTATTCAAACATTACAGTAAATAAACTTTTAATTAAGTTTCAATGTAACATTATACCTAACCTAAAATTGCTGCGTCATTGGAAATAACCATACGACACATTAGCCATGTGAATTTAAAAAAATTATTTTCCATAAAATTTCTTTTAAAAAAATAAAAGGTCCGGAAAATTAAACTTTTTGATTGTTTAAGGAAAAAATGTTAATTTTTTTTTGGTGTTTTTTTTAAGCTAATTTTAAATCGTGTGAATTTTCAGGTTTTGCCTAAAAAGTCTGTGTGATTTCAAAATAAAGCCTGATACATATTTAGTACTTTATAGGAAAGGGCAAAAGACATTTCTTCATCTAAGCACTTGAAGGTACGAAGGTACGTGTTTGCAAAGAAAAGCGGTTGATGATTATTTCATTTATAAACATTTTCATTTTTACGAATTTTTTTTTTTTTTAAAAATGATGGTTACTCTGATTTTTATGCAAACCAAATTTTAGCCTTTAAAAAAATAATAACAATTTTAGTGTAAAAAAAGGCATCTCTTACATTCTATGGTTGAACTTGAGTTTCTAAATTAAATATATTTTATTTTAAAAACTAAAAAAAAAAAAATACCTTAATGAGACAAAAAATGTAATTTAAAGGAATTGTTTTTGTTCAACACTGCTCATAAAGATTACAAAAGTGCATAATGATATGTTGGGATTAGAAAAAAACTGAAAAAAGAATGTGGAGCAGGGTTTAAAACCACACCTTACTGAAACAAACGAAGAAAAAACAAAAACATTTTTAGTGACCATGTTTTTCTTTGTGTAATTTTAAACAATAACTTCTTCGAAACCCTTGATGGCAAACTGAACAAACATAAGGCTTCAGTCCACGATGAATAAGCATATGATACTGTAAATTATGTTTCTGAGTAAAGCCTTTACTACATACTGTACACATAAAAGGTCTTTGTCCAGTATGAGAAGCAGTATGAGACTCAAATTTCCCTTTATGAAAAGTCTTGTAATCACAAAAGGAGCAAGAATACACTTCATTAGTTGGACTAAAAAAATCTTCTATCAGAGAGGTGGCGATTGAATTAACTTCGTTTTTGCCAGCATTTAAAAGGCCTAAAAAAGACAAACCATGACAAATATTGTAGAGAGTAAAATTTTTTAATATCTTATAATCTTAGATTATCGTAATAAATATTGTTGGTTTTGCCATCACCTCCTACATCAAAAAGCCTCCACACGGTCTCTTACAAGTAGTCCACGCAGACTATTTAAAAAGTGAACCAGTTGTGCGCATGAACCCAAAACCTTTTTTAAAAGTAATTGAGAGAAATTCATCATATATATTTGAGAATTGAATCTGTAGTGGTTGACAAGTGAATAAGGCAAACCAATAATATTCATAAATAAAAAAAATTTGGTCATATATTTGCTACCACTTTCTTATTTTTACTAGATTTTGTATTAAGTTACTCGTTCGGAAAGTGGATATCCTTCACAGTGGTCTGTTCGGACTACTTATAAAACACCGTGTGGAGGCGTTCGTTTTGCTCGTTTAATAAACTAAAATTGAAAAATTCGAAAAAAATTAAAATAAAACATAACAACTATTGTGCATGTGTCTCAAACAGAGATTCCTAAACTTTTACCATCATAAAGCACTTTTGAGATTAGGAATGCAATGCTGAGCATTAAATTTGATCTCATTGCCATGTATAGAAATTTATTAAATTAAACACCAAAATAGTTGAAAGATGGAGTCTTCCTATCATTTAAGCTTGCGGCACACTAGATTTCATAATTTTAAAATTTTTATTTTGAGCCTCATTGCATAATGCACATGAAAGAAAAAACATTTAAATGGATTCAGGACAAATGTTGCTGATTCATAATTTGTTATTTTATTGTTTTGACACTATTTGGTTTCAATAAAGTCTAATTTAATAAGAAGAAATTGCATATTTGAATAATGTTCGGATACCATTGCCTTTTTGCTCGAGTATGTTTTGTCAATTAACGGATAAGAAACTGAAATATTAAATGTTAATTTTCTTTCAGTTTCATCTGAACAATGATAAGCAATTGATACTTGAGTCTTTTTATTATTATTGCACACTAAGAACTAAAAAAATTATAATATTCAGATATTTCCCCAATATTTAAATTTTTTTTTTTTAATTTTAAACTTTAACTCTAGACAGACTAAAAATTGCTGTATACCTAAAAAGACAAAAAGCACAGTGTTGCCCTTCTTAGAATATTCTTAGAGTAGATCTAAAACATGCATTTAAAAATATGGAAAAAAGTGATTTATTACAGGTATAATAGAGATTATCAGAAGTGTGTGGGATTTTTTTTCTTTTCTATTTGGGTTAATATAAATGTTTGATTAAATGGAGAGTTATGACTTTTTCTAATTCTACCAAAACTTTGTAGTTTGGGGATTTAAGTTTCTACTCCTTATAAAAAATGATAATTGTGTATATGTTTTTTAAAAAATAAACTGAAATACTATGTTTTAGTTAATGAAACTGAAAATGTATACTACTAGCCAACTTCATTTTGCTTATTTGCAGTTTTCATAACAATCAATACAACCTTCTTTAGCAACAACATTTGCCACAATACCAGACTAGCATGCATACCAAGTGAGATTTCTTTTTTTTTTTTTTTCCTACTGTTACAATGTAACATTATAATGTTACATTGTAACACCTACCTTGAACATTTTTTTAAGTGCATTTTTTATGATAGGCCAGAAGCATGAAGCTCTTTATAATTTCTGTGACCAGGTTCCTCCTTTCTGGTTAGCTTTTTATAAGACATTTACAGCTGATATATCTAAAATTATACTTTAAAAAGAGAGTTACAGCGATTATAAAAAACTATAAATTTCTCCAATACCTAACAAAATATTTAAATGTCACTCTGGATGCACAGCCGTCTTTCTAATAAGTTTCCAATTCAATTCTTTCAAATAAATTCAATTTCTTTCTAATTAGTTTCAACATTTACTATGAGATTAACCTATGAGACTAAAACCTAAATAATTATATAAGCACTTAAATAGAGTCACATAAAATTGCACTGCTTTAAGAGAGTTATTTTTGGAATGATTGAACAAAAAAAAAAAAAATTAGAGGGACTACACAGGCACTTCTGTGTTTCAAGTGTTAAAATATTTTTAGTAATTTTTCTTTTTAATTTTAAAAATGACTTTGTTTTTTCGAGGAAAATGTTTTATGGAGAACAGTTTGAGAATCTCTTTTGTAGCATAATTGTTGAGATTTCTTCAACTCAAAATTAGCTTTAGATATAAAAAAAAAAGTTATAAGTTAAAGAAATTTAACTTTATGAACACAATGATTACAAATTTAATAAGCACATCATACAAATTTTATTCAGAAACACATTACAGAATTGCTGTTATCATTCAAATAGATTATTAATCTATTTGAATGATCTCAAATAGATTAATATTAATCTATCTGATTAATATTAAGTTATGATAAAAAGAAACCCTAGCATTAATTTAGAGAGAACCTGCCTATTAATTTAAACTTGTAACAAGATAACAATTTTAAAATTACAATTTTACTGTGAATTCAATTGTTAAAAGAAATAGAAATTGCTGGTATATAATTAAAATTTCTTACATAGGTATAAGCTAGGTTTCAATTCACCAGACATAATATAATAATTAGGAAAATTAGAACTCGTGGAACAACAGAAAATAATCTAAAAAAAAAAAAAAAAAAAAAGATTAAGAAAAATGTTGATTTGATTAAATTTGGGACAAAAAAAAGTTTTGCAATAGGAATGCCAATATTGTTTTATAATGGAAAACAAAATGTAATGGTAGAAACTAAAACATAATAATTAATAAAAAATGCCAATGCATTAAAGGTTTACTTAACAATTAAAATATCAAAAATATCATGTAAATGCATTTGATTTTAAAGTTAAAAAATATACTAATAAATAAACATAAGCAATAAAGTTATAAATATTAACAACTAGTAGCTACTAGTAATTTATTTAATATCAAGAATTTCTTTTATTCTTAAATATTTTTTATTTACTAGTAGAAATAAGTTTTTATACCATATTAGAGTTGACACGTTTTAGCTTAAGAATTCGCATGGCACATAGGGAAATTACTAAGAAAATATGAAATGATCAATTAACATTATTTATTCGTAATATATTTCTTTCAACAGCTACTTGAACCTGTGCTCTAATTCTGATGCAATTTTCAGTATTTGTTATAACTTATGAATTTTCAAAGTAAATTCGAAAAACTTACGGATTTCGATAGAATGCAAATTTATCTACAAAATTAGTTATAAAAATATTTTTTAAAAAAAGGCAGGATTATTTATGGATATGCCAGAATGTGCACTACAATTTAAAAATTTCTGAATCCCTATTTTAGACACAAAATGCAGTTTTGTAAACAATGTGAAACTATTTATAAAGCATAAATTTGAAATTTTAAAAAATTAAAAATTTTATGTATAATTACATAAAACAAGTTATATAATAAAAGAAATATTCACCTTTGCATTATTTCAAAAATGAATTTAAAAAGCCAAAAAAGATAGAAAAAGTTCACAAACTCAGCAATCAGTTTAAAAGTTAAAAGAAGTTTTTAATAGTTACAATTATCTTTTGAACAACAATAGAATACAATATAAATTATATATTAAGGTTATTTATAATTATTTATTTGACGAAAATACGTATACTAACACATGTGTTTAAAAAAATTATATATATAAATACTTATTTCTTAACTTAAAGTATTAGATGCTCTTTTTAAGATTATGATGAAAACATGAAATTTAGGTTACGGTAATTCCTATACACAATTAAAACAAATATTATAATTTATTTATTGAAACAATTTATTAAAGATACATGTTTACAGTAAAGAACATTTCCCATTCCATTTTTGTAAAAAATTATTTGAATGCTTTAAATATATCATACTATTTAATTGTACTAATTACAGTCCAAGTCTAGAGGTCAATAATTTAATATAATTTTATAAAGTTGTTAGATACCTATAAAGGATAAGTTACATTCTATGATAATCTAATGCTAATAATGGTAATAGCCATAATGATACAAAGTACTAGCAATAGAAATATAATAAGCATAAAAGAAAAATGAGTATTAGAGTTTCCATATAATACTTTATAATAAAAATTATTTTACATAATAATATATATTAGATTATAAACAAATATTTAACTTATTAAATTTATTCTGTAAATAAATTGTAAGAAAAAAAGGAAATTTTTTTAAAAGTAATATAATATAAAAATCAAATGTAAAATATAGCTAAATAATCGTTTCTTATAAGCTGCATCAAATGACAAAAACCTGTTTAAATTTCTTTACACTCCTTAAAATAAGCATAAACAGAAAAAAACAAGCTATGAAAAAGCAAAAATTCGTATAAATCATTTACTAAAAAAATATTTTGGCAAAAAACAAGCAATATACAGTCACACTTATTTATTATAAGCTCTAATTTTACCAGATCCTGGGTTTAAAAAAAAAAAAACTTTAATAAACAGTTTGATTAATATTAAAAAAATTTAAATAAAATTCTGCTAATAGGAACAGAACTTGGATCAAACAAGAAATCCTTTACAAACTTATTGAAAATCATTTCATTGAAAATGTCAGAAAAAAACATGGCTTTTCATAGAAATTTCATTGCTTTTTTCTAAAGGTTTTATAAACAACCCTTTAGTCCAATTTGTTTTTAAAAAATTATGCAGAAAAAAGAGAAATAATGTGGGGTTAATCACGTGTTTTGTCTTGAATTGCACAACTAGTTAAAACTATGGGGTTTTAAAAGCAACTGTTGATAAAAAAAAAAGATGATATTACAAAAACTAAAAGAAGATGAAAAATATTGAATAAATATAAATACACTGAAAAAGCTATATATCTTGTTGTTATTATTGCCAGTATATCTGTGTATGCTTCTGATCAAATGTTTGAAAAATTGGGAATTTTACAGCAATGAGGAAGAAACAATTAAATTACCAGCATCTATATCCAAAAGCAGACAGTTTGTCGAGAAATTGCAAACTTAATTAAAATCAATATAAGTCGATGATAACGTATTTCGCACCATGCATGTTGTAATGTCAAAGCTTTTTTTTTTTTTTAAATTACAGTCAAAGTTTTTGTACATAATTTTTGTTTTTGATAATTTTGACTAACTCAAGTTTAAAATATACCTTGTTTTAATGAGTGAATTACTTAGATTCTAGTGTTTTCGTTATTAACAAATTTGATTGCTCATAGTTGTTGAATCAGTGTAAGACCAGAGCATACACTTATTTACAACTGCTTTTTTAATTTTTGTTTCATGTGTAAAAAAAAAAAGTTCTATTTTAAAACCTTAAGAGCATATAATAATTTTATATGGATTAAAATCATAATAAAATTGTCATAAAAATGCAAGTATAATATTTGATTCAGGTAAAAAAGTTATGTTATGTGTGTAGATTAAAATTAAATATATCTTGATTATAAAAAAACAGAGTTAGTAAAACCCACATCTTGTTGTAGTAAATCCATAAACATTTTAAAACTAACAAATGCAGAATTTAAATATCAGAAATAAAACAGAGAATTTTATACAAATTAAATTTTGCTAATTTTTTTTTACTTATTTATAATTTCATAACATTATTTTTCATTAAAAAAAACTGCCTTTCAAAAATAAATATGACATTCTAAATGTATAAGGGTTGTTCACATAAAAAGTGCACACACAATATAGCATAAAAGGTAAAAGGAGCACTGCCGACTGTGTAAAACTACACATGATAACATTTATAGTGAATGCTAAGTCAAGTTAAAAAGCACATGTCCAGAACAAAATAACATGAAGTATTACAATTTTAAGCGACAGAATTCACCATTTCTTAACTTGTGTTAGAAAAAAAAGGGTAACTCTCAAAAATTACCTCTAATCAAAACATTCAATTAATTAAATCAAGCCTTCAACTGTGGACACATTTAGGCATATTGGTAAAAAAGTTTCCCAAAACAGAAATATTATTGCTTCATTGTGTGTGTATATGTATATATATAAATTAATTTATATATATATATACACACACAATGTGGATAGATATATACACCTTCAACTGTGGACACATTTAGGCAAATTGGCAAAAAAGTTTCCCAAAAAAGAAATATTATTGCTTCATTGTGTGTATATATATATGTATATTAATTAATTTGTCAAACAATAAAGTAACAAAGCAACCGATTAAAATGACATGAGCTAAATATTAATTAGACACAATTAATATTAATAACAATTTTTAAATTATTTACGCAATCAGAAATTCAATAAAAACATTACACTTAATTTTTATAAGCTAATTTTTTATTTTAGATTTATCCTTTTCTACAAAAAAAAAAAAAAAAAAAAAAAACTTTATACATACTAGATCATTTTTAAAATCATCTTTTACCAGTTTTAAGAAAAAAGAAATTATACGTTTAGCCCAGGATATAGAGTGCTCACCTCTAATGCAGACAACCTAGGTTTGATTCTTGACCCTCGCAGCTAAGAACAGATATTTTGACTACAGTGCTCTTATTGCTCTTCGGCTAAACGTTAGAAGATTTTATGTTTTCTCACTATACTCACAGATACAGATTATTTTTAAATAAAAAAGAAAAGAATTTTAAATAAATAAATAAAAAAATACCATTTGATTAATTAATTCTTTTCTTCCTTAGTTTTGAACTAAATGGAATTGGTTTGTTTGTTACAGGAGATTCTAAATACTGCAATTAAATCCACAATGAAATTTATTAATATACAGTAAGAAGTATAAAGAAAGTAACAATAAATTTTAGTTAAACCAATAGCTTTTAGGAGTAGGGTACTAAGTGCATTTTATTTTTCATTTGGTTGGTTGATCAGATTATTCATTTTGAACACAAACCACAAGTGGCTTACTTTAGGTAGCATATTAGACAATTTTGTGGCACATGTAATGACTTTCAATAAAAAAAATTTCAATTCATTTTGCTATATAGCTATTATAAACTGTAAAAGTATGCATTCAGATAATATATGGTTCTACCAATATTAGTAACATGAATGTCATTGTAAAATGCTAATACTATCTTAGCAAGAACCTTATAGAAAAACAAAAGCAGTATTAAAAAAATTATTTTATTTTGAGTAAAAGTTTTAAACTGATTCAAGTTAAACTTGCTTTTTTATAAAAATAGTTTATCAAAAAAATTTTTTCTTCTTTTTTTATAGAAATCAAATTAAAGTTTTTAGGAAATTACAGCACAGTTTTAACTTATAACCAATGTGTCACTCATTTTATATCTGAGGTGGAATAATCTATATGCATAAATCAGTTTTTTTTTTGCTATTAAGTTAACTTTGAAACTATAAAAGGAGAAATTAATTTTTATGTATTTAAACAGCTAACTAAAAAAAGCAATCTTAAATTGAAAAATTCTTTGAACATTGTTTGAAATATAATGGAAAATTATAAACTTAATAAAAGTAGTTTAAAAAACAGATTGTCTACTTTCAGAAAATGAAAATAAATGTATAAAAAATTTATTAACAGTTGTGTATATAATAGCAGCCACAAGAATTTTAATTCTTAATTAATCTGGATGAGAAGCCATATGGGCAATAAGTGCATTTTGAGTATTGAACATGCTATCACATACTCTACAAATAAATTTTCCAGGGTGGGAGTGTTGTAAAGCATGAAATTGCAAGGATTGCTTAGTTGTAAATCTCTTTTTGCACACTGAACATTGAAAAGGGCGTTCTCCTGTATGTTTTCGCATGTGCACTTTTAAATTAGAATTGTAAACAGTAGAGTAAGAGCAATAAGAGCAGTTATAAGTCTTAACAGACTTTTCTTTTATTTCTAGAAGAAATGAAGTTTCACTATCATTCTTTAACAAACTACCTAGAAATAAAATGTGTTATTAATAGAATTTAATATGCATAATTGAGAGTAAACATTAAAAAAAACTTATTATTTGAAAACATTAAAATGAAAAGCAATGTCAAACATTTAGAAATCAAACAGTATGAAAAAAATATCTGTATGCAAATATTGAAAAATGTTACTATGGTATTAAATACATTAAAAAAAAAAAGTGATAGAGTGCATTTAACTTATACTAATTTGAATTTTCACAAATATTTCAAATTTTATGCTCAAAAATCTGAAGTATTTTCATTGAAGCTTCATTCAGAATAAAATCATAGGATTCAACTTTTGCAATACACATACAGTTCTTATTAAGTATAGTTCTTAAGTTAAAGTAAGAAATAAAATAAGGATTTTGGATAAATTTTAACAGTTTAACTAATCAATCGATAAAGGATAATTGTAATATATTTCTGAAAGCAGTTTTAATAAATAAGTAATAAACATTATCTTAGAGGGAATATTACAGATTTCAGGCGAAACAGGGATAATTACAATTTTTTTGGTAAACATCACAATAATTAAATTATTCAAATGAAAAATATAAGGCAATCACCAAACCTTCCCTTTGGTAACAAGCCATCTGGCATACATCTAGAAAATATTAATAAAAAAAGACGCATTATATTATTAAATGATTGAAAAAAATAGTGGCAATTGTCTGTCTGAATAAGCCTTCTTTACTTTGCACTTACCATTCATGTCTTTCACTCTATGTTTATTACTTTGTAGCGAGTAACATTCTTTTATTGTATTTTATTTAACAGTAAAGTATTCGCAACAACTCACTGCGAACCAGGAAAGTTGTGATTCCATTATTTTCTGACCAATAGCATAGTTATGGGAAAAGAAGCAAACTGGTCTTTACTTCCCAACTAAGCTAGTAACCACTGATCTGTAGCTGGGTGGGCTCCAAGGTACCACTGGGGTTTCTACCAGTCCTTAACACTGATAGCTCAGTCTGTTAACCACTAAGCTATCACAACTCTTTTTAATAATATTTTGTTCATTATGCTGAGAAAATATTTCAAATCTGGAAAATTGTTTCTTTCTAAAACCTTCCTTAGAAGCAGTCACATTTATTTAAAAGCATTATATTTAATCCTGCTTATGAATGGAGAAATATTGCTAAAATATACCAGAATTAATAAACTGGTGATATGATCTAAGTTTTTAGATTCAGTAATAAAAGGACAATTTTTTCACTAAATCTATTAGTTCCCTACAATTAAAAACAAGTACCATGGGTGATCATATGTCTATTTACCAGTTTTGAGTAATATAAGTTTAATTGCAAGATCAAAATAAGTAAAACTAATTAATATTACACTTCCAAGACGAGTTTAGATTTTGTCAATGCGTTTTTTACCTTGGTTCTTGAGCTACATTAGAGGCAATTCCTTATATCCATTTCGTACAACCGTTCAGTTAAGAAGTTTTTTTTTTTAACTTATAATTTTGATTGATTATTAATTTTCTGCTAGTTTAGTTCAGTTTAAAAGGAACCAATTAAAGGTAAGCATTTTAAAAGGAAGCCTGTTGTACTAATTTAAGAAATGAGATAATGTTAAATGTTTTAAGTTCTTTCTATTAACATCACTGACGACATTTTTTTCCAAAGAATAGAGCTGATTTCATATTGGTAGAATACACTCAGTCAATTCTAACAAATAGTGGCCCTGATTAAAATTGATTGACAAGTTTTTACATAAATAATTTAAATTTCTCATAATCTCATATGCATTGAAATATGAATAATTCTTTATATCTTTTTCTAATTTATACATATAAGAACTGTTTAATCAAAAATAGTTTTTCAAATTGTGCAATATATTCATTATACAATGCATTTCGTTTATAATATATATTTAAAAAAATTCAAAGGAATACTTTTTAATGGGTTTAATATTTAGCTAAAGTAAAAATAAATTAATAAAAAAATCTTTTTCTTCACACTTTTAATACCAGACACAAATTTTTTGCAAGAATACATACTTTCATAAATTAACAAAAGTATTAATCAATTGTTTTTAAAATGTCACACACAACGTCATACAAGCAACAATATTTTCAAACAGAATACTTAACATAAAAAAAGTCTATGCAACACAAACTTAATTTAACACTTCAAACCATACAGATTATCAGGGCTAGTATGCGATGCTGAAAATAGTGGTGCTAGCATAAACCACAATTTAAAAAATTGCAAATTTTATAGAAATAAAACTCGGTACCTATTTTGAAAAATATATATAAGAAGATATTTTGATTTATATCTCCTATTACCATTGCAGTAAACAGAAGAATGAAATGCTTTAAGTATAAAAATAAGTAAATAAATTGAACAATTAATTATCAACCCTAAACTAAGTTCAAAGTAGGAGTTGGAAAATCTCATTCTCTTCATTTTTTTTTTCCATCAAGAAACATCATTCAAAGAGAAATTTTTCTAATAACTTGTTCAAATAGATTGGTTAGGAAGTATGGTTCAAAAAATGAATTTTTAATCGTTGGTTGGTTTTGTATTTGTTTCCACAAATTGAGCATTCATAAGGACGTTCTCCAGTATGTTTTCTTAAATGCACTTTTAAATTTGTTGAATACTCAGTTGAATAAGAACAGAAGGAACATATGAAATATTTTCGACCTCTATTTTTCAAATCAGAGGTGATTCTCTTGGAGAGATGGTAAATTTCTGAAATGAATAGATTAAATGTTAAAGTAATGAAGCATTTGAAGTACAACTTATACTAAGACATTTATAATTTGATACATTAATAAAAATGAATGAAATATATTTTAAATTTGATTCACTATAACACTTCTGCAATAAATAGAGTTTTTGACAAACAATTAATAAAATATATTCCATACACTGAAAAAAGAACATAATTTTTTTTCATTTACAGGACTTACTATAAGTTGACAGCGCAATACTATTATCTAAAATATTATTACATATGACCATTAATTTCCAGGGTTAATTTAACAACTCTTGAAGATATTATGTGAATTATATATCCTTTTAATATGTTTAGAAGTAACCTGCACCAGATGTAGTGCACTTCTATACTCTGTAAAAATTTCAGGAACAACTTTTATAGTCCTCACCTAGAGTACCTTTCAATTTTGACCATGGGGTATAAGGCCAAGGTATTCTAACTTCGTGTTCTTTAGCAAATATTTTGATTTCAGGAGTTGTGGTGATAAATTATTGATGATACTCTTGAGACAAAGCTCTTCCAGATTTTTTGTTTCAGAAACTGAAAAAACTTGCTAAAGGAGTCATTCAGAATACCCTAACATTGGAATTAAAGAGCAAGAGGACTGTAAAATCTGTTACTGAAATTTTTACAGCCGAGTTAAGAAATGCATAAAATCAGCAGTAGGTTACTTCGAAAAATATTAGATGGATGTGTAATTAACTTTTTTTTTCACAAGTTATTAAATCGTACTGAAAATTAGGATGCACCTAATATACTCAATAAAATAAAAGTATGAAAATATAAAAGGAAATCCTAATACCCTATATTATACTAGTTGTAACTCAGTAAAAAAGATTAAATTTTCTTTCAATTTTTAATAGGTATATGAGTCAAAATTATAATAAGCAAACTGTATCATAACAAGAATTAGTACTGAATATTAAAATGCACCTTATATACTCAATAAAATAAAAGGATTCAAATATTATAAAAGAAACCCTTACCTAATTCCCTACATTATACTAGTTAGAACTCAGTGAAAAGGATTAAATTTTCTTTCAATTTTTGATAATATACATGAGTCAGAATTATAGCAAGTAAACTGTAACTTTTTTTAAGAAAAAAACTCTACTTTAATCTTAAAACTTTTCGATGGCATTATGCTTAAAAATTTCACTATAAAACCACTTTAAATCATAATTTTTTTAAAAGCATAAAAAAAAGCATTTTTATAAGAACTGTGAAACTTAAACTGAATATCAGATTTCAATTTTCATTAGTTATACAAATAGAAATTGGCTTTAGTATGTATTTTAAGTAAAATTTTAATTTTTGTGCATGTTTGTATTTGTTTTCCCAATGTACACATTGAAAAGGATGATACTGTTGAATAAGAATAGTAAGAGCATGTTAGGTGCTTCTCAACTTTATTTATTACTTCACAAGTAGGTTTCTTAAAAGTCTTGACACTTTCTGAAAAAAGAAAAGTAGAATTAATTGATAATTAAATTAGTATAAGTTCAGAGACATAGCTTGTTAAGGAGAATTAAATTTAATGTTCCAGCTTTTCATAAGCAAAATTTGTCTTAGAAAAATCACAATTTAGTCTCTTATTTTTTATTTTTAAAAACCTTCAAATAGAAACATATAACTTATTAAACCATTGCTGTTGTTCTTTTTTTTTTAAATTTTAATGCATCATTTTTAAAATAAAGGAAAACATAAACATTTGATAGTGTAGCAATAATTCAGGACATAGTTCTAATTAAATACCAAAAATTTATTAAATAAAGTTGAAATTATAGAATCCAGATTAAATATCTAAACACAATATATTGCCTGCATGTAGAATATTACAATTATTAAATGCGTAAAGTACAAATATTTTATGTCAGGGGAATTATTTTTAAAACAAGACATGGTCATAAAATCATATTTGTAATAAATAGAACAAAAATATCAAAAAAATGTACTTTTCCCCTAAAAACTCCCTATTTCACAGAAGTTTCAGAAACATGAATTACAATAAGCAATAAAATTATACTTTTTGCATCCAATTAAAAATAACACGTTTAAGAAAACTAGAATATTTTATAGTGACAACCATTGAATGGATGAGTAATCTACAATTGGGAGATTTTCTATAGTGATGACATATTTTGGAAATACTGATTCATTTATTTATGAAATAAAATGTACTATTTGTACATGCAAACAAAAAGAGTTTTTCCCAAAATATTTTTTCCATTTTTCCCTTGAAAGTAAAAGTAAAATCATGTGCTGTCTAGAAAGAAAAATAACTTTGGATTAGGCATTTATGAATAATCATAATTCCAGAGGAATGTTCATGAAATATTTGATAAATTAATTTAATTCCCAGAATCTAGTTTTCAGAGAGATAAATTTTTTTTACAATCTCTTAAAAGAAAATAACAAATTCAGTAAATTTAATTGTGACAATATTTATATTTTGCCTTGAATAGTAAGTAGATCAAAAGTTTTAATACAGTTTTCAGAAAATACAACTTTCTTTTTGTTTTTAATTTTGTAAACCAGATAAATAAATACTATTATCACAGCAATTATTCATCTAATACATTTTAAATCTAAAATAAAACATTGGTTAAACACAAAACATTCAATAATCCAAATAAGTAATCAATTAAGGCCTGATGAGCTAAAGTCGAGGATATTTCTAAATATTCTGAATATTAGTTTTGGACTTAAAAGCTTTAGATACTCCAACAAAAACATCAAAAGGCTGTTCAAAGCTACTTTTGTGGGGATTGCGGAAATATACTTAATATTTAATGAAGTATTGTGTCATTACATTGATTGTTGCATGTATGACAAACAAATACACAATTGAAAATAGAGATTAGGCCCAATCATCTTTGAATTTTTCACTACTGTGAACATACAAATACATAACATATACAAAATAATTCAAAAGATTACAGTTTCAATTCAAGTCAATTATTGTTCTCAAATGGCATATTATATACATATAAACATGGGTAATAAACTTTCAGCTTCTATAAATTATGTTAAATAAAATAGTAATTAAATTATAGAAATTCATAACAATAATAAATAGAAATTCAATATAGTGTTAATTTGTTTTCATTGAAACAAACTGAATAAATGAATATACAATATAACTTTCAGTTAAGTTTGCATAAATTTTTGCAAATATAAATAGTTTGTTAACTCGTAAGTTTCAGGTTATAAGAAAGATACCTGAAAGTCAAATAACATCAAATGCTGTAGTAATTTAATTTTAAGGTTAGCAACAAATTATTTTCCAGCTTCCTTATAATGGTTGTTTTTCATTAAAAATGCTTTTTTGAACTAAATATCAAATTAATTCAGGACATGTACACAGGAGAAGAAGTTATAGTTACTTCTATAGTTGTAACATAATCTGGCCCCTGAGCATAAAGAAAAAACCAAGATTTAGAGGTGTAGCAGAGTAGGTTCTTTTTTAAATGGGTTTACACTCACCTCTCCCTTCCCTCAACCACTACTAGGTTTGCGGAGGAGGACAGTTTTTTTTTATTATTTAAGATTGTAATTGGTTTGTTGTTGCCTTTTTACACTATTTATTAACAGAGCTGCATTATTTATCAAGTTATTCCTTTGAGAATTCATTTATATAACCTATGTAGATAATATCTGTCATCATATTTTGAGATAGTGATTAACAAAGAAATAAAATGGAGGAGCAGAAGGCAGTGCTCCCAACCAACAATCAGTTTAGGTGACTAGCTCCTTACTATCACTTTGCTCCTTAAACACAGGCAGTGAATCTTAGTACATATGGTGCTCCGTTATGGCTGTTTTTTGAAAGCTGTGTGTCTGTAGTCACATAAAATTATGCTTTTTTGCAAATAATATGCTATTTTAATAACTGATGTGAGTTTGCAACAATTACTCATAACCATAAGGTCCAGCTTAGCCTATCCTTAGCCAGTACTCTCTATGTTTCTTTTAAAAAAAAGCACAAAAAAAGCCACAGTTTTGATAAAACAGGGGTGATTGTGAGCCCAAGTCAAAATTCCGAAAAATTTCTTGAGTAAAAGAAAAGTTTTAATTGAAAATTAAAAAAAAAATTTTAAACAAGGTTTTTTCCTTTTTCGCATTCTTTTTTAGTTTACTTAAAATAATATTTAAAATTTTACACATACCTATGTCGACCTGGAGAAGTAATTGAAATATACAAATATGTCTTTATTGAGTTTATGATTATAATAACTACTTACTGATAAAAAATTAATATTAATCTTGAACATAAGCTTATAAAGTATCTGGCTCACCCTTACATATAAAATAAACTGTGTTTTTAAATTCCACCTTTGAAAATTTTATTTCCGGAAGCATTTGTGATCAATGATTTTTTTTAAACGTCTGAACCTTCGATCTCCGGAAACTTCCGGATCACGGTTAGCGAAAAATCCTGAAATCCGGATTTTTTCCAGAGCACAATCAGCCCTGGATAAAATGAAAAGCGTTTGTGGTCTAATTTTTTTTAATATTTAGAAACTTAATTCAATGCTGCATTATCTGGGCTCACAAAAATTTGCAAAAAACGGGAATAATGCATTGATTTTGATAATTTTCATCTGGGTGGAAAGATTTTACCAAATTGGCGATTTTTAAAAAAAGTTTTAATAACCTTTAAAATATTTTAATTATTTGTCCTTTCTAAAGCTCATATACTTTTTTACAGCAAGATGGCATATACAGTTTAAAATGGTACCTTTGCTTCAAGTGTAAGGCATTTAAACTGCAGCTTTTTTATTTACCGTAGCGAAAGAGTTTCGAAAAACCTTGTTAAAGCTGAGTATGTTGCTCAAGCTGTAAACAGTTTTTCTGGTACAGCATCCCGTACATAGCTGTTCACCGCCTTAGTTATGTATTTGAGGAGCTAGACTTCTTCTCCTTTCTACATTCTTTGCCTTGAACAATCAGGGCTTATCATTACATTGCACAATAAGTATTTCTAATATACAGTCACATTGTTTGGTACAACTTTCATTTAAGAGATCCCTTCACTCTAATGGCTGATATGGTATGATAACAGAGATCATAATAAGTAATTGTTAATATGCAAAAAGAGTTTTTTGAAACTCATTCCTTTAAACAATAACATGGGTTTCTTAGTAGGGATTATTCTTTTTGAACTAAATTAAAATCTGCATGAAATACTAAAAATAATTAATAAAGGTGCATACATTTAAATTGCAAGCAAAACAAATTTCTGTGGAGATATTCTTCATTATTATTAATCTAATTTTCAATTAGCAATGAAATTTCAGAAAGAAATGGCACTATTAAAATTAGACATTTAAAACTGAATTGATTGTAAAGAGCATATATTTTTTTTATACCTTGAAGTTTGCAAAACTTCCTATATTAAACAGATTACTGTGAAAGAGCAATTTTTGACTTACACCTTTCATTCACTTGGCATCTGAGGTTTAATAATAAGAATTTGTGTATCAAACCAATTAGTTTCAACCAGTTGCAATTGGTCAAGGCAACAGAATGTTATAAAAACAGAAGAAATTCAAAGTTGAAGCAATTTTGATTAAAACAAAAGACCTGCAACTTTTCTATTCATAAACACACACAATAAATAGGTGGTAATTTAATTAAACAGCATTTAATAATATTCTAAGTTATATCCTATCTTTTCTATTTGATTTTTTTTTTTTTTTACAAAAATTTTTTATTTTATTGAAAATATTTTTTTAAAAATGTCAAGTATATTTTTAAAATTTCCAGGAATGACAAAAAATATACAGTCAGAATTTTGCTTATTTTAAGATCCAAAATCAATTTTCTTTATCAGCAAACAAAACCTTATACAAAACCGGTTAAGACGTTTTGCATGTAATTCTCAGTGAAATTAGGTTAAAAAAAAAAGTAATATATCAGTTACAGGTGGTTTTTATGACCTGCAAAAACATATCTCCAGAAATAAAAAAACAGAAGATAAATGATGAAACCATAATAGTTTTTAGGTTAAAATTTATTAATTTTACGCAATATGCTTTCAAATTTATTCGCACATGATGCCTATCATAACAAAAATTGCAAGATAATTATGTATAAAACTTGATTGACGTATAAAATACTTCACTTGTAAGTAAAACAAACTGTAAGACAAAACATTAAGTTTAAATGAATTAAACACAAAATTAATTATAATATTAGATATTAGCATTGAAAAAAACACAACATAGTATATATTAATAAGTTATCAAAATTTAGGATAACTATCCAGCACATTTCTAAGACGGAGTTTATGCATGAACTGAATGTAATGGTTATACATAAGCATATAATGCCACTCATTTCTTTCAAAAATGTTGTGTTTTACAGCTCTTTTCTGGCATAAAATTCTCAGTATAGAAATCAAACAAAAAATAAATATTTAATTTGCAAATAATTAATAGTATTAAAATTCGAATTTTAAACAGTACTAGAATATGGAAAGCAATTTTTAAAATATTTTCAAACTTAACCATTTTATTAATAAGGAATTACATGAACACCATAGTTTTTATATTTTGTGTGAGTTAACATATGTCCTCTTAACACATACTGACGAGTAAATGTTTTAGGGCATAGCCTACACTTAAAAGGACGTTCACCGGAATGTTTCATCATGTGTCTTTGTAGTGATTGTTTAGTAGTAAATTGCTTATTACACATTGCACAGTGAAATGGACGTTCTCCAGTATGAGTACGCATATGTACTTTAATGTTTGAGTTAAAGTTTGAAGAATAAGGACAGTATGGACAAGCAAATATCTTATCAAACCCAACTGACATCATTTCAAAAGATTCATTTTCTTCATTATAACCAGAACCTGTAAAAAATTATTCATTTGATTTAGTGAAAATGGATGAAATGTCAATGATAATAATAAATGTCATCATTAATGTCATAGTCATTGATAACAACAATTTCATCATTTTTAACTAGATTATTTTCATATTTTACAACAAATAGAGAACATTAAATTGCAATTTACATTAATCTCTAAAGATAATATACTGTAACTTAAAATATAATAATTAATCGAGTACCTAAGAAAAAATATTTAAATAAAGGTAAGAAAAATATTAATTAAAAAAAAAAAAAAAAAGACTACATAAATATAATAAGAAATCATTATGTTTACATCATTATGTGTCATTATGTTTACATACAGAAATCATTATGTGTCAGCATTATAATTCAATACAAAAATATGCCTTAATCTAATACTATCTAAATAAAAATATAAATCTCATGTTACATTTTAAGACAGAATTTTAAGGTTTAAAAAGCAAAAATATGATAGATTCTAGATAAAGATAAAACAGTTGAATCACATCGTATAATGAAGATTTTCTCAGGACCTACACAACTACTAAGTAACCTTTACTTGGTTATCAGAAAAAACATTAAAAATATTATTAATGAAAATATAAAGCAATAAATAATAATGTATCTAGTTTGCATCAAATGTTGCAACTTAGTTTATATCAATTAACTATTTAATACATTAATATTTATCTTTATAAATAAGAAATTACAATTCACAAATAAATCACATCATTAAACTTAACATAAATGTGAAAATAGTTTTCTTTTTTACATGACAAAACAAGTAAAATGAAAAGACAAAGTATACAAATAAATTCCAAACATGATACGATTTCGATAATTAAAACCCAAAGGAAATATAAGGCTTGTAATCGTTTAGTAATCCTATCTAATGCAAAATTGAAAATTTTAAAGGTAACCTTTATTAAGTCAATAATATTTTATAAGCTGACTTTTTTCAGTTCCTAAAAATTATTTATGCCTTAAAAATGTTTTTCATAGGTGGTTTAAAGGAAAGCTCTTTCACAAAATGTTTAAAAAGCTCTTTTTCCTAATTAACCAATTAAAACTTAAACAAATAAATAAATGCATCAAGTGTACTTAATATCAAATGTCAGGATTCGTTTTACAGCAGCCGTTAAGTATTTTATACAATAAAATTCAACTTTATAAGGAAAAAATATTAAAGCTGCATTTAAGACGAACTGCAAATAAATTATTTTATTAGAAATACTTTTAAACATTAGGATAAAAAAATTTATTTTGTTTTAACAAAAGTTTAAAAAAAAGCCTTTATTTAAAAATGTAATTTTTTTTTTTTTTGCTTGTTGTAATGTTAGATAACTCATTAATAAGTAAAACCTTTTAAAAATATTATTATGCAGCTAATATTTAATTGAAATTTCTAATCAGTACGTAATATTGTGATAAGTTATTCTACAATTCTTCTTAAAATGGGAAAAGGCTCATTGTTTACATTCAGCCTTTTTTCCAAATATTCATAAAATCTGAGGAATATAGTAGCCTCTAACATAAGTGAGAGCAACTTAATAATTATAGCAGTCTCAAAAAATCTCACTTTCTGCATTATCAGAAGAATCATCATTTAGATAAGAAATGAAAAAAAGAGTAAAACTCCTTATAAAGTATAATAAGCAATGGTGGGCAATCTTCACTCTGTTTAAAATAATGTTTCCCAAACAAATGTACGTAATATTTATTTTTAAAAAGACACATATAATCAAATAAAGATGCAATGAAAAAAAAAAAACTATTCATTTAAAGCAAAAGCTCACAATTATTGAATCCAATTTTTAAAAAAATTAAGCATCTAAATAATAAAATCAAAAGAAATTAGCTATTTTCTGAATCATAATTGATTTCATATTAATTATAGTAGAAATGAAAAAAAAAAAAAAAAATCAAATAAGCATTTGCTTTTTACGTATACGTTTTTTATTCCTTTTTTTTCTTTTTACATTAGAAAATCAATTATATTAATTTTTGAAATCAAATTCACAGCTCAATTTTTATTTTTATAAATAAATTTGGAACAGCTTTTTTTATGGTAAACAAATATCAAAGTATAATTTTAAATTAAAAGAAAATCGATCTATTGCATTTTAAAAACGGCTCACCTTTTTATTGAAATTTTACGCTTTCCTTTTTCATACTGTAGTATGACCTAATATTTTGTACCGATTTTACTTGCTAAATCCTTTTGAGTATATCTCTTCGCTAGCCTACAACTTCTTACTTTCTGTCCTACTTTGTAGTCTAAAAAATTAGGGTTATCAGCAGTCACTCTTCATCTATAAAAACAAATACTTACATTCTATACTGACTCCTTAATAACCAGAAGAACTATCTCAATAAAGATCATTTCAACAAGCTTAATCTATCTTCTTTCAAGCAATTTCTCTATATTACTCAGTTTCATTTCCAGGGCCGTCTTAAAAATATGCAGGGCCCTCAGGCACAGAATTGTTTTGGGCCCTTATAACAGGTCATACTGCTTAAAATTGAACTGAAAAAAAATTCACGTACATAAAATAAAGCATTTTTAACGTATACAATAATTTGAACAAATTTAAATACATTTTGATTTCCCCAAAAAACTCAATCTACATAAACACTTCATTGGAACGTAGAAAAATAGATTTCGGTTGCCTTTTTTAGTTTCCCTGGTGATAAATTATTCAAATTATTGTTGTTTGCATGATAATCAATCCCTATTTGTAGAAAGAAAAACAAAATACACACTTTATACCATAGAATATATTTATTTTTAAAAATATATAAGGCAATTTTGTTTCTTCTTAGTTTTTTTTAAATACAATTTATAAAAAGTCAGATTCTCTAGGGGCCCTCGAGCGTGCCCATGCGCAAAGGCGGTACTGTTCATTTCTATATAAGTTGGTCTTCCGTGATCAGAATATGGCGTTTCCTCCATTTGCCTTAGCAACTCATTCACTTCTTCTAACTTCATTTTCTACCCGCTCTAATTGATCCATGACAAGCGATAGTTGCCAACACTTTATCTTCTACTGGCAATGTATCTTCTTTTTGTCCATACTAATAAGATATAGATTTAACATAAAATTTGCTACTGAAATGCTGACATTAAGTTTCAAGATCTTTATCACGTAAAGGTGTGGGAGGTTAATGAACCTGTCCTCACGATGTTAGGTAAATCGTAATTGAGCCTATGGACTCGTGTTTTTATTAGGAGGTTAACCTCTCACACCAGAAATAAGCGTTTTTAAAGCTCTTTATAGCTACTAAATCTATGAATTCATTTGCTGGCAATTTGAGGCATTTTATGAGGGAGTTATAAAAAGATGTACAAAAGGACGTCTCAAGTAGAGGATGCTATTTTAAGATGATCTCTGACAGCGTTTTTTTTTTTTTTTCATCAACGCATTCAAAACAAAAATAAATAAATTAACTAAAAATAAAGAAGTTGAATATTTCTTCAGAATTGTGTATAATTATTAATGCTTTTTAAGTGGACCTTCTATGGCTTTATCTAAATTTTTTGATGCACGAAATGATTGTGCCTTCAAGAGAATATTTGGTACTGAGAGGAGTAAAGACATCCTCATTCACTTCCTAAACGATATTTTAGGATTTACTGGCTTAGCTGCTATTCAGGACGTTCAATTTTTAGCTACTATTATGGATCCTGAGATTGCCTCTAAAAAACAGAGTATTGTCGATGTTCTTTGTTAAGGACTCTCTAGGCTCCAGATACATTATAGAGATGCAGTTCACTAAACTAAGGGCTTTGAAAAGCGTGTTCAATATTATGCTGCTAAAGCCTATTCCAGTCAAGCAAATCAAGGTGATGATTATCATAATCTCAAGGAAATTATCTTTATTGCTGTTGCTTATTGCATTATTTTTCAAGATAAGGCTGAGTACAAATCAAATCATGTCATCTTAGATAAGAATAGCTTTGAGCACGACTTGAAGGACTTTTATTTCGTATTCATAGAACTACCAAAATTTACAAAAACGAAAGAAGATCAACTAGAAAATATAGTTGAAAAGAGGTGTTATTTTTTTCGATATGCAGCAGAAACAAGGGAAGAGGACCTAGATAAAACAGTTGGTAGTGACGTCATCATAAAACGAGCGTATGAAGATATGAATAAGTTAAATTGATCAGAAGAAGAGTTACTAACATATGAACAAATGAAAAAACGCACAAGGGATGAGATAGCTGCTTTAGCTCAAAAGTTTGACGAAGGTGTTAAATTAGGTCAAGAAAAAAGGAGACAAGAAGGCATCCAAATTGGCCATGAAAAAGGTAGAGAAGAGGGTCGAAAAAAAGAAAAAATTGAAGTCGCAAAAAACCTACTTAAAGCTGGTGTATCTGTCGATTTAATAGCTGAATCTACTGATCTCCCTCAAGCTAAAATCAAACAACTTCAGAAGGAAATAGCCTGAAATAGTGGTTGGCTGTTCACTGTTGGATCATTTAAACAGGTTCTAGGTTTATCATCTGTTCTTCCTGGCAACTGACTCTTTGACCGGCTAATGTTAACAAGGGAAACAGTAGCAAGTATAGAATTAATTGTTCCTTTAACCAACTGTTCTAATAAAGTCTTGCGTGTTTGCTCTGCTTCTTCAATTTCACTTTTTGAGCCTATGAAAGGGATTGTTTTGGTTGCTTGCACTACCTCTCCTGCGTTCTTGCTACCTTTTAAGTGATCAAGATATTCTCTGGCTGTCATACTCACTTCTTTTCTACCTAGATAATCTTGGAATTTTTTACTATTCAAATTCATATCAGCATTAATAAGTAACGGTACACTACCTTCTACATTAATCTTAGTTCCAAAGTTGTATAACCTGCTGAAAGCCTACACCCTGAGACTAACAGAAACGGACAGAGACTGTTTGATTTTGCTGTTTCAGAGAATATGTTTATATCCAGTACAGCATTCCCACATAAAAAAATACACAAGTACACCTGGCGATCTCTAGACGGTTTAACCTTTAATCAAATAGACCATGTACTTGTAGATACAAGACATCGTAGCAATGTGCTAGATGGGAGAAACTACAGAGGAGCAAATGTAGACAACGACCATATTCTGGTCATCTTCAAAGTTAGACTTAGATTATGTAAGAAATTTTACTCTAAGAGGGAAAACACCATTCCTAAACTTGACATCACTGAATTAAATGATCCCAGCATCCTTAAAGAATTGAAGTGCAAACTATCTAGATCCATTGAACTGGAAAAAGAAAATTCAAATAGCACCTTCGTTTGGAACTCAGTTAAGGAAATCATTTTAAAATCAGCATGTGAAACCATTCCATGCTTAGAACGTAGTAGGCAGAAGAGATTGGTTTGATGACGATTGCAGAAAAGCTACTGAGGAAAAGAACAAAGCCTACAGACTGATGATACAAAAACATTTTATCAGAAGTTATGAGGAAAAATACAGGGATCTGAGGAAAACAGAAAAGAAATTACATAAAGAAAAGAGCATATCTAGAGGAACTCCTGAAAAGCCGGAATAACCAAAAAGAATGTAGGAGGTTCTATAAACTAGTAAATAATATGAAAAGAGAATTTAAGCCAAAATCTATCACCTTCAGAAATAAGGATAAGTCTGGAAATGCTATTTTCAAGATTTGCTTGAAGCAAAAAAATGAGACTCTGAACTTAGAGAACAGCCCTGAAGAACTGGACCCAGTTCAACACGTAAACATCCCTACATCATCTCTTGATGAGGCTGTCCTAGCTATTAAAAAACTTACCAGCAATAGGTCGGCTGGTCCTGACTGTATACCATCTGAGCTACTAAAAACTGATGAACCAGAGCTTCTTAACGCCATCTATATTATCATGGTTAAAACTTGGGATACGGAGAAATTGCCCATTGAATGGGAAGAAGGCTCCATTTGCCCCATATTTAAGAAAGAGACCAACTTGAATGTCGTAACCATAGGGGTATTACACTCCTCAATACGGCATATAAAATATTCTCCAACTTACTTTTTACAAGACTTCTCCCTTTTACTGACAAAATAATTGGAGACTACCAATGTGGTTTTAGATCACAAAGATCTACTATAGATCAAATTCAAACCCTAAAACAAATTTGAGAAAAAACTAAGGAATATAATATCAAAACTTTTCATTTATTTATAGACCTTAAAGCTGCTTACGGCAGCATAAAGAGAGATCAACTACTGGAAGCAATGGCCGAATTAGGGATCCCTACTAAACTCATTAACTTAACCAGAGCTACATTAAGTAATATAAGATGCAGGGTTAAAATCCAAAATCAATTATCGGAACCATTTTCAACAGAGAGAGGCCTACGATAAGGGGATTCCCTCACCTGCCTACTCTTTAATCTGGCTCTGGAGAAATGTATCAGAGATTGTGGATTAGATCGAAAAGGTACCCTTTGGAATAGATCAGTTCAATTACTGCAACATGCCGATGACATCGATGTTATAGGAAGGTCAGAGAAAGCTGTGAGAGAGGCCTTTTTGGCTCTTGAAACTTCTGCCACAGATATGGGCCTTACCATCAATGAAGATAAAACTAAATTTATGAAATCTCCAGCCACAACTGTAAATCACGATCCTCTATTCATAATTGGTTACATCTTTGAAAAGGTTAATGAATTCAAATACCTTGGAACAATGATCAATGACCAAAACAGCATAAAAACAGAAGTAGACAACAGAATTAAAATGGCAAACAAGCGTTTCTTTGGACTAAGAAAGCAATTAAGATCAAGCCTAATCAGTCGAAAAACTAAAATTAAAATTTATAAGACTCTTATTCTACCTGTATTACTCTATGCAAGTGAAACATGGACACTAAACGCAGACACTCAGCATACTCTTGGTGTTTTTGAAAGGAAAATCCTTAGAAATATTTTTGGCCCAATACAGGAAAGAGGCTGTTGGCGAATACTTGAACTATATAGACTCTATGGACAGCCACAGATAGTACAGGTCATCCGAAGCAATAGATTAAGATGGCTTGGCCGTAACTGGAGAGGTCCAGAAAATAATGCAGTCCGAATCACCACCTTTAAAAATCCTTCGGGATCTCAGACTAGAGGAAGAGCTCCAACTAGATGGCTGGATGACACTGCTCAAGATCTAAAAGTACTAAAGATAAACAACCGGAAAAAAGTCGCCATGGACAGGAGGCGACGTGTGGTTGTGGCAGCCAAAGCCTGTAAGGGGCTGTCGTGCTGAAGAAGAAGAAAGCTGTATAACTGTACTCTGGATACTTCTTGACCAGTAACCTCAATAAGGCTTCTTATCTTACTCTGCGAGAAGTTGACGTTCTGTTTTAATTTCTTTTGCTAGAACTTGTCCATCTCTACTCGATAATAGCTTATTAGCTTGCTCAACATCAAAGCCTTCAAGAAGAAAACCTTTTTCTCCTACTTTATAGCCAGTAAATTCTACCGATTTTTCTACAACTTCCATAACACTTTTTAAACCAGAAACAAATGCTGTGTTACAGTCAAAATAAGTATAATTATCATCTCTTCTATAAATAGCAACAACATGATTACTTGTAACTAGATGGATAGCAAAGTCACCTTTAATTTCAGCTATGTAATTTGATAAGCCACCAAGTGTTTTGTAGCTCTTAGTAAAGATTAAGTTTGAAGGTAGACTATTCATAGCAGAATCTAGTTGTTGTTCGAAACCGTCAAGTAATTTTCTGAAAGCAAAAACTTCTCTTTCTTCCCTTTTAGATATCTTCTTACCTTGTGCTATACGCTTATAAATTTCAGCCGAAGTTTCTAAGTAACTTAAAAAAGATTTGTCACTCTGCAATAATAAAGCTTGAGATAAACCACGTGTAATTGCTACACATTTACCATCAATCTTAACTCCATGTTCTTCAAATAAAGCCCTTGCTTTACCAATCCAATAGATGATACAAATTTTGATAAGTGTGAAAACATCTTTCGTTGCTTTTTGTTATGGCATACAGACTGTATTTGTTTTGGAGATAAATCTCTTGAGCTACAAGAGCTACCTGTTGCTGTGTCTAAAATTTTATAATCTTGTTCCTACCCCGATTGGTAGTACCCTTCAGAATTTTTCTCTTAGCTTTAGGATCACTCTGTTGTAGACTATCTAAATTTTGTTCTTGTTTTATTCTCTCGGATGAGTTACTTGGTTTAGGACCTGCATTGGTTGCTTTGCCTTCTTTACTAACATTCTGTCCATCTAAGAAAGTAGAAGGAGTTTTTTTAATTTTTTCTCGTAATATGTTAAGTATCTCGCGGGACGGGTGATTTTCAATAAGATCGCTTAAATAACTTGTTTTATTTCCTGCTTTATGAAAACAAAGATAATGTAATTTTTCAAAAATAGGACAAATATTAATTCCTACTCCATATAATAGCTTAGTTGATAAATTTTTTGGCGTAAAAAGCTCCTCCTCGGCTAAGAAGTGATTTAAATAATTTTCTTTAAAACATGATATATGAAAATTTCTTAAAATAGAAGCAGCATTATTTCCTGCCATGGATAATACATTTGATAGATTATGCGATCTAAGACCAGCCTTATAGAAATCATCTAAAAGCTGTGTTGTGTTTCCCTTCTCATCAAAACAAACATCATGAAAATCTTTTAAAGCAGAGCAAATATTAGCTTTTGCTCCGTGTAATATCCCAGATAAATTACTCGCAGTAAGACCTCTCTTCTCATAAAGAAAATGGTATAAATACTTTTTTGTCTCTCCTGTAAAACAAAAATCATGAAATTTTTTTAAACTATCCGCTGCTCCACTCAGTATACTACATAAATCACATGGCCTAAAACCTGCTTTATATAAGTCATCTAAAAGCTTTGTTTTTTCCCTTTTCTTATTAAAACAAAGACTATGCAATTTTTTTAAAGTAGAAGAAGCATGAACCCCTGATCCACATAATATACAGGATAAGTTGCTTGGCTTAAAACCTGCCTCATAGAAATCATCTAAAAGTTCTGTTCTTTTCCCTTTGTCATAAAAACACACACTATGCAACTTTTCAAAAGCATCTTTAGCATTAGCTCCTGCTCTACTTAAAATACCAGATAAGTTATGCAGCGTAAAACTTTCTTCCCCATCTTTTTTCTTAATAAAGTGCTTTAAATGTTGCGTTTTATTTCCTTCTGCATCAAACCAAAGATCATATAATTCTTTAAAAGCTTTTGTAGCTTTAGTTGCCGCTCCACCTAAAATACTGGATATATTAGGTAGATTTATTCCTTCTTTTTCTAGAGTTTTTAAATATTGAGTTTTATTTCCTTCTGCATCAAACCAAAGGTCATATAATTCTTTAAAAGCTTTTGCAGCTTTAGCTCTTGATCGATGTAAAATACTGGATATATTAGGTAGATTTATTCCTTCTTTTTCTAGAGTTTTTAAATATTGAGTTTTATTTCCTTCTGCATCAAACCAAAGGTCATATAATTCTTTAAAAGCTTTTGCAGCTTTAGCTCCTGTTCCATTTAAAATAGTGGATAGGTGAGTTAGATTTACTCCTTCTTTTTCTAGAGTTTTTAAATATTGAGTTTTATTTCCTTCTGCATCAAACCAAAGGTCATATAATTCTTTAAAAGCTTTTGCAGCTTTAGCTCCTACTTTACCCAAAATACTGGATACATTAGTTAGATTTACTCCTTCTTTTTCTAGAGTTTTTAAATATTGAGTTTTATTTCCTTCTGCATCAAACCAAAGGTCATATAATTCTTTAAAAGTTTTTGTAGCATTAGCTCCTACCCCACTTAAGATACTAGATATACGAACTAGATCTACTCTACTTTCTTCTAGTTTTATTAAGTATTGTGTTTTTTTTCCGTTCTGATCAAACCAAAGGTCATATAATTCTTTAAAAGCTTTTGCAGCTTTAGCTCCTGCTCCATGCAAAATACTAGACATATTAGCTAAATTCATCTCTTTTTCTTCTAGAGTTTTTAAATATTGAGTTTTATTTTCTTCTGCATCAAACCAAAGATCATATAATTCTTTAAAAGCTTCTGCAGCTTTAGCTCCTGCCTTACTTAAAATACTGGACATACTAGATAGATTTATTCCTTCTTTTTCTAAAGATTTTAAATATTGAGTTTTATTTCCTTCTGCATCAAACCAAAGGTCATATAATTCTTCAAAAGCTTTTGCAGCTTTAGCTCGTGCTCTATTTAAAATACTGGACATATTAGCTGGCTGTATTTCATTTCTTTTCAGAATTTCTAGTCTTTTTTCTCTAATTAAAAAATCTAAGAACTGATCAAATTCAGGTGTTCCTTCTCTACCAACCACACTTTTAGCAAATTTTATTTCTTCATTAGAGAAATCCCGTCTAGATTCATCTTGTAAATCACTAGGAAATTCTGAATCTTCATTGCACAGCTTCTTCAATACTGTACTATCTTTGTCTGTAACAGAAGGCTTCCGTTTTCTACTCATTTTACTATTTTCCTTACCTGGACTCCTTGAATAACTACCTCGTTTATGTGAGGAGCTTTCAGTATATTGCAATGGTAACATCAAAACCTCGTAGTTATCGCTCATTGCATAGTAGCAATAAAAATCAGCAAAGAAGAGTTATTTTTTTATTACCAATAATACTACTTTTCAATAGATATATATATTTTCATGTTTTTTATCACTAAATTAATAGTATAGTTACTTTTGTTTAATTAAAAACAACAAACGTGAGAGTTTTTTGTTTTGGGATGCATTGGTCTTGAAGCATGCCACGTCTAGATCTTTCACTTTCTCATTCTTTCTTATTTAATAAGTATTATGAATTCGTAAGTTTTTCATTCACATATTATATTCGCAAAAATTTAACAATTCGTAAATAGACGACAAATGAAACGATTTTGATATTGAAGCTAAGAAAACTGCGATTGAATAGAATCAACAGTTAATTTTAAATCATTGAATTTAATTGTAATATGGACGACAGCATTATTTATGAGTATGAGTATAGTAAAGTGCGGCGTGCTCTCTGCTTTCACTTATAGCACTGCGTTTCAATAGGTAAGGCTTAATTTAGCGTATCAAATTATATCCGCATTATTTATTTTTAATTGTTTTGGAGTGTAGATAATTATAACTCAGCATTATATAGATAGAGTATTTTTGCTTTTAACTTTCTTTGTGTTTAAAAAGAAGAATGCGGTTCAGAACTAACTGTGAGATGCTATTTTTTATAAAGTTACTAATCTGGCAATGCGTTTCCAATTTTAAATTCGTTTTTTGTTTCTCTTTTTCCTTGTTTAGTAATGTTGTCTGTCACCTGTCGCAACATGTTTTTACGTTATTTTTTCTCTTTATAACTACTATTTTTTTGAGGAAAAAATTATATGTTATTTATTTTTACCACTGCAGGTTGTTTTTTTTTGTACTAGTATTCACACTTATTTTAAAGATTATTTAAATTTATTTAACTTATGGAATAAGAAGTTTGTAATCTGTGTTTTGTAGAATTTATTTTAAAAGAATTACGATTTTATTGTTTGTTAGAGTGGTATAGAGACGTATGAAAAGTTTTCTTATGCTTTAAAATGAAAGCATCGTATTTGTTTCATGCAATTGTTATTAGCTATTTACTTTGTGCTAACTGTACTGGAATTGATTTAAGTCTTTCGGAAAAGTTTAAAGAAGGAGAGAACCATTACAACAATTTAGCTGGTAAAGTAGCGCCTTACGGTGAATGCTGGAAGGAGGCATTACAAGAACTACATTTGGGGTGTAAGCATTTAACAGAAGATGTTCAAAGCCGCTTAGCTCTATCGTTCGCCAATTGTTTTTTAAAACACTCTCTAACAATAGAATGTTTTTGTCCTAAAGATTCTCATATTTCAGATTGTTTGATAAAATGTCCAACAGAAGTATTTCCTACGTACAGAGAATTTTTCACTCATACTCAAAGTATTTGTCATTACTTGCAGCATAGGGAGTGGCAAGAACAGACTGAGAAAACTGTGATGTTATTAACAAAAAGTGCTGATAGTGTTAGTAAGAAGTTAGATGCATCAAGTGAGTCCCAATCAAAGATAATTAATTTACAGCAAATTTCTTTGCAAGAACAGCAAAGGCTAATTACAAATGGTAAAACATTAAGTGCTGAACTTCAAATATCTAGAAGTCATGCTAGAGAACTTTTTGAAGATTTTAAGTCAACAACTAAGGAACATCGTCATCTGATTTTCGAAATATTTGATCGTATAAAAGCCTTACAAAGTTTTGTTTTAGGAGAATTTACTAACATATTTACAATTGCTTATTATATTGTTGGAATAATTATGATTTATATTTTAACATCTGTTCATCGTACAGCAAACGCCAGAATTTGGTTGTTGATTATTTTATCAACAAATGCAGTGTTTGAAAGGATATTAGCTTCTTATTCTTTAGATGAAGAATTAACCAAGTTATTGCCTTTGGATGTGAATGTAAGCTTTTTTGTTTTGTTTAAAAAATAGCATTAAAATGCTGATTGCCCATATTTTGTTTAGAGTGATTTTTTCTTTATTAAGTTCAAAGAAAAAAAGATTCTAAATGGAAAAACTGTAAATGCAATTTTATAGAAATAAAACATTAGCATTTTAAGATAAATTACTAAAAGATACAGGGGTGCCTAAAATGGAAATTGCTGGTGCACTTGCACTTTTTTGGTTGGAAGAGTTTTGTGGTTAAATAATTTCGTGAAATGGTTACTGAATGTGCCATCTTGATCTTATATTGTATCACTCACAGTGATTCCGCTTACTTTGTTAAGGCACATCAAATGTGGAAGAAAAATTGTAGAGGGGATGCAGGGGGAAAAAGCTAAAATGTGTAATTCTCCATCACAAAAAAAAACAGCGCGCCAAGAGATATACATTTGCTAAATTAATTCTAACCTAAGTAAAGAAGAAGAAAAAAATTCTGGAATTACAGAAGAAGAAAATGAAAATAATTCTGAGTATCAAATTTGCTACTTTTTCTTGATAATATTACTGTCAAAATAAGTCCTAATTAGGACAATTTATTGCAAATATAATTCTTTTCTTTATCAATAAAGGAAATCTTTATTAATGTGCATAATAATAGATGGATAAAGAGGTAAAGAATTTATTGCTTGCTTAATATCACTTTTCATTTTGCAGACTTGATTGAATTGTAATGAGTGATCTGTATTTTAAATAGGGGGGGGGGGAGAATTTTGGGTGTTTCATTCATTGACATATTTAGACTATTGCTTTAGATCCGAATTTAATTTTTACTCGAATTTCTCAAACAAAGACAATATAGAAAATTATAAAAAGTCAAAGAGATCACTATGACAAATATGTTATTTCATTATTATTTGATTATCTTGTACGATGAATTAAAACAAAATTATCAAAATAAATATATAATAAATTTAAATAAAATTTCCTTATATATGTAATAAATTTAAATTATATATATAATATATTATATAAATTATATATATAATTTAATTTTATATATTGTATAATTTATTATGTAAATTATATATATATAATAAATTTAAATAAAGTCTCTTGTTGCAAAATATTTATTACATAAAAATGATTAAGATACTCAATTGTCCTGTGTACTCTGTGCTAGAATTGTTTATAAAACAATTGTGAATGATCAGTTTAATCTAAAATTAAATTTTATTTCAGTTATCAAACAACTACGATGAAGTGACATATATATTTTAAATTCAATAATTTCATTATTTTTTGGTATTCATAATTAATGTTTTAATTTTACAGGGCCCTGTGTTTGTTAAAATTTGGGTTTGCAGAAAGATTACTTCCGTTATTGCTCTTGGTGTTTTGCTGTATTTTTATTATACTTTTGAAGACTATAATATGATAAATAATAAATTATTGAAAGAGATTCAACAACAAAATGCAGATATACAAGTGCTTCTTCAAAGTAAGCAGACATTTCTTTTAATTTTTAAACTAATTTTTATCTACTGTAATTTTTATACATGTTACACTGTTCACACATATTTATTTTTTTATTAAATGATTTTAATATTGCATTTTCAGGTGAAAATTTCTGCTTCTAACTTTCTAATTTGTTTTTATATTTTTAGCCTGTATTATCTTTTAAAAGATTTATCTTGTACTTGTATGCCTACTGTTCGAAGCCTTCTCCTTTTTTGAGGTAGTAAACAAAGAAATAATGGAATGAATTGAAAACTGTCAACTAACATTTCTTTTTTAGTTTTCTATATTTAGCCAATTTTTTATGCTGTGTAGAGCCTTCTAGCAGAGATGATTTTTTTAGGGTGAAAGGCAAAAAATGTTTGATGAAATACTTGCGGCTCCACATGTGCGTGAACTGAGCTGATTTCAGTGGGAAGGATTCTTGCATCCTCATGTGCAACTCTGCTGCATTTTGCAAAAGATTTTCAATTTCAGGCTTCATTTATGTCATGTGAAATCAAACCAAAAAATTCTGAATTTTCGCTGATCTCGGGGACCAACTAAACATTGGCAATTTTTTTCCCTTATAACAAAAGAAAATTTTATTTCTCTTCTTAATTTACTTGTTAGTGAAGTCCCACCATTTTCGTCACTGGGAAGCTTTCGGTCTTCTCACACTCTTCTATTTATAGATCAGTACCATAATCCTTGAACTTAACTTGGGGATCATTCACTAATTATGTATTTCCACGTGGGTCCCCAGAGCAGACAAAAATTATAAAGTTTCATCACCTCAAAATTTCCATCTCCCTTATTTATTCATTTAATTTAATGACGGTAAGAATAATAATTTAATTTTACAAAGATAAGAATATTAATCAAACAAAATTTTACGTGAGGGACTATCCACTAGTTGAATATACTTTTTAAAATTTTCATAGTACTTTATTACTTTTTAAGTATTACTTCTTATTATTGTATTTTTACTTTTAAAATTTTCAGTGCTCTTCGTTTCATGAAAAAATTTAATAATATTTAGATGCAAGATTTTAAAGAAATTTGAAGTGAAGTTTCACTATTTTGAATGCAGCAAAAAATCTTATGTTATTCAGATTTGTCATTCCAAAAAACTTTTAATTCATCTCAGAATGATATGATTTAAAAACAATTGAAATAGAAAAATTCAATTATCTCAGATTTGTTCAATATTATGAGTGTAGGGATCAAAAAAGATACACTTGTATCAAAATTTTTTAGCTGCAATGCTCATTGTACTTACATTTCAAAGTTCTTTAAAAAAAATTTAATCATATACGTAATTAAAGAAATATTGATGCAAGTAACAAATTTTATTTAATCAGGTAATTAAATTTATTAAGGGCAATTCACATTTGTAATATAAATTTACTAAAGTTTTCTTAGTTTGCTTTAATTCTTTACATACATTATAAATTCGGTACGACCAATAATTATAACTTTGTTGAATCTGCTTTTATAAATAATTTCTATTTAAATCTAAAAAGTACACTTGATAACCTTTTTAAATAATAAATAAATTAATAATAATTTTTAGTTAATTTTTTTTTTACATAATAAAATAAATTTATTATTAATTTAAAAAATAGAACAAGCCACTCAGTATTGAATATATTTAAAATTGTGTATGAATTGTTTTTATGGTGGCTAATATAATCAAGAAAAGAGTTCTTTGTCAGTAACTAATTTTTTTATTATTCATGTGAAGTCTGAAAATAATTTTGCATTTTGTTAATGTATACATGAAGAACTTACAACAATAGGAAGCAAAAATATTTTATTAGTGCACTTCCTATATCCTATTTATGATATTTTTTAAAGTGCTAAAAATGTGCTTATTTTTGCAATGTTAAAAATGTGCTTATTTTATTTTTTTTAATTATAAGTTTTCCCATTTTTTAAAAATAGTTATTATTACCATATTACAGTTATCTATACGGAATCATAATTTTAGGGTTTTCAGCTTTATTTGTTAATTATTTTAATTTTGATACTTACTTCAAAAATTCGGTTCAATTTAGAAGTTTATTGTTAAAAAGTTTTAGTCCTTATTTGTTCTCTTCAGCAGTAGTTTTGTCTTTCTGAAACAACATTAAGGAAAAAATATGAAAACAAGGTCTGACTTCTTATATCAAAATGTCATGTCTTGCAGGTGTTTTTTTACAATTTTTTGATTCTGTTGCTCTTTTTATATCAATTTAAAATTAAAGTACTTTGAGCTTTTAATATGATTGCTTTATGAATTAATTTTAAAGAGAATAAAGTCAAAAAATATTTTTTTCTAGGTGTTAAGTTAGGAAATTTAAAGTCTTCTCCTCAACATACATCTAAACTAGAAGCTTTATCAGATTTACAGAAGGAAATCGAAATAGCTACTGAAACATGTAGGGAAAAAATATATGATGGCGAATACAGCTCAAAGTCCCATATCCTGATGCCTGTTTACCGGAAGGGTAATTTTTTGAGTTACTTTTCACCAATTAAAATTTTTAAAAAATCTTTTCAATTTTCTTTACATTTGCGACGTGTTAACCCTTTTGCCACAGAAAGCGCAAATGCCCGCTTATCACTGAGGCCGGCGGTCTCTCTCGCGAGTGTCTGTCCAGGGCAGGAGGGATTTTTGCTGTTACCCCTAAAACCATGAAATTACCGAAATATCAACGCGTTGTTTAATGATGTTCTGTAGAGTATTTAAATGGCATATGCTTTATATGTATTTCTATAGATACTTTATTTACTTAAGTTATTTCTTGTTTAAATATATATTTTACACATTTTATATTCATTATGTACTTACCATTTAATAACTTTTAACATTATATATCTGAAATCTAAATATATCACTTAAAATTATTTTTTCTTATGAAAAATTTGAAAACACTAACACTGCACTAAAAACTGAACCGCAAATTGAAATACCCAACACTGTAGCGGAAAAAAACAACCTCCCCTGCTTACTGTAAGCAAATACTTTGTGCGAATTTAAAGAGCCATCATAAAACATTTCTTTCTCCTCCATTCCTTCCCTCTACAAACCATGTGCATGTGAGTCATACTACTCTCCTTTTGAGTAGAAGTTCAAATCTACATGTATCTGAAACCATAGGGACATACAATGCCATCTTCTGGCAGAAATTTTATCTTTTAAAATGTTCCAGTACACTGGCACACATGAGTGACAGCCGATGGTGAACGAAGAAATGCTCTAACATACCGGTGTGTCGGATGGGAAGTGAGTGCGTTTCTTGCTGGCACGTATATGTGACAGTCGGCGTGAAAGGGTAAAAAAAATAGTCTGCAGGGAAGAGAATCCTCTGCTTCTTTATGATTTTTATCAGACTTCCAATTTTTGCTCACTTGTAATCCAGTTTCCACTATAATCTGGAAGGAAAAAAACATTCGGTATCACGTAAACAAAATTCGGCACGTAAACAAATACTGCCCCAAAAAAATTTTTTTTTTTCGCAAGTTTTGCATAAAAAGCTTATTGCCTCCACAAATCACACAATCAGTTTCAGAGTGCACAAAAAAAGTATTCTAAAGTGTGATTCAGAATTGGCAGCTAGTAATAGTATTATATAAAAAATGAAATAAAAATTTTAAAAACTATGTGGAAATTCTAAACTGCTGGAAATGCTATTGACAAAACCAGGTGAACAATAAAACCATCAATATTCTAGTGCAATAAAAAGTAATTCTACAAATGCATGATTCAAAATTTTCAGTGTATGTTAATGTATGATTTTAAAAAAAAGCAGGGTATCTGCGCACCTAGAAAATCATGAAATTCGGTATTGAGCAAAATTTATCATGAAATGTCATGATTTTAACTATTTAAAAAAAAAAAAAAAAAAAATCATGGAAAGTAATGGATTTGGGTGGCCGAAAAATAAAATTTTTAAAATGGAATTACCCCCCCCCCCCCCACACACACACACACAATTTCATTGTGTTCCGAATATCTGAATTTTTAACAAAATCCCTTCTCACAGTCTTATTTTATTAAAATATAAAATGTTTTTATCATGTTCTTTAAAAAATTATGGTGTTCTTTCAAAAAATGAAGAAAAAACATCATTTCTAGAGCGAATTATCTTTTAAAATTCTAGCTGAAGCGAGTCATTGGTGAATTTTTTTAACTCCGAAACAAGAACAGAAAAATCAGGAATATTTCTTTCCTTTGGGATGAACAAGAAAAATATCTTTAGAATATAATTCTGTAGGGAAAAAAAAAATTTTTTTTTTTGCTTTTGTATTTTTTCCAGCTATTTTAGTGCTTTAACTCTTTCTTTACTCTGTTTTCTTTATTTAAGATCTATAAATATGAAGATGCAGAGTATAACAGTTTTGGTTATACCTATCATTTCAATTAATGTTATTATAATGCTTTTTTAAATTTATTGTTGTGTTATTCTCAGAGAAAATAGTGAATTCATTAAGTCATGAAAAATTCTTGGAATTAGTCATGAATTTAAAAACCTAAAATGTAGCAGATACCCTGAAACTATAAAAGTCCGTAGAAATAACTGACAAAAATGAGATTGTAAATCCATGTGGAATATACAAACGCTTTATGTGTATACTGTAAACAAAAATCATTCTAAATAATTTTATTTATATTGTTCTTAAACCTTTAGGGCCATTTACTACAAAAATCTTTTAGCATCTGCTGCAAGAGATGCTCAAAACTTTTCAAAATGCTTGGCACTTTGCATCAATGCTGCATGCAACATATTTTTAAGCACACAAATGTATAATATTTTTAATCCTTGTATACTTGTTTGCCATTTTACTTTGGCGACATTATTTTGAAGGACCCAGTATTAATTTCCTTTTAACGGTTAATAAATTTTGTCAATTTTCTTTATTATGAATTTGTTATAAATTCAATAAAAATTGTAAGATTAAAAAAATGCTTTTAATTTTAAAGATTCTAAAACTTTTAGTTAAATTAAATGTGTGATATTTGTTTGTAACTCATAATGTTTTTTGAATAGAAATCTACTTTTTAACTTAGTTCATCTATAATTTTTTTTATATTATTTTACTATTAAAGCATATCCTGTAAGAAAACCATAAAAATTAATTTTTTTAAATTAAAATATGATGTAGTGGTTTTAAATGGAATCCTTAATTTTATTGTCATTAATTGTTGCTGAATATTCTGTTTGTCAGGCATGGAAAAAATTCATCTAATTGCTATAATTTATTTTACATTTACAATTCATGACAAAATTTAGTACTTATCGTATGAATTTAGCTCAGAAAGTTTAAGAATTTGTTAGATAAATATTTTTTAATAATTAGTACAATTCATATTTTATCTACAATCATGTTTGGTTTAATACTTACTTACTTACTTATCCTCTACGTGCCTTTGGGCACTTAAGGCCTCTAGCATATCCCTCCAACTCCTCCTGTCCTTTGGTTAAATAAGTGAAAAGATATTTTTATTTGTGTAAATAGTTTTAGAGATACAGAGGACATGGGGAAAATGTATGAACGTTAAGGATAATATCACTTATCAAAAGTTATTTAGAATGTAGTGTTTTTTAACTTACGTAGTATACGTACAGTTTATCATTCTAAGTTCTTTGATTTTTAATTAAAAGACTATTATATCACACAAATCACAAAAATTCTAAGCTTACTATGACAGGATGGCCACCCACCTTGAAAACCTGGAATTATCAGGAAATTTTTTTTATACTGGAAAAAACCTGGAAATATCAGGGAAATTTGGATAAAAATCTGGAAAAATCAGGGAATTTTAAAGAAAAGCTGGAAATGTTTTTAATTTTATTAATTTAAATTATTTACTAATTTTCTTAATTTAAATTATTTCATCCATTATACCCACTTTTTTTAGACAGAAATGCATCGCCAAACAGTTGAAATATAATCCGCTTAGCGATACTTTGCTTGCATCAAAATTTGCTCCATTACAGCTCTGTTAAACTAGAATGCCACGTAAAATTCTCCCACGGTTGCTAAACGAATGTAGAAACCTCTGACCGCTATGGGGCTGTGCAATTTAGGAAAGATTTTGGTGGAGGTGGAAGAAGGGATTGGGATATTAGCTTCTGTTTTTAAATTCTGTCCTTCGGCTGAATCCATTTATGGCACAAGTTTGTTACGATGCTTTGGTGGTAATTTTTTTCTATTTTGACAAAATGTTTTTGTATTTTTACTCCAAAAATTAATTGGTTATAATTTAATAATAATAGATTTCATATTGCACTCTTTTTCTGAAAGCTTTTCTACTCCCATTAAAAGAAATCTGTGAATTATTTTTTCTCAGCAAATCAACCAATCACACATTTTTTTTACAATCGCTAACAGCAATGTTTGTCGAGAAATTTTTACAACTGTTGCATTAATGCTAATTTTTTCTATTTCATTTTAACCTTTTATAACATATTTTAATTTACAAAAAAAAAAGGTTTTTTTAAGAACTAACTATATATTAATATTTAATTTTACTCTTTTGTTGGTCAATATATGATTTTTGATTCAAAATTTTGTACCAAAACATTAAAAAATAAAAAATAAATCTTGCCAAATTGTCAAAATAAATTATTTTTTTCAAGATAATATGTTAAAAAAATAACATTTTGAATAAGATATTTTATAATACAGACACTTTTCTTGTACACATCCTACACTTAATAAGAAAAAAGAAACAAAAACCTGGAAATTTTAAGATTTTTATCTGGAAAAATCAGGGAAATTTGAAATCTGATTTGAGTGGCCACCCTGTATGAGTTTTCAAATTACTGTGAGTCAATTATCAAACGCCTTCATAAATTTTCAGTCTTTTCCTTTAATTCTACAAAAACATCATTTTGGTTAACCAGATTATTGGAACTGTGTTATCTAGTATGCTATAATACTATCATCAGATCTGCTTAGTGTCGGTTTGAAAAATCTGTTAGGAATCTGAAACTGATGTAGAAAAAAAAAATATTTTCCATCCCTATGTTTATCTGTTAAAATCAATATAAATTCAAAATTATTAAAACTCTCCACTTACCAATTTGGTATTATGGAACAGCTCAAACTAATGTATAAAAAAATGTTGTTCGTTGAGTCAATGGGTGCATTAGCATGCGAGATTAGTTGCATTAACAGATGTTATCTTTAGCATCATCTCTATATTATCTATTAAGAGAATGACATCCGAGATTGCCGCAGAATATCGTCTTTGTATGTTAATAAAGCAAAAAAGAGAAAACGAAGTTTCTGAAGAAACAAGTTTATTTAAAAACATTAGTAATCAAAATGTCACAAACAGAGTGGCGAAAAGAAAAAATACACAAATGATCTGCTTCAACAGAAGCTTAAATACTGATAACGGGTGACATCATGATCCACGCAAGAACGACCAACAGCAAATGAAAATAAACTGGCCGATCTCCGCAGACCATGACCTCACCGACACAAGTTGAATGCGTGAGATCGACGACCAAAAATCGAACCTCATACCTTTTACCCTCTATTTGTCTAACATGCGGCCCCCTCTCATGCCTTCAACTTTTACAAAAAAATACACATACAGTTTATCAAAATCTTCAATAAACTAAAGAAATATTTGATTTCCTTAAACAAATACTTAAGTTCTTTCATTCCTGTAACCATCCAAAAGATTAAACTTTCACAAATACTTTTGAACAAAAATTTTCAACTTCTAACTTAGTTAAAGGTTTTGTAAAAATGTCCGCTAAGTTAAACTTACTCCTAACGTGTTTAACAGCAAAAAATTTATCATAAATTAAATTTCTTAAAAAATGATGCCTTATGTCGATGTGTTTCGTTCGACTATTTTCAATAGGTGAATGAGAAAAATCAATTGCAGATTGATTGTCACTAAATATAATACAATCACTTAAATTTATGTCTTTTAAATTTAATTCTCCACACTCATCTATTATACGCTTAATCCACATTACCTCTTTGGCAGCGTCAGTTAAAGTCACATACTCTGATTCCATTGTAGATAGACTCACACATCTTTGAAGGTTTTCCAGAATATCGGAGTTTTATCTAAAAACAATATTATACCACCTACTGATATTCTGTCATCCCTGTTAGCAGCAAAATCTGAGTCAGAGTAACAATTAACATTTAATTCTCCAATATTTGACAATTTTAAGAAATAATCTTGAGTATTTTGAACATAACCTAATAATCTTAATAAAGTATTCCAGTGCTTTAAACCTGGATTTTCTTGAAATTGTGATAATATATTTACCGCATAGGAAATATCCGGTCTTGTGAGATTAGCTATATAAACCAAACAACCCAAATTGTTCCGAAACTGCAATTTTGCCATTTCATCCACTTCGCTTTTAGAAGATGGACAATCAGCTTTTGATAATAAGTTACTATTAGTAATCGGCAACGATGACAAAGGAAATTTAAAGCTAGAAAACATTTTACAAACTTTTTGGATGTAACTCTTGATGTATTAACATCTCACCATCTTTTTGAACAAATTCAACACCTAACAACTTACGCGTTTTACCCAAAATTTTTAAATCAAAATTATCACTTAAAAGTTTAATAACACTGTCTACTTCATATTTTGTTTTAGCAAAAATAATTATATCATCTACATAAATTATAAGAGTTACATTTTTATATACATATGTACAATTACACCATTTCAATCTTACAAACTTTAAATTTTCAAGTGTATTATCTAATTCAAAAAACCACTCTCGACCACTTTGTTTGAGTCCATAAATAGCTTTCTTTAAATGACAAACGTGGTCTTGCTTATTTAAATCAACAAAACCTTGAGGTTGATGCATAAATACATCCTCATTCAAATTTGCGTAAAGGTAAGCACACTTGATATCTAATTGGGTATGATACCACCCTAGCATACAAACTAAGATTGTGAAAAACATTCTTACAAGAACAAAATTAACCACAGGACTAAATACTTCATCATAACTTTCTCCTCGTATTTGTTTAAATCCCTGAGCAAGTAAACGTGCTTTGTATCTTACTATTTCCCCCTTTTCATTTACTTTAGTTGTATAAACCCAACGGCTTCCCAAAATTCTTTTATTTTTAGGAGTTGGAACCAAATCCCAAACTTTTCTTTCTCTCATAGTTTTAATCTCATCAGACATGGCTAATTCCCAATTTTTAACTTGGGGAGATCTTAAACAGTCTTTATAATTTCTAGGAATTTTTATTTCAATATGATTAGCTTCGTGTTTTATGTTATGATTAACCTGAAGATTTGAAACTTTACCAGAAAAAGTATTTTTCCCACTGAAATCAAATAAATCCCTATCATACTTTATCTTGTTACTATTGCAGTAATTTTCTACATCGTTATAGGATCTTAATCTCATATTTACCCCTTCAATATTATAATAAATATCAGTTCGACTATTATCTGGACAGGGTACAGCTTTTCTAATCCACGAAATGTTTTTTCACGGAATTAAATCGGGTTTTACGCTTGAACTACCTGTTTCTTCATCTGAAGAACTTTCGTCCAAATCGGGACGTTCCGGTTCAAAACTAGCAAAATTACGTTTAATGGGTTTGGTGCCCAGTACAGCTTCCACCCCAATTACATTTTCTTCAAAATGAACATTTATTTTTTCAACAAGTTTTCTTTTGTTTTTAAGCCAAATTCTATACCCTTTCGTTTGCATTGCATATCCTAACATAATACCTTCTTTAGCTCTCATTTGAAGTTTATTTCGCAACTGTTTTGGTTGACCCACAAATGCTAAACAACCAAATACTTTCAAATGAGTGACTGATGGTTTTCTACCACTATACAGTTCAAAGGGAGTTTTAATTTGGTTTTTGTGACAAACTCTATTAAAAGTGTAAGTAAAGCATAGTAAAGCTTCAGCCCAAAAAGCATCTCCTAATTTACTAGATTTTAACATTGCTTTAATATTGTCTAAGGCAGTTAAATTATAGCGTTCACTAACACCGTTTTGCTCTGGCGTATAGGCGTTAGTACGTTCAGCTTTTATGCCTTCATTTTCAAGAAAATCACTAAACTCTTTATGGCAAAATTCCATGCCATTATCAGTTCTAACATTTACAATTTTACAGTTTAAAAATCTTTCAGCTCCCTTTTAATATCTTATGAAACTATTAAAAACATTAGATTTCTTTTTAATGGGAAAAGTAGTAACTTTCCTTGAAAAATCGTCAGTGATAGAAAGAAAGTACCAACTTCCACCATGTGAAACAACAGGCATTGGACCACATACGTCCATATGTAAAAGTTCCAAAGTTTTCTTAGACCATATACTTAAATTAGGTTTAAACGAAATTCTTTTAGATTTAGCTAATTTACATTCTATACAATTACTATCTGAAAAATTGAGATTGGGTAATCCTTTCACACTAGAATTTTTACTAGTTTGAATTATATAATCACAATTTATGTGGCAGTATCTTAAATGCCAGATATCTAGATCATTTATCTGAACAGATACATTAAACAATTGCTCATTCGAGTCTAACATTTTTATCAATAATTAAATCTTTATCAGGCTTAGTATAAGCATTAGGTTTAAAATAATACAAGCCATTAATTCTTTTACAATAGAAAATCTTCTCATTTACCCGATTATACACAGAAATACAATTTTTAGCACCTACAAAATAACCTCCAGCTTTCTCTATTACAGAACCAGAAATGAGATTTCTTCTAAGTTTAGGAGAATACGTGACATTTTGTAAAGTTACTCTGTGCATTTTACCATTTAACTTATTAAAAAATTGCACTTTTCCAATACCTAAGATTGGGCTTTCAATGTCACCTATAGCTAACGACATAGAAGCATTTTCTACAGTTTCATATTCAAAGAATAAATCCAAATTATTACAAAAATGTGTTTAAGCGGCAGTCTTAAAAAGCCAACTTTCTTTCTCCACATTGCCAACATTTGCTTCAACGATATAAAGACTATTATCTAAAACATTTGTAGTTACATTACAGTAAGAATTATCACTTGCATTTTGTTTAAATTTACTCTTTATATTCTTTGAATTATACTTTAATTTTTGCTTACAATCGGATATTAAATTACCATATTTATTACAACGATAACAAGGTCCTATCTTAGATTTATCATAACTAGTTTTGGATTTAGACTTAATATTAGCTAATTCTAAATTTCCCTTGCTATTAGAAGAACCAGATTTAAACTTATTATTTACACTTAACTTTTCATTAAAACTTGAATTAACATTATAAGCAATATCACTAACATTATTTAAATCAAAATTTAGTTGCTTAAGTCTACTTTCCTCCAAAAGTAATTCGTCTAAAATGTTCTTAAATTTAAATTTAGTGTCCTCCCATCTATAAATAATTTGAACAATACCTTGAAAGTCCTTGGGTAAGTATCTTATAAGTTGTAATCCTTTGTATAGGTCGTTCACCGGATGTCCTGCTTCTTTCAGCTGAGAAACCAGGTTTTTCAATCTCGCTGCAAATATTCCAACTTCTTCTCCTGGGGTGTATTTCAAGTCGAAGAATTGGTCTAGGAGTTGAACAACTCTCGCTCTCGTAGTTGGCTCAAAATGTTGTTTTAGGATTTCCCAGGCTTCAGCACCATCAGTTGTCGCCGAGATCAGACTTCGGTATTCGGGTTCAATACTAAGAAATATCGACGTGTACGCTTTGTCACGTCTCCAGAGGTATTCTTGACTTTCTTTTAGACTTGCTTCTGAGGTAGGGCAGGCTCAGTTTTGGAGATAAAACTCCACACTCCTCGGTCCATGAGGATTACTTTGATATTTTCTTTCCATGTACTCCAATTTGACGAATTCAGGAAATCTATATGCAAGTTCGATTCCATGATGAAACAGTTACAATTCAAAGATTCTTAAAGGGAATATCGTTCCAGACTAGATACCAAACTTCGTAATCCTTAAAAGTAGCCATCAAATTCGGATGTGCAGACTTATATTCCGAACAAAAGTTCTTTTAAAAACGCTTACTACTAGTTTTGTCAACTGGAGAAAAATTCCCTAGAAGAGTCATATTTTGATAATGTTCTATTGTTTTTCGAATCCTCAGCATCTTTAAGTACACCATAACCAACTTGAGATTTTACTGACGATTCACTTTGCAAAAATGGCGGATGGGAACGGCCCCCATCTTAAAGATTCTCCATTTGAAGTTGACAATGACTTGGCTGAGTCCAGGCTAATGAAAATTCAATATTCAAGACGATAGAAAATAAATCCCGGTTATGCCTAAAACTTGGCCCATAACCATGACATCCGAGATTGTCGCAGAATATCGTCTTTGTATGTTAATAAAGCAAAAAAGAGAAAACGAAGAAACAAGTTTATTTAAAAACATTAGTAATCAAAATGTCACAAACAGAGTGACGAAAAGAAAGAATACACAAATGATCTGCTTCAACAGAAGCTTAAATACTGATAACGGGTGACGTTATGATCCACGCAAGAACGACCAACTGCAAATGAAAATAAACTGGCCGATCCCCGCAGACCATGACCTCACCGACACAAGTTGAATGCATGAGATCGACGACCGAAAATCGAACCTCATACCTTTTATCCTCTATTTGTCTAACAGTTTTCACTACAGCGCGAGAATCTCGCATATTTTTTTCTTTCCTTGCATTAAAAAATTATTAACGCGAGAAGTTCGCGCACCCTATTAATGAATTTCAAAATGCATGAATCTCGTGAATTTTGGTAAAAATTTCTTATTCCGCATTTCTAATGAAATCCGCTCCATTTTTCTTCTTTGATCCTTCATTATTTTCAGTATCGGTCCTTGTTATCTAGGTACTCTATTTACCAGTATTGTTCAGAACCAGAACACCCCCTTCAAACCCCTTTCAGAACATATTTTTCTGCAACCACGTGTTCACTGTAGGTAAGGTTTCTTCATGTAAAACGTTTAAATTTTTTATGCCTGAATGTAAGATAGGCAAATACATAGTTAAGACAATTGTAGAAACGGTAAAAACGAAACAAATACGGATATTTAATGGATATGGATCAAATACTAGCATGAAGTATGAACTTGGAAATAACTTCAACGTACTTCGCGATTTTATAGCAGAAATAATTTAAAATGCTGGCTGATGTAGAGGATAGGAAAGTGTGTATACAATGCTACAAATTTAATTAGTGTTTTAAAATAATTCAGCATCTCTTGCAAGGTAATTTATCACCCAAAACCGGATTAAGACAAAATATCGTAACAGATTGACTTATGAGCATTTGAGCAACCTAATGACAATAGCTGATGAAAAAGTAGATGTAGAACATTTTCCATATGATGATGTAGCAAAAATATTTAATGCTTTAAAAATTAGAAGATGTTAAAAATGTTTTATAATTAAAGAATTTTTTTTTTCCGAGTCTATTCGTGTTTTTTTTTTTTTTATTTTTTTTTTTTTAGAAATCTCACGGAATTATTTGAAATCTCACCCTGTTTTTGAGAAAGGGTGAGAAATTCTCACCCATTTCTTTTCTGTAATGAAAACACTAGAATGATTAACTTGTTTTACTTAGTGGTACAGAGTCTAGTATAAAATAAAAAAAAATCATGTTTTCCTACTTTGAACAAATATTTCTTTTCTTTCAATTCATTAGATAATGTAAATTCCAACGAGTCTACGGAAAATGCAAACAATTTGGATGAAAAAACACCAAAGCAGAGTTTGAAACTTCTAAAGAAAAGTATGTAATTGTTGATTTTAAATTGAAAAATTATTGCCATTTGATTTTTAATTGTATATTTATGTATCTTTTAAGATATTCCAAATTTATGTACAGTGAAACCCCGATTTTACGTTTTCGGCCGGACTAGCGATAAAAAACGCTCGAAGCGGAATAATGTAAAATCAGGATTAAGAAAAATCTATGCCTATTTTCAAAAATTGACACCTACCAGTTAAATTAATGGAAAGAATGAGTAATCTTTACTTGCTTTTTGTTTTTAGCTACAATTTAATATACAACTCGTTCAATACTAAAAATTTTTTGTAAATTTGCTTCTTGATTTACATTTGCCAGTAAAAATTGTTTTAGAGTTTTTATGCTTTGTATTGCTTGATCAGCTGTTGGTATGTCTTCCGTTATTTCATCGTCATCAGCACTATCGACGGAATTGGGCATTAAATCACTTACGGAAGGGATTTCTGAAGTAATGAGATCTGTGTCACAGTCGATGTATGCATCATCGACTTCCGGAAGATCCTCAACTTCAGACATGCTGCCTTCTTCTTCTTCCAAAACAACAGCGCCCTCCATCTCCAATATTGACAATCCTGCTTTATTGAATCCATTGTTAATGCACTTTCGGTCGACACTGTCCCAAGCTGAAGATATCAAATTAAGAGCCTTAAGAACATTAATTTTTGCCTTAGAAGCATCCTGAAAGTCACCAGAATCAAGAAACATTGCTTCCGGTAACTCTCTTTAAATGATCGGAAAATTCCTAAATCCAGTGGTTGAAGTTTGCTCGTACAGTTAGCTGGAAAAAACTCTATTCGCACGTTTTTCAATTTAAGGTGTAAATGAGCAGTGCATTGGTCTAGGAATAAAATTATGTTGCGCTTTTGAAAACTCATTTTCTTATCCAGTTTTCGAAGAAAATTTTCAAATAATGCTTGCGTCATCCATGCTTTTTTGTTTGAAGCGTAATCGGTAGGAAAACTCTTGATATTTTTGGAATACCGTGGTTTCTCTGCTCCACCGATCACAAGAGGCTTTGACTTTTGGCTTCCATCGGCATTTGCACAGAGCAAAACAGTCAAGTGCATTTTTGAAAGCTTTCCTCCATGGCAATTTTCACCTTTAATTGTAAATGTCTTGTTTGGTAATAGGTTGAAAAACAATCCCGTCTCGTCGTCATTAAATATGTCACTTGGATTATAGCCCTTTAATAAATTTGGCAGAGTTTCTTCTTTCCACAGTTGCACAGTTGTCATATCTACACTATCGAATTCGCCACAGATAGATTTGAGGCATAAATTGTTCCTTTTTTTAATCGATCGATCCAGCCATTTGATGCTCTGAAGCCTTGGAGTTTAAGCCTTTCAACAATTTCAAGCGCATTTTCTCTCAGAAAGGATTCATTTATAGGAATCTTTGCTGCTCTGGCTTCCTTGAACCAGTTCATTAAAAAATTTTCTAATTCATCATACGGAGATGTTTAAAGGGTTTTTCTCTTCTTGGCATATTTTCCGAGTTTTTCAGCGTTTAATTCTACTGAAGCTTCTTGCTTTAAAATCGTTTGCAAAGTTGAATAAGCAATACGCAAAGATTTAGCAAGACTTTAGTGCCATGAATGAAATTCTTTAGCTTTTTTGACGATTTCAGCCTTTTCGGCCAGAGAAAAGCATTTTCGTTTCGACATCTTCTTTCGAGAAAAGAACACGATGACTGAGGTTTTGAAAATGAGAAAAAATGCTATAGATTTCAAACTCGAACAAAATCGACTGAAAATCTCATTTAGTATGCTAGCACGGAAAAATGAATAAAACCATTTCTCATGAGAGAGAATTGAAGAAACGACCACACCTCTCTATTCAAAGTGACTTATCTTCATATCACAAATAAACAGTGTCAGTAAGACATCTGGAGTACATGTGAAACTCAATCATTATTGACAGTTGTCTCTCTAATCCTCCCTCTTTCTCTTTTGTTGATAGGGAGCGGGGGAGAATAGAAGGCTTAGATGTCATATGTCCATCACTTGTGGTTTTGGAGTTCCAGTGAATTGCGTCTTCCCCCACCCTTCTGATAGCGACAGAGAGGAAAATTCCCCCCTCCCCTCCTATCAGGGTTGGCAAGATTTTGCCGCAGGTGGAAAAAACCATGGTAAAAACCGTCCTGGCAAAAACAGGTTTTTGCCAAGCAAAGTGGCAAAAACCTATATTTTCCAAAATGAGAGGACAAAAATACATTTTTGATACAAAGTTATTCCTAAAATTGAAATATATACTATAAATATATATAATTAAAAAAATTATTGTTCCATAATTAAATCATAATGTATTAATATATCATTTTAGTAGTTTAAAACATTATTGATCAGAAAATTAGTGATTATTCTCTTTTTTCCAGTGAAATGAACTTATTTTAAATTAATACAACTATAATTTAAAGCATAAAATATCTATCAACATGTGTAGTTAATTAAAATATACAAGTATCAATGCAATTTTTTAAATTTGCCCAAATTCAATACTTTATTAATCATCACAATACAATTTGTGCTGTCTCAACATAGCATAACAGTACACTAGTTTTGAAACATTATTTAGAGTCAACTTATTCCGAATTTTAGAATGTACAAATGAAAAATTCAACAACACTCTTTCAATGGCAGTACTACTAGAAGGACATGAGTGTAAATGAGACATTAATTCCCAAAATTCACTGGAAATTTTACAAGAATTTAAATTGCGTGGTTTTTGAAGTAATATTGAGAAATGAGGTGATTATCAAAATCTATCTAATAAAACATCCATGTCTCTCTTTAAATATAGTGTATGTAAAATAATACATATCAAAAATTATTATGAAGAAGCACGTTTGCTAAAAAAACATTTATTTAAGCATTCTAAAATGAAAAGAGGAGAAAAACTCTCAATCCTTTAAAAATTATTACCCTTATATTAATTATTAATATTTTAAAAATAATTTTTTCATGTAATGTATCAAAATTATTATTCCTTATGATTGATTTAAATTTGCTTCAAGTATTTTGTAATAATATTCAATCAGCAATGTAAATAATTTGGTTTTTGCCAGTATTTGCCGGTTTTTACCAGGTTTTTGCCACTGTCCTGGCAAAAACCCCTTTTTGCCGGCAAAAACTCCAACCCTGCCTCCTATTGATAAATGGACAAAATGGAACAGAAAGAATGCAATAATTGCTCCATACAGCTGAAAAACAAATTTCTCTTGTTCAAAAAACTAGAAAAAAGTTTGTGTGAGAATTGTAGATTAAAAAAAAAATTTTGATCTGTTTGTAGAAAAACGCATCAAGCGGGATTTTCATAAAAAGGGTAATGCAAAATCCGGAATTTTTTAACATTACTGGTATAGGCAATTTCACGGATCAGCAGAAAAGGACGTAAGAATCGGGATAACGTACGAAACAGACAACGTAAAATCGGGGTTTCACTGTATATGTAATACTATCATTCGATTTTCAAGTGGATTTTTAAATTTTTTAATTGATTTTTTCATTGAATAAATAACAAACCTTAAAAAAAATATTAAGATACGGTAACTTAAGATCATTTTTTTTTAAATTTCAGTAACTTGAGTTTTCTGGTTGTTAGAGTTCCAGATAATTGAACTTTTGCTGATCTTCTCTATTTATTTCAGAATTTTAAGAAATTTGTATAATATTATAAAGAAAATAAAAACTTGATTAATTAAATTTTCCTATGATTTGGTTTTTAAAAAGGTAAATTGATATTTATTTATTATTTCTTTTTTTAATCCATCACAATTCACTAAAGGCATGAAACAAATAAAGTGAACAAAACTCTTTTGGATCTCTAGTTTCATACCAGTAACTGCAAAATTGAGTTTGTATATTATAAATAAAACACACACATGAAGGTATATGCAAAAAAAAAGAAAAATATTTTAAAATACAATTATAAAATTTAAAGCTAAATAATCTGGTTGGCAAGCAGAAATATCTGGTTTTAAGTCGTATAATCTAATATTATTATTATATATATTAAGATATTATAATCATATTATTTAAAAATATTATAAATATATATTATGATATTATAATTATATTAATAATATTAAGTCTTATAATTTTCCGTCATAAAATCTCAGCATTATCAAAAAAGATATAAGGTGTATAGAAATTCTATGAGATAATATCTTTATTAGATTAAGACGACGTCATGAGAATTTTCTTAAAATTATTTAAGCAATTTGCATTTTAAATTTTGACAAGTAGTAAAGCTTTTTGGTAATGAGTATTGTAAACTTTTACAAAAAATGGTGTTGCCAGGCATGGGTATGAAATAAATTTTGTTGGGATTTCTCATTCTAGTATTTTTTTTTTTTTTTTTGTTACAAATATTTGGCTTTTTGAAAAAAACAGTAATATAATAAAGGTTTTTGCGTTTGGATTTTTGAAAAATGAATTAAATAATATAGGATAAAATTAATTTCCATCAAATTTCATGTGATGGAAATTAGCTGTTTCAAAAATTTGAATTGATCTTTTTGTACAGTTTGTTAAAACAGATTTTAACCCAATTAACAATTCTGTTCATTGTATTAAAATCAATATCCTTACATTATTTTAATCAATTTATAAAATAACATGTATTTTAGGATGATTTTTTTTTTGTTTAATGTTTAGTTGTTTTCAAAATTAGTGAAAAATTTTTAAACATTAAGTTCTGATTAAAAATATTTGACCAAATTAGAAGTTTATACTAAATATTTAAACCTAAGATTGGCTTTTTGTTAGAAATTATTTTAGTCATGAAATAATTTCAGAAATTATCATCATGAAGTTAGTTTAGAACTCATGAATCGCAGTATTCCTGATTACGCTTGATGTAATGTCATTTTGTTAAAACTTATAGTAAATCCATACAACTTCGACAATTTAATAGACATTTTCGTAGTTGTATGGATTCACTACGCCATACAAAATTTTAGTTTAATAGATTTTTTACTTATTATAATGATTTTTTTAAATAGTAATTTTTTTTAAAATTTAATTTCTGTTTATTTGTAATTTATAATTGGAAAAATAAAAAATGTGTCTAAAGTTTTAATGCAAAATAAATAATTCATTTCTTTAACTTTTTACTCCTTGAGTTTTTCTAACAACGCTTAGAAAAATTATGTCCGCTTTAAGATTAACATCTTTATTTATACTTACGTTTTGATAATTTACGAATATGAAATTGCACTTTATACTAACTAATTTTTTTAAAATTTTTAATAAGATGATGTCATACTCAAAGACTCTATCAAAGCAGCCAAAAATTCGCTTGAAAGAACACCAAAAAAAAGCTTGAAGTACATAAAAAAAAGTAAGTGTCTATTAATTTATTAAAATAAATTATGCTATAAATTTATTTTGCTGATATTGGTACTTTTACTATAGATTAAAATTTCAAAATAGTATTTTTTTTTCTGTGAATGTAGCAGCTAATTGGATATATAAGAAATATTCAAAAAATCAGATTGCCATATTTCTTGAATAGGCTGCATACATGGGAATGTTAGTTTTAAAAAGTAACGAGTAAAAAATACAGGTACAGTGCGCAAAAAAAACGCCCTGAATAACTGTTGTTCTAATATTCGGATTTGCCATGTACTAAGTGTCAATCTTAATAGTTTCTGGAGTTGACTTCAAATATGCCAATTAATTGCTGCTAACTATTAATTAAGTTACGACATCAGACATAAAAAATAACTTTCTTTAAATAAACGCATACATATGCTATAAAAATTATATATATGTATATATATATAATTTTTTTTTTTTTTTTTTACATATTTGAAATCCCGACCCTCAAAATAGGGGAGGTAGACTACATTTCGAAAAAATCGGATCTAAAATTGGGGTGGTGGATCAATTCTATGAGTTATGTGGCTTTTGGCTTTCTTTAGATAAAGATAATTTGCGAATAGCTTCTTGATGTTTTTATAAATTTTGAAATTGATTTTCGTAAATTTACCATGGAATGTTGTTCGACAGTTGGGATCACCAAATATTGCTACTGCAATTTCTTTGCTTTATTTCTTTTATTACAAACTTAATTTAGGATTCTTACCATCATTACATACATATATATGATATAGCCTCCTTTTAAATAAAATTTGTAAGGTTTTTAGGAAACTGCAATAGTGGCAGCAAAACTAAGAAGATAAATTTGTTACGTTTAAATTCTCCACAGCATTAAATAATCAATTTCAATATGTAACTTCAGATAATTGGTCACAAAATCTTAATTTTGGAAATTTAAAGTCTAAGATAACTTCTTTTTCAATGTAGGTGCCATGGTTTTTTTAAATGATTTAAGGACCTCATTAGACCTGTTGAAATTATAATTTACAAAGGTTTGCTTCTTTCAGCATAAGATTCTGATCAAAATAATGATCAAGAAAGATCCAAATGTAACACATTATACTTGATGGTAAAAACTTCATTGGCTTAAAAAAATATGAAGAAAATAAGCGCCCATTCTTAAGACTTGTATGACGTAAATGAAGTATAAAAAAAAAAGTGATATGGCACAGAAATGTGAAATTTCCAAGGAGAAAATATAATTGAAAGTGAAAAAGCCGCATTACCCCAAGATTGAAGTAGAAAAAAAATTCAATAAAAACAAACTAGAAAACCCGCGATAGCCGGGAAAGGCAAATCGTGGCAAGATGCATTCCCTCGTGGCATGGAAACATGGTGCAAAACTAATATTGTTAAGGAAGTTGCATTCATATAAATAAAATGAGATTCCCAGGTATTAAGATGAGCTGATATGTGTAGCGGCGGTGAAAATTATGGCATTATTGACAAGGTGCGTAACGTTTTTAAAGGTTCTTTTTTTATTCGGGGTTCGTAAAACGTGCTTAATTTTCTATATTTTAAAAAGAGATTTTATCTTTAATGCATCAATTGTCGTTCTAAATTACAAAAAATGCATGATTTTCAGAATTTTCTCTGCAATATTTATTAGAAACTAGTTATTTTATCATGATTATGTTAAGTTTTTTAATCTTCTTGATTTTATGTTTATAAATTATGAACTTTAAATAATAGGAAAAAAATTATTATTGCACAGATCCTAATTATGATTTTTTTTTTTTTTTTCAATAGTGATTAAAAATATTTTTTGAGTGCTTAAAATGTGCTTATTTTTTCTTTTGATTAGCTAAGAACCCTGATCAAGATTAAATTTATCCCCGAGATGCAAAGAATGTGCAGCAATAGATTTATCGCATTCTTGAAAAGGAACTTATCTACCGTGTTCCTTTCACCTAAATTTTAAAACCCGTCGTGTTTATACAATATAGCCAAGGTTGCTCTGGCAAGTAATTGATTCTCTATTTCACTCTCGGCTGCCACTGTTTCACTAGTTTTTTTTTTTTTTTCACTTCAATTTTCCATTTTTGTTTGGCAACCATAAAAAAAATTTTCTTCAAATAACTAATTTTTTTATTTTAATCATTTAGTTTTCTTCATTCATGTCTTAAATTCGGTGCCTATTATTGATTGTGCTAAACACTTGCTTTAAACATTGCAATCTCCAGGGCTCACTCGACGTTAATGACTCGTGGCGGGAATTTTTGAACGCACAAGACATGTCGACTTTAATTTATATTTTTTGAAGAAATTGAAATTTTTATCTTCCCACTGTTATAGAGTTACAAATAGAACTTTATCATCATGGACTGAAAGTTTGGCTGCAAAAAAGATTTTTAAAGCAGGTTGAATAAGTTAATTTTTTTATTTCCTTTTGGATGGAGATGTATACAAAAAAATAATAAATAAATAAATAAAATATTATTTGATTTAAGTTTGTGCTTATGTATTTTCAAAAATGTAATTTAATTTTTTCTCTTAACTTCAAATTTTAATTTTATGCTCCCAATATTTAAACTTAAATTAATGATGTTATTGACTAACACATAAAATGAGCATTCTATTATTTTTTCTTGTAAGAGTCAGATGCAAGTATTATAGTTTTGTAGGAAAATGGTGTAAATTTATTTTGGATATGCGTTTAGTTATTCAGCTCAGTTATTAATATAAAGCTTACTGTGGCTACAGACCTTCAGCATTAGAAATTGACCATCATATGGAAGTTATCTCTTATTCCAGTTCTATTAAAGCTGTTTAGTTCCTTTAATATGAGACTTGCTTTAGAAGTTACTGTTGTTTAGATTTTCCTGTTAAAGGAAGTTTGAATGTTTTTTTTTTTTACTTCACACATATATTACTAGTCTGTACATGTTTTCTCTGGTTCATTTACATGTCTCTTATTAATTTCTTTTTTAAAAAATTATAATAAAATAAATTTAAACAAAAACAAAACAACTGTGACAAAAACAGACCAAAATATGAAATCAAACAGCTACATTCCTATACATGAATTGTTGGTTCAGTAAGCACAGATAATTATTTAATGTTTTTCCCAATCAAATTTAGTTGTCTTGGGCCACTAAAATGTTACTGGGAAACTTTAATTTTCAACCTATGTTTGTATATAGCTATATTTTTTTATAGAACTTAATTTTTCAATCAAAACTACTAGTCCTATCGAATTATTTTTGAAAATAATGTTTTCCATTTTATTAAATAATTATTAGTTTAATCAAATCAGATATAAGTAAATCTGTTTTGGTTTTTACAGAGTGTAAATATCTGTCACTTTTATGTTAGTTCCTGTTTTTTTCCTTCTATTTTTTCTTTCAATTGTCTTTTCAAATTATGCAAAAAATTTTATTCATTATTCTTAACACAATAATATGTATTTATTTAGGCAGTACTCCCTCTCCAAATATAAGTGCTCTTCAAGAGTTACAGGAAAACATCAGTTTTGAAGAAGTGAGCCTTTTACTTTTTTCTATATCTATGTCAATGAAGTGCTTCATTTTGACCTATTTATTGAATAAATATATATTTTTTCTGATACAGTAACAATAAGTATAATTTTTCTGTATTAAAGATAAATCTTATCACCTGTCTTATTATCCAAACAGTTCATTAAGTAACTAAGGCATTAAGAGTGTCTGGTTATTATAATTATATAAACACTTCCAAATATATGACACCATAAGTGTACTGAAAAAAGAAACTAAATAAACATTTTTAAAGCTAGTAATGTTTCAAAATTTCTAAAAACTTTAACTTGAAGTTGTAATTTTCAAATTTTAGAAATTCTAAAAGTATTCATAAATTATTTACGAAACACATTTTCTTTTTTTTATTAGACATTTTTTTATTAATTTTGGAGAATATTATTAAAACTAAATGCTCAGTCTCTCTATTTTATTAAAAGTTAAATAACTAAGTTAAACTAATAAGCATGTGTTATCACTAATGCTTTTAATTCTCTTGAAAATTGAGGAACAGAGCAAGAGCCATGTACAGGTTTAAAAAAATGGCAATACTTGTTAGAATGTTTCTAGCTGAGGTTTATGGTTTTTATCCTTCATTTCAGTGATTATTTCTAAACTTTCCATTCTTCCGATACTGTTGTAAGATTCAGCTAACACTTGATTGAAAATTATTCAAATAGTTGGCTATATATTGTTCATTTTTACCATGTCCTTGTAAGTCATTTACTCAAAGTTGTATTGACTCTGGAATATCATGTAAACGGCCCATTTTAAAACAAATTCTAAACGTAAAATACACACAAAAGTCTTTTTTAAGATAATCGCCTGCAATAAATCTGAACTTAATGAGCTATTTTTAACAGTTTTACTATTAAAATATTAAAAACAGATATTATGGTACTATATTCCAATTATTTAAATAATTGAAATTAACTATTCTAATATTTTGAGATTTAATAATTATATTCTGAATAATTATTTTTTTTTTAAACAAGAGCAAATTTTAAGCTTGTGTAGCAGTATGATTGAAAATAAATTCCTATCGTTCGCATGTATGCCTTATATAATATTTAAAAATAAGGTGTTTTCTTTTCATTGTATGAAAAAAAATGGATTATTCTTATTTTTGAATCAGAGTCGTAGTATAAATACCTATTACATAAATAAATATTTATATTTTAGGGAAATTCTGGACAAAAAAGGTATAACCTGCGTAGCCGGACGAATTCTCCAGTATCACCCTTCTTTGCAGAACAGGCTTTAGCTGTTGGTGTTAAATTAAGTTTTGGAAACAGATTGTGAAAATGTATTGCTTTAATTTAAAGTTTTTCACTTTAAAGATTCTTTATAGCTCATTTCCTGTTAAAAAGAAAGTAATGTGAATTTTTAGTTACAAAAAATTACAAACCTTTTTTTTTTTTTTTTTTTTTCATAAAACTTGTGGGAAAAAGTGCTCTCATTAAGCTCTTTTATTTGTATATAATTTAAGTAAAAAAAGTATCAAATTTTTTTAATCTATCTATACTTTTAAAATGCACAGTTTCTCGGTAAAAAAAATATATATATATACTATTTTAATTGTGTTTTATTAATGGAATATAACACTTACAACTATATATATGTGTATGTTATATCTGTTGTTGCACTCTTATATTGTTATTAGACCTTAATATATTATTTGCAAAATTAAATTATCAGTTATTCTAAGTTTCTCTATATATGTTATAAATATATATTATTGTTGCTTTTGTAAATCAACATGATTTTACCCAAATATAATTTTAGTTATTTTTTGTATGTCTGGTTGCAGAACTGACTCAGCATAAAATATTTGGTTTAGTTTGAGGTCTCACAGACAAAATAAACCTATATTTATTTATTTCTAAAATCTAAATAGGTTATTGTTACTTCCTTTGTAAATTGACATGGTTTCATGCATATCTAATTTTAGCCATCAATTGTATGTCTGGTCTTGGAAAAAAATATTTTGCAACTAGCATTTTTAACACTTTATTTGTATTGCTTTTTAACTTTGAGTTTACTTATTATCTTTTCCTTTCTCACTTGAACTGATGCAAACTAAATCTCTTCTACTGACTTTTTATTTTTTTCCACTTATATATAAGAATATACATATATGAACACAATGCAGCTGTTATTTATAATCTATTCTACTAATTGAAATTTGATTAAATGGCAAACTATCGTTTATTTTAGAACTATAAAGAACGTAAGGTCTAATAAAGTTGTTTGGAAAATGTTCTTCAGATAAAATCTATCAAAAGTTATAATTTTGTGATATTTTGGCAAAACAAAATTCTCTTTGTAACTCTAATTGTAATTTTCTAAATTTGCTATAAGAGCATCCTGTTCGTTCATCATATATATTTATTTTTATCAACAGAGTTTATACATTAATTTAATTATTTTGTACGTTGTAAAGATAATTAGTCAATGCTAGTTATTAATACTTTGGAAATCCGGTTTGAATTACTTTATTTTGTTATGCCTACTTAAAATTGTCACTCACTAGTCATTTATTTAAAAATATTTTGAACTTGTTTGAATTTTTATGTATTAATACAGATTGAATAATTTATTTAATATTTTTTGCTATTGACTTCAAAATGAATAATGCAATGAATGAATTAATTTAAACAATTATAATTTAATATACACAGGGCTGCCATAGGCGACTAAAAAAGAGACTAAAGCGACTATTTTTAAGCAATAGCAACTATGGCGACTATTTTTGTAGAAATATGAGTAAAAACGACTAATTTTAAATCAGTTGTGTAAAATCTGCGACTTTTTTAAGCCAATTGGCGACTAAAATGAAAAATAGCTTCACGAGTCCCCCCATCCCCCACTTTTTTTGCGTGCTTTCGTTTTGCCCATACTTCATTCTTCCTCACTGTTTGATGTCATAAGCAAGGCAGAAATGTTTAACCAATCAGACAAATGGAATCGAAATTCGCACTATGTGAATGCTCCTCCTACTGCAGAAAGAAAATGTAATATCTCTTAGGATCTCATCGTATACTTCAGCATTTTTAAAGTTAGTATAAACTCTATTTTATTCATTTTATATTTAATGTTTACTTTTTTTTATTTAATGTATAATTAAAATGGTATAGTTTAGAATTAAGTATATCTAAATATGATTTTTATTTCTACGTGTGTCGAACACGTTTTTTCTTTTTTTAATTCAAACAAAGTAGCGAAATTATAAAAAAAAAATTGTCTTTAGTTACACAAGATGTGTAGTTAATAGTTAGAGCGATTTATAATGGAAAAAAGGTGCGTGGTTATATTCGTTTTGTCAGATTCATCTTATGTGCTTGCTTTACCAATTCATTTTTAAACTGGAGTGGAGAAGAAAAATAGCACATCCTGATTCGCGCTTTTTTTCCTTCTGATTCCGATTGATTCAGCAAAATGTTGATATCCTAGTTAAACTCTAGATTAATATTAATAATCTTGAGCCAGAATCATGGCAATATGGTCACAAAACGTTAGTGTTTTTGAAGAAGTCTTTTTCTTGATCGGAAATAAATGCCCACGATTTTTGTCTTCTCATTTGAGAATAAAGAATAACGGAGTAAAATATTTTTGTTATTTTTTTTTTATATTTATTTATTTTTTCAAAAAAAATTTTGAAAGATTTATTTTCTAGTCATCCAGAATTATTTGCAAAGGATGTCTTTCTCGCACCTAAGAGGGAAAATAAATGCTCGCGATTTTTTTATTTTCATTTTTTAATAATAAAAAATAAAGAATTAGGAGGGAAAAAAAATTGCTTTTCATTTTTGCAAAAATTTTTGAAAGTAAAGACATTTTTTACTCTTTAGAACAAAACAAAAAGAAGAAGAAAAAATCGAAAACAGCATAAACTAAACATAAATATTTATGAAAGAAAAATATTTTTAAAACAAAAAATCAGAGTTAAAGATTCAAGATTAAAAAAATAAGCTGAAGAAGATGATCAAATTCACAACACTTTTTTTTTTAACTGACTCCTTAACTAGGATCGTCTTTCTTGTGTAAAATTCTCACACATTTTTTTTTCACTTCACTGACCATCAGTTTTAAGTTTGAAATTCTTCTTAAACATTGTTATTGCAATAAGATTCAAGGTCATCCCAAACTCATCGGCAAAAAATCACTTACATAAAAGAGTGTAGAGACAATCCATGACAAGTGGAAGAGACATATTTCCTGGGGAAAATGAGGGGAGGGGGAAGTGTCTATTTTACAGCTGATGTCAACACTGGCCCCACCCTGATTTTCTTCATTCATTCCTGATTTATGCTTCTCCACTCTACAGCTATTCATAGGCAAAGAGGAAAGGATGGGGGAGGGAAAATTCCAGGTGTGTTGACCATTGTTTGGAGTATCATTAAGCATAAAAAAATAAATAAAAACATTAGTAACAGGTGGAAAAAATGATGATGAAATTTCATTGTGCTTCTGAAGTGCAACACTTTTTAAGGGGGGAAAAGTAATACTCTATTGGCTGCCCCATTCGATATGCATTCCTACTTCTACTAAGTTTTCAAGCTTTAAATTAATAACGCCGCGGCATATCTCCGTGAAATTACGGTACTTTAAATTAGTAACTTGTACATCTGTTATTAAAAGTACCTTGCAGAAAGTCAGAACAAATTCTGCCTCAAGATTAATAATAATTGTATTGTTAATTAATATTAATTGCAAAATTGAATAAGTGTGACAGTATTGATAAGTGTCTTATAGTAAGGCTAAAAAAATTAATGCATGAAAGTATCATTTTTTTTATAATGCCTAAAAGTTTTAGTCCCTAGTTTTTTTTTAATTTTAATTACAACTATTGTTTCTTAGATGATATCTGAAGCTTTATGCCTCATAAAGAATAAAATTTAAAATAAATATTTTTAAAATGTTTGGAAGTTTTTTATAGCAGTTCCTTCAGCAGTGCTCTGTTTATATACACAAATAAATGTACATTTTTTATAATGTGAAAATTTAACTGCATATTATCTGGATTTTATACTATTACAGCACAAATAATTAAAATTATGTTAGAGGATGATACAATTTTGGCAACTATTATATATATCTTGCAGACTATTTAGGAGACTATTTTTCATATATAATGCAACTAAAGCAACTATTTTTCTTGTTTTTATCCAATTGCAGCCCTGTATACATTTTTACTATATCTTGACTTATATCATTTGCACTTTTAATAAATGTTTCATAACTAAAACTTTTTGTATCATTTCATAACTATTTTAAATGAAGTTAAATATATTTAATTTCACTTATCTAAAAAGCTTTTGCTTGTATAGCAGATAAAAAATAAAGGTTTTTAGCTCAATTTTTCTTTTCACATTAATTTATTTTCTTACATAATTGAGCACAATATTCGTTATCTGCTTGTTGACAGTTGAGATTTTTAAAGTTGTTTTTCTTTCTTATGAAATAATGTACATTGCTACTGAAGCCTAATCAAGTGTTTTTGTCGAAAAAGCTCCTAACATGATAACTGCAGTCGAAAGTTTCTAAAACACAAATATCTAATTTCATAATCTAGATAAATTTATTAAATAACCACATTTTTAAGTTAACCATGAGCATCATCAAATACTTGAATTGTAGGAAGTCATTTTACAGTGTACAACCTGCTTTAAAAATTAAATAAATTCAACATTTTGCATGCAAAATAAATTTAATGTTTCGTTGATGCCTTTTTTAGAAATTCAATGTAAAAAAATTTTAGTATTATTTGTGAGCTTCTAATGAGCAACTATTTGAGAAGCTTCTATTTCAAGTCAACATATTCATGTGATCATGTAAAAAAATATATGGGTAAAAGAATTTACTAACATTTCTATATCTAAAATAATTTCTTACATTTGTCAGCTTACACATTACTGAACCTGGTATCTTCCTCTTATTCGCGGCGAAATTTCAAGACAGTTGATTAGCTGGGTTTGAATCAATAATTTATATTTTATGGCAACATTTTCTCTGAGTTTAGCTATTTTAAATTTTGAACACTTTTTGATGCGCTCAATTTGCTTCAATACCGCCATAAATAAATGCATTTTTTGGTCATTTTATTGGCTATTAATTGCTGCAAATTTCTTTTTTTTTCTTTTTAATCCTTATATTTTTTATACATTATTATTACAACACGTAAAATTCAATTCGTACATTTATTAGTTACTTTTTGACGCTACGAGACCAATGTTTTTTCGACCAAATTTTCCATAGTTATTGCTACTGATACGTGGTCCAAAAAAAGTGTTAGGTATGTGAACTCTGCTTTGAATCTAAGCTGAATAGTATTTTGAGCATTTGATTCTAATCGAGTTATTCACAATTAAGTTGTTAAGTCATGTTATTGGAATTAGTAACCTAAATTACTCGATTCCAATTGAGATCTGAATCACTTGATTCAAATCAGTAATCCGAATCATTTGATTTGAATAGTGACTGAAATTACTTAAAAATCATTGATCCAAATTACTGATCTGAATCACTTGATTCGAGAAGTGCTCCAAAACACATGATTTGAAATACTTAATTCGAATCAGGGATCACGTGATTGAAATCACTGGTCTGAATCACCTAATGCAAATAGTGATCCGAAACACATGAAACGAATCAGTGATCTGAATCGCATGATTCGAATTATTGGTGATGAAGGGGACCCTGTTACTTTCAACAGAAAGGCAAATGTGAGGAATAATTGTTTTAGAAAATAATAAAATTATATTAAGGCATAACACTGCCAAAAAATATAATTAATTTAAGTCAATTTTAATAAATAAATCATTTTTATCAACTTCATTATCAATTATTGGAATCAGTAAGTGATTCGAATCAACTTGTGATTTGAATCAGTAATTGAAATCAATCAACAAGTGATTTGAATCGGTAAAGGATTTGAACACCAAAGTGGATTGATTCAAATCGCTTTCATGATTCGTTTTGCCCAACTCTTATCATATTTGTGTGCTTTCGTCGTAAATACACATGGTTTTATCACTAAATGATTCATCTTTTTTCACTTATTGCTGTGAATTTTATAATTTTTTCTTTTGATGCGATGATGACTTGCAAAGTGCGAACGAGGAAGAACATGTCATTTTTTTCAATACACTTTTATATTTTGTTGCAAAATATATTTTGTCGCATATTTTTATCTTCTATGTACAAAAGAAAAATAGTAAAAAAATTGTTTGAGAAAAAAACTGCAGAAAATAGAGAATTTCTCCTTCAAGCAATCACATGTCTGTAAACCAAATTAAAATTAAGAATCCCGAATGACTGTAAAATAAATCACTGATACTAATTTTTAGGATGAAACTATACCTTTAATTTACAAATAAAGTTCTCATTGTTGGCGATTTTGAGTTTCACTAGTAGTGGCAACCCCCTTTCCCCGCACACCTTACACTTAACCCTCCGTTTAAGCTCTTGTGCTTATCGTTTTTCGTAATTTAACTTTGATTTGATAACTATTGTTTTATGGTTAATTGTAACCATATTTTGATGACTATTGTTTTAGATTAATTGTAACCATATTTTGGAACATCATGATTCATTTGGAATCATTTAATAGATTAACTGTTTTGGTTATTATTATTTTTGTTTACAATGAAAACTGTTATTGTTTATGAGCTATTTCCTTTAGTTATTAGTTGTCCCCTATGGAAGTTTTAATATTAAGGTAGGTTGGGCCCTCCACTCATCAATAAAATTGAATTTTGATACACAATTAAACTTTGCAATTAAAAAATATGCGAAAAAAATGCTTTTTTTTTTTTCTTTTTTGGAAGGGAACACTTTTTGCATAAAAAATCTGCCACAGAGATAAATATTTGGGTGCAAAGTAATCAATAATTAAAAGTGTACCATTAAATTTGCATCGCTTTGCTATTTCAGTACTTCTTATTGTAATTTAATGTCGCATGATTATCTGTTTATCTTTTCTGTTACAGAAATATCAATTTTTTAAAACATGTTTTAATAAGCAAATTTTAAAAGAATCCCTTAAAATAATTTTAGTAGATTTGTTTAAATACATATAAAAAAATTATTTGCCTAAATAATTAGCTTTATATTTAGAATAGAGAGTTCAGTTTTAAACAATCTATAAATATTCCAAAAAAAGGTAACGACACACTACTAGGCGTTATTTTATAACTTTAAAAGCTATCCGATATATATTTCAGATCTGTAAGTAACACTTCAAATTACTTGCCAAATTTTTCTAAACAGTATCTTTGTAAATAAAATAGTGTTTTTTTCTTTTTACATAGCACATAAAACTGCATTACATATGTTTTAAACCTCGAGAACAAAAATTTCTAAGAAAGGGGATCGTGTTTGTTTATTTTTATTATACATTATAATATATTAAAAAGCGGTTGATAATATAATCCAGTAATTTTATTATTTGTGACCACTATACTACAACATTATCACACTAAGATTTATTCAGATATACATTTAATTCATCACAAGAACATAGTTCTTTTAGTACTAAAAAGTTCAGCAATTGAATTTTAGCACATCCAGCAAATTGGTTTTTCAGAAATGTTGGCAATCCTCGAATATGATCATGCATAACAAACATTGGCACTCTTACCAAACCAAAGGTCTAAAATACAGAGGGAAAAAGAAAGAATAAATCAAATGCCTATGTATATTTAAAACATAAAATAAAACATTCTTTTGCTTTTTTTCATAGAATAAAAAACACTTGGAAAAAAAAATTCTATAGTGCTAAAATATGAAAAATTCCAAATTGTAACAAACCTAAAGATCATAATAATTTTAAAAAGTCTCAATTTTGTATTGTAACAGTGAATAAGTAGTTTACTTTCTCAAAATATCACAAACTACATATTGATTTGTACCAATACTGAAAACCTTTTAATTATATTATGAGCACAATTGGATATAATATGATAAACATTTACAATATATCTCTTGATTATTTTTAGGGTAAATAAGAAACTTTCCTCACAATTCCATTTGTAATCTCATTAATATAAGACATATGACTCAATCGTTAAAAATTTCATTTACATCTATTATTGTTATTAGATTTATACACACTGGCCAACTAATCAGAAATCTTAGTTAAATATTTCATTGGATCTCTTTTTGCGTAAATTAGAGCCTGTTTTTGTGAGGACATCAATTTCACAAGTTTCGGAAGTACATTTATGTCCAAAGAGTATCATGAATTGGCTACATAGACTTCAAGGTCCTATAAATTAGATGAAAGAGGAGACTGCTGTCGGATGAACCTTTCCAACATATCTCGAAACATTTTTATTAGGTTAAGATCCAAATTTTGTGGTAACCAAGAAAAGTGTTGAAAGTCAGGTTGATAGTCTGATTTTGTATGCTTCTAACACGATGTGCAGTTGCATAATCGTCAATGAAGTATCAGTCCCCTTTGTAATAGTGTAATATGTTCATTTGCTAATGTGTCCATCTGATGTGTGATTTTTGTTTGCCCATGAGAAACATCAAAACAACAGTCAGTTTGACTTATCTCACATACTCAAATGAAAGCAAATGAAAATCTCCTAAGTTTAAAATTCATTAACCAGTTGTGTATTTTAGCTATAGGCACAGTAAATGATATATTATTATTTAGAATTTGATTTTTTCCACATTTTCAGTCTTTAGGTGGAAAAAAAAGTAAAATAACTAAATTGGTATTTTGTTTTCGATTCCTTGCATGCAAAAAATAGAAATTTTGAATAAAATATTTTTAGAATATGTATTGTAATTCTTCAAAAAGTGTGACATTCAAAAGTTTAAAAAAAAGAAGAAAAAAAAAAACATGACTAAAGAAGTTATTAAAAAATTGGACAATTAACTAAATTGATCAACAGAATATTAATTGATTATCAAAAAACATACTTTGACGCACCTTACATATACATTTAATGAAACAATTCATTATTATGCTAATTAAAGGAAAGAAAAAATATTTCAACACATTTTAAAAGTGGCAATAGTGACATAAACAAAATCTTAAGAAAACTGTATAGTGCCTAAACATAGTTATGATTAATGACCTCATAATGTATATTTTAAATTAGCCCTTAGCAGAACTGTTAATAATAAAATATAATCAATTAAAATAAAATAACAGATAGAAAAACAGTAGTGATTAAAATACTTTTACTTATAAGCTGATTTGAATGCAAAAATGTTTAACTTTTAGATAGAATTATGGTAAGTTTTTCAGTACTTAAGCTATTTTTTGATTAATTTGAAAATTTTGCTAAAAAAAAATAATTTTACACAAATTTTCACTCTATCACACTTTAGCTTTGTTCTGAAATCCATAAGGTACTTTCATGTTTCAAGGCATAAGAATGAGTGAGATTTTCAGGTCCATAATCCTAAAGTTGCGCAAATACTTTGGAAAAATTAAAAAAAGGCCTAAATATGTTGGTCAAAAAAAAAAGTCAAGCTAGGACAAACCTTTGAATTTAAATTCAGCCTTTTATCTTTAGCAGTCTAATGGGATATTTCTACAATCTACTTGATCAAGTCTTCAATAGTACTCAATTCCATATAATTTAATTCCACTAATTTAATTGGAGATTTTCAAAACATATTTACTTAATCATAACTTCACTATTTACCTCAATTCCATACTCATCAGCACATAAAGTGTCATATTCTATACTCTGAAATTCTTCTTTAGATACTTCTTTAGCATAAAAATGATAACAGAACTTCTTTGAGTTGGCAACATGGGTAAACATATGATCTTCATGAGTTACATGAAATGTTGATTTCAAATTTATTTCTTCTTTAAGTTCACGATTCAGCCCTGTAAGTATATCTGTTCCTTCATCAATTATGCCCCCATGAAACCCAAGCCTGCCATCAAAACGCATTTGCATCTAAAATGTAAAAATATTCAATAACTACATTTCTTTCGAAAGTTTAAAGCATATTAAGCAAAGTTCCAAAATATACCACAAAAAATAAAATTTTATTGATCATGATTAATTATTATGAAAATAAATTTGTTCAAGTTGTTTCCTAGCTGTTAATGTATCGAGATGATTTCACGTGCTATGCTTCATTTCTAAATCATGGTGAAGTCTGAGGATTAAAAGGCAATAGTTATATACCTTATGAAACCATTGTAATAAATGAATAATGTCCAAAATTATCCACAGAAACTATAATTATAATATCTTTACAACTCAAAAAATAACAATTTTAGTATCACTTTCAATAAACAAAATCAGTTTTCAAAAACGGAAATCATTAGCCCTAATTATATTAAGAAGTCAAAAATGTAAATTAAAACAAAGAAAAATTACTTTAGCAACACTTACGATATTAATTCAATTATTACGAATATCTTGCAGAAAGATAAGTCATTTAAATGAAGAGAGCTTAACAAGAGAATTTTCAAAGTGAATAAAAAAAATTATATGATACACCCAGGATGAGGAATAGTATATTTTATGTATGTACTTTATTACGTAGAGAGCTGCCCATTGGGGTATTGGCGACGGTCTGGGAAACATCCCTGAGGATGATCCAAAGACACCGCAATTTTGATCTTCTGAAGAGGGGATAGCTCCCCAGCTTTGGTAGCCCAATGACCTGCGTACAAAGTCGAGCACTTTACAGTAGAACAGTTTAATGAGGACCGATAACGCACACCCTCGATTCCTACACAGGCTGATTAAAGTGGTCACCCACCCGCTTACTGACTGCAGTCAGAGATGCTTAACATCAGAGTTCTACCGTATTTTTAAGATCAGTCCACTAAAAGACAAAATAGAAGTTCAAAATCAAAAAAAACAAACCATGAATAAATACTTTAATGTCGGACATTAAAAGGTTACACAAAATAAGCAGATAGCCTGATTGTTACAACTATTTCGGGGAGATTCATATCGTGATCTGTGGCAGAATAATCGCCGAATCTTGGAAACTTCTAGGCAGTGGCCCACAAGAAACTATAAAAAAAACATCTCAGAAAGGGACTAACTCGAAAGGTATAACTCGTAGCCACCCCCGGGCTGAGCAAACATCTACATATATATTTTTTTTTAAATTTGCAAGTTTAAAATCTATCTGGCACCTTGGCGATTGTAGCTGGCGCGACAGATCACGTTACGGAAATATCCCTACTATTTCTGGAACACTAATGCATCCTATGCCTTAGAAAATAAATATAAAATTTAAAATAAAATGGCTCACAGAAGCTAATGTAAAATTAGAGTATATGAACTTCAAGATACCACAGCGAATAATTTTTAAAAAACTAAATATTAGATTAAACCTTTTATGGGTTTATTAGATTTTAATTTTTAATTCAGTACTACCATGATGAAAATTCTATTGTAATTAGACCTTGTAAATTTGATTAGAAACATATCAAATTTTACGTGTTTTTATATTTACGGAGATCAAAGCTGATGATTTGTAGTCATCAAAGAGTTCTGTTGGATTCCGAGAAAAAATACAACAATGAGCTGCATGAGTGTATTCTTTCAATTTAAGAGCTTTTTCAAAATCAATAATTTCGTAAGATGGGTCACTTTCTCCAATTTGCATGTCGAAAGATAAATAAACTACGACAAAAATTCTAGTTTCGGTTTCAATGCCGAACTTCGAACTGACTGCAGTTGACAATGAACAGTCATTTTGTTGTACTGTCACTAATGCTTTTGTCAAAAAAATTACATTTCATTTGATACTAATCATTGAATAATATCAGTAATAGAAATCTTTTGTTTGGAATTAAAAAAGTAAATGGTTTTGAAAAGTTTTATTTTTATATTTTAATTAGGAGTTTTGATTATAAAGAAAAAATTAGGCAACGTGTTTGGACTTAGTTGCTATGGCAACAATGACGAAATTTTTTTTCATTTTATTTTTCCAACCCTCTCGCGGTGGGACACGTCAACTATTTTAATTGTATTGTTTTTCACGTTCAGCAGAAAAAATAAAACGAAACAAATTGAGAATAAGTATAAATTTGGGCTTATTATGACTTATATATTTTAAAATAAAAAAAATTTTAAATTCTATCTTTTATATCATAAAAAAACTGCAACATACAAGACAGGTTTGGTTTATTTTATTATGTTACAAAAGTAATTCTCATAATTGCATCTTTTCTGGTATTACTTAATTGTTTTTAATATAGGCAGCATATTGAAGATGACTTTAAAAAAACAAAATCAGTTGTTGGCTCGGGTGAATTTTCCGCTTTACACTGTTCAGTGTTTATCTGAAAGGCATGTCCTAGTTGCTGGTGGTGGTGGAGGTGCTAAGACCGGCGTACCTAATGTTATAGTAAGTTTCATTTCTTTAACTTAAAAAATTAATCAAAATAATGAAAGACAAAATATAACATTCAAATATGAAAATATTGAAGTTTTTATGATCTTCCAAGAAACCTGGTTCTACAGTTTTGTATCTTTTATTAAATAAATAACTAATACTCCAACTACTTAGTAATAGTTTAGTCTTTTTAGTTCAAAATATTTTGCAGTTCTGTTAATGTTTAAACTACTAAAATATTTGGTAAAAATAGACAACTGGGTGGCTGTCTTTTTTTTCTGCAATTTTTTTTTCTTTCTAGAAAACAAGGACTTTTATGGCTTAAACTCGAGATTTTCTAGGGATATTTCCGTATCGTGATCTGTTACGCCAACTACAATCGCCATAGTGCCAAATAGATTTTAAACTTGCAATTTTTTTTTAAAAAAAACATGCCATATTTGCAATGATAAATCTTCATAAAAATCAAAAATATACATAGTAAATATACACATACAAAAATATACATAGTAAATTCTGTAAAAGCTGTTTTTAATATTTTATACATCATTATATATATTTTATTCATTTTCTTTAAGTATATCTCGGATAGTGTAAGACAGGGTAATTCACTTAGGTTAAAATTTATTAAAATTTAATTTTAAGATAGTTACAAGTTCAGTGATGTTTGAAAATATATTGCATAATTTATTTTTTAACAAAGTTTATTTCATAGGCACTATAATCGTTTTTTGGAAATTTAGCTAAGAGTTTGCTATTTGAATTTTAAAATTTGTGCAGATTTTGCGCAATGTCTGATTTTAAGGCTCTGAATTGTTTACTGTAGTAATTACTATAAATTATTGTTACTTTAAGAGCTTTCTGATTTATTAATTTAATTTTTAATAATGAATGATTTTTAAATGGTTGATTGATGATGGATGGCTGATTATAAGGTTACTGTTACTTTAAAACATTTCTGAATGACAAATCATTAACAAAATTTATTTTATAGACAATATAATTGTTTGTTTTTTTTCCCTTCAAATTTAACTACCAGTTTGCTGTTTGCATTATAAAATTTGTTCAGATTTTAGACTGTGAATTATAGTCTGCTGTAGTAGTTTCTGTAAATTCTTGTTACTTTCAGAGCTTTTTGATTAAATAATTTTGAATGGTTTAGATTTACTGCATTATAAAATGTGTGAGATATTGATTTTCTACTTGATCTAAAATATATGTCTATATTTTGTATTCATTAATTAGTTTTTAATTATTTTTATAGCAAATCTATGAACTAATTCATGACGGTGTAACTTGCAGAGCTGAATCTATAACTCATTATGAAACTGGAAGTGAAGCCACAAGAAACTGTGCTATTCATGATGCCGGCAAGTATAAAATATTGTTTGCAGGAATGGAAGGAAATTGTCATACTTATAAAATCAAACATGAAATGATTGTAGAAAAAGAAACAATTATAAAAGAATCAAAAGGTAAGTTTATTTTGTGTTACTGATACTTTTTTAATCTAATATTTAAAAATAGAAATTTATACTTAATTAGTTAATGCAATCAGTGTTTTTAATGAATTTTATTTTGATTTATTAGTTCTATATTCAATTTGTATACATAGTTCTTTTATATCTTAATAAACTTATCTTGAAAATTTTTAGTTTTGGCTTAAATTGCCAATGATCTAATTTTTTTACCTTTCACATTTTTTCTATCTTTTAAAAAAAATAGAACAGAATAGCCTTTTTAGAGATAGACTATTAAAATATATATACAGTGATACCTCGAGATACGAGTTTAATTCGTTCCGTGACCTTGCTCGTATCTCAGCAATTTTCCCATTGAAATTAATTGAAATGCCATTAATTGTTCCAGCCCAAAAATGCTACCCCCAATTGTTGTTACGTGTTTTTGAATAAGAAAAATGTATTTATAAATGACAAATATTGTATAAAAATATAATAAAAAAACGTAAAGCAAAAAAAAACTGGTTTTATGAAGTGCACCTACATATTTGTATTTTGGTCACTTAAATGCAACTTACACACAACTTAAATGCTACTGTGTGCTTAATTTTAGTCACTGCATTTCTCTTCACTGGTCTTCGCTTTTTTAGCCGGATTAAAAAAAAAAACTGTCCAAGAAGGTTTGTTTCCTCCTCCTTTCAGAATGCTGCAGAAATAAGTTAGGCAAGTGTCATTAAATAGCTCCGATGTACGACCAGTTGCAAGTTTTCGGGGTGTTTCTTTACCGCGAACTGTAACTCTTGTAATTCTTCTGTCGTCAGTTCCTGAAAGTGCTCCTCGGCGAGCTCGAGAGTGACTTGAGTCCTTGGGTGAGAGAGACGTATAAAATTAAGTATAAAGAATTTTTTAAAAAATTTGTCATTCTTTTTCCATACACACCCTCTTAACAATTGAGTTAAACTGCTAGAGAATAGACCGAAAGTTTTCCGTGATAGTGAAGTTTAAAAAATTAGTGCTAGGAATGAAGTGAAAAGTTTATATAAGAAAATGGAATTTTTAACCCTTCTGTATCATAGAAAATTGAAATCAGTATGTAACTTTTTATGTTTACTTCTTTTGTTTAATTCTTATATATGAGTGTATTTTTGAAAAATTGTAGTTTATGTTAGGGGTGATATAAGTGTTTTGAGAAGTTTTTATTCACACATTTTTTTTACTTTTAACTTGAAGGGTTTTGAATTAAAACTTATAATATTTGCTTAGAATAGACTCAAAGAGTAAGGCTTTGCGTTAAATAGAATTTTGTGTTATGTAGATCATTCCACATATTATTAATTTTACAAAATTTCAGAAGACTCAATATTTTGAGTATACAATTTAAGTTTTTTCTATATCGGTAATTATGATTTTAAATCTAAACTCCAATATAGTATATAAATACATGGAACAATATTGCATAAGTTTTTTTTCCATTTATTAATGAAAAGAAAATCTCATTTATTATTTTTATTTAAATTTATATTACAAAACAGGAACTTATTTTTCATAAAAATGTCCTCTCCTGCATCACATAAACTCTTTCTCTGTTACTAAGTTAATACACGATATCCCATAACTGGCTAATGGCTCTTATTTCAATTCTAAGAGCTCTCATTTTTGGATACCATTGTAATATTCATTTATTATCATTATTTTTTTAATTCAATATGGTTGTATGTATTATTGCTGTGCTGGATATTGCATAGTTTTTACTGAAATATAATATTTAAATGTAATATTGTTTCTATTTTCTTATAACTACTTCTTTTTTATTAGATAAAAATGCTAAATCTACAGTTAGAAAAAGAATAGTAGAAACAGAGTCAGTTGAAGAAAATCAGGTAGACCCAAAGAAGTATGAAAAAGAAGACGCGAATGCAAATGTGATACATTCCTCATCAAAGCTTCAATTTTGTATTCATAATTTGGATTCATTCCAAACTGATTTTAGTGAAGAACCTTTTCAGAAGGTTGTTCGTTTTTCAAGGTCCTCCAGTTTACTTACCACAGCTGGGGCTGATGGTCACATTAGAATTTGGAAAGTTAGTACTGTAATGTTTATTTTATAATTTCATTTCTAAAGTTTTAAATGAATTGAAATAACATTATTTAATATTGAAAGTTCTTCTTAATTGAAAGATGTTTTAATGCATGTTGTAGAAATATTCTTATTCTGAATAGTTGTTAATAAGATTTATATTTTTCATTAATTACGTTATTTATTCTTTTGCATTGAACTTTTTATACCTTCTTTCCTTTGTTTCATTTTCTTCTTTAGTTTTGCATAAGACTTAATATGTAGTCCTTTTAACTAAATCACAAACATATGTTTTCTTGACTACATCTATCATTTGAGTTTGATGCAGTATAGTCATTAAACTCCACATTTAATCCAGTCTTGTTCAGCAACACTAACACTTGAATTTTCAGGTTATTTTAGTAAATTTTACAAAACAATCAGTAGATCATTGTTCTCATATTAAATAACATTAAAAAAAAATTTTGTTTTAACAGCAAATTGCTCTGCATTATGTTAAGTTTCTGCTCTGATGAGGGTATTAAGCTATTAAAAATCTTTCCATCATGTGTGTTGGAATTTAACACACATCTAGCAAGAAAGTAATTTTGTTAACTGAAATTAATTAATGCAGCAATTTATTAAAAATAAATTTTAAAACTAAGAAAAGAAAATAATTTAAGTATCAATAATTTAAAACACTGTTTTTTAACTTTTAAAATCTCTCTCTCTCTCTCTCTCTCTCTCTCTCTCTATATATATATATATATATATATATATATATATATATATATATATATATATATATATATATAATCAGTTGATTTAAATCAACAAACCCTGTTCCGAATATTGAAATAATTCTATGAGCAGCCTTTCTTAATTCAGGATAATATTTTTTTAAAATATAATAGCACAAAAATGAAAAGGGAACTCTGGTACATTTATCGAGAGCCACAAGTAATCCTTCAAAGAGCCGAATATGACTCGCGAGCTGTATGTTGGCCACCCTTGGTCTTATATATAATTTGAATGAAAAATTTGATTTTAAAACATCAAGTTTATTTTTCTTTAGGTTTTAGCATTAATTTTCGATAATGGTTCTGGTTTAATGAGTGTATTGAACTAAACCATACACAAATATCTTTATTTCATCGTAGTCTATTATTTTATTTCTGAGGCAAATTAAGAATTTTTTGTAAAATTAATGGTTATTTAAGAATCTTTAAGTTATTTTACTCATTTTATTATTTAAAATAAGGTTCTTTTATTAAAGTAATCTTTTTTTTTTTTTTCAAACTGACTAGTGTTTATTTAAGCTGCATGTCAAATGTTTTATTAGGAAGGATATTAAACAGAAACAATACAGTTTTATTAAATCAATGGAAAGGTTGATAGCATTTTTAAAAAGTGGTTATTTTTGGTTTTAGTTTATAAAAAAATTACCCTAATTGTGAAAATATCATTGAAAATATTTTTGTAATTTATTAATTTTATATGTGTGTATATATAAAAACACTTTATAGAAATAATGCTGAAAAAAAAAATTTATTTTTATTTTTTATGTGCATGTAGCCTAAATATAATTTTTTCTTATGTTTAAAAATTTTCCTTAAGTGCTTTAAAGCTGCTTAATTTCTGTTTAAAAAAATTGGATACACACCCCAATATATTTTACAATAAGTGGTAGAATTTTGGAAGAACCAATATTTTATTTAAACAATAGTTTTTGCACATATTTCAACAATTGAGATATTGGTACTTTCTGATTACTTTTTCTAGTGTAAATAATAAATGTTTCGTTTTCTTATTTTAAATTTTGTTGTTTTGTTTATTATTTTAAATTAGTTGTTTTTTATATTTTCTTGAAATATTCTCTTAAATTTTAGTTTAATATTCTTTCAATATTATCCCATTTAAAATATTTATAGAATTATTTTTATTAAAATTTATATTGAATCTTTTTAAACCAGTTTCCAGACTTTAAGAAAATTCATGACATTGAAGCACATTCCGACGAGGTAGATGATCTTGACATATGTCCACTTGGTAAAAAAGTAAATATGAATTTAGTATATTCTGTCAAGAAATCTGTTTTTCTTCTGTATTTTTAAAACTATTTATTTTGAGGACATAATTATTTTACTAGTTTTGAAAACTCTTTCTTCAAATTGTAGCTTGTGAGAAAATCACACGAAATATTCTTTTACTTAAACTAGGCAATTGTTATAATTATCAAAATTTAGCCATTATTTTGTTATTAATTTTCACAATCTCAATGTTTCTTCACTGCTTTTTGTCCACATTGCTTTGAATCTTGAACTTGTTAACCCGGGAATAAACTTTTGTTCAACTCTTTTCACAAAAGAGTTTTTTTTGTCTTCTACATAGTTATAAGTAATATCAAGATATCTAATAAACTCTATGAGTAAAAATGTCATTTCCATTGCAGTAGTAGTTCGTGTTTCTGTATGAAATATTTTGCCCAGTTAACAGGACTAACTAACAGCCAGGGGCGGATTAAGCGGTACGCGGGGCCCTAGGCCATTCACATTTTTGGGGCCCTTAGATTAAATTTTTTTTCTCGTATATTTTTTATTTATTCAAATATAAAAGTATTTATGTATTTTTTCATTTAAGAATGCATATTTAAAATAAAAATAAGTAATATCCTGGACCTCTTAAACAGTGACAATTTCAATCTATAATGTTTGATTGAAAGTGACCAGTTGTATAAGTTTTTTCTAGAGTATGTAAAACAATAAACAAATACTTACCTTTTAGTAAAATATTTTGTAATTATTTGATCAAATAGAATTACGGACACTAAATAATTGTAAAACACTAAAAAAATTATGCGACACTAAATAATTGTAAAACACTAAAAAAATTATGAGACACTTCAGTTGAGGCACTAAATAACTTTTTCATTTAAAACGTCTCAATAATGTCAACAACATTTAATTCTTTGCTTCTTCTTAGGGGGGCTTTTGTGTCAGATAGACATTCAGTTTCATCCTTCAAAGCATGAGTGATTTTAGGTTTATTGGTACAAACCATAGACTTCAAAAAAATCCCCAAGGTATAAGTCCAACAACCCTGAATTGCATTATCTGAGTTGCTAGTTCTGATAATATGGCTATCTAACCTGCAGTGATACTTAAAATATTTAAAAATGAGTCATATTCTTTTCAGGGCCCTCTAATTTTTAATAACTCAGAACGTTTTTACTTTTTTTTCATTTTGCAACATTTTGTTTCATTAATGGTACAGAAATTCAAATCATCAGAATTTAGAACAACCATTTATTTATATTTTAAAAAAAACATTGTTTTTTCTTGCAAGCAATGTTTTATTGCTATAAATTTTAACATAATGTGAATTAATTTTTTTCAAAGATCATCAGGCGATATTATTTAAGTACAGTGAATCCTCTAGGGAACGACCACTCTCTGTGCCATACTAAATTGATTGTTAATGGAGGTTTTTCGCTCTTAGGTGTTTATCTTCATCTTCAAAATGTTAATCGAAAGTACATGATTTTTCGAAAACTATTTTAATTTTTGTCAGTGTAATTTCCTTGGTGTGGAAATGCCACTTGTGTTGGCATTATGAAAATCGGTTCAATGAATAAAATTTATCGTCATTAAAAATTATCCCTACTGACATAATTATGTTTAAAAACAAATTTTACCAATTATGAACGATAGTACTATTTTAAATAAATAAACAATTATGTTTTTTGCTTATGTTTGCATTTAATTTTATAAAATAAAAGTTTGTTAGCTTTAAAAGATAAGAGGTGTGTTTGAGATGCATAATTTTTTCTGAAACTTTTTTCTTCCTAATTTAACTTTAAAGCTAAATAATTAATAGCATTGTCTTTAATGCACAGTATTGATTGAAGATCTTTTTCAGAGAGTGCAAAAAAGAACTTCTAAATAGGAGCCTCACACAAACATTTTAAATACATTTTAATTTCTTATTTGTTTTGTTAGTATTTTTTGTTACGATATTTTTTGGTGTTTCCTTATTTGACCTTTACCGCATCTGGTGCAGAGGCTTGCCGGGTAGCTGGGAGAGGTTTTGAGGCTCTCTTCTAAAGGTTTTCTTCAAATCAAAGTCTATGGAAAAAATTCTGTTCCTTCTAAAAGTGGTCTTAAATAAAAGGTCACTACAAAGAGGTGGTCTTTCCTTGAGGTTTCACTGTATTATCATTCTTCTTTAAAAGCTGTTTTATCTTTGTGTACTACTGTTTATATATATGTATATATATTATTATTATTATTTTTAGATAGTTAGCATTTCAAGAGATGGGCATGGTAAAATTTGGAATGCTGAAAACGGTTCTCTCATCACAGAACTTAATTATGTTCTACCTTCCAAATCTACTGCAAAGTATATATTTAGAAGTTGTAGGTATGTTTATTCGAGCAAAATTTATAAGATCACATAAAAATCTTTATCACAGTGATTATTTTTAATCCTTTATAATTGATTTTTAATATTTCAGAGAAATGCAACAGATAATTTTATTTCAACTTCTATTTAAGTTGCTATGTTAACTATTTAATGCTGGCTGACAATTTTTATATAAAACTAATAAAGTCATATAGATTAAAGTATGAGTTTTTCTTTTAAGTTATAATTTAGAAAAAAAATTTAAGAAATCCACATTTTTTTTAAGTGTATAATAAATTATATAGCATATTTAAGAAATCATTTTATTTTAAATGGACGAAATAGTTACCTTTATGTTAATTAAAATGAGTCCAAAAATTTTGCTTTAAAAAATCAATTTAAGAATAGATAGTTTTAATCAATTAATGACATATATACTTTTTACTAAAGTACTAACGACTACTGCATAACAAACTATTTCTATTACTTTTTGGATGCTAACAAAGCCCAGGTAATAAATAAAAATAATTTCAATTTTTCTTCATATATCTTGTTCTGCAATACTTAAATATCATTATAATCAACCAATAAAATATCTATTTATTCTTAATAATATAAGTTGTTTTAAAAAGCACGTGTTTACCTTAAAATCACTGTTTTTGTGTTCATATGACTTATGCTCTTTTATTGGAATATGTTCTAGATTTGGTATTGTAGAAGACAAAAATGACTTGGCTTTATTTGCAACTCTAAATCCACGTGAGCGATCTAAACCTCCAATGTGTTCATATATTTGCAAGTGGGATACAAAAGAATTCTTATTGCAAAAAATTGTTTCAGCTGGAAAGGACATGTTAACTACAATGGCTATAAGGTATCATAAAAATAACAGTTACTTGTTTTGATACATTAAAACAGTACGATAATTAAATTCCAAAAGTTCTCAACCTCTTTTAGCCATGACACAGAATAATTGCCTAAGTTGGCTTCGTAACTTGGAAATCTATATTGAAATTACTTATTTAGTAATTTGTTTAGCATAGACTTTTATATAGAATACAAAAATTTTGATTTTTTTTTAAAAGAGAAAAACCACTAAATAAACAAATTATAAGTAAAGGAATTATCTAAAAATATAACTGCGTAAATGTTAGAAGTCATGTATAGGATTATGAAACTAAATCTAATTTTTTTTATTTTGCTATGCATTGAAAATGGGAAATGTTCAAAGAATTAAAGAGGAGAGATTTAATGATGATAATGGTTCGTTGATATAAAATTATTTATTGTAGGAAAGTTGTTGATAAGAACACTGATAAAGAACACATCTTTGAACACAGTAACTTTAATCTTTAATATTTTTTATTAAATTAAATTTAATTTTTTCCTTAGGCATTATAATACGAAAGGGACCCTCTTAAGATTAATAGAAACTTATCTCCTTTTTAAACATTAATAATTTGTGAAAAAATATTTTTGAATAAGTTATAAGATTTTTACTAGAAAACAGATCACCAGAGCTGAAAAATCCAATCTACCGGTTAGATCAAAATTTAATTAAAGAGAGTCACTCAGCACAGTGAGAGATCCATTGTTTGGCAATTAATCAATAATAAATCCAAAACTATGAAAGAGAATTGTCAAATTTAAAATTGTTTTCTAAAAGATAAAACTAAAAGAACGTTATTATTTTTGATGAACTTATGAAGGTCTTGAATATGTGTGTTAATGTGTTAGTTAAAGAAATATCAATGGAGTCTGATTTTTGCCACAAGTTTTTCTGAAAATAAGATTTCATGGGACGGAAAAAAATTCTTGATTATAAATTTAAAATGTAAACAAAATAAAAGTGAGTAAATATGAAGTATGTAATAATTACTTTTGCATCAGTATTTTTTTTTCTTTTTTTACATCCTAGAAGCTTTTGACCCATTAGGTTAGAGACTCCTGATTTATTTCATTAAGCTTTAACTGCATTTGAATTAAAAATATATACTTTTTTCATATTGCGTTATACTGTGTGAATTAACTTTGATATATTTTATCTTTAAAGCTTTCAGCTCTTTTTTTAAAAAAAAATAGAAAAAGATATTCCTACACAATGTATAAATTGCCCCCTGTAAAATATTTGCAAGTAGTTAGCTCTATGACATCTTATTTATTTTGAAAGATGTTTTCTTTAGCGGTCTTATGTTATTAATTGAAATGACTAACAGATTTTTTAGCTGAAGTTAAATGAGTATTTCTTTTACTTTAATTTAAATGTTTTTTTATTTAATAATGTGTTTATTGTACTTTTGGCATCAGTTAAAGTTTTATATTAAAAAAAATTATGATTTAAGTATGATTTAATTATATTCTTTTTACTTTTTATTAATTATAAGTGAAAACTAGCATTATTAAAAATTAGTTTAAGGTTGTAATTTATGATAATTAAATTTTGTTCCATATATTTCTGCAATTGTCGATACTAAAGTTTAAAATATTGCTATATTTTGAATTTTAATTGTAAATTTATTCTCAGGAAAATAATTCAAAATTTCATAGCTCAGTTTAAAAAAATGTTTTTTTATTTGGATGAAAAAGCTAACACATACTTAAGTAATACAGAAATTAAAATAATTCTTTTAGATAACTTTTATAAAAAAAAAGCAAGCTTTTCAATAAACGGTAGTTTTGTTTTATAATTGCCAATACCTATTTCTGGTTTACATTTTTCTTCAAACAAATTATTGGGCAATGTAAATATAATAGGAAAAAACAGTTCCACTTTGACTTTATAGTAAATAGCTATTGCTTCATATGATTGTTGAACAAGCATTTGAACATTTAAAAAATTTATATATTTTTTATTTTAGCGACAATGGTCATTTTATTGGATTAGGTACACTAGAAGGAAGTGTCAAGATCTATATAGCTTTTAGTTTACAAGTAAGCGTTTTCTTTAATAAATCAACATCTGTCATCAAACAACTCCTATTTTATTTTTTAACTAGTATTTAAATTATTAATTTCATGAACTTGTAATAGGCTTTTGAATACTGCTAATATAATTTTTTTTAAAATTTCTTTTAATTATATATTTTTTGAAAAATGCGAATTTAGAAACAGTGTTAGACAAAAGTAAATATTTCTTTATCAAATATGATATAATTTTGTTACAGAAACTTTATAATGTAAACCATGTTCATGGAATCTTTGTGACTGGTTTAGAATTTTTACCTACACGTGAAGAAACACGTCGCATTACTGGTGGACAAGAAGCCTCCCTAATAAGCATATCTGTAGATAATCATATTGTTATTCATCACATTCCAATGAAAGGTAACTTTAAAAAATGACTTTTGATATTAATTATACTAAAACGTTATTTATGATATGCATAATATATAGTCGTTTATCATTGAAATGCAAACGCTTCATCTTGCTATTAGATATTATAAAATCGACTATTTTTTAGATTGTATAAATAAAAAATTTTAAATATGGTGGAAGTATACAGAAATAATCATGCAGAATATGATTTATTGCACTGAAAGAGGTCTTTGCTTCAAACTTAAATTGTAATTCTAATAAATATATTTATTTTATGACTAAATGTAAATTTCACTATGCTACAAAATACTACTCTGGGCTTTTATCTTTCTTTAATTAAAGCAGATAAGAATAGTTTATTTTTTACCTAACATAAAACTTTCTCTTTATATGTAAATTTTCAAACTATAATAATACAAATTTGGTAAATAAGATCAAAAATGTTTAATTTCATTGCTAACATTCTTTCTTTTTATGTCTTTTGCCAAATTGATTAATCCAATGAAACAAAAATAAATAATTCTAGAATAATTTATTTATTCAATGGTTAAAAAAAGTTTTCTTCTAGTTTTAATACTTATTATTAGGGATATTTTTGGAATTACGTTATTAATCAGTCAAGGAATTTTCAAATTAAAATTTAGAAAAAGATTAGAAGGTGAAAAAAAATTTCAGTCAATAGAATGAATTTTTTATAATAAATGAGTAAGATTAAAAAGGTTTTTCAATTGTGTTTAATTCATTTTACTTTATGTTAACTTTTTACAATTAAAAGTTTGGAATACTAAATCAGAAATATCTAAATTCTGTTAAGTACAGTTAATATTTTTGTATTTAGTTCAAACTGTATGTACTGGCGAATGATTCCTTTTTCATTTACGTCTAATGATGACTAATTTGTAAAGAATTTTTGTTTAAATTTATTTTCAAAAAAAAGACCTAAAGATGGTCTTAAACATCTACTTCTAAATTGTGTAGCGGAATGTTCACATGTAATAAAACTGGAAAAAATAAATAATTATGTAATAAATTTTAAAAAAAATGTGAGTTCTAAGAAAAATAAATATAATTTTTTGAAAGCTTTGAACTTAGAAAATGGCATTTAAATCGGCTATTTTTCTCATATTACTAAATTAAAAAACAATTTATAAGAGGAAAACCTCCTCTCATTGTTGCTCACTCTTAAAAAGGCCAGAGAATTTTAACTTGTATGATTATCGGTGAAAGATGCACAAATCAGAACTTACAAAAACTGGTTAAGCAATTTTTATTGGTATTAAAGCTTATCTTTTTTTTTCTTGGTAAAAAAATTTTTTATGCATACTGTTATCTATAAATATTTAATACTAGTAAAAGATTTAGAATTACTTTGAAATTTTTTCTTCAAACATTTAATTAATTTTTCTTTCTTTTTTCAGCATCGATTGGATACTTAACTTTTATCATGCTGTTAATCATATTTCTTTTCATGGTATTTGTAATGATGGACTATTTCAATTTATGAATTGACAAGCACTTGATATGACTTATAAATGTACAATTTTTATCAAACAATTGTATTTTAATGTGTAAATTATTTTGTCATTTTATCTAATGTATATATTTTAACTTAAAATCTAAATGTACAGAATCTTAGACGAATCTATATTGTGTGTTTTGAATTATAATAAATTATGAAATATTTGTAGTTTACTTTTGTGCGATAAAAAAAATGTTTAATATTAAAAAGTAGAAAGAACTTGAAAACAATGGCATGGGGTGAACATTTTCTTCTGCGAGTAGGTAATTTCATAGCTTAATGTTAATTTGAAAATAAAAATACTTCAACTTTTACGACATATTCAAAATAAATGATAAGAAACTGTTAAAAATGTTATTGGAAAGTTGTACTATTTATAATGGCAAAAGTTTCATTATAACACCTATCAGCTAAAATCATGATTTGTGTATGAAAATTTTAATTTGCAGCGTAATGCTGTATAGAAATCGCCTCAAACGTTACCGATAACCACAGAAACTTGCAGAAAAGAACTTACAATTTCTAAAATTTATTCTTTTAAGTTTTAGTGTTTTAGGAGAAAAACATAAAGAAATTGGCATAAAGCCTCTATTTATAAACAAAGCTTGCACAGATAAAGAACTTTTTTTATGTGGGACTTTTTGAGCAATAAAACCTAACTACTTACTGTTTTAATGTCCATTTCAATGTGCTTCACTAACGTTAATATTTAACATAGACAGTTCTTGATTGTGTTAGTTACTGTTGTTATCAATAAAACTGGGTACACAATACCACCTTTTTTTGTTTATTAATAGTTTTGCAAATATCTAATGATAGTAAACGAGTTTAATTTAATCCTTTCATGGCACCTGTCACATACATGCCTGCATAAGACACTTATTTCCCAGCCAGCGTGCCACAGCAATTTCTAGTTCATTCTCGGCCATCACGTCTCTGACAGTGTTCAGCAACATTTTAAAAACTTACTTTACGATCAGGATGGTAATGTATGTATATAGGATTTGAGATTCTACTTGAAATAAGACATATGACTCACATGCACACGATTTTTGATTCTGTAAACATGAGGGGAAAAGAATGTTTCCAAATTGCATGCTCAAAACTGTGCTTTAAAATGAGCAAGGGATATTTGTTAGTATAAGTGGGAGAGTTTTATTTTCACTAGTGTTGTATTTTTTGGGTTTAATGTCCAGCTTTCAATTATTAGATCTTGCAGACTTCAAATTTTTCTGTTTTTACTAGTGTCAAAATGAGAGCAGAAATTGTATTAAAATATAAGGAAACAAGAAAATATATGTTAAAGAACACATTCATATTTTGGTGATTTCATGGATTTAGGCTTAACAACCAAACACTCCAGCCCTTGACAGGACTAATCTTAAAGAAGTATTAAACATTCCATTTCTGGAATGAGACTCCAAGCCTCGCATATGCAAATCCCGTCAAAACAATATAGATTACTATCTGTGAACCATGACTTGGTAAATTTACATGGGAGAAAAAACTCAAATATCTAATAGACTTAACTATATGTTTTGCTATAAACTAACAGTATAAAATTTTTTAATTCTAGGAATTGAAAACATTGTGAATGAAATATGCCAATTATTGTTCCACAATCAATTCTAAATATTTCTACTTTCCTATTTGTTAATATTTAATAGTTTTATGAAGCATTAACTTTCCAGCTTGTACGATATAAGCACGCAAAAAATAAGTATTTCCACACAAAAAAGTCTTTCACTCAAGCATAATTGATTGCATTATTTTCTGATTTGGGATAACAAATTATCTAGTTTTATCAGACCTGTGAAAAGTGAAATCACAGTATCTTCTGAAATGAGTCATTAGAGCTTTTACCGAAAAAATTTTTTTTTCCAATCTTGAACATTATTTTTAACGATTGCACAATAAACGAGGAAAATATAATTGCAGTTTAATAATCCTATTATTGTAGATAATTTCTGTCCTAAATGTTATGGTATTTTAGGTAACTGTATGACTAACAATATTTTCATTCATAGGGTTTACTCATTTTGAAAAACCAAATTTTTGTTGCATTTTACTTAAGAAAATATAATGCATGATACTCCAGAACTAATAACTATATTTTTAGAATCCTGGACAAAGAATACGTCAAAAGAATTAACACATCACTTGCCTCAATATTTAAGCAGGGAAAAATAAAAACATCAAAATCAATCTCACTAGTGATGATGAAAGTAAGAAGAAAGGTTCAAAACCAGTTTGATTGTCTGATGTAACTTGGAGTAACTCAAATCTATAAACTCCTCAGTTTCTTCTAGCAATCATACAGGTTTTGATGTCAATCTTTACTGAAAAAAACAGGCCTAGATTTCCTCAATGATGAGTTACTGAATTTAGACAGTTTTTTTCCCCTCTGACCTGAAATATTTATTTACAACTCCTATTGTGCACATTTTCCTTTAAAAAATATATACATTAAGTGGTAATTTCAGAACATTTTGACTTACAAAAAATTCTTATTTTGGTCTTAAAATAAATTAGTTAAAATTGGTTGCGGATTTTAGCTTAAGAAATTGGATACATCTCTTATTACTCAGTGAGAAATATAAATTTGGATACAAATCCTTGTTTTTTCGCAGCAATAATGTATCAAAAAAGTAAAAGACTTATGTTTATTTGTTTTCTATTTAGTTTTTTTCAATTTTAATAATTGTAATGCAATTTAATTTTTACAGTATCTTACTAACTTAAACACTCATTTTGTGATCGTTTACAGGAAGGCTTTACTAAAACTTAATGCTAATAGTAAGCTTTTATTGCAGATTACTATTGTTATTAAGTTTTTAAATGTAATTTAACTAACAATAGTTATGAATTTATTCACGAAAAGAGTGACACTGCCTATAAATAAAATAAATTACTAATATTTTACATTTTATTTTTCTTATGTGTATTTTGTAATTTTTTTAGGTTGATAATACAATGTTAGCCTTGTATTAACTTTAAAAAAATAAAGACAAAGAAGCTAAAAAATTGATTATTTTATTGACAAAAATAAATACTTAAAACATAACATGTTCTTGATTATCAAACTTTTACATAATATTTGCTAGCAATCATGAATTAGAAAAGTACTAAAATATATCTGGAATGAGAAGTAAAAAGTTTCACTCTATATCAATACGGTGCGATTTAAAAAACAATTTCCTAGATCCATTGTAAAACTTGTTATAAAATTTAAGCTTCATTGTCTTTCTTTATACAAAAATAGATTATATTTACTAAATTAATGCTTCATGAATTTACAGATTTATACATGAACTTACACAGATTTACTTGTAAGTTAAAAATGTTTAAATAAATCTTATTTTTTTGTACTGGACCTCTAGAAATGTGAAATCGTATATATTTCTTCCATGTAATAAAACAGAAACTAAAATTTGCAAGTGTAAATATTAAAATTTTTATTTTTGTAAAAAAATTTAAACATCACCGGCATGGGTTCCCAAGAAAATGCCCTGATTACTTCACTCTTGAGGCGGCTCCATATGTCAGTCTTTGTCATTCAGTGGTAGAATTAAAATAATTATCCCTTCTGTTAAGCCAACAAGTCTTTTGCTTTTTCTCACATAAACAGAAAATCAGTTTAAAAAATGGAATTTAAAATGAAAGCGATAAAAAAAACATGTTGTAGTTACTCAGCTAACAATAAGATACAAAAATTTTGCCACTTTTATACTGTTGGAACACTTCATTATATCTTTAATATTTCATAAAAGTTTTAAAACTTAAAAATACATGAACTTTATTTAATTTAATCTTAAAATCGTCACAAAAGGAGTTAAACATTTAATGAATGTGAAAAACTACCTTGTATTTAAGTGCATATTTTGTATTTTTAGGGTTGTTGTAAACAATGAGAGATACTTACAATCTGATCTTAGTCACCTCTTGGTTGCTTTTATATCTAATAAAAGTAACTGATTTATTACTCAGACAATAATATTGGTTCTTTAAGCCTAAGGTTATCTCAACCTTGGTCAAAATTGATGAAATGTGACTAGACATAATTTCTCCAAAAATTGAAGGACTTGATTTAATAAAATAAGCTACTTTTTCAAAATAAGATTTTTACATAAAATTGTTAGTACGTAATTGTTAGAATATTTTTAAAATAAATACATAACAGATTTCTGGAATTTCTAGAAAATAACACAATAAAGGGACACATCATATTGCCTACATGGAAATAGCCTTTTTGGTAAAAAAGAATTGCTCTCCTGAAAAACTTGAAAATGTGATTTATATTGATTGAAGTTCAACAATGAAATGAAATATAAAAGCCGATATTTCACACAATTTGATTTTGTTGACACTTGTACATAATTATGTGCAATTATAATAGAATTATAAACTTTAAGGGTCTTTAGGGATTGGTAGTTATTTTTGGAGCAGAGGCAGCACATCTAAATCCCAAATTACCAGCAGTAGTGTCAGGCGTATTTTGACTTCGAGCAGCACATCTATATCTGTAGCAATAGGCCTTTAAACAGAATCGCAAAAGTTCCAGCATATTAGTTTCTTCTAAAATTACAATGAAATAAGGGGAGGGAAAGACTTTTTACTAAAAATCATACTTACTTTATGACACATATATGATCCTCCTTTTTTTACTTTATCACTTCCTGATTCTGGACCCGTCTAAAATATTATATAATTACGTTATTACAAATAAAAAACATCTAATTTTATAAAACAAAAAAAGAAAAGCACTTTTTCTTCTTAGATCTGAAAGCATATTTATATTTTTATTATTTTTTACTGTATGTAAATTTAATCATAAAAATATAATTGTTTTCATTGTTCAACCTTATACATACATTTGCAATTAAAGAAAGTTAAATGATCACATATAAATAATTGAAACGTGATATTTTAAATGCAGTTTAATGTAAATTTTGAAAAATACGAAATTGGAATGACAAAGGCAGAAAAAATTAAGAGTTAGGGAATTTATAATTTCTTTTTTTTATTATTATTATTACCTACTTTAAATTACTTGAAAAAACAGTGGATTAAAATATTCCCATTTAAGAATATAAACGTATTTGTTAATCAAAACAAAATAATCATTTAGTACATCACAGATGCACTAAATCAAAATATTTTTGTTCTGCAGAATTAGCAAGCAACAACAATATATAACATCTAATTCATTTATGCATCAGAATGAGGAAAATGACATCTTTTTTTTTTTTTTTTTGACAATATTAATTTTAAATGTGAGACAACATTGACATTATAAATCTTTAAATCCTAATTATAGAAAATATATATGGTTTATTATTAGGATTAATATAGATTTCTTATATCAATAACAAATTTGAAAAGGATAATGTGTACTTATAACCAAAGTTATGTTCCCAAAACAAGCCAATACGTAACTAAGAAAAAACGTAAATAAAATTTTGATTAAATCATAAAATAGTGTAAGAAATAACTATATCCTAAGTAGGTTGAAATTACTTGCAAGGAAATAAATAATTATTTAGTTCAAGTGCACTTTATATTCAAAGCTCTCCATACTTTTGCTTTCATTGTGAAAAATGTTCTTAAAGACAAATATTTTTTATATAAATTAATAATATGCTTGTAAAACTTATATATTTTATTAAAAAAAATCCATCAATCAATTTAAACCATCAGATTTTTTTCAGAAATTTATATTAACTAATTGGTCAAATAATCTTCATTAATAATCATTAGATTTCTTACGGGGTTGTGTTGAGGCTCAGGTGAATGATGTACTGTCCACCAATCATTAGTCCACTCCCACACATTTCCTACCATGTTCTTTAAACCATAACTAGAGCTGGGAAAAGAGGTAACCTGTTATAAAGAGAGAAACATACATTTTACAGTGAAATTAAAATGGAAATAATGCAAAGAAATAATTTAATTTTCCAGAAAAAATAAATGAGAACCATAAAGAGAAGAACTATAAGAAATGAATAAAAACTGACATTTAGAAAGAAATAGTAAAGTTTGGTTAAATTGATAGGAAATCAGTTTAATTGAAGTAAAACAAAATACTACAATTTAAAATTGATAAAATCTTTGGTCTTTGACAAAATAAAGCTAAGCAACAGAACTTAAAAGAATTTCCAAAATTTATAAATAAATAGGCTAAATAACTAAAATAAAAAAAATAGGTGAACCATTTTTAATAGATGATTTAATTATGCCGCTAAGGCAATTATAGATGTGATGAGGGTCTGATACAACTTACCATAGAAAATTTATTTATTCTTGTCAGAGAATAGACCTTTTAATTACTAAAAATAAAAGAGTTAAAGCAGTGTAAACATATACTACAGCAAAAACATATTAGCAGCTTTTTATTTAATTAAATGACCCTTCAGGGCATGAGAAATTATTATTTCAAGCACTAAACCATTTGACTGTGTAATTGAATATTTAGACCAAAATTATGTGAAGCCATGGTTTTCATCTTACAATATCAATTATCAAAACTGTATAACTTGTTAATATTGTTAACAAAAAATGCATGAAGCTTTCAATCAATTTAAATATATAAATAAAAATTCCAATTGCCAAATAGTTTTTTTTTTTTTTTTTTTTTTTTTTTTTTTTTTTTTAATTATTAAAAAAAAAAAAAAAAAAAAAAAGGAATACATACTGGTGCTGTGCTGATAAAGCCATCTTCTTTTGTATTGTTATCTGGGAAGGTGCCTTGCCAGATATTCATATAGTGGTCATCATGTGGCATAAGCTTATTACCCCATGGAAATAGCCTTAATAAATATGTATTAAAGATATTGACACATAGAATTATCAACAACCATAATAGTAATAGTTTTATTAAGAGGCATTTCTTTTGTAATTAGTAAGTTTTAACAAAATCATGATAAATGCAGTTCACAAGCTCTTACAAAAAAAAATTTAAAAAATGCTGACTTTAATCCAAATTCTAAACAAATTTCTATTATTTTGAAATTTATTAATATGTTGTTTATGTTTCTTATATTGTGTCATCAAAATGGAAAAAATCAAGTTAGCAAAAGAGTTGTTATAGCAAACTTATTAGAATACTGATAAAAAATTGAAAAGAGTTTCAGTAAAATGATTGTATCAATGCAGTGGTTTAATAACAAAATGAACAGTTAGTAAAATAATTGAGTTAGCAAAGTGTCATTAATGATACATATACCCCAAGATTAGTAAGTTGGGATAGTAGCCCTAATTGAAAATTTCTCGATATGCCCTTGTCTGTCACTAAATAACACCAAATTGTTTAGTTTTCTCATCAAATAGCTTTTACCCATGTCCTACTATTTCTCATGAGCAAATTTCACTAATTCACACTATTTCTCATGAGCAAACACAAATAGATGTTAAATTCTTAGGTGTCAGTTTTTTTTTTTTTTTTTTTTCTTGCATTATCAGAAGTATAATATTCAAAATTTCAACTTCATAATGACCTTGTAACAAAGAGATTTCAATATTTATTACAGTATACAACAACAGGAACTTTATCATTACATTATTATATTCTACTATTTTATAATACTCATAATATCTAAAATACATGAAGACCATTTAATTATCAATTTCAGAATTCTAAAATTGATTTTGTATGCAGTTGTACATAGTGAATGTAGTGAAAAATCTCATCCACTACAAGAAAGATCGTAGTTATTGATTTTACACCTAAAATATCAATCACAATCAAATCAGTTTTTGTTTATAAAGACCTTGTGTATCTAGAATATGGTGACTGAGGCAACGGCCATAGATGCAAAATTATGAAAGGGCACAAAATCATTAGTAAGATATTTAAAATTATTTTGAAAACTTTTTTTGAAGGGTACAAAAAAGTGTAGACTTTTTCTACTATTATTTTCTTTCTGAAGATTTTTTATTTATTTTTTTTTTCTTTTTGAGAGAGAGAGAGAGAGATAATTTGCCTAGCTAACACATTTTCAGACTGCGTCGAAGAGTCAAAGACATCCCCCCCCCCAGTTTTTTTTCAAAGTCAATAAATTCACAAGGATCAGGGCAAAAGAGATAAGGATTTAGGGTTGAAAGAAAAACCTGATTCTATGCTTAATAACTTGTTATTTTTTTAAAAGCTGATTCTATTAACTCTTCTTTGAAAAAATCTTCAAACAATTTTCTCTGAATGACTTTCACTTTTATTTATCTATTTTTTTAAGAGAAACTGATAACTGAAATTGGTGATGAGGAACTGAGTTACGGGAGATCTAATCAAACCCTCAAAATAGATGAATGGGTCAAAACTCCAATTAATCTCAATAAATTGTGGAACTATGAATAAAGAAATTAAGAAAAGCTTAAAATTTCTAATAAAAATTGTATCAGAATTTTGAATTTAAAATCAAATATATGAATGACTGTACCTTTTTACAGATTGATAATTTACTTATTTATTCAACCCAGATCAAAAAGCAACAGTCAATTTCACATGTTTCCTAGCATATACCAGTTGTGCAATCCCCACTCTTGATATTTTTAGAATCTTGGTCAAAAATGATATTAAAATCAAACAATGTTATCTTGGAAAAAAAGAAAAACGTTTTCATAACCTGATCATTGATGACGAAGGTAAGACTAAAAACATAAATGCAAATATATGCTTAAAATAAACAAAACTGAACTACTTATTTTTCTTACGACAAATTTTAATGAGTTAGTTTTTCAAATTTATAATACTCAATAACTTTTACAATACTGTATAAGATACAATACCGTGTAAGCAAATAATTTTTTTTAGTGAATTTTTTTTAGTAGTTATTTTTAATTTATTTAAAAAATATTTTAAGTTAATATATTATTGTCAGAGCCTGACTAAGGCAGAGCCACATCAGAGGGGGGCCCCATATCGAATAGAAAGTTTATTTTATGTTTCCTACTTTAATGAACTTTTTTTAAGAAAAATATCAGTACAGAGTAAAATCCGTCAGTTTTATGTTAGCTTCTTCATTAATCTATCGTATAAACGCAAAAAAAATCCATATTTCGTAAATTCATGGCTTTCTAGGATGTAATTCAGCTAAATTTTCATAATTATGATGGAAAAACTTGGCTATTCAAAAGCTTGTATTTTTTTATATCGCAAAATGTTATGTGTTTACGAAAATACAGGCTTTTGATTGGCTTAATTAGACCATTGTAATTGCAAACATTTCACTGAATTTCGTCTTAATCCAAGGATATGAATTTTTCACAGCTAGATGACGATCAAAAAACTGCATTCGGCATAATGGACATGGAATTGACAATCAATAAAATGGGCGAACGATATTTCATCTGACCATCGGAGGAAGGGGGGGGGACTTAACAGCTATTTTAGGTACTAGTCAATTTTCTTGTTATGTTATCTATAATGAGGAGAAAAATTTAAATACCTCCATTAAGTTTGGTTCTTCATTGCTAAAGTAATGAAGCAGAAGGGGGCCCCCAAAGAAGTTTCTGTCCTGAGCCCCAGTTAGGCTACGTCGGGCCCTGATTATTGTACATTGATAATTAAAAAATATAAACTCAAATTACATTTTCCTTTGCTTGTCTTTTTCCTTCCTTTAAATATCAGAAAAAGCATCGAAAACAAATATTGTATTTTTCAAAAGGAATCATTTAAGAACTGCCTCAGATGCAATTTTCTGTAGATATATTTCTGAAGACCTTACAAATATTAAATATATTACAAAATTTTCAACCAATTATTAATATTTGTACATTTATTGAAAATTAATATATATTTACAAATCAGGTGTCATGTCTCAAATAAATCAATTCAAAATTACCTGTTATGCAGCCCAGATCGACATGCATACTCCCATTCAGCCTCAGTTGGAAGTCGCATTCCTTTCCATTTACAGTAAGCAACAGCATCATTCCATGAAACATGAATGACAGGATGATCCAGTCTTAAATTAAAATATATATTCCAATCTTAAAAGAAAGTATATATTCACAATAAATAAATAAACTTAGTTATATGATTCCTGGCCAAGTATAATTAAAATATTTATTTTTTAAATGTAATAAAATAAAAAAGGACTTATTAAAAATTTTTAAATTTTTTAATATGATTTATAAATAGACAAATTTTATATAAAATACAATGAGGTATTAAAATAACAATCTTTGCAGATTCTGATATTGGAGTGCTTGTTAAGTAGTGGTGGCTTATGAAGAAGAGCCAAGTGTTTTGAAGGCAGGACCCTAATAAAATTAAGATAATCTTATAATTTATTTAAAAATGTATACAACTTCAATCCTAGAGTAAAATTTAAATCAAATTAGGAATCAGATTAGGAAAAAGAGAAATAAAAAAAACAAAATAAATGTATATTTTTAAGTTTAGTTACCAAAAAATCTTCTCTGTTACACTAAATTATTTTATTTATTAAATAGTATAATCACATTTTTTTTTAAAATAAAAAGTAATATCACTTTCACAACTTCTCCTTTTTTAAAAAATATTATCAACTAGTTAGGAGTTTTTAAAATATGGTCCAATAAATCTACTTTCTACAGTACAACCTTGCTTTAATTGCAAGAGGGAATAAAATTTATAGCAGCAAGATGATTAGTGTATTTAAGCATGATTTCCCATGACAGAACATAATGCAATTTATTTATTTATTTATTATTTTTTTTAACTTAGTCTTTAAGTGATGAGCTTTTAAACTTTCTAAAAAGTACAACCCTGTGTTATTATTTTTTTTAAATGAGTAAACAATTAAAAAGACAAATACCTGTTAGAAATATTAGAATCAACTCCTTCTGGATTCTTCCAACTTGCACCTTTTACAGGTAACCACCAAGGTGCAGCAGCAACCTACAATATTTTACAAATGCATTACAATATATTAATATTTCAAGATGTAAGTTTAAAATACAATGAGGAGGAAAAAACTTACTGCTTGGGTAATAGTAGACTTGACATTCTCACTTAATAAAGCTTCTAAAACAAAGGAATCACCAAACTTTTCAGCCTACAAAATTAAAAATATAACAGTTACAAAAAATAATAAATGGTCAAAAATTTAATTAAGAGGAAAAAAAAAGGTAACTTTAATAAAAACAAAATGGTAATGAATAAAAGTAGTCTGTAATTCTTATTTTATTGTGTAACATTAAGTATTTTATGCATATACTGATTACAAGAAAATTCTTCCTTATTTATTTCAAATAGGATTTTTTTTTTTTAAACATTTTTTAGATAACAATAATTTAGCCAGTTAAATCAACATTAAGTTCCGTGATACATTGTTATAATCATAGTAAACCTATAATAAATCCTTAAAACAAGTGAATAAGTTGAAATATAAATATTACAATATTTTATGAACTGTATATTAAATATTTTGCAAACATTTAAAATTTTGGCAAAGTAAGAAAATAACAGTAATTGATATTTAGCATAAACTTTTAAATTCTGCCTACTTTGCTAACAATTTACATTTCTTTATGTTATTATTATTAAGAATAAATTTTGATAGAAATAAACGTATATTTCTGAGACTTATACATAAAATACTTAGTTGGCAATAATTTTTCTTTCACTCAAGTTTAAAATCCATTTGCCGCCATGACCATTGTAGTTGGAGCGACAAAAAACAAAACGAAAATATACCAAGTTTCTGTGGAGACAATGAAACGTAAAATATATATACATTCAGAACGAGCAGCAGAGTAAAAAAATATTAAAACTCTCAATTAATTAACATTTGATTAAAATAATTGTATCAATATTAAAAGAAAAAAATACTAAATTATTTGAAAAAAAAATAATGCATTTAAATTAAATAGAAATGGCCGTCAAATATTATGACCAGCGATTTCCGAATTAAGAAGAAGCAATTAGAAAATAAAGAAATATTTAGAAGACAAACTTCAGTAATGTATCCTGTATTTTTCACGAATTCTTCGAATTTTCTATTGCTAACTTCAAGGACATCTAAATAAAAGTCTTCAATAATTATTTTACGCACAGGTCCTTCTCCGTCAGCAACAAAAACTGGTTTGTCAGTTCCCATCTGAAATTCGCCACCTTTAATAAGCACGGCACTTTCAAAAGGTTCTTCGTTGGCTTCATGAATATTTTGATTTGATTCCATGTACTTAGTCACGGAATCTTCATTGTCATGTATTTGTTTACCAGTACCTGATGAGCATTCAGAATTTGAATCGCGCTTAAGTGCTCCACAACCACAATCTTTTTCAGAAGATTCAATTTGATCAGTTTCTAATGAAAATTGAATAAAAAGTCCGCAAGTGTAAAAATAAATAATGAATGAAGCAACAGCGGTATTCATTATTAATCTCAACTTAAGCGAAATTTGAAATGTAGCAGACAAAACTGAACTCTTGCAAAACAAAACTAGAGCTAATCCATGGTCACAGCTACGGTCAATTAGATGAGAAAATTACAAAGGATTGAATGAATATTAAGAAAGAAAATAACTTCTACTTTAACTAAATTATTTAAATATGGAGAATAAAAATGTCACGTGATATCGACATTACAAGCAATTGGCGACCGCAACACTGAAATACGTCATCTGGGGAGAGACCAGTTTCATGCATTTAGCCCTTCTCCCTTTCCTCTTTTCTGTTGTATAAGAATGTACTACGATATTTTCCCTTTTCTAAATATTTTTCCTTTTTATTTAATAAAAATATCTTTTAAAATTTCCGTGATACTTTTCTTTAGAACTATGTTTAGTTCATTTTTCATTTCCATATAGTTTTCCAACTTAAAAGATTTTAATCTATATGAAAATCAATTCGCGATCGCAACGAACTATAGGGGTCGTTGTTGTATGTGCTGAATCCCTGCGATTTCCATATGAACAGTCATTCAGTTACACTGGAGACGTCTTTAATGTAGCATGTAGCATTGTAACGTTCCATCTTTATTGTGGCTGATTAAATTTAAAAAAGAAAAATGTTTGTTTTCTTTCTTATGCAAACGAAAACAAAATGGTATCTCTTTTTTTTTTTTAGAGAAGGAACATCCAGAACACATCGGAAAAATATTTGTAAATAAAGAGAAAAAAATAGGTATAATCTTAAAAGAATTCAAACCCAATGCCTGAGAAATAGTTTTACTAAATTTAATGGTGTAACATGAAAGGCCCATTTAAATTTTAACGTAAAATAAAGAATGCTGACGGAAAAAAATAAGTAACCATTCTTTTTTTGTCGCCATTTTTCAGTATTACGAAAATGCGTCTTTGAGACTTGCCAAAAACAAAACAAGATGCAATTTTATTTTTTTAGGAGCGAAATATTTTATGGAGTGAAATGTAACGAAAATGTACCAATGTCCATAACATGAAACTTTATCTTAGTAAATGTCCGTTTTGGTTCATTTTGAATCTTATTTATTAGAGTTCATAATGGCTATAGAATCGGGTGAGAGAAAAGTTTTTTTTGAATCTGTGCTAAACTCTATATCGGCCCATTTTCCACCGAAATACGATTGACTACTTTAATTTTAAACAAAGTGTTTAATTTTAAGATTTTTTCCAAAAATTGTAGATTGGCGGCACTTAAAAATCTGCCAAATCTGTAGCTGTGGTTAATACGTAAGTACCGAATTTTTCTTCCATACTTTTCTGAATCATATTACTTCAAATATTAGAATATGCAAAAAGTATACATAAACACATAATTTAATATCATTTAATTTTTCAAAAAAGGTATTTTGACAACAATTTTATCAAAAAATTATAAACTAAAAAACGTAAAATAAAGAATTCTTAGAAAAAAACGATTCGCGATCGCAACGAACTATAGGGGGGCGTTGTTGTATGTGCCGAATCCCTGCGATTTCCATATGAACAGTCATTCAGTTACACTGGAGACGTCTTTAATGTAGCATGTAGCATGGTAACGCTCCTTCTTTATTGTGGCTGATTAAATTTAAAAAAGAAAAATGTTTGTTTTCTTTCTTATGCAAACGAAAACAAAATGGTATCTCTATTTTTTTAGAAAAGGAACATCAAGAACACATCGGAAAAATATTTGTAAGTAAAGAGAAAAAAATAGGTATATTCTTTTAAGAGATCAAACCTAATGCCTGAGAAATAGTTTTACTAAATTTAATAGTTTTACTAATGGTATAACATGAAAGGCCCATTAAAATTTTAACGTAAAATAAAGAATGCTTACGAAACAAAAAAAAAGAACCGTTCTTTTTTTGTCGCCATTTTTTAGTGTTACGAAAATGCGTCTTTGGGACTTGCCAAAAACAAAACAAGATGCAATTTTATTTTTTTAGGAGCGAAATATTTTATGGAGTGAAATATAACGAAAATGTACCAATGTCCATAACATGAAACTTTATCTTAGTAAACGTCCGTTTTGGAAATGTTATTTCTTTTTGAATCTTATTTATTAAAGTTCATAATGGCTATAGAATCAGGTGAGAGAAAAGTTTGTTTTGAATTTATGCTTTTAAACAAAGTGTTTCATTTTAAGATTTTTTCCAAAAATTTTAAGTGTAGATTGGCGGCACTTAAAAATCTGCCAAATCTGTAGCTGTGGTTAATACGTAAGTACCGAATTTTTTTTCCATACTTTTCTGAATCATATTACTTCAAATATTAGAATATGCAAGAAGTATACATAAACACATAATTTAATACCATTTAATTTTTCAAAAAAAGTCTTTTGACAACAATTTTATCAAAAAATTATAAACTAAAAAACGTAAAATAAAGAATTCTTAGGATTAAAAACGATTTTAAAAATTCCTCATTTTTCAATAAAAACTTTTGTATTGTTTCTTTTTTTTAATTCTTATAGTATTTAATCAAACGTAAAAAAACCATTTTGTAGAGAACGATCATCAAGTAAGAATAAAAATTATTTACAAGCAAATTTTTTGTTATAAAAATCATAACACTTACCTGATTTATAAGTCCGGAGAATTCCAAAATGATATGTTCTTTGTTTGAAAACTTTATTCTCAAAAATATATATACATAGTTTATCCCTTCATTACTTTTAGGTACCACACATCAAAATTTTATAATTGTAAGATCTCGATATGAATTTTAATATGTAGCTTAGAAACAGAATAGCTGAATTCTAGTTGAAATTCTTTCAAAACTAAAAAACACTTACCAAGAAAACGATAAAAAATTTATTTATAATCAGCACAAAAGATACTTTTTCAAGTAATTTGGATTAATCTTTATTGTTGTTTTCTGAATTATGTAGATACAGAAATATATACTATTCTATGAAGGAGAAGAATATTCTATAACTATTACAGTTCTGTACCCAAGTAGCACTCAATATCGATTGATCTCGAAAAAACTTCGCTTACGACGTCGATCGATGTTCTTCCGAAACATCGATCTATGTAAAAACGTCAGATTTTTTTTATATTGTACGACATTGTAAAATTTATATAGATCGATATCTCAATAACGCCGTAGAATGTCGAGTTTGAAAAAACCATATTCCACGGCGTTTACAGATACAGTAGAATGTCGATGAATATTTTTATCACGTTATTCGTAAAACAAATATTAATAAGCATTTAAAGATGCGGCAGAACGCCGATCGATAATTTTAATACGTTATTCAAGAAATTTTTTTCACTGGATATTGTAGGATATAGGTACACGTCTGTTAATTATTTTATATGGTTTTGCACTTCAGATTTCATTTCGCTAATTATACTCCAGGCTGTACAGTTGCAGATTTAATTAATTTGATTTATAATGAGTAAAACAAAAATCCTTCATTTTTTGTCAAGGATAACTTGAAAAGAGCTACATGCTCTGCTCAGTCTATGCCTATTTAGCAGAAAATTAATAATTTCCTTGCATGCTAGACAATAAGCATTCTGCAAACTAGTGAGCAAAGATTTAATATTGCCTTAGAATAAAATATCTGCAAGTATTTAAGTCATACTTTCAAAGTTCAAGGTGTGTAGACAGATTTTTCAAAAAAATAAAATAATAATAATAAGCACCCAAAAATATTTTTAATCAGTTTCCAAACAATAAAAATATATATATAATTAGGATTTGAGCAGTAATAAGCTTAAAAATTAATTAAGTGTAAAATAGGTGAAAAGGAATAAGTGTGAGCACTGTAGATGGAATGTAAGAAGTGAATATTAATTTAAGGCATGATAATTATTTTCAGCTCAATTATGATTTATAAATCAAAGACAATTTGCTTGTTTAAAAATTACCACATTTAACATGTATGTAAATTAGTTTTCTTATTTTTTAGCATTTGCAAGGTACATTTGATCTTCAGACAGGATTCAGTCACTGAAAATTAATAATTTAATATATTGCACAATAGCACTAAAAACTCAAAAAATATTATAATTTTATGGGTTCAATAAAATTTACACTTCTGATATGAACGTGCTTTGTAATATAGAAGGTGTGAATGCAGAGGAATAAAACAAAAAGTAGCTATGAATATTTTATTTGAATAAACATTTAAAAATTTATTAAAACAAATTGGCACATTCTTAGGTCTCCAAGTCCAAAGAATTGGTCACGTCAATTATCTTAGGTTTCCGTCCTTCCCAATCAGTGGCTGAAGCAGACCTTCCCAAATTTTTCCGCAAGCTCTTGGTCTCAAAGCGTTCGAGAACTGTAGCTGGAAGCAAAACATTGAGTAATATTATAACATTTAAAAAATAAAAACTGAAAGACTAACAATACACAATTTATTAATGAGTATATAACGAAACTTAGAGAACTAAATTGAATAAGGGCTTTGAGCAATGATTCTCAACATTTTTTTGTTTTGTTGTTACGGCACACTTTTAACCATTTCGAAATTTGACGGCACACAATGAAAAAAATTAGATTAAAAGTTGTTTACTTACCTACAACACACTGTGTTAAATAGTTTGTGATAATAATAAGTACTACAAAAGCACGTTTATTAAGGGATTATTATTTCTTTTGAGTGATTTTTTATTAGTTAGTAACAGTTATTTTTTCTTCTTCTTTTTGCTAGTTATTAATTGTTAGCTTGTTTTCTATAGTTATTAACTGTTATTTTTTGTGATTTCTTATTTACTAGTTTTTTGCTAATTATTAATTGTTAGCTTATTTTTTTTTGTTAGTTATCCTTTCCTAATTTGTTTTTTTATATAGGGGAGAGTCGGGTACCCCCGACCAATGTCAATTTCATATGTAGAGAATAATATTTTTTTCAAGTCAATGGGCCATTGGACAATAATTGTTATATTAAAAAATGATTATTTTCAAAGTTTCAAGTATTTATGCAGCTGGTAACATGGTAAACAATAGTTTTTAAAATATGTTGAATACAGTTGTCATGATATTAAGAAAAATTGGTTTAATGTTTCGATTAAACTTCATTTTAATATTAAAAAAATATTTTTTTCTATACATACAGCATTAAAGTATGTAGTCTTAAGTTTAGTTTGCACAAAGAACGAAGTTTATTTGTGAAAAATTGTTCGAGTAATTACAAATTTACAAAAAAATTGGATTTTGGGTAGCCCCGCTCACATGAATGTTAGGTATCACAGCCCACTTTCATTTCGTCGATAAATGTACGGTTCCAAAGATTTACTTAAATTAAATTATTTTCTTTAAATATTTAATATAAATATATATTAATATTAAAATATATTAATATACATTAATAATAATAAAAAATATAACATTTGTTGTTAATAAATAATAGAATTCACTAAAAGTATGTAAATATGTAATAAAAAAAATAATTTTGTGATAAAAATGATAAATAAGGTTTATCTATTGTCAATACATTGGTCATTTTCATTTACACCTGAAAAAACAATCAAAAAACATAATTTTTGTAACTGGGCGGGGCTACCCGACACATTTTGAAAAGAGCTGAAAACATGTTTTTTTAAATTTCTATTTTAAGTTAAACTATTCTTTTTTTTGGTTTATTCTTTTTGTATTATTTAATTAAATGATAAAACAATAGAAACATACAAAAATCTTGATTATTACTTCATATTATACAGAAAGTATTGAAGTTGAAAATAAGATTTATTTTTAGAATTTAGATCTGATATTGATTACTTATGATTGCATATACTTAGAAGTATAATTAAACAAAAGCTCAAACTTATTATAAATACACTGCACTTCCAAATGCATTCAATTCCTTAATGTAACCGTTTTTTTCCCTTCCTTCTACAAAATTACTTTTTTTTTGTGATCAGATCCAAAAACTATTGACTTACAACTGTGTTAGACTTAGAAAATTAAGTTTTTCAAGCCTCTCTCTCTCACTCACTTTTTTGGTTTGGATTTCTGAAACTTTTTTGCAATATTTGGTTTCCTTTACATGGGAAAAATTTTTTATTTTGTATTTTTCAAATAGAGAGAATCTCTTTTTATCATTATTTTTTAATTAAATTTAATTGTAATGCTGCCTTTAACTAAAGCTTGTAAAGATAAAAATCGACTGATGATATATATATTAATACAAATTAAAAAATTGTGAGTATACACGAAGAATCCTGAATAAACTTAGAAATGTTAAGGATTAACTGCAGATCAATGTTTGTAAAATTTAATACAAAAAGGAGAGGAATTCTAAATATTTTGATTTATTATTAGCAATTGGAATTGTTATTCAGATTAAAAAATTTTTAAATTTTTTTTCTTAAAGCATTTAAAAACTGGAAGGAAAAAAATATCACATATATATATTAATAAAAATAAATAATATTTTAATCAACAATTTTACCCAAATGACATTAGTGATGCCAGGCACTCTTTCAAATGACTTTTTTTTCTTTTCGCCTCAGTCAAAATACCGGCATATGCTGTCAAAATGACGAATATGAAAACAAAAGTTTGTTAATTTATTCAAACAGCTACAAGACAATACAAATTATGTAAAAATTTAATCTAAAAAAGTATTAAAATATTTATATTAGCTAGCCCACTTTCCAGTATTATTTATATGTACACTTGTTAATAATAAGAAAAATCGATGCTATAAACAACTCCGCAGCTGATACATCGCTTAAAATGAAAGTCACTATCAGTTGCTTAAATCAGATTTCTGATGCATCATCTAAAACAAAAGTCATCATATTGGCCTGCCGATATATGTGTTACGTAGATATTTTGAGATACATAGATTTATTGCCCAGTCCTATATAGAATAATCATTTAAACTCTCTCCATACACCCTTAAGTACAGAACAAATAAGATGGTGAAAGTCTTTTTCGCTTTTTAAGGGGACAGCAAGGTTTGAAAAGGTTAAGATTTACTGGTCTATACTTTAGAGCAAAGGTTCCTTTGCCAAAGGATCCAAAGAGCAATTGTAATTTTTTTGATCATAATAATAATAGCTCCATTTTTAATAAAATGCTTTCTATGGAGAAAAAATTTAGGGAATGATTATACTTACTAATACATAAACTAAATACATTTTTGTAAATATTATAACATGCAAATTTTTCATGAAAAATAAATTAGGAAAAAAAATAGAAAATACAAAATGTTACTCGAGGCTCCTAAATTTATACTAGTTTTCTCATCTTGCAATTGCTCTGTGCAGTGACAACAAAATAAAATAGTCTGATGTCATAATTTATTTACTTATTTAAAAGCTAAAAGGCTGAGTAGAGCAAAATATACACCTATGTTGGTGAAATTGCAACACAATGAAAGAACTGTCTGACATTTATTCATTAAATTACTGATCATGGTATAAATAAACAAGTGCACTCATTTTCTAAATAAATTCTAATCATTTACGAGAAGGCATTGAGAATAAGATACAACAGTAACAAACTGAAAGATAAAACAGTAACAAATTATCACATCAAAATATAAAATTTTTACTTGATATATATTGTAAATAGATATCAATATAAGATTAAACATTACAAAATTAATTTCTACACATTAATTTTAGAATGAATCACAGCTAAGTTATAATCTTATTTAATAAGAATCACATATAGACCTGTTGTGTTATATATATACTTATACCATGAGTATATATATATATATATATATATATACCTGGTCTGTCTAGGTTTTTCTGAGAGGTACCCCTTTCGTGAAAAATTTAGACATAATTTGTAAAAATTAAAAAATCAACACAAAAATATGGATTTATCATTTCTTACGAGACACAAAAATAAAATTTTAAGAAAAAGTATTTGCTGAAACTAAATCTAATTTTATTCAATTATATGTAATTTTAATTTCACTTTCTATTAATTTTATTATAAAAACATGGAAGACCATTGAGTATTTATTTCAGTTTTTTATTAAAGTCAAATGAAATTTTAGTTTTTACTGATTATAAATATTTACTGGTTATAACTTTACAATAGGTAAGATATATATATATATGTTTAGTAAATATATGTGCGTGAAAACGAAAAAATTAATAAACTTGTTCCTTTTATAATACTGTATTTATATTTTATAATGCTTGGGTTAAAAATTGTGAAACGTTATGTATTTAACAGTAAAGAAGATTCAACCTATGTATTAGTGATAATGATAATGATTCAAACATAATAAAAAATACATATAATAAAATTAAAATAACTTTTCAGATTTATTTCTATTTTTAAGCTTATACAACACTTTTTAATAAATAAAAATATTTATACAGTAAAACTTAAAGTTTATGACCACAAAATGAAAAAACCCAATTTCCCCCGGGTTTTTTCAAAGCCTGAAAAACAATAAAATATTTAATTAGAAAAGCTTTGATCAATATTTTCTAATCATTATCTTAGAAACTTAAAAGTTTTATTTGTTGTGCTCTTATCCAAATTATACTTCAGTTTTTAAAGTTATTTTAAAGATTAACACATTTTGATATTATTTTTGACAATTAAATTTTCCTTTTTATCTATAAATTTTTTTAATAATTTTCAGCAAACAAAAAATTCTTTAAAGAAGTTTTAATAAACATATAAATCTCTATTTTGATTTTGAGCCTTTAGTGTCTATTTTAATTTTCCTTTAGTATACTCTTGTTACATAACAAACACATATCATACTTTATACATAACACATACCTTACTTGATATCTGACACATTTAAAAAAAATTTTTTAGTAGTAACGAATAACAATCATTCCTGTACCATAAACTAAATCTTATATTAATAACTTTTATATAGAGAATTATATTACAAGACTGGATTAAATTTAGGTAAATAGAATATCATTGTTTTCAGAAATTGAAAAGTTAAACTTATTTCTTTTTTTAAAATTGTTTAATATTTTCATACTGCTTATTTTACTTTTAGACGTAATTTTAAAATCTATATAACCTTTTACAATTCGCTTACATTAATATTTTGATAAATTATGTATACTTATATCATTTTGAGCACAATTTTTAATGTTTTAAAACGAATTAACTGTTAATAAGCTACAGAATTAACGTTGACAGACTTAATTTTTATGAAAAGTATTTATACACTCATAACTACAATGCTATGAACCTTGTTCACACAACAAATGACATTAGAAACATTTCATCTTACATAAAATTATTTACGAACCTAGTGAATTTATTTAATAAAAATTAGATAGATTGTAAAACATAACATTTAACATCCCAGCAAACAAGAAGTAAACAATTCAGAACAAACAACTTTGACAATAAATTTACGTCATTAATTAGAAATTATTCCGATAATAATATTTAAAATTAGCGAAAAGTTAAAAACTACTTACTTAATTATAATTCAAAACCAGCTACATATGATCTTTTATAATGGAATGTTCTTTCGGTAATGTAGGCTTAAGCTAAATATAAAAGTGAAACATTGCAATTAGAAATGAAGACCTGACACGATATTAATAGAGTTTATATAAGTAAATAGAAGATGAATAAACTTTGCTTACCTAAATTAAATCAGTAAGGTGACTTTTGACGACAATATTACGCTAAAGATTCATGGATCATGGTAAAAACATGGATCGTAAAGCGCGACGTCAGAGCTGAAGATCACGTGACAAGCGGATAAACTTTGTTGATAGCAATACTGAGATCGCTTCACCTTCCAATCCCGTTCCATAAAGTTATCACGGCATTCTATTTTTTACTTTCACTAATATGAGCAAGTATAAAGAAATTTTACTCATTTTTATCTTTCTAGCAAATATTTTGAACTATGGAACTAAAATATATTTAATATAGAGTGTTTTAAGAAAAATACTTTTAAAGTTTTATTGACGGAATTCATTCAATAACTTGTTCACAGTATCTATATTCCTCCGCTTTCAAAATATTGATAGGAACGGCCACGGTATAGATCGATGTTTCTGTGCTACTTGGGTATGGAATTCATTGGAACACATTTATTCATTGGAGTGACGAAAGCAATGTTGACTTCATTTTAACTTGTAATGAATTGAAGACAGAAAAATTATTTTACCGCAATACACAGATCTGTAACAGCAAGTGATCATGAAATCATGTTGTGTTGTTGGTAATAGAGAGGTAAAAATTATTGAGAAGTTGTTCTTCAAATGCTTGGCGTGTTCTGCTTCAATGTTTGGCATGTTCTGATTAGTTTTTTCAAGAAGTTTTACCTTTTCTTTATGGAAATTTTGCTTCTTTTTTGATGCTAAGAAAATGGCGACCGTCATTGCCAATGCTTATGTGGGAACTAATGCCCGATATTTACAGTCTCCCGCTAGATGGCGTATCGAGTGTTGCGATCGCGAATTTTAAAAATTCCGCATTTTTCAATAAAAACTTTCGTATTGTTTCTTTTTTTTTTTTTAATTCTTATAGTATTTAATCAGACGTAATAAAACCATTCTGTAGAGAACTATCATCAAGTAAGAAAAAAAATTATTTACAAGCAAATTTTTTATTATAAAAATCATAACACTTACCTGATTTATAAGTCCGGAGAATTCCAAAATGATATGTTCTTTGTTTGAAAACTTTATTCTCAAATAATATACACATAGTTTATCCCTTCATTATTTTTAGGTAACATACCACACATCAAAATTTTATAATTGTAAGATCTCGATATGAATTTTAATATGTAGCTTAAAAACAGAATAGTTGAATTCTAGTTGAAATTCTTTCAAAACTAAAAAACACTTACCAAGAAAACGATAAAAAATTTATTTATAATCAGCACAAAAGATACTTTTTCAAGTAATTCGGATTATTCTTTATTGTTGTTTTCTGAATTATGTAGATACAGAAATATATACTATTCTATGAAGAAGAAGAAGAATGATCTATAACTATTACAGTTCTGTATGGAATTCATTGGAACTCATTTATTCATTGGAATGACGAAAGCAATGTTGACTTCATTTTAACTTGTAATGAATTGAAGACAGAAAAATTATTTTACTGCAATACACACATCTGTAACAGCAAGTGATAATGAAATCATTTTATGTTGTTGGTAATAGAAAGGTAAAAATTATTGAGAAGTTGTTCTTCAAATGCTTGGCATGTTTTGCTTCAATGTTTGGCATGTTCTGGTTAGTTTTTTCCAAGTTTTTCTACCTTTTCCGTAGGGAAATTTTGCTTCTAAGAAAATGGCGTCCGTCATTGCCAAAGGTTATGAGGGAATTAATGGTTACAGGCTCTCGCTAGAGGGCGTACTCGCCGTTGCGATCGCGAATAGAGAAACTAACGTACTTCCTTCCTCTATGACTTTCCCCACGCTACTGGGGAAAGCATGTGAAGTGTTGCCATAAGTTGAGAGTTCTGCTCTACGCCACCTGAAACCCATTTCGATCGCCAATTTTTAATTCAAGATATATTTAAGCTTCTAAATTAATATTTATGATAATGATAATTTTTGATGAATAATTTACAATAATGATTGAAATAAATTGCCCTTCTGCATCTAATATCTCCACAAATAAATTTTGTTTTTGTGAACTAATACATTTATCACAAAATGAATTCTCGATAGCACCGTTTGAATTCGCTATCTGGGGAGAAGACCGAATCAATGTCTTGACCCTTCCCTTTTCATATTTACCTCTTCTCTGTTGTTCAGGAATGTAGTACGATATTTTGCATCAGGCTAGGTTTTAAAAAATTCAACACAAATATACTAAATTACAAAGAAGTGCAAGAAACATAACATCTAATGTAAAAAATCATAAAACTAGTTTCAAAATTACGCATGACTTTGCCTACGAAATAACCTTTTCTGCAAATTGTCGACAAAAATAACCCTGTCGACGAAATGGCCTGTTTACGAAATGATCTAGACCAGGGGTGGGCAAACTTTTTTGGTCGAGGGCAAAAAATCGAGAAAAAGAAATTTAGTGGATCAGGTAAAAACTTCTAAAATAAAAAAAACGATATTCATGTTTGAATTTAAATATTTAATGAAATGAATAAAATTGTGACTTCATTTTTAAAAGTTCCTTATATTGATGTTCCAAGTGAGATGTACTTATTTTAAGGAAGGAGGCTAAATGTTTGTCTATTAGTCTACTACTGAAATGATATTTTCTAACGTTCATCATTGCAAACACTTGTTCACATGTATAAGATGAAGCATACATATTAAATTTGGGAACTCAAACTTTGGCATACTTAGAAACAACTGCTTCAGATGGCGCCAATCTACGGCTATTCTATAAAGAACCTCTTCATTCAACATTTTACCAATCGAAACGGTCTGTGCTCGCTATTTCTAATAATTTACGCTTTGTTGAACAGAAATAGAGAAAGTAAAAAGTTCATTAGTAACTTTGTTAAAAAAAGAAAGAACCAAAATAGCTTTAAACAAAGTAGACAAGAAAATGGATGTATATTGTTTATATTCGCCACAGATTGGCAAGTTCAAATTCCATCCGCGGGCCGGATAAAACTCTCCGACGGGCCACAGTTGGCCCGAGGGTCGTAGTTTGCCCATCCCTGATCTAGACGATGAAATGGTCTGTCGATGAAGTGAGTGTTGCTGAAATGAATACGACCCGATTGTAATATAATAAATATACAGAGAAAATAACTTTTAATGCCCTATTTTTTTTTTTTTAATTCTGTCAGAAAGATCTTATACTAAAAAGATTTTTTAAAAATGAAGTATTTAAAAGAACGAAATTTATTTTCAGAAGTAGAAAACAGTTTTTTTTACTATACATAAATATTGGTTGATAATGCTCTTATTCTATAGCTTGACGATCTTTTCAATTTTTAAAAACAATTTTACAATAATACATGATTAACTATTGAATGCTTTTTAACAATTGATAATAATTTAAGGCACTGAAGGTTTCAATCATCAATCCTTACTCTTATTATAAAGCTATTATATAGCTTGGCAATCTTTTCAATTTTTTAAAAACACTTTTATAATGAAATAAGTATTAACTATTGAATGCTTTTTAACAATTGGCAACAATTTAGATAACTGAAGGTTTCAATCATTAATCCTTATGATTCCTTAGTAGTCTTTTATCTAGTTGTCTTCGACCTTTTACACAGGGGAGACACTAGACACATCAATAAGTTTGGTAAATCCCACTAGCCACATATCTGCTAGATAATATAGACTAAAAGTTATTTTTGACATAGGCTAATATACCATAATTTTTTTTATATTGATATTTTTTTTAAAAAAAATTGAATCAATTCATTTATTACTAGCCTAAACAGGCTAAATATGATTATAATCATATATTACATAACATTGGAAATTAGATTTATAAAAAGGAGTGAATGACATTTCAATTTTTATGGAAGTAAGACACTATTTTTGGCTGGTTAAAACATTAAAATATATGTAGCTACAATTTTTAATTTAATCTCCAAATGCTCATTAGTCACACATCTTCTTACTATTTTGAGTACTAGGACAAATTAGTCTTTACAGTGATCACTATTCTGGTTTTAATAAATTGCTTAACCGTCAGTTACAGACTAGACAACTTTAAACAATTATCTATCATCTGAAATTTTAGTAATTCTATGGCCCTCTTCATTTTCTTTTTCTGAAAATAATGCTTTAAACTGACTAAAATAAGCTTGACTAAAAAAATATTCTCAGTGGGACATAAGTGGCCCATAGGACACGCATGTTGAAGAGATATTATATTAGTTGACGAAAAACAAAACCTGAACTAAACTATAGACTGGGAAAAGTTTTGAAAGTTACATATCAAAAACAATAGTTGGTCAATGGTTGAATGATTAATTTTCAATGAATGGTTTACTTTTAAAATATACTAATTTTCTAATTAAAAACAAATTGAACAGAAAGAAATAGAATTTACCATAATAAAAGTGAAACTGTTTAAAATAAAGTAATTAAACCAAATACATAGATCTACATTTCAGAAATAAACTTAAAACCATACTTTAGCTTCAGAATCTCGAAATATATTTCACATTTTATCCCAGAAAAATTCTTTAGTAGACTGATCGTTTATGTTTTACCTGATATTAAAACAACATAATTTAAAAATATGTAACATGTAAAATGTAGCAGTTTTTTAAAAAAAAAAATCTTAAAAAAATAAACTAAAAACAGTGATAAATTTTATTCAATACATATTTTTTACAAATTTAAACTGTACAAATAAAATAATGAACATAATGACAGATGAAGCTCATGGCAGCTGAAAAGCAGAGTACTTTTATGGTATAATTCATGCTCTACAATCTGTGATACTATTTACCCCTGTAAAAAATAAAGTTAGTTGTATAAAGACAATAAGGTGTCAAATAAATATATCTTCATTGTTAAAATTATTGGTTTACATTTAACTATTACATCGTTCAAGTTTGCTTCATTATGAATAGCGATGCTTGTAGTTCATAATTTTAAAGGTGAAACAAAGGTGGAAAAACATCAAAGACATTTATTGTTATTAAAATTATATATAAAGGATTTTGTTTATTAACAAAAACTTTTTAATAATATTGAGAAACAGCGTTATCATTTTCCAGTTTTTCTTCATAACTGGGTCAAATAAAATAGATTTTACAATATTATTTTATTGTTAATAAAATTTCGAACAGTAATTAACAACAATAAATAAAAAATTTAAAAATTTTAAAAACATTAAATTACGATGAAAAGTTGATATGTTTTCATAAAAATAAAGAAGTTGCAATGCAATTAATCTGCTGTAGCATTTACTTAATAACGATATTTTTTATGCATATTTTACAAAAATACGAAGAAAAAAATTTCTCCTTACATTTTTTATGAAAATAATTGTAGTTAACATTAAAATATATTAACTACTAAGTTTACATAAATATGGTAATGCATTTGCATACAAATGTTTTAATTACCATCAGAAAATTTTAACAGTTTGTAGATTTTACAGAAAATTGTTTGAAATACCAAACAACTAGAAAATGAAGCAAAAGAAGGTAACAGAAAAGTTAGAAAGTTTGGGGAGGACTGCTAGGAATCTTTTCCCAATACGATTAAATTTTCAAACAGTTATTTTACTTATTTTTAGAAGATAACTATTTTGAAAAATTTAATAATTTCTAATAAATTCTTAAAATATTTCTCATTGAGCGTTTATTATAATTTTTTAAAAAATTACAGAAATCAATTACACCCTCATAAATTCTATGTTAAAGACTGTATCATTTTATCCATGTTAATAGAGTCATGCACACATTTAATGTCAGAACTAAGTTACCTGACAAATATAGACTTTATTTCTAGATGTTAAGACCCATCACCATTCCTAAGGTACAAAAGAAAGATGAATATAAGGAAAGAGATGTTAAAATACATAAGAATGAAAAAAGGAATAAAGTAAATTATTTAGACATCCATACTAAGAAAATAAGATATTTCACAATTTTTATTTTTTGCGAAGCTTAAAACTATAATTAGTTTTAACAAGGCCCTTTCAAACATAGACACGGTGAGGAGAACATCTTTGAGTTGCAAACAATGAGTGTGAGTTTTTTTTCTTCTTTAATCTTCCTAAGATATATTTCTTACTTCAGAAAAATTTATTTTATTTATTACAAATTTAAAAATAGTAAATCTAATAACAGATTTTATTCATGCTACGCCATTTATCAGCTGAAAAAGACACACACATATATATTGCGAATCATTTCCGAAAACTCGATACATTAAACTCTTAATTATCCTTCACAAAGACAAATATTACGTGCATAAAAAATTATAGTTGATAAATGCTAGTTCTTATTCCTGTGGGTACATTGATCAAAATGCAAAAAACAAATAAATAAATAAATAAAAATTAGTCTACATGATTCTAACTAGTAATATTTTGTCTGCACAGTGTAGAATTTTGTCATTTTGTCTGAAAATTTTGTGGATTTCTTTTTGAATGTGTCAATGATGATGTATAATCAAAAATACCAATGAAAAATGGACTTGGATGACTGACTAAAAGGTTTATCAGCTTTTTTTAAAACATAAACATAAAAAAAACAGATGTGTCTTTACAGTCATTTAGAAAATCATACATGAATTTGCTTCACATAATAATGGAGATATTTCCTATTACTACCGACTGGTGCCAATTGCAATCGATAAAGAGCCACTGATTAATTTCAAAAGTGTATTGTAGCTTGTGGTGGTGGCTACGAACGTCTTATAAATTCATAAATTTGCCTTTCTCTGTAATGTTTTATTTAGTTTCTCAAGATTAGTTTCAGCAGTTTGTTTGATGTTTTTATTGTTATTCAAGAACCACTGACTTTTTCTCTGCTCTCATTAAAAATTTTATAAGAGACTCTTGAAACACATTTTAAGACAAACTTGATATAAAATTAACATAATATCTGAACTTGATTCAACTTGATTCTTATTAATTACACACAAAATCATTTTATTTTATGCCTTGTGTAGGGATTTGTAAAGTCTTTAAACAAACTGTGCTTTACTCTTTTTTTGTTGTTGATATTTTCTCCTTTTTGTAAATTTGAAACTGATAGTAAACCTTGATTTATGGTCAGATGTATTTGTATTGTGTATAACTAGTGAGAACCACTTTGCTATTACAGAGCAAATAACTGAAGATAGTTTTCTAGTATTAGATTAAAAATGAAATTATATATTAAATTAAATGACGAAATAAGGGAGGCTACAAAAAAGTTGATTAAGAATGATAACATAGCAATTAATACTTTACAGGGATTCGATGGAAATTTTAATTGAATGTAAGTCTGACTCAAGCTCTTAGGAGAATCCGGAATTGGAGTTAGATTCCAACATTTCAATAACCCATTTCACAGCTCAGAACACCATGATGTGATAATTCACAAAAATTTGAAAGACATATACTGGCAAAATTAATGAAGCTAAAATATTTGAATTTTTTTATTCAGAATTTATTTACTTAACGTTATTAGATTAAACAAAACATTTTTTTAGAATTTCATACCATCCAAATAAATGTTAAGTTTAATCAGAATCACTTATCATAATGCTGTTGCTCGAGGATAACTCATGTTAGTCTAATTTCAGTGTATAGTAAAAGAAATAAAAAAAAAAAAAAAAAAAACTATTACCACAGTGTTTGTAGCAGTACTTATAATAGAATATTTAGTATCTATCAAAAACAGCCCCTATTATCATAATACTAGCAGAACTAGTTATCAAAATTAACTAAGCATCAATAATAGTAGTACACTTCCTTAAAACCAATCAGTATCTTTTTTAATATTAACTGTGCTTATTTCAATTGCAAATTAATTTTATAAAAACATGTCTGAAAATCACATCCATAAGCAAAATAAACATGTGGGTTTCAGATAACTTTAGAAATACTAATTCAGTGACAAAGCGATGCTATTTAGGTTCATTATTGAGTTGTAAAAAGTATTAAACATAAAGAATATGCAGAATCTTAAACATAAAGGAATTACAGTTTTAGTTACCCTAGCAATAACTAATAATTTTTCAAACGAACTAATTAAAAATTTTAAACGATTTTTAAGGATCAGGCTAAAATTACTCCTTGTACTTGATGTGTAAATTTCAGAAACCTAGCACTAATGGTTCTAGAGTTATAAAAGATTCCAAAGTCCATTTCATGACAAGGACATGAGAAATCTACCCCGACCTGCCCTAATTTAGGGCATACGGGTAAATGTTTATTGAAATCTAAAGATCATTACAATACATAAAATGCTTAACATACTTAAAATTCATAAAATACATGGCAACAGCCCATATGCATGACAGGCGAGTAAGATTGTATAAGAAAACAATTAAAACATAAAATAGTTTGACATATTCACTAATTGTGCCTATTGCCAGCTAAAAATTACACCACAGGACCCTGTCCAGGATCAAAGGATCTCTACATAAAAATGAATTACTAACACAACACGTAATAACCCATGAGAAAAAAAAAATATATTTAATTGATTTAAAACTATAGGTCAAAGGACCTTTATAGAGTTAAAAGAAGTCAACATTTAAAAATGTTAAAGCAATAAATCACAGTAAAAGTGACAAAAGCATCACAATGGTTAAAAGCAAATTTAAAAAGGGATCGGCTAAAACTGTAGTATGAAAAATTTACAGCAAGAATTACAAAGAACACTGAAAATTTAAAATTAAAAAAAAAACAAACAAAAAAACAAAGGTTAAACATGTATAAAAGTTATTAAACAGCAAAATCCCAAATATTTAAGATTGAGGACTCAGAAACAAAATTCAAAAACACAAATACAAAATTTACAAGTCTTGTGGCAGAAGAGCTGCTCCAGAAGGAGATATCTAAAATGAGGCATCAGTAAAATTCAATTTTAAAAGTGTCAATTTAAATGCGGCGGGGAAAGTTGACGTTGCGGTCTGAGGTTCGGCACTGTTCTAAAAAGAGAAGATTTAGTTGTGCAAGTTGTTCAATGTGTCTTCTAGGGTCACTTTAATAATGTATTTGATTGTTGTTCTGCAGGCCAGGTTTGAGAATAATTGATGGTCGGTTTGAGGTTGGAAATCGTTGCCACGACGTGCCCGGAATTCAGGACAATCGCAAATTAGGTGTTTGATGTCCTGAATTTCTCCACAATAACTGCAAGTTGGTGACTTTCTGAAAAATCTAGATTGGTGTGTTCCGAACACGCCATGGCCAGTTAAAAATTGATTTAGATAAAAATTGGCCTGCAGTCTGGTGACCCTTGGGTCTTTGAAGAACTTATATGTTTGCCGCCCTTTATTGCGTTTTGTCCAGTCTCTCCTCCATCGCCACATAATGTGATCATGAAATACTGACTTGACCTGTGTTGGAGTTAACTGGGTGTGGTAATCTATGTGGCCGAGACTGATGGCATCCTTTGCGGCCTGATCCGCCTCCTCATTTCCATGCGTCCCCATGTGAGCCTTAGTCCAGTTTAGGCTGATTTTCTCATTAATTAGGCTTTTAATCTCTTTTACAATATCGTTTTTGTGTGTGGGGTTTGCAAGGGCATGGAGTGAGGAAAGCGAATCGATAAAAATGCTAATTTTTTCGTCTTTGTTAACCGCCCACTTTACGGCTTCTCTGATTGCCATCAGCTCTGCGTCAAAGATGGTACAGTGGTCTGACGCTCTGGATGAGGTCTTGAGTATAGTTTCACCTCTGTACTTAACGATCATGCCAAATCCAGCTCTGTAGTGTTGTTTGACCTCCATCCTAGAGCCGTCAGTGTAAATTTCCCAGCCGATGTTTTGTGGCGCGGCAATGGCAACGGCTCATCGAGCAAGTAGGTTGTGTTTTGTTGGTAAAATTTGATGAGTGGCAATATGATTGTGGGAGGACAAGGACATACAAAATACTGTGTTAACACAAAAGAAAAGTTTTAAAAAAAACCTTTCACTTACAAAATTTTTTCTTTCATCAATTCAAGTTTGGCATCTTTTATGTCAAAACAGAAATCCTAACGAAACATTCAATAAATGTTTTTTATTTTTATAAAAACATTTTCTTCCTTTTAATTTAAGTTTCTTTTCAACATTATCATTAAATATTTTTATAAATAATAAATATTATACAGCCCCTTGAGCTCAGCAGAATTTAAGAATTCATACAGGGAGTATTTAAAATTTTCTAGCAACACAAAAAAGGAAAGAACACTAAAGATTTTGACAAAACAATTTTTAAAGACTGACCATTAATAATGAAAATCTTTTGTAAGTGAGTCAAAAAATTCTTTAAGTTCCATTTTATATACTTACCCATCAGATTTCATATTGGGGTACAATTTAGCAGGTCCATTACCATTAACCCGACCAACAAATTCAACAAAACGTTTTTCATGTTCAGCAGTCAGTCTTTCAGTCCAGAGCGATAACAAAGATTTTGTAGCGGGTGTTTTCATAGCCTCAAGATTAAGTTTGATCTTTTTTATAGGTGGCACTTTAATAAAAGAATCACTTAAATTTTCATAAGCCCTAGACCTGAAATAGAAGTGAAAATTTATTTTATTACATTTTAAAAATTTTATGTGTGTTACATTAAAAAACTTAAGTGTAATATTTGATTACTTACTGAACACTTTATGTTAAGATTATTTAAATCTATAAATCTCCAATTTAATTTTGGAGAAAAAAGCTGAATTCTTCTTTTCTTTTTCCTTTTGTTGGTGGCAATGGTAATAATATAATTACATTAAAAAAGTTAAATAACTCATAAAATGAAAATAAAGTGTCATATTGCAATGATCTAACAAATGAAGTTCAAAGATCAGGTGATGAAGGTAAGCCTAAAACTCAGTTTTTGTTGTTTTTAGTTCCATGGGATGGAAAAAATGACAAAAAATTTGGTAAAAATTATAATCCTTTTAACTACTTCAAGAAACAACCAATCAAATACATATGACCAAAATATGTGTAATTAAGAAAAGATGCAAGTGTGATGCCTATAATTTTATTTTGAAATTTTTATAGTTGATTTTGTTCAACAAAAATAAACAAATACAAATGAAAATTATTGCCTTTACCAAATTGAATTGTGAAATTATGTGCTAATTCAAAGTGCAAGGTTTATGAAAAAGAAAAAAAAAAAAAAAGTTGCAGAAGCATAAGTAAAAATTTTTTTTTATTTACTTTCACAAAAAAAAAAAAAAAAAAGTTATGTGAGCATAAGTAACAAATGCAAACATTAAGATTTAACTTGTTAACATTTTTTTTCTTACACAATGGCATTTGTTTAGCCTTGTTTTGTAACCTAATATGTACTGTTTGTCAAAGGTAGGTACTCTTCCCGCCACAAAGTCTGCGGCAGTCTGGTACTATGGAAACAAGAAGATGGCATTTTAGGGAGGGTAGCATCGATGAAGAGATCTCCTTTTTGCTCGCCGAAACCAGTCCTAAAGTGGGACCCTGCACATCTACTTGAAATAATCATACCTCGTTACCATAGTCACCGCCACAGCTCCAGACGATTGTCTGAAAGAGTACCTATCTTAGTGTATGAGTGGCAAACAACAGCTTAATAGTATTTGTAACTGAGATAAGATTTTTTTTAAATATATGACTAAATTCTTTTTACTTAGTAAGTTTTGTATAATTTTTTATACAAAAGAGAGTTAAGCATTGGATAGAGCCACAAAAGTTGTTCTGGTAATTGGAGAGTGCCTAAATTAACAACCAAAAGGGAATTTCATTAATGCTGCTGGATTCTATCTGGCCACCTAGATCATTCCAAGAAAGATCATACATCGTATCTTAATCAGAACTCTATCTGACTATCAAGATGCACCACCTCAAATCTGTCAAGTAGGGTATAACAAATTCCAAACATTATACATTTTATTGAAATTATATCTAAATTTTATACGATAATATAGCATTCTTAATTTCTGTTAAATAGTTTCAAAATTTTAGTTACCACTTAAATGTCACACACATTTTAAAGTTATAACACTAATAAAAATACAAAAACAATTTTTTCATTAACTATTAGTTATCTTTAATTATACCTATCAGTATCTTTATGTTCGTCAATATCCATATCTTTTTCCTCTTTAATTTTGTCCAATTTTTTAATTGGAGAGTGAGAAGGACTCTGAGCTCCAAGCTGCGCTTTTACACTCGCTATTGAAGCTGAGCCTTCACCTTCTATATTAGGCTTTCGGCATTCCAATAAGCATTCCAGTACACTTTGGTGCTCAGCTGTCAAACAATGACACCTGACATAGGCTTCTAATTCATTCCACATAAGTCGATACAATTCTTCTCTATAAATAAAAATAATGAATTTGTAAAAACTGCTGAAACTGCAAAATCATAAAAATGTCCACACACATATATATATATATATACACACACACAGTGATACCTCGAGATACGAGTTTAATTCGTTCCGTAACCTTGCTCGTATCTCAAAGCAATTTTCCCCATTGAAATTGAAATGCCATTAATCCCTTCCAGCCCCAAAAATGCTACCCCTAATTGTTTTTGTTACGTGTTTTTGAATAAAAAAAATTTATTTATAAATGACAAATATTGTATAAAAACATAATAAAAGAGAATGTGAAGAAAAAAAAACTGGTTTTATAAAGTGCACATACATATTTGTATTTTGGTCACTTAAATGCAACTTACACACAACTTAAATGCTACTGTGTGCTTAATTTTAGTCACTGCATTTCTCTTCACTGGTCTTCGCTTTTTTAGCCGGATTAAAAAAAAAGCAGTCCAAGAAGGTTTGTTTCCTCCTCCTTTTCAGAATGCTGCAGAAATGAGTTAGGCAAGTGTCATTATATACCTCCGATGTACGACCAGTTGCAAGTTTTCGGGGTGTTGTTCTTTACCACGAACTGTGAAATTCTCTCCCACATTCCCAAGAACTCTTTTATCTCACTTGTAGAGATACCCTTCCCCACCTCTGGCTCTACCTCGAAACCAATTTATTGCAGAACCCCCGAATGCTGCAGCGACTGTAACTCTAATAATTCTTCAGTCGTCAGTTCCTGAAAGTGCTCCTCGGCGAGCTCGCTCATGTCTCACTCACCCATCACCAGATCCATGGATTTTCCCAGAGACACAATCTCCTCCTCTATTGGCACTTCGGGTTCGAATCCTTCAAAGCTACAGACTCGGGCGACAACACAATTTTCGGCTACAGACTCACTCAGGCTACAGCTTTCATGCAGAGGTCAAGGTCCTCGTTGCAACATTCAGCCAGGCCTGATCTACAATTCTGAGGCATATCACGATGTTATAAAGTGGTCCTCCCAGTACTCTAGAAGGGTGAGGTTTGTGTTCTCTGTCACCTCAAAGCAGCGCCGGAACAGGTACTTAGTGTACAGCTTTTTAAAATTAGAAATCACCTGCTGATCCATGGGCTGCAGGATAGGAGTGGTGTTAGGTGGTAGATAGAGAACCTTTATAAACTTGAATTCTTTGAGGATGTCATGTTTGAGGTTCGTTGGACGAGAAGGGCTTGCACGGCCGTTCCTCGTATCTCAAAACAAAATTTCGCTCCCTCGACAGCTTGTATCTCAAATAACTCGTATGTTAGGGCACTCGTATCTCGAGGTACCACCGTATATATAAAGTTACAATATAGGAAATAAATTAATTATATTAAATTAAAATATAGAAAATAATAAAGTTAAAAACAATTTGGGCAAATACTATTAAATTGAATCATAACTTCTTCGTCAACCAACACTAAGTTTCCATTTCTGTGCAATATATAAAAGGAAAATGTGAATAACGAAATATTCCTATAAATCCTTCTGTGCTGAAAATGTGCAAGTTTAACGACAAGCGGACGATTTTGATTGAGATTCTTATGAACTTTCATCAATAGTAGTTGGCAATTTACTTTATAAATAAATTAAGCATCATTTTTTTTTAGATTGACACAAGTATTATGTAGAATACAAAAGAAATGCATTGCCCTAAGAGCTAAAATCATTCAAGAAGTTTTTTTAATTACAATTAATAACAAAAATTGTGTCTGTACCAATTTTGAGACATATTATTTTGAAAATATTTAAGAAACATCAGAAAAAAAGTTTAATGCATACTTTTTAGGCCCCTTTCCTCTTGTTCCAACAGTTGGTACAGGCAGTGGAAGTCCCCTATTTTCATAGTCCACAAGATAATAAATTACTTTCTTACAGTTTGTGACCTCATTTTGATCAAGTGTTTCTTTGGTTATTAATTCCAGTAAAGGTGATATTTGCTGAAAATAAAGGAACATTATAAACCTTAATTTGCAGAAGTTTTTTATAATAAAGATAATGAAATATTCTATTGGGTAAGGAAAACAATTTAATTCACACTAAGGTATTTTTAGAAGACAAGAGTCGTTAATTATTTTTTTAAAATTTATTTATTTATTTTATTTTAACACAAAAAGAACAGACTTGCTTCTATCTCAGATCATATTATATAATTGTATCCTGGAACTGCTATTTTAAAATTCAAATGTAAAATGTGTGATCCTTAATTTTTTATCAGTGCTGAACAATATGACTGAATCATAAAGGAACTCTGGTGTTAGTTATCTTTACTTGCTAATGTGGCATAAAAGTTTGGAGAGAAAATTATCAGCTCAGGCAATAACCAGATCATTTGATTGAGATTGAAAATAAGTGCTGATCCCACTAAATCACAAGGAATAAGGTAACCTCTATTTAATACATATGAAAAGTCATTCAAGAAAATCCTTTTCAAAGTTACCTCATTCTGTTTTTAAACAAAATAAATTAACTGTAGCTAGACAATTGGCTGATTTGTGTTTAACTTCATGGCAGACGGTAGATTGAAAATTAGTGTAAAAAAAAAAAAAAAGGTGAGGCTTGTTCTAGCATATAGAAAATGATTTGCCTTTAAAAAAATTTTAATTTTTTTCTGCTGTCACTGGCTTAGTTGAGTAATGTCATTGATCAAGTGTATTTTATATCTTTAATTATTTCATTCCAGTTAAAAATTTTAAATGCAAAAAAGTCATTTAGATAACAAAGCAACTTGTTTTGTCTCTTAATTGTGCTTTATAAATATATATATATATATATTTATTTATTATAAATATATATATATATATATATATATATATAATGTTAGAAGGGGTATGTTACAGATCTGCACTTTTAATAAAAAAAAACCCCAAAAAAACTGTGTAAATTCTGGAAAGATTGTTTTAATTGCTTCTTAATTGTAGGATTTTCTTTAGGCAGTTTATAAAACTACTTGGTATTTGCTAATCTGTATTTTGATATTCCAAAACCAGCAAAAAAATTATTTTCGTAAAAATTTTATATACCCCTTATAACATTGATCCCTTCAATTAATGACTGTAAAAAAAATAAATAAAAACATTTTAATAAGATTCTTACATACTTTACACTTACACATATCAATTCACACTTTTAATCCAACCAGGTTAATATATTGCACTGTATTTTTTCATCCTTGTATTAGTCTTATTGTATACACAATCTTACATTTCAATTGATGTTTGTTAATCATGCTTTATAAGTAAATGCTAAGAATTTGAAGCATGTTTCTTACTTTTTGCTTATTTTATAATATTGATAATGGTAATGATAATATTGGTAATGATCTTTTCACAACACAAATGAAGTTGGGTTTTAGAATTTAACCAATATAAATCATATTTTAATTTAGCACAGTAATGCAATAAAATGTCAATCAGCAATTTATCTAAATCTTACTTCTTTGAAAAATTAAATCAATTTTTTTTTTTATAAACTTAAAACAGTTAGTTTTATAACACAGACTTTATAAATCATATCCACTTATTGTTTATTTAAATAATCTCAAGAAGCTAAAGCAGTAAGATATTACTAGATTAAAAGCTTCATTCCCTTAAAAAATATACAAATGTGAAATAACGGTTGACATGTTTAAAGCGTTCAAAAATAGGTGGCTATTTTCAAGATTAGCCAGAGGAGAATGAAAAGAAACCAAAGTGATACATACAAATGCATGTAATGTAAGTATATAACAAATGTATGTAATACTTTATGGAATACATTTTCCTGAATAGTAACATTTTAAATTTTACAGAGCTTGCAGGTTCTGATAAAGTTTAAAGAGTAATCATGAATAAAAAACTTAAATATTTATTTAAAAAAATAAGGAAATATTTTGTTACATACTGGCACTGTGTTAGCCATATTGAATATGGTAGTATGGCCAATGACAATAGGCCAATATTGTGTGAGTCTTGCTAATTTCTTTTTTGCTACAAAATAAATAAATAAATACATAAATTAGTAATAGAAAAAAAATCCTTTCAACGTAGGAAAAAATGCATAATGAGGCTCAAATAAGTTTCAAAAATCATTTCAGATTAAGGGATATGGATTATGAATATGTAGATAAAGATATAAGAATTGGGAAGTCCAATTAATAAAATAACAAATAATCCAATTGTGCTATTTAATATATTAATATAAAAGTTTTAATTTTTTTTCTTTCTTTTTACTAGACAATTGGAATGACATTACATTTATGTTATGTACACAGAAATAATTAAATATACCACAATGTACAAATACACTGTAATTAATTTAAGTGAATACTCATCAGTTGCCTCTGACCAAAATTTAAGACCAAAACAGAAGCTATTATCATTTTAATATTATTAACTATTATCAGCTAAAATAGCCAATTATAGCAATAAAACTTGAAAAAATAAATTAATTAACAAAAAACTTACAAAGGGTACAACCAAATCAATTATTTTTATCTGAATAAGTTTGGTAATAACAATTTTTAAATAAAGAAAAACGAAAATTTTATAGTAAAGTGGCAAACCATTTGTAATAAAAGAAAGACATGAGTCGTTTATTAATAATAGATGATTTCTTTGTAAATGAATTTTAATATAAAAAGCTGTCTATTTAAGTCTGAAATTTTTTGCAGTACTAATAATGTTTATTTAGCGTGATCCATTTGTGTAAATTTTATACAATTACTACTTTACTTTTATAAAGAAAGAAATCATAAAATGTATATGTAATTAAGCAAAATAATGCATATTTTAAAAATATGGAGTTACAATACTTTTACAATGAGTGACAATAGATAAGAATAACAGCAGAAGACCAATAGCAAAAGAAAGTAACTATTTCATTTGTGTCTATTTGTATTTAAAGAGAAACAGTTGTCAAACAGATTTTTAAGAAATATCTATAAAAAATTCTTTTAAACTTCACATCACTTTTTTCACAATTTTAGACAATTTGTGATATTTAAAAATTAAGATAGATAATTATATATGTGAAATCAAGTGCAGAATACAATTAATAAATATTTTAAGTATTTAAAATCAAAGATATCAACAACAAAAAAATAGTTTATAGATAATAAGAAAAAAGCTTAAAAGAGAAAACTATTAAAATGACAGAAATAGCTTCAAATACAAATACTATTTAATTTAATTACTCAAAAACTAATATGTAATTTTAAAAAAATTAGACATCTTGCTAATTTTTAAACAAAAAAGTACTATATATTAACTAAAATACTCTAGTTGAATACCATATCTCTTTTATATTATCTAAAAGGTCTATTTTTCTAAATTTAAAATTTAATTCAGCAAAAATTAGCTGATATGAGGTATTTCATAATTAACAGGAAATTAAAAATCAATAAAATATTATTTATTCGATATTATTGCTAAAAACTCACTTAAACAATTAAAGTAGTAAACCATTTATAAAAAAAAAAGTAATACTAATTTACCTTTGTCTAAAGGATTTTCAATTCTATCTGGCTGAGGTTCAAATGGTACAAGTCTATTTTGTTTCATGAAATCTCCAAAATCCTAATTCAAAATATGAAAATAATAGAATTTGAAAGTGAAAACATACATTGAAAGTATATATATATATATATATATATATATATATATATATATATATATATGTGTGTGTGTGTGTGTGTGATTTTATTGTATATGATTAAAATTCATAAAATCTTTGTCAAACATACATTTATTCTGTAATCAGTAACTCTACCACCACATCCTTCACTTATTGATGGAGGGTCCTCCAATATTGACCGTCCTGTACCAAGTGTATGAATGAATATTTCCCCTCCATGACTGGCAAGCATATGTGACAATACCTTGGAGCCAGATTTTCGAGGCATTTCTAGCATTACTGCTCGTCCTAAAGTACAGTTTTAAAGCACTCAATTAATAATACTAAAAATAAAGTAAACAGTATCGACTTAAAAAAAGTAGCTTTTATTATAAGGTATTAATATAAATTACATAATAAGGAAATAACTAAAAGTAATAATTTATTAGGGAAATAACAAAGCTAAAAGTTAAATTACAACAAATTTCTTTCATCATTTAATTGATTGCTCATAAGTTAACCATTCTGCTCATAAGCAATTATAATTGTTTCTTTTTTCTATACATTATAAAAATGACAAGATTAAAAGATCAGAAAAATGTAGTTTTTCTTCTAATAATTGGTTCAGTTTAAGATGGAACAGCACAGTAGAAGCTGTTAAAAAAAGTTTTTTTTAGGAATTTTGTAATGATTGTGATAAACGTAACTCGATAAATTTTTTCATCCAGTTGTACTAATTTTAACTTTCATTTAATCATGTTACAAATATAAAAATTTTAACCATTAGCTCTAATATAATACAATGTTTATAATGTAATATTTAAATTATCCATAATTTGCTGTAATCACAAGTTTAAAAAAATCATCCAAATTGATTTTTTTAAAAACTACATGAATGTAGTTTTTGCAGCACATAGAATTTCTAAAAAAAAATTTTTTTCACAAAATGGTTGTATTTTGAAAAACTTTTTTGTTTGTGAGGTGTTTTAAACTTTTACATTTTTATGAAAATCAATTCAATACTTTGGTACAATAATCTTAAAAGGAAAAACTATCAAAAAATGCTATAATTTTTTCCTCGTTTTTTTTTTTTTTTTTTGAAAATTTTACTGTGTTGTTCTCCCTTATAAAATCAAATATGTCGTGGAACTTTTCTTTACTTTAAAAGTCGTTTTTAATTATAATTATTCACTACTGATAAGTAAAATTTAGTTATCACCAGTAATAACTAACAACAGCACAGTGGCACAGCATTGAGCTATCATTGGGAAAGACTAAAATTCTATATCCCATGGCCCCTAAAATCCGGCCAGCATTAAATCAATGGTTATCAGCCTATCTAGGAAATAAAGGTAGCCAGTCTGCAATTCCAACTACATTGCTACTGTGCCATTATGCTGCTTGGTTTCGAAATTGGGAAGCCTTAACCTCTATGATCATCTTGGCTTGCAGAAGTAGTTTTGTTTTCATTACTAGTAAGTTTTTTAAAAATAATATTGATTACATTATGTTACTAAATGTTCTAACTATTTAATAGAAGAAGTATTCAGAATTAAGATGACTTAAGCTGAATATTTGAAAGAAAATTCTTTAAAATCTAAAACAGTAACACTTTAATTTCTTACTAAAAACATTACCATTTAAAAGAAAATTGGTTAAGCAAGATGATGGTCTGTTATTCACATCAACTGGCGTGATTCGAAAAGCAGACGTACAGTAATGCAATTCTGTGAAAATAAACAAAAGTAATAAAGCATTAACAAAAAGTGTATAACATAGAAGAACAGCAAAAAAAAAAAAAAAAAAAAAAGAATAAAAAAAAAAAAAAAAAAAAAAAAACATGAATAAAAAACCCTTAATTTTTGATCAAATAATTGAACTTGTGCAATCCAAAGCAATAAAAATACAACGTTCAACTGTAGTTGAGTTAAGAATATTCAACTGCATTTAATTTGCTTTCAGGTCCAACACATTGCATTTATTTTATTCTTATGAACATTATTTACTTTGCAGAAAGATCCTGTTCTAGATAATTATTCAAAACTAAAGTAAACAAGAGGAAATGTGATAAAGGCTCATTTTATTTTAAAAGAAAATATTAAATGTAAAATAAAATTTACATTACAAAAATATGCTTTTCTAGCCAAACTAAACTGAACAAGAAGAAATGTAATAAAAGCTTATTTGATTCTAAAAAATACTTTAGCATAATGTCTTATCTCTTTTGTATAAATTCCTATTATCCAAAAGATTTATTGTTCATAATAAATCTGGACTTAGCAAAAATAGGCATATATGTGACATTTTACAAATCTTATGTAACAGGAATATAAGAATCAATAAAATGTTATTTATACGATATTATTACTGAAATTGCACACTAAATACTTTCAATTGCTCAGTAAAAACTGTATGCTCCTCCTAATTTATAAATCAAATTTAAAGCAAAATAAAATTTTTTAATAAACTTTCGGGAAAGGTCAAAAATAAAAATAGATTGAAAAAACTTTACAATAAAATAAAGTTGTAAATACATGTTTCAACAAAATTTAACCATAAAAATCATGTCTCCTTACTAGCTAAAACAATAATTTTTGCTAATTTAGACTTAAAACAAAACTGTAACATAGAAAAAATGAAACAAATATGTCTCTAATAAAAAATATAGAATATTTAAAAAATTTAATTAAATAAATAAATATGTTAATTGCACCTATTGATTAAACAAAATTTTAAATTAAAATTTATTATCAAAGTGACTACTACTTGTTTAACAGCAACACAGTAACAAAAATTGTTTCTCATAAAATGGAAATCTCATGTGATTTGTTCATAATACAATGGAACACAAGTTTCTATTTCTTTAATTCTTAATAATAATCAAAATAATAGCAGAAATTAAATTAAAAAGGAATGGAAAATTACAGATAAATAGATAAATAATGACATGAGATAAATAAATAATTTACAGGTAAATAATGTTACAACTTTTATGAATAATGAACTAACAATAGTCAAAGATAACAGTATCTTTTTTTATTATTAATATATATACAATGTAGATATATCATGAGGTTTTCTTCTTGATCCAATGAGACTGCCCCAAAACAATCTAAAATGGCATGATAAGAGCATTTTTACAAAATTACCTTTTGATGATGCCTAAAAAAAAAAAAAAAATCTGCTCTACTGCTAGGCAGTTCAGAAGAACTTATAAAATTTTTTGATTTTTCAAGTCACGAGCAAGTTGTTTCTCGTTTTTGAAGCAATGTTTTTGTTTGAGATGGAATTTCCCAAAATATCATAATTCTCTTTTGTAAGCATATACCAGAAACAATTTTTTTCCTTTTTTAGTCTTTTCAAAAGCAATTTTAACAAGAGAATTTAAAAAACTTTTTTTAAATGGTGTGTTATTTTATATTCATGTTTTAACATTTTAATAGATCTTGGAATAAATGGGGCATTTTAAAAAAGTTAAAAGCAAAAGAAAAAAAAAAGTAGAATACTCATAATTTTGTGTTTATTCCATACTATCAGGTAATAAAAAAATTCTAAGATAGGCAGAATATTTTATTGCATATTTAATTAAAAAAAACTGACTGAATTAATAAAAGTTTACTCACCAACAGAACTAGATCTCGGAGTACACCATTTTAAAGTCACTGTTTCATATAATTGTCCTTCTTTAACAGCAGTTTGTATACCTTCTGTGTTACCAACACCTATACAGATAAAAAAAGTTATTAACAATAAAAAAAGTTGGAAAAAAAGTGAGCAAAAAGATTTTCCGAATTGCAAACAGGCATACAAATTTTAGCCAGAGCTACAATATTGACAGAGATTTTTTTTTACCTACACAGTAATCTTAACAATTCAAGGTGGACAGGACTGAGTTTCCCTCGAACTTTAAAAAATTCGAATTATCCAAATATTTAAAAATTTATAAATATTTAAATAAATGGAAACAAAGAAATTTTTAAAATTTTAGTATTTAATTGAAAAGCATATTATATTTAAAGAAAATTTTCTTACATTAAGGGATCAGAGTACATTTACTACATTAAATCAAGTTGCAATATTTATCATAATAAAAGTATGTATCAGATTTAATTATAACTTTAAAATAATTGTCCAACGTTTTTTTTTTTAAACACACTATTCACAAGTTTCAGTGTTTATCACATAATATACTTTTTTAATAAGGTTTTTCAACATCCAGTCATAGTAATCGTCGTAAAATCAATCGTTCTGATCGTTCCACGGGTTGTGTGTGGGTTAGCCATTATTTGGGAGCAAGACTGACTTTTTTCACTAGCTCGTATTTATGGAAAACTGAAACAACTGAGACTCGAATTATCAAGACTCTACTGTAATTCAAAAATTAGTAAATAACAAAGTTAAAAAAGTTTTCTCATAAAATGGTGAAAATAGGAAATTGTTTTTTGTCAAAAACTGTCAGTTCTAATCTATAATTTATCCTTGAAACATTAAATATTAACAAAATTAGGTAACTAATGAATCAAAAAATATTTTATGACCTGTTTTAAAAACTTCATTGTGAGCAGAAGCTGGATGGAGTAATTCTACATCATAATTTGCAGAGGAACTTGCATTTTGTTCTTCCTGCAAATAAAAAGCAGTATGTATCATAAAAAAAATATGTAACATAACAGATTTATACACTTGCATACAAAGTAAAGTACATTACACTAGCATATTTGCATATCATTGCATACAGAGGGTCATTGATATATATGCTGAACATATGATGGGAACAGCTGACGTAAATATAATTGCTTCATAAAAATAAAGCTGATGATTATTATAATGGCTTCATAAAAATAAAACTGTAATGCAGTCACAACAAAAAATATTTATAGCAAATTATAAATAAGAAAGAAAAGTTCAGATAAATAATTTCATTATTCATTTAAAGCTTATTTTTTCTTTTTAATTCAATGAAATTTCATGAAAGCAGATTTAAGAAGTATTTCATTTTTTTAAAAAAAAAATTAATATGAATTAAGCAAGGAAAAATCATTGTCAAAACGCGAAAAGTTGTGTTCAGTCCTAAATGTAATAGTGAAAAATAGACAAGCATACCTGTCAGGATACAAAAGATAAAAAAAAAATATATATTACACACAAAATTGGGAACATATTGAATTTTAAATAACAAGTAAACAATATCAGAGTAAAATATACAAAATAAATAATTTTACAATAACATTAATATATTGCAGTTTGCATATGTAACCAAATATTACATTTTTATGATATTTTTCAAATTACATAAAGTTTTTAATTTTAAACATGAATATTATATTGATAAGAAACTATTATTGAAGCTAAAACATTAGTAAGAACTGAAATATTTTTTCTTTCCCATGGCAGGCACTGAATTTGAATCTTTGCCTATGAAGATGCCAGAATTGTTGCTCATTTCTCGTTACCCAGTGGGCACCCGTGAACCAAAGTCTCGGAGGCCAGAAACATTGCCCACGCCACACTGCTACAAACCCGTTTATAGGATGGGCCACATTCACACATCACACAACAGAGGACAGCACAAAGAGAGAGAGAGAGAGGAACATCCATGCCCAGGGCGGGACTCTAACCCGCAGCCAATGGCTTCGCAGTCAGACGCGCTAACCGCTCGGCCACCTGAACTGAAAACTAATAATTCTTAAACTTATTCACCATCATTCAGTTATTAAACCACTAGATAAATAATAGTCTAACTTCAAACATTTACACTTAAACATTTTCAAAAACAGATAAGTAACAAGTAACTGAATACAATTTTAAAACCTGGAAATTCATTATGAATAAAATAATTATTAAAGCTGGCAAAAAATTTTTTCCTTCACCCATGCAAAGCTTGAATTTATTTATTTTTAAATTGTTCCCCTTATCTCAAATTTATTTATTTTTAAATTGTTCCCCTTATCTCATTTATTGTACATTCTTTACATACAGACAATTAATAGATCTTTAAATCTATCTATCATGTTCTGCAGTAACTAATATATTTTTTTTTAAAACTTAAATCCTGTATTAAGGGACCTTATCAATCAAACTTCTTAACAAAAATGACAATATAAAGTAAATTTTTGAGCAAATTAACTTTGTTAGAAAGAATTACCTTCGTATCTTATAATTACTATTTTAAAAATAACCAAGTTCTAAATAGAGCTACAGCAATTTATTACTAAGAAATTACCTTCATGGGTATTCCTGTAACAGTTGTTGAAGCCAAATTGTAATGTTGCTGAACTAATAGGCCAAGTTTAGCTGCTAAGTGGCGGCCTGATTTTACGCAGTGAAGTTCTGTGCTGAGTAAAGGTGAAACCTGTAAAAATACACAGCTTGCATCAAATATAAATGATTAAAAGTCTAACCCTTAAAAACTTATTAAAACAATATAAAATTTCAATAAAATCTTATTCAATTTAAATACCTATCTGAAACCAAAAACCATTAAAACAATATAAATGGCCATTATAATAAAGCAAGTATTTAATGCCTGAAATATAAGAGTTCAAATGCAAAGTTACAATATTATAAAGATAACAGTTTTAATGAAGTTATTATTTTTTATTTAGCTTTAATTTCTTAGTTTGTTAAAAAAGATATGAATTCATTAGAGTGAAGTTCCATGCAATTTTTTTAAATACCACTTACCATCTTTTTTGGCAGATGTGTTATACAACTTTCCTTGTTAACAGGATAAACATGAACCATAACCAATTCACAATGTTGAATAGTCATCAAGCTAAAGATACAAGAGGGAATTATAATTATGAATTTGTCATTTTAAAAAAAGTATAAGTTATACAAAGGACAATAGTTATAAAAGCTTGAAAAAATAAATCATTAAAAAAGTATTTTGCTATTCTTTTAATGGTATGTAGTTTTTTATTATTTAATTGGTATTTAGTTGTTTATTCTTTTGTTTCCCTTGCAACAATAAGAGTAGTATTAGAACTTTATTTACATCCCACTAGAGCTGCATAGTGGAAAATTATACTCTGTTGCAAAACCATCGTGGTATAGGATTTAAGTAATTATTAGAGACTGCATTTAGTTCCGTTTTAATTAGTTATCAAATTATATAAATATGTTCTTAAAACATTATAAAAGCTATTAAAAGTTAAAATCGTGGGACAGAAATTTAATTTGTGTTAACTTTTATGACATATATCATAGAATTATTTAAAAAGGGTTATAGTTTTGTAGTCTTACTGGAATCGAAGAATTGGCAACATATTTCAATAAATAAGGAGAACATTTGTTGTTGACGGTGCAAGATCATTGGATTTGATTGGACCATTAAAAATGGCGCATTTTATGCTGACATGCCGTCAAATCAAAGGAAAAATTAAAGAATAATTTTAATTTTGTTTTGTTTTGAAGAAAATTGTGTTCAAGAAACAATATTTATTATTCTTTCATCCGTTTCTTTAAATGTGAACAGAAAAAATATATTTGTTATAATTTTTAGAAATCATTTTCATTAATTCTTATTAACAAAACAATAGATTTTAATCAATAAGTTTTATTTTTTCATTTCACATGATTTAAGAGAGCAAGTAAAAAGAAGGCTGTGCAGCGTTGTTTTAAGAGTTGGTGATATGGATATACGTTCACCCTGAAAGCTTAGCACCCATTTGGCTTGCTCTTAGATGTAAACAGTCTCTCTCTATAAAGTTAATGGTTTTTTCTTAACTTGCAACAGAGTATAGAAATGTCTGGGAAATATCCCTGAAGATGATCTGAAGGACAAGGACTGATACAATGCACCCTTAGTCCATTCTCAGACTATGTTCATTCACCCACTCACTGTCCCCTCTAAATGATGTTTAACTTTGGTGATCTACTGAGAACCATGTCATATGATCAGCCCACTATGGGACTACAACATTAAGAAATGGTCTATACATTTAACTTGTATGTTTAAAAAATATCAAAAAGTTTTCAGTTTACCAAAAATGATCTTAAGATAGATAATGTGAAAACTTAGAACCTTAACCCTACATAAGTAGAGGAAAAAAATTACTGATGTTAGTAAGTAAAAATTAGTACTTTAAATATTGAAGGTGTTACAGCATTAATTAAATCATTGTAAATTATAAAAAAAATGACAAAGAAATAAAAAATAAGAAATTGCTTAATACTTTTGCTTAAAATTTTAAACATACATAACAGCAATATTAGGAAAATAAATTATAATCGCATCTAATAATTTGCAAAAAATCTTACCTATCGGAACTAGCAGCCAACTTGTTATGTTCCACAAGAGCATCATGGTAACACTCTAACAGGGAATTAACTTCTAAATCACTGAAATACAAGTTTAGATGATTTGAAAAGGCAATCAACAAAAGAAAATATAAAATGTAGCGCATAGCAATGTAGCATTTTTAAAAGTTAAAACTAAGTATCTTAAAAAAAAAACAAAAAAACAGCTATTATAAATTAAAAATAAATAAATAAAAATGTTTTGATACTCACGGGAATCGGCATTGTAATGAAATTTTATTAATTCAAATGCATGATAAAAAATTAGGTGGTTATTTATAAAAGCTTAGTAGCTTTTGTTTAATAATGCAATAAACAATGCACATTTGTTTCCTCGTGGTATATTTGAAGAAAAAAAATATTTCTCTAATATTCGACTCATAAATTAAATGAACATTCATTCACAATGAAAAACCAAAAACCACATGTTTTTTTAAAAAATCGAATGACTAAGAATTGAGACATAGTATTTAAAAGTAATTGCTCAATAATGCACAAATAATTGCTCAATTCATGTTACTAATTTGCAATCAGCATCAGAATGCATCACAATAACCAAAATTTTATAACTAATTTCTGTTGTTCCTTAAGGGACATAATATAATATAAAGAATTATATTTAACAAATGTATAGAAAAAGTGAATTTCAAAAATGTAAGAACATATTTGTTTAAGAAAAATAAAAAATACTTTATCAAAATATTGGAAGTTGGCACATATTGCACTTGAAATCAGTGGTAGTTTTGAACTAAAACTGTGAACTAATAAGCCCGTTTCTGAAAATGACATAATACATACTTTTGGATAAACTGTGTTAAATATTGACTTGAAAACATTTTTGTGTTTTTTTAATTTTAAACTGTTATTCTATATATGAGATGGACTCAGATTTCTTTTATCATTTATTACTAAAAAGAAAAAAATTTAAAAAGTCTATCTTTTTTGCAGTGTTACCCAAACATCAAACTTAATGTTAAACACACAAGTTAATAAGTACTTTTTCAACGTATTTTTTATAGAAAATCCCTAAAATCTTTTTCTACAGCTTACGAATAAATTAAGCTTACACTGCATTTAAAAATTTTAACAGATTATTTATATTGCAATTATTAAAATGCATTTAATGTTTTTTTAAAATTTAAATATTAAAAAATATTTAAATATTTTGAAAATCTGGTTGGTTACAGAAGAAAAAATATTAATTTCCTAAATAATATAAAAGGAAAAAACAAAGTTAGTGTGGCTTCAAATTTTGAGAAGACAGTTATAAAAAATTTTAAGACATTACACTGAACGGCTATTTATAAAGCCATATAATAGGTGAAGGGTTATTATCTAATTTCATTCAACAAAAATTAATACAAAGGAAAAACTTAAATTGTTCTGAGAGTTTGTACAATATGGAACTTTAAGCAGATTAATAGAAAGCTGTATTCATGGCTAAGCCAGAGATTTGACTGATCAATAACAGATCTAAGAATCTAATAGTTCTGATAACTATTTTAAACCAGGATAATATATTGAGTCATAAAAGAAAAAATTCATGACAATGAGAAACAAAAGATACATTAACTTGTAAAATAAAAATACCTTTTTACATTAGTGAAACAAATAACTCTGCCTTTATTAAGAACCTTGGCAGCATTTTCTGTTAGAGATGTACGTTTCTCATGCTGAATTTCGCTACATTCACATAAAGCCTCAATAGCAGCATTCAAACCATGCATTATACTGCTATCTTTGCTTGCCATACTCTGAGGAGGTCCAACTTGAGCAAGTGCAGCCATTAACTAAGTAAAACATAAATTTCAAAATCATATTTAATACCGTTTGACATAATCTTAGAAATAAAAAATTAACAATAATTTAAGAGAAAACTTTGTAATTATGGTATTCAATAGCAAAATACATGATAGTACTTTAAAAAATAAATACACTTTGCATATTAAGATATGTTTAGAGACTTATTTAAGAGAATATGAGTTCTGAATAGGTTCCCATTTATGCATGGTAATAAGGACAAAAAAATTTGTATACATATAAATTATCTTATGACAAAGAAAATTTTTGAGTAGAGCACCATAATGTTATTCATTAAACTAATTAATACTGTTAAAATTTAAAACTGTCAGTTATAAGTCAGATTTCTCAGAAATGCTAGTAAAAATGCAATCATTAGTTAAATTGGATAATTACATTATAAAGTAGAGATAATAAAAGGAAAAAGTTGATAAAAATAACAAAATTATGCATATATTCCTGTAAAAAAAATTTAATTCTTAAATTTTTTTCTTAATTCAATTAATTTATGAAATAATTTATTAATAATTAACATCTCTAATAAAATGGGTCAACTAATTACATTTTCTCCAATTAAACTGCCAACTAAAGTATTGAAAAGCCATATAACTAATTTATTACTTTTAACGAAATTAATTTTAAAAATTTAAGTCTGAAGATTAAGGTGTTCACAAGTATGAAAGCACTTTTTAACAAAAGACACACTTTCAAACACACACTTTTAGCATGAATAATAAAAAGCAATAACATAATATTTAACCCACTAAAAATATTTAATTAACCATTAAAAATATCTAAAATAGTAAACCAAAATTGACACAAATAATATTAACAACATATTCTGAAAATTGTATTGAAATAACACAGTTGCAATGCATATAAGCTCAGTTTCTTGACAATTACTTATTTCCGTATTCTAGGTATAGAGTAGAAAATACTAATACTGAAATTATTCTTAACTGAAATATAAGAACTCCAAAAAAATTTTTGCTGAAAAAAATTTAAAAATCTTTAATTAAGCTAGAAATCAAAATTAATTACAATTTTTAAGAAATAAAAACCAAATCATACCAAGGAATCTTTAAAAATGAAGTTAAAGTTTTGTATATAATAGCCTATAATATACTTTGTTATATAATATCCCTGGAGGAAAAAAAAATCTTTTGAAAATCCCGGTAGCACAGAAAATAGAAATTTTCATTATTTTTTATTTTTCATTATTCCCAAATAAAAATAGAAAAATCACTTAACATCTTTCCAAACAAAACAAAAGAACAAACAAATTTCTTTTTTAACATAAGAAATTTTTTTATTCATTATTCTTCATTCTTCTCAAATAAGAATAGAAAAATTATGAACATTTCTTTCTCCCTCGATGCGCGAAAAAGGCATCTTTAAAATATAAAGTCAGAGAAAAAAATCTTTGACAAGTTCTGCCGAAAAGAAAACCAAAATTTTTTGTTTCCTAAAGAAAAATTCTTTCTCTAATGGTCTAAGACAATGTTGCTATGTCACCGGTGATTCTGCCATGGGTATTCGTAATACTGTGATAGATGTAGTGAGATTTTATAAATCACATTGAAATTTTTATTAATAAATTTAAAAAAAAAAAAAAAACGATCAAAGCATTATTTGAATTTGTGGTGAAATTGGCAACAACAAAAGCGATTACTTAAATTCGAAATTCGCACATCATAATATTGTATTAATAATATTGAGTTTTTTAAAACCATAAAGAATTTCGTAGCAATAATTGTTGAAAAATTAACTGAAAAGCAATGTAGATTTATTACAGAATCTCTGCAAATTGAACACATCAAAAAGTGATAACTCAAATGCAAACTTTAAAAATTTTCAAATTTTTTTTTGACTTTTCAAAAATTTTTTTTTTTCATTGTGTGCAGAAGCTCTAACAGCAAGCAGCAAGGTGTGCATCTCTAACTTAGAGTATTTGTACAATAAAATACTTTACAAAAATAAATTGCACTAATAATACTTACATGACTTAAACTTTGCTGATTTTGTGACCAACTATTAAGCGTTAAAGAAGATCCATCACTTACAACAAAACGTATCTGTAAAGAATTTTAATATCTCAAAAGAATATTTAAAGATAAAAGAGAATACACATTAACAAAATTTTTTGTAATATAATCATTACATTTATTATGCATGCAATTATCATTAAAATTTCATTCAAAACATTTTCATCATGATTAAAAAATCAAAATTTCTTTTTTTATGAACTTACTAATTTATCAGTAGGGAAGATGTCCCATACTATTCTACAATATTCAATCGCTGCTTCAACTGAGCATGTCCATAATGATTTAGACAGAGGTGCTAATGGTGTTATTCCAGGTTGTCTAGTCTTGGTGAATATATCAAACTCCATATTTTGTTGGCATGAGCCCATAAAGTTGGGACCATGGTCCAATACAAATACAGTCTTGTGACTAACTGGATACGCCATCTTTTAATCTAAAAAAATTAATATATAACAATTTTGGCAATTATTTACCCACTGACTGCTTACAATCAAAATTAACTAATAATGAAATGAAATAAGATAAAAATGAAAAATCAATGAAGAATTTTCCAGACAGCTATTGATGAAAGGTATAGCAATTCATTTGTTGAAAGACTTAAATCTGTAGTGATTATTAAAGTTATTTTAAAAAAAAGAATTGAATAATTATAGTAAATAAATATTAAAAGTATAAAAAATCTTAAAATTAGAATTAATGCTAATTTAAATTTATTAAGGATATTTATATTCATAGACTAATTTTCTAATTAAATTTTTCTTTATTAAATTGAATCTTTTCACCTACGTTAATCTTTTCAGTACCTGAAAGACTAATTTTGTTTTAAATAACACACATTATTATTGTTTTAATTAAAATAAAAATAAAGAATCCACTCCATCAATTTTTTAAGAAAGCACTCCATGCGTTTACGGTGGCCTATTTCTGTTTTGCAGATGACATAGTTAAAGTTCTTTACATAAAAATCTCTAAACCTCGTTGGTCAAAACCTATAACCCGTGAAAGTTTCTCAAAGTTTCTTCCAAAAAATAAACTTTAATAATTAAACAACAAATTTTAAAATTTTGTAAAGAAAATATTGCTGCTGCTTGCAAGTTAAAATGTTTATTGAATACTAATTTAGAAATGGAATAAATAGTAAGACATAACATAATCTTGTGAATGAACTTCTCTCATATATATAGAAAACAAATATATCAATTGCATACATCGATAATGATAATTATTAGAGGGAAACGAAAAGTAAAAATAAAAATCGATACCGTATATTTATTTGATGAAAGCTGATGGTTAAAACAGAGGTATACAAATCTAATATTTTAATTTTATTCAAGCTCAGTATCCGACTTCTTTTGTTATTGTTTATGTCAGATTCAGTGGGTGACCGGCGCAATATCCAAGTTTAAAAAGTCGCTCTAAAGTGTAGTTCGTAAATAGTTATTTTTTTCAATGTAATAAACGCAACAGATGAGACCCAAAAGGGGTAAAAGTTCGAAAGAATCCACTCCATCAATTTTTAAGAAAGCACTCCATGCGTTTACGGTGGCCTATTTCTGTTTTGCAGATGACATAGTTAAAGTTCTTTACATAAAAATCTCTAAACCTCGTTGGTCTAAACCTATAACCCGTGAAAGTTTCTCAAAGTTTCTTCCAAAAAATAAACTTTAATAAAATAAAATAAAATATTTTTGAATTTTCAAAAGTGGAGTGTTAATGACTAAAATTAGCATTTCACAAATAATGTGAAATCGGTATCTGGAAACTTTGAAAGGCGCATTTTCTGATTACCTTTCTTTACTATTTTTAATTTTCATACAAATATCTTTTTTTTTATAATTATATTAATCGCTTTCATATCATAAATATTTTAATTGTCATTGCCTCACCAAAAATGGATGATTTCGAAGGTAAAAAAACATTTCCGTATGTTCATAAATTGCAGTTTATATACCAGCTTCAAATTTCTTTTACATTTCAGTCTTTTCTTTATATAAATTTATTTCAAAACATAAAATATATTGAATATATTTTTGTTCTTTCAAAACTTATTTTAATTTAATGCTATTTTTTTTAATTCCTGTCTTAATTTTTTAAGACTTAGATTTGGATTCACTGATGGAGCTATTAGATGATGATACTTCGGTACCTTCAGAAAAACAGCCATTTAAAGAGGGTAAAAGCTTGGAAGTTGAAAGTAAAGAAGTGCCTGCAATAAAAAGTGTTTGTAGAGTATCAAAAGATGTACCATTAGAATTTTCTTCAGAAGCAACAAATTCAGTTTATATCTCAAATAAATCTAAGAAAGAAAGCTTAGGTAATGACAGTACGGTACCTTCAGAAAAACAGCTATTTAAAGAGGGTAAAAGCTTAGAAGTTGAAAGTAAAGAAATGCCTGCAATAAAAAGTGTTTGTAGAGTATTAAAAGATGTACCATTAGAATTTTTTTCTGAAGCAACAAATTCAGTTTATATCTCAACTAAATCTAAGAAAGATAGCTTAGGTAATGACAGTACGGATGATGAAAGTAAAGAATACCTCTCAAAAGAAGGCGAAGAACTGCAAAGTTTAATTTCTGAAGCTTCTAAAAATTCAGGCAAAAGTTTTTTTGGATCTGCCAATCAGAAAAGATCTTCGACTTGTAAGTTTCTATTTTAAATTATAATAATTATTTATTTCATTTTTCCTTAGTGAAAGTTTATACAGTTTGTGCTAATAGTAATTTTATGTAAGTGTAATTAAAAATCCAATAAGTTTGTTTTTAAATATATATATATATATATATATGTAAATTCCATGTTTTCTCTATATTTTTAACTTATTTTATAAGTTCTATATGCTTGCAGCTTATGCGCAATAAATAAAACTTATTGTTTTTCTTAATTTTCTTCGGTTTTCTTTTAATCCTTTTTGTCTTTTTCGTGCCATATTTTTGGTAGAGTATGGATAATTCGAAGTTAACGAGACCGAGCCTACCTTGAATTTTCAAAAACTCCAATTTAACTTTGCAACTTAACTTAACAACAACTTAACGAAACTTAATTTAACAACTTAATGAAAACTCAAATTTAGCAAACTTAAAATTTAAAAAATATTTAAATAAAGAAAACAAAGCAATTTTTAAATTTCTTTATTTAATTAAAAAATATATTATATTTAAAGAAAATTTACTTACATTTGATGATCAGGCTTCATTTATTGCATTACACCAAGTTGCAATATATATTATATTACTGTATCAGGTTGATTGTAGTTTGAAATAATCATCTGACGTTTTTTGTTTAAATGCACTGTTCGCAAGTTTCAGTGTTTGATACACCAATTTATTTTTCAACATTCAGTACTAGTAATCGTCATTAAACCAATCATAATAATCATTTATCGCGTTGTGTATGCATTGGCCGTTGTTTGGGAGCAAAACTGATTTTTTTTTCACTAGCTCAGATTTATGGAAAACTTATACAATCGAGAGTCGAATTATCATGACTCTACTGTATATATATTACCTTATAATTTATATATAAGGTAACATCCGACTATTAATTTAATGAGGAGTGAAATTTAAAATAGAGGAAAAAATTTCAAAGCAAAAACTACATTTAGAATTTACTGCTTCTTTATTATACAATTATAACTAACAGATTAATTATACAAAGTAATCAACCTATAATTAATAACTATTGATTTCTTGAAAATTTAATTAAAAACTTAATTATTTCCAGTTTTTTTACTTCAGTTGAACCTGTGTTTCTCGAACCTCTTTATCTCGAAAGCCTCTATATCTCAAAATTTCTAAAATTCCCTACATTTACTGTCTAAAATCAATGTATTTTCCACGTTTATGAAATTTTTTTTTTTCAAAACCTCCGTTTGTCCAATTTCTAATAATAGAGCACAAATGTCAAAACTTTTTTTATCAGTAGAACTTGCAAACAGAGATGAATTTCGTGAACCCACAGGAAGTAGGGATTTAGGGGTGTTTCTTGGAATTTCAATCACTATCCCTTCACTTCCTTAACTAGAAAGGAATACAATGATTTTGGCAGTAAGTGAGGGGGTAATGAGTAGTTAGCTTTTCAACATAGATAAGAAAGCATTAAGAAAGAATAGAAATTCATTTTCACCTCAAAATTTACGTAAATACATGCATGTTGTATAATTAATTTAATGAAATGCCTATTTTTTCTACTAAAAACAATTGAAGCACTTTTAATAGAATTTCTTAATTAAATTTAATTTTTTAAAGTACCTGTATAACTCAAAACCTCTTCATCTCAAATTTTTTGCCTCTCCCTTGAGATTTGAGATAAACAGTTACGGGCTAATTAGACTGAGGCTCTTAGAAATGTAAAAGTTTGTTGATTTGGAGTCAATGCCGTCTTTACGCATGGGCACACCCAGGCAGTGCCCAGGGGCCCCAGGCACTCAGGGGGCCCTTGAGAATCTTACTTATTATAAATTGCATTTAATAAAAAAACAACTAAGAATAAACAACTTTGCCTTATATTATTTTTTAAATAAATACCCAAATAGCAAAATAAGGTTTATTTTCCTTTTTTGCTATTTGCTTTTATAAGGCAAAAACCTTTTAATGTAAACCTAATAAAAAGGTTAGTTATGTGGCTTACGTGTAAATCTTCTAACCTTCAAACGAAATCTGTGACAATCTGCTCTATTCTACGCACATTACCCTAATCCAAAATCTTGGAAAACAACCTTCTATATAAAAACTTTAAATGGAGGTTGACTTAGAGTTTTCAAGTGTGAAAAAAATCATTTCATAAAGCTAATCTCAAGGTGAAAATAATCTTAAACCTAGGTAATTATAAGGTTTCATTTCACAAAGTCTTGTATGCTCAACTAAAATCCACCTTGTCATGAAATTTTAATGGACAATGCCATTTAATCCTATTGTTAGTGTGGCGTCAACTAAAACGTCAATATGGACCTAAGTGACAACACTATTTAAAAAAGCTTTAAAAAATAATTTGTAATCCTTTTAGGATGAAATGTTTAAAAACTACAATATTTTTGCTTATTGAAAAAAGGTTTTTAGTACAAACATTTTCATGACAATAAGAAGAAAATTCCGACACAAGGTAGCCGTAAAGTTACATACTTTCTAGGATATATTCTTGTGTAAAAAGTGTGCATTTTTTTCTAAAAATAGTGATTGATTATCATGCAAACACCAATAGTTTATCACCAGGAAAACTTAAAAAAGTCACACGAAATCTATTTTTCTTCGTTAAAATGAAGTTTTTAGGTACTCAACTCTCTTAAGTCATAATGTCTCTAAATATGCTTGACAACCAACTCTGTTTAGTATTTATAGTTAATTAAAGTAATAATTAAAAGTTTTTAGAATCACACGACAGCAACTTTTAAACTGGTTATGTCTGATGTGCTTTGAAAGATGTTTAAATATTAATATTATAATAGTTTGAAGAAACAATTCATACCTTTTGAATTTTTTTAATTGTCATACCCTAGCCGCGATGACTCAGGGGATAGAGCGTTCGCCTTCCAATGAGGTGAGCCGGGTTTCGAATCCAGCGATGGCTGATCGATACGAATCCGCATCCGGCTTGCACAGACAACAGTGCTGGCGTGAAATATCCTCAGTGGCAGGCAGATCAAGGGCTAGAGTCCCTTTGCCGTCAGGCTAACCGTGGGAGGTTCTTGTGGTCTTCCTCTCCATGTAATGCAAATGCGGGTTAGTTCCACCAAAAAGTCCTCCACAAAGACAAAATTTCTCCCGATGCTTGATCCAGGAGTTCCATAGACTTCTGGATTGGTTCAAAATTACAAGGCTACAGAGTTGATCATTAGTAGTCGTATGCCCAAAAATTGGGTCGGCTATTCAACGACGGTTATAAAATAAAATATATAAAAAATTGTTATACCCTAAGTTTTTTAATTTAATTATTTTAATTAACTTCTTGGTTTTGAAAATTATTTCTTATTTGAGGATTGCAAGTGGTTAGCATCTCATTTTTTTTAAAAATAAAATTATCCCTAGTTTAAAAATGCTTTATTTTATGTGCATTCAGTTTTTGGGGAGATAAAAATGTGTTTAAGTTTGTTAGAATTATTCCATATCTTAAAAATGCTTTATTTTATGAATGTGACGTTCTTTAGTTCGATTTTAAACAGTATGAAATGTAATAGGGGCCCAAAACATTTCTGTGCCCGGGGGCCCTACTTGTTATTAAGACGGCCCTGTTTGGAGTGTAAATTTTTTATGTATTTTTCCTCTCCAAAATTAACTCTTCCATTTATAGCATGAAAAGGGGTTCTTCACAAGAAAATCTGAAAAGGTCATCTAAGCAATGCTTGTTTTTTAGATATTCTATTTTGAGTTGAAATTCTTTTTTTTTTTTTACAAACAGCTGTAGTTAACAATGTTGGACCAATAACTATTAATTTTCTAAATTCAGAATGCATGAAAAGGATGCCATTGTCATCCTCTCTAGTCACACTAATTTTTTCCTATTTACTGATTTCTCTAGCTTTTGGCAGGAGATAACTTTTGTTTAAAGTGGTAGTAAATGTTAAGCTTTTTCATTTTACTTTTGATTTAGTAAATTAGATTAATAGTAATTTTGACTACCAAATTTTAAACAAATATATAATACTGCATAATCATACAGTGAGATTTTTATGCATTGGTAAAGTAAAACAAATTAAACTTAATTAATATTTCGTTAATTGTGAATAGCTAGGACTTCTGGATTAGCAATTATCTCTATTATTCATTGATTGATTAACAATCAACAACTACAGGAAGGGGGGGGGAACTAGCAACTTTAAAAAAAAAAAATTGCAAGTAGTATCTTTACTCCCAGTTTTCCCTATCGAAGTGAAATCTGGATCTAGATGTGTATTCGTAGGGGGTATTTCCACATTGTGATCTGTTTCACCAATTATAACTGCCAAGGCATGGAATGAATATTAAACTTGCAAATTTTAAATTACCGGAAGCAATTTTTATGTACCCAGAAGTTGCCTTAACTTGACGATTATTCTGCTACTGATCACCTTACATGAATCTTCCCTGTAGGTGAACTCTGGTTTGTATTAACTATGTTTTATGAGTTGGTATTATTTTATGTCTTTTTTTATATCTACCTATAATAGTGTATTATATTTAATAAATTATGGTATTTTTCTATTGCTATTCCATTTTTTAGCTGTCATTTTCAGCACATGTTTTATGCCAATTTATTATTAAAAGACATGCTAAAAATGTTTCTCTATCTCATGAGTTCTAAATAATGGAAATTCCACATTTTATATACTTATTTACATACTTACTGTCAATATGTTTGAAAAATTTTTTAATCTCTTTTCAAGGTAGTTGCTATTTTGTTATAAATTAGTATTTTTTATTTAGAAATGTTTTATTCTATCTCATTAGTATTATCTTAATCTTGTTGATTTGTAGTAAAAATTTATTTCAGGGAAAGATTCTGCCAAAATGAAGAGAAATAATTCCAAAAGTGCAGAAAAATTTTACACTGACAGTTATTCTGGCATACGTATTGTGTAAGTTATTTTGGTTATCACATAAATGTTTTTTTTAGCTGTTACATGCATGTGCCAGAGGGGTAAGCTTAGGCTCACTTTTAAAGGTTTAAGCCAAAGACTTTTAATGTGAGCCTGAGGTTTGTTAGAGTCCAAAACGGAGATTTAGAAATTCTGTTGAAAGGTAAAATTGGGAAGATATATAAGTCTGAAATGTGTAAAAATGTATGATGCATAACTTTAGATTACCAATTTTTAGATCATGGTTTTTGTATTTTTCATCTAATAGTTTTAATTTATAATTTTTAATCTCTCATTTATAGCCTTTTTGACTACTAGCACTAATACTTAAAAAGTTCTAAAGAAAAAATAGACCCTTGATTTTGTCTTCTATAATTTATCTTAATTATTAAAAATTAATTATTATTAAAAATTTTTATTAAAAATTAAAACTAGATTTAAAAAAAAAAAATCTTATTGATCTTTAAAATTATATTACTGTCATTTGTAAAGCATTAATTTGTCAAAAATTTAATTTCTAATTTTCTTCCTGCTAGCTGTCCCTAAACATTTTCAAACTAACAATCTAAATGTGCTTTAAGCCACCGCCAAAGATAAAACCCCAGTTTTTTACAATAACAGCTCATAGTGTTATTCCATCTGTAATTTTCATATTACCACAGTGGCATGTAATGTATTTGTATATTTCTTATTATTGGTCTATTTTTGAAATATATTTTGTTTTTCTCGGATACAATGCAGCAACTAAATTAATTTTCATATTAATGTTTATTAAGAGTTTTTTTGTTTTTTTTGTTTCATTTGCAAATTTTTAAAAAAATAACTATTTTTTTGTTTTAACGTTCAAAGATAAACAATGAATTTTGCTTTTACTTTTGTAGTACTTAAAATTAAAAGGCATAGTGTAACTTTTCCTTTCATAATTTTCCTATTTATATATATTTTTTTTTTCATATTTGTCGTACAATTCATACTATTTTGTTAGAATCATATTTTTAAATTTAATGTATCTTTACCAGTAATTTAGTAAATTAAAAAGAATTGTGTAACTTCTCCTTTCATAATTTTCCTATCTATATTTTTTTTTCTTCATATTTGTCGTACGATTCGTACTATTTTGTTATAATCATATTTTTAAATTTAATGTATTTTTACGAGTAATTTAGTTTTGTTTGTTTTAATTGGATCAGATGAAGGTAAAGTCAAGTAAATGGTATAAAATCCAGAGTTGGCAATTCTGGATTTCATACCATTCTGGACTTCATGAGCTAAACATTTTCTTTTTTTAAAAAATTACTTAATAATAAGCAATTATTATTTATAATTATTTTTACTTGGATTTTTGATGCCAAAAAGAGAATGATTAAGGTAGTTCAAATTAATATATAACTTCAAACATCTCATAACTATAAAATTAATTGTGTTACAAGCTTCAAAAAACTTTTAATAAAAGACTTATAAACAATTTAGTTACTAAAAATACAAAAAGTGCAGTTTGCTATTAGTCATTGACAGTTTGTATCATTTCAAATTTTATTTCATTTTTTCAGAGTATTAAATGTTTGTGTAAACATTGCTTCAACATAACATACTAAAATAAAAGCTTTGGAGAAGTTTCTAGATAAATTATATTTATTGTACCAGAATGGATAAAAGAATAATTTGAAAATGTCTTTTCAATAACAACAGAACTAGCAGGATAAACCTGTAAGTGTGAAGTGCATTTGCAAAATAATATATCTGAGAAAGGGTTAACTCTTTCAAATCAAATGTACTTATAAAAGGTGCAATCAATATATTCTATAGAAACTACTGAGTATTCTCCTTTTGTTTGTTAGTCATCAATTTCTCTCTGTTCTTAGGATGTAATGAGTGAGCCACGAAATGATGTACAATTTCTTGATTAAAACGTTTTTATTTATTTATTTTAATAAAATGACTCTGAAACTCAGGTTTATGTGCCAAAGTACACCATAAGTGGCAAGAATCTGATAAAGTTTAGCTGTTAACATATACATATGTTAACAGCTACATATAGCACATCTGCTACTAGTTTTAACTTTAAAAGCAGCTAAATGTAAGACTAGCTAATGACCCAGTGAGTAGTTAAAAGATCCTAATTCAAAAGAACATTAATAATAAGTAAAAAAATCTTTTGTATTATGTCAGTTGTTTTATAAAATTTGTTATCAAACTCAGAAAAAACTATCTATTATAATCTTCAAACATCCTTTTTCGGATTGAGAACTACAGGCATGAAAGTGGACAAAAATAAAAAAAAGCTGAACTTTTACAATGCAAGTCACTGGGAGGAGGGGGGGGGGGAGTTCTATATGATACTGTGCTATCAATGAGATATATAAAAGCAACTTTTAACTATGCTGGGAGATTTCTATTTAATATTTAAAGTGGCATTTAGACAGTTAACTTTAAATTTTTCATAAATATAATTTTAAAATTTTGACCACTACTATATTAAAGAAAAGTAAGCAATTACAGGAAGGTGCGACTATTAAATTACTTACTAATGAAAAATATCACATCTTTAAAGTAACTAATTCAAGAGAAAACTTACTTCTACGTCTTTCAAGAATCGTGATATTGGATTTTAAAATCGCGTGAATATGAATCGTGATACTGGATTTTAAAATCGCATGAATTTGAAACGCGATATTGGCTTTTAAAATCGCGTGAATATGAATCGCAATATTGGATTTTAAAATCGCGTGAATATGAATCGTGATATTGGATTTTAAAACCGCCTGAATATGAATCGCGATTTCTGATTTTAAAACCACGTGAATATGAATCTCGTGGTTGGATTAAAAAATCACGTGAATATGAATCGCGCGGTTGGATTTAAAAATCGCGTGAATATGAATCACGCGGATTGATTTTAAAATCGCGTGAATATGAATCACGCGGTTTGATTTTAAAATCGCGTGAATATGAATCGTGATATTGGGTTTTAAAATAGCGTGAATATTAATCGCAATACTGAATTTTAAAATTGCATCGCGATATTGGATTTTAAAACCGCCTGAATATGAAACACGATACTGGATTTCAAAATCGCGTGAATATGAATAACGATATGGGATTTTAAAATCGCGTGAATATGAATCGCGATTTCGATTTTTAAAATCGCGTGAATATGAATCGCGATTTTGGTTTTTAAAACCGCGTGAATATGAATCTCGCGATTGGATTTAAAAATCACTTGAATATGAATCGCGTGGGGATTTTAAATTCGCGTGATTATGAATCGCGCGGTTTGATTTTAAAGTCGCGTGAATATAAATCGCGCGGTTAGATTTTAAAATCGCGTGAATTTGAATCGCGTGGTTGGATTTTAAAATCGCGTGAATATGAATCGCACTGTTGAAATTTAAAAACACGAAAATACAAATTGCGATAGTGAATTTTTAAATCGCGTAAATAAGAATCACGATGTTTATTTTTTAGATCACGTGAATACGAATTGCAATGAGTAATTTTTAAACAGCGTACAAATACGAAAAACGATATCGGATATTACAACTGCGTGATAACGAATCGCATATATTAGGTTCGCGATATTAGGTTTTAAAAACGCTTAAATACAAATTGAGATATCGGATTTTTAAATTGAGTGAATGGGAATTGCTAGTACGATTTTTAAATCGCGTAAGAAATATCTACACTTAGCTTTTAATCAGTTACAAAAATCGATAATTGATATTAAAATCGTCTGATTAAGAATCGCGATTTTTGCATATCCTGGCACAGTTCCTAATATTTAAAATTCCGAAAATCAGCCAAAGAAAAAATCAAATATCGGCGATCGAAACGGAACTGCTTAGACCAACCTCAATCTTTCAGTATTCGTGTCCCAGTTTTCAATCGTAATTTTCATGCTTTCATCATAATTCCATGCTTTAACATAGACACGACAATTCTGAAAAATCGAAACATTTTGTTTTGTAAATGTACAATTCTGTATCTATTAAACATTGAACTTACATATACTTATTTAAGTAAAAGTTTTTAAATAAAACTCTTTTATAAAATGAAAAATGTTTTATTTTGTGCTGAAAAAATTCTCAATAGAGTTAATATGAAAGTGTTACTAATATGCTTTTGCAGATATATAAAATTGGTACTTACGTATTAACGCAACCAGGCCAAAATTCGCATAAATCGCCAAATTTGGCGACCCTACTTACGGCAACCCTAAGTGATTTATATTATTTTTCATCACACATCTTATTATGTATACCGGGCAGTGGCAATTGACCTTAAAAAAACATCAGTGTAGGGTATACCGGGCAGTGGCACTTGACCTTAAAAAGACATCAGTGTAGGATATACCGGGCAAATGTATACCAGGCAGTGGCACTTGAACTTAAAAAAACATCAGTGCAAATCGCATACATACAAAAAACATAACATACAAATCGCGCCAACCTGGTTGCGATAATACGTAAGAACCATAAAATTATATTAACCCCTTGACAGCCCACCCCAAGTGCCATCCGTTCCCACGGGGAAGGGGGGCCTCATAGTTTTGGTGCGTATTTGAGAAAAAAAATATACAAACTTTTCAATCTTAAAACTTCTCACTTTTATAAAAAATAAGTACATAAATAAAAAAATAAATACATAAATAAAAAAAATAATGAAATGCAAAAATTAAAGTATTTAAAGCAGAATAATAAAAGAAATTTGTAATGAATGTATAAAAGTAATGTCATATTTTGAAATATCTGACCTAGTTTTGGTGCGTATTTGAGAAAAAGAAGATACAAACTTTTCAATCTGAAAACTTCTCACTTTTATAAAAAATAAGTACATAAATAAAATAAAGAATACATAAGTAAAAAAATAAATACATAAATAAAAAAAATAATGAAATACAAAAATTAAAATATTTATAACAACATAATAATAAAAAAAAATTTTAATGAATGTATAAAAGTAATGTCATATTCTGAAATATCTGACCTTTTTTGGTAGTCATCTAATTTAATAGCAGACATATTTGCAAAAAAAAAATGAAACAATTTATTTCACACAGTGACAAAAACGGAAACTAAAGAAAAGTAAAAAAACATGTACTACTCAAAAGAAACACACACAATAACTACACAGCTGTGATTTACTTTTCTCATCTCTTCTCCTTTTTGTCTAAAATCTTTTGAAAACAATCTTAAGATAATTCTATTATACTCCAAAGCTAGAGAGGTACTAGTTTTTACTGATAGCAATGCCTGGCAGTGTACTTCAGAAAGGCATACATGCCTGTGGCAAGCAAGGGCTTAATAATATGCATAAAAAACAAAGTTTGGAAAGATTTCTATAATCCATTACGAAGCTTCTTTTTATTTGCTTGTTAAAAGCATAATAAATAAAAGTAATGCCAAAAATATTCAAACTAAATTATTAAAAAGTGCCTTTTTAAAATTAGTTCCTATATGCATAGTATTTAATTTTGATTTCAGAGATCCATTGATTTCCTTTGATATGATGCAGAAACGAATGGAAGGTCGAAGGATGATTAAAATGTCTTTCATTAAAAATTTCATCAAAGGAGGTGATATTGAAGGAGACTGGGTTACTGTCGGAATTCTTATTAATAAATTGCCCCCCAAAACGTCTAAAAGTGTGAGTAAAAATTTCTTCTTTTTTAAGTTTAACTATTGTCAATTATGAGACATTTAGTATTGTTCATTATAATCTATTTTATGATTTAAGAATTTAGCTCTAAATGGTAGTGTAAATTGTCTGAAAGTTATGTGATTTTTAGTCATAAATATTTTGTTAAAAACCTTGTGATATAAAGTCTTTAAAGTAGAGAAAAGAATCCATGGAACTAGAAATGATATAAAATCATATAGGTATATCAGCTGGTCCTTACAGGTGACTGACTATTTTTGTTTACTTTTTTAATTATTCAGAGATAAGTATTAAATTGCTTTTGTAGCTTCTTAGTAAAGCCTTCCATATTGTTAAAATGAATGTTAGTGTTTTCTTATAAAAGAATGTTTTGTTGACATTTTTATACTAAAACATTTTATTTATATAAATATTAGTCAGGTTTTTTTATTATATTTCTTTACTAAGATTTCAAACATATTTTTATCATCTTTAATTATTAATAGTTCATCACCGGTGCATTGTGTACTATTAGATTTTTATTATTAGATTTATTAGATTTTTTAGAACTACTTTCGATGAACTTTTTTTTTTCCATTTTGTTTTGTTTCAAATTTATTCATCAATGTTCTTTGATAGGGAAAGAATTTTTCAATTTGGAAAATGAGTGATCTTCATGATTGTGAAAAAGTAGTTACTATGTTTTTGTTTGGAGCTGCTCATGCAGAACATTGGAAAATGACAGTTGGTACAGTTATTGGCTTTCTTAATCCATCTCTTATGCCTGATAATAAAGATGTAAGTGTGATATTCTAACAGCATATGTCTTTATTTTTTTGGGTATGATTGCATGTTGTTTAATATTGATTTATTAATTTATTTATGTTTAGTTTCATACTGTACTGAGATTGAGTATTTGACTAGTATGTGTATGTTATGTATAGATATTGTTTTGCTCCACTTATGCATTATTTTTATTTAATTGTATCCAAAAATGATTTGTTGGACCATGACCAACTTGAACATAGAAATTTGCAGAACATTGAAATTTTCAGAATTTATGTCATAAAAAAAGTTTTACCCTAATGCTCATTTAAAAATACAGCTATTAACAAACATTGGAAAATTATTGAAATTACTAATATTTATAAGATGGAAAAAAAAATTTTTTGTAAGAAAAATAGTTAACTTAACTCTTTATGTTATTTTATTTAAATAAAAACTATTTAAACAGTTATACTCTATCTAATTTCAATTGCCAGTAATATATTGAAGCATGTCTTCTAGTTTTTGACTACTACTACTTCTAAAAGTATAAATAGAAAATATTATTCTATATAGTCTTAAGAGATAACTGTATATTTTAAATTATTCATTTTCTTTTTTAGAAAAATGGGAACATGACTCTTTCGATTGATCATGCTGGAAAATTGATGCAAATGGGCAAGTCTAAAGATTTTGGCCATTGTAAAGGCAGAAGAAAGGATGGAACCACGTGTACAGTCCCTGTAAATTTGTAAGTGATTTCTGTCATTTATGTGATGTTTTTTAAAATTATAAATATGTTTCATGGAAATATAATTTTTAATGATACGCAGGTAAGTGACTGAGTTTCAAACAAGAATACTCAAAAGTTCTAGAAGTTTTAGCTAGTGTGCATAAAAAGTTTATAAACATCCAGAATAGTGGCATCCTTCTTTCTGCTATTCAGTGTGTTCAGTATGACTCTTTTTTTTTTTTTTTTTTTCATTATTGATGATACCTTCAAAACATTGTTAAATACAGTAATTAAATACAGTAAATTAATATTTTTCTACACGCTATAAAAAAATTACAGTAATTTCCTAAAAATCTTTATCAATCATGATCATCATCATAATTATCTAACGTTCGCTTTTGAGCCATTTTACTTTACAAACACCCTAAAAAACATGCCAAAATACGCATAAAAAGAACAAGATAAAAAAAACTCCCCCTTCATTATGAAAAGAAATTCATGGAACAACCCGTACTCCATCTGTAGACAGTACAACTAACTACATTTTGCGAGTAGGATTCGTTTGTAACATAAGCAATGCAGAATAATAATGGCGAACGAGCTCAGCTCGTCAGCGCACACTGGGGAAAAATTTCACTATGCGAGTAGTGTTCGTTTCTAACCATTTCAGTCGAAATCTTGCTATCAAGCGGAACTCGTTTGCGCCCATTATGAAGTATGATTCGATTACGGGTCGAACTCGTTCATAACCTTCAAAGGGTTAATAGATTGAGTTTAGAACAAAAATTTAAGATAACAGCGATTGTGCAACGATCTCAAAGTTACAGTAGATCTACTAAAAATAATTAACAAGAAACATTAAATCCCGACGGATGGATAAATTTTATGAAATAATGCACTACAATTGCTAAAGTATCAGAAGTCAAATTGAAAATAATCTTTAAGAAGCGTAAAATCCCAAAGAAAAAAAAGGGTGCAGAAATAAACTATGCATTTTGTTCTACATTTCAATGCTGATCTTTGCATGAAATGGTAACGTTTTATACAGTTTTCTCTTCCTTCATCATCACGAAACGAATATAATCTTCGTAGCTATACGAAATCAACACCTTCGCAGCTAGACAAAATCGTCATTGCCAGTGAGGTAACAGCGTTAGCATATTCAAGTATCCTCACATATTAATCCGTTACACCACCAGCGTCTTATTATTTCCGCGGCTTAAATTTCTGATGCATCGCCTTAAACAAAATCAGTGTATCGGCTTGCCGATATATATGTTAAATTTATATTTCATGCTACATAGATTTATCGCCCAGTCCTAGCCACCACATGCAAAAAGTATAGCCATGAACATATCAAGAGTTAAAGTTGTGTCTATATTCAAAAGCTGCACGCAAAGTTAAAGTTAAATCACTGTTTGAGTAATCCATGTACATTTAGAAAGTCCAACTTTAAATAAACAAAAGTTTTTGGGATTGATTGATTATCCACTCTAGATAAATTGAACATATTTTAAGATCATTTTAGTTATAAAGACTGAAAATACAGTCAAAATTTAAAGAAAATTTCATTTAAAATTAGAGTAAAAAAACAGTTAAGTGAAATTTTTATTTTAATGAAGCAGAGTAAATCAAAGTTGTAGGAAAAAACTATTGTTATAATAATTAAGTATAAAGCTTAAAACCAAGTTTTCATACTCTATCTTTCTCACATTATTGGTATGTTTGTAAAAAATATTGTATTTTGTTCTCAAAATATCCAGTTAGTAATATTTTTATTCCCAAATGTTATTGTTTTTGCAGTTTTCAAAATTTTTATTTTTAAGTATTTTAACTAATATCTTCATTTTAATATATAATTAGAATTTTTTTTGTTGTCAGAATATTATGCTTAAATTATTTACTTTTATATTTATTCCTGTTTATATACTAGTGATTCCTGTTTTTGTAAGTGAAAAGAATGTCATTATGTGTACTTGTTTTAGATCTCAATGTGAATACTGTGTATTTCATGTAAAAAGAGAGTATCAGAAGTTCAGTGCCAAACGAAGTGAATTGCAAGCTTCGTAAGTTCAAATTTGTCTGTCTTCGGAATTTCAATATCTTCTCCCTCTCTCTAAATATGTAAAATTTACCATGTTTCCTTTAAGAACTGCTTTTTTGATAAATATAAAGGCTCTTATTTTTAATAAATTAATGATTCTTATTTTTAATAAATTGACATAATTTTTAACAACTTAAATATTACATTCTTTTATGTAGTTAGCCATGATTGCATAGTGATTAAGCATAGAACTATATAGTGGGGTTCGATATTTGGTGATGGCTTGTAGCAGAGGTGATTGTGCTCCGGTAAAAATACGGATTTCTGGATTTTTTCTTAACCGCGCCCCAAAAGTTTCTGGAAATCCTAGGACCAGAAGTTTCAAGAGATCATCTATCACATTTATGTATAAAAATTCTTGTATATTTCATTTAAAAATATTGGAACTAGAATTTATACTTGGCATCTCTTTCATTTGTGAATATTTTTTCTGGTAGAATAATAAATGTGATTTGAGATAAAAGTAAACTTACACATAATTATTCATTTAAATTATGCTGTATGTAATTTATTTAGAATTTAATGTTTTGAAAATATCAATGATTTAAATTTATAAAGACATTAGTTTTTTGAAATGCGTCATTAATGATTTTACTCAAGAAATTTTCAGGAATTTTGAGTTGGATTGACAATTACCCTTGCTTGTAGGCCATCCAGCTTCAGATCAATGAGTACCTCATTGGAAACAAAAGATAGCTTGTGCTTAATTTTGACTAGTGCCATTATGCCATTTGTAAAGTTTCCTCTAGTGGCTAAAAAGCAACCATTTCCATTTTTTTTTTAAACTTATGGCAAATTTTTTGAGCAAAAAATCAACTTTTTTAAAAAAACTGGAAACTTTGACAATCATTCAACATGACAATTTAGACAATCATTCCCTCATGTTTGACATTACATAATCAGCTTTAGACTTTTTAGCACTTTTCTGTGTTTCTAATTCACGAAAAAAGGATCTGTTTTTTATGTCTCGGAAAGCACTGGAGTAAAATAAAAATCCAATTATGTGGGTGAAAGGGGTTAAGAAAAGGTTAATTTTTCCATTAGGTGTGCCGCAATAGGATCAATTTCCATTTGGTAGATTTTTGTTCATAATGCTGATAACCTTCATGGACAGAAATGTATTATAGTTGTCTGAATTTCTCGCTAATCATCATTTTCTTACAATGGTTTTGTTTTCGCTTGATGAACAATGCAGACGTGCCAACTCTCCTGAATTTTGTGTCCTTTTCCCCTCCTCCGGAATTGATCCGAAAATCTCCCAAATTTTACCCCAATCTATGGCTGAACTAAAATTTACCAGATTTTTCCTCAAAAGCAGAGGTTTTGTTTTCTTTTTCACGGGAATTGCATTCCCTCATGTGACATTTCGTCCCCTCTTGTCGAACTACGGGCTGTCGGAAGCGCGTCTGCATGTTTCTCAGTTGTTTTTTTTCCACTCTTCAACCTTATAACTCTTCCCACTTTCACACTGCTATTTGACCCGCCCATCAGACATAAAGGAGATATCGGAATCTTTTATCTTCTTCCTTTCCTTTCCTGTGATGAAGTCGCAAGCTATATCAAATGACTTCTCAGCAGAATACGATATCAACTTCAACTATTGAGACATCTATTGTTTCCAATGTGAGAGACTATGACTCTTAATAGATGAAATCGATATCATATCCTGCTGTGTTTAAAAATATTTTAATGCGTTTTTTTTTTCCTACAACTATTGCCAACAAATGGATCATTATTTTTTTCTGCTGTCAGCAACAAACTGATGCAGGCTTGTTTGTTTACTTAACTGTGTAGATCGCATCGTGATTTTCATCATTCGTTTGCATATATTTAACCAAGAAATAGTTTTATTATGTGTAAGTCCAAACAGAAATTTGCAAATAATTTTAATTAATCATATACCAATGAATTTCTTTTCATTATTGCTTCAAGAAAAGGTAGCACATAAGCTTTTTGTTCGGATTGAGCTTGTGATATTTTAAACTCACGAAGGCAAGAATGACATTTTGCAGCAAATAAATTAGCTAAAGCACAAAGAGAACTATTATTTCAGGGCTAGCAATTATCATATTTCTTTCTCTTTTTTTCTTAAAATAATCTACTTTTAGAGTTTCATTTATATTTCCTTTTAAAAAAAATTTTTTATTTAAGTTTTATTTGTTTAAGATCATTTTTATGCTTAATTAAATTTTTTATGTGTTTGTAATATTTCTTTCACAAATTTATTATTTGAATTGTTAATTGTTATTAATTCAATTTGTCTAATTTAAAATAAAATGGCTCTTCGATTTGTTTGTTTTTTAAAAGTTTTTTGTACATTTTTTACTACAGTGTTAAAGATTTTTCCATAATGTTTTGAAGAGCCAATGGTATATGTTTTTGAATTTAAAAAAAAAAATCCAATTTTTGAAATAAAAACTAGTATTTTTCCACAATTTTTTTTTTCTTTCTTTTTTTTGTTGATTACAAAGAAATGAATAAATTTAATGAAAGTTTATTGTAAATATTATATTTCAATTTTGTGTTAAGACTTTTTTTTACAACAACATACTTGATTAAAAGTTAGATTCCTTCCACAATTTGTTCCCTTTTGTTTTGTAAAATGTCTTGCATTCCTTTATTTATGTAATTTTATATTTAAAATCTTACATTAGAGGTGTTAAATATGTCGCATATTATATTTATTTTACCCCTCCTGAATTTTTGCCGAGGAAACTCCTGAATCTTAAATTTTCCAGGTTAGCATGTCTGACAATGATTCTTCGATCTTTAACTTCCTTAATTTAACTTTAGTATCGCCAATAAATAACAATACTTTATTTTAATTACTTTTTATTAATAAGAGACATATTTTTATATGATTTGTGTTTCACTTTTTACCTGTAATTTTTATAGTTGGTAAGATTTATTTTAACAGAATCGCTTTTATTCTCTGCGAATTACAATTCCATTTGCACAGCAGGGCACACTTTGGGATACATAATCAATGCGATCTTCGGACCCCCTTCGACAGAATTCTGTATATGAAGAACACATCGTGAATCTAATTTAAACTTCACATATGGCACTTCATATTCACGGGATTCTAAAATCAAACATAGTGGTTTGTTTTCTCACGATTTAAAAATCAAGAATTGCGAATCATATTCACACAATTTAAAGATCAAAAAATAAATATTGTATCCCTGTTTTATAAAAATAAAATATAATGATTCATATTTACGCATTTCAAAAATTAGAGATCCCATTCGCATTGACATATTGGAAAATCAATTGTTGCCATTCATATTCACGCTTTTTCAAAATCAAACATGTTTTGTATTCATGCGCTTTAAAAATCAAATATCATGATACATAATCACGTGATTTTAAAATCAAGCACTGTGGTTCATATTAATATGTTTTAAAAATCAATTTTGACTGCAACAATTATATACTTCAATCTCACATTTAATTTATAGTTACTTTTTGTTTCCAAAATTAAAATAATTTATTTCAAACTATTAAAAAAATTATCTTTATAGAATTTTTTTTTATTCATGAAAGTTGTAAAAAGTTGGAAAAAAAATATTGTTTTGCTTTTGAAGAAGTAATTAAATTAGTAGATGGTAAATAAACTAAATAAATTTTTAAGAAAAAGGTTTGGTCTAAGAAATTTAGTTTAAATTTTTTTGTAAATATAAAACTGACCCAGCTATGTTTTTTTTAAAAAATTTTTTTAAAGTTATTATATTTAATTGTTGTACCAGGAAATGTAATTTTTTTAGTTGGTTTATTGTAATAATAATTTAGAAGTCTGCTACATGGACAAAAAAGTAAGTTAATTTTTTTCCCAAGAAGACTGTTTAGACTACTATTTTTTAAAAGCCTTCTGAAGCTACTCTTTAAACGGATAATTGTAGTGGAAACCCTGTATTTGTCTTGTAATTGTGAGGTCTTAATATCTGTGACCACTTTGGCCAAAAACTGGCTGTTGCAGAAAGCTTCACTTTTTTTCAAATAATAATTTGGCGAGCGTCACGTTTTGAATAATTTTAACTAATTCTCTGTCATTAGATATTTCCCCCCATTTATTGGTGATACACCACACAACCTAGACAAACTTGCTGGCAAGTGGCATGTCGAGCTTGAAATGAACAGCAACAGGGAGGGTAGCTCAGCCTGATAACATTTCTTTTGCAAAGGCAAATTTTAATATTTTTGAAGGAAAAATTAAAGATCTCACATCATGATTAAGATTTCTTTGCTAAAGCTCTACAAAGGCTATTTAAACCAAATCATATCATAACCTTAACTGAAGGCAGGAGGAATAATTGTTTATTGCTACCATTAGTAATTTTTCATGCTTTTATTTTAAAATTTGTTTTTTTCAAGATGTCTGAAGTTTTTTATTAAATTTTTATATGTTGCCTAAAGATATTCTGGAAGAGAGCCAAGCCTTAAAAATAAAATTTTGAAGAAACAAAATATTATCTATGGTGGACAGATGTTTTCTCCAGCTGAAAAGTATGTATTTCACATTTAATTTCAAGTTTAACTAGAATAAATTACTCTTTGATTTATTAAAATAAAATCGTATGATTTTAATTTTTAAAGCATTTTCTTTTTATAAAATACAAACAGGGTGTTTCAGTTTTTGCTTTTTTCTATAATTTTAGTTTTAAAATATTTAAGCAGATCTATAAAAAAGTAACAACAATTAATTTATCTATCATACTAGTGTAACTGAAAATTTTACTATTACATTTGTGAAATGTCTGCTTCATGTGTAAAAAAAGAAGAAATTATATAACAAAATATGTGGTTCCTTCATGCTTACTTGCATTAAAAAAATCTAGTTTCTACAGAAACAAATCATATAAATTATAATTTAAAACTAATACTTATACTATATTAATTAAACTGACTCATCAAATATATGTTGTGTCTGTTTGCCAAAATCATCAGCTAAACTTTAAATGTGTAATATTATGTTACTATTAGAATTAACCTCAAATTGCAAACTTAAATAAAATTTGCAAATTAAAATTAAGTAATGGAATAATATAGAATACTCAGTTTTTGCATTGTGTTTATCTTTTAACTATTAAGTTAATTAATTGCTACTTAACTGATTGAATTTAATTTAATCAATTTTTAATTTTTATTTTCAAAACATTAGAATTCTTCACAAAATTGTTTATTTATAAAAAAAAGGGAAGGAAATTATTAGATAAATACTTAGTTTAAGTATTATTGGTCAAAGGTGCGTAAACAATACCTTTTAAATAAAATAAAAAATTTACAAACATTGTGACGTATATTTTGACTAGTTTTATTTTTCTGCTATTGTCAAAGGTTCTGAAGACATTTATTAAATATTAGTTATTAAATTGGAGTAACACTTATTGTTGAGAAATTTTTTACTACTATAGTTTCTTGACTTGAAACTGTTATTGACAGATTAAACTTTTTAAAAATGTATAATTATCTCATTTGAGATTAGTCATATGTTTTTATGATAGATTAAAGTTGCAAGTTCTGAAAATAAAACAAATTTCACAAAAAACTAGTGTTCAACTAAATGTTTGTCCATTGATTTGGCAAATGGAGCAAATGCGCTTCATTTTATTTCATATATAAAATATTATATTTCTTTCACAAACATTTTTTGTGCCTTAATGAATGTAATTTAAGCATATTTCACTGAAAATTATAGAACATTTGATTAAATTTCTAGGCTTGACTTAAAATGGGCTTAAAAAAAAAATAATAATAATAAATTGAAGTAATTATTAAACAAATTTTCATTATTTTTATGTATGCTCGTTACCTAGCTTTATTTTTTTGCAGATAGAATACATGCTCTTCAAATGTTCTCAATTTTAATTCATAGAAGGTAGCTCTTTAACTTTTCATTAGCTATAATTTTTTCACTGCGTTGCTGAATGCAATGTATTAAGAATAGTTTTACACACTACAGTACATAAAGTAACATTTTATTTCTGTTCATGTAAACTATTTCATTAAAAAATACTTCTTACAATGAATATTCTTTATTATGTTTAATTTCTTTTTCACTTTCAAACTTGTTTCATGAGGAAAAATTGTATTAATAATAAGTTTAGCAATGTAAAATGTGTATATGTAACTAATCGTTTCTACTTTAATGCAGTTTTACCTATGGAAGACAAAGAGGACAAAAAATTTTTTTTTATTTAATTTTTACCCCAGCTAAGTATACAAGTATTGATAGTTTATCGTCATCCTTGTTATATATTGCTAAATATATTTGCATTTGACAAATGCTGTGTAATAAACATTCAAAGAATTTCTTAGGATTTGAAGATTTTGTAATTTGGCTACCTCTTTCATGTGAATTTGTTTGAAACATATCATATTAAAAAAAAATAATTAAGTTTGAGCTTCCTCCTCCCCTCTCCCTTTTTTTTCTTTCTTTTATTTTCACATTTTAGAGGTATTTTGCATTTCTTTTATCAAATTTTTATGATTTTAAAAAATATGTATTTATGTATAAATTGCAGAAGTAAGAGGACCACTAAGCAAATATCTTCAAAAGACAAACTTACTCTTATGAATCTTGGTTTAAAGAGAAAAGCAGAGGTAATTGAGTCAGAAGAAAAAAATAAAGGAATAAAAAAGTTAACTGAACTTTATGGTCCTGAAATCTTGTCAACTGCAGAAAAAAATTCAGAATTCATGTGAGCATTACTTCATTGTACCAAGCTTTTTATCATTATTATTATTATTATAAAAATAGCAACATTTTTTTAATTATTTTCAGAAACAATCAATTAGCATTACCAACAGTAGGGTCAAGAAATCTACTACAGCATATCATCAAGGAAAAAGCAAAAAAAGGTTTGATTCTAATTTCTTAGACTTCTAAGCATATTTTTATTTGATATGAATAAATGATACAAACAGCACAACTTCTAATTGCAATTTGATAAAGAGAGGTCTGAATTATTGCTTACAAAAAAGAGGGACATGTTTCTGTGTTAATTTCCATCTCCTTGATTTATTTACTATGTTTAAACTTTGAAAAAAACAATGAAAAATAAGCAAATTTAACTGATAAAGCTTGGCTTAGCATTTAACAGATTTTATGCAAAAGTTCAATAATTTAAATTTAGAACTGGAGGGGGGAAAAAAACAGATTTTAAAACTATTAATGGTGATACATAGTGAGTTGGCAATTTCATTTCCAAATTTTTGTTATGTTTAAAAAAGTTTCTTTTTAGTAAAATTAAACAATTTATTAATAAATAAAGTATTCTCAATTGTTTACAACTTCTTCCCAACGTTCTACAAGATTTTTCGTCCCTTATTGGTAGAAATCATTTAGTTTTGACTAAAAGGGAAACATAAAAGATATGCTTAAACTCAACTGGGAGACCACAATTTTTCATTTTTAAATTTTGGCACACCAATAGTGAGTGGTTCTTTGAGCTATATCACTGTCTGCAGGGCCTGATTACCGAAAAGGCACAGGAAGCAAGTGCTTCCCGTGTAAAATTCTAGGGAGGCCCCCAAATGACTGAATTTAAGGGCCTGATTTCTTATTTTTTGCAAAATAATAGTAATACAAATTACAAATAGGTTACAATTTGCAGATATTATTGAAGATTTTGCGAATTTTAAAGCAAGAAAAAAACCTATGTAATGGTAACCTATGAGTTTTCTTCTTCTTATTATTTTTTTAAAATCTTTTTTCTCTATCATGTGTGCCCAATTTAATTTTTCTCTGTTTTTTATTGTTGAACTAAACACACAAGACTTTTAAATATCTATTAGTACAAAAAATATTTTTGTTTCATGTTTGAAAATTAAGAGGTATGATTTTTCTGGTGCATTAACAATAATTTATGCTGAATTAGAATTTTCTGTTGTTTTGCCGCTAGTAAACAATTTGGCGTAAAAAAAGAGACTGATCTTGCAAAGAACCTTTCGTATAACAACAAGTAATTTTATAATTTAATTTAGTGAATTATTTAAATTTTGTTAACATATGTGCTAGCTACTCCCTCATGTTTTTGTAACTATAAAGCACGTAAAGAAGGATCCAACATGATTGATTAAGATCTCTGTATTCCTTTCTAAAGGTTCTAATAGTTTTCACATGGTTCTTGTCTCTATAAAATGTATTGTTTATGGGCGAAAAATATCAAAAGTTTCTTTTGCTCAAGTTAGGGGGGCCCCCAAATCCTATTATGCTTCCCCTATTTTCAGAAGTTAATCGGGCCCTGACTGTCTGTCTTCTTTTCCAGCTCTATAGCCCTCGGTAGGCTTTGGCTTTCTCATAGTCGCTCCATGTCACTCTTTCTCTTACCTGATTTCTTTTTACAATTTCTTTATTTTCATTTTTTTTCAGGTCTTTTTTCAATCTGATCCTTTCATCTTAGCTTTGTTTTTTCTATTATATAATTTTCCTTTCTGCCATTTTTTGACATCTGTCTGTGCTTTTCCTTTAGATTTGATTAAACTTATGTTTTTCCCTTTAATTAATTTTTCTATTTCATGATTGTTTTTTTTCTCCCTGTATTATTTTCATAAAATGGCACCATAAATTTGTCTAATTATTATTTGTTCATAATTACTTAACATGTTTTCAATTTTGTTGAATAAATCCAGGTTTCTTATACATTTATTACTATTGGACTTATTAAAATTTTATTTATCTGCATTTTACATTTGCTTGAAATTTATTTACTTTTTAGTTATCTATTATTTTCAAAAACTGCTTTATTTTATGTTTGTTTGTTTATTTCCTTAATTAAAGAAGTAAAGGTACTTCTACCTTTAAAAGTTTTTTCATCAATTTTTAGATCTTGTATCTGTCTTCTCTTTTCCAACTTTATCATTATCATAAATTTCTTTTTGGCTTCATTATTTTCTAGACCTATTTCATTTGTTTTTACTTTAAGTTCTTTGGTTAGTTGTGTTAATATGTCTTATTTATTTTCTTGCTATATTATTATTGTGAACATATATACAGATTTGTGTTGACTTTGTGAATATATTTTCTTGTTGGTTAATTGATGTGATTTCCAAAGGCAAAGCAATATCTAACAGCACAGCTGATGGTGAAGCACTTGGCTCAACACCTTTTTTAAACTCAAGTGTATTTCCATTTCTTCTATTTATATATATAATGGTTTTTGTGTTTTTTATTACCAGTTTTCTTTTGTAAGTTGTATTAGTTTTGATGGTATGCCAAACTCTATATGTTGCTTTATAAAAACAATTTCTATTGGTACTGTCAAATGCTTGCTTGAAATCTATAAAAGCTAATCTAACTTACAAATAGCTGACCACAGTTCTTTATTTCAATCTCTTACATTATACACCCACTCCATACTTATCACAAATGTTGTGAGCAGCTTTTACGGTCTAAAAACCTTGATTAAAAGCAAAGGGAAGAGGTGTCTAAAATGCTCATTTTTTTTCTTGAACTGAACAAGTCACTTAATGATTCGAAATTAGTATAAATAAACTCAAACAAAAGAACAAAACATAAATTCCAGTAAAATTAAGTTTCCTCTTTGGAACAAGCTGAAACATTCAATGACATGCAGTTTTCAAGTTTTATTTTTTATTAAATCACTCTCAGTATTTATCACCTAAATGGTCGGTATTTATTTCCTAAAGTGACATACAGTTTTTTAGCAAAGAATGCAAGTCATATCCCCCTAATGACATAATATCCAAAAACTGGTTTATCCTATATTGGACAAACATTGACGAAGACATACAAAGAGCAAAAAGTTTGTATTTTCAATCACCAAACATTCATAGAACTTTTTACTCTCACTTTGCCTATGCAATAACTACAATGGCAAATCAGCAAAGTATAAAGTATGATTATTTCATATTTTTTATTATTATGATCATCATTTATTAGTATTAGTAGAAAATGATTTTTTGGTGTAGGAAGTAGATTCCTGTTTTATTTTGCTTTGCTTAATAAGAAATGCATAAATTTTTAGTAATAACAAGGATAATAACCCAGCAATAATGTGTTGACCACTTCCTCTGTGTTTAAACACCCGTGCTAATTGGATGTTATAAGTAATGTTTAAATAAGCCAGTTAAGTAAAATTTGTGTTCTTATTTTTAAAAAAAAGGGGGAGGGAGGATTTACTGAAAAGAGAATATTTCCTTGATCAAGAATTTTTTGCAGATGATTGTCAACTCAATGATTTAATTTTAAAAATAATAATAATGATGCTCAATGTCTTTTTCTGTAATTCTCATATTTTGTAAAGTAAAAAAATAATAGTTTTTATTTAAGTTTAAACTTAAGTGATGAGTTACAAAAATATATACTTATTCCTTCATTTAATGGATTTACAGAAGGAGAAAATGTTAAAGAAGTAACAACTAAGGATTTGTTAAAAATGAGAGATAGTTATAAAAATATCCGTAGCCCTAATCAAAGACAAAATGATAGTGTGATTATGAAAAATCTTGTTCCTGAACTTGGAAGAGGATTACAACCTGGGCAGTCCGTTAGTTTAGATTTTTCCTTATCAAAGAGACCTAAGTTATGTTCTGTTCAAGATCTTGCAAAGGTATATATTCATGTCTTATTTTAATTCAAAATAAATTCTGTACTGTTATTTTCTTTATAATATTGTGCATTTTATTTTTTAACTCTTTTTATTATTATCTTCACTATGTCTTATCCCAACACCAAATGCTACTCTAGTGATTATCACACACTGTTGTGAAGTCTGCAGAGAGAGTGCTAAAAGTAATCTAAATATGCTAGTAAAGTAATATTTTGGAAGTAAATATATATACTTCTTGCTTGTATGGTAATATTTTGACTTGCTTACTTTTTCATAGTTAACGAACTATTAGGAAAGTAAAATGAAGTGTGTATTACAAGGTGTTACTATTATCATATTATAATTATTATTTATCCTAAGACTTATTTTCCTTTCTATTTAAATTTTTAACATGGTTGAGAGAAAAAGGTCATAAATAGGCTGGTTTCAAACTTTTTATTAAGTCTCAATTTTAAATTTCTCCATGAAATGCTTGACTATTTGCCCTGATTATTTTTGCTTGCATCAGTTTTTGTTCTCTATGTTATCTTATAGAAAACTGCTAAAGGTCAGATAAATTTTTGTTTTAATCAGCAAATGACTCAATAGTTAATGCTCTTAGAAAATGTACTTTTCTTGTGTTTCTTTTTTGATTTTGTTGATTATTGTCTAGCATCCTTAGAAACATAATTTTTCAAAAGGATATTGCATAAAGAAAAAAGAAAAAAAGGAATTGTCTACTAGATAAATTTAATAGAATGCTGCTTCATGTATTGAAAGTGAATATTTCATACTTTTATCATGCTTCCCAAAATGCAAAACGAAGGGTCAGAAAGAAATTCTTGTGTAATTAATAATTAGTAACTTATTATTGTATATAATTTGTAAAAAAAAAAAGAAACAAGCTGTAAGGAATTACTATTTTTAAAAAATTCGATATAACTTGGTGTTTTATACTCTAATTTATACTACTATACAAATATTAAATGTGGTCTCTCTGTTACATGGAAACAATAACTTTCTCTTGTGAACAATAATCTTTCTGAACAATTAAAAACAAAAAAACAATCGATGGAAAGAAAATTTGGTTAACAAAATAAGTCAAAGTGTAGCAAACTTGACCTAAAATTGACGTAGAATGGAGGAAATAAGATTAAGGATTTGATAAGGATAAGGATTTGAAGTAAAGATTGCTCAAAAATCACCAAAACCTGGATAACAAAAAAAGAAAAAAGGTCTACTCTAAAAAAAAAGTGGTTAACTGTTAACCTGATTATACCCTAGTCTTAGGATTAAAAATTATGTATAAAAAGTTTTTTTTTTTTTTTACTTGCACTTATTTAGACTTTTGAATTTGCAATCTGGTGGTTATGTAGACAAGTGTGGTAATATTTACAGCAGTTATTTTTATTTAATTATTTTTTATGCAGGAGATATTACCTATATCTTATAAGTTATAATGGTTTTATGTGCAAAAAGTACAATCTTCGACTTGCATTTATTTAAGAATATAATAAAACTGCTATCTAAAAACATTAAGTATTTTTTCAAGCTGAATCAGTTGTTGCAAATGCTGTGTAACAGAACTGAAATTTTAGAAGTAGCAAGGATTTTTATGTATAAAAAGTACTTTACTTTTTATTCATAAAAATACTAAGTATAACTACAAGTACTAAGTACTTGTATTTATTTATTACCATTATTTTCTTTGAAACTAGTTATTAACATTAGTTGACGTCATTTAATTTAGCATAAAAAATACACAAAAACAATACTTGTTTCGATAGCTATATGATAACAATGTTAAAAGTGTATATAGATATTAAAATACTAATAAGAAATAAACTATTTTATAAATAAATAAAAAAAAACTATTTTTTTATTTATAAAAAAACTTTACAATCTGTAAGAAACAATACTTTACATATCTAGATATCTATTTCAGAAAAAGATACCAGTCAAAGTTTGAACCTGTAAATAAAACGGTTACGACTTCTAAACTATAAGTCCTTTCCTCGAATTCGATCTCATTTCCTTCAGCATAAAATATTAATTGAAAGTAATTTTTTATAATATAAAGATAGCATAAACTGTACATCTATCTAAACCTAATTTGTATAAATGTACATGTATGTATACCTATTTGTATCTATCTACATGTATACCTATTTGTATCTACCTAATTTGTCTGTACCTAATTTCTCTAAAACCTGAAGCGTGAGGTCATGCAACTTTTTACTTCCAACTTAAGAGAAAGGTGTTTAGCAGTTTTTCTTTAAGTAGAACTTTTTTTTTTGATAGTCAGATTTTAAAAAATTTTTTTCCCTGTATGATATCTAAATCAAAAAATTAAATTTAGGTCGTCTTCATAAATTTAAACTTTTCATTCAAAAAAGAAACATATAGTGGCAAAACAGAAACATATAAAAATGAATTATAGCAAATCAAGTTTGTATGAAAAAAAGCAATAAGTGTCTGTTTTATTGTGAGCATAAAATTTACCAGATCTATGACAAATCAAAATATTTGGGGGAAATTTATTTAAATAGACATATTGTTTTGATGTATTATACGTCAAGACATTGCTTCTACAAGCAAAACTGCCTAATGGTATATATTAAGTCTATTTAGTCTAATGTAAATAAAATACTATGAACAAGTAATATATAATATTTAAGATAATTTGTATGCAGTATTAACACCATAAGGTGATGCTGCAAAGAAAACATTTTCCCATTTGTAATTGCATTATTGTATACTATGTTTTAATACTGTTGACCGTGAAAAAAAATTATACTGTCAGTATTTTTTTTTTCTTGTAAATGGATATGCAAAAATAAATTTTAATTCTTATTTTCAAAATGTTTCTTGAACCATACTAATATAATCTACACTACTTCTTCAAATTGAATTAAATCATTATCTGATTTATCAAAGTGTAGAATTTTTGAAAATAGAAGTTTTAAATGACTTCACTGACAATGTATTGATTTTTTTAGCATTCATTTTTAGACAAAGTCTATATTTGATCTTTTTTATGCATTCTAGTTGAAAGCTATCCAAAAAATTAAAGACAAAGGACCAATAAAGCGTCAAGATCCAAATTCAGTAAAAACATCAGCTGATATCTCAATGAAGGTCCAAGCTGCCTTAAACAAAAGCATTGATGAACACAATGGTAAAATGTTTAGTGATACTAGAGTTTAATTTGTGTCATTATGAACTTAGAGTCTATGCAAATATTTTTAGACCACTTTTATTTAAGTTTTCAAATATTCCATTAGTCTTTTACAACATTTCACTTCATTTTCATGAGATTATATATTAATACCAATCATAAAGATACCTGATAACACTAGTCAACAAAAATGACTCCAATTTGGTGATTCCAGAAAAATTTTAGACAAAAAAATTTAATCCTCAATTGATAAGTTTACTATACCATTTATTATACCATTTTGTTAGTAATTCGTTTTGAATTATGGAAAATTTATTTATTAAAATAATATATATTAAAAAAGAACAGGATATACTTAATGCTTTTTAGACTAAAGCAACAAAAAAGTGAATATAGCACAAATGAGAATACACAAATAGACATGCAATAATTTTGGTTCTATAAACAAAAGCATTCCTCAGTGACTAAGCACCAAATAATGGTTAAGGAGGAAAGACACAAACACATGCAAAGTAGATTAACCAATTGGGACAGGGGAACAAGTTTGAACTTGATAATAAAAGGAGGAAGAAAAAAAACAAGTATTAGAATGTTTGCTTTAGTATAATTTATATTATAAATTTTAAAAAAAGTAGGAGGTTTTTAACCGCATGAAAATTATGATTATTCTATGTGGGTAAAAATTTAAAAATTCTAAATTATTTACTATTTAAATTTTATTGGTTGTTAGTATGCTATTTAATAGGAAATAATGCTTTTGAGTACTTATAATGTGAAATAACTTTAGAAATTTAGAAATAAGTATTGTTTTTTTATTACAATGAATAAGCTCTATTTTTTATATGGCTAAATTTTCTATTGCACTTTTTTTCTTTATAATAATAAATTATTGGGAAAAAACACTTAAAATGTTGCTTTTTGCTTATTTCTAGCTAAATTATGCAAAATTTTAAAGCAGTCAAAATTTTTGACGTGAATTCAGATTATTTACTCCAACATTTATTAAAGTCACCTTATAAAATTATCAAGATTGATTAAACTCTTATTTTTTGGGGTTATTAAATTATTCTGCAAAAAACTAATGTGTTAATTAGTAACACAAAATGGATAACAAATGTTGTTAATTGATTGAATGGATGCCAATTTAAATAATTTTCTCCGACCATGCAGCCATTTGGAAGGCTAGATTGGCAAAAAGAGTCATCATTTGCCTAATATTGTACTCTATATTTAAATTCAGTCAAATTATGATCTTAGCAAAGTAAATTTAGAAATACTTTTCTATTTTTCTCATACTCCCATTCCGGGGAAAGAACAGGCGCATCCTTTATTTTGTCTAATGTGTAATATACCTGTTGAACACCATCTGCTCTCTTTTATCAATAAGATATTTCCCAGTTCCTTTTTTTTGGGGGGTGCATTTCATATGAAAGACTAAAGCAGGTGACAGCTTAATTCATTCCAAGATGGCTCTTGCGTTAGTTCAGAGTTACTATTAGAATTGTCCTGTCAACCAACTATGGGGATCTTTTATTGCTTTTTCAAGAATACACCATATGCCCATGTCTTGCTTTTTCCAGATGTGCAAACAAGTTCTGGTGTGAATTCCGATGAAAACTTAATCTCGGATGATTATAATGCTACGAACGTCCACCCTCCAAAATTTTTCAATGTTCACTGTAATTATGCAACAACAAAAAACTCTAATTCCAAATTCATCCCCTATCCTCTATTTTATTGCAAATAAATTCTTATTTTTTTATGTATGTTTTTGTAGATTATGTTGGGGATGAAGAAATTGATATACCAAAGAGCCAACTTGGTGAAATTGACATCAATTCTGAAAAAATAAAAGCAATACTGAATCGAAAATCTAGTCATGCATATGAAGTAGAAGTGGTAAGAAATGCTCATTTAAATTTGTTTTAAAAATTATAGGTTTATTGGTTATATGAGGTTATTACTGGCCTTAACATTTTCTTTACTATTGGTCACTACTTAGCCCTCTGAGATTTAAAACACACAATTTTTATCTAGCAATATATATTTAAAAATTGTTTTTTCTTTTTTACAATTAAAACATTTTATAAATTTTTTTCCTGCATATTATGATGCTTCATTAAAAGCACAACTATCTGAAATTAACGTACCAAAGTTTTCAGATCTTTTTTTTTTCTTTTAAAAAGTTAACTCAAAAATTTCAAAATCCCTATTTCTTTCAATTATATTAAAGCTCGACGTTCAGAATTCTGCTAAGTAGCACACACATTTTTTAGCATGTTTCAATTAGTTTTCCATAAATTAAATATATTTATTTTTTAGTTTGAGCTTTTAATAGTTTATGATAAAAAAATATTCTTTACAAACTGCAAATCTTTACCCCCTTTTATCTTTAATAAATAAGATTGAAGCTATATTAAATTACAAAAAATTCAACTTAATCAAAAACTTTCTCCTACCTTCTTTTTCCTAGACTTGAGAGATGTTGAAAAATTGGTTTTATTTATTTTGTTAAAAACAAATACTAAAAAATACGTCAGAGAAGGAACAAAAAAAATTTACATTAAGAAAAATGAAGTTATCATAAAGCAAAACTAAAAGACTTTTTTTCAACCATAATGAAGTAATAACTGTAGTACTCATGTTACTTCAGGGTAACTTATATTACAAGGTAATTAATATATCTTTGGATACATGGGGAAAATTTTCACAATTTATGAAAATTGCTTTTGCTCCAATTTTAATTAAGGAGGATTGGTAAAAATCGTGATTATTTAAAAAGAAATCACTAATATCAATGTTTTTTCAAATCAACAATTCTAAAACTCAAACAATTAATGTTTCCTACTAAAATTGTTTATATTAATTATTACAAACCAATTGCTAAATAAATAAAAACACCATTATTTTTTTATCAAACTCAATACCCTTATTGTATTGTAAAGCAAAGTAGCAAATTTATCAGTTAGATATTAAATACAGTGTAGATTAAATTAGAGCAGAAAACATTAATTTACTAAATTACTTTTGACAGAGAGAAGATCTTTCTTCATAATTTTACTTAACTTAAAAACTAAATGGTTACAATTGAAATTTTATTTAATAGTAAAACCACAATTTATTTTAGTTACAAGAGGCAATTAAAGAAAAATTATAATGTAAAAGTTATTAATCATTCTTATCTGCATTAAGTCCCTTTTAGTTGTCCCCTATTCGTTGTAAAACCCTAGTTAACAAAAAAATTAAACCTGACTTCTCAAACTTAAGAATGTATCTATAATACTTGATTAAAGAAAAAAAATTTTAGCTTTTATCGCTAGTTCTTTTTAATGAAATGCTGAAATTGTTTCTGAGTTTTAAATATGAAACCAAACATATTGTTATTTGTTACAAGGTAGTATAAAGCAATTTTCACAAAATCTTAAGTACACAGCTAAAACATTTTAAATGCAACTTAATTTAATATAATTCTATTTGCAAGTTAATGCTTTGATTCTAAATTATTGCTGCTTAATCCTTCTTATTTTACTCAATTTTCTTTATATAAATCATTTGTGTGTGTGTGTGTGTTTAATTATTATTATTATTTTTTTTTTTTTTAATTTTATAAATCAACAAATTTAAAGAAATTAAATTATAATAAAGTACAATATGGCCTATATTACTTTTCTAGTATGAAAATTATGAATACTTATCATAATTTAAATAATTTTTTCCATTAACATGTAAAAAAAAACATTTGCTTCATTAAAATAATTAGCTTCTTATATTTCATATAATTTAGGCAGAAATTGAGAAACAAGAAAGTTACTTTAGAGCTTTAGAAAAAAAGGAGCAAATGGAGGAAAAAATGGCATCAACTACAGAAGTTGTTTGTGATGTTGTCTCTTGTAAACAAGTAAGTCTTTATATATCTTTTCATACTTGTCCTACAATATGCAAAATAAAACTTTAAAATTTAATTTTTAACTATTTTTTAGTACCCTACAATCTCAATATACTTTCTTTAAATTAGGAGTGATTAGTGCATGTTCAGCAGGCCACAAAAAATGCTAATATTTTCATTGCCCCCAAAATTACATCATTCATAGTTTAAAAACTGGAAAACATAACAATTATTTTAGAAGATATTTAGTGCTTAATTTGTCGCTAATGCTTATAAAACGATTAATGAATTATTCTGTAAAATATTTCATGCAACATAATAATCATGTAACGTTTCTATAACATAAAAAGCTTTAACTAATGTTTTTATGTTATTTCTTATATATAAATTCTCCTTTAAATTCTATTCAAAATTAAAAACACTTTCTCACATTTTATTATTCACATCCTCCCTGCCTATATTTAGATTCAAGTATGCAAGAATTAACATGTTAAGTTTATCCCTTTACTAAGTATGAAAACCATATTATTCCTTTGTCCTATTTAATAGACCAATTGTGGTTACTAAGGTTTCCTTTTTTCCATGAGACGTAATATTTCATAGGTACAAACTTGTGCTACTTCATCTAAGATAAATACTCAAGTACATCGATTTTGGAGTGCGATTTGAAGCTTGCGAATCCCAAAATGGTGAAATAAAGACTGTTTACAATACATTTGTTTTCCCAGCTTGTCAAAATGGTGAAATAAAGACTGTTTACAATACATTTGTTTTCCCAGCTTGTCATACTTTCCCCGCTTACATTATCCTGCTTGCTACTTAGCCATATCATGTAGATATATTAAATACAAGAAAGAGTTGAGGAAAATCAAATTAATGATTAAAAATTGGTAGTATTTTTTTAAATAACTTATTGCTGCCATTTATCAAAAATTGCTGGAAGTTGATGGAATAATTGAAGATAGTTGCCATATATCATTTAAAGATGAATTGAAGACACTATGAGCTGTTTGACAATGCCATTGTTTTGAAAAATTTTATTAAAAGTTTATATTTATTTACACCATCAATTTTACTCTACAGTTTCTAGTTATTTATTTCTATAAGTTCAACATATGATAACACCTTAGATATTATTCTAAATTATTTTGTTTAAAAAATACTAAATTTTCTTTAATGTTAAATTGAGATCTTGTCAAACAGATAAAATCAGACAGTACAAAATGTTACTGGCTAGGCTGAGGCAAAATCCCATGAAGCATGGATGTAGTGCCTCAACCGAAAAGGATGGCATATGAAGCTTTTAGCATTGTAGTGAAACATGATTTAAGTTTTATTTGTGATTTTTTTTTCTTAAATCAAATCTCTTTAAATTATTTAGTAAACGTCACGAAAATATTAAATTCTAAATTACTTATATTCTTTTGTTTTGAAATCCTTGTATGGTTTACAATGTAGAAAAGTCATAATGTTAATTTTATACTTGAAGCCAATATATCCATTAAAAAACGTCTATCAAACTTTTTTCTTCTTCGTTATTTTAATTTATTCCTCACATTATCAAACTAAGTAAGATAAAACTAAGCACTAGCATAATTCAGAGAGAAATTAATAATTTAATGTCCAAAAAAAAAAAAAATTTTTTTTTTTTTTTGCATTAAATCAAATTTATTTTTTGAACTAAAGGGCTTATTTGTTATTCAAGTAAAAATATAACTTTTATCACAACATAAGAATGGAACTATTTCTCAATCCGTTCTATTATATATCCATTTAAATTATGTCTACAGTTGGAGATTTTAATATCACAGTATAATCGTATCTTATCAGTTTCAAACATTACAAGAATGCATAAATTAAATTATTCAATGTTAGTTTTATTTCATATTTAAACAAAATTTATCCATCTGTTATCTCTCTTCTGCTAAGGAATTTCTTAAACAATATTGCGTTATGTAACACGTAGGATTCTCAAATTTATTGATGTGGCCTTCTTGCGCAAAACTTGAAATCCTCTTGTTTAAATGTGCAATTCAATTTTATTTCGAATAAGAAATTTTAATTTGATTTTTTTTTCTTTCCTTATTAGTGCAAATATACAGCTCATCATGCTACAGATAGGTGCAAAGATCAAAGACATCCTTTGAAATGCCACAAAGCAATTAAAAGATTTTTTGTTTGTAAGGACTGCAAAAATAGAAGTTGTTGCTTCACAAAATTACCTAAACGACCATGCCGGTAAATATTTAAAACAATTAGATTTATAGTTTGTCTACGGTAAACCCCCCCTCCCGCCGTCTGCTGCTATGAAAACAAGAATTGCGCATTTCAGGGAGGGTAGCTTCTCTTCACTTTAGGGCTTACACAATAGATCAAAGAAAAATATTCCCTTTTTTCACCAACCCCACACCCCTACTTGAAATGGTTATACCTCGTTACCATAGTCAATGGTTATACCTCGCCACAAGTCCGGACGAATGGCTAGGGGTGTTCTTACTTTAGACAAACTATAGTTGATTGATGATTGTTTAGATTTAGTTGAATATAATATGGTATAATAATTATTTACTGTTGCTATAAATCAAAATATATGTGTTAATTTTTGCAATCACTAAAATATACTTATTTTTTCATTAACTTAATAAAGGTTTTAATCATTAAATACAGTCGAACCTCGCTAACTCGAACCTCGATTTCACGAATTTTTCGATATCTCGAAGGAAAAAAAATTCCCTTCAAATTTCCTATACACTCAATGTTAAGAAAAACTTGATTTCACGAATTTTTTTTTTCTATTCCCTCGATAACTTGAATTTTTTCCCCATAATTAGTATAGAATTTTTTTCTGAAAATAAAAAAATATTCTAAAAAAAAATCAAAAATTTTAAGAATAGAAGACCAATTCTCATAATGATAAACTTTAAAAAATAAAAAAAAAAAATAGACATAAAGAGGGTAACATTCCAGTAACACATTGAAATCACTTCTCTTAACCTCCCAAGTACAAATTCTTGTTTTATTGTTTCCTTATCTCTTTTCAGTCAGTTGTCATTGCAATTCAATGACCATCTATGCTCTTTTTGTCCTTTTATTCTGCAAGGTTATTTCTTGGGGGGTGGTCTTAAGAAAACCGGAAATGATGGCATGAACAAGAATCAAAAGGGTGGGTGGCTTCCAAGAACACTGTAAAATTTCTTATCATTGTAACAAGGGGTGAAAGATAAGTGTGAATGCATACCTGTTTTGTTCCACCAAGTGACCTCCTAAAAAGTTTCCTTTCCTGGTTATTAAAAAATTAGAGCACTTAGAGGTTGGATCTTTGTCGAGCCTATTGTTTAAAATGGCTAGCAAACGAAAATTAAACACGCTTTCCATAGAAATAAAGAAGAAAATCATTGACGAAGTTGAAAAAAATTTAAAAAAGAAAAAGGAAATTGCTCAGGAATTTGGGATTCCAAGCAGTACGCTCTCGACAATTTTAAAAAATAAAGCAGTTATCTTAGAAAAGTTGGAGGATGGCCTAGGCAAGCGAAAGAAGTTAAAAAACTGTGAATTTCCCGATATGGAGAAGGGCCTTATGATGTGGATTACACAATGTATTAGTCAAAACATCCCTCTAGATGGACTTGTAATCAAAGAAAAAGATGAATCTTTTGCAAAAGAATTAGGCCACTTAAATTTCAAAGGAAGTAATGGCTGGTTTGAAAATTTTAAAAAACGTAACAACATTACATTTTTGAAAATGTGTGGTGAAAGTGCTTGCGTAGACGAAGAAGTTTGTGAAGAATTCAGGAAGAAAATATGCTTGATCCTGAAGGATTACGACGAAAAAGACGTTTTCAATGCGGATGAAACTGGACTTTTTTTTAAATGCATCCCAGACAAAACTATGCATGTAAAGGGTGAAGCATGTCATGGAGGCAAAAGAAGTAAAGAGCGTTTAACTTTATTGTGCAAATATGAATGGAACAGAAAAGTTAAAACCGTTGATGATAGGGAAATCGAAAAAACCAAGATGTTTCAGCGGCATAAAATCATTTCCTTTAGAATATGAAGCTAATCGAAAAGCTTGGATGACATCAAACCTTTTTAAAAGCTGGCTTAAAAATTTAAATAAGAAAATGAAAACAGAAAAACGGAAAATTGTGCTTTTCATCGATAACTGTACGGGGCACAATACCATACCTAAAATGGAAAACGTAAAAATTGAATTTCTCCTCCCAAACACTACCTCAAAACTTCAACCACTTGATCAGGGCATCATCCAAAGTTTTAAAGTAAAGTATCGTCATCAAGTGGTTAAAAAAATGTTGCCGAAATGGAAGATGGGGTTTTACCATCCGGTGTGAGTGTTCTACAAGCTATGCGAATGGCTGACAAGGCATGGAATGATGTGTCTTCCTCTACGATAATAAATGACTTCAAGAAGGCTGGATTCACTAAAGATCAGGAAAGTAGTCAAACAATCAATATCGTTAATTCTGCTGAAAACTACACCGACAATGATTGGGACAGATTGATCGGACTCATGAATCTTGATGACATGGAATTTCATGACTTTGTAAACATAGATGATGCAGTAAGAGTGTGTGGTCAGTGGGATGACAATGGTATCATCACTCAAACGAAAGCTTCTTGTGAACTATCAGAAGAAGAGGATGAGGAAATCGAAGATTTGCCGCCCAATGTTACTAACAAACAAGCACTTTCTGCAGTGGACACTGTAAAAAGATTTATTGAGAGGCAGCCGAATATGTCAGAGGAGACATTTAAATCTATTGTCCACTTAGAAAGTGTTATAGACAAACTTTCTTACACATCTCTAAAGCAAACAACAATTGAATCTCTTTTTAAATGAAAGTGTAAAAAACGTTTTTAGAATAAATATGGAATAATAAATAAGGTATGTAAAGAGCATTTTTCTTTATTCTACCATCGATAACATGAGATTTTCGATAATTCGAATTTTCGGTATCTCGAATTTTTTCTCCTCTCCCTTCAAGTTCGAGATATCGAGGTTTGACTGTATTTTTTATTGCCTTGCAATAATATTTGCACAAATTAAGTTGTATTTCTTTTTTTTTTTACGTCTCATTAAACCATTACATTAATTATCTTGTTTTTATTTTCTATTTCGATAGAAAGTATTTAAACGAAGTAAAATGTATGGTGATAAAATAAAAAATTTTTTAACCTGTTCTTAATAAAAAAATTTTACTGAAAAAGAAGTATACAATTATAAAACAAAAAAAATTTATCTCATTAATAATTTCTTAAAAATTTTTAGGAATTGTGGTGGATCCAACTATGAGCGTACTAGCATGATAAAAGTATGTTTTTCTTTGATATATTTGAATCATTATTTTAATAAAAAAGTTTTACATTATGTTAACTAATTTTATGCTCTTACAGTTACGAGCTGGGCCCAAATTGGATTCTGAAACATTGAAGATTCGTGGAGATGAAATAAAGTTTTTAAATTGATTCCTAAAACTTTTTATAAAAATATTTTATTGGCTATCATATGTATATATTTTTAACTTATTTTGTATTTTAAAACCAGAATGTCCTGTTTTCTAAGAAATAAATATATTTTTATTAAGCATTTATCTCATTAAAGAAGTTATCCTATAAATAACTACAATGAAGGAGTAACAGTTTCATATTTTAAGAGATTCAGAAAAGCCTTTGAAAAAGTTTATTTAATTTACTTTTTATGTTTAAAAATATTTAATTTTTTTTATTATTAAAAATATTTTAACTGCTGCTTACCCTAAAAATTACAAACGTTAACATAAAGTTAAATTCATTTGAATACATTCTTTATATATATACTCTCTCTCTCTCTCTCTATATATATATATAATACTACATACACACACACAATTTTTAAAAAAATGCATTGATAATTATATTAAAAATCTGAGCTTCTATTATTTTTAATAACATAGAATAAAAATGTTCTGCTTCATTTACTCCAAACTATTCATTATTTTATCCTTTTTTTTCCTTTGGTTTAAGATTTTACTTTTAATTTTGAATAGCATGTATTGTTGGCTTTAATAATGCTTTTATTGAACATCATGCAAAAAAAGAAAATTTTTTTTTTAAATTGTACTCCGTTAATGTGTTATTTTCACATTAATTTTATTATGGATATCATAAATTTAATTTGCAATAAAAAACATTGAAACACAGTTCATATTATTTCTACGCTTGAAATTTGAATCGTGCATGTAAATAATAATTTTTTGATGCATTACATTTATGCTGATAGTATCCTAAATCCATGATTGTGTTTTCAGCAATAACTGGTTTTGATTATTTTGGTGTTTTTAAATATCCCAATATATTTCTGATAATATGGGAAATTCGACTCACACATTTGAATATTTTATTTTTATCCTCATGTGATTCTATCGATTTTTAAAAAAAATTATTGCTATAGATTTCCACATAGTTTTTAAAATCGATATTTTTAATAAGATATTAATTACAACATTTGAATCTCGAAACAAGGCGTGTACTTAGTAACCCTTTTTTGAAGAGTTTGATTCGCGTAACCTCATCTGTCTTTTTCTCGATAGTTACTACTATGAATTTCACAATTTTCTATTTTTTTAATGTGATGATAATTTATAAAATGGGAAAAAGGAAATAATTCATGTGCTTCCCTGTTCTACAAATTGCGAGAATATTACTCATAATATTAGAATAAAAAATATTATATATTCAATTAAAAAAAAATTATATACAGTTTTATCCAACTAAGTTTTTTTTTTGTGAATGTTTCTATTACTTTGAATTAGTAATTTGTATATCTGTTATTAAAAGTATCATGGGAAAGTCAGATAAAATTCTGCCACAGGGTTAATAAAAATTTTATTGTAAATTAATAATAATTTTAAAATTCAATAAATGATAGAACATTAAATAAAATCTAAATTTTTATAACATAAAGAAAAATTTCCTTGCCAAAATATTTATTTTTAAAAATATATATTTAAAATTAATTTGCTTTTAAATTTTATAAAATAATATTTTTTAAGCTAAGAATATAAAATGCAAAGTTTGGCAAACAAATTTTTTGATTAATGTTTTTAGCTCAATTTTATATAAATATATTGTTTATTCAAATTGTGGATTAATATTACTTATGCATCATAATTATATCGTTAAAGCCTCAATGAAAGTAAATTATCTATCTTTTTTTTTTCTTTTTTATCTTTGCAGCAGTTTTATTTTAATTACTGTTTTTAAAATTTATATTGGCTATATAGGGAAGTAGATATTTTTTTATAATTTAAATTAATACTTATAAAAATTTATTAAACTGAATTTTTTTTTTTAAAATCTTGCCTCTAAATATTGAGTTTTTTCATAAAACAACTAACGAGCATTGAAAATTTTAAATGTAATAATACAATTATAAAAAGTAATAATTAAAAAAAGAGTATTAAATGAAAAATCTCTCATTTTGGAAAAGGGGAAATTAAGCTCTTTTTAAAAACATCCAATGAAAAAAGCACTCTTTAAAAACACAACACGCCCTGTTTTTACCATGTAAAAAAATTCTGATGTTTTGAACAAAGAAACATTTTTTCGATCCTCAGAAAAATTTCTTATTGTTTCTACTATTTCTGTGAACATCTTAAAAGCGTACATTAAAGAAGTATTGATTTTCGCAAGGGTCAAAATTTTCTTGATATTCCTAATTAAACATATTTTGTCCCGATATTTCTTTTTTAACGCTTTTTTTTTGTTATAGAGCACTATTATTACTTCTTTATATATAATACTCAATATAACAAGTGTGATATATGAGATACTGCTCAAAATGCCAATATTAAATTTACAAAAAATATATTTTTGTAAAAAGTTAAATATTACTAGCCTTCCGCTTTTGCAACCATTTCCTTTCTTTTTGTACGTTTAAGTGAGTAATATATACTGTGTGAGCTTGTTATGTTTAAGTGAGCAATGTATATTCGAAATAGAGATAAAAATAAAAGACTTATTATTTTCATTTCTGGTATCAATACAGAAAAGTGAGAAACAAAAATTTAATTTTTTTTGTTTCACTTGCAATATTAAAATGAAATATTTATGTGTATCACCTGCAGGGGGCCACCAGTTAAGTTTTCTTAATCCCTGTGAGAAAAATACCTCTGTTTTTTGTTGATCACAATCTATCATGCCGCCTATTTCCATCTTATAGCTAACTATTAAGATCTACATACAGTGTTATCAATGAAGTCAAAAGCCATTGCCGTTCATTTCATTGTTTCCACACGTCTTGCTAAAAACATTTTGTTGTTAATTAACTTGATTTAAGACAAGTTTATCAGCACTCTAAATATTCAAATATGATAGGAATTATCATATATTTTTTTATAGATTACAGTCATTCTAAAATATAAAGTTTAAAAAATTTTTGGAATAAAATTTTAGTTTTATCAGTTTTGATAAATTTGAGGAAAAAAAAGCTTCTTTAAGTAGACGATAAATTATAACTTTTCAGTTAAGTGTTTAGTTTTGTAAATTATAGCTTCTTAGTTGGTTTTTCTTGTTCTACTTTTCTATTAAAGAAATATTGTGAGCTAAAGTTGTCTCTTTTTTATTATTTTCTATTTGAACCACTAGGAGGCCTGTTTTTCCCATTATGTTTATCGTGTATTGATTTATAAATTTACCTAACTTTTGTGCAAAATAAAACATTTGTGTATTAATATATTGTCAGTGGTCTGGTCTAATGACTTCATAGTAACATTTTTATCTTATTTCTAATGCATACATCATTGATATCCCTTTTTGTAGTGCCTCTAATTTTTGAAATCTTCATACTTAAGTGTGTTAAAGTGCACAGACAAAGTGAAATAAGTAAAATAATTTTTCATCCTAATCTAATTTTATAAAAATAAATGAAAAAAGATTGCTAAGATAAATCTTTGTTTTATCACTACTGTAGATTTTTTAATCTTCCAACTATCCTTTTGTGAAAAAAGAAAGAAAAAAAATATTATCAATTAATACTTTTTTAATAAAATTCCAAAATTCTGCTTGAGTTTTCCAATTATTTTCTGTATATAAATGCATCTGTAATAAAGTTATAGTATGCAATGATATAATAAAATTATAGATTATAAAGATTTAAAATCATATTTATAATGTAACTTATAAATATGATTTTAAATCTTTATTGGCTCATATTGAAAATTTTATAAGTTTGTTAGTTTTTAATAGTGAGAAGATTTGCCTCACCTGGTTATGTGAAAACAATTACAATTTAGGAGATACCTTACCTCCCTCACCATTTTACAACCATGGACCGGTCAACGTTTGTTAAGTTTTCTGCGGCCCATGAAGTGAGAGACGGGCGTGATTATTTGTATTTTAGATGGTTATGATTTATAATTTTAAAGTGTATTTATACATTTCTTCCAAAAAATAAAAAATACTGTTACATTTATGGTATTGGTGATGTCTCCCAGTTAACCTCTTGTCCATAGAAAGTTGCACAAAACTGAGAGAAATACACTATACTGAATAATTAAATGTTCCTTGGGGGCCTGATTTACAGACTGGTCCACAGCCCTGGGATTTGGGACCACCGCTTTACATCATATCACTTGTCGAATGGCTTGTTACTTGCTGATATACATATAATCAAGTAATTGTTGATATTAACTATAGTCCATTGTTGATATTCCATATTATACAAATATATATAATATGGAAATAATATATAGTCCTAACAGCTATATATAAAAAACCACTATATCTGTAAATAAACATTGGTTAATAGTATTTACCAGGTTTTTCCTTAATTTTTATCACGTACTAGCAAAAACTGGTTTTTCCCTGCTAAAAACCCTACCTTGGAACTATTAGAGGAAGACTTTATAAGTACACATAGCAAAATTTGCAATTTGTTAGCTCGCATATCTTGCCAAATTTCTTGGTGTTTTTTCCCCAGCAATCTTACAGATTCTTTTAATTTGACTTCAAACCACGGAAATAAGCTATCCCCAACATTTAGATGATAGAATGAGGTGGTGAATTGTGGCGAGACTTGAAGCAGGCCAGTTTGAAATCCAGATTTGTAGACAACATAACAAATTGCACCATGTGCAATCTATGGTAACAATTTCAAGATTTCAGATCTATAGAGAGAACCTAGTACCTGCCTTCTAGTGTCTGAGAAACTGATCATTTTGGTAGTTCATCGTCTATATTTTTTGTGCACACAAAAAATGGATGATTTATTGATTAAAAAGGCTCACAAGTGCTTAAGACAATGAAAATTGTCAGATTACTTTAGAAAAATGTAAAATTCAATTTAAAGTAAGGTAACTTTATAATCCTGTTTATTTTTCTGAAACTTTCGTTACTCTGTAGTTAATAAATTTTAATACGATATTACATCAAAACTTATTATACATAATGTTTCAAAAACCATTTAATTTTAATACATCCAAACTTATACATAAAAAAAAAATTTTTTAAACTAAGGGTAATTCAAAGTTTTTTTTCAGTCCCTCACAGATTTGAAAGTACTTGGGGATTATCTCGTCAACCATTATTGTCAAACGGTAGCTTCTGCGCCAATAACTGTAAATTTTATCACATTTACTGTTTTCAGACTTTATTTTTTTTTAAATTATTATTTAATAAATTGAATGTGTTTAGAATGTTTATTTTAGAAATTATTCTTCATTATGATGGCACCAAAAGATTTTCGCGAGCGTCAACAGGATATTCCCAAAGTACCCATTCGAGTTTTGAACTGACTGTAACATAAATTGATATTTCTGTCAAGGGCACCCTTTGGATTATATCAAGATTTTAATTGAAATTAAAAAAAATTTATTTGAGTTACCTAAAAAAAAAAAAAAAATTTATTCCAAAAATATACAAGTACCTCAAGTTTCAAAACTACTAAAAATTAGGCCATCTTTGTAAGCTGTTTTTCAGTCATAACCACATCAAAATAAAATTTCGATAAAACAAGTGTACCTTCATAAGAAAAACATTTTCATAAAAATAAAATGTGAATTTATTTGAAAAGAACACATCATTCATAAAATTATCAACCAGCACAAAATAGTGAACTATAAAATTACGCATCTTATAAATTTATATTTGAAAGCTTTAACAAGTTTATAAATAAATAAATTTATCTACTAAAATACACTCAGAAGAAAATAGTTTCATTAAAATTTAATATAAATTTGTATCCATAAGTAGTTTAGTCAAGATTTAGACAACGATACTTAGGATATTATATCAGATAGCAAAATATGAAAACCATTGAATCAAATTTAGGGATGCAACGAATCTTTGCTTGGTCAAATGTTCAGCCAAGTATTTTTTTTAAAAATTTTAATAGATTAAATAAAGAATAATCTAAAATAGTATTTTTATTATAGATTCTTTCATAAAGTTTTTACACGTATTTGTTAAGTTTTAAAATTCATGTACTTGCAAACTTATGTTCAGTTCTGGATGACAAATTTCAAAAAATGAAACAAGATTACTTTATACTAAACCACAAGTTTTGTTGCTGCACTTTTGTTTTAATGATTGAGGATGTTTTTTTTTTCTTTTGTTGCTGTTTTTATTATAGCACCTCATTTTATTGAACAATTTATGATAGATTTCATTCTTTGATTGTACAGTAAAGCAGGCAGTAACAAAAAAGCTGTGATTTTCAATATTAAAGTTATATTTTAAGAAATAAAATAAAAAATATGTTTCTCTTTATCAGTGTTTTTATTATGACAGTTTTTAAAGAGCATTTCTCATTACCGTTATACTTCTAAAAATACGACAATGTGAAAAAGTAGCGCAGCATTTTTAAAAGTAAAGATTATATTTCTATTAACGTTTTATGTATACTTTTTCGGAAAATATTATTTTTAGCATTAAAATTTTGTTTTAAGAATTATTTTATTATCAAAATTTTTTTTTTTTTTGCTATTGCTCTTACAAAAATTTTTTTTTTAAAATTGTTTTTTATATATCTTAAATATTTCTTATTAATTCCCAATGTCTTTTTACACATAAAAATATTCATAAAGGAATTTTTTTTTTTTTTAAATGTTCAGCCTCTGAATAATCAGTATTCTGCCAAATCACTATTTGTTACACCCCTAATCAAATTATATCTTATTTGTAAAATTATTATTTTTTAAACAATTACTCAGAAACTTTTTAAATAAAAAAAAATGAAACTCTTCGTGATTTCATGTAAAATCTTCCTGGATTGTCAAAATTATAAAATTTTTAAAAAAAATATTTTTTACTATCTTTTTCAGATCGAACACATTTTTGATCCATTAGTTTTTAGCAATAAAGTTCCATCTAACCAATTTTAAACCACCTTTTATACAATATCAAATCTAGACATTTATATCCATGAAAACCTTCATAACAAGAACATATACATTGCAATTACTGTCATAATGAATTCTGGAAATCTTCCTATTTAATAGCCATATCTTCACCATGTTTTTGCCGTTTATGGAACTGAAGGTAAGCTTTCTGAGTAAAAGATTGTTCACAAAATTCACAAGAATATGGCTTTTCTTGAGTATGAACAACATAATGACGAGTCAGTGACGTCTTCTGATTAAATTTCCTTTTACAGATCTCACAGATATAAGGTTGCTGACCAGTATGTATTAGATAGTGCCTACCTAATATTGCTGATCGACTAAATGCTTTTCCACAGTTACCATATGTGCACACATAAGGTTTTTCCCCAGTATGTGTGTAAGTGTGTTCTTTCCACTGATGTTTCGTTAAAAATCTCCTTTTGCATGTTTCACATTCATACTGCTTATCTTGAGTATGTGTTTTATAATGCATTTTTAATTTAAAAGGATATTTGAACACTTTACCGCAAACATCACACTCATGCGGACGTTCACCAGTATGAATAATGAAGTGCTCATTCAGAGCTGCCTTCCTCCAAAAGGCCTTCTTACAAATATCACAAATATAAGGCTTTTCTCTTGTATGAACACGTAAGTGAACATTGAGTTTATTTTTAGACACAAATTTTTTAAAACAAATTTGACACTCATAAGGCTTCTCCCCAGTGTGAGTACGCATGTGTATTTTTAAAGAACTTTTGTGAGTAGAACTAAATTCGCATATTTGACAAGACCAAGGTCTCTCACCAGTATGAATTCGCATATGATGATTTAAAGATGATTTAGACATAACTTTTTTACCACAAACTGAGCATTCATGTTTTTTTTCCCTGGGGATATTATTGTGAACTGTAAGATGAATATTAAGGTCTTTGTTTCTCTTAAAAGTTACTCCACATATTTCACACTTAGGCCTTTTCTTTGCTTTTGGAACTAATATTTTTGGAAGTGATACACAACTATTCACTATTTCCTGTGTCTCTGGAACTAATTTTACACAGTGTACTAAATGACTGTGTACATATAATGCATCTTCATGAATAAAACCTATTTTGCAAGTGTTACATTTATATTCACATGGACAATTGCCATTATTCTCCTTTTCTATTTTTTCTGTATTATTCTCTTGATTAGAAGATTTATTACAAACTTGGCAACAAAAGAATTCAGCTATATTGACATGACTTTTAACATGTATGCACAAATTATAATAATCAGTAGAAGAACTATTGCAAATTTTACAACGAAAATTCCTTTGAATTCTACTGTTAGCGGATGAGTCTTGATTACAGGATTTACTTTCAGAATTTGTTACTGAATGAACACCTTGATTACGAGATTTACTATCAGAATTTGTTATGGAATAAATATCTTGATTGTACGATTTACCTTCAAGATTTGTAACTGAATGAACTGCTAAATGTTTCTTTAAAAACTCTGTTGAAATGAATTTTTTTTTGCAAACATCACATTCAAATTTTAATTTTGTCTTGTGACTGTCCATGTGCTTTCTAAAATTATGAAAACGAGTATAAATCTTATCACATTGTTTACAAGTAAACCCTTTTACAGTTTCTCCAGTTCTGTTTCCTAATACTTCCTGAGAAACTTTGTTTTCGGAAAACTTTTCAATTATTTCACACTTTGTAAAAGATGAATCATTTTTTAAGATCATATCATCCCCAACTGGTATTTGCGTCAAATTTAAAATATTTTCATTCTTTAAAGAAGATTTTTCTTTTTCTAAAATTGAAACTTCACTCTTTTTAAAAGATACAACTTCATCCCTAAAAAAAGATAATTCCTTTCCTGAATTTGAAGCAGTTTTTTCAGATAATTCTATGTTTCCTTTTGAAAGAGACGATTCATTTTCGAAAAACAATACATCCTCTTCCACTGAAGATTCAACTTCGACATCATCATCAAAAAATAATCCGTGTTCTAAACTTAAAACCTTTTGTACTAACAATTCATTCATACTATCTTTTCTAGATTTAATATCTTGCATTTTGAAGCAATTTTTAGTATCGCAAACTGAACAGAACGATGAACAGACTTATGTATCAAATAAGTAAGCACCCTTTTTTTAATTTTCGTCGTTAATTAAACAACAATTGAAATTTATCGCTAATATTTTCGATAAATATAAAATAAAAAAATTAAATAACAAGCACATTACTTTTTTTTGACAAAAAGATAGTGAATTTGAAGAGACGGCGGTTTATTTCTATTTCTGCCCGACAAAAAGCATGCCAGACACTGCAATAGTACAATGACTGCCTATTCTTGTTTTGCTGAAGGTTTGATCCATAATACTTTAAGTTTAAATTGATTTTAGTAACTGTAACCTTTCATTAATCTTGACGCTTGTTTTTATAAAATTGTAAGCAGTGATATTTTGTTAAAATTAGTTATGTATTCTTTCATATTATATAAGCATAGGTTTTTAGTTTATTTTGTTTTATAAAACTTACAAAATTATTTTTAATCTTGCTGATTTCATTTACTGATTACCATGGCTTGCGTAGTATGTCATAAAATTTATTCACCCAATGATGATAAACAAGTTGATAGTGATGAAAAACCTCATCGGTGCACTACCTGCGGCTTAACTTTTACTTTTAAAATTCAGCTTAAACGCCACATAATTCTCCACGCCGATGGTGCTCCCTATACCTGTAAATACTGTGCGAAAGAAAATGAGAATAAGGGAAAAACTTATAATTTAAGACTAGGAAGTAAAAGCGAATATACTTGTGAAGTGTGCCAGAAAAGTTTTTCTAATAAGCGAATGTTATTAAGGCATTCAATTCAACATACTTACGATGATGGTTATGAGGATGGTTTTGAAGAGAAAATTAAAATTACTATAAAGAAACGGGTTACATCTCATAATTCAAGAAATTTGTCCAAGAAAAACTCTGAAAGAGAACCTGTCAAGTTATCATTAAAAAGGCATTGGTCATCTAAATCTAAAACATTAACTTGTGATACATGCAATAAGGCTTTTGCTTATCAGGCATGCTTAGATAAGCACATCAAAATGGGAAAGTGTTCTATGTTGTCATCTTCTAAACCGAGTCCTAAACATTTTAGTGATGATACCATTGAAGAAGAAGATGATAAAAATCTTAGCAATTCTGGGGGTTCAGAAAATATAATCAGTAACAATTCTGAGAAAACTGATGTAAAAAAGCATACATGCAGTATTTGTGGAAAAACTTTTGCCCGTAAAAGTACTCTCGATGGGCATGAATTATCACATATTTTAAATAAAGAAACTAGTGAAGATGAAGAAAATCATTTCTCTGACAGTGAAATAAGTGATGAAGAAGTTCCTGTACCAAAAAAGCCACGAATATCTACATTTAGGTTTCAAAAATCTTACACATGTGACAAGTGTAATTTTGTGTGTTTTTCTAAACAGACATTGAATAAACATATGATGAATCATAAAGAAAAAGTGTCGCAATCTTTTGAAATAGATGAGGATACACAAAATCTAAAAGAAAATTTTGATTCTTCAACGCGAGAAAACCCATCGGACAATTTGGAACCTTTTAAAAAAGGTAATGACATTTCTATTAAATGTGAAAAATGTGATAAAAAATTCAAAAATGAAAACAAACTTCTAAAACACAGTTGTTTTAAAAAAGATAGCACAAAAATGAAAGAGACTCGGAAAAATCTTGTATGTGAAATATGTAATGAAAATTTTACTTCGAGGAAGGACTTAAAACATCATCTCTTAAGCCATGTCGAAGGCAATACTGATGATTCATCATTGGATAAAAAAGACACTTTTATGAAGCATCGTGCAAAAAGAAGTAAAAATTTTGCATGTGAAATTTGTGGTAGACGTTTCGCTGGCGAAATCTGTTTGAGAAAACATCAGCTAAAACACGAGGAAGATGCTGTAAATTCTGAAACAGGAACTACTTTAACTACTCGGGGGAAAAAAGTTAAGCCAGTTAAAGAGTTAGTGTGTGAGTATTGTAATGAAGAGTTCACAGGTAAAAGATCTGCTTATATTAAACATATTCATGCTCATACTCCTGAAGTGTGTGGGATTTGTGATGAAAGATTTATTGATCGTCAAAGTCTTAGAGAACATTGTAAAATTCATGTAGGAACTGAAGAAGGAAGGATGTTCATGCAATGTAGTCAGAAAGCTCTTGATGCTAAAAATGGACTTCTTGCTCCAGAGCCTAAAGTAGAGTATATTTATTTGGTTCTACGTTGAAATGCCTTTTAACATTTTCATATTATTATTTTAATACTTGTAATTAGAAAGTAGTTAACTAACAACTTTCTGCTTTGCATAGCAATATTTGTTTTAGTAATAATATCTGATTTTACCTGTGTTGGTTGTCTGTAACAAATATTGTCTGAGCTTTATGCTTAATCCAATGTCATTTCATGTATCATTGTTAATCTGTACATCACAATATGAGATTGTTGAATCAAAATTAAGCATTTATCATGACTTTATTTTAAACAATGTAAATGTTTATTCACCATTAAGTGTAAAAAAAGAAGCACATGCTAGTATAAATTTAAAATTTAGAATTCAAAAATTAAATTATAATAAAATTCAGATACCTCACAATATCAATTAAATTATATTGTAAAATGAACTAATCTAAAGGTCGAATCTTCAATTTGTTAATGTCATAAATTAAGTTAAAATATAGAAATGTGCTAACCATGATAATGAGTTTTCAGGGCTAAATATGAATTATACTGATTCTCTTTTGTTATCAAATTGTTATGTTTTAGTGTCTGATGTTTATGTGTTTGGGTTATTAATTTTACGATTATTTTCATGATTGGTTTGTATGTTTAGATTATTTAAATTAACTCAACTAAATACTGATGTAATTGAAGTGAAACAAACATACATTTTGAATACATGTTTGATTATACTTTATTCTATAAGATAACTTTTAACTTAAGTGAAATTTACATTAAGAACTCAAAAAAAATGAGAAAAAAATACCAGTTTTCAGGAAGTATTTCCTTCTGAACCTGTTCATATAGACTGAAATCACCAAGATACCAAGTGAAACTGCCTGGTTCTTGTACGTAAAAAAAAAACTTTAAAAATATGAATATAGTAGCTTCGAGTTTTATTCTTTGATATTACCAGATTTCTTGATGATTTATTTTGCTTCTCACATGCCACTATCAGGTTGTCACTAATACTTACTGACTATTTTGGCACAGGTACCAATATAAATTTATATCTTATTGGAATTGTCTTTTAAATTTTAAAGACTTTTTTATTCCATTCTTAGCCACTTTTAAAATCCAATGCAATTAATTACTTCTGACTATGTATGTTGTAAACTATTAAAGACAAATGCTAGAATTACTTTATTTAAAAAATATATATATAGCATTTTAAATCCAAATAAATGGGCCTGGTTAAAGTAAATAAAAATGAAAATAAAATTCTGAATTTCATAAATAGTAAACTTTAAATTTTTAACAGTTTAATATAAAAGAAATTATGATTTTAAACTTTTAAGCATGAAAAAACATTCAACTCATTTGAATGTGTTACCAAGTTCATGAAAAAAACTTTTTAATAGAAAAAGAAACAAAGCAAGCAGATTTTTTAAATTTAAACTGTAATTTGTTTTACTTTGAAATATGTTGAATGAGTTAAAGCTTGTTTTTTAAATTGATATCTTTAATCAAAACAGTGTTAAAATATTTATTACCACTCACCTCATAATCTTAATTATGTCATTGTAACCCCAAAATAGATATAAAAAAAAATTCTGGTCCATAATTTTTGAGTTTGGTTATTTGAGGAAAAATAGTGGTGGCACTATATATGTAGATTTATTTAGATATATATGCTATTTTTTAAGAAACGATAATTAAAAATATAAATATCAAAGGGTCGTTAAATAAAAGAAAAGTTGGAATAAAGCTGACTTTTGTAAAGTTCTGTCACCACCATGAATTTCACCAGTCAATAAATTATATTATTTATATCATTCTAAACTATAATTCACATCTTTAATATATTCTGTAATTATAGTTTTATCAAAAAACATTTTATGTACATTTAATATTTGATTTAGGTATTTTTAAAAGGAACAGATCAGTTCATTACTGTATATATATTTTTTATTGAGTTCTGACAATTAGAATTATTATAACTTATTTGTCTAAATTTATAGTGTTATGAAGTTATCATAATTTATTTAATAAATTTACCAAAGCGCATATTTAAAGACACAAATTAATATCTTTGGGTAATAAAGCAGGTTTTTCAGGGAGTTTTAAAAAAACAATCTGGATTTTTCTTCATTGGTTAGATGGTGAATCCTGGAGCTCTAGAATCGTTACATTAAAGAATGTAGTTTCTGAGACTTTTTCTTGAAAAAAAGCATTTAATAAAAATACTAAACTATTTAAAGTTTATGTTTAAATAATTTTAAAGTCTATATTTGAGCAAGTTGATAAATTGTAATTAGCGAAATTTATTGTTTGACTTTTTGAATTCTAAAAATTTTTATTGCCTAAAATTAATTTCTCTTAATTTTAAAGCATAAAAATATGCATTCATATTTTGTTTGAGAATTTGATCAAAATAGTTTTTTAAATGGTAGATAACTTATAAATTATTGCTGTAAAATTATTTATTATCCATTGTTTTTTATTGAATTTAATATCTAAGCCAGCATTTAGCACATTTGCAGTTATAGTAAGTTATCAACAGATTTTCATTATAAAAAGTTTTTTTCTACTAAATATTTTATGAATGGAATGACTGTTCCTTGCTTTTAAAAAAACAAAACAATTGTTAGTAGTTTTATTTATTTCATTACTAATAGTTTTTGTTTAATTTCAACATTTAAAACTTTTTACTCTATTTTGTAAAAAGTAAGTAAAGTATCTTAGGAATATCATAAATGTCAAAAAAATATTAACACCAAATTTTTTTTTTTATTGGCGCCTGTTTATTCTTTAAAAAGAAAAATCATGCTTAACAATGATTTATATTAAAAATGTTTGTTGCAATATTTCTACTTATTACTTTTAATTATAGAAATCTACCAGGTGTCCACAAATATTTTCCGTGATAGTGTGAAAGGGAAAAAAAAAAATTTTTTTTAATGCAATAGTCTATTTTTTATTTTATTTATTAATTTTTTGGTTATCTGTGTAAAGAATTGTAATAGTTATGTAATTTTAATAACAATTTTCTTATAGAAAATATGAATGAAAAGTTTTTACTTTAACATTAGAGATCAGTAGAGTGGCATTTTTTGTTAAAGCATATGGTTTGAAGTTCCTACAGACAATAATTCATTTAGTGTGAGAAATAATAAAAGCTTATTCTAGAATCTAAATTTCATTATTAGATTGAATGGTATTAGAAAGACTTATTTGTTAATGTACTATTGATGATAGTAGCCCAACTATTATATCATATTAGACCTCAAACATCTTTTTGTTAATTTTTATTATACAAGATAAATTTTTTAACTTTTGTTTTTCAATAAGTTCATTTTTTTAAGATATGTTGAAATGAATATTTAATTCAGACATATAAACTTAAAGTAGAAATGCATGTATTGGTGCATCCTGCTAAGAAAATAAACATTTACTCTCAAGAAGTTTGAAATCTAGTTACAAAGTTCATCATCAGATGAGGCAACTGTACAATGAAACAATGTTTTAAAAATTAACAGATCTGTGCAAATATTTCAGTTTGAATGGTCAGACATGCTGAAGAAAACATTGTTTATTAGTTTTTCTTAACAGCAGTGCCTTTTGAACTTTTCTTACTAATTTAGAAACTTAGTGAGAATTAAAATAGGTTTGATTTAGAAAAATGCAGTAAACCATACAACATTTTTATCTAAATATACTTTCCTTTTATTGATTTTTCAAATTATTCATCATATTTTAGATATCCATGGTTTTGAACCATACCCAAGACTTTGTTTTCATTTTCTTTTCTTTTTTGCACTATCTGCATGTAAAATTTTTTTTTTGGAATAAAGAGATCAAGAAATCAAAATCAATGTGAAAAAGATTTTATTTATTAAATCTATTGTAGCAATTAAAAAAATAGCATTTTGGATTTTGCTCTTTGAAGTTTGGATAAGTAAATTACTATTGAAAAACTTATGCATCATAAAAACAATTTTTAAAAAGTGTTATTATTATTTGAATAAATAAAAACTGATGTAAAAACATGAATAAAGCACATAAATGGACTTACTATAGTTTCAGTTCTATAAATAAGAATTTTCCTCATTGTCTAAACGTCAAATGAAGGTAGAGAAGTAAGGCGACAAACATGTGTAAAGTGGTTTAATTAATAGGGACAGAGGAATTCCAAAATTTCTTTTCATAACACTTTTTTGTGATAAGTGTGAGTATATTAGTTTTCTGATGCCTCCTAAATACTTGGTTTGTGTCCTGACGTGAGAAAATGTGTAAGTAATCAACAAGATTAAGGCATATAATGTTTTATGTATTTTAATGTTGTTGAATATTAATTTTTTTAAACATTACCTTTCTTTTACATTTAACTATTTAAATACTGAACTGGAAACATTTTTATTTTATGAGAAAATAAAACTTACTTTATTTTTTATATATTTTCTGACAAAAAATAGTTTAATTTAATTTTAATGGTTTTATATGTATAAACTGGTAAAATTTATAATTACAGTCGAACCTCCTTAACGCAAAATATTGATTATCATGAAACGCAAGTTTGGTCCCATAATATTTGTATTATACATAGTAAATTATTATTGTATTTTACATGTTAAACATGAAATATTCAAGCTGATTATAACTTAACATGAAAGAAAACTGGACACAGCATTGATAAGAAGCAGGAGAATAAAGTGCCAATTGCACATTTTGAATGCTATTTCTATTGTCCACCTAAGTTAGAAAAAGCGGATCGGAAATGAATAAAATAGTTAAATAAAGTAATTAAAATTAAGCTTATTTTAATTTTTTTGGTACATAACAGTATTGTTTACATACGTTAATGAAAGTATTATTTACATACATATAATATGTATTAATAGTATATAATAAATTGTTTTCATGATGTATTTGATAAGATGAAATCTGGTTAACATGACATAGTTATGATAGTCCCACAAATTTCGCATTAACGAGGTTCGACTGTATATTTTTTTGAATCAATGTGCAAAATTATTCATTTTAATATGCTTTTATATGATAAATTTAATTTGATTACTTTTTTAGTTGTAATAACATTACTAAGGATCTATTTCTTTAATAAGTTATAACTATTTACTATATTACACTTAAATGTCTTATTCAATGATGAAATTTTTAGTATCTCACTTGAATTAACAGTTCCTAAATTGCGTAATGAATCTTTTTCTCTATTCGCATGGAAAATTGAACTATAATATGTAAATCTGATTTTCCAATTAGAAAAAAAGAAAAAAAACTTTCAAGTCTGAATTAGTATTCAAAGATTCCAGATTTATTTCTACTTGTTTTATTGACATGAAAATTCTTTTTTATTTAAAAAAAAATAAATGAATAAAAGTTGATTTTGTTTTAATGCCAATAAAAATGCAATTTTATTTCTTTTTGATTTTGGTTGAGACAATTTTAGTTTTGTACTTCAAAATGTTGTTACAAACCTTTTTGAAATACATTGTATGATTAATAGATTAGTGTGTAGTTTAGTATCATTTGTTTTAAAATGATCTAATACGACATTTTTATGACCTTGTTTTTGTTACTCTTGAAATAAATCATATTATTTTCTTTTCTGTTTTCCGTCGTCTGTTTGTGTGCTCGTCGTTGTTTCGCTAGCTGCTGGAAAAGATAAATAAAATTTGCTGCTTAATGACAAATATTTAAATATTATTTTCTAAATTATATACTTGGTATGTTATTTAAATGAACTTGCTAGCAAATGTAAATTTATGAAATAAAATTTCTTAGATTTTTTTGTAAGATAATTAATGAATTTTAAAGTTATTTAAAAATTAAGAAATTAATCTTTTTGACCCTGAACAAACGCATTGGTTATTTCAATTTTATATTATTTCATTTTGTTACGTATTTATACTTTTTCTTTTCAATATTTTGATGCTCAGTCTGAAAACTATGCTATATTGTTTCTTCAGAGCAACTAAAAATAGCACTTATGAATTATCCTTTGGAAATTAAGCTACACGTTTTCTGAAAAGAATTGATGAAAAAGATTTTAAATGTAAAATTTTTCTTTTTAAGAGTGTTTCAAACTTTTGATAACAAAATTAAAATTACTAACACATTTTTCGGGTGCTCCAGTTCGAGATGGCATTATATATGGAGAAATTTATACCCTGAATGCTACACACCTAGCAATTAAAATATTATTGAATGTAACCTTATGTCAAGTCAATTATGTTAAGTCAAGAGGTACAACATTAACTGCAATCTTAGTGAATGCTTTTCAAATGAGGTATACATCAATTATCTTTTTTTTTTTAATGGTATTTTAAGATTATGAGGTATCTCGACAAATAGGTAAAACGATCTGATGATCCCCCAATAATTATCCTAGCTTCAGGAGATGAAGCAGGCATGAGTTTAGTGTTAAATTATAATTTAATTTCAAACTATATTTTGTTTAATGTACGCATATTTCTTTAGATATATTTATTTTAAATTCTGTTTTGAGTTTGTGCATATAGTGTCATCTGCAAACCAAAATGTAATAAACACAGTCTTCTAGTTGTTTAATAAGATATATTCAATACCCGACTAATTTTTCTAATGGATTTTCCATCTTCATAAATGCCGCTATTTTTCCTTTTAGAATGTCGGAGCGGTGTCTATAATTCAAGCGTTGTCTTTCTCGCGCATAGGAGGGAAAAGAAATGCTCGTGATTTTTCCATTTTCATTAGTTAATAATAAAGTAAAAAATGGTTTTGAGTCCTTACGCAAACAACGATGAAGTAGAAGAAAGCGAAGAGGAAGACGGAGCCCATCCCCCCTTTTATATTAAGCCTGTAGATATTTTTTTTATTTCATTTTTTTCTTCCTTTTTATCTTATAAAACTTATGTGTATTACTTTATCGTTTTTTTCTTATTTTTAAAATTATTTCTACATTTTTTTTTTTTTTTTTTAAATTTGAGTTTGACAATAATAAAAAAAAACGGTGTTTTAAACCGGAAAAATCAGTTATCCGGAATAGCGATGGTCCCGGATAATCGGTTCTCCACTGTATTAAAAAAAAATAATAAACTGTCTAGTTATCTTTTACGCTAAGTTTTTAAAAAGTCCTTAAAATTTTGGACTCGTTGAATCTCTTCTTCTGAGCTCTGTATTAAATAGAATAAAATTAAATGACCAGGATCCCTGAGAATTAATAAACAGTACTGAATGTCTTTTATGCCAATTTTTTCAGTAGAACAAAAGAAATACCTAAAAAGCGATGAAAAAATTGCCCAGGAGACTTTGCCATGCTCTAGATAAAAAACTGGTGATCAATTTCTAGTAAATGTTGGATTGGGAAAAGCTTAGAAAGGAGGCCACACAAGGAACTTTCCATAGATGTCAATAGACAGAGTGATGCCTTATTTATGAGCTATGACCAGTTCTCACATATGTATTATGTACGAATACGTAAAAATAATGAATACTTTTCGCTGATTTTCCCTCTTAAATCACTTTTCTTTAAGAAAGCATAACAAAGACTTAGTTCACAAGAATATTTTATTTAGTAAGAAAGAATGAATAATTAAAATACAATTTCTCATGGGTACAATTTTATACATAAAAATGATGGACAAACCAAGTAAGAAAAAAATTATATTTTTATGCACTGAAATGCAGATTAAGTAACACTATAAAAAATATCAACTACATTTAAAAATAGCTTAAAAATATAATCACAGTAAGTCTCACATGATTAAATGATTTAAATATGCAGCAAAAAAAAAACAAATTATTATAAAGAGAAAATTAAGAATTGTTTAGTTTTTTATTACTTTTTTTGTTGAAATCTTATATTTAAGAGCATTTTAAAAATTTAAAATCAACTTAATGTGGCCAGAATTTTTAAAATTAAACCACTTACCTTAAGGTGGCTTAATTGTAAAGTTCACATTAGGAGAGTTTAATACTTAAAATAGCAACTATAAAACAAAATCAAGCCACATATTTCCACTTAAAATTTTTTCTTAAAAATAATGCATATGATTTTTATTCAAGAAGAAAAATATGCATAGTTAAGTTATCCCACTGAATTAAACATTCATTTTTTAATGAATGAGCAAATAATAACATATAAAGATATAGTCCTAAAAATAAATCCATCAACTAATTTCAAAACAATCTCCTACTAATTATTAATATTTACAAAAAAACTCTATTAAACAAATGCAAGTAAAAAAATTTACAAAAATTACAGCATTTACATAACTGAAATAATTTCAGCAACACTATTTACCCTGTTTACAGCAGTAATTCTTTTCGAAGAACAATTAAGACTATTTTTAACAAAAATAGATCAGTTAATTATGCAATATAAATAATCACATTGCAATTAAAAGAAGAATATTAAAAATAAATTTAACTATACAAAGTAACTTTAAAAAAATTGAAAGAGAAGGAATATTTCATTACATTTATACATAAAGAATATGTACAATGTTTCTTTGCTACAAACTAAGAGTTTATAGCTTATAACTAAAAAGAAATATTAATTTTATTCATTGATTGAAATTCAAATTTTATATTAAAACTAAGAACTAATAAATTACATAAGTTTAAAATTAATTAAAATGTTAACTTTTTATTGAAAGATATTTTTAATCACTAATAAAAGAGTATAGTATAATAGTAATAGAATATTAAAATAGTATCAGATATTGGAATTAATACGGAAAATTGTAGTTCATATTTTGTTACTCAACAAAGTTAGTGATTTAATTTATTTCTGTAGAGCCAGCCAAATGAAAATATTACATACTATTATATTAACAAAAGGTGATTATTTGAAAAAATCCTTACATCAGGAGATTGTTATTTAATTAAAACATAAAGGTAAAATTAAATTTAAAAAATATATTTATCGCATAATAAAAATCAAAATTTAGCTTAATTAGGAAAAGTTTTATTAACGCTAAGTAGTACTTCATAGTAAGTGTGAGGTATGTTTACCAAACATTGAATTTATCATTGAATTTAAATACTTAAAACTTTTTCTGAAGCAAACTATGCAAAACATTTCTTTAGGCAGAAATGCATTTTGATCAGTCAGTTTGAAAAGGGAATGTCTAGAAAATTAAATGAATAACTTTCTAGATGAGACAATTATATTTAATATATATATTAATTATGGATACAGTAAGACCCACTAATAACGATCCAACTTTCAATAAGGGAATAGGACTCTTTCCTTCAGCTCACTATTATAAATTTATCAAAGTGCACTTGTTCCCAGATATAATTAAGGAAATTATTCTGGAAGCATAAAATTATAACAAAGGTAGAGAAAAAAATTATTAAAATAAAAAGTGCACATTAAATTATCAATCATTTGAAATTATTAAAAATCTTTTAATACATATTTGCAAAATATGCTTTGGTACAGGAAAAAGCAAATGAATGTAGTGAATTGGAATAAGAAAATTCGCTTAAAATATTGATAAGTACTAGTGCTGTAGATTCTTTAGAAAACCTTTAACATTTCTTTAAAGTATAGAAAATACACATTAAAATTTAAGTTAGGGATCTTTAACCATTTGCATTAGCAAACATCAATAAATTCCCGATATCTTTTAAGCCACACATCAGACAAATCAAATAATATAGCCAAGGAATCAGGAGTGAAATACAGCAAATTTTAGCACGACTTCCCAAGTTTGGTGAATTCTAATTATGTTAGTATTTTGTTATAAATTTAAGTTAAATTAGACTAGAATCAATTAATTTTTCTATTTTTTATATTGCCTGAAACAAACAAAATATATCAATACTGAAATACTTATTACATCAGTAGTACTCCAGTACAAAAAATGACATTAAAAAATAATGAATACCATTTTAGGTTTAATGTGAAATCTGCAATATCACCTGAAATATTTGCAGTTACAATTCTAAAAAAATTATCCAGATGCTGATCTGCCAATCAACTTTTTTTGTGTTTTTGATAGAAATCAGTGTGTTAGTTGATTTATTATTTTTATCTTTTATAAAATACAAAGAAAACTACGTCATCAATTTATTCATAAGCATCAGCTTCAAATTTTGCACTACCCGCTCCCATCTAAAACAATTTTTAATTAACAGTCTTTATCATTTTTAATGTAACTCTTCTTTTGAACTCAATAAGATTATTCGGAGAAATGCTAAAATATTATCAGTGGTTAACTAAGTAGAATCAAAGACCCCTAATTTAATGCATGGTAGTTTTACAAAAGATAAATGAAATAATCAACAATCTAAGTAATCAACATTTCATAAATATATCAACATATATATATATATATATTTTTACTAACCTTAAACTTGGATTAAGTGTTAGGTGTGATTAGAAAATTTTTCTGTTTCTCAAGATCCTCCGTAAATATGGGTCCTACTGCATGAAGGTATAAGAAGAATTTTATAATTTACTCTCATTCTTTCAAATGATCATGTCAGTAGTTTTCATGTATTTATAAAAATATTGCCCTTAAACAGAGGGTTGGTTACTATATTCATGGCTTGCGTAAGTTTACACATTGCTTAATAACCTAATGAAACAATTTATCTTATAGAGAAAAATGTAACCAGTTTAAGCAATGCTGACTTTTTTTTTCCTTTAAAAAATTCTAGTTAGCCTTGATAAAATGTACACATCTGTAGATAATAAATTGCAAAATGAAATGGATATTGCATGGATACTTTTTTATCATGTGTAATTAATTTTATATCATAAATCAGATACAATAGAATTGAAGGCATTTCAATGGCCAAATGCTTAAAATAATTTAGACAAGAATCTACTTATATTAAATAGTATAATTCACTTAGAGAATTATAACAAAAATAAAACATAATAATTTATACAATAAATAAAAAAATGAAGCTATCACATTTTATAAATTCTTGCTTTCACTCCAATGTAAGCAAGTAAATATTTAGCCTCTAAACTTCATATTCAGTAGAATTTCATATTCTACATGTCCGTTGACCTTCTCGTAAGGTTTAAACAGAATGAATGCAAGCCGTGTTTCTTTTTTATCTTTAAAGAGGCAAGTTTTTTTTTTCTTTTTTTAATTCCTTACTTTAATTTGCAGCAAGCAAGGTGCCTCAAAAGAAAATTTTCAAACTAAATTGATCTGTTCATTAGCAATACTTTTAGGAAACACCAGCCCCTTCATTACTGCTATTGCCATCTCCCTTCAAATTAATTATTTCATTCACATCAGTCATCTATAAAAAAAGAGAATCAATATATTATACTACTGTATTTACTTTGTGGAATATTCATTAATTTTTTTTTTTTTAAAGGAAAGAGATATTTACAGCATGTAATAAATTGTAATAAAGTGGCAGACTAGAAATGAATTAATATTTTACAAAAAGGTAAAGTAAAGAAGTGTTCAAAAAATAAAAATCACAGTCTTGTACAGAGCGAATTTTACAAAACTCTATGAAATTACATTTTATTAAAAAACAGAATATGAAGTACGATAATCTTAGAATATATTAAAAAATTAAAAGGCATTGATAAAATTGTAGCTTCATTGCATTCCTGAAAGCTTAGTAAATCAAAACAATAATTTAAAATTATCTATACTTTTGAAAAATAAGCTTGAGAAAAAAGTTTAAGCAATCAAATTAGTAAAATTAAAAAGAAAAATCCCAAATGCAATACAATTTCTATTTGACATAGATTTAAAGCTCAAAATCACAGTCATGAAAAATAAGAATAGAGGACCGTAGCATATTAAAGAGAGAGTACTTAATATGCTTTTCAGAGATGAATCATGTGTATATCAATAATAAAACACTTGTAAAATTTTCTTTTGCATATGTAACCATATTTAATGTATTCATTTAAAAGGAATGCATTAAAAAGCTTCCTTGCTGCATTGCTGGAAAATCTTCATTGACTTCCTTTAATTATTATTAAGACTAAGCGCTTTCAAATTACAGTAGAACCCCAATTATTATAATTTGAATTAATGGGCAAAATCCTAAAATAAAAATGTGTAGCCAAATTTTTCAACAAAAAAAAAAAAGCACTTTAAAAAATAATCATACTTAGGATATGCACACTAATAAAAAAAAATTTCTTCCTATTGTTTAAAGTTCTTACATACATTAAAAAAATACAAAAAAATTTTTCTAAGACTTTACACGATCAAGATAAAATAACTAGTTTTTGACAAAGAACTCTTTTCTTGATTATATTATTCACCATAAAAACAATTTATACACAATTTTAAAAGTATTCAATATAAAGTGGCTCATTCCATTTTTTAAATTAATAATTACTTCATTTAATTAAGTAAAAAAAATTTTTAATCAAATTTATAATTAATTTAACTATTATTTAAAAAGGTTATCAAGTTTGTTCTTAGTTATTTATACCTCAGCATTGACAATATTAATATTATTCATCATGCTGAATTTAAAAAGATATGTACAGAATTAAGCAAATTAAGAAAACTTTAATAAATTCATATTAAAAATGTAAATTAGTGAATGGCCCTATTAAATTTTTATTAAAATTCGTTACTTGGTTCGGTATTTCTTTAATGCAATGAATAACAAAAAATTAAATAATTTTGAAATGAAATACAATGAGTATTAAAACTAAAAATTTTTGCCAGAAGTAAATTATTACAGGGTCTTTACACCCACAATATTTAACAAATCAGAGATAATTGAATTCATTTCAATTGTTTTTAAATGAAATCATTAATTGATGAATCAAAGTTTTTTGGAATGACAAATCTGAAAACCATAAGATTTTTGCTGCATTTAAAATATTGAAAGCTGCTCACTTCCTTTTTTTTTTAAATCATGTTTCTAAATATTATCATTTTTTCATGAAACAAATTTAGAGTACTGGAAATTTTATAAGTAATAATACAATAATAAAAAGTACAATAAAAGTTAACAAAAATTATTCAATTAGTGGATGTACGCTCAGGAAAAATATTACTCTTAATTCTTATCTTTTTTGAATTAAATGAATAAAAGAGGGATAGACATTTTGAGGTGATGAAGCTTCATGATCCTTGACTGCTCTGGAGATTCATATGAAAATGCAAAATTAGCAAATGATCCCGAAGTCAAGTTATAAGATTATGGTACTGATAAATAGAAAAGAAAGAGAAGGCTATTAGCTTGACAAAGACGATGGGGCCTCAGCAAGAATGAAATTTACCAAGAGAAATGAATTTCTCTTACACTATTACGGAAAAGAATTTGGCAATGTTCAGTTTGTCCCTAAGATCAGCAAAAATTAAAGAAAAACGCTTCACTTTTTAAAAATGCTACATGCTCTGATGAATGATAAACTTAAGGTAGACATAACCCAACAGGACAAAACCTTGAGTGCCAAAATTGTGATACAAATTAAGTTTGGGGGGAATAATTAATTTTTTTTCACCAACTTATGATTTTTGAAATTTTTTTTAAAAAATATAATACTTATTCATAATTAGTCACCTTCAAAACAATTTTTTACATATTATATTACCTTTCTTGCTTCTTAGGCTCACTAAGTAAAAAAGAGCAAATTTTAATTTTAAAAAAAATAACAAAAATAAAAACTCTACAACATAAAATTGTGACAAATAACAGAAGCATTATCGAGATAAGTTATAATAATATTAATCCTGATTCATGACCATATCTTTAACCAATTTATAAGCACTTCTTTTAAAAGATATAAGAAATTTCAGAGTTCTCCCAAAGAATAAATATGGGCAAGCCACTTCCTCTTTGAAAAGGACAAGAGTTTTGAAGGGGCACTTAACGCCATAAATATTTATCAACATGTGTAATATTAGGAATAATGGAATATTTTGCTCAACAATTTTTAAATTATTCTCTCATACTATTTTATGAGTATATTTCAAATGGTAATTCTCTCTCATAATGAAAATAAGAAAAAAATTTGTAGTTTATATAAATAATTAAAGGCATGCTAAAAAGCAATCTCTGTGCATATATATTTTTTTTCCAAAAGAAGTAAACCAGCAAAAAATAATTAATAGAAAAAACTTGAAAGCTTTTTTGATAATCTAAATTGAAAATTATGAGAAAATCAATATTTAAAGATGCGTTTAAAAAAAAGATTGGGGGGGGGGGGGGAATATTTAAAAAGGTACCTTTTAAAAGATACCCTCGAATTTACTTATACATAAAATACTTATTAAAATTTAACCAGCTGAGAATAATCCTAACAAAGTAAATATTTGCAGTAGTAATTAGAAATTAACCTATTAAAACAGATACTAATGTGTAATTATTATTTAAAAATAATGAATTAATTTTTTTCAAAGTGGAATCTGAATAAAAAGGCAGAGATTTTAAGAGATGGCGGCTTACTTTTACAAAAAGGGGAACGATGGCACACTTTTTGGGATCAAAGAGCATGCAAGGCGGGCTGCCCTTGAAAAAAAGCCCACGGAGAACACTGAAACTTAAATATTAAAAGTGGCTTACTTCTGTTGAATATTCCTGATATTGAATTTTGTTATCAGTAAGATTACAAATTTTGATCAATTGTCCATTACTTGTTTGTAACATTTCAACTGTTGAAGCATCCTTAGGAATGTATTCAGTCATATCAAGAATTTGTCTACTATTTCGGGGAGGTTGAGCCATCGTTTGGGGAGTGTTCAAATGGCATTCCATAGCACCATTCAAACAAGCATAAATAACAGATCTTCTGTTCTGAATGTCCACTAGCTCACTCGTAGCAAGTCGATAGTGTACACTGGGTGGTAGATGGCGTCTAAGGGGGAAAATATATATATAGTTACAGTAAATGAACTTTGAATTTATTTTAAAAATTACTAAATACTAATCATTTTTATATAATACTGTTTAACCAATTTGCAGATATAACATAGAGTCAAAGACAATTTGCTTGTTCTATCTATGTCTTCTCTATATTGAACACATGTGCTATGTGGCAAGAAGGAGTTTAAGCAAATGAGAAAACTTTTAGTAAATAAGTTTGCAAAAAAGTAATAATGCTGTTGTCAGAAAAAAAAAAAACTAAAATATCTCAGCGACAGGATACCACATCTAGGAAAATTAGTATTACTTAATGCTAATTCAACAGAAAAATTTAGATGATTCAGCTACCAGATATTTTAGAGGTTTATATGGAGGTTTGTGAACAAATGTAGATAAAATTGTAAACATATAAAATCATAATATTAAGTGATATATATATAGAGTTCCGTTAAAATTGTCAAGAATTAATCGAAGTATAAATAATTATAAAATGATAACTAAACAAGCATAAACTTTTATGCAAAACATAAACTTAACAAGCATAAACTTTCCGTGCAAAAATAATTATAAATTTTTTTTGCATGGAATTATGTTTTAATAAATAAGTTTTATAACAGTGTGCATTGTGTATTTGATTCCCCTGAATAATTCCCCATATTAAGCAAAATACTTAAAAAGAGAAATCAACAGTGTGAAGGAAAGAAAAAAAAAAGTGTGTTCATTCAAAAAAGCAGGTTTTTGTGTCTGGTTTCATATCTCCTGCACAGCTTATTTAAGGTTAGAACTTCAAGCCAATAAGATTATATGCTAATACTTGCCTAAAAATATCCTCAGATCAAAAATTATAAACATGTTCTTTTTTGTGCATGCTTGAACATTAAAATTAGTCATTTCTAAAAGAAAAATATAGAGGGGGGAAAAAAAGAAAGGAAACTATGGCAAAATTCAATATTTAGAATTTTTGAAAAACATAACTTTTAAAAGTACTAAAAGTAAATAAATAGATTAAATCTGTAAAACATATTGTTTTTTAAATAATGTCTATGAATAATATTAACTAATAGTTAACTTTACACTTACTCTAATATTTCTTTCTCTTTTTGAAGATTATCTAACAGTGCTTCTTGCAGAGTATACTTCCTTTCAAATTGGATGTTCATCTGTAAAAATGTAAACAATACAATATTAAAGTGATATAGTTCACAACAATGTAAATCTAGTGCTCCAATAGGACCACCTAGGTATTCGTTTAGGGGTCCATAAAGTTAATATGGTAGACGAACTTAAGAAAAATCGAACTTTATAATTACATAATTTATGTTATGGTACACATTAAAAATTATAAATTACCATCTATAACACCCTAAAACTAATTTGATTCCTTAACCCATAACGATTGAAGATTAATAGTAATTAAAATTAAGTGTATAAAAAGCTAAGTAGATTCATTCTGACAGCTCTTTTAATATGACCCAATTTTAATGGGAATGAGTGTAACTCTTAACTTTTATGGTATTAATTAAACAGCCATTGCCATTTTCATAATGTCATACTCTAGAAAAGAAATTTTTCTTTTTCGGCTGTTTCTTAAGAAATTCTTTTTCAAATCCGTGTTGCACCTTCTTTTAGAAAATGAACTTGTTGCCACTTTTAAAGGAGCCAGTGCTTTTGGACAAATCAGGCAAGCTTTTGATTACTGGTGGCTCTATTCAGTTTTAACCATAGCTTTAACCCTGATGTCAAAAAACAGTTTTTTACAACTGTCAAAACCTCAAAACTTTAGAGAAAAAAATAAATATTAGCTATTATAAAGATGAAGTATTTATAAATAAAATTACCTATAAAAAATTACAAGTGATCAATCAATTATGTTTATGAATCATTTAGACATAAAACTCTTTTTTGTTTTGACAAGTACTGCAAAAACTCATATTTTGGTTTAGAAAATATTAAATAATTATAAATAAAATTGTGTATTGTCTGTTAATTTGTTCAATTATTGAAAATAAAAATACAAAAATAATCATTTTATAAAAGAAAAAACACTTAATCGTCTTATTCATTATGTGAAAAATTAAATTTCATTTAATCTCATATTAATCCACCTTTCCCCTGAAGCATGCGATTAAAAAGAAAATAGCTTCAACACCCACGTTAATTTTTCAGTTTTGGAGGAATTAAACTGAAATTTGAAAACATTCCTTATTCCTTACATTCCTACATGTGTAGACGTACAAAAACTATAAGGAAGTTTATTCTAACAACTGTATTAAATATTAAAATCCTTTGAAGTGATTGATAGAAAAAGAGCATTAACCCATTTTAACAAATACTTATATTATTTGTAAATTTTAATTAGTTTACTTAACAAGGAACACATCAATTCATAATCATGATTTATTGTCAATATTTACGTATATATTACAATTAACAACCAATATTGAGAATCAAAAAAAATTTCTAAAGTTCAAATTATTGACAGCCACTCTAGTTACTTAATCTGAAATAATCTGACTTAATTGTGATATGAAAGAAAAATCAATATTTAGATTGATAATAATCAGGGTTTGAAAAAACCCGGGGATTTTTGAAAAAACCCAACCCGCCCGGGTTTTATTGAAAAAACCCGGGAGAAATTGGGTTTTATTCGAAAAAACTCGGGGGAAATTGGGTTTTTTCATTTAGTGCTCATAAACTTTAAAATTTTACTGTGTAAATATTTTTATTTATGAAATAGTGTTGTATAAGCTTAAAAATATAATTAAGTCCAAAAAGTTTATATAAAAAATATATATAATAAAATTAAAATAAGTTTAAATAAAGCGCTATCACTAATACGTGTTTGAATCTGTATTGTTAAATACATAACGTTTCACAATTTTTATCTGAAGCACTATAAAATATAAATGCAACAGTAATATAAAAGGAACAAGTTTATTAATCTTTTTGTTTTCCCCCCACCTCTATTTACTATATTTATTAAGCATATATATATATTACTTATTACAAATTTATAATCAATAAATATTTAATGGTTTTCCATGTTTTTATAATACGATTAACAGAAAATGAAATCAAAATTATGTATAATTATAAAGAGTATCAGTTACTTGTCCCATTTTTCAAATATTTATCCTTAGAAAAAAGACTGCATTTTTAGATAAATTTTAGCTTTATAATTTCAAAAAACAAATTAATCTTAAAATAAAAAATAAAAAAACATACATAAAAAGTTTTAACTTATTTTTTTAAAGCCAGAAAATAAAACTTTAAATTTGTTAATTGTTTTTTAATGTATCACTTAATGGAGAAAAAAAATTTCGTTTGTTTTCTTTTTTAAGCATGATTAAAAAAAAACAAAATAAATTAGATTAAAAAAAAAACCTTAAAAATAATATTTAAAAAATCTTAAAAGTAATATTTTAATTTTTAACTTTTTTAATGGTGATAAACTTTATCCAAGTAGTTAAAAATTGTCTGTTAAGAGTTAACTTAAAAAAAGGTCAATTTTTTTTATTATTTATTATTATTATCAAATAGCAGATTCAAAGTATCTACATTTCTCTCTTAGACGGTGATACACTTTTACGAGTTTTGTAGCTGTATCTATTCCTAATCTATTTCGTAGTTTACTCCACACCAAACCGAAAGTTGCTGGTGCTGAGTGTAAAGAAAAAAGAATTGGCAGAAATTTTGTGGAGGCTTGGAATTTTTTTTCATTTTTTTTCCTCCTTAATTTTCCACTACTTTTTGATGATAACTGTTGAATAACAGTATCAAGCATCATTGATTTTGGAAAGTATTCATAATCGGAAATTTTGAATGCCATAACACCTGGCAGAAATTCTGGATGACGCTTAGAAAGACAGTTTTCTGCTAATTGCTTTTGTTCATCATTTAAAAATTGTCCCCTTGTTTCGGAATCCAGGATGCATATGCTAATAAATGAGGAGGCTGAATAGCCTTTGCAAAATGTTTATGGGGTTCTAATTCATCACACGATAGTAAGTTAATTCACATTTTAACAGCTTCTGAAATTGAAATGTTTTCTCACTGAAGCTTTTTTAAAGCTTCAGAAACAATTGATATCTGTTTTTCCAAATAGATAGTTTATTGGTAAAGACAAACATTATTTAATATTTTTGACATATTATTATTAAATTCATTTTGATGTTCAAGAGCAATATCCTTTGGTAATTGGGGCATCAAGCAGTTTTTTTCATTTGCCCATTCATGTGCTTGATGCACATTTCTAAAATATTTGTTAACTTCCATGATGTGTGCAATGATAGTATTAGGAGATTCTTCTTTTTCAACCAAATTTTTTTAAAAAAAAAACAATTTGTAAAAAAACCCACCAAGTGGGTTTTTTCAAGGTGGGCCCCACCCAATAAAACCCGGGCGGGTTTTTTCAAAGCGGGCCCACTTAACGAACCCTGATAATAATAGCTAACAACTTATAATTATTACCTGCAATAAATATGAGATGAAACCGAGTGGTTATATAGCAAATATTATTGATTTTAAAGTGTTAATAGTACCATGTTTTTAGAAAAACCAGTTAATAATTTCAATTATTTTGGGAGTATTTTTCATCTACGATATATAATATAAATCATAATTTATAATGCAAGTATTGTGCATGATTTAACATCTAATAAAATGTTCTGAATGATAAAAAACTTGTCCCAGGTTTTTGACACTTTTTAGCAGGTTTTTGACATCAAAAACCCAATCCTGTTACAGGTAACAAAAATCTTAATTTGTGGCACCTTTTCACTAAATTATGTGAGCAGAGATTCTGCATTAGTTATGCTCAATCAGCAAAGAGTAACAAGTTGATTTAGGTTAATTATAATGGGCTAAATTAGGGCAAAAAAAGAATATGACAGTAAGGAAAAACACAGAAACTTTTCAATATTTCAAGAGTATGAAAAATTAAAAAAATTATTAAATAAAGTAAGTTATTAATGTATAATTTATAATTGGTTTATATTAGAATAAGAAAAGAAAGAAAAAAGAAAAACTCCTGGAATAAACAGAATTTTCCAATTGCTAGTCTTATTTCAGGATTTGTATTAATTTCTCAGGAGATTTTAAACAAATTTTAATTATCCTGAGTTTTTAAGTTATTCCTGAAGCGTAGCAAGATGAAATGTTTAAAACTTACCAGAGTTAGTTTATGCTTTTCTACAGCTGATGAATTTTTATAATCACTCAATTCTGTTTTCATTTCTTCAAGACGTTGTGTAAAATGAAATCTTTCACGCTCCCAGCTCTGTTTCAATTCTTCAATTTTTTTATCATTCTTAACTCGCAACTGTAAAATATAATGCAAACAAAAAATTATACACACTGGTTTTTGGAAGTATACACACTCACTATATCATGCATCAGCGAATTCCGGATAAATGAGAATTGTGAATGCTTGAGAACCAAAAATCTTGGTTTATTATAAGTTAGGCACAGAAAGGAGAACAATGGGAAAAAAAATTCTAAAAAAAGATACTTATAAAGAAAACTGTGAAAAAAATTAAAATAGTTGTAAATACAATAAAAAATTAAGGATTAATAAGAAACAGTTTAAACAGAAAAAGAATTTGCAAATTGGAAAAAAAAAAAAAAAAAAAAAAAAAAAACATGAGAGATGAGTAGAAATAAAATGTTTTTAACTCTCTTGCATTGTTACCAACTATCACTTTCAATTCTTAAATGTAGTTGGACAATGTAAAGCTGCTTTTTTCTTCTTTTTTTTCATATGAAAGATCATGAGGTTTCTGTATCTATAATGTCTATTTAAATATTCATTTTCACATATTAAATATTCCTTTTTCCTGTTGCTATTTCACTTTCTGCAAGATATCATCAATCACACTACGGTAATGAATTACTGTACCATATTTATTTATTATTCATTATTTTGCTTGTGTTTTCTTTATTTTAAAGCAATCATTCCTTTTTTTTTAATCAAAATCATTAAGCTGGAGGGAAAAAAGAATGTTTAGTATAAACTAAAATAAAACAAAGGTTTCAGATTATCCTGTCAATCCTATCCTATCCATATCTCCATCTGTAACAATCTAATGAAATATTCATTTTTATGTATAAGGAACAAGTTAAAACATTATTGACAGTGAAGAGTTAACTCATCCTTGTACTTGCATTATCTATTCGGAGTTTTGAAAACCAGGGCAATACAGAATATTGCAAAAGCTTTGCGCATTGTGCATCGAAAATGATAGTTTCTGTGTAAAATTCACAGTCAACTAAATATTGTGATTCTTTTTTCTTTCTTTTTTTTCTTTTTTGGAATGGTGAAATGGTTTGCAGTTAACAGATGGAGAGAAAAATCACTTTTTTTTGTATGAATTTTAAACCGCTTAAAAAGTTTTACTAAATTAAAAAGTTTATATTTGGGAAATATACTTTTATCTATCACACTGTACTTCACAAAACAAGTCAATTAAAACATATAATCTTAAATAATATTATAGTAAAAAAAAAATCTTAAATTGTTCAATTTTTATATTCTGATTAAATTTAAAATAAGTGCTTTTTTTTTATACATTTGAACTTTTTTATTTTGAACTAAGAATTCCTGCACATACATCCTTAATTATTAAAAATTTTTGTTTGTATGCACACTAACTACTCAACATCAATTTGTTTCAAGTCAAAAATGAAAATCTTCCGTTGTTTGAATTAATATTGATCCTTCAACTTATTAGAATGTTTTCAAATATTTAAGCTTACATTATTTGCATATAACAATCAAATTTTATCAATATATTATTTTTTTTTTAAAAAGTATTATAATTATTTGGACCACAGTAAAAAGATATCTGCTTTACAAAGTTTTTAACAAAAATAAATATACAAATAAATAAAATTAAAAATAAACTAGAAAAAAAAAAAACATGTTAAAGCTTAGCTCAAAAATTAACTGAACTCTGTAACAAAAGTCTTGTGTATTTTTATGGTAAATAATAAAATTTCATGTAAGTAAGTAAATATAAAATTTAAAAATCTCACCAAATACAGAGGTGGATTCTAATTTGCAGCAGTCTGTTTACCTTTAGCCCTTTAAAATTTTTTATCAAATATTAGACTGGGACACTGAGCAGAAAAACCATTTCTTTGATTCTCAACTTAGTTGCAATACTTAGCTTTGCCAAGGTAGATAATTGTGCATAGTGAAAGTAAAACTACTGTCGCTGCAGAAAACAATTAGTTTTCAGCTTCAATTTATATATATATATATATATATATATATATATATATATGTAAATTTGATCTAGATCTAGAGTAGTAAAAGGTAGACTGGTTAGTCACCAGAAGTCACTATAATACAAGAGTGCATAATATACCTGTAGCAAACAATGAACAGTTACTGAAAAAATAAAACTTTTTTGACAAAAGTGCTTACATTTCTTTGTTCAATAAGAGTAGTGGTGCTATTTTCTAATTCTTCAACTCTAGATCTAAGATTTCTAATTTCAGCTCTGTATTCTTCATTTTCTATTCGTAATGGGCCAACTTGTCCAGTTAATTTTTCAATTTGTCTGTTTAAGACTTCTATGCGACCAGTTAAAATGGAAATTTGTTGTTCAGAAGCTCTTAAATATTCATCACGCTCATCCATAGGAATTTCTCTAAAATAGTAAAAAGCCATTTTAGTAAAACTTATAAGGAAAAGGCACCTAATGTAATAACAAAAGATTATAACAAAACTAAATTTTACCTTTAAATGTTAGGATACTGAACTACAATATACTATTTATTTTATTACACCATTTGAGCATTTGCTAAACTATTTCTTTTTTTTTTTCACACGTTCATCTTATTGTAATAATAAAAAAGAGAGAAAGGAAAAAAAAAAGAAGCAAAATTTCAATTTCAGTAGCAAGGAAGAAAAAAAAGAAAAGTTTCCGATTTTGAGGCTTAAAATCCACACTAACCAGAAAATGGATTTCCAACATTACCATCCATTTACTTTTTTTTACATTATCTAGATAATGTTTGAAATGTTATTTAAGTTTCAGTTTGGTTACAACGAACGATTGTTACTATGCAAGAAATTACCATACACTGATTACACAATATAAATTTTATCACTAAAATAAATACTTGACATTAAAAAAATATCTTTAAGAACAATTTTAATGTATTAAAGAAATTTTTAAGAAATCAAATAAAAAAGTACAAAAAAGCAGAGAAATACTTCAGTCTTAATACGGCCTTGTGATCAGAAGATGCAAATCGCAGCACTGAGTAGCAAATTGCAACACTGACTATTCAAATAACTTTAAACCCAGATACTCTATAAGAAAAGTTTTGTAGCATATAAAAATTTTCATGGTGCTCGAATAAAAAATAGGTAAAGAAAGATAAGTTCAATAACTTCATAAATTTTAATGTGAATTTACCTTATCAATGAATAACTTCTGCATTGTGAGCACATGTAAATAACAGTAATTTTATCTTATTTTGGAAGAGCAAGTTTCAATTTGCAAATTTTATGGGTTTCTTTAAAAACTAAAATAAACTCTCCATTTCATCCCCATTAATAACAAAAAAAATTTAAAAATTTTTATCGCTTAAATATTTTGAAATGCAAACTAATTTAACGATTTTGACCTTATCTCTAAATTTCACCAAACACACCAAATTATTTTAAAAATGCTTAATATAAACAATAATAACTCTTTTGAAGTCTTATCTTCAGAAATCATTTAATAAATCCATAAAAAGCTGTTTGTTCCCAGTTCTTCAATATCGATTTTTCAAAGATGTTGTAATAGCAATACAAATATTCAAAAATATTGATTATTCTCCCTCAAAACAAATTTGCCTTTTTTTTTCTAGCACTTATTTACATATTTTGGAATACAGAAAAACCTTAATTGATTGTTTTTCGCTGAACCAATTATTGCCAATAACAAATACAGTGAAACGACGAATGCAAGTCAACATAAAATAACAAATAATGACTTGAAAATGTATGAAGCATAATATAGAAGTAATGAATAATGAAATATTATGAATATAAAAAATTTAATTTGAAAAATTATGTGCTTATTGCAAAAATATTTATGATGAGAAAGAAAAATAAAAACGAATTTATTTATTTAAGATATTTGAAAATTTTGGCTTTAACACGCTCTTTTCACAGCGCAATAAATTTTCAACATCAGTAATAAATTGCTGTTCATTTTACATAAGGTTGCATGAATACTAATGTTTGTGAAAAGCTAACAGAATTACTTATTTTCACACTATAACTTTTTACTTTGTGTTAAACAATTATTTCTGGTAATAAAATTTCATAGCACTATTTTCTATTTTTTTTATTCTATTTTACTTATTTATTTATTATACTGCTTATTATTCTCTTACATTTTCAAAACCTATACAAACCTGGCTCAGTCTTTACATTGACTAACGCTCATTTAATGATCAAACAAAATAATTTATCAAACTAATACCAAAATAAGTAAACGATGTGAAGAACTTTATTTTAAAGATAAAATAAGTTTTACACAATGAAATTTATTTAAAGATTAAAAATTTAGTTTAGAAATTTAGAAAATTTAGTTAATTTTTATGTTAAAAGAATGAAAAATCAATTAATGTAAAAATTTCATTTTATTACTTTCTTGTAAAATACTGACATAACTGAATAGTTTTAAACTAAAAATGCCAAATGTAAATATCAAAATGATTTTATAAAGTTTAAACTATTTAGTTTTTAATACAGAAAATAATTCTTTAAACAAGTAAATATATAAAGTTTGAAAGCCATAGATACCATAATATAGCTTAACATGTTGAAATAACATTTCATAATATCATAAAATTTTACTTACTTCTCTTTGTTTGCTTCACTAAACTTCACCTGATGCTTGGAAGGTTTTATTTTTTGTGGACGGCTTTGTCCTTTTGTTAATAAAAAACAACGTAAGTTATCTGCATTAGGGTTTTCCTTGATACCTAAAATATAAATATTTAACTTTACATAATTAGAGTAAAACTGAATGAAACATATTGAATTAATAGAGCTCAAATCAGTAGATCATGTACATAAAATTATAAAGCTGGATGATAGTTTTGTCTTTTCAACACTTATTTTCTATACGCAAATATTTCTGAAAGATTAAAAAATGGCTGTGCACTAAAGTGGGCCGAAATGTTCTTTTTTTTTTAAATTTCAAAACATTTTAGAGTAAACAAAATCCCTATTGGAAGAAAAGAAGGGAAAAAAACTGCATAAAATTTTTTGAAATCGATTAATATCTTTCATTTGTGCATCATATTTAAAATTAATGAAAATTTAAATCCTGCCTTAAAATATTTTTTTTTTTTTAAAGTTTGCTAAAACTTTTGAAATGAACAAACTTTATGTATTTATACTTCTTAGCTGATTTGAATATCCTAAATAAATTATATTCTAATCAATTATTTATCTTTTTACATTTTTGAAATGTTTTAGAAAATATCATAAGTTTATCAAATTTTTTGTTAATTTTCACTGAGTATCATTTCTCTCATTATGTTCGATCAGAACAACCCTGGAGCACACCATAGGAAAATGGTTGCATATCCAGTTCCACCTGCACTTTACTACCCTACCTAAAAATCATCCAATTTTTGGACATGGTCTTTTGATTATAACTACAGCTAATTATAAATATTTTCAATGATGTAGGATTCTTTGGCTAACTGCATTGTCAAGGTTTTTTCTTTTCATCAACTACACATTTAATCAACCATCATTAACTTCATGTCTGCATATTTTATTCGAATCCTCTGCAACAAGTTTAGTACACTGCTTCATAGCTAGGAAACAACAGAGAGATACTGGCATTTCTCTACTGTGCATACCATCTTCGTTTTGCAGCTTTGGAGGAGGATATACCATACAAGAATTCAAATAAATGGTTTGCAAAGTAATCCGAAGATTACCTTCGGTAGTATAAATTTGGTCTTTGCTCAACAAATTTCTGTCAACTAAGAATATCTGTTGTTATATTTTAAATGCAACTACATTTAGAAATTATCCAGAAGACTTACAAAATCACAATATTATCCCATTACAGGCAGCTACCTTTTGTTAACCCAGTCCTTAAGTTGGATATAAGTATAATCTAAAATACTAGACAAACTGTCCTAAAGAAAGAGACTGTTAGAAATTTCCTATATAATATGCCGAAGATAAACTTTCAACCTCCAGATTAATAAGAAGTCTTCTGTGGTATTTAATCATTCATGCTTTAGTGAATATATAGAACTTTATACCAAGAATGACAGGAAGGGCCAAATAGCAACCCTAAGGTATTTTGTTAAGTATTTCATGCATACTGGTGGTTTTGGGTATAAAATATCTTTTGGTACATAAAAATATTAAACATGTTGATTATTAGATTAGCTATAGAGAACAGCTGCTATGATAAATTTTATAGCTCAAAAATTCAGAGAATAACTGCCCAAAAAGCGAGAGAAAGAACATGCAGGTATAAAATAGAATAGCACATTTCTTTATAATATTGGTCCTGTAACTTTGACCTCTCTAATAGCTTTAAAATACTTAAAATTTAATATTAAGATTTTAAAATGAATAAATAAATAAAAGCAAGTTATAAAATTTATCATAGTAGCTGTTCTCTAAGATTCAAAGCAAGTAGAACAAAATCTAAATAACTAAAGCTGCTGCTGTTTTAAAAGATTTGAAGAAGTTCAATCAGTTTAAACTCTGCAAAACAAAGATATACTTTTTTTATTTATTTATTTTTAGTAAACAAACAACTTAGTTACTTAGTGTCAATTAAAAGGTTTTAATAAACAAGCTTTACTTTGTAATAAAAAATATTATATAGCAATGAGAAAAATGTATGTTTTAGTGAAACCTATTCATTTAAATGAAAATTCGTGTGAAAGATGCCATCGGTTATCAAGAATCTGATTGGGTGAATTTAGATGGACTGATTGAACTGGATGCAGCGAAAATTATTCTCAAGTTTCTAAAACTGATATTCATAGAAAATCAACAAATATTGATAAACACATATTTTTAGGCAAGTTTTTAATTTGAATAGTTATCGTTTTAACAAAATTACTTAACAAAATAGTTATAGTTGTAAAAAAACAAAACTACTATCAAATAAAGATCTGATGTCGAAACTAAGACAGTGTTGTCTGAAAATTCGGCAGTTGTTGAATGAACTCGTAGGTTGAAGTTATTCAATGCATGTTCCATTGCCTGTAGTTAACAGGAGTCATTAAAATGATAACATATTAAAAAAAATTGCAAACTTTATTTAGAACAGAAATTAGTTTTTCTTTGATAAACAGCATTCAAAAAATTGCAAAATAATGCAGAATAAATTGAAATTTTTAGTTTTTAAACAATTCAAAAAGATTAAGAACAAAAAGCATAACAAAAAAGAAAATTCTTCTATTATCTCATAAAAAATTTTAACAATGAAAAAATTTATTTTGTGATGTACATTTTCAAAAAAAAAAATTTCTTTCATTAAAACTTTATTTTGACGGATCACCATACTCAGTCAAAATATTTTGAATATCAACAAAACACTCATTTATACTCTACTACCCAATTTTTTTTTTTTAAATAAAGCAAAAAAAAAAATAAATAAATAAATAGATGCAAATAGTAATGAGATAAAAAAAATTAATAGCAAATATAAATGTGGGATGAGGCAATTTAAGTATACCTTTGTTAAGAGCAATTCTTCTTACATCGTTCGGATTTTGATGTGAAACTAAAAAAATTAAAAAATAACAATAATCAAAATAAAAATCAATTCAAAATCAAAAATTAACACAGAAAAAATAATTTTAATTTTTATTTACGAATTAAAACTAATGTCAATTTAAATTTAAAAAATATTTATATTTTTATATAATTAGTTAAAGTAATAAAAACATTTTAATAATCGACAACATAATATCAATTATTTAAAAAATTTTTTTTTGATTAGAATCATAAGGAGCAAAAATCTGCATGCACGGCTATTTTCTGTTAGCAGGTATAAGTGCTTTGTATGAATTCAAATAAATGAGTCTAATTATTAGAATGTATGACATTTTTTAAAAGGCTTGAAAGAATGCATAAAGTGATAAAATATAATTTGGCGTAAAAAAATGGCATCTATTTGAGAGAATAAATTTAATGAATAAATTGATTAAAATTAAAATAATCAAACTAGTCGCTTAATACATGACTTAATGAAGTTTAAAAATTATTTTAAATATATTTTATGAATTTAACAAGCACAGAGCTTGAAAAATTATCTCTTAACACCTAAGAAGAGCTGACAGTAAAAGAATCTCTATAAGAACAACCTGAATGAATCTCAGGAAGACTTTTTTTTAACTACAATATAGTTTCAATAGAAGTTTGCAATTTTTCTTAAGTAAAAATTAGATTAAATATAAGACTTAATAAAAGATCTGGTAGGTAACTTGATTAATAATTCTGTAATAAATAATATTTTATTAGGAACTTTAATAAAGAAATGGCAGAATGAAAAATTTAATAACTTTAACAATTATAATAATATTGAAATCTACTTATATACAGGATTCTACCAAATATGTGAAAATACTTGAAAGTTTTTCTGAGTTGAATATATAACTTAAAAAAGGCAGACAATATGTAAATATTTCAAAACATAAGCTTCATAAAGAAATTAATTACTTAAAAGGTTAAGTTACAAACTATCAAATAGTATTAAATAACAATAAAAAATTTGGATAAAAATGAACATTGACAAAAATACTAATGACGCTTAGAGTATCTCTGTGAATGCAATTAATAAGTGATGGAAACCGATGTGTAGGAAAGAGTAAAAAATATTTGTGACTGTTAACTGTTAGAGACTACTAATATTAGCAATTCAAAATGAAATTAAATGAACTAGAAAGATTATAAAATTGTTTTGTAAATTTTAAATGACAACAAAATTTAATATAACTTGTGCAAAACACTCCATAGAAATTTTTTTAACATACAGTGTAAAGTCCCATATCGGTCAATCGCTTTTCCAGACAATTTTTAACAATCAAAATACACAGAACTCTTTTTTCCTAATTGAAAAAAATTTCATTTGTGATTTGTAGAAAAAAAAAAAAGTATGCACGGATAAGAATCTTCTGCTTTCTGCTTCTTTTGGATTTCTAACCGAATTCTGATTTTTGTTCCATTTTAATTCGATTTCCGATTAAAAAAAAACGAAAAAATTGGATAGCACGGAAACAAAATTCGACATTTCACTAAAGTGAGAAAAAAAATTGCGAACGTTATTGCGTCCGGCATAAAAGGGTTATTATTGCCAAGAATCACGCTCTTGATTTCTGAGATGCAAAAATGCTAAATTTTCAAAAAATTGCGATCTGAGATGGGATTATCACGACTAAAGCGAGACATTAATTGATTATTCAAAAGCGCAATTTGGAATTTGCGAATCGTAGTAATATTCTATTAAAAATGTAATAGACGTTTTAAAAAGTATGTGGAAGTCCCAAACTGTTGAAATAGTGATAGGCAAAACCATTTGGACAATCAAATTGCCATAATTGAGTCATCAAAAAGTATTTCTACAAATACGCGAAGGGAAATTTCCTGTGTATGATAATGTAGCCGTAAAAAACTAAGAAAATCGGTATCAGTAACTGACAAAATGCGAATGTAAATCTACATGAACTTTCTGGTGAATTGACAACACTTGAGTGCAAAATGCACAATTTGAAGGTTGCCGATTAAAATAATATTGTATTAAAACATTGAAATTTTAAAAACGAAGTGATAATCCGGTTTAATAGCTACCGAAAAAGCGACAGGCAAAGGCACACGTATTAACCGTGGAATCATAGCTAATCGAGTAGATTGAGAAATAATTGCGACTGAATGTGTGATTTGGAATTTGCATCAAAAATTTAAAAATCGTGCCGAAAACTGTAGGAAAATCTTTCCAAATAGCACAACCACGCAGGAGTCTTATTTATTTATACTGATGTCGATTATTCTCTATTTTACATTTTTTATTGAATTAGGATGTTTTCATACTTGTTTACCTTAAAGACCTATTATACATAAAAATCTATTTTATGGCCTTGCCAAATTCCGACGATTCCGGATATGGGACTTGTACTGTATGTAAATATGGACACTGTATATAAATATAAAAAAAGGAAAATAAAACTAATATTACCTCTCCTAATGATAAGTTTAGGAGTTTTTCCCATTTCCGAAGAAGACTCTTTAACAGTGGTAACAAAGGAAGAGGAGGGCTCAATAGTCTCGAAAAAAGAACGACACTTGAAAGTCTCTGGAGTAGAACAAGGAGTTGAAACAATGTTATTTGAAGTTGTCACTGGAAGTATAGCTTGTAGATTTGATATCTTATGATTTGGTAAGGATGCTAAAAATTGTTGAGCAGGGGAAGGAGGTTTCTCATCGGAAATTACTGGTTCCTGAGTAGTTTCACACGACCTTGAACTGCTTGGCATTAATGGAACAGGTATCACAGTATCTTTTGGAATAAATTTAGATTTGTCATGTTTTAATCTGACAATATTAACAGAGTTTGAACTTGAAGATGACAAACTGTCATAAGTGTTGCTTTTATCACTCTCCCAAACGGGAGAGGAGTTAGAACTGGAAGTGTCTACTTCTGACAATGCAGAAGAATTCACATTAGGCAATGAGTTACCTGAACTTATTGGAGTGGAAGAAAACCTATGCATTTGCTCTAAAATAAAAGAAAAAAGACATGAGAATTACATAAAAAAATAAAAAACTTGGTTTAAAAACATTCATTTTATAAAAATTTTTTTATAAAGAGTGAACAGACACTACACAGCAAACTAAAAAAAAAATAAAAATTACTGGCTTTATTAAATGTCTCTGATTTTTGAAACAAATGACATAAATTTTATTATTAAGTTCTTAGTTTTGTAATATTCTTAAACATAAAATATATTACAAAATAACATATATTACGTGTTATTAAAGTTGAAAATAAACTATTTGATATAAAAAAATATTATTATAAGACCAATACTTTTAGAAAAAAATATTGGACTTTTAAATACCTCTAGTTCTAATTCCAAGACATTTCCAAATTAATTAAATATCCTAACTTTTACCTGTTCTGTGGCCACCAAATTATAAGTTTTTACGGATCATTATTTTTTTGGAAAATATTTCTAGCTCAAAAATACATTTACAATATTAAGATTCATAAAAATATTAAGATCAATAACTGCCAGAGAAATTTCATTGAGATTATTACTTTATATTATCTCAATATTACATAGTTAAAAATAAAATAAAAAAGACTTACAAACAGAAAGTTAAGATGCTTTAGAGACCGGTGTCTTGAAAATTTTAAATTTAACAATTTTTTACATAAAAAACCATTAAAAGAACAGATTTCAATGCTTTTTCTACATAATATTTATTTTTAACAAATTTTAAAAGTTTTTTTTTTCATAAAAGAAAAACAATAATTATATACAAATATAATTTATTCTACAAAATATCAAAATTTAGTAAATTAAAAACTATGAGAACATGTATTCAAAAATATGAAGATAAAAAAAAATCAGTGGGAAAATTTTTTATAAAATTTAAATTGACTGCCATATCTTTTGTTCGGGAGAGATACAAAATGGACAAAATAGAAAAAAAATTAAATTAGCCATATTCTTCAAATTTTAAACTCTAATAAAAATGTATTATATTCATATTTAGCAACTGTAACTTTATCTTGAACAACAAAAAGACATATTTGAAAATTACCAAAACATTTTTTTTTTAATTTCTTAAAAAAAATTCAACTATATCAGTAAATGAGTCTCACATCATTAGCCAGTACTTTCTTTAATTCTCAGAAAAACAATAAACCAATTAGAAACATTTACTTTGATAGGTACCATTTTAGGATTTATACAAACTAAACCAGGTGCATTTTTGAATAAAACAAGAGACTAGTTAAATTTAATTGGCAGCTTATGGGGAAAAATCAGAAAAGTGGAACTAGGAACTGAATGCCATTTTAGTCAAACATCAACAAATTTAATGCATGAAAAACATTCCAAAATAATAAGAATAATCTTATCACTATGCTTATAGAGAAGCTTCTCTGCTTAAGACTTCCTTTTTAAAAAATGAAGTAAGAAGTCTGAAATTTAAAATCAAGTCAAATTATCTTTTTAAGAAACATAAAAATTCATTATGTATAACAGAGTAAAAGATAATTTTTTACCAAAATGTAAATTTAGATGTGAGAGTTTTACTCTAAAGCCACAAAATTTGCAGGGTACAGTATCTGCATTTTCTAAAAGGAAAAAAAAAAAATTATAAAAATCTCAAGATATAACAAGTATTAAAACATTTACTATAAAATTCACAATTAGTTATTAGCATGTACTATTTTTAAAAAATTTTAACAAAGAAATATAAGTAGCCAATATGCAAAGGAAAAATATCCAGTTAATTTTATGAAACAATATAAATAGCATGTTAACTATTGCATAATATCTAAAATATTTTAAGCATATGAATTTTCTTATATTTAATAAACAATAAAATACAAATACTACATTCCACTATTAATTATAAAAAAAAGGCAAGAATTTTATTCTATTTAAGATTGACATTAATTCACTTGGTTATTATTTTCATTGTTTTACATTTATTTTTGAATTTGTTAATTCCAATAACAACCAATATTGAAATAATTTTAGATGGTTATAATATATTGTCCAACTAATTTTAAAAAAAAAAGAAAGTCGTAAAAAATGAAAATTTTAAAATACTGAAAAAATAAAAGCTTCAAACATTTAAATTTGGCTTATTTCATTATTTGGCAAAAATATTTATTTAAATACTTAAGCATGAAATGAATAAACAAAGTAAAAAATCTAACTTGATAGGGATTTTTTTTCCCAAATGAATTCTCTAAAATATACAAATTCTGAATTGTACAAAAATTTTCTGAAATATACAAAATCCTAAATTTTTTCAAAATTATCTTATTTTACTCTTTCTTCCCTCTCAAACACAGCAAATAAAAATATTTAATCTCCAATTTGGCCGACTAAAAGTGAGTGAAGAAAAGGGATCAAAAAGCCCTCTTACAGTGAATCTATTTCCTTTGCAAGACCATGACAAGATCTCACTATCAAAATCAAATTGTGGTCAATTGAAAATCATTTATTCCTTCAAAAGAATGTAAAAAAATTTTATTTATATTTTTAATATTTGATTTTAAAAAAAATAGACTTTAATAATTTGTTTTATCAATCTATTTAATCAGTTAGTAAGTTATACACAAATATACTATTTTAATTTAAGTATTATGTATCATTGTACAAAACATGTATTATTATAATCATAATATCCAACAATAACTTTGTCATATGCTTAAAATAACTTTTCTAGGAATTTGGAAATAGTGAACCACCATTTATGGTAGGGATGTTACGAATATTTGGCCTATTCAACACTTTTGCAAAGTGTTATTTGGCAAAGTGTTATTTGGAAAATTATTTTTCAAAAAAGTTTTTTTTTTTTGGAAAAATTTTAATAGATTTAATAAGGAATAATCTAATATTGTATTTTTTTACTATATACATTATTATTATTAGAAATAGTTTTTTACACATATTTAACAGGCTCCAAAACTTGTTAATTCACGTTCTGAAAGACACACGGAAAAGCAAAATTTGAAGAATTGAAACTAGATTACTTTATACTGAACCATGTGTTCTGTAATGCTGATTTTCCCCCTTTTTTAAATTGCATTCAGGCTAGTCAACTTCATTGTTTTTTCAAGAATTTATGTTTAAAAAATTGAGAACTTTTTTTGATTAATTTTTTCTTGTTTTTCTGTTTTAACAAAAGTAAAATTTCTAATATACTTTATTCATTCAACGTCACTTTTCTCTAAAAATACGGCAAAGTGGAAAGAGTTAAATTGAAATTTTTAGCATTAAATTCTTCATTTAAAAATTAAGAATAGTTTTTGTTTTGGTTTCTATCTAGCTTTTTTTTTTTTTTTCAAAATATTTCTGTTTTAATAATGAGATGAAAATTAAGAAAATTTCTATTAGACTTAAATCCTTACTCTTTCTCAAAAATAAGGTGATTGGAAACTGAAATGATTAGCTTTATAATTTTCTTTTAGAAATTAAGATTCAATTTTATTTTTTCTCTTTTGTATATAATCTTTAATTTTTATAGGAGTTTTTATGATAACGCAGACATTATTTCTTTTAATGGTTTATGCATAATTTTTTTTTCTCAAAAAATTAAGAGATTATTTTTTTAATTTTCTTTTTTTCAGCTAAACTTTTTTTCAGATATCTGTTAGTGAGATTTTTTTTCTCTTTACCCCATACTAATAATAAGGCTAAGTTTTATAATTTTCCAATAATGACTTAACTTATTTCTTTAAAACTAATATTTAATAATGATTTTATTTAATAAAAAAAATTTCGCTATTCGGCCGAACCTTTGGTATTCAACCAAATCATTGTTCGTTACATCCCTAGCAGGGCTCGAAATTAACGGTGGTCCGTTGGTCCGTGACCACTAAAATCGGAGTCGGACCAGCATAAAATAATAGACAGTGGTCCGCCGGACCACCATCCGCCGCAGCCGATCTTCGTTAAATAAAAAAAAAAATTTAAAAAAAGCTAGCGCGCGATCCAGAGGAAGGCGAAGTTAAATCTTGTTTTGCGCATGCGTCACATCGGCGCTGAAGGAGAGAAATAGGGGAGGTAGCGGGGTTGGTTCATGACGTCATTGTCAATCGACGACGCGACCTGATGATTCGTTATTTCGGGCTCTCTCTTCGTTCCCGATCGTCAGAGGTTTTCTTTCTTCCGTGTTTTGCGCATGCGTTAGCAGCATCGGAGAGGAGAAAGATAAACGGAAGAAACGGGGCCACGTGTGATTTGGTGCATTCAATATTATTTTGATCTATCGTAGATTTACTTTTTTATTAATTCGCTTTATAATTTTGAGACAAGAGAGGCTGAATTTGTCAAGGGGATTTTAGGATTAAGCCTTTAATTTTAGAGAATGAAAGATCATCAAAAAAATGCGATTTGAATCAAAGATTTATGATTTTTAAAAAAAAATCATGATTTTTTCAATCAAAAATTTAAATTTTTTTTATTTATTTGCAGCTAATAGGAACGCGTAGACGGACCAGTCAAGTTTTGTGCGGACTAGTAAAATGTTTTAGTTACTGGTCCTATGGACCAGTAATTTTTTTTTAAAATTTCTACCCCTGCCTAGTTCACAGAGGACTTATTGCTGGGTTAGCAGACGGTAACACACAGTGGTTGCAGTCCGTGAAAGAAAGAAAAAAGATTTTTATTATATTTTTATTTCAGAGAAATATATATTTAAAAAAAATATAACATATTGAGACCAACAGTCATTATTGTGCAGCAATCAGCATCATATCCCACACAAACTAGTACTCATTAATCTGAAGCAGGATGGGTTTCAAGTTACAACCAGGTTCAGAATCCTAGTTCTTTACAATGACACCTTAGTGCCTTAGAAATTGTGGTTTTATAAACACATCATAAAAACAAAGAATAGCTGAACTATTAAAGAGAGAAGTAAACTAAGTTGATAAATACCTGGGTAAATTTGTGGACTTTCACATTTATATCTTGGAGTTTTAACAGAACGATGCTGGTCTGTTTCTACACTTGATGAAAGAGGTTTTTCAGGCAACCTCTTTCGGCTTGGACAACGCTCTGCGATAAATAATATCATGGTAATAAATAATATATAAAAAAAATTATACATTGGAAATTAAGAACAATTTGCTACACACCAGTGTGGTCTTTCAACACATTCGGCATTAGACATTTATCACAGTACTGGCATCTTAATAATACTAGGTCTAAATTTTGAAGTTCAGGAAAAACACCTAGGTAGCTATCATCTACAATTTCAATAAGAAATTAAACAAAAATTAATTGATAAGACTAAGAAAGAAAATTTTATATTAACATCAATAATTGAAACAATTTCAAAATAATAATAATAATGAAAATAACTTGTCAAGAAATTTAGAAAGTCAATTAAAATTGAATTCAAAAACTGAATTAAGATGGTTTTAGACTAAGGTAAATAAGTGAAAAAATTATAATGTATCATCTAAGATGATACTAATGCAGATCGTTGGCATTACTTTAAAAATGTAATGCTATTTTATTTAAATCTAAGACTGTTTTTTCTATTTTGTCAATTTTGACTAATATCCACACATTTATTATTATCTAGAATTTTATTGTAATATACAAGATCTAATTTTGCTTCATAAAATTATTATTGCTTAGTTATTCTACTAAATAAAAATAAGAAAAAAAATGCTAGAGCTTTGCAATTTTACTATTTTAAAAAGATCAAATAAAATTTTACAAGGAGAGATTATATTTCAAAATCAACTATTTTTTTTACAATTGCATAATATAAAAATTATTCAAAATAGAATCAAAATGAACATATGTTATTTCGTAAAATAAAAATTATTAGCATTTTAAATTGAGGTTGGTAATTTAACAACTCACAACATGCTAAAAATGCTCATAGCATGTTGTACCTATCGCACCAATCATAAGCATAAGCAAAAATATGAAATAATCATTCAACAAATAGAAATAACACTACAAAATTTTTAAATGGAAAAACTGATCAGAATCTATGTTTAGGTTACAAAAAATTCTAATCTCACACTTACCAGAAGGCAATACAACACCATGCGATTCCTGACTGGACATATTGAAAAACTCAATCTAAAGTAAAAAAAAAACAATCTATATACACACACAAAATTAACACCAAAAAAATAGTAACTTTAATTTATAGAGAGAGGTGCCAACTTTCAAAACTAGCCATCTGTAAACATAAATAAAATAAAACATTAACATAATTTAAATTAATGCAATTTCTGAGTGTTTCTCCAATATAGGTTTCTCCATACAAATATTAATAATGCTATGTTTGAACTTGATATTAGATAAAAAATAAAAACACTTAATGATTATTATTATTATTTTATTTACTTATTTTTGAATATTCGTAGCTAACAACAAAATTTAATAACTCTTGGTAGTTAAGGAAAACAAAACTTATTTTTAATAGATTTATAAAAAAAATTCTCAAAAACCGTAATTTTAATTCTTCAACCCCAAGGCCTAAATCTTGACAGTAAAATTTTAATAACTACAGATAATTTGTAATAGTTACAGTTAACACCTACAGTTGGCAACACCTATATCTGAATGCATACAATAAAGCATGAGTTTTTGAAATAATTAGAATATTAACTAGTAGCTAAAACTAATTAGATTATAAAGTTTTTCAATAAGCAATAAGTTTTGAGTAAATGGCCATTTCCCAAAAAATAATTACGTCATATGAAAATAAATATTTAACAGGAATAAATATTTAAACTACTAATGAAGATTGTGTACAGTATTATAAGAATTGATTCTAGGTTATAATATCTCTTTAAATTCACAGTTATAATCTGTCTATTCTGAATAGACAATATTTTAAAATTGCTTTAACTTATTAACAGTCTTTCACACTTCTCTAAAGTCAAAATGCTTGTTATTGTTCTTTTTCCTTAACTTCTTAAAAATCAAGAAAGACTTCTTCCATAATCAATTTGTTTTATTTTAGAATATAATTCAACAAACTACAGGCATGTAAATATTACTATGTTATTAAGAAAGAAAAAAAAAGAAAAAAACACATTTAATATTAAATTGAAAATTTTCTCTCATCTTTGTAAAGAGGATACTTGATGTTTGACAAGATTTTAATAAAAAAAACTATCATTCTATTGACAGACTGGCTATAACAGGACTTCTCCAATTTTAATTCTAAAGTATTACCCAATAAATAGGAAGCTGTAAGTTACAATATTCCTATTTCATACAAATACATTCCATTACATAATATAAAACTTTTTAGTGAGAATCAATCAGAATATTAGATTATCTTAAAATTACATGCAAAATACAGGATTTGTAGGATGCTTTTCTACATTTTTAGAGAAATATAAGAATTATCCGACATTAATATAAACAGGTCTTTTTACTACACCCATTTACTTATCAGAATCAACACAAACAATTTATAAGTGAAATTGTTATCATTGTGAATTGCTAAAATTAAATAAGTACATGCATGTAAAAAATTACCAACATGCAAATTAAAATTTTTAAATTTTCATTTACCAAACTGACACTTCACAAAAAAATAATTAGATAACCTAATAATAAATTAATTTTATGATATTTTACGTTTATAGTGAAATTAGATGCACTGTTATCAATTTAAATTTTTTTACTTAATAAAGAAAATATTTGTACAAAAACAATTTTTTTATAAACTTAAAATTACTTTCTTATTAAATATTTTTCAATTTAAATAATACCAGGCAACAAAATTATACCGAACAATATATTGATAAACAATATATTATATACTATATATTACACATATGATAATAATATACATTATATATTGATATTTATAATTCAACAAAAATCACAAAAATTTTATTAAAAAATAATAATAATAGGTATAACTTACATACTCTTTACTACTGCCACAAGTTTTCTAATAATTCAATTTTTGCCTGAAAAAGTTTTATATTTATTTTAAATATATTTAAAGGAAAAGAAAATGAGATAAAAACAAAAGTTAATAAATAAGTCACAATTGCAAGTATGAAGCAAGATTCAGACAGCAAATTTGTGCAACTTGAAATCATTAAAATATTTTAAAAAGGCTATGACAAAAACTTTTAGAAATTATGTTAAATAAGATTGTATTAAAAAATCTGATCATCCAAAGTAGGTTATTCGGTTTTGAATAACAGTAAACTAATCAAGGATATGCATCATTCAAAGCTAATTTTCCCTTGTACGACCTTTTTTAATTTTTTATAATAAAAACTATCATAATTAAGCTTAAATTTATAAAACAAAAGTTTTTATAGAGCTATTATTTAATAAGATGCAAATTTTACATTAAAATGAATATTAAACAGCTTTGATCTAGATCTTTCAAAATATTGAAATTTTAAAATTAAAAAAAAGTAAATAATAAAAATGCAGTCTTCATTGAAATGCAATAATTAATGCGCAAAGTAATTTTTGTAACTCTCAGTTAAGAGTCTTAATAATATATTTGTAAAAAAAATAATGAATAGAACAGTAAAAATCAAAAAGATAAATTAAATTTATGATAAATTCTACTTTCTCAAAAAATATACTGCTTTCTTTAACCAGAAAAGTCATAGATAATTCTTAAATACCAAAGAATAGATATTAAATAATAGGAGATTTCTAAATGGGCACACCTGCTAACCACAGGCATTGAGAATTTTACTTTCTACTTTACTTACTTTCGTTTACATATTGTAACAAATGTAATGTGTTTAAAAAAAACTTCTCAAAGTGAATTGATAAATGACTTTTTTAAAATATATTTCACACATTAAAAGCATTGAGCTTACCTTTCATAAATTGTTCAAACTGCTCCATTATAAAATTTCTTCTGATCATCTTAATTGATCAGAAGAAAAATTTAAAATTTTGTCCGTAATGTAATTATACTTTTAGCTTTGTATTTTTATTATTTTTTAAATTATTAAAAGCTGCAGATTTACCTCTTGATTATTTAATATTAATGCATGCCTTAAAAATGCTTAAGGTGATGTAGTTAGATCACCACAGCAAAGATAATTCTTTCAACATAAAACATGTTCAGAATATTGTGTAAAGGCATTTTTTTTTTTTTTTTTTTTTGCTTTTCAATAGTTATGATGTTATTTCTGCACAGTATAGAGAAGATAATAAAGAACATTAATTTCTATAATATTAAAATGTTTAAAGAAGCATATCATTAGTATTCAATATGTTACATTTAAAGAATAAATAACTTTAGCGTAAAATTTGTCTAGAAACTGCAAAAACAAAATGAAAGAATCGTTTACAAAACAATATACAATTTTACCCATTGATTTGAATCTTGTATGGTAGCTATTTCTTTTTTAATAAAATTTTATAATTTGAATACCTATTTTCTTATATCAAGCTTGCAGCGGAAATATATTTAAAAAATTTTTAAGCAAGACATGCATTGGAGAAGTTTAAACAAATTCTACTTCTATTATCTATATTCTAATATCTATATAATTGACATTAAATAAATTGTCACAAATCACATGATATGTAAGATTTGTTATGTTTAATCCCAAAGGAAGGGTATATAATAACCTTAACTAGGCAACCAAAGAGAAAAAAAATTTTAAATTTCAATCTATAATATTAATAAATTTTATAAAACTTAAATCCGTACAGTAAGCAATAAAATCTATTACACTTATGCCTGAAGTAACATTTACATTAGGTCATAACACAAGAATCAAATAACTCTAATAAAAGATTTAACACCTTATTCTTTCATCAGATAAACACTACACTCTTTAACACTTAAAAATAAAAGATTTAATGGATTTAAAATAAAATATTATAAATGATGTCAGGAAACAATTACTTAATCAACTGGAAATGAAATTCATAATATTTCATTACTGAGCACGTGAAAACTAAATTGTTTTTAACTTTCAATCAATTTCAGCCAATACACGAACAGTCTTGAATTTGCTTTCATCATAAATGAAAGTTAAAATTTTATTCACAACAAAAATATAACTGCAGTAAACAATTTACTACTTTATTTAGAACGGTTCTTTTCAAAAGAATCAACAAATATATCACTAAAATAAATACGAAATCAATTTCTTTAATATAACTCTATAACTTATTTTTTAAGCTAAACTAAAAATTATTTTCAATTTCGGGATATTACACTGATATTAGAAATATACACAAAATAAAATATCTCCTCTCAATAGACCATATAGAAAATGAACAATAATAACAAAAAAAGAAATATCATCAAACAATGGTCCAATCAGTACGCTCTTAAATTCAGCGTTTATGAAAAGCGAAAATCTCTCACTACGTCATAAGAAGTAAAAGAGGTTAAAGCGCTTACCACGTGGCTCGTATTTCTGGTTAAAAATGAGAAATATTTTTGAATAAGGTTTGTAAATTAAAAATATATTATATATTATTATTATATATTGTTACAGTTATTGAGCACTTGGTTCGTATTTTTGGACTCAAATAATAAAAAGAATCGCCATTTAAAAGGTTTTATAGATGGCGCAGCGATAGTTCAGCTAATAATATGGATGGTTGATCTTGTCGAGCTAAGCACAGATGACGCTAGGAGTTGAAATTCGTGGCAAGACTTCCGGGTTACCTTATTACGATTGATTTTGACGCCAAAGCTTGAAAAAGCGCGCTATACTATATTATTATGCTTGTAATGCTTACAATATAACAAATTCTGTCAATTTAAATTTCAATGAAACAAACAACAAATAAATTCGGAAGACTCCGCAAGCATACTACTATGTTATGCAAAAAAATAACAAATGGCGATATCTTACACTAACATAGCCAATATGGCATGGCAAACCCTACACTTTTTTCATGTTGAGATGTTAATTTTCTTAACTTTGTTTCAGGCTTACGACCTGTTAGAATTTATAAGCTACGGAAAATTCTTATGAATGATAAAAATTTTGCGTAAATTTAAACACAAATCGCAATAATAAAACCTCCTAGAATATTAGCCTGTTCACACATCGCCTCGTAAACATAACATAAGAGAAGGGGTACACGGAAAGTTTTTTTTAATTTTTTACGGTTTTAGAAAGCTTATTATTGTTTACAGTCACTAGACTATCCATAGATGTAATGAGAATTTTGTGTACAAAAGTATTATTTCTGCATCCGAAATTTCTCTCAAAACTGGGATGTGCATTAGCAGACTCTGTCAGGGATGAGACACAGTTGGTAAAAATTTCTATTAGCGGTGAAGGAGCGCTATCGACAAACAGCTGTGCGCTCATGCTTTTGTTTTGCTTTCGGTACAGTATCTATCTTTCACCAAGTTAAATATGGGCGCGATATTTCATAGTTTCAAAGAAGTGGATCTTCCTAAAAATTTCTCGAATGTCATCACCAAAAATTATGGCAAAATAATGGAGATCTGCTCTTCTATTAATTCATATAATGGCATCTAAGTTTGGATTGAAGCATTCAGCATTAATACCTGACATTCATGGATTTCACGTACATCCCGTCCAAATGAGTAAAAAAAAAAAACTTCTTTGCAAGTCCGTGTTCTTTAACTGTACTATAATTGTTACTATTCATATTTGAATAATTTGTTTTCTAAATTGAGCTTTTCTTATGCTCTTTGAAAAGACTATGTGCCAGCACAGGAGTCATAATAGAAGTTTCCCTGCTATTAGAAAGATCAAAGACTGCCAGTGCTCTGCGTGTATTTATACAGCTATCAATTGCACCCACAAATTACGTATTATTAATAAATTATTATTAATTTATTCCTTATTTGTGATTTAATGTCAAATTCTACATTAAAGGAAATATAAAGTGTATAAAATTTAATACTTGACACGTATAAAACCGTAACTAAATGATAAATCAAGTGCAGTATTTAAAATAAATAAGATTTTTAAATTAATTATTATTATTTGTTTTTTTTTTTTTTTTTTTTTTGCTACTAACAAGTTTTGCACTTAGCTTTTTAATATATTTTTTTTTAATCCTCCTTCTTATAGTATCGACGCAATCGTTTGTCTTGGTTAACTACATTGTGTTTTTTATGCGTTTTTTTTTTTTTTTTTAAAAAGTCGTAATTAAACTAAGACGAAAGATTATATTTTATTACCTCCATAACCACTACAATGTTTTCATAACTTTCATTAAATGTATTTAGAGTAGTGAGCTCCTTTTCCTTCTCGCTTCTTTTACCCATTCAATTAAAACTAATAATTTCATAATTTTACAATAACTTTTAATCCTTAAGAATGAAATGATTAATACATTAAAGTTAAAAATTATTTATTTAAAAGATTCCAAAAGTTTTTTATTGTATAGCAGAGACTTTGTTTCCAATTCTATTTTGTTTAATTTAAACTTGATGATTCTGCTTGATTACCATTTACAGGTTTTTAAAAATGTTATTTAATTTTCAGTTATCATAAAATTCTTTTAAATTCTTTTTGGCAAAAAGATTATTTAGCAATAATACGAAAATTTAATACGTATTAATGCTTAAGAGAATTTTTATTAGCTATTCCGTACTAATTATTTTAGTTGCATATGTTCATTATAGACAGTTTTATAATTATGTTCATAAAATTCATTGAGCAATTGAGTATTGCTTTTTAAAATGCAAGTAGAAATTCAATAATTATTTCATTTTATAGTAGTCAAACAGTAGATAAATAAGTTTGTCATCAAGTTTTATATGATACAGGAATATTAAGTTATTGCTTTATAATGAAAGAAAAACAATTTCAGCTTCAAACTTCTTGTGGGAAAGAAAAAAAAACGAATGAATTATTATTATCATTTTGTCATTAGTATTAGCGATTGGAGAATCTTTTATCTTGTAAACATTAAGACAATATTGTTCCTTTTAAAATAAAAATCTATTTTGTATTTCTTCTATCGGAAAAAAAATGACTTAAGTTCTGTCATGTTTTTGGATTTTGTCTACAGAAATTCCCTAAGTTTTACAGCAAAAACTTTTACATTTTTCATCAAATTTTCCTTTATTGAAATTTTGTGTAAATAATTATTAACAATAATATTAATGACTATTAAAGCTAGGGAATTAATTGAGAATGCCCAATTTTAGTGAATTAACAGTATATGCAATAAGATTAATAATTTGCTTCATAATTTAAAAATGCAGAAAAAGTCTTCTACAGTTTAAAAGTTAGGGGGGAAATAAAGTAGTGAATAAGTTTATAAATTAAGCATTACCTCTCTCTGAAGAAAGTTGACGCTATAACATCAAAATCAGTAGTGGTAAAATCACAATAGTTTTTTAATTTATGATAACCTATATTAGCCTGCGTATTTCTTTCCAGTATGCGTTTATATATAATCATTAAAACTATATAAGTTCAGTGAGCTTTAATAAGATATTTCCTTTTATCAGGATATTTCGTCTTCTTTTTAGTAAGACATCTTGTAACGATTTACTCGTTTGTTTGATGTTAATGATATACTGTAAATTTTAAAGTTATTTAGCCCTTAAAATTTTTAGAAAGTATTTTTAAATTTTTAGACTCAACGAAGATGCCATAAGACATTTGGCACGTTAACACTAGATTGCCCAAGGAAATCATATTGATTGTTTTTTAATTTCAATTAGAAAAACAATGATGCATATAATGACACAATTTCTTAGAATTTTCTGACTTTTTTACATACAATTTCTTAATTGTTAATATTTATAACTTGTATAACTTGTTATACAACTGTATAAAAATATAAATATATATAAATATAAATATATATAAATAATATAAAAAAAATTTTTAAAACAATTTTTTTTACACATTAGTTATTCTTTCGCAATCCAGTCATTTTGACTGCTTTTGGGCAATAAAGGTATATACAAAGTTTCAGTCTTTCTAGTGTTTAGAATGACTCTAAGCAGGATCAAGAAAAGAATTGATGGAGTCAAAACTCATAGTGCATGGTAATCCATTCAAAGCAAAGCTGGTGCGTACATTTATCGATCCTCATAAGGTAAAATTAAATTCCAGCCTTTTTCAATAAGCCAAAGAAGAGTTGGAGTTACCAGGGGCAGCAAGAGGATACCCTCTAGGAGCTCACCAGAATGTGAAAAACACGCAACACAAAAACAAAAAAGAAATCTCGCTAAAAGTGTGCGAAAAAATCAAGGAAAGCAAAATTGCATTTGTAAATTAAATAATCATTTCCATTATATTTCATATAAAACTAAATATTTTTTAAATTACGTTATAATACTCAATTCATTAAACCGCATTTAGTAGGAATATATATATATATATATATATATATGTGTGTGTGTTATAGTTATAGAACAGGGGTGGCCAACCTGAGGCTCGCGAGCCACATGCGGCTCTTTGGAGGATTATTTGTGGCTCTCGATAAATGTACCCGAGTTCCCTTTTCAATTTTGTGCTATTATATTTTTAAAAAATTATCATCGTTCCTTGATGAATCGACAGATATCGCAGATCTTCCGCAATTGGCAGTTTTCATACGTTTTGTTTCACCTGACTTCGATGTTAAAGAAGAATTATTAGATTTAGTAGCACTTCTAGAGTCAACCCGCGGTGTTGATATTAAAAATGCATTAGATTCCATAATGAAAACTTATGATCTGCTTCTTAATAAACTTGTAAACTGTAACTCGTAAACTTGTAAAATCGTTCTTATTAGGATTTTAAGAGATGATTTTCCAAATTCCACAATTCATACCGATTCACTACATAATTCACCGCGAACATCTCGTTGTTACAAAATATTTAAAATATCCTAATGTTATGAAAACAGTGTTACCCATTGTGAATTACATTTGTACCAATGCAAAAAATCATCGACAATTCAAAAATCTCCTTAAAGAATTAATGAACTAAGAACTTCCAAATGACATTAATTTCTTTCCCATTGTTAGATGGTTATCTAGCTACAACGTATTAAATTGTGTAGTAGATTTGTTTGATCCAATAACTGTATTTCTAAAAGAAAAGGAAATAACCTATTCAGAAAAATACGATGACGAGTGGTTACAAGACATAATATTTTTAACTGATGTCATGGAACATTTACAAACACTGAATTTACAATTGCAGGGGAAAGATAAAATAATATCTGACCTCCCACAGTGTATATTTAGTTTTCAAACTCAATAACAAATTTTTCAAAAGGACATGAAAAATAAAGCATTTTGTCATTTTTCTCGAGTTGAAAAAATTTGCTCCAATATTAAACAAGAAAAACTTAACGAGTAAATAAAAAAGCTAGAAGGAATATTGACGAAATCCATTTGAAATAAACATAACATGAAAACTGAATCTATTTGAAATAAACATAATTCAAGGTGAGTTTTCCCTCTCCAATATAATTGTAACACCAAAAGCATCTGGAGAATTAGAATTAATAGAGACCAAGATCCACAATTAAAATAAAGTCGACGTCGATTACTGAGTTTTGGAAATTTGTATCAGAATTGAAGTATCCTGAATTAAAAAAGGCTGCTTGTCGAATTATTTCAATATTCGGAACAACGTACTTATGCGAATCATTTTATTCCGCTTTAAAATTTGTGAAATCCAAACACCGATCAGTAATATCTCAAAGAATTACTGAGAAGTGCTGTCACCAATTGTTCACCAACTTTTAAAGAATTATCAACAGAAGTAAAAGAAATGTGTTTAATTTTTAATATTTAAATTCAATACAAATATTTTGTACTTTTATTTATATGTTTTCAGTAAATATAATTTCTGTAAAAAAAAATTTCCATACCTTTTTTGCCTACCTTTTAAATAGGTATTTAATAGCGGCTCGCGAAAAATTTCAAATTTTAAAAAATGGCTCGACTATACAGGAGCTTGGCCACCCCTGTTATAGAACAACCTGTATGAAATGGTTGGTGTTTTCAGTAGAAATGTAAACATTAACAATCTCGAGCTGTATGCCTGCTCTAGTTCCGGTTAGAGAGTTTGCAGCTGCTTACGTATTCTGCGAGGCGATATTTTCAAACGGATAATTTTGTTTTCAATAAAAGAAATAAATTAGATAATTTCTGACCTCAAATCTGCCGTATTTCACAAGATATTAATGCTATTATGTAATTCTGGTGAGTTTGAAGTGAAAATTTGTTTTAGTTATTTAGAGATATATTATTAAAAAAGGGGACAAAGGTTGCTAGATTTTGAATAACTCGCTTTTTTGACAGTCTTGATTTGGCCTCTTTCCATTTGTTTATTACTGTTTGTTCGTGTTGCAAGCTGCGCACTATCTTACATTAGTGTTCGCATATTTTGTTCGAGGAGCAAGATTGAGTTTAGCAATAAGTATTCAAATACCACGTTTGCAGGAATTTTAAAACACAATGATCACGTTGTGAGCCAAATGGCTTTAAAATACACCGGAAACAGTAACCCGGAAGTATAAGCGGCATACAGCTTGCAGCGCTCCCTAGTGTCGAAAACACCATCCATATGTGCAAATAAATTATATTTTAAAAATTGTGCATAATCTATTTATTGTATTTATTATTCTACTATTGAGAGAATCAAGGTATCTGAATAATAAATGAAGTATTTACGAACTATATATATATATATATATATATATATATATATATATATATATATATATATATATATATATATATATATAGGATTTAAACCAATTTCTCACTAAGGTCTTGTTTTCATTTTTCTCTCTCATTGCAAAAAATGTAATTCAATAAATATTGTTTTACAATAAATGCTTCTAGTAATGAATCAATTGCTTTCAAACTTAATTTTGTTTTATATAGTTTCATTTAAACTTGTTTTAAGATTCAGGCCTCAGTCTGAACTGATGAAATAAAATAAAAACAGTCAAAACTCACATAATAACTTTCATTTGTTTTCCTAATTTGCTATTATAAATTCTAAATAAATCAGATAAAATTAGATATCATTTATATAAAATCGGATATTTTTATAAAGGTTTGATTTCAGGTAGATAAATATTGTCACGTTAAAGTGTTTAGATTTAGTGTTAGTGCAGATTACAAGATGAGGTTTTGATAATCAATTTATTAACGTCAAGAAATTGCAAACGCCAGGAACCAGTCTGCACCAAGCAGAACCCCTCTTTACAATCACGGTATCGCTTTTATACTAGCATAGAATGTTCTAGAAACTTCCTAGGAACAACGAAAGAGGAAATGACATAATCTGAACATTCCAGAAGCTTCTGGAATGTTCATAAATTAAATAAGAAAAGTTAGTGTCCGCTTACCGTATCGAACCCCGGACCTTCTGCTTTATAGAAGCGAATTCTACCGCTGAGCTACTGAGCCTCGACATTACTCCCGTCTTAAAAGAACAGCGTCTCGCTGTTATAGGTTCTTGCGTGATCTTGTGATTGGTCCGGTATAGGCCGTAGTCGCCTTGAAGACATCAGTTCTTGCATTTTGATTTTGAACTCTGGCGACCCGCATGTTTTGGTCTGTACTCTGTGTTCCTGGAAACAAGTTCTCTTGTGCCTCTGGTGCGTAGTAGGGTTTCATCCTGAGTACATGAACGATGTCATTTGGTTTACGTCTTCTGGATGTAGGGTCAAAATCTTGAACTTCATATGTGACCTTCGAAATGCGACGCAAAACTTGATACGGGCCGAAATACTTTTTGAGAAGTTTTTCGGAGCGACCTACCTTGCGCACAGGAATAAAAATCCGCACCAAGTCACCAGGCTGATAGAACACTGCGCGATGCTTGGAATCATAGCGACGTCGATCTTTCTCTTGCGCTTCCAAAGTGCGGATCCGAGCCAACTGGCGAGATTCCTTTGCACGGGTCTTCAACCTCGCGATGAAGTCTGTTTCCGAATCCTCGATGGGGTACTGGAACATGGTATCTAATGTGGTTTCAGCCTCTCGTCCAAACGTCAAGAAGAATGGAGTATGCTTAGTAATATCTTGCTTAGCTGTGTTATAAGCAAACGTGACGAATGGCAAAATCAAATACCAGGTCTTGTGTTCCACGTCTATGTACATGGATAGCATGTCTGCTAACGTTTTGTTGAAGCGCTCTGTGAGTCCATTCGTCTGAGGGTGGTATGCGGTCGTCATTCGGTGAACTACGCTGCACTGCTGGTTGATCTCGGCAATGAGTCTCGACTGAAAAACTTGACCACGATCCGTTATGATGGTTCTAGGAGCTCCGTGTTTTAGAAGAATCTCTTCAACAAAGAATTTTGCTACTTCTGGAGCTTCTGCATTGGGAATAGCTTTTGTCACAGCGTATCGTGTAAGATAGTCGGTGCATACGATTACCCATTTATTTCCATCTTGTGATTTTGGAAAACGTCCAAGCAAGTCCATACCTATACGGTGAAATGGGACTTCGGCTGGGATCAGGTAGCCGGGTGGCTTCAGCGGAATAGCTTTTCGACGTTGGCACTCTTTGCAATGTGTTACGTAGTGGCGCACGCTTCGGAAAATCCCCAGCCAGAAGAATCTCTTTCGTAGACGATCATATGTTCTTGTCAGTCCCAGGTGTCCAGCTGTAGGTTCATCATGAAAATGGCGAAGAATTTCTAACCGCAGTTTCTTGGGAATGACTGGTAGCCACTGTTTTCCGGATGGGTCAAAATTCTTCTTGCAAAGGATATCATTCACCATGGAGAACCCTGCGCTTGACAAGTCGGCTGAATTTTTGCAGGCTCTGATGTGCTCGGCAAGCTGCGGGTCGTCACGTTGCTCCGAAGCCAAGTCAGTTACTGCAGCAAGGAACTCAACTCCTGGACTGTTTTTGTCAGGAACAGGATTTCGTGATAGGCAATCTGCGTCAGCATGCTTCCTTCCACTTTTATAAATAATAGAGATGTCGTATTCTTGAAGCCTCAAAGCCCATCTTGCTAGTCGACCAGATGGATCTCTTAAATTGACTAACCAACATAGAGAGTGGTGATCTGTAATAATTTTGAAGGACTTCCCAAAGAGGTATGAACGGAATTTAGCTATTGCCCATATAGCTGCCAGACATTCACGTTCAGTGGTCGAATAATTTCTCTCAGCTTTAGATAGGGTCCTCGAAGCATATGCGATGACTCTTTCTTCTTCGTCTTGTTTCTGGACCAACACGGCTCCTATACCGTGTCCACTGGCGTCGGTATGCAGCTCGGTGGGTGCGTTTTCATCGAATAATGCCAATACAGGTTGTGAAGTCAGAACCGATTTGAGGTCCTTGAATGAATCTATGTTGGCCTGATCCCAGCAGAATCTTGAGTCTCCCTTTAACAACTCTTGAAGGGGTTTAGCACGGGAACAAAAGTTTGGGATGAATCGTCTGTAAGAACACAGACCCAGAAAACTTCTGACATCAAGCACAGTCTTAGGTGTAGGGAAGTTTTGTACAGCTGTGACTTTATCTTGATCAGGTTTTACTCCTCGTCCGGATACAAGATGCCCAAGTATTTTAATTTCGTTAGCTCCAAATTGGCACTTTTTGGGATTTAAAGTAAGTCCGGCTTCTTGGATGCAGGATAGCACGCAGTGTAACCGTCGAAGGTGTTCAGGAAATGTGTGCGAAAATACAACTATATCGTCTAAATAACAAAGGCACATTTTCCATTTTAGGTGACGTAATAAGTTATCCATAGTTCTCTCGAACGTTGCAGGAGCATTACATAATCCGAACGGCATCACCTGGAATTCATATAGCCCTTCACTAGTAATGAGCGCTGTTTTTTCCCGATCAGCCTCGTCCACTTCTATTTGCCAATAACCAGAGTGCAGATCCATCGATGTAAAGTATTGGGCCCCTTTAAGGCAGTCTAAAGTATCGTCTATTCTGGGCAAAGGATAAACGTCTTTTTTGGTGACCTTGTTGAGGCGACGATAATTAACGCAAAATCGCCAGCTTCCATCTTTCTTTCGAACTAGCACAACCGGAGACGACCACGGACTCTCTGATGGTCGAATGATGTCCCGTTTTAGCATTTTGTCAACTTCGTCATTGATTATACGTCGTTCTGTAGGAGATACTCTATATGGTCTTTGGCTGATTGCTGGGTGGCTTCCGGTGTTTATTTTGTGTTTCACTTTTATTTTGTAATTATGGCGTGGTAGTCCGTAGTAGAATGTGTCTTGAAAGCTTTTCAGCAGGCTTTGCAATTGCATCCGCTGCTCAGTGCTCAGGGTTGCGGCCATCATTTGAGACGTTCACGTGTTCAAGCAGTCGGAGTTAGCGGGCTCAGCGTAACCAATACACATGCCTTTCGGGATGTGACGTGCTTGTGCATGTCCATTAGCCACCCATATTGAAGTTTCGCCATTGATAAAGGAGACTATAGTGGAGGGTATAGCAGTTCCTTGATTAATGCACAGAATTTTATTTCCTTCGACTATTAAATCAATGTCTTCTTGTTTTTCTGGGGCTTTTACTGTAATGCGTTTTGACGGAACGGCCAGGGATGATGAAATTAGATACGGCATGAAGGTTGAAGGTGCAGGGCTTCGTTGGTTGATCTTGTAAAAGTTCGTCAAAGGTAAGTTCAGCTCGGCCACAATTAATTACGGCTTGTGATGCTTTCAAAAAGTCAAAGCCAAGAATAACGTTATGGCTGCACTTCGGCATCACGGTAAACTGGTAGGGCTGTGTTCGATCATCTATGGTCAGTTGCAATACACAAGTACCCAGTGGTCTCACAAAATTGCCGTCGGCGACCTTAAGGATAGTGTCCTTTGAGGCTCGGAACATGACTTTTCGTCGTTTTTGTCTGCATGCTTCTGAGATAACGGAAAAGGATGCCCCAGAGTCCACTAGTGCTCTTACAGGCTCGTCGTCGATGAGAATGTCGATGTGGTTTCCCTGTAACTTAGCGGCTAATGGAGGATTTCGAAAAATTGCAGCCTCACCTCCCACTGAGGGCGCAAGGCTTAGTTTTCCTCTCGGTTAGGTGATCTTCGTCTGGGAGGTGCGTCGTAGGTAGTATCCTCTTCATAGTCAGCTGGCTGGTATCTTCTCGGGTTGTTGGATCGGTAGTCGTTAAATATGGTTCGGCGTTCCCGACAATAGCGAACAACATACCCGGCGCCTCCACCAAATTTGTCACGTTAAAGTGTTTAGATTTAGTGTTAGTGCAGATAACAAGATGAGGTTTTAATAATCAATTTATTAACGTCAAGAAATTGCAAACGCCAGGAACCAGTCTGCACCAAGCAGAACCCCTCTTTACAATCACGGGATCGCTTTTATACTAGCATAGAATGTTCTAGAAACTTCCTAGGAACAACGAAAGAGGAAATGACATAATCTGAACATTCCAGAAGCTTCTGGAATGTTCATAAATTAAATAAGAAAAGTTAGTGTCCGCTTGCCGTATCGAACCCCGGACCTTCTGCTTTATAGAAGCGAATTCTACCGCTGAGCTGCTGAGCCTCGACAATATCATTTAGAGTTTTAAAGCTAGTGACATAAGTCATTAAGGAAAAATCGCTTCATTTAGAAATTTTTTTTATCTAGATCGATTGTAAATATACTTACTGTAAAATGCCGATAAAGCGCTCCCTAACTTTGACGAAGAGGGGCCGTTTAAAATACAACTATATTGGTTGAGCATTATTTAGGGTGAATCACAAAATATACAGTAAAAATAATCATTGCAAAAGAAAGTAAGTATAAACTTTAATCATTAAAAACATACCTTTGCAGCAGTCCTTTAGCTTTAAATTTTAGTGTGATTGCTGCAAATGCACACAGATGGAAAAAAATATATGACAAAATATTTCATAAAAGAAAGATATTTCAATCTCTGTGAACAAGCAAAGAAAGATCAGTCTCCCCCCCCCCCAAAGTATTCAGATTTTTCTTGCCCCTGTAGAACAATTATAAGAAAAGGTAACTCCCTTTTACTCCTTATCTCTTCCTTTCAATTCAACTCCCTTTCAGTTTACATTTTTCTTCCCCTGTAGGAGAGTAATGCCCTTTTTTTTCTACTCAATCTGTCACATTCAACTCTCTCACCACACCTTATAATTTTCCCCATTCTTACCAGTTGCTTTGAATGGTATGTACATACCACCACACTTAACAAACACTTATGTTACTTATGTTAGCACTCTTCAATTCAGTAAATGTGATCGATTATCTACCTTCCCCCCCCCCCCCCACTTATTGTTCATTTACAGTTTAACACTAATCTTTTACCCTAAACATCAGGATGACTATTTTTTAGAAATAAATTTTATGAATTTATTCTTAAAATAAGAATTTTTTCAAATTGTGCTGTAGAGAAGGGGACGGTTTTTTGGTACTGATTGGCAATCTGTATTTATGTGAAAATACAGGGGGGCGCTTTCTCGAGTTGGGGCGTTTTATCGATATTCCACATTTTGGACCTAACGAATTTTCGATTACTTTTAAATTATAAAAATATCAATTATTTCATTTGCAAAAAATTATTATTTTAAAGTGGGATAACATTTTTGAATACTCTTATTGTTTTTGTAGTAAATAATATATATCTGTTAATTTGTAAAAAAAAATTACTTCATTCTTTTTTATCAAGATTGATTTAATAGAGAACATCACTAAAATAAGACTAAGGATATTACTTCTTCGTAAATAAAATTTCTGTAAATTTTTTTTAAAAACATTCTCACTATATTTTTAAGAAATAATTACAGCTTGATTCAATTTAAAAGCATAGCGTAAACACCATTTCTCTTGTTTTTACTTGGTAATCTCAAGCTTGAGTTCATGTTATTTATAAAGGAAGATTCATAAATACGTTGATTTGTTAGTTCGATTTCTAGTACAACTATTAAAAAGTGCGGTATTGCCTGATAACCGCCTTAGAAAAAAGAATGACAAAAAGTGAGTTAATTCAGTTCTGGATCAGCATATCCAATTATTTATATCAGGTGAATTAAATCTGTTATATTAAAAAGCAAAATATTTTAAATGTAATTATACCTTTTATAAAACATAAGTACAGTAAGTAAACATAAATACAGTAATTTAAGCTTGGCGGGGCCCTAAGCTACTGAAAATGATGGGGCCCTTATAATTTCAATTCGATTTCTATACACCTAAAGTAAATTGTCATTATTTTTAATTGTTGAGTATTAATATTAAATTATTAAAAAAATTTTTAATATTACTTGAGTGTTAAATGTGATTGTGTTGAGATTATAATGTAGAACCTTTCTTTTATTGCACAGATTTTTCGAAGGAAGAAAAAAATTACAACAGAAACGCATTTTGAGATCATCATAAGCACATTTTAAGCAAAGAATAAACATTTGGCATGCTGGAAGAGCCATTATATATTTAACAGAGTTTTTTTTTTTTTTTTTTTTTAAATCCTGAATACATGTTATTTGCAATTTTAAATGATTTTTCGTTAAATTTTTTCTCAATTGTTCTTTTTTAACGTTACATTTTTCTTTTACTGCTTAAAATCTATAAGACTTAGAAACATGAAATTATAAAGGTGAGCAGAAAATATGCAAGGAGTTAGTAAAGAATACAAAAAAATACAATTTGATCATTAGTTTATTATTTTTACAACCGCCTTTGAACAACCGACACAATTTTGAGTTTACGACTACCAATGTTTAACTCCGTAGCCTTGTAATTTTGAAACCAAACCAGAAGACAGGGGAACTCTGGATCATTACCCAGAGGCATAGATTTGATATGAGGACTTAGAGGATTTTGTGATCCGAAAGATTTAACATGCACCAGTCACCATTTCATATATGGATATTCTTCGGCAGACTGGATTCGAACTCACATTCTTACGAACAAGAGTCCAACGCCCTACCAACCAGACTATCCCAGCCAAATTATTAGTTTATTTTCTATTAGTCATTGTACAGCTGATCCAATTTCGAGCTCACGCCTACTAATGTTCAACTCTATAGCTTTGTAATTTTGAATCCAATCCAGTAGACAAGAGAACTTCAGGATCAAGTATTGAAATTTTTTTTTGTCCTTGTGGAGGTCGTTCTCATGTAACTAACCCATATTTGAGTTACATGGAGAGGAAAACCACGAAAATGTCCCACGGTTAATCTGGCAGCAAGGGGACTCTAACCCATGATCTGTATACCACTGGGGATATTTTACGTCAGCATTGTGGTCGGTGCGATTCGGGTGTGGAATTCTTATCGACCAGCCATCACTGGGATTTGAATCCGGTGTCATTCGGAGGCGAATGCTCTAATTCTGGAGCCTGCCAATGGTAATGCCAATCTGCGAGAGGTACCAATTTTCCAATTTCATTGACTGCTACCAATTTTATTGATTCGCCTATATGTAGTCATCTTCAAACTGTAAATGGCAATTCAATCGTAATTTTTGCAACAAAAAAAAAAAAAAAGAGAAAAGAAATAGACCTTTTTTTTCTTAATCTTTGACGATTAATGAGAAGCAACCACGAGGGTTGATGAGCAAAGTGAACAAGGGAAGCCTTCTAGTTTTTTAAATAATTGCTAAATTATTAGTTTTTTTAACATGCATACTTTTAAATAAACACCTACCTTGTGTGGTATTATTTATTTAATTTTTTTAATTTAATAAACTAAGAATCTTTTGGATACTTGACATTCTTGCTTTCGTTGAAAATTTTCGGACATGTTCTTTGTATAAAACTATTAGATACGTGTTTTTTCCCTCTCAATTTTGTGACAAAAATATTTTTTTTTAAAAATTAAGGTGCCAAAGTAGACCATCTGAAATTTTTAGAAAAACACATCTGTTTGCATGCGATAATACAGTACCTTTTATGGAATGCGAACCATGGTACTGACCACATTGAGAAAAAAAAAATAATGTTCAAAGCTATTAGAACATAATTAAATTTACAGTATTTATGGGAGCACCGAAAAACAGGGTAATTTCTTTCCGTGGGGATTTGTTCATGACTTCTCATGAAATTAACATAGTAAAAATATCGTTTTTTACCATGCTGTTCTGTAGTAGATGTGGTAAATTTTGGTAATTTCATCATGATACCGTAGAAAAGCAGTTCAAAATGTGTTCTATGGAACTTTAGGGTTCCAGGGAGAGTTAAAGAGGTTTCGCGAATCAGTACTTTTTATAACCAGGGTGGAATACTTTTATAACTTCTAGTTAATACTTTTTATAATCTCTGATTATATTTAGATCCAACCTATAAATTATATCCTATATAATCGTTGTTTTCTTTATTAAATTATTTAGAGTAAAATACCAATTAAGTAGAAATGGCATTTTTTAAAGGAAAATATATTTCTAAAAACAATATGTTGAATGTTGAACAACCTACCTTTTCCTAATTTGGAAAGGTATAATCATTTATAAAATATTACATTAGTATTTCATACTGCACTTTTCAAATCAAAATAAAATAACTAAATTCTTTTATAAAAGAAAATGTTTTCCAAATTACCATTTTTAACAAGTCTCTTCAAGTTCTTTTAGAAGTAAACCATACTTCGGCTTTTTTTATTCATTTTCAGCTTATGTTTATACACCAGAAATAAATTCAAAACTAGACTAGATATAGCACAAGGACTGCAAATTTAACTGTTGGAATATAAAACCTTATTAATAATATAATGATTGTTAATAATAAAACGATGAAAAATCTTTATTCCTCTAATTATATATTTTAAAAATGCTCTTTTTTTAGGTTATAACATTCACAATTACGTTAATAAATTTTAATCGTAATGTCGGGGTTCCGCTGATAGAAGACTAATTATTTAGGATTCCATAGAGGGGAGCATAAATTGGGAGCCGCTGTCTTAGAACATGGCATAATAATCACTAATCCGGTTTATTTTATTTTTCAGTTTTGCATTTTTATTAAATGTGTGGTAATAAGAGCTATAATTTTTAAAACCAGAATTTTCGACTAACTGTTGCAATGCGAACGGAAAAATTACTTAATGAATGGTTTAAGTACCATAGATTTTGGTTTTGTTACCAAAAATTTTTTTTTTCTTTCGAGAAATATCGTAATTTCTTTATCCGTACCTTATTTTGTGTTCTACTACTTCCGCACTAACTATTTAGACATAAATACTAAAAATGGACCTTAGCATTGACTGTCAAATCCAATCTTGGAAATAAGGCTATTTTCTTACACTTTGACTTTTACACTAATTTTAAATATTAATATTGCAGAGAAATTATTTTTATAAAACAATGAAATTAAACTAAGTATATAAAATTCATAAAATTTTTTTCTGTATATCTAAGTAAATATTTCGATGCTATGAATTTAGAAATAGTAAGCGATTAGAAATTAATACCTTACATTTTATTTACATAAAAAGTGTGTATTTTTTGAAGAAAAGTTTTTTAATTCATTCCAGATTTTGGTACAATTCTCAAACAATAAATTTTCTCTTTATCTCTTTTTATAATGAATTAGATAAGAATAAATTATAATCAATTAGCAATTACGTACTGGTAAAAAATAAGTCATGTTGACTAAAAAAAAGCAATACAGAGAATAGAGCACCAGCAACCCCCGGGGCTGTTTAATGCCTCCTTATCCCCGTTTATAATCGAAGCAAATTTGTCAATCTTATGAAATGTACAAATATATATATTTTTTATTCTTCTTCTAGGCCCTACACCGTGTAGCAGGTGAGGGCTTCATTAATATTGATATTAATACTGCTTGAAAATAATAATAATAATAATATTTCGTAAGCTGATATTATTCAATTAATGTTTATGTTAAGAATATTTCCCGATTATTTTTGCATTCTCTTCAATTGTTTTAAGTACATTTGTTAAATTTTTGTGCAAGAATAAAAAATATCATTATTTATGTAAATTTTAGGCTTATATTTTAAAGGATTTATTACAAAGTCTACTAAATATCAGAGAGAATAAATGTGAAACGGGTTTGAAGTATCAGCTCTTCTCTTGATTGTGCGCAGTGGCTAGGATGTGAAAGAGCAACAGTCCCGAGCATCCAGCCAAAACGAGCATTCACTATATTAATGGATCACACTAAAGCTTTATATAAATAACAATTAGTTTTCGATAATTAAATTATGGAATAATTATTTTTATTATAGAATGAAATGCTTAAAAAGACAAATATCTGTTAATGTTTAACATTTAATCAATGAGAAAACTTAACCTATATTGAAATCTAACGACTTCAAACTGGTTTCGATGTCTTTCGTCCCACCTGTCTCATTAGTGATTCAACATATTTCGATATCATTTTTGCTTCTTTCTCACTTAATATTAATTTGTTTGCGACAATTAATATGGATACTTTTTTTACTACATTTCTGCGAGGAGTTTAAAAATATAATATTGAGAGCATTAACTGAGATTAAATTGACTTTTTTTTTTTTTGTATGCCTCTTTTACTTACACCATCCACATAACCACACGCAACTGTCTGCTCTAAATAACGCGATAATATAAAATGATATAGCAAAACAAAACATGTGGAGTTATTTAAATTCATATTCAAAATTATTAGTTAATTGTTTTTTGAATTGGCAATTTCAGTCACTTTTTAATATTTTAAAGTCCTACTTAAAACTGCAGCATATCACATGAAAGCATTAAATATATCATTTGTACAATTTTAAAGTAAATTAAAAAGGAATTTTGATCCTTAGGAACAAATAGTAAGTAGTCTCATGAACGCATGACGGGGCAAAATTACCTTTTAAACAAATCAAAAAACTTTTTTACCTTTTAATTAAAAAAAATTCCTTATTTTCAAATAATTTATTAATACTCAATTTGTTTAAAAGATAATATGTTTCCTTCTAATGACAATATTGCTAGATTAATTCCAAATGAGAGATTTGAATGAGAGAAGTTTTAAATCCTATGCTTACTAAATAAATGAATTTTGTGTATGAAATATAATATTACAAATTAATATATTTCATTTTTAGGGGAAACATGGAAAATTGGGTCATACAAGAGGTTTGAAATTTTTTCTTTTTCATATTTAGACATTTGTTTAGCTGATGATCACTTGATTTCAATGCTCTATCAAGCAAATTTTCAATCTATCAGTAAAATTAAAATAAAATCACATCTGTTATCTCAATTTTAACCAGAATTGACCAAATCAAGAATTTTGCCAGTTAGGTCTGTCAAAGAGGGAATTGAATAGTGGCCCACCATTTAAATAAATAAACAAAGAATAAATAAATAAGTAAACAAAAATCACAAAATATTAAAAAAAACTAAATAAATAAATACGATATATTTCTCTCTATATAGTGCAAATTACTTGATCAACCTTAATATTCATTTTAACAATGCTGCTTCAGATTTCTTACTTTCCCCCAGTAAATAACTATTCTATTAGATTTGATGTTTCTTTAAACAAAATTATCGCATTCTTTGGACACTTACTTATTGCTTTGTTTTTTCTTTAAATACTCATCCTCAAAACAAAGTGGGACAAAATACCCTTTAGTAAGAAGATTTGACCCAGTTCTTTAGCTCTTAAAAAATTATTTATAAAACATATTTTTTAATTTGACAAAGTTTCTCACTTAGGTAAAAAAAAATATCACTGTAAAATATCAAATATTATAAGCTATTAGACAATTAATAATTTAATTTTTGAAATTTATTATTTTAAAAAATTTATAAATAAAAAACTGTGTAAACCTTCTATGTTTTTCTTAATTACAAATAAAGTTGATTTAATAAAAACATTTGCTTGCTTCCAAAGGTGAAAAAGTTATGTCTTCTTAATATCCTATGAAAATTTTGATATACAAATTCGGCCTTGACGGATTCATGTACGATTAATTTGATAAATAACAAAAATCAATTACAATAATTAAGTAAATTAAACAATTAGGCTAGTTGAAACATTTTGGATAATTAAAGGGAAAAAAAGCTTTCATAATAAATTAGAAAAAATATCTAAATTTTGTAAAAAAGAAAGATTAGAATTGAATGAGAACCACTTTAACGACAATGTGACTCAAGACAGAGTGACTCAAAAAAATACCCCCTATTTTCAGCCTAGAAATTTTTTTGTTCCAAGCAATTTATGACCAGAAATCAGAAAAAAAGGGTGTTTCTGTGAGGTGACCTTTCTGTGAATATCCGATATTTCCGAAGTAAGGACAAAAATGCTCAAGGCAATTTAAAGAAGCTAAAGACATTTTCCCCCAGTGTAAAATGAGATGGCTATTTGACAACTCTGTGGGTGGTAGTTGCGAAAGCAGGGATATTTCATCAGCGTTTTATTGCTCTTTCGGTTAGAAAAGTGAGTAACAATTATTTTATATTTGTAAACACATCTATTAGATTTTAAAAGGCGGCCGACAATGTAAAAAAGTAGGGGGGAAATGCATTTTGGGCTTCATAGGGCCCCAGTTCCGAATAAAACTTTTTTTAAAAAGAAAAAAAAAGGGATCTGGGGGCCCTTGCCATCTCGGGGCCCCAAGCTACAGCTTATTTAGCTTAAACGTAAATCCGGCCTTGAGCAGATGGGTATGTAAGTGTAGTAATAACAGAATAAATTTTAAAGTGTTCAAATAATTTTGTTAAAGTTTTTAAATTACATATCTTCGTGTTCTGATATTTTAAGAAATTATTTTTATTAAACGCTTCACATGCGTAACTAACAAAATAATTTTTTTAAAAAGTTAGTTAAATATTAGAATTATGTATAAGTAACAAATTGAAGTTCATTCAGGTTTAAACACATTTCTTAAGATATTCATTTGGTTATTTGCTAAATAAAATTTTTAAGTCAAGTAAAAAAAAAATTTAAATATATAGCAACATGATATAGAAATGAAAAAGTAAACAATGACCCGCCCCCTCTATAAGTTGACCACTAAAACAATGCACCACAAGTGGTCAACTTACACAAGTTTTACTGTATATATATATACATATATATATATATATATATATATATATATGTAAAGCATAATAAAAAAATAAAAAAACACGAAGGAAATTAAGAAAAACAATAAGTATTATTTACTGCGCATAAGCTGCAAGTAAATAGAACTCATAAAATAGGTTTAAAATGAAGATAAAACGAAGAAAAATTACAGACAAATGAAAAAAGGGAAAAAGAAAATAATTAAAAAAATAATAATAATAAAAAATCTATTAAAAAATCCGGGGGGGGGGAAATAAATAAAAAGATATAATCTTTTCATCAGCCCACACGATTATATCTGCAAAAAAGAGTGCTTTCTAATATTGTATTAATATAGCCAAAGCAAAATACATCAATACAATAGTGTGAGGAGCACTAAAAATTTTTTTTACAAAAATTACAACCAATAAAATAGAATACAATAAGTAAAAATAACACACAAAAAAAAAAAAAAAAAAAAAAAACAGAAAGTAAAATAAAAAGAAAAAACAGAAAGGAACGTAATACATAATCTATAAAGCGAGTAGTGAAATCAAATGAACTTACATGAACGGGAAATTTTTCAAGAATGATTTAAAGTATTTTTGTAACAAGATTGCCAGATTGCAAAATATGAAAACTAAAGCGCAAATTGAGAAAGCGTAACTAGAGGAATTTTAAAGTGCGTTTTTGCTGCATTACTGAAGTGCGTTTGATTTGTTAGTTACCAAGCATGGGCCCGAAAATGGATATGCGCAAGGTAATATTATACTGTATAATTTAAAGAAGTTAACAATAAATAATTTTAGAAAATAAATATTTATTTAAGAAAAAAATATAAAATAGAAAAGAGAAAGAAGAATGAATTGCTTGTTTTGCACATAATTTTAGCAACGGATTTGCCCGAAATGGATTTGCACATGGAAAAATTATATAAATTAACAAAGAAATCTTTTTAGTAAATAATTATAGCCACGGATTTGACCGAAATGGATTTGCACATGGAAAAATTACATAATATAACAAAGAAGAAAATTTTTAGTGAGTAATTTTAGCCACGGATTTGCCCGAAATGGATTTGCACATGGAAAATTTTTATAAATTAACAAAGAAATCTTTTTAGTAAATAATTTTAGCCATGGATTTGCCCGAAATGGAGTTGCACATGGAAAAATTAAATAAATTAACAAAGGAATTTTTTAGTAAATAATTTTGACCACGGATTTACCCGAAATGGATTTGCATTAGGTAAAGCTATATAAATTAACAAAGAAAATTTTTTTAATAAAAATATATCTACAACTATATACGATTAACTCAATGATTTTATATAGAATTTAATTATTTTAGTTGGGTATCCATTGTTTATTATCAAATTTTGAAAGACTTTATCGATTTGTTTTTTCGATAAATAAATATTACTACATATTCTTTTAATTCTATTTATTCATTTCATTAAAAGTGGTGTTGAAATAGATGCTACTAGAAACATTAGAATTCTAAGTAATAAGTTTATTAATATTAAAATTAAAATCATTTCTTTTATCGTATAAATCAACAAAGCAGATATTTTCTTCTTTTATAATACCCATATCCAAAAAATTTAAATTAATATTATCATCGTGATTACGAAGCAGGATTAATTCCTCGGGGTAAATATCATTTAATAAAATGGTATAGTCTTGAAAATTAAAGATAATTAAATCATCAATATATCTAAAAACATATTTAATATTAAGAGTATAATTTTTTTCATAATAATGCAAAAATAAGTTAGCTAAGACAGATGAATAATTAGATCCTTGTGGTATTCCATCAATATGAAGAAAAATATCCCTTTCATTGTAAAGAAAATTATTATATTAAAAAGACAAAAATTAATCAGAATTATATATATATATATATATATATATATATATATATATATATATATATATATATATATATATATATATTAGGGGTGCATAACCAGCGGCTCGCCAACCCTCAATGTGCGGCGGCAGCAATCTGAACAAAATGAAGAAACTAATTCAATTTTATTTTTTGAAGAAAAAAAAAAGTTCGGAAATTTGAATTTAACGCATTTACATTTTTGACCCATCCAATCTCAATCAATGTAGTTTTTCGATCGCTTTTTTTCGATGGTTAACGCTACGGATTTACGCATAGTTTTGAAAATCCTAAACTTTTCCATACGTCATTATCAGGATACACGAATTTCGAATTTCAGTTATCACTTTTGACGTTCTTCAAGTATGTCGATTTTATCGTTAATCCAATAAATTTTAAGTAGTTATTGCTACCCGTTTTCCCCGAAGTTTCTGAAATCGCGATTTTTGAAAGTTGTGAACGCTTTATTTGCTCAAACTTCATAGCAAATCTAAATGACTCCTGTTCCTTTTTTCGGCAGTTCTAAGCATTTCCGCATGGTTTTTAATCTTTCGATATTTTAACATGATATTATTACGAATCGCGAGTAAAGATTCGCTAATTTAGATAACCATTTTCTTGACGTGGTTTATCTTATACCCCATTGCGGCACTTTAGTCTCAAAACGCGCATTTAAATAAATAACTTTTTGACGTGCTTTAATTACGCCGATTTCATTTTAAATATAAAAGGATTTTGATAGTGTTTTTGGTAGTTATTACTACGCTTTGCCCTGTGATTTAAAAAAAAATTCTGATATTTTTAATACTAGTCAGACAGCACGCGAGTTTTTGATCGTGAATTAAAATAATTACTTTTTACATGTTCTATTTGTGCCGATTTTATTACATACATTATGATTCATGCAATTTAAAAGTCGCACATCGTAATTCGTATTTACGCGATCTTAAAATTGCACATCGCATTTCGTTTTAACATTAACGAGATTGAAAAATCATCCATCGCGATTCGTATTCACGAGATTTAAAATCACATATATCGTGATTCGTGTTCAGGCGTTTAAAAAATCATACCTTGTTCTTCCGCAATTCAAAAATCATACACAGTGATTCATATTCACGTGATTTACAAACCACACATCACGACTCATATTCACGCGTTTTAAAAATCATACGCTGTGAGTCATCTCACAATTTAAAAGCCGCTTACCCCTATTCGTATTCACGCTATTTGAAAACCACGCATCACGTTTTTTATTTGCGCAATTTAAAAATCACACATAAAAATTTGTATTTAAGCAATTTAAAAATAATGCATCGCTATTTGTATTCACGCGATTTAAAAACCAGGAGAGGAAAAACACCACTTGGGACAGATTCCAAAATTGATGAAGTTATTTGCTCTAAGTTTAATATTGCCCACAACAACAGCTTCTGTCGAAAGACAGTTTTCCAGAATGAATTTTGACTGTTCAAAATTAGATCAGTCTTTAAACAAAATCATTTAAGTTTTTGTAACATTTAATAACTCGAAAAAGCTATCACATGATCAAGTAGATAAAATTATCACTATAATTAAAAAGTTTGCAAATTACAGGATAACCATTAAGAAATTTTTTAAACCATTTTCTTCCTACTTAGACCATTTCATATCATTTATGATCATATGCTTGGAAATGATTTGTGTATCATTAAATTTTAAAAAATTTAATGAAAATAAGTTACCTAAAGTAATGTAAATTTCAATTGATTTTAAATATATATGTGTAACTGTAAATAGTAGGGGAAGGTAGGGCAAGATGGGACCACCGGGCAAGACGGGACATCGCTTTTTCTTCTATGCGAATCACGGTAGCGACTTCTAAAGTGCGTTTTCGGTAAGAAAATATTATTGTTCTCAATACGCACAAGTGTTTTCGTCAGTTCACAAGGTGTTATCGAAATGCAAGCATTGTTTGGTTTTTCTTATAACGTGTGAAAATATTTTTCCAGGTTTGTATGCTGTTATTATTTGTTTAATACTTTGCAATAAATTTTTCAAATTTGTGGCACTGTAGTGTTATTATTGTACAAACATAATGGGTAGTGAAAATTGAAATTTATTTGTTTAAACAAATTTGCAGATAATGTTTTTAAAAACTGCTCTATCCAGGCAAGATGGACCGGGCAAGATGGGACAGTCAAAGTAGAATAAAAGTGTAATATAAAAATTAAACTCTCCGGATTTGGCAAAAAGCATAAAAAATAAGGTAATATTAACAAAAAAAAATATGAACTAGCAAATATTACTTAACAAATTATTTAAAAAAAATTATAAAAATAATTTATAATTAATTAATTGACAGACAATATTCAGATTGCTTATAATGGGCTCATGAGGCTTATTCCTGTTGCTTATTCCGGTTTTGGCCGCTTCTTATGCAGTAACTGTGATGTTTAGGAACGTTTTTTTTTGTCTATTATTCTTCTATTCTGACATTAATTTCAGTGATTTTTGAAATGTAATTTTGTGTCCCATCTTGCCCGGGTAGCTGGGATGGGACAATGTTCTAATTTTGTTTATGTTAAGTTATTATTATTGAACTTTATTATTTATTTATTTTCTGCATGAGATATGTAAGAGCAGACCCACTCATCCCTGAGAGGGTCTGTTTATACGTCGCCTTGATAGCCTAGCTGGGAGGGCTTTGGGTTCATGTCCAAGAGGTCATGAGTTTGATCCCCGTCAACCAAAGACTCCCCTTGTAGTAAATGGTAAATAGTGTACGTTAAATATGTCTGTTCACAATGTCCTCCATTTTCCGATATAAAATCAATACCTCTGGAGGTACTGAATTGGAGATTGATTGTTCTCTGGTTCTGGTCAAAAGTACGATATGTAGGTGAATAAATGAATGCATGAATAGGTCCGCTCTATAAACGGGCTATGATGTGCGTGCTTGAAGTCGTAATCTGGGCCATAGAAGGCTCAGCTTAAAAACAAGAAACGCACCCTCTGCCTTAAATTCACTTGGTTCACCAAGCAGGCTTGCTGGTATCTGGCAAGTGGCATTAGAAACGAGAACACATTTCTATCTAAACAAGCGAGACGGTGTTTACTATGTACTTTTTAGGCGGAATTTTCTCCATTTGTTGCGTATTTTCTTCCGCTCCTGAAGCCTAAAAACCTGAAGCCTAAAAATTATTACGGTTTACTACGAGGAATGTACTTAACAGCTTTCTCCTTTTTGAGAGGGTGATGTGCGTTTTAATCAATTTTTTAGCTACCTTTACTGTTTAAAATGGAGCAAGAAAGTAGCTGGGTTTCAATTTTTGGACGTTCACAAAAGTTCCCTAAATTTTACACACAAAAAAAAAATTATTTATACTGTAAATAACTGTAAACAGATTAATTGCTTTTATCCTATTTTCCTGTTTATAAGTTTGAATAATTTAAAACGATGATGATTCATGAAAGAAAAAATTTATTTGTCTAAAATATTGAGGGGAACTTATTGAGATTTCTTATTATTATGAGGATATATACCCAGTTTCTTCCCCTCTCGCCTACGGCGTCCATAAGATGTGGCTTTTAAATTTAGCTTAATTCTCTATCCCAGAGCTTCAATACGCCATCCTGCGATGAATCGAGAATTCGGCCTAACAGCAGCAGGTTAAAAAATTTTCTTACTACGTCCCTTAAGGACCTTATAAAATATGTGTACAAAAATACCATAAATATTTTCGAATTTTTAACAACACTAAAATTTAGTCAAAGCAATGAAAGACATTGTATTAGGAATAAGGAAATTAACAAAAAAATAAACAAATATGTTGTTCTTTTATGTCATTTATATAAAAATATAATTTAAAATAGCACATTAAAGGCTGAATAAAAAGTCTTAAAAAATAATATGATAATTCCCATCATCTGATATGTTCAATAATTTTATAACAAAAATATATTGATACCAATTACGTTATTCACGTATTCATCACTATATTATTCTAATATTCTGGATAAATAATTATTTATCGAACCGTCCAGAATAGAGTCTAAACAAAAACAAAATCCAGCATATGAAATGTGACTACCATAGGTTTTATCTCGTAAATAAGCCACGCAAAAATACTAACAATTCACAATATATATATATATATATATATATATCACTTAGGACATTTTACTTTTCACCAATCAAACGGAGTACAAAAGAACAGTAGTTAAAAACTTTTGCTATACCGAATGACTCATTGTCAGTAAAGCTTTTTGTATTGAAAGTGTACAAAAGTTTTATAGTTATTTTCGATATGATTTTTACAGGAAAGAAGTTTTAAAAAAACCTATGTTTTGGTGCCTATATAATTACGAACGGTTATGTTCCAGAGTTGTGGCAATCTAGGTAAAAATAAGAAAAGTGGTAACTAGATTATTTCATTGACAATTTATTTGTACCCAAGATAATAATGCGTTGAGTAATATTAACCACTGCTCATTTCAAATTAAAACTTTTCTTAGAAGTAATACAGATTCACATATCCTGTGAATCCTTTGTAGAGTGATGTGTCCAAAAAATCCCTTGTATGATATGCAGGGCCCGACTTAGCCTAATTGAGGCCTGGGGGCAGAAACTTCTTTGCCCCCCCCCCCTTCTGCTTTACTTTTTCAGTAATGAAGAACCGTACTTTATGGAGGTATTTAAATTTTTCACCTCATTATAGATGAGATAAAAAGAAAATTCACTAAAACCTAAAATAGCTATAAAATCCTTCCCTCTAATACGAATATGTAATTCCCTCTAGACGAAATTCCCTCTAGACGAAATATGTTCCGTCCATTTTATTGATTGACAATTCCATGTCCACCATGCCGAATGCAGTTTTCTGATTGTCACCTAGCTGCGAAAAATTCATATCCTTGCTGACGTTAGGACGGAATTCAGCTAAATTTTCGCAATTACGATGGCTCGATTAAGCCAATCAAAATCCTGTATTTTTGTAAACATATCGCAAATACAAGCTTTTGATTGGCCAAATTTATCCGTCGTAATTGCGAAAATTTAGCTAAATTACGACCTAGAAAGTCACGGATTTACGAAATATAGATTTTTTTGTGTTCATGCGATAGATTAATGAAGAAGTTAACATAAAACTTTCGGATTTTACAGTGTACGGATATTTTGTTTAAGAAAAGTACATTAAAGAACGAAACGTAAAATAAACTTTCTACTTGATTTGGAGATCCCCTCTGACGTAGGGTCCCGAGGCAACTGCCCCTTATAAATATATATAATCATCAGATACCCGTATCATCAGAGCCTTAGTCAGGCTCTGATGATACGGGTCGTCATAACAAAGAATATAGAGTTGATTCTACATTACTTAAATAGTTGGAGAATCTATATTTTTTGATCATAACACCACCATTCCTGAAATTTCGACTAAGAACTAAAGGGACCGTCACCAATATTTTACCAAGATTTATAACATTATTCGATTCACCCGACATTTTATAGTCATTTCTCAGATTATGGGCGCTCGCAAAGGAGATCAAAAAGGCGCACTTTCACGCACCCTTTCTGTATATCCATAAATTAAAAATTATACTATGCTGTTAAGTGTCATTAATTTTTATTTAAAATATTTCCAAATAATACTTGTTAGATACCTTGTTGAATCTACTCCACACTAATTTGTGTTTAATTGCTTTTAATAAAAAGATGTATAAAAAAATTTAAAAGAAAAAATTGTAGGACACTAACTCATTGTTCTTCTTTTTCTTTTAGCTTAAATTTCGTTTAAAAAAATTTAAATAGAGCATAATGATTAATATTTGCTTTAAAATTAAAATAATGTTAACATAAATGTTTTGCCAAAAAAATGTTTGAATTATTGAAATAGTTAGAGAAAATTTTTGATGCGCACAGTTAAAATATTACTTAGAAATATTGAAAAATATTAGGGGAGAAGGAGCTATATGGAAAATTTCTTATATCTCTAAATTATAAAAAAAAAAGTTTAATAAATAAATAAAAATAAAACATGATGATAAATAAAGTTAGTGTTGTTGAACATCATATTTTTGTGAACGTCAATGTCATTCTCGCTGCGAAATAAATTAAAAAAAATGAAGTTTCTAGTTTTTATCTTTTTTCTCACACATCTGTTATTTATATAGAGAATATATAAACAAATATATGCATACATATCTGTTATTTTTTCCTCATAAACATTGGAAAATTGTTGTAAATCTAGGAATATTGGTAAAATTGTGCTATTCTTTCAGATGTAGTACGAGACAACAAAGATTCTTAAGAGGCAAATTAAAAAACAATGTTTTTAGCAATTGGAGTGTTATGTTATGAATAAATATGCTCATAATATATTTTAATGGTCACTTTTGATATGGCTATCTAAAATTGACATTTTTTTGGTTTTTTTTTTCTCATTTATTAAAATTTGAAAAAATAAAATAAATAAATAACAGTTGAATTTACTGTTTTTTCATTCCCGATTTTATTGCCTGCGTCGAAGGTATGTACCGGGTATTTATTTACTTAATTAGATTATTTTTGTAAGATATTTAGTTTATTTACTTTCTTTTCTAGTGTTTTTATTTATCTTACTCATTTCTAAGGAAAAAAAATGCAAATTCAAGAAAAACTAAATACTAAAACTTTTTCAGGGGCTTCTTTTGAATTCAGAATACCGAATACAGCTTAAAGAAGTCATATGTTTAAAATTCGATTTCTCAGGAACTATTTGACCGATTTCGTATAAATCTTGTATTTTGCCATATAAAGTTACATTTCTTAAAATGACATAAAATTTTGTATATATTCAAAAAATTTTCCACCATTATTAAATAAAATAATACGAAATTATTATTCAAAATTATTTTTGCATCTTTGAATAAACGAATTTTATGATTGTGAGCAAAATTTTTTCAATTCGCTGAAAAAAGTCTCGAGATATAGTTAAATACGCAAAAAGTAAAATTAATATTAAAAGTTTTGGACATCTCTCTTGACCAATTATTGGCACCTACATTTTGAGGGTCTGAAATCCGTTAAAAAGTATGATTATTTGGAAAAAGTACGTTTTTGTGTCGTAATTTTTAATAATGAGTAATTAGCGCATTTGAGGTAAACCTCCTCTCAAACCTTAGATAGTGCCTTAGCATGTGAAGATCTGATCAAAAATTATTTAGGTTAATTCTTTTTTTTTTTTTGTGTGTGTGCTTATTGCATTCCAGTCCAGGGAAAGTTATGAAGGTTACTACAGCGGCCACCGCAATGACACATCATGACACACTAATCTCCAATTTCAATGATATAAATAGAAAGGGTCGTAGCAATTTAGAAAATGTGGTCCTAATACTCCAGTCAAGGGGAGACCGGTAATTTTATTTTCGCTTTTCGCTTATTTCGCCATATATGAAGAACTTTTAGGTGAATGGGATGCATGTCATGATGACTATTTACCTTTTTGACCACCTCTTTGGAATTGGGTACAGAACTATTGTTTTATAACAGTAATTGAACAGCCGACCCAATTTTTGGGTTTACTACTACTAATGTTTAACTCCGTAGCCTTGTAATTTTTAACCCAAACCAAAAGACAAAGGAACTTCTGGGTTAAAGTATCGGGAGAAATTTGCCTTCGTGGAGGACTTTTCGATGGAACTAACCCGCATTTATATTACATTGAGAGGAAAACCACGAAACGGCAACTCTAACCCATGATCCGTCTATCACTGACAATATTTTTACGACAGCACTATAATAGGTGCGAGCTGGGTGTGAAATTCGAATCGACCAGGGATTCGATTGGCCAACTCATTGGGAAGCGAGTGCTCCATCCCCTGAGCCACCACGACTCCGTAGCCTTGTAATTTTGTACCCAATCCAGAAGACAAGGGAACTTCTGGATTAAACATTGGGAGAAATTTGTCTTCGTGGAGTAATTTTTGTTAGAACTAACCCACATTTGCGTTACATGGAGAGGAAGACCACGAGAACCTCCCACGGGTAGCCTAACGGCAAGGGGACTCTAACCCATAATCCGTCTACCACTGAGAATATTTCACATCAGCAGTGTGGTCGGTGCAAGCCGGATGCAGAATTCGTATCGACCAGCCATCGCCGGGATCGAGTTCACCTCATTGGAAGGTGAACGCTCTATCCCCTGAGTCATCGCGGCTCAAGATGTAGAACTATTGTTGTTAGAGCATTCAACTTCATAATCCCGAGATCTTTGGTTCGAATCCTGCCGGCAATCAACGAACATCTCTCTCACATATTTTGCCCTCCACATCACTTTTGAGACTAATCATTTTGCTTAAAAATGAGTATAAGCTATTTAAATTTTTTTGTATGTAACTACTCTCATCAAATTCTAATGTTTGTTTCGGAGCTTTTTTCGCTATCTTTACCCAATTTCTGAGAAACAGGGTAGAAAAATATCTCTCTAGACCTGTCACACAAAATATATTTAATTAATAAAATAAAATAAAAAAATTTTTGTTCGCTTCACTTCTTCATAGCAAATACACGACAAATAAACATTAAGGATGAAAACAAGCATGATAGACAAACTGCACATACGTCCCCAACCAAATATATTTGTATCAATGAGTATTTTTTTTAACAAAACGTGAATTTAAAACAATTACTCGCTTTTCTCTCTTTCTCCCTCTCTCTCTCTCTATCTATTTTTTTATAAAAAAGAAACGAAAAGAAAAATGCAAGAGATTGTAATAGGAGGAAAGAGACAATATGGACAAACTACCTCATAAGTCTTAACACAAAATATGCATCTCTAATATTTAAATTTCAGCGATAGTTCAGTAGTTAAGGCACTGAGCTTCTGTTGGTACTGGTATTCAAACCCTGTTCCCCCTTTGGAGACTTGAAACCGACACAGCGTAAAGGTAATCAGCGCGCTATACCGATCACGTTGTTGTTTCTAATGCCAGTTGCCAACCATCAAGACTGCTTGAACCAAACGAATTTAAGACAGAGGGTGCGCATCTTGTTTTTCAGATGTACCATCTATGGCCTACTATGGCCATCTATCTAATCTGCTTCAGCCACAGACAAGTCACAGCCCGTTTATAGGGTGGACCGATTCATACATCCATCCATCCATTCATAAACAAATCGTAATTCTGACCTAAACCAGAGAATGATCAGTATCTAATTTAGTATCCCCAGAGGTATTGATTTGTTAAACCACGACCACTTTCGCGTTCTATTTAATTTTATATTGGTTGACCATATTTTTTTTAACACACATAGAGAGAACACCTCTCCACAAATCGCGCCTCCATAGATCTCTGCAAGTTAGCTTTACTAAAATAACGGTAGTTAGAAATAAATAGAAGTATTTATTATTTTTAAACTTTACTGACGTAATCCGATCGTTTTTTCTCCTCTTCTTTTTTTCAGGTCGTACAATACGTTTACAAATCATTGAGCAAATCGCCTATTTAATCTTATCAGTAAAAAAAGAGAAAAATATCTCTGAACTAAACATCCAGGTAGATAATAAGGTAGAGAGATACAATGGAAACTTGAAACTGGCTCTACCGAATTACTAAATGTTTACTAGTCATTCAGAAAAAACAATTTGGTTTAGGTAAGTAAAAATTTTGCTGATAACCAACTATAAATAAATTAAATATCAAATTAGTGTTAAGTTTGTGTAACAAGAACTGCATAAGTAGTCAAGACTATATGACTATTACGGCAAAACTAAACTGTAAAACTATTTATTTAAAATTTTTAAACTTATTTTTCGACAAATGATTTACATGCTTATGTTTCATTCTATTTGTTATAAGAGAAAATAAGTTTTGAGTAGAAGTTTAAAAGGAAATACTTTATTAGATTGTAAGACGTTTATAAGCTTTTAAAATTCGTATCAAGCATTCGTAAGTTAAATTTTAATGATAGTAGAACTGTATTTTTCATAGAACTCCAAGAAAACATTTGAATCTATATGAAAATTTAATTGTTTAAGTTTACAATGAAAATAGGACAAGGATAAGAGGGTTAATTAGTGACTAACTATTATAACACTGGTAATTACCAACTTGGTAAGAACTTGAAAAAAATAAACATAACACTTAAAAACTTTTGGCATTAAAATATAGAATGTTTAAAAACTAAAATTGTAATTTTATTGGTTTCATAAATTTACAATATTAGATACTCAAATTAATTAAAACACTTGGTTTCTTAAGTTACGAAATCGAACACAAAAAAATTTATTTAAAATCCGAATCTGAATACGACTTGCTTTTTTCTTCAGATTCGGATTATTGAACCTCATTGATTTTGAAGTATAGGCTGGAAGATGAGGTAAAAGATTACCGTAATCTAAAATTAAAAAATAAAATTTAAAAAAAAAAAAGAAAATGGTTCCAAAAGTTTAGTCAGGAGAGAGGAGCAATAAAAAATTTTCACCCTTTAACTCTCATTTTTTTCGAATTATATACGCCATATTTCTGTTTAAGCAAATAAAAAAAATAATAAAAAATTGCAACAATTACAAAATTCAATTTTCAATAGCTAATTAATATCCATCTTTTAAAATTGCTTATTGTTTTTTTTTTAAATATAATTTTAGCTAGAAATATGCTTAAAAATTTTAAATTGTAAGCTATTCATTTTTCGCAAAGTTTTATATTATGTGATTTTAAAAAACAATATATTGAATTTGGTCAAATAATTTCCGAGAAATAAAGTTTTTAAAATACAACTTTTTTTGTTCTGATTTTAAACTTAATATTCAGAAACTATTCGACCGATTTTTTACAAATATTGGATTTTGTCATTTAAAATATGTAATATAATTTATAGAATGATGTAAGAAATTGGATAATTTATAATTCAGATTTTTTCTACCATTATTAAAAAAAATAATAAAAATAATAAATAATTATATTTAAAACATTTTATAAGAAAATATTATAAAAATTGAAAAGTTATTTTGTCAGGTAATTATTTTTACAGTTAATTATCAATTAAGTTAATTACCTATATACTATAAGGTTAACAAGTTTTATACATGAGCGTACAAATGTTTTGGTTTGCTGAAATAGTTTTAGAGATAAAATTGTGATGAAGAGAAGAGGGTTTAATTAGATTCCCGTTAAAAAAAAAAAAAGGTGTATTATATCAGGATGGACGAAATTAATCCTATTTATTATAATTACTTTTATTCAAAAAATTTGAAAGACATGTTATACAAAATTTCAAAATTATTTATAACAAAATATTCTTTTTCCCCTCAAAAGTTCAAAAGTAATAAAACATTTAAATTTTGAACCTGATTTTTCTCTTTATTTAATAGCACTAAAACCTCTACAGTTCTCCAATAGTGCTTTATTTCAATAGAATTATTTGAAAGCAAATTTTCAGGGAAAGGAATCATATTTCTCTTTTTATTGTCGAGAACCGTTATCCTGATCCCATTCAATACCAAAACAATTTTTTTTTCTCTAGAACAGCTGCAGATTTTTAATTAGTTAGTTCTGGTCGTCATTACTATAGTAACAGAAAGTATTGAATGATTCGTACTGTTATTAAACATTTAGTTAGTTGTTAAACGATGTATTCAAACATTTTTATAGTTAGAAAATTAGAGAGAAGGAAACGAACAACAAATAGATAGGATTTTGAATCTCAGGATGGTGGTAACAGCAGGTGCCCCTGCAGGATTCATAAGTGCGCCCTATTTTTAGCATAAAAAATATAAAATTACAATATGAATCAAAAGCACTGAATCATTAATTTTATATTAATTTACTAAAACGGAAATAATATTTTGCAATGAAAGCATGAAATTTAGGTATTAAATTGAAACATTGTACAAGGTCCGGCTATTAATTTCCAGGACTGACGTAACTGTAGGAGATTGAAAAGCCAGATGATGGCGCAAATGATTGCATATTGAAGAGCGTTTTCTTGCGCATGTGCAGTGCAATCGGCGCCATTCTGAAGTAAGTGGTTTTCGTGGAAAGACGCATTAAAACGTAACTCTTAAATTCCTGTTGTCGAAGTGAAAATGGAGCAAAGAATTAACATTAAATTTTGCTTCAAATTGAGCAAGACAGCTGCGGAAACCTACGAAATGTTAAAACAAGTTTACGGCGAGGAAGCATTATCCCACTCAAGAACTTTTGAATGGTTTAAACGCTTTAGGTACGGGCGCGAAAGCGTGGAAGATGATTCACACACAGGTCGACCGCAGTTCTTACGCACGCCGGAAGCAATTGAAAAAGTTCGTGATATGGTGAAATGTGATCGTCGATTGACTATTCGAGTACTCGCCAATGAAGTGAACATGGACAAAGAGACGGTTCTTCGAATTTTGACGCAAGACCTAGTCAAACGCAAGATTTGTTCCAGATTCGTTCCTCACCATTTAAGGGACGAACAAAAGCAATTGAGACTGGATGCATGTGGCGAACTTATCGACAACGCTGATGCTGACCCTGCGTCCCTGGATAGGATAGTCACGGCAGACGAGTCTTGGTGTTATCAATATGACCCTGAAACCAAGCGTCAAAGCTCCGATGGCGGTCTCCAAGTTCACCAAGGTAGAAAAAATATTGATTTGAAAAGTCCAAAATCAAGGTTATGTTAATCACTTTCTTTGATTGCGATGAACTCATTCATTATGAATTTCTTCCTCCTAACATGTTTATCAATGGACAGTTCTACATAGAAGTTCTTGACCGACTTCGAAAACGAATTCGTAAAGTGAGGCCTCATTTTCAACAAAATGGGTGTTGGCTGCTGCTACATGCAATGCCCGCCCACACATTGCGTTGCCTGTGAGGCGATTCTCAGCCCAGCATTGTATCGTTGAGATGCAGCATCCACCATACTCTCTAGACCTAGCATTCGCAGACTTTTTCCTGTTTCCTAAGCTGAAAAATTCGCTGAAGGGAACAAGATTTCAGGATGTCGAAGCCATCAAGAAAACTGTAACGTCACTATTAAAGAGCATTCAAAAAGAGGACTTTAAAACTTCGTTCTGAAATTTGTACAGCCGAGCACAGACGTGCATTACGGCTGATGGGGATTACTTCGAATCAGATTAAATGGCTATGTGTTTAACTTTTTTCTTCTTCTGAGTTATTCCATGAGTCCTGGAAATTAATAGCCGGACCTTGTATTCATTTATCAAAATGAATTTTTTTTAATAATGGGAAAAATTAATACACTATCTTGTAGTAATTATATTCAAAATTTAGTTAAGAGTTATTATTATTTATAAAGTGAAATAAATAATATTTTATAAATAAAAAATAATTTCCTTTTAAATTATAGTGTTTCATTTTAACTCATAGTGTAAAATAATTATTTTACGTTTTACAATAGAATTATGAAATGATCAATTTATGTTTTTTTTTTTAATTATATTAAGGTATATTTGAAACTATTTTCATTCATATCTCCGCTAATTGAAGAAAATGAGACAAATTTATGTTTTATTTATTTATTTTTTAAAGATTAATAAAGCGATTAATTATAATGGTAAAATGTAAAATTTTATTTTTATTTTTTAAACTAAAAATTTTTTTTAAACTTTATCTTAACGTTTGATTGGATGCTTCGCTTGGATACCTTGGTCCATTGCCACTTTGCTTTTTTTACCTTTTAATATATTTTTTTGAGATTTAACACAAGCGGTAGGGCAATTTCCAGAATTTCATGTTTTGATGGCAGACTGATGGAGTTTCTTGATAAAATCTCATTTCACATTTGTATCGGATGTACAAGGGGAGAAAACTTGTCTGGTTCATTCGCCCCCCCCCTTGCCATTTCTCATGTTCACTCTAACTTCCTCCCACAACTCATGCACTTCGAGGGTGGTCGAATTATTTTTGACTAACAAAAACAATTACACAATTCTATAGCGCTTTCTTTCTGAGAATTTTTATTTTTAACTACGGCGTGTAGAAAAAAAAACTTGTTTTTCTCATGAGAAACTTATCCGAATCGATGACCGACCGAGAGCTAATGAATTTTTTTCAGTTTAAAGGAAATTTTAACAAAAATAAATATATAAATGAAATATTTCAGGAATAACTACGCAAAATTAAATATGAAATATATAAATTATTTCATTTATTTAGTATTTTTATTAATTTAATAAATGAATTAAATAAAATGATTAATTTATTTGTTTATTTTTATCTCTGTGCCTAAATTTTTACCTTCATTTTAAACAACACTTGTTGTAAATTTTGATTATACTTCTCTTTAGGAATAACGAAAATTAGGAATTTCGTCTCTAAGGAATAACGAAAAAGAAAAACAATAAATTTATTATGACATTTGACAACATATTTTTATGTGTCTATATTTTACAAGAAAAAAAAATATATATTGGCATAAGATTATTTACTATTGTTGTCCGGGTACATTTATTGGACCGAAAATCCCATGGTATGATCCAGTTTTCCCACATGGAGTCAAGATTTAAAGTTATAATCGGCATAAAAGCCATAAAAGTACAGCTTTTTGTATTACACATATATATATATATATATATATATATATATATATATATATATTAGGTGTCACAAGATTACTTAATAATAAAGATACAACGCATTTTGTTCGAAAAAGTGTAGACATAGTTGCAATGGAAACCGAGCATATCTGTTAAGAAGATAAAGCTACAATATAAATGTAATTGTCATAAACTTATTTCGTAGCATGATTTATGTTCACAGAATTATAAGTGTGAACGTAATCTAGCAAAATTGCTTTTAGTTTAAATTTTTAATTAATTTTTACTTTTGAAGAAAAAAATACTGTTTTATCAAGAAAGAAGAATTATTACGAAGCATGAGACTGGTGAGCGGCATACAACAAGCTCTTCTCTAGTAAAACATTTAAGGATGTCGCGTCTATTTGTGCGTCATTTTTATTTGTATTTCGGGATGATAGTCATCGATATAGGATTATAGTTGTTGCTTTACTTATTTTAGTTTATTTATTTTAGGAACTAACTGTCTCACTAGAAAGAAATGAGCGCAAAACGTTCCATTTTTCCTATTGAATATGATATGTGTTTTATTCTAAGCATAGTTATAGTGAGTATCATACTTATTCAGCCAAATTCTGCACACATTATTCAATTATCCACTGTTCAAGGTATGTTAATTTACATTTTTTTATTAAATTAAATATTTCATGTATTAAAATTGCTAAGTGAATGTATTTGTTAAAAACTTCTTATCATTCAGAGTTTTCTTTGAAAAATGCAAAAACTGTTTTGAAAATTCCTAGAAACTTTTTAAATTATCAATGTATTCAAATCGAACTTTTTTCATTAGTTACTAAATACCTTTCACTACAAAACTACTTTAAAAAAAATAATAATAATTCAAACTTTTTCTGCGCATGCTCAGTATGAAAGAACTGTTTAAAAATACTTGCATCTTGCGTAATTTTCACCGAATTTTGTTTTTAAAATTTTAAAAGGATAATTTTTTATTAAATAGAAATTGTTCCAAGAATATTGTTTTAATTTATTGAACATTTTTAAAGTTTTAGCAAAAATACGTAGGACAAAAAAAGATAGATTTTTATAAAAATGTCCGTATTTCTATAAATTATGAAGCCAGACTTACGAAATTTTATGCAATTATTTCATATAATTAATCGATACAGCTTACAATCTTATAGCTATATTTTCCGACATAGGGTGTTTCAAAATAAAAACCTTTTTCGTTCGCAATTTATTGCTCATCCCTCAAACCTCTGAAAGCTTCAAACTTTTTAGATAAGTATGAGAAGCACCTCAAGTTATAAAATAGTTCTCCAAGTATTGCTTCAGAAATTTAAAAAAAAAAAAAAAAAAAAAAAAAAAAAAATGTCGAAAATTGAAAGTGGCTCCACTCCACAATTATTATAGGGTAGTGCATATATTATTACTTTTTTTTAAATTTCCAATGCAGCAGGCGATACAGACATTATCCTAACGCCGTACAGAGATCAAAAAAGAAAATTACAAAGACAGAAAGGAGATGAGATATACAAAATACAAAAACAAAACATCAAACACAAAAATTAAATCAAGAATTTAAATTGAATAAAAGGTCTCTGGCCTCCCAGTATCTGGAGTAGATGCAGTTCTTTGTGAGAACTGAACAGTTGAGGAGATGTTCAGCATTCATCGTCGCACCACTGCGGCAGAGGGGGCAGGCAGGATTATCCACTATTTTAAGACGGAAAAGATGAGCGTATAAGCAATCGTGCTTGGTAGCTACAGCACTGCTTCTTGGGCAATCGGGGAAATTAAGGATGTCATTTCTCCACGATTTTTCTTTTGTCCCTTCTTTTAGCAATGATATATGTGTTGTCTTAAGTGCATGATTAATCATTAATGAAGTGGACTTATAGCTAACCAAGCCTGTCTACACTTCATATCAGGAAAAAATCATCCAGATACACGAAAATCAATCAGAAGATCAAAATCAAAACAAAAAGATCTCGGCTGCAGAGCTGTTACTCATTTAGCACCACCCAGGAGGCACGCGTAGCTTTAGGGATGTTGCGGACGCGAGTAACTTTGCCTCCATATTATTACTTAATCTTCCTTATTTTTTTTTTTTTTTTTAAAAAAGAATTAACATAGTAATTAAACGCGTGTTTACTTAGAAAATATTATAATTTATAAATTAATAATCTTTTATTCGATAATCTTTTATTCGATTTATTCTATAAATGGAGTAGAGGTACAAAGTCATCATCTTGTGCAGTGGCTCCCAAATATTTTATTTCAAGGAAGGAATCCTTTGACACGCATTTTCTACGAAACCTCAATTTACCAGTGATTTTTTTAACATTTTATTTTTATTTTAATGAACGCTTCAATTTTATTCTTCTATTCAAACTGGGTTCCGTGAAACCGTGAAAGGGTTCTACAAAAAATCTTAATTCCTCCGCTTCGTAATCTAATTCTATTCAGCAAATGGAGTAAAAATATAAAGGTCTAATTCTCAAAGAACATTTTTTTGGAAATCGAAAAATCAATTAAATAATGCTAAGTTTCCCATTATAATTTATAAATTTTCTTAGATTTACATTCACACCTATAGAAAAATTATTGAAGCAAATTTTTCAAATGTAATTCAAAATGTAGAGAAAACATGGAATTTTTGAACTTATTTTATGAGTTCTATTCACTTGCAGCTTATGCGCAGTAAATAAAGCTAATTGTTTTTCTTAATTTTCTCTGGTAGCATGTAGAGAAAATATGGATAAAATTACTGATAATGAAAAAAGAGTGTAAGTTTATAAATAGTTTTTATTTAAAGATATCGAATAGATTCTCTTTACCTTTAGGTATGCTAACAGAATAGAAATGGGCTGTTTATTATTGCTTTCAAAACTTTGTTTTCAATAATAAGGAAAATTCAAAAGACAGTAACACTTTAACAAATTTTCAAACAATAATCAACTGCAAATTTTTTTTTAATTACACCCATAGACAAAACTAACAATAAGAATGCAATCTTCTGTAAAAAATTCTATATTGAACTTTTAAATACCGAGTTAAAAAATAGTTAAAAATTTAAGCTTAGTAATTTAAATAGTAACATTGCCACTAAAAAATGTTGAGCTTTATATAAGAGGTTAAAAATTAAGAAATAATATAAATAGCAAAACAACCAGACTACACAATTAAGAAACCTCAATTAAATTGCTCTTTCATTAAAGTGTGAAAAATAAAACATATTGCTATGCAAGTTACAATATATATATTCCTAGGTAACTTTTTTTACAAAAAATTTGGTGGAAAGATTATTTTTATTGATTTGATTCTCCATGTAAATAACATTTTTAAATATTAGTATCAATTAATGTATTTTTATTTTGATTTAGATCAATTTAACAACGTAACTTGTGATACAATAAATGACTGTTCTGCTTACAATGGATCGATCTGCAATACTTTTGGTTTATGTGATTGTCCCCAGGATAAATCAATATTTGTGAACCTCACACTTCAAGGTTATTGCTTAGAATGTATGTTCAATTTTCTTACTTTTAAATCAATGCCTAACAAATAATTTACTTTATGTATATTATTTATATAAACTGATATAATAAAGTTAATACACTAACTACTCGGGTAAAAATACAAATAGGGTGAAAAAATCAAATAACTCGAACATTTCCTGAGATCCAGAGCAAAATATATCACATTTTCTAACGTATACAGAAATACTATTATACGAGGGTTGCTATTTATATTTCTGGCCTTGGCAACAGTAAGTGTTGCTAGGCGACCGCAGACGATTTTAATCGAAAGTTTGATATTTTTAAACATAAATTCAGCAGACGACTTACCAATTATAGCTTCATTTGTGTTGTTGACAGTAAATTGAAAAGTTCTTTTCTTTCAAAAAATGGAATTGAATCGTGAACATTTTCGTGCCATTATTTTTCATAACTTTCGACGTGGATTGTCAAGACAAGAGTGCTTCGATGAACTTAATTCTTTATTCAGCGATAAAGCGCCATCCTACAGCACTGTAAAAAATTGGTATAACGAATTTAATCGTGGTCGATGTTCGATCCAGGACGAATCCCGTGCAGGTCGTCCAAAATCCAATGTTGTGCCAGAAAAGATCGATGCTGTGCGTGAACTGATAAAGCAAGATCGTCATGTGACATACCGTGAGATAGAGGCGTCTTTGGACATTAGTATGACTAGCATCAATAAAATATTGCATGAACATTTGAGCGTAAAAAAAAATTTGTTCGCGTTGGATCCCGCATAATCTGACAAACGTTCAAAAAAAAAAGGCTCGTGTCGATTGGTGCAAGGAAATGTTGGAAAAATACGTTCAAGGTACATCAAAGGCTGTGTATAACATCTACACAGGTGACGAATCATGGATCTATGCATATGAGCCGGAAACAAAACAGCTATCAACTGTATGGGTCTTCCAAGACGAGGCAAAACCAACAAAAGTTGTTCGAGGAAGAAGCACATCGAAACAAATGATTGCCTGTTTCTTCGGCATTAACGGTCATGTGGCAACAGTGGCGTTAGAGCAACGCAGGACGGTCAATTCTGAATGGTACACGACCATTTGTTTGCCAGAAGTCATCGGAGAAAATCGAAAAAAGCAGAAGAACAGGCGAATCATTCTTCATCATGACAATGCAAGCTCTCACACATCGACTCAAACAAAGGCATTTCTGACGGAGCGAAAGATCGAACTGATGGGTCATCCGCCGTACAGCCCTGATTTGGCACCCAATGACTTCTTATTCCCACACATCAAAAATAAATTACGTGGACAACGATTTTCGACCCCCGAAGAAGCGGTTGATGCATTCAAAACGCATGTTTTGGAGTTACCTCAATCGGACTGGAAAAAGTGCTTTGAAAATTGGTTCAAACGCATGCAAAAGTGTATTGATCATCATGGAGAATATTTTGAAAAACAATAAAACCAATTTCGATCCTACATATTTGTTTTTTCATTATTAGGCCAGAAATATAAATAGCAACCCTCGTATATTATAATAGCTAATGCTCGTTCTTCATTCGGGGTGAATAAAGAACTCATCAATAAATCTGTACTGAACAACACTACAAAATCGCGCACAAAATTTTCGGACAAATATTGACACAAATAATGAAGTTAAAATGTTTCCAATGTTTTTATTTATTATTATTTGTTGACTTTCTCAGTTGCTTTACATAATTAAGCTCAGCAAATTTTTAGTAGTTCATCATATCAAAATAAAGGCTAACTGCACTCAGTATCATCTGGCATAATGCTATTGCTCAAGGCGACTAAAGATATTTAAAATTTGCCACAAGCAAGCTACTTTCTCTTGTACAGCTCTATCTAAATAATCAATCTATCATAAAACTGTATAATATTGGTGCAGATGTAATCGGCATCAAATTTAGTTGTACCTATATTAGTGCATATTTGAAACCTAATAAAACTGCACCGTATACCATGATGTTGTGCTCATTACCAAAATTATGCAAATTGGTGTCAACAATAATATAGCGATTTTTTACAGTACCCCAGAACGAAATAGTTCTATTTCTCCATTAATTTTATTTTTCAGTACAAAACTTTTTTTTATTTTTTATTTTCAATTACCGTCGATTTTAAATTATTGAGCTTTATTAAAACAGATTTTAAAATCGAAACGAATATAAACACGAAGCTTTCAAAGAACCTTAGAAATATTTTAATTTGATGATGTGGATTGCGTAGGCTACCACGATTATATTAAACATTCAGATAACGCTGCATTACAAATAAAATATAACTAAATGTATCAGAGGGCGCAAATAACATCCTTTTTTTAATTTTTTTTATTAAAGACTTGCTGAATACCCGTTCTTCGCACAGGGTGAATCAAAAACAAGAAAGGAATCAATAAATCAGTACTAAGCCGGAATAGCCTGATCGGTAGGGCGCTGGGCCCATGTCCGAGAGGTCGTGGGTTCGATCCTCGCCGGCCGAAGACTCCCCGCGTAGTAAATGATGACTGATGCACGTTAAATCTGTCGAGTCTCAAAGTCCTCCATGTTCCCATAACAAATCAATACCTCTGGGGGTACTGATCCAGGAGTTTCCTTGTCTTCTGGATTGGTTCAAAATTACAAAGCTACGGAGTTGGAACTTTAGTAGTCGTAAACCCATGAAATTGGGTCGGCTGTTCAACGACGGTTATAAAATAAAATAAAATAAATCAGTACTGAGAAACACAATACAACGATACAACCATGCTCAATACTGAAAGACATATACCTACACATTTAAAGAGATTGATGAAAGAACCAGGTGAATGACATTTTTAAGGGAATTAATGAATTAGCGAAAATAACATTATGGGTATTTTTAATGTAACAGAACTGTTTTTGCTTTTACTTTTATTTTAACATAACTAATTTGTATTAGTTTTTAGTATGTTTGCATGATTTTTATTTCAAATTAATAGTAGTAAATAAATTAAAGCAAATAAAAAAATTAAATAGTAGTAAATAAATTAAAGCAAATAAATAAATTAAATAATAGTAAATAAATTAAAGCAAAGAATTATTAATCCCACCTTCTAATAAATAAGTAATAAAATATTGCTGATAAATGTTTTTTTTTTTTTTTTTTTTTTTTTTTTTTTTTCTGAAAATGTCACTTACCTGGTTCTTCAACTAAGTTTTTTAATTAATATAGCTAAAATAATTTCAATTTTTTTAAAAAAATTTTATGTTATATTTCGTAATCTTCAGTTGCTATACTTTATTGAAGTAAGCAAAGCTCGTTGTTTGTAGTTCGTACCATTAAAATAAATATAAAATATATTTAGCATTTCTTGGCATGATGCTATTGGTCCCGGTTGATTCATGATAGTTAAAGTTTACCACTATTAAGTGATTTTCTCAGGTACATACCCATTTCAAAGGACCGTAAACACTTGTTACTAATAAGTTACTAACTAAGTTAATGTATTAACTACTTAAAAATAAATGCAAATAGGACGGAAAAATCAAATAACTTGAACATTATATCACCCTGAAATCCAGCACCCAATATATTACATTTCCTAACATACACAGAAATCTATTATATATTATAAAAAGGTCGGGATAGTTTGGTTGGTAGGGCACTACTGGGTCCATGCTCAAGAGGTCACGGGTTCGATCTCTGCCGGCCGAAGACTCCCAGTGTAGTAAATGGAGACTGATAAACGTTAAATTTGTCTAGTCTCAAAGTCCTCCTTATTCCCATAATAAATCATACTTCTGGAGGTACTAATCCAGGAGTTTCCTTGTCTTCTTTTTTATTCAAAATTACAAGGCCACGGAGTTGAACATTAGTAGTCGTAAACCCAAAATTGGGTCTGCTTATATATATTCTTTGGTTCAACGATGGTTATAGTATAGAATATACATATTATAATAAGTTAATATTGTTGTACATTATATAATAGTATTTCTGAATACATTAAGTTAATATATTAAATACAAACAGGGATGAAAAATCAAATAACTTGAATACTATATCCGACTGAGACCAAACATCAGACATATCACATTCATTAACATATACAGAAATACTATTATCTATGTTATATAATAGAAATTTCGCATATAAAGTTAATATATTAACTAATTAGATAAAAATACAAATGTTTATATATAAATATTATAATTTATATTTATATATATATATATATATATATATATATATATATATATATATATATATATATATATATATTATATATATATATATATATATTATATATATATATATATATATATATATATATATATATATATATATATATATATATATAAATATATATATATATATATATATATATATATATATATATATATATATATATATATATATACACAAATTAAAGAAACAATTTCGATTAAATGCGTTATTCTTACATTACCCCAAAATAAGGAAAGATTTCTTTCTCTTTACAAGGAAGTATTCGAGTGTATAAAATAATGACGCAAGAGAGTGAAATACTTGTTTTTTATTAAATGTTACATGTCTACCTCAGCAATTTTAAATCTCGCCTTAAAAAATAAAAATCTTCCCTAACTTATTTTCCCAAATTCAACATTTCTCGGCATTGCAGGGGTTTTGCAATGTAAAAAGTAGGGATAAATTACCATAATTACATTTTTCATAAATTAATATACAATCAAAACTGTATTATTTTGAGTCGTAGTTTATGTAACAATTTATTTATTTGTTTGTTAGAAAAATGGCAGAAGAGTTAATGTTTTAAAATGTATTTTGTTATATCAAGAAGGGTTTTGGACCGATTTAATTTTTTTCCCCATATCATATTATTATTTATTTATTTTGCCTTTTAGCATTCAACCTGACTGGAAGTAATTGCACTTTTGATCAGCAATGTTTTTATAGTCACGGAGCATGCAGGGAACAGATATGCCTTTGTAACGATCAATTTGAAGCAGTTGATGGTTCTTGTATAAAAAGTAATATTTCTTTTTCTCTTTCCTCCTATGTACTTTTATGAGAGATTAAATCGTTAACCTTTGCAAATTTTCATTCTTTCGTAACAAGTTTTTAACGGAATATCGGAATCAAAACTGGCCCAAATTCTGGAGAAAAAAAAATTATAATTTATTTATTATGGATTAACTGATTATGAACCTCAGCTGACGCAAACCTAACAAAAAATTAAAGATTCCTGAATAACTTTTCAAAAACAACAGGAATCTTCATATTTTTTTTTTTTTTTTTTTTTTTGTGAACACACATACATTTAATTTGTGGTATATATCCCTCTATTACAAAAATCGAAATAAAACTACCAAATCGTAACAGCACTTAAAAGGAATTATTTTCAATAATACCAGATTTTAAATATTTCATTTTTGAGGAGAATCTTGAATCTTAAGAAACCTCACAAGGGGTTTGTCTTCAAATTATGTTCGTTTCTTCTCTTTTTATTATGTTTCTGCATTAGACTTAATTTTTAATACATTTTGATTTCGTTGCCTAGAAAAAGGAATGTCGTTAATGCTTTAGCACCGGTCAGCCGCTTCCAACTACTGTCCCATTATTCAACGCAGGCCACACCATCAGAAATAATGCTTAGACTTTAATTTACTTTAACTTAGACTTTAAATTTAAATTACTGGAGGGAATAGTTTACTTTTTCAAAATAAATCCATTTAGATGGCAAAACCACGTGAAAGCAACGCCTGTTTACTATGGTTCTTCTTTCGTAAAGAGAAGCACTTCTGCTCTTCTGAAACAGCCAATTGTCGGCCAAGGGAATCATGAAGCTAAATGCTCTGCAATTTTGAAACCTATAATCCATTTCGGGGAATGAGGTTAGCATTGCGCACCAGTCATCTTTACTTCCCAGACAAGTTGGTACCTTAAGGTAAACTTTAAGTCACCACTAGGGTTAGAACCCAGCCCTTCGCAAGGATATCTCGGTGACTTAACCTCTGCGGCATCGTGGCCCATTTGTCTTAGGGCTTAGGATTAATATGTCATTTTATTTTATTACTGGCGTTGAACAGCAAACCCAATTCTGAGTTTTCGATTATCAGTGTTCAATTCTATAGCTTTGTAATTTTGAACCCAACCCAGAAGACATGGGAACTCCTGGATCAAGCGTTAGGACAAACTAGCCTCCGTGGAGGACTTTTTAATGAGATTAACCCGCATTTGCGTACATGGAGAGGAAAATCACAAAAACCGCCCACGGTTAGCCCGACAGCAAGGGGATTCTAATGATCTGTCTACCACTGAGGATATTTTTACGTCAGCACTGTAGTTGGTGCGAGCCTGGAGCAGAATTCGCATTATCCTGCTGGGATTCGAACCTAAAACACCTCACTGGGAGACAAACGTTCTATAACCTGAGCTGCCATGGCCATAGGAGTAATATTGGCCTTATCAAAGTTACCTTTCTAACCACCCTTAAATAATAATAATAATTCCTTTGATTTACTCGCCTTTTTGCAGGGTCAAACAATTTCACTCGCGTATATATTTTAAAGAAATAGAATATAGAGGAGAGTGCCAGTTTATTTAAGCTTATAGAAAATACGTATTTACTTTGAATGTGTGCAATAAAGATCTTTGCAGAAAATATGCATTTACTTTTATTAGGATCTTTATAAATAGATGTTTACAAAATAAAACATTTTTGAATAACGTAGCGAATGTCATGTCCAATATAAAATTGCTTTTCCTCTCTTTTTTTTTTTCCAGAAAAAAATATCATAATACCTATAGCAGTAGCTTGTGTGATTGCAATATCTTTAATCAGTACTCTATGCGTATACTTTTGGATGTCAAGAAAACAGCAAAGTAAAATGTGAAGACTTCATAACTTCCGGATGTTTGAATAAAAAATGACTTTTGTGCACTTTTCTTTCTCAATAAGTAGGGTGGCCATAAACACTCAGGGAAAAAAAATTCCCCGACTTTTGTAACCGATAGCATAAATTATATTTGATTTTATTTATTAATTTTTAAGTTCTTTTTCATTTATATAAAACATATTACAGAACACTTTCACCTGCTATTGTACTTAAAAATATGGTAAACTCCCGATTATCTGCTGGCGGATAATTCACACTTTTTTTTAGCAATGATAAAGAACATAGCATTTAGAATTGAAAAATAAATAAATTCATAGAGATGGAACTATTTAAAGAATTTTGAGAGCAACTCACAAGCAAACATTCATGTTCGTAGCCCAAGAGTTAACAATTAATCAAATATTGGGTCGACATGATAACATTGCAGCTTCAAGTGTAATACCTGAGTAATAAGGAACATTGAAAGGGTGAAAATGGTGAGACATTCATAAACAGCAAGACAATGTAAGCCTCGAATTGCAGCTGTCGAACTACAAATGCAGGATGAAGTTCAAATTTCAATGAATAGATTCAGCACCCATCAATGCAGTTTCTTCTCCTGGATCGTATTGTTACTATTCAAAGCAATTATGATGGTAGCAAGAAAAAAAAAATATTAGTTTTCTCTTTCTCCATCTTGCCTTCATATGATGAATGGGAATAAATTATCCTCACAGTCATTTATTTAGTCAACATTCTTGGAACAGTTTTAAAATTGGTAACTAACAAATGTGGGTGGTCCTCCTCACACAACACATATTCTTCCTGACGAAATGAAGCAGGGCTTTGAATAATTTATGGGCCATATCCATGATTTCAGAATTGTTGTCAGTTTTGGTACTGATTAGAGTTTCTAAAAATCATGTATGCACCTTAAATTTTAACAGATATTTAAATGTATCGTTTATATTTTAAAAAAATTTATTACGTGTACTTTTTTTAAACGTTTTGCTGATTACCTGCGAATTTACTTATTCTCGCTTCGTGAGTCGCTCAATTCCGCGGATAATCGGGATAACTGTATTACACGAAGGAATAAAACATATTACGTGAAAGGAAACAGTAGAAAAACTAATGGACGACATATTGTTTTTCTTTAAGAGCAAAAGTAATTGGTAGCTCATTTAGGGAAATATTTGTTGGCAGTTAGTTACATACTTATGAATAAGAAATACTGTTTTCTTAACATTAATCTCAAATACTTTTGATGGTGCAATGCTTTCTAATAAATCACTTTTTGCTAAAATTAAAAACTGATCAAATTTGTCTGTAATTTTATAAATTTAAATATATTTATGAGTAAAATAAACTTTTATTAAAATGTCGATTTATTATTCAAATTCAATTTCGGAAAATTACTTCGAGAAAGTGTAACGATTCTTTGAGAATACTCATATAAGTCCGATTATGGGGGATTTCAATTAAATTCCCAGTTTTACCTAATTTCAGTGTTCTGTGGCCACCCTGGTTTCATATAAAGCATGAAGAGCTGAATCTTTAGAAAGATGCCAAGTGTTTGGAGAGTTGCTAAAATTTGAATGATAAACAAAAGTCAAATTTCTCCCATTTTTAGAAGTTATTGCAATTTGACAACAAATCAATACAATGACGTTAATGCAATTTCTGTTCATTGTACATATGTATTTGTACAAACCAATAATCCAAAAGGATATTCTTCTAAATCTTTATAAATAGAAACAAATATAAATATTCAACACTTTTAAAATCAAAAACAGGAGGACAGACGCCAAACAGAGGGACCTCTCTTCTAGAAGGCCATGGCCCAGAGCTGCGTCAGTGAAGAAAAAGAATATAAAAATTCCCCCTATCTACAAGGAAAATGTGGATGCAACTAAGTTCCAAAGCACCAAATGATGTATTAAATATATATATTTCTTTTCTTTTTTTTTTTACATTTCTTTTGTACTGTACTAAAATAGGCAAGTGAAACCGGAATTTATTTCATACAAAAATTTCATTGAAAAAAATTATTTTCCGTGAACATTTTAAATTGGCGTTGTTCTGATTTAGCCATTTTTATATCAAAAGAATCTTAAAATTTTTAACTTGGTACTTTAGAGCGAAGATTTTTTCAAATTAACAGGTAGTAAACATAATTTTCTATACGTTTTTTTGTTTAGGCTGATTAAACAATATTATTTCATGAAATTTTAAACTTGATCAATATAATGACAAAGTTTTTCGCAAAATCACGACACTTAATGTAGAATAACCCAGAATAAAATATATTTTATCATTACTACTAATTATCCCTTCTGCAGAGTTTATCTTTGCATTCTTGATCATCCATTTTCTCATATGCATAGTTCACAATAGTAATTTTTTTTATTTATTTATTCCTAATTCTACAGATTTTGATATTTATTTGAAGCCATGTACTGAACAAATTGCAAGACTAATGTTGGTAATTAAGTGTTGTTTATCAGGCACATGCTATGTATGAATCACGTGATGTAATATATGAATCACGTGATGTTTATAGTACTAAGTATTGATTGCTATTCTACCTGGCCAAAATTAATGTTAACACATTAAAGAAAATGAAAAGTCAGCGTTCTTTATTTTCCCTCAAGTTGTAAAAACAACATTTGGCTAATCATTTCAACATAAAATGGTAGAAAAAAGCTACATTTTCATTCGAATGTAGTTTCTAAATACAATAAAAACCAAGTTATTTCCAAATGAAACCTCACAGAAGATTGTTGAAATTATTTTTTGGTTAACAAACTGATCAGCACATCATGAAAATTTGAAAAGAAAGAAATGAACCACTCTTCTCGAATTTTCTTTCTTTCTTTTTTTGATGGAAAACCGATTCCTGGTAATAATTACTGAAAAACCTTGAAACAATAACTAGTCTAATTACACTGTTTTAAAAAAAGACATTCGTATGTCTGAACAGAAGAAAAGCAAGTTATTGCCTGATAGCGATGAGAAAACTGTCAGAAATTTTCTGAAATTATCAACATTGATTAACAATTCCCTAAAACTTAAATGAACCTATCTCTTTCCAAACATTCCAGTCTAATTACACACGATAATGTTAACTATTTCAGCCATTTTTTTTTTTTTGGCTTTCTAAATTTATAATTAATTGCATAATGATGAAGTTACTGAAATGATTCTTTGTAAAATGTAAAGAATATGTTATGTGATTAGATTTAAATTTATAAATAAACACATAATTGCTTAACAAATATTATTGCTTAACATAATAAGTTAACAAATGGAATTTCTACATACATTGTATACATTCACGAAATAAAATGCACATATTTTTTTGTAGCGCATATTATGTTTAGTACTTGTATTTTTCAATGTATGAATTCTTTATTATGTCTTAAAAAATTATCAACTTTTACCTTTATTAAATTTTTTGCTTTAAATATGAATAAAGAAACAAATTTTAAACATTTGCTTCCTAAGCATTCTGTTTATAATTTAAGATTTTAATGAACGTACATATATGGGTGATTCTCACGAAATATGACAATTTACAGTCACTTGCACCAAGATCTAATACTTAACTACTAAAAGAACTTATTTTTTAAAAAAAATGTAATAAATAGCATTGCTGTTAGCATTTTAAAATAACCTAGTACTAGCATCGACTATACTGCATATTTAAAAAATTAAATTGAACTTCAAAATTTCATGTTTCTGGCATGTCACAAACAATGTTTCCAATAATAACTAGTTTCAAAATTTCCCATAAATTTTTCAATATAAATTTTTTTTTATCTCAACCGGTGTAAGCATTTTTAGAATATACGCAGAGGGTATTATTTACAAAAACTTCTTTTAAAATAATTTTTTCTGTCAATAATTTGTTTGTCCCTAGAAAATCCTGGCTACTTTTATTTAGTGCTTTTTATAACCAAAATAGATAGAGCCAGCAATCAATATCTTATGTTAATAGATTGATTAGATACCCTCCTATCTGAACATGTCTTGTTGCATGAATAAAGAACCAATTTTCTGGTTCAAACTCTATTTCAAAAAATTTTTCAAGGTGAGTGGGTTTTGTTTTGTCATTTTCCTGGCTTCTTGAAATCATTAATAACATAAACTACATAGATTTATCTGAGTTATTTTAAGAAATCCTGTTGTTTTCTACAGAATATAAACGTCTTAGGCCAAAGTATTAAGTAAAGTTATATGCTATAAAATGGCGAATTTGTCATTATCCTGGCTTATGAATGCCAGGACATTGAAGTGTTACCAGAAATTTTAAGTGCTAAGAGGGAAAGCAAATATTAACCTAATACCAAGTTTATGTATTATTGTAATAAGATTGAATGTAATCAAAGTTATTTATTTATTTAATGATTAATTATTTTACACAATTTTATTCTGTACATATCAGCAACAAAATTTTTTTTTTGATTCTTTCTACAGTAGATAAAAGAATTAATTTAAGCTATTCATGGTTCATGTAACGTAAACGCTTAGGTTTGGTTACTTACTAAGCTTAAAATGACTGTTTTTTCAAACTTCTAAGCTTATAAGTCACTTTCTTGGCATTCAAAATATGGTCAATTTCTATTTTATTATTTTCTTATGCAAATGTCAATAAACTACACTGCTGGCTGTGAGATATTAATAAATGTAACTTAAAAAAAAAATTATTGTTTTGAAGTCTTTAAATTTGAAGAAATGTTTTGGTCCGAATTGTCATGTATCTTAAGAATCATCCTTATACTTATTAAATTCAATGAATAATTATGCACGAATAAACACGAACAAACAATATCAACAATATTCATTCATATTCCATTGATAAATAATTTAATTATTCGTCAACGATATAATTCAATCTACCTTTTGTAATAAACAAAAGTTTTACTAAATAAAATATTTGCATACAAAAATAGGATTCCCAAATATTAAATAGAATACATTTTTAGTACTCTTTAAAGTTATGCAAGATGTAAACTTAATCCCAAGTATCATGTTGATTTCATTGAACTAAAAAATTAATATATCAAGAAAATCTATCTTTATTTCTTTTTATCGAAATAGATAAACATAACAGAAGGTTTTTTCTGCTAGAATTGAAAGAATCAAAAATTAGAAAGTATTCCTTCTAGTCCAACTGTCATAAGAGAAGCAGTAATAATTAGAAAAAAGATGTTTAGGTTTTCAATTGATATCCTAAATTGTGATTTTTTTACCGAATCATGGGGTTCAATATCTTAAATTCTATCTAAAAACATAGTTTTTATGGGGGGGGGGAATGTACAGTAAATGGATACAGGTATAGTCTATAATAGAAATCTGAAAATATAATTTCGCTATTTCGGAACTATCTTGTAAAATACCCATTACAGATAATTTTGTTTTAACTGAAAAATATATTTCTATATTCTTTGTCTAAAGATATCATAATCATTTTGTGGACATATTAATATATATCCGTTGATGATTTTTAACAAACCCTGAAGGGCTTAGAATCCAAATATATGATCAATAAGTGTATTGCATATTACACATAATTTGTTTTATAGTAAGTAATGTATAACGATTCAGCAATATGTTATTTTTAATCATGTAATTAATTTTTTTTCCACTATTTAGTTAGTTTATATAAAATTTAAATTAGAAAAATCAAATTACAGAAGTATGCTTTACTTCATATAACTATATAAAAATAAGTTAGAAAGTTAAATTTATAAAACAATAAGCTGATAATTTCAAAGAACAGTTTGGTTTGATAACTGCAAAAAAAAAAAAGAAAAAAAGAATGGATATGATAAAGCATGAAAAAACCCACTTAATTATAAATATGGGTTCTTTCAAGTGGATCTAGTCTAAAAAGACCCGCGGGCCCACCTTGACGAACCATGCTATTTTCCCATTTATGTATACTTTTTTTAGCCAAGATAGCTAATTAAATTAAAAAATTTTAATCCCAGTCCTTTTGCTAGAGCCGCGATGGCTCAGGGGATAGAGCGTTCACCTTTCAATGAGATGAACCGGGTTCGAATCCCAGCGATAGCTTACACCAAACATAGTGCTGACGTGAAATATCCTCAGTGGTAGACGGATCATGTGTTAGAGTCCCTTCGCCGTCAGGTTCTCGTGGTCTTCCTTTATATGTAACACAAATACGGGTTAGTTCCATCTAAAATCTTCCACGAAGGCGAAATTTTCCCAATACTTGACTTCTGGATTGGGTTCAAAATTACAAGGCTATGAAATTGAACATTAGAAGTCGTAAACCCAAAAATTGGGTCGTCTGTTCAACGACAGTTATTGTTAGTCTTTTGGCTAGAGAATGTACAAAAGTAAATAATTTCTCAAATTGAAATTTTAGTAAAGTATTTTTATAGAATCCTCAACTTCAGTCTTTCGATATTCACCATTCAATAGCATTACATAGTCGAATAATCATATTAAATAGTAGTGATTAATTTTTATAATAAAAAGAAAGCATGCACTGCAACTTAATGCATGCTTATTTTTTAAATAATAAAAAAAAAAAAAGCATTAAAAAACTATGACAAAAAAATTAAATAAGTAATTTCATAATAAGGAAAAAGAAAAAAAAAAATGCAGCTACATAAAACAGTAAAATGAAAAATAAGCAATTTAAACATTTTTGAATAGATTTGGAAAAATATACCCCCCCCCCAAAAAAAAATTCAGCACCATAAATAGAAGAAAACTATAATTGGAAATTAACTAATGCCACAAAAGGAATTATTATTTTTTTAATTTATCATGCACTATCACCATAACCAGGGCACCAAGAATTTGAAAAATGCTTATAGCCAGCAAAAATACTTATCAAATTAGCTACTTTAGTTCTAGTTTTCTTTTTTCCTAAACTTGAAATTTTGTTGAATACATTAATGCTATATCAAATACTTACTTTCGGAATATTTTTACAACATAATAAAAAAGATTAATTTTTTAAAAAATATATATAAAAATCTCTTAGTAATTTCAAAGTATTATTAAATCTATTTAGTATTATTATTAAATTAGTATTACTAAATCTATATATTATCAGAGAATTTGTGATTATAACTAATAAGGTTCAATAAACGTTATTTTTTAAAAAATACATATTTATAAATTGGGGCGTGATTTAGTGAAAACTTTCAAGTCTGCAGGATCCTAAAAATGTATAAGGAAAATTTCGAAATCTCGAGCCTCGCAAAAATATTATGTCATTGCTGTGGATATAAACAAATGTTGCTACTTATTATTTTTCTGAAATAAAATTGAATCGAACGAATTTTATCATTTTTTTAATAATTAATAAGAATTTTTTCATTTTTTTAATAATTAATTAATTTGAATTATATTTTTTTAAAATAAAACAAGTAAGACTCACGAATCTTGAATTACGTGACGAGTTATCACCGTAAGTTTTTCACCGTAAATGTATGCAATTTTACAGAAATTGTCACAGATTTCTACAAGGTTTGTTTGAAATCCTATGATATTTAATTAGAAATTATTACGCAGCTGAATTTCAAACCACGAATTTCGAACTTTTTGACGCATACATTCAATTTAGTAGTAAATTCACACGATTTTCTCTTTTTTTAAAGAACTTTTTCACCTTTGGATTTCTAAGTAATTTTAAAAATTCTGATACTTTTAAACCAAAACTATTATGACTCACGAATCTTGAACAACATAATGAGTTATCTCTTCTTGACCACGTTCATTAAATTTTCACAGATTTCATCATAAAGCCATGTGGTCTCTTAGCAGTAATGGAAGGATTTCTAAATAATTAAAAATATTCGATATTTATACGACGAAACTAATACGATTCATAAATCGTAATGTGGTATCAGAAATTTGACGAATAGGCAATAGTGCAAAAATAAGGAAAATATGATTTTTCCTTAGATGATTTTATTTTATTTTATAACCGTCGTTGAACAGCCAACCCAATTTCATGGGTTTACGACTACTGATGTTCAACTCCGTAGCCTTGTAATTTTGAACCAATCCAGAAGATAAGGAAACTCCTGGCTCAGTACCCCCAGAGGTATTGATTTGTTATGGGAACATGGAGGACTTTGAGACGACAGATTTAACGTGCATCAGTCACCATTTACAACACGGGGAGTCTTCGGCCGGGGAGGATCGAACCCACGACCTCTTGGACATGGGCCCAGCGCCCTACCGACCAGGCTATCCCGGCCTTTCCTTAGATAATTGTTGATAATGTAGGCCAGAACAGGGGAGGGATGTATCGTTTTAGTTCATACTTAAACCAATTTTTAGTAATAATATCAAAAAAAAAGGCCTAGTCATAAATAAAAAACAAAAAATATGGTCACAACGCAAAATTTACTGATTGCCACTGGCGATTGTATTTTACAAGCACAGACCATAACTATTATACAAAACAGATATTATACATAAGGAATTAATATGTAAATTTTTATTCGATATTAAAAAATAAATAAAACAAAGGCTGATAAGGCGTACAAATTTTATTTACATTTAAAAAGTTCTCTTATATTTGTTATACAATAAACTTAAATTAATAACATATATATAGACTCTAACGTGCCTTGCTCTTTATGAAACACATATCATGTATTAACTTCAAGTTATCATAAAATTACAACATAAAAAGACAAAAGTTAAGTGTATACAACAGCTATATATTTTATTAATTCTTATGGCAAATTTATAGTTATAAATTACACAGTTTCCCATTAATCGACTCACTAGTACTAGTTTCCAACTTCTTAATCCCTTTGACACAGAATTTTTATTATATTTTTCATTATTTTATATTAATTTAGGTCTGAGTAAGAAGTGAATATTATATTTAGTTTTTCATTAATTTATGGTAAGGAAATACAATACATGATGCCGGTATTTTTTTCTGTGTTAAATTAATTAATAATAAAATATAGAGTTAAATTTCTGTATTAAATTAAATTTAGCTAGTAATTAGAGCACCAGTAAGAATATATCCATAAAATGGTGCAAGAGTGTTTCATTTGCATCAAAGGATTAAAATCAAGAATATTGGCTGGGGACTGCAGTAACCAAAGTGAATTATACTTTTATGTGACATTTTATCGAAAAGTTCATCATTTAAATATTTTTTCTTTATCCTAATTTAAGAGTGGTGATAACATGTAAAACAATCTCTGGCCCCAATTGTTAATGGGCAATAGCCAGCATTAGGATATATACTGCTCTTTTTTAAACTCTAAAAAAGAAAAATTTCTTTTTTAATAGAAAAAAATGTGATTTGCCTTTTTTGCATTATCTGCAACTAGATATGAGAGAATTTCCCTAAAGCTGTACTTAGAGACCACAAAAAAAAAAAAAAAAAGGAATGATCACCACACTTGGTGTAGATAATAATATAATTTAAGTTTTCTGAAATTAAATATAGATCAAAATAATCAAAAATAGGTTCACATGGTGAACCTATTTCCTCTGAATAAACAAATATTTTTCAATAAATTTGGCTTTTTTACTCTCAAAAATTCAACCCCCCCCCCCCCCCCCCCCAATATTAAATTTACTTCTAGCGCATTTCAGAAAATCAAAAATTTTTTATCAACAAATATCAAAATTGTTTGCCCTAAGATATTTCAATGGAATTTTTTTTAAATAATTATCCATTATTGATTTGCAAGAGGTAAAAGATTCCATTATCCCTATAAGCTATTATTTTATGTGACAAAAAGCAAAATTTGCATAAAATATGTAAACTGCTTTTTACCATTATCAAATTTAATATTAAAAAAATAATTAAAAAAATTATTTTTGCACGGAATTAACACTGAATACACAAGTTTTACAAATATGTAGAAGTTTCTTTTAAATTTCATTTTATACTTCTACAAACAAGCATGGTGAATTTCACAAAAGAAACTGATAAAAGGGGTTTTAAGGTTTTCGAGTGCTCTAAAAGCTAAATAATCAGTACTGTAATTTAAAAATAGTAGCTATATCCTATATTCCAATAGTCAGAAATGAAAATCTGTCGAGGAAAAAAAAGTATGCTTATTCAAATGGTAACTAATTACAAATATAATCTGCACAAATAGATAAGTATGTTTAAAATTAGCCCTTTGAACCATTAAGATTGCATCCCAGTAAGTTTTATATAAAAAATTATGAAGTTGTTCTGCTTTTTATAATGCACAATGAATGCTAGGGGAATAAGAGCTCAAAAAAATTAAATGAAAGAATATGCCTTGATAATTTTTTTTTGTATACACTTACTTTCTGCCCAAAATGTAAAGAAAAAATAAAAATAATAATATTAAATTAATTTAATTAACAACAAACACAAAAATAGTCTTTTTAACAAATTTAGTAGCATAGATCAATTTTATATAATTATTATCAGGAGATTTACCCAGAGCCATAGAACTATAAATAGAAGATCAATATAATTTTACACATCTTTTTTTTTTAAATCACTAACACAATTAAAAAATACTTTTACTTTCAAATCTAGAGATTTTTACTAAATTTAAAAACGTTAATATCTTTTTTATAAACTGACAAATTTAGTTCAAATGTAACTGAGAAATGACATTGATTTATGCTAAACAATAATTAATATCCAATATTAAAAGAAAATACAATCTAATTTACTGACAGATGTCAAAATGTAAACAACATAAGCTGTAAATTGCTGACAATAGATAGCCGAAGAATGAAATTAATACACTCATATAAATATGGGTAAATATAAACTATACAATCATATGTACATTTAATAAATTATTTACATTATTTAAAATTCTTTTTTGTGCAATCAATATTATGATTAACTAATAAAAAGAAATCTACAATTCATTTTTTCAAAATATATTTAATAAAAAAAAAAATTACAATTTTATTGTCTAAAAATTTTGTTTAATAAATCGAAATAAAAGAACATGTTGAATGGAAATTTTATGTCGACAATATACTTTGAAATTAAAACAATTTAAATGGTTTCTGTTGTAATGAAGAAAAAAAAATGATTCAGAAAACACAAACTAATCCATTAAACAAATAAATCATTAGAAAATATAAATTTAATTCCTTTTATGAAATTAATTTCTTTAATAAGTTTTTTTTAAACAAAGTTGGACCATTAAATCTAAAATATAAGCACATTTAGATTTTAATATTCCATTTATATATAAAATATATATACAATTCAGTAGAACTGTGAACACCCATATCACTTTTGGAATAGTTATGATCACTTTATAAGATATGAAAAAAAATTTGTGAAAAATTAATATTTCAATTATTGCTTAGGATAATCCAACCAAGTTAAAATAGTAAGTAAATTTCTATACTTAGAACTTTATACTATCGTATAGGAAAATAATATTACAAAAGGATATCCTTTAAGTTATATGTAAGGCTTCTGTTCTGTACAGATAAACTTTATTTTTCATTAGAAACTTGTTTAATGTTTCTACTAAATCAAGCCTAATGCATAAGTGATAGTTGTAAAATATCTATTACTAAAAGAAGCGTGTTAGTAATATTTAAAGGGGAAAAAAAAGTTTCAATTTTAAAATAGTTTAAAAAATGCACTATAATAGAATAATTTCCTAAAAAAGATGTTCTTGTTATCACACAGAAAAATTATTGCATTTCAACAAGCTCATAAAGAACTAATTTAACAGTTGATTTTCTTTTCTTTTTTTTTTCCTTCACAGAAATTCAAAATTTTAAGTTTTTATACTCATTTATTTTTTAAAAATTGTGAAAAAAATAGTCTTTAACACACAATATTCTTAATAATAACTAAAGGCAAAAGTTTATCTGTGAAAATATGCAACCAGAAAAAACTTTTAAAAAATTATTCCCAGGTAAAACTTAAATCTTACATTATGTTTAGTTGATTTCAAATGGGAAAATGTTTATCTTGAATCAACGGTGATATTATTGATAATAAGATAAATTAGAGAGAAAAAGTAAAATAACAATTATTAGCATATCTATACATGATTGAAAATATTTTCTAAAAAAATACATTCCTATATATAAAATATATTTTGTAAAATATATTTGATAATAATTGAAGAAGAAATAATTGAACATTATATCTTTTTAAATTTCAAATATTTAGTAACAACTTTTATGCCATGATGAAAAAATTTGATTTCTGTTTGTGTTTTGATCTTAAGGTTGAATTATAAAGATTTACATGTTTAGAAAAAGTTTTTTTTTATGCATATTGAAGATACATAATTATAATTGTGGTTTTTAAGAAAAATGATGTATTATTTTTTTTTTATATAAACTTTTAGATTGGACAAAATTTATAATTCAAAGATATTTTTAAGTGCTACATTGCCTTAATAAATTTGTTAAACTGTTATTCCAGAGTTTAAGAACAGTAACAAAATGCTTAATACATGCTTAAATAATATATTAATTAAAATAAAACTTTTAGTTTTCTCACAGATTTATAAAATAATTTGTGATTGATTTCTTTCGAACTATGCAAAATTACAAAGTATTTTACTGACTTAATTGAACTTGATATTTTTTCATGCACAGATTATTTAATATCAAAGAAAATACAGATAGAAAAAATCTTTAAAAGCGATCCAAGTGATATAACTATTACAAATATGATTAAAGATAATTGATGATGATCTGGCATATAGTTTTGCATAACAGTTAAGGAGGTACATGATGTGAAATTATACACATAATGAATGATGAATAACAATTTATGAAGTGTACTTTTATCACAAGTATGATGCACTGGTCTATGAAATAGCATCATCAATTTTTAAATCATGCAGACAAGAAAGCCTAGCAACACCTGAAGAACCACCAGCAAGTAACCAAAAGCGTGAACTATGATTTGGATTCCAGGATATCTAAAATTATAAAGGATAAGTAAAAAAAACTGTAATAGAATCTTACAGGATTAAGAAATGTGTTTTTCCTGCACTTAAATTTTAACAAGGATATTGAAAATATATACTAAGAGTAGTGATTAAGAAATACCCAGTATTTCCCACAAGCAACCTTTCAAATTAGATTTTTTTATGGTAAAAAAAAATTCTGATTTCTATTTTAAAAAAGTTTTAGGATTAATAAGAGAAATTCTTTTTTAATACCAAAATTCAGATGACAATTTTGAATGTCAATGAAAATTTTCTGTATTTTTTTCTGATAAAATTAAACCAATACAATTCTGAAAGTAAACATTTTTTTAAAACATATTTTTTGAAATGTATTTAAGTATTACACATTTGTCTGATTTAAGATTTTTGTTTTCACAAAATTTTTCGAATCTTTTTTTCAACATCAGATTGGTTTTCAATATTTTAAACTGTAATAAAAATAAACTATAAAAAGTCAGAAAACCAAGAGATATGGAGTTTCAAGCTACTTACTCAAAATTGTATTTAGGATCAATTCAGTTTAATCAGAACTCAATATTTTTAATTAAAGAAACAGTTATGCAATTTTCAAAACCTTATTTGAAAAATTTTAATTTCTAAACATTTCTTCAGTTCATTATTTCAAAACATCCAGCAGTTATTAAATTGTCGAGATTGAGTTTATTTCACATAAATCATAGAAAGAGATTAATCCAAATTTTTGAAACAACTTGAACCATAATATAAGATTTGATTTCATTTTCTAAATATAGTAAATAAGAATTTGACCTGAAATTAATCTTCATTGGATTTGTGATTTAAACAAATGTTTAACACACTAACTCATATTATTACAAATGAAAAGAATTCCTATAATAATAATTTTAAAATTGTAGAATAAAATAATTTTTTCATACCTTTAAAATTATGCACAAAATTTAGCTCTAAAATTACAAAGAATAAATTTTTTTTTTCTCATAGTAGATATTTTTTATTATAAAACTTTTAAAATTTTTTTACTAAAAAAATTTTTGAAATTTTATATGTTTAAAACCTGATATAAGTTACTGATGCTGATAAACAAATGTTTCCTCATAATGCAAAAAAATAAAAAAAATTAAAAAAAAAACTTACAGTATTTACAGCCAAATCTTGATAATTAATAAAAGGTTCTGCAGTTTTATCCACATCTTTTAATGGTGGAATGACAGCTTTCCCCTAATAAGACATAAAAATTAATTAAAACAAATTTTTCAATTATATCTTCAAATAGAATCAAAGCCATTCATGAGCTTATTTACAGCAATTTGATACTGCATGAAACTTTACTTGAGTTTTGAAAAATACTCAAGAATATGAAGCTCAAGAAAAGTTAATGTAATATAACAAATCTGGTTGAAAATACACAATAATTGAAAAATATTTACTTACATAAATATTTATCATTTACAATGCATTTTTGATAGTGTTATATATTTTTCTGCTATAAACACATTAATTTAAATGTACATTAGTATAAAAAACATTTAAGGATCAGATAATAACGAAAAAAAAAAATCAAATTTACAACAAAGTAATTAGAAAAATTTTTTATTTAGAAAGGATTATTTTAATGTCAAAATTTTTTATAAATAGGCTATTTTATAAATGTCTTGATTTGAAATTCTATAGCCACTTAATACTTGCTTTCTTTTTTCTCACAGTCCTTTTCAAATAGAAAAAAATTATTCTACTTTCAAAATATTAACCTTTGGATATTTAAATTAATGTGATTTACTTTTTTATTCAGCACTTAAGTTTTTTGAATATCTTTTGTTTTATTTTTTTTCACTGAAAAAAATATATTTTCAAATTTTAAAATTGTAAGTATTTAAAAAATTGTCATGTATGATGCTAAATTAAGATGAGCAGACAACACAACGCATTTATTAAACATGTCATAACGAATGATACAATGAAAATGCATTACAACCTGTGTAAATTTTGTAGATCAAATCAATACATATTTCTCAGTTCAAAAGTAACTACAGTGGAGCGTCGCGTATCCGGAATCGGTGGGACTTTCCGAAGTCCGGATAATAGATTTTTCCGTATAATACACCCCCAAGGTAAACAAAGCTTAAAACGATCTAAGAAGCAAAAAATAAATAAACGTTATTTTTCGGGCAATAATGTTTTTGTATTAGAATGTGATGTTTAATCAATCAAAAACAAAATATTAGAAAAAAAACAATTAGTGCTTAAAATTTAGAAAACTAAAAAAATTTGACAGTAATGAAAATACGTATTAATTTGCTCTCTCCGCCATTTTGAACTAGAACGATTCAAGGAAGAAGCGGGATTTCCCGTCATTCATTATGGTGGGTAGGTGGGGGAGAAAAATCCATTCCCTCCTTATTTGTATAGAGAAAATATGTGTAAAGAAGAGATCATTCAAGCTGAGGGCGGGGAGGTTTTCTGACAGATCATTAGCTATCAATCAAGCGTTAGGGTGCGGCATGCTGATGGGGTTATCTTTATTTTTTCTTGTGGGACTGAAAGAATCAGGTTAGTGGTTGTCAAAACAATGTTAAGGAGGGGCAGATTTATTTCGCCTGGCTTAAGAGGGGGAGGATTGTTATCATTTGACAATCAAGTTGAAAAGAAATGTTTTGAAGAAAATGTACACAGCTTTACTAAATGAGGTGAATAAAAGAATTGCATTGGAATTCTAAAAGAGCTGAAATATGTCTGCTCTTTATTTATTAATAATGTATAAATATTACTATGCTTCATTTATTGATTTAAAGAATAATCTGCCAATATTGCACCTCGAGACATAATTGACCGCTCTAACTAAGAAAAAATACAAAAAACCATCGTACTTCTTGATTTCCACGTCGACTGAGATGAAAACGACAATCAACGTCGTCACGATTATCGACATGCCAAATTTTTTTATATATTTTTTTTTTTTTTAATTTATTTATTTTTAAACAAACTTCAATACATAATTAGGCAATTTATCGTGGTCGTCGTGAAAAATCAACAAACCATTAGCATTGTAGAAAATTGATTATTAATATTACTGACTCAACCATCTAAAGAAAAAAAAACTTAATTTTTAAAATAAGCATAGTATAAGTCTATAACAGATCACGTAAATAAATCGCAACTAATCATTTCAAAAGTATTAAAATGACAGAAAAAAAAACTTGAAAATTAATTTTACAATAATCCACATAAACCAGAAAAAAAATTGTTTTTTTTTTGAACGATTTTAATCAAACAAAATTTTAAGAAAATAATACTTAACGTAAAATAAAGATCAATTATTTACCGTACATAGAAATCAAAAACTCCTAATAAAAAATGCATAGGCAGAATTGAAATAACAAAGAAAAAAAAACTTTAAAATTAATGTTACAATAATCCATGTAAACCAGAAAAAAATTGCTTTTTTTCAACGATTTAAATCAAAGAAAATATTAAAAAAATAATACTTACATAAAATAAAGATCAATTATTTACCTTATATAGAAATCAAAAACTCCAAATAAAAAATGCGTAGGCAGTATAAATATTTTATTTTTTAAACATATCCTTTAAAGATAGCTGCTTCATTTTTGGCTTCTTATTTAGCAATTTTTCTTTAATCCTATGAAGGGACATAATTTCTTGTTCAGTAATGAAGTCTCTTTGTTCCAGTTCTTTTATTGCACTTTCTAAATGATTAACTACATCGTCAGTCGGAATTCGTTCTTTTGCTAGTTCTTCCTCGCTTTCTACACTCTCTGTGTCACTATCCTGTTTGTTTAAAGCTATGTTTTTGATTTCCTCGTCTGTTAATTGGGACACAGTTGGGGCATCATTGTCGCAGTTTAATGTTTCTACAACATCTTCTTCATCTAACTTTTCTCTCACACAATGACTTTTGATGTAGAGTAACAATTCTCTCACACTATCTTTTTCTTTGTTTGGACGAAATCCTTCGAAAACGGGATCATCCTCATCATTACCAAAAAAAATAGTTGATGGCCAAATATTATTCCAAGCATTCTTAAGGGTTTTTTCGTCCACTTCTTCCCACGCCTTTGCTACATTCCATATTGCAGTCTTTATGGAATACGATTTAACAAAGTATTGTAAGTTTTGGCCATCATTTAAAGAGGTCAGCATTGACATTAAGAATTGCGTTTTATATTTGCACTTGAAGGATCTTAAGATACCGTTATCCATCGGCTGCAAAATTGAAGTGCAGTTCGGAGGTAAGAACACAACAGAAACATTTGCCCTTTCCATTAATAAAGGAATTTTGTGGGCAGAGCAATTGTCCAGTATTAGAAGAGGCTTTTTCTCTTCCAAGCCTATAGACTGAAAATACTTGCGTACTTGTGGCACAAAATCGTTGTCCAACCATTCTTCCATAAAGTGCTGGGTCATCCAGGCTTTTCTGTTGGCTCGATAATTTAAGGGTAACACTTTAACACCCTTTAGGGCGCGAGGGCGAGCACTTTTTCCTATTGCAAACAATTTGCATTTGTGCGTACCTGCAGCATTTGCACATGCCATAATTGTCATTCTTACTTTACAGTCCTTAACACCGGTTGGATTTTTTTCTTCAGCAGCGGCTAAAGTCTTTCGTGGTACATACCGCCAAAACAGTCCAGTTTCATCGGCATTGTACACTTGTTCTGGTGACAAGTTTTCATTTCTAATTAATTCTTCAAAATCTTCTATAAATTTTTCAGCAGCTTCGGTGTCAGCCTCCGCACGATCTCCGCAAATAGATAGCTGGCGCATCCCATGTCTTTTTTTAAAGGTTTTTAACCATCCAGTGCTGTAGCTGCACTCCTCTTGAATGCCCATTTCTTCGTGAAAAATCTTTGCTTGGGCCATTAACATTGGTCCGGTTAACGGTACGCCTTCACTACGGCGTTGTCGTACCCACTCAATCATAACTTTATCATGATCCTCGTTTTTAGCATTTCGAATATATTTCCGATCTTTCATTGCAAGAGGTGTATCTGAGTTTGAAAAATAGTCAAAAAGTTTCTCTTTCTGTTTTTTTATATCGTACACAGTAGACTTTCCTACTTTATATTCATCACACAACTTAGATACTGAAGTGCCCATGTCTAATTTTCTCAGTAATTCCACTTTTTCTTTAATTGATAAAGAAACATTTTTTCTTTTTTTCGACGGATGTGAAGACATCGTAAGAAAAATATAAGGTAAGAAACAAAAATAACTTTAAAAGAAACTTAACATGAATAGCAGTAACTCAATTAAAACTTAATAAAAATTACGCAGTTAAAAACTTAAAAAACAATAACTTGTCAAAAAACTTAATAAAAATAATTAAAAAAAGCAAGCCGTCGATAATCACAAATTCTTAACTCACAAATGCTAGATCGGTAAAAACGAACAAATGTGACGCGTTGGACTGCTTTAAATACGAGATATTTGGCGAGAGAAATTAGTCACTGCGTGAAAAAAAGGAATAAATTTCGGAGAGAGGACTTTTGTTAGTCAAATTCATATTTCATTGGCAGTGAGTCTTGAAATCTTTTTCATGTCAATGCTAAAGAAAGAATATTACCCCCGTTTTTTCCCCACCTCCTAAATATTATATGGACAATGTTTCTCAAGGACATCTATCCTTTTAGACCTATTCAAATTTTCCATTTTTACTCCCCCTCCAAGTTCCTGTGTTTACCCTTATCTACAGTAAAAAGGTTCCAAGAAATGCCTCATCTACTAGCCAGCTGCATATGAAAGAAGGAGAGTGGGGGGGGACTCAGTTGTGCTCTTTTGAAAACAAATTACCCTCTTTTCCTGCATTCCAGAGAAGGAGCGTCACTAACGGTCACTCAACTACTTGGTGGTCTTTTCTGTTTCTCTCTCTCTCGTTTTTTTTTTTTTTTTCCCAGAGAGGGGAAGATGAAGAGATGTTTGTTTATTTTGATTGTTAAAAAGTGTCCGGTAAATCGATCCTTCCGGGAAAGGGACGTCCGGATATGGGACGTTATACTGTATTTGTTTTGCACTCCAAAAATAAACGTCGTCAATGCTAATTTGTGAGTGCTTAAACGATACTGTGGGAAAAGAGATACACATATAAGCCACAGATACTACCATTCTTAGTTCTTAACATCCTTCCCGCCCAGGTCTGTCTCCAAGGGAATGACAGATGTAGAGGATGTGACAAGATCTTGCCCCCACACACCAAATGGATAGTTCTTACAACTCCGGCACGCTCAGGTATTTGTTTGAGAACAAGAGTTTTCTTTCACATTTGGCGAGGATGAAGTTTTTCCTGGAGAAGTACTACATCGTAAATAGCTTTCTTGTGTTTTTAACTTCATGATAGCTTTTCAAATACAACAAATATTCGTTTGAACATCTACCCCAAAATGAATCTAGTAGAGCTTGTAGACATTTCCAAACTTTAGATAGCACTTGTCTCCTCTTTTTGTCGGTTGGAAACTAATTTAATTTTTGACTTAGGAGGAAATGTGCTGGCATCAAGGATTCAATTCGATCATTAAATTTTCATTTCTAAGTTAATGGCTCACGCTTCAATTTCTACCAAAACTTTGATAAAATTTTCTTCATTAATGTGATTGCCCTTTGGTTTTGCACAAACTTCTTTTCACAGTTCTATAAATTTTTTCCCACCAGACTCCCCACCAAGTCGCTCGAGGAACTAATAGGATGGTCTGCATAAAAATGATGGAACTCTAATGTTAGAACATTCCAAGGTATAAAGAGATCCTTACCAGTTGCAAGGATGTTTATTGAATTATAAGAGTATATAGTTTGAGGGATTCCTCGGTACCCAATGAACCTTTGCAGTGACGTAATAAATTTGCCAGTTGACAAAAAATTCTAGATGTAAAGCTCTTTTAACATCCCATGTGAATAGAATTATGTAACTTTTCTCTGTAGATCTACAAACATGCAAGAGATCAGCAAAATAAAAGGCGATGGTCAAAATTTGATTCTTAAAATTTTACCTGTATTTCCTGATATTTATTGTTGATTGATTATTCATGCAAAACGTAAAAATTTTTTGGAGGCTTACACAATTAAAACAATATCTGTTAGTAGCGAAATTTTGTCATTCTTTTCAACAGTCATCAGCATTTCGCAATTTGTCATGATTTGTAAAAAAGTTTTCAGCGCCAAACATGTTATGCTGTGTGATACTGATTTAAGACAGGAGAGCTGACAACACATTTTTAAAATATGAAATGACACAACAAAAACATTTCAATCTGCATAACAAATTAAAACGTTTTTCTCAGTTTTCTAAACTGTCTCATATTATAAAAATAAACGTCATCAATGCTAATCAGTGAGTGTTTAGTTCACAACAAAAATATGCTACATAGAGGAAGTAGAATCTCTTTTCTAACCAAACAGATGACGATTATAGAAACTGATTTTACTTAAATCTTTTGATTTTCACAACAAATTACAAATTCAATTTATTACTGTTTTATTTTTTATGAACCAGTTATGTCTCATTTGTTTGCATTTGTGAAGGTCAAAATTCTAGTCACTCCATAGTTGGAGTTCTTATTTATTTTTTAACAATGTGCTGGTTGATTTCACTTTTGTTTTTCCAGACTAATTTTCAGGAGAGCTTCTTAAATTTGTAATAAAATGTAAAATGCATATAAAATTACAAAACAATCTGCCATATTCCAATACAAAATAAAAAAAGTAATACAAAAGGTGAATTAAAATGCCACAGATAAAAGCAACTCAACAAACAAAATATCTTGGAATCATATAAGTATTTTATAGTAGACTTACTGCATGACTTTTGCGACGAGGAAACTTTTCCAAAGAACTAGGATGTAAACCATGAAGAGTATGTAGTATCTTAGCTGTAATTGTACCATTCTCATCTGATACAGCAATAGCATTCATTGGTTCAGAATATGCACTCTTCTGAGGTAGTTTTTTTTTTTAAAAAAATAATAAAAATACGAAATAAATACACAAAACTATTACAAAATAAAATAAAGCTTCAATGAAATTTAAAAAGCAACATCTTAATGAGCAATATCAATTTTTCATGCTACAAGGCAACTTAATTGAGTCATTTATATTTTGTTGTGCTGAAAGGACTGTAAAATATTGAGAAAACATCCAGACTCGAGAAAGCGCCCCCCTGTAGTTAGTTTCACACAAATACTGATTTTCAATCGGTACCAAAAACGCACCCCCTCCCTACCACACAATTTAAAAGTTTTTATTTAATTAATTTGATGAGTTCTTATTTTATGAATTTCTTTATGAGGTCATACTGTAAATGAACAAAGATCGGGAATTTAAAAGCCAACTCAGCAAGATGTGATTGGTTTTTTGTCGGTCATTTGGGAGGCTGTCCCTGAAGAGACGATCTCAAACTCAATTAAGTATTGTCGTATTTCCAATGAATAGATGGAAGCAAAGATGGGCCTCAAATAGCGGAAGTTAAAGTCAAATCTATAGACAATGGCATTACTGATGAAGAGTGTGTTGACCATATTATGGACGATGACTCGGAAATTCTTTTCGATAGATTTTTGGATTCTGACTAATGTAAATAAATTATATTTCTTTTTATGAAATATTTTGTCATCTATATTTTTTTCTCTCAGTGAGTTTTTATTTTTTCTCACCCAGTTGCATGTGCTGCAATCATGTAATAATTAATATTATTGCGAAATTATAAAACACTTATTTGTCACAATAAATGAAGGATGACGAACATTGATAAACAAAAGTGGATTTTAAAAACAAACAAACATACTGTTAAGGCAAAAGTTGCAAGTTACTTAACTCGGACATCTAATTGACATCACTTGAGAAACGCTTAAGTAAAATAGAATCTTGGGGTCACATTTAATTACTGTTGGCACCGGAAAAATATCCAATTATTATTTCTTTTAATCTTCCATTGCGTAAGCAGAAATTACGATTGAAAACGTAAGAGTGAAGTTCGGCAATTTAACAGGGTGTCAAATTCCCTGACAATGTCCGGTTTTGGAGCAAAAATACGTTTCGCCCGATTTTCTTTCAAATATTGTTTTCTATGACAATTCCTGGTTTTCAAAATACAGTGCGTTCGAACTCTACTATATAGTGTAATTTTTCTCTTAACTCATATTAACTTGTCATGTTTAAGAAGTTACGTTAAGAAGTTCATGGGTTTACGACTACTAATGTTCAACTCCGCAGCTTTGTAATTTTGAACTTATCCAGAAGACAAGGAAACTCCTGGATCAGTACCCCCAGAGGTATTGATTTGTCATGGGAACTTGGAGGACTTTGAGACTGGACAGATTTAACGTGCATCAGTCACCATTTACAACACGGGGAGTCTTCAGCCGGCGAGGATCGAACCCACGACCTCTTGGGCAGGGGCCCAGTGCCCTACCGACCAGGCTATCCCGGCCTATTCCTTAATCATTGTAAATATTTTATAACTGATGAAATAGAAGAAATAAAAATTAGTAACACACCTTTGTAGTAATATTACAATCATCCATACATGTTGCAACAGAAGTCTCAAGTTCAAATTCTCGTAAAAAGTGAGATGCTCTAAAACTAGAAGAAAAAAAAATTAAAATCTGTAAAAGTCTTAACAATTATTGTTTATTTATTTAAAGGATTAACATTGTTAAGTTACAAGCACAAAGTAAAGATTTTAGCATACCACTTTCTGTAAGGTTTTATGTAATAAACACTAAAATTTTTGAATGCTCATTATTTACGTTTATTAAAGTATATAAAACAGAAAAAAGTATATGAACAGTCCGTCTTAATCAAAATAACATTGGAAAAAATTAGAAACATCAAAACGCATTAACCAATAAATTATATCAAGTTTTTTTTCCTTAATGAGAATTTACAATGAATTATTTAAATTAACTTTTCACTTTTAAAGACTAGTTCAGTATTATTGGTTCAAGATTTTATTATGTTATGGATTTTGCGGAAAAAAAAAAAGTAATTTATAAAAGTAATGATTTTTCTGTACTTAATAAATCTTTTAAATAAAAGACAAAAGTTGAAATTGGAAATTCTAAGTCACATGAGCATTCAAGGTTTTAACAAAGAAATTCTTAATAAATGAAATTTTTTTATTGTCTTAGGAACTATCCTTCTGTTTCAAGGTTTAAACAAAGAAATTCTTAATAAATGAAATTTTTTTACTGTCTTAGGAACTATCCGGTAAATGAACTGGTTGTAAATAATTTCCATCTCATTTCTCTTCTGACTGATATTGATAATGATTTACTCAATTTTTAATAATAATTTATTCTTTTCACTTAAATTTTAGTTTGTAACCCTAATGTGTAGGTTATTATGATTTTCTTTTTAAATTCTAACATTGCTTTTTGTGAGTGTTGATTACAAGACATTTTATCACATAAGGGATGTGGAAATTTATTTGCCCACATAACTATAGATACTTTAATTCATTGTGATACTAAGCAAACCTTTTATAGAAGTTTTATCAAGCTTTACTTGCTCATAAAAGCTTTATTGTACAGGCAGCAATTCATTATTAGCAAAATTTTCATGAGTAATTTTCATAACAAAAAGAAACAGTTGATTTAGCACCATTTTAAATTATTTATAAAAGTAATGAAATCAGCTTCTTTTCGGGATTAATTTTAAAGCAATTAAAATGAGACTTATAAATCAATTGATAACATTGTTAAAACATTTATTAAAGGAATTAATTTGTCTAAATAAAATCATCAAACTGTTTCAACATAAACAAAGGATTGTAAAAAATGGTAGTTTCCAAGTTTGTAAACGAAGTTAATTTTATCTTTTGTATTTATTTTTTTTAAAGGGGAAAAAAAAGCATGAGGAGAAAAAAAACGAATTGATAAGTGTATGATTTATTTATTAGTTTGCAGTTTAAAAACAGCAGCTTTTATTTTCAGCGCATGAATTTTTTTTTTATTACTTTTGTTTTAACTCTGATAGATTAAGATATTTGTTTTTTAACTACAGATTTACAAGATACAACAATAGTCAAGAAATGACAAAACAAATGCAGTAATAATATAATAATTAGTTATATTTTATATTTCAGGTTTTTGAAATAAAAATAATACAATAAATTAAAATATCACTGGTAAGTGCTTTTGAATTAAAACTTTTAATGAAAGGAATACTACACATTTGAAAAAAGAACAATGCTTGTAAGCAAATTTTTAAACGGACATCACTTAAGAAACTAAAACATCTTATACAATAGAAAATAGCTATAATCACCTAACACTATCATGGTTAGTTATAAATGCTCCACAACATTGGGCACCCCATTCCACATTGCTAGCATAGCCATCTTTGACAGTAGCAACTGGTAAAGCTGAAATAAAACAATAAATGCTCAAAATTTGCAGTTTCAAAATAAATTGCAACAAATAAGAATTTCTTTTAATTTTCCCACTGATGTTTATTCAAAGGGAACTAAGTAAAATAAATTTTACATTTGGCATTGTTAGAATTTATTTTTATCAAAAATAATCTTCTTACACGTGTCATTTAAATTCCAAAACTTCACTTCTTTTTCAAAGCCGGTACTAACAAGCCATTGACTTTTTGATAAATTTGCAAATGCCACTGCAGTAACAGGAGTAGAATGGGAACGGAACAATAAATGAGGAACGTATACATTTTCTTCATTACCAGTAAGCAAAGATGAGGATGAATTCAACATCCAAACACAAATATAACCTAAAAATACACAATAAAATTAATATGTTTGCATGAAAAAAAGTGAAAAGTATAATACAGATTTGGTATCAATCATTTTGTGTCTTAGCATTGACAATGGCATTTTTTTTTTATGGAACCAAAATTAGTCATTTGATCAATATGTATCAAAAGAATAGAAAGGCGACTTTGAATTTAATTTCTGAGGGGAAAAAAAGTGAAGGAGTCTACAAATTGTAAAAATGTATTTTTTTAATAAAAAAAAGTTTATTTCAATTTTTTTTCCAGTGTATCAAAATATAAGTAACAATTAATGCTTGTGGAATTTCATTAATCAAAGCTTTATTTCATTATATTTTGCAGCTGTGCTGTAAGTACCAGAAAAGATTAGCATGATTCCTTTTATAATTTATAAAATGTGAATAACAATAAAAATTTACTTATATTTTAGAATTTTAGTCTCAGAATACATCTAGACTGACATATGATAAGCCAAACCTGTTATAAATTAGGCAAAACGAAAACAAATCACAGATAAAAATTTATGATCAATGATCATGATTTCATCTATCAAGTTATTAGCTTGAATGGTTAGAGAGGAATATCTTAAATAAACTAATTAGTGTGGTTCACAAAACTAAGTTATATAAAAATCAAACAAAACTTACTGTCACTGAATGAACATATAAATTCCTTCCTGGATGAACATACTCATATTTAAGCTATATCTACATGTGTACCTAACATACTTATATCAATGAATAAACGTGCAAATGTCAAACTTTCCAGGTATTTAAAGTAGTAGTAATATAAAAACTAAATAAGCAAATGCTTCTAAAATTTCACAAACATTAAAAAAAATGCAAATGAAGTCATTTATATACATCTTTGAATTTTTTAAATGCCTTGATGTTTTTAAATCATTTCAATATAATATGTCTCATATAAAGTTTGTGTTATTCTTTCTGAAAAATTCGGATTCTGGGCTGAGAAACAGGATGTAGTCTCAATAATTTAGGAGAGCAAATTTAATGCTTTGCCGGTCAAACGAATTTCGCTTGAGTATAAGCAAGCTATTTTTTAATAACTATTGACTAACAGGGAGATCTCTCTGATCAGTTGGGAAAGATCCTAATAATCTTTTCATATTTTTTTTTTTACTTCATCTATAAAAATAACTGCATGAAGAGTAATATTTTGAGAATAATTAAGTATAACTATAGATAATTTTGTGCAAAATAAACAAATTAAAAAGTATAAAAATGTTTACATTATGTAAACCGTGAAAATTTAATAACCAAAATCTGTTCAAATATGGTTCAATAGTTATTATGATATAAAAATTTACAAGTGCAACTTTTATTTAATTTTCATTTCTCAAGAACTAATTAATAAATAACAGAATGCATTTTTATACCATTTCCATATCCTGCAGCAATGCGTTCACATTTGCCAGTTTTTTCCCAATGTAAAGTGATGCATGCAGATTTTTCTGTAATTGTGCCAGGAGCACTGTATAAAGGTTTCAAAACTGCTGAAGGAGATACATCATATAAAGGAAAACTGCTTGCATCTGAATTGGTGAAATTTGGATGCGGAATGCTAAAAGAAAAAGAGAGAAAAAAAATTATAGTGTACAATAATAAATGCAAGTTTAAGTTTCTGTCAGACAAAGATCTTTTTGCAGAAAGTATATGTTCCAAAATAGTATGAAATAAAATACTAATTTTATTTAGTTATTCATACAAGATCAGAAAAAAAAAAAAAAATTATGATGGGAGATTGACAAACCGTGTCACAACAATAATTTTTAAATACTGTGACAGTATAAATGCAATAAATATGCTGAAGAAATTAATTGTAATAACTTTATATGAGCAAATAATACCAGCATATCTGAACAGATATGAAAAAAAGGAATAACAAACAAATATTCTCAATACAAAATTTACTACAATTCACAGTGTATAACTCGTTTGTTGAGTTTTGCTGGACATAATTCTGCAACAAAGTATTTTTTATAAACAAATACTTTTTTTAATAAATTTTTTTTTCTACATTGAAAAAAATTTTTGTTGCTAGAAATGACAGAAAAATATTTAAAAAATTTTTTTTTCAATGTGAATGTAATGGGCTATGTTAGAAAGGACAAAGAAAATTCTTAAAAATGGTTTGATCTATAATAAACATTTGTAAACACCAGAAATAAAAGACAAATTGTTTACTTCCTTCCTATTTTTTTTTCAGCCCAGATTATTAAAAATTATACAATTATAATTTAAAATGCTGTATATACAATTTTTTTTTAAAAAATAATATTCAAATAAAGGAAATTATTTATTATCTATGTTGCAAACAAATGTAATATTTTCTCATTTGTCTCTTCAACCTACTTGATAAGGACCTTGTTTAATCCCCCTTTTTTATAAGTTTTAGCATGCATTTTTCTTGAAACTTATTTTCATGATTACAGTTATTAAAACAAATAAACTGCCAGTATTTAAACATTATTGTTGACAGTTAGAAGAAATTTATGAAGGAAAAAAATAGAAATTTGATTACAAATCTACAATATTATGCTAAAATTATGGTATTGTTTAACATTCTGTCAATCGACAACCTCTACTGTGTTGAGCAATTGATGTTAGCAGTTGAACAATTGCTTTGTTAACATTAAAATTTTTATTTATACTTTTTCAGTAGGTGCACAGAAGTTTGTCAGAAGTCAGATACATAATAAGTAATAATCTACATTTGTTTATTTTCGAGTAAGTTTTAATAAAATGTGAATAAAAATTAACTTTTGAAATCATAAATGCTAAAATTTTTATTAAAACTTATACACGTTTTAGAGTCACAATGGTACACTTTTAGTAGGATAAAAGATAGGAATGATAAAATAGAGATGATTCATTCACACTAAACAGATTAATATATAGTCAAAATTTTAATTGGCAGAAAATAAGAAAAAATTATTATTTCCAAATATTTGAAAAGATATAACAGTATTTGTCAAGTATATAAAACTCTCCTAAAAATCCAGGTCAATGTAGGAAATACATTTATGAATGTTATGAGGTGAAGAAAAATTCAACCTATGTCCAGCAATGTTTTGCAATAGATAAATGAGGTTCTTAATTTTCGACATACCCTTAGTATTCTTTAAGATGATGTACGAGGGCTTGCTTGTTTGCCTTATACGAAAAGTCCACATTCCCAGTGAAATTTTTATCATTTATCAATATTAATAATTTATTGTTTGTAAATTTTCAAACTTTAAGCAGTCTAAGAAAACTTCCAAATTTATATGGTAAAAAAAAAAAGAATTAGGGCTGAATATGACATACATGACTTAAGATAAAAATAATACAAGGCAAACTATGAAAACGTTTTTCTTGTAACTTTTTGATAATTTCACATTTAAATAAAAGCTATAAAGAATAATATGTGTAAACTACCTATATATTCTAATAAATGCATCAGAGCTTGCAACTGCAAGTAAACCTAATCTTGACATATCACCATCTTGATCAGGATCTTCCCAGCAACCATATGGGCACCATGCCATATCAAAAATATTGCCATAATTAAATACTAAGCAGAGCTGCAAAGCTGGTGTTTGCTCCAAACTAAAATAAATATTGAATACTAAAAAATTTTATCACTGAAAGCAAGATTTCAGCAAATGAAACATTTTAAATAGAAACTATAAATAATTTTGCAACATTTTCAAGGTAAAGAGAAATTTTGCTCTTCAAAATTGTGTACACTTAATTAATCAAATTTAAAACATTTCAAGTTAAAAAAAAAAAAAAAACTACAACAAAAGGTCTCGAACAACAGCCTTATTGGAAATAAAGCTGATGATAATAAAAATATTCAAAAAACTTAACACTTGAATTTTTAGAAATATGGCAGTGTAAGTATAATCTCAACCTTCAAAGTTATGCAATGCAAGGTAAGGGGAAAAGTTAAACATGGTTTTAATTATCATTTTATTTTCCCAAATAAATTGACAATTATTTACATTTATAAGCAGTATCTACTTAAACATTTACAAAACAGGGCAATTGTTCAATCAGTATTGAAAACATAAAGTGTGCAGTATTTTGAAATTTTAACAGAATGTTTTTCTGATATAATTGTACTTATGCTATTCTGTTATCAACATTTTTGGAAAGGTAGTTTAGTATTATACCTTCTTTTCTAGATATCCAATTTAAAATAATATATATCATTTAAAACAATTTAAATTTTCAAAAACTACAAAATTCATAAGATAAATTGCCCTTTAAATCATGTTTAAAAAATTTGTAAAGAAAAAATTTGATAATGAGCAGATGTTTCCATACCCCTTTTTTCGAACTATTAATATGTGATAGACAAGACAAAGAATTTTAACACAAGGTAAGAGACATATTTGAAATTAAAAAAACTAGCTTAACCATGAAAATATATCTCCTGGTGTGTTATTTTACTAAGCTAAAAAGGACATTATTTGTGGATACAAGGTGTGATCAGATGTGCTATAGAACATAAGCAGAATCATTGGGTTTATAAATTGTTTTTGAGAGATGCAGATAGTAAGAATGTTTCAGCTTCATCTAAGTCGGTTTTCATCAACTCAGACAAAAAACATGAATAAATAAATAAATTTTTAAAACTTTAAACACAAATAAATAGTATTTAACATAAACAAATTAACAATCTAAAATTAATAAATGCATCATTTTACGGGGGTTTCTTTTGAAGAAAACTTTGTTGAAGTTCTTAGTGTTATCACAAAGCAGTTCTATGAATCTAATAAAACAAAATCTTTAATTGTTTAAATGGTATTGAGCTGCCACTCTTATCTTTCAAAGTGTTTTAAGAACAAAAAGCTGAGAAAATGAAAAAAAAAAGATTTAATTTAGAATTCAAGACAGCAAGGAAAGAACATTGTCAAACAAGTGAAATTTAAACAGTTAAAAAAATAAATAAAAAAGAAATCTAACATTTAAATACAGTTGAGAAAGAGAAAAAGCTGAAGATTTTCACCAGACTCAGCTATGCTCAATGTCACTTAAATTACCCCCAAACAAAAACTTTTTTTTTTAAATAACTACAAGTCATGAAAAAGCATGTTGTAATTTGCCTTAAAAATTTAAGAAAAACTGATATTGTTCTTATTAGCATTAAAGAATATTTAAGTTATTATCAATTGACATAAAAATTAAAGTTCTTCCTGAATTATTTGGTTCCAAAAGCCAATTTTTTCGTCAGATGCTTTTTGTGCAACCCTACAGAGAAAGACATAAAAAGAAATAAATCAATAAAAACAGGAACTAGGGACTTTTCACTAAATATGAATCACCTTTAAGTAAATCATATAAATCTCAATTCTAAAACCATATAAACTTCATGAAATTATAAAAATCATTTCTACTTACTCAAAAGTTTGAAGAAAACCCATATTCCACAGCTGAATTAAACTTCTCCCATCATTATTTGCAGTAAAGGAATAATAATTTGCTAAACTTCCACTGGTGGCAAGAGCTAAATATTGATGAGCTTTCTTGTCAATGGGAGTTGGACACCAAGCAGAACTCCAAATGGGAGCGCCAGTAAAAAATGCAAAATCTCTTTTGTCTACAAAATATTTTTGCATTTAGTGAGAGTTGATTGAAGTATTTAATTATAAATAGAGTAACAGTATTTATTAATAGAATAAAAACCTTATGCATACGTGTGTAAAATAGTCACATACTACGATACTTTCTATACAGTACAAATCAAAAAAATAAAAATAAAAATGGAAATTTGAAAAAAAAATGGAAATTTGAAATTAAAATGCATTGTAAAATGTCTCATATACTTTGAATCCAACATACAAGACTCCCCATGTAAATATTTACTTATACAATATTATACAGATAAGTCTAAACCTTTGCAACCATCAGGGCACAGATTCCGCGAGAGACTTGATTGCCGAAATACGTTTTGTCCTATATATTTTTTTAAAAATCTTCTTTCCATTCTTTAACTGTCTTCTTTCCTGCTTGTTTAAAGTTATTTTTCATTATTCCCTACAAATTCTCCATGAAACTGAGATCAGGGAATGATGCAGGACACATTAAATAATTATTACAATATCATCCAGCCATTTTGTGGATTGTTCTGAAGTGTGAAGACTAGCATTGTGTTGTTGTAACAAAAAGTCATCTGGGTAAAATGTTTCCATTGTAAGAATGCGGAAAAGAACTTTAACTAATTATTCAGAACTCCAATGATTATTTTTTCATGTTAAGCATGATATTCTACATTCATGACTTATTGAGAAAATAAGAGGTACTCCAGACCCTGGTCTTCTTTGAACCCTTTCGCTCTATTTTACAGGTTTTTACAAATGAGAAATTTGTAAAATTGCTCTTTTTAGAAATTTCTATCAGTTTTTGAAAGTCATGAATACTCCTGTTTATTAAAATTTTAAATGTTGCTCGCCTCCGTGACTTTGGTTCACAGGTGCCCACTGGGTAACGCGAAATGAGCAACAATTCCGGCATAGTATGGCGAAGAACAAAAAGTTCAGTGCCTGCCTTTAAAAAAAAAAAAAAAAAAAAAACAACTTTTAAATTAATTTCTAGCTCTATTTCTTGCCAGAACATAATGCTACACTCAAATCAAATTTCTAAAATGAAATATATACTTAAAACTAGAAATATTGATTTGTATAAAATAATTATGTTCAGTAATTTAGTACCTTTCAAACTTCTTTTAATCTAAAAATAAAAGGGCAAAAATTGCTGAAAATGCAAAACTTTAAAAGACTCAATAGTTTCATGTGCAATAAAAATTCAAAGTGATAAAAATTTGTAAACAGGATTCATAATTAATTTCTGAAATAGAATTTCCTGACTTCTCCAGGTATTTCAAGAAAATTTTAACACAATTTTGAAGCACATTTAATTTATGAACTGTAATTGTTCATAAAAAAAACTCGCTTTCTTCTAACTCATACACAACATGAGAAACAAAATATTACAAACAGAAGATACTAGGTAAAAATTCTACAATAACGTGAATTTTTACTAGTAATACTTATAACAGATGACAGAAGATAATGAAAGTTAAACCTCAATAAATGATTACAGATACTGACCACTTTATTATTAGTCATTTTAGAGATATCTGGTAGGAATTTTCCATTTTTTAAAGCTTTTCACAGACAAAATCGTCAACTTAAAGAGAAACCAAAACAGGTTTTCCCTTTAACTTGTTTGAACCCTGCATAAATGAGTGTCAGGAGGATTTGTCAACATTAAATACAATAAAAGATAAAATTATTGAAGACTGCTTAATTTTTATGATTAAGCAAAGATACAACTAAATTTTGAATTAACAATAAAAATAAGGATTAACTAAAATCATACTAGACTTTAAAAAATAGAATTTTCCCTACATCAATTTTAAACAAATCCAACTGTTATCTTTTGAGAATTTGCACGGCTGACATCAAATTATGCAGAGGTAACGAAGGCCAAAAATAAGAATACATCAGAAAAAGTTTGAGAAAATGCAATTTTCTGTTTGGTTAATAAATCCATCTCTCGAACAATTAAAAATAACACTTCCATTGGAAGTATTATTTGTTATTGCTTTTAATATTTCGAATTCTTTTCTTAATATCCATCTCTTGCTTTCTTATGGAACAATCCTTGAATATTGAATTGGAAAGTTCGTATTTATTTTCAATTAAGTCATGACTAATGAAAGTTTTCAATCGCACTTATTGCAAAAAAATTTATGTATTACAGTACAATTAGTATGGCATAGTACAAAGTAACGCAATTAAAATTCATAAAAAGAAAACACTACTTTTTGATACAAATTAAAAAATTCAATTTTCACTTCATTGCCAGTAACAGTGCCTCATGTGCATAGCAGTTTTTCAAAGAAGAGATATTCTAAAAAATATACATATTCCCTAAAGAGATTTGGGGAACCATATACTTTTAAAAAAGACACACAAATTTTTTGAAGACTTTTCAAAGTCTCATAAAGTTGAATGACCAAGTCAAGCATTAAAGAAAGAGACTAAATGGTTTGAAGAATATAGCTACAAAAGAAATAACACAATTGATATATTTGTTATCTAGATGTAAATCTGAGAAACTACTAAATAGAAATCCCGAGAATCTGGTAAAAAAATATATACATATTTAAATAAATACTAATTTCATAAATTTTTAGAAAATGTGGATTTTTACTATTGTAATAATTCCCAATTTATGAGATGTGCCACATCAAATTCACTCAGTATAAAAATTAAAAACAAAAGTTGCATTTTAACTAATTGAAATTGAATTTATACATTAATTTAATAATAATTTTTAGCAACTGCTTTTTTTAAACTATGCAGGAAACAACTTTTAATTTATTAATCATCACATGGTATGATCAATAGGACAATAAATATAACTAGGGGGCTCCGTCCCTGCTTTTTGCCCTTGCCTTCTCACGTTCATTTGAATACTTTTGGGTTTTAGTTCAACTTACAATGAATGTAGATCACATTTTACGATGGAGCTCTAAAAATATGTGTATATTATCTCTCTCTCCTGTGAAACCTTTGATTTATATACATTTGAAACAAATAATTTATAGAATTCCACCATAATTTTTTTTAACAATTATGTTATGCATACTAGTTGAATTTGTAAACAAAAGTTTAACATAAACTAATAAATTGAAAATTAATAAATGATTAAAATGTAAAAGTATAGCCAATTGATTTTATTGATATTACGCATATATCTCCTATGTTAATTACGAAGCATCATCATAACAACAATATAGACCAGCTTGCTTATTTATACGACCTATTCACTTTTTATTTTTCATTTCTGCCCAACTAACAACTCTGTTTATTTTACCTCTTTGTAGTTTACATGAGAAAAGAATTTATATTCAGAAATTTGTAAACATGTACGTTTAAGCATTCATGCTTAATACTACCCACTAACTTGATATTTCAGTATTAAGTTTTTTTTAATGCCAATGCAAAAAAAAAAAAATTAATAAATAAATAAATTTATTTAATTACAATGCATATACACATTAGTTTCTAATAGATGATTGAGTTCTTCAAATTTTCCTTTATAACAAAATGGAAAAAGTTTTTCTTACGTTAATTTGATATTCAAAACAATTCCTTAAAATAGTGTAATAAAAAGTAATAAATTGGATATATTTGAAATTACGCTAATGCTCTTTCGCATATTTTCAGAAACACAATTTACAGAAACAAAAACTTATAAGCAACTAAAAACAATAAGAAAAAATTTTATTAAAAATAAATTATATCATCTTCTGCCAATATATAATTTATTAAATTGATGTCAAAAGCTGTACTTACCACTTAAAGTAACACTTTCAAAACAGGCTAATTCCACATCATTTTGATTTGATTTAGGTCTTACAGGCATTGATTTTATCAAAGGTGGATAATATTGCACTTGTTCACTAAAAAATTTTTGAAAATTATTCATCAAATCAAATAAAAATATAAAAAAGAGAAGTATGTACAGACTTCTCAGACAAATGCTGTTACTTAGCTGAGCAAGGCAATGTCTGGCTGAGCAAAGGAACAATACAAGCATGTAGGCGAAAAGGCAAAACTGTTTTTATTTTATATTTAAAGTAAAGAGAGCAAGAATGAAAATCACACTAATATTACTGTACATCATCTTAAATATTAGGGATTTGAAAAGGGAAAAATCTCACAAGTAATCATTTTTACAAAGAAAAATATAACAATTACATTAGCTAGACTCTTATATGAGAAGTATCTGAAAGGATTTAATATTTCTTTAAGGGAAAAACTTATTATAATTATTGCATTCTTTAATCTAAAATTAGAACTGCAATGCTAATTACTATCATGGAAACACATCTAGTTTTGAATAATGAATTAAGAAAAAGAATTTAGACAAAGAAATAACATAAAAAGATTTAAAACTTTTTCTGAATATCTAAATTTCAGTCTCTTTTTATAATTACTTGTTGCCCCTCCAGTGGTTCCAGATTATTAGATTTAGAAAAAGACATTTTTAGAAGTACTTATTGCAATAAAGATTAACTATACTTAGTATTATTAAGCATCGAAAATGATGTTATTGATAGCAGCCAACATATCATAGTCTAGATTTACCCCAATTAAGCAATTTGCTCTTTAGTAAGTAACTTTCTTTTATTTTAATTATCGTTAATTGTTTATTACTTAGCAATATAGAAACAAAGTTAAAAATTGTCACTCTAAAGGAAATAATTAGGTGTTTTCAAATAGTAAACTTTAAAACTACTAATTAAAATTAGGTTATGGCATCCAAGGTTTACTTTGCCTGAAATTACCTGGAATAATGAATGAAATATAAATAATTATAGAAGAATGAGCAATAAACTCCATTTTTGATTTAATAGAGCTATATGCTAACAAACATCACTGATGTTGTCTTTAAAATACCAACTTCAGATCAATAGGAATAAGCTTGTGAGCAATGCTGACCACATTGCTACAATGATGCCGTTGGTCACGAATTGTGGTGCCTTGACATCATGTTCACAATTGGCTGTTGTTGAACAGCTTTACTTTTATCTTTAGAATAATTATGAAAAAAGTCCAGTTTAATTATTAAGAATTTCTAAGATTAAATCTCTGCGACAACCTTGTATCACATTGGTTTAGCTTTAGGAATGCTTTCTAAATGATAAGTTGCATGTTTTTCCAACAACACTCTCGAAACATGCTAATTAAAGAATTGGGTGCAGAAATTGCTCTTTGTACCAGCTGTCTAAGTCTTAGGACACTGACACAAATGGCTATCGAATGATAAGAGAGAAACAAAGAAACTTTTCTACATATAAATTTCATACTATAACAGTTAGACACATGTATGATAGTTTAAAGAACTATGTAAATATGAACAATAAGTATTTTATGCTAAATTTTTAATAATCATCATTTTATCTTGTCAGTAATGTATGCATTGTAAATATGTATTGTCCATTAAAAACAATGATACACAATATCAAGAATAAGTACTTTCAATAAATTAAAATTTTTAATATTTAGATAATCTTTTTTCTCTCCATTAATTAAAATATAAGCTCTTAAATACTGCAGGCTAGTCTTTTTAAAACCCAATTTTCAAAAAACTATGGAGTATTAATACTTAAAAAACAGTAATTAGACATATGTTCACATCCGGGTTTGAATGTAGAAATCTTTATAATCATTCTCTCTCACACCAACCTCTTTACAGCCACAAACTGGTCAACGATTGATAATTTAACTGCGGCCCATTGAGAGGGAAGCAGATGTTGATAGTTTTTGCATTTTAAATGCTTTTGATTTACTAATTTTAATTTAATTTTATGCAAACATGCCTTCCAAAGAAATGCAGAAGCTGTATTGGTGTGGCTTTAGGCGAAGTCTCTCAACTTCCAATTAACCTCTCATCCTAAGAAAATAGCACAAATCCAAGAAAAATACACGACAGTAAATAAAATGAAAATATTTTAATGTTTCTTTGATGGCCTGGTACCATTTGTTCCACAAACTGGAGGTTAGGGACCACTGATTTGAAGGACATTATTAACTATAAGTATTAGTCGTCAGTTATTTATAATTCTTAATGTTCTTTAAACAAAATGGCAGCAGAAAAAAGTTTAAGTTTCAAAACCATACAAATATAAATATTTATTAAGGTAGAGAAACAGTAAATATTTGAGAAGAGGAAAATTTATAAAAGTTAACACTTTTAACAATGGTAAGATGCAAAGATTGAATTACCTGCAAATCAAACTCAATAGATTTAAAATAAATTACCTTTCTGATAATGCCTTCCATAAACATTTCTTCGGTTTGAACCGTAGAAAAAGTTTCTCTTGTTTTTGAATGAAGCTAGCAAAATGAAATGTGAGTTTTAGATTGATATTTCATAAAAAAATTACTTTAATTAAAATCATATAAAAATAAATAAAGGGTTACATTTTCTTCTAAATTGATTTAGACTTTTAAGGCACAATGACACATGTAAGACGATGACTTTTAGAAAAATTTAATTGTTCTCCGAAGGCTTTTTCATCAAATGAAATAAACCTTTTTATAAAATAATATGCTATTTTTTATAACTGTTGCATGTTTGTAACAACTGTTCATGACTGTTACAAACAATTTAATTGTTCAATTCAAAATTTAATTGTTCTCCGAAGGCTTTTTCATCAAATGAAATAAACCTTTTTATAAAATAATATGCTATTTTTTATAACTGTTGCATGTTTGTAACAACTGTTCATGACTGTTAGTTTATCTTTCTCAGGTGATCCTTCATGTTAACATTTTGTGCAATTTCATCAATGAAAAAAGCCTCAGTTTTCAAAAAATTAAGAGTGTTCCTGAACAAATTTTTCAATATTTAAAAATTACTGGAACCATACATTATATTGTTTAAGTACATAAAGATATGCAAACAACTTACAATTATTCATTGATTTTAATCAAAGTGGAAAAAAAGGTTAACACACAGGCATTATTACAAAAAGTTTAATAATTTTTTAGATAGTCTTATTTTGCTCATTCCTGCCCAGTTAATAATCTTAGCAGGAAAGTATATACAGTAAAAATTAAAGCTTTTTCTTCTTATTTGGTTCAAAACACTCAAACTTCAGCCTTTTTTTTTATTTATTTACGCAAAAGATCTTTAAAAAAAATATAAAAAAAACACCCTTAGTTGTGTGTGGGGGGTTTTCTGAACATCTCATTCAAAAATTTGAAATCTGTTAAAAAACAACTTCAGATCCTTAGAATTCCATTTAGCATGCAACTATAAAAAAACAGAGTTAATGAAGTTATAGCAATATCTTAAACAATATTTAAATATAACGCAATACCATTTCAATACTATAATATCAGACAAATGAATTTCTTTCAATTCAAATTTACTTGAAGAATTTTTTTAAGCTAAGTATAGTAATGAGTAGTTCACAAAATATACCAAATAATGATAATATGATGTATAATGAGTAATTCAATTTTGCTTTGTGCAATGTTAATTGCCCTTTAATATATTTATGAATGAAATTAACAGTTCCCCATATCCCCATACAGTTAGTTATAATAAGAAAAACCAGGATAAGAACTATATTAGGATTCTTTCAGTGATGAGAATATTTTTTAAGATGATCATGTACCAATTAACTCAACTGAAGTTGCATAATTATTTTCCTATCTTAGATCCAAATCAATATCTATAAAACCAAACCAAAAGGTGCAAATACATCTGAAATTTGCTTTGTAGTACACTGCCTATTCTTCGGTATATTTATCATATTCGTACAATACTATGTCTGTAGAAATTTCCAGCAATTTTAAAGCCATTGCTTTCTTAAATTCCCACATATTTAAAATATACTAATTACATAATCTAAAAAAAGAAAAAACTCTTTGCCAATCACTATCAATTTATTAACCATGTACTTAGAAACTAATAAATCAAGTGGGGTAAAAACATACTTTGAAACAGATGTCATGGAAAAATCATCTTCTGAATCAGGTACAATTTCAAACGAAGAATCTGAACCAACCTATGATATATAAATATTTCAGAAATAAAAGTCGAGTTAAATAAATATTTATACACACATGCAAATTTTTACTATAACTAAAGGATAAAAAAAGTAAATGTTTACAAGAAAACAAAAATAATGAAAACTAAGGAATGAAAAATACAAGCGTTAAATTTTGGTTGGCGAGAAACATTTTCATTCAATAAAAAATTTTATTGTTCAGAAACTGCTTATTTCAAAAGCATTTTTGAATGGCAATAGAATAGTTTATATCATGGTTAATTATGTGATTTAAATCTCAAAATCTAAAAGAACTTTTTTAAAAAAAATGTTAAATTAATAAACAAATAATAAACAAGTATTGAAAATAATTTTTTTCTTGGAATTTATGTTCAAGTACCATACAAAAACTACAATACAAAAATGCCTAACTCACTTGAGTTGTGCAATTACTTCCATTACACATTAAGTAAAACTAAATAAATTAAAGTTAAGGAGCTGTTTTACTAAGCATACTTTTTCTAAGTTGAATTTTTCTAATCATAGCCAAATTTTTCACCAAAAAATAAGTACCTTTTGAGCACAAAAACATAACACTTTCCTGTTGTTTTTTTTTTTTTTCTTAAAAAAAAGGTCATAAGTATTATAAATGCAGTAAAAAAAATTTTTTTCCATTGTCCCTTCTTTTTAGGGGACATAAAATATACATAAAATAAACAAAATGCAAATACTGGCAAAGAACTATTCTCGATTTTATTCGCCTCCATAAAAAATAATTTATGCACATTTTTAAATGAATAATTTGATGCTATTATGTTAAAATAATTTAATTCAAAATTACAAGTACTTAAACCGAAAAAAAGTTATTTGAAATATTTTTTTAAAATTTAAATAAAGATTTATGTTATTGAACATACTAAACTGATAAAGATATGTAGAGAATTAAGTAAAATAAGAAAATCCTAATAAATGCTAACTACAAATGTAAAGAAGTGAATGGTCAACTATTAAAATTTCATAATAATTTGTAAGTTAGAATGATTAACTAACTTTTAAATGTTTAAAAAAATTTCAAAATAAAAATACAGTGAGTGTTGAAGCTAAACATTTTTGGTCAGAAGTTAATTATTATATAGTCCAAATATTCATCATATTTAACAAATCTAAGATAATTGAATTTTTAATTTCCATTATTTTTAAATGAAATGATAGATATAAATTATATTATTTCAAAATAACAAATCTAAATCACATAAGCCTTCTAACTGCATCTTCTAATTGTAATTATATATATTTTTAAAAATTTTGCTTTGAAAATATTTTTTTTTCTTCATGAAATAGCTCAAGAATACTGAATTATTTAATAGCAATTGCAATAAAATACGACTACAATAAATACCTAAATCATTTTATGCAATTAATAGATGATCGCTCAGGAACAAAGTCCCATGATTAAAAATTCTCAATTAATTCTTACTCTTATAAAATAAAATGAATAAAAGAGGAGACGAAAATTTAAAAGTGCTAAAGCTCTGGATCCACATGAAAATACTTAATTGGTGAATGATCCCCAAGTCAAGATTACGATACATACTGATCGATAAATTGAACAGTGCAAGAATGTCATTGGTATGTCTATGGTGCTTCAATAGGGGAAATTTGCTATTCAGGAAGAAAAAAAAATCAGATATATTTAGTTTGTCCCCATGATCAGAAATAGCATGAAACATGTGGTTTGATTTCAGAGGGAGGGAGACGAAGCACTGTATGTGAGTTATACACCATTGTAAGAATCCTTCCCATTGAAGGCAACTCTATGCACACACGTACGAACCCGTGAATGATTCATGCAACATGTAAAATGATTGGCGCTTTCACACAATAAGGAAGATGGTAGTCAAAAACAGATTGTGGTTTAATGAATTGTAAAAATGGTGAACAAAACATTGTAAAAACAAGCTTTTTATGTAATTCATGAAAAGATTCGATTTTGCAAAGAAACAAAAATCTTATTTTAGAAAAAAGAAAATTAAGCATATTTTAGAAAGAACCATTAAAAAAGCACTTTTAAAAGATTTAAAAAAAAAAAAGAAAGAAAATCAAAACTAAGCACTTTTTAAAAAATGCTACCACCTTATAACTTTAACTGAATTATTGCACCATATTTTTCAGGACAGAAATGCTTACTTAATTTAAGGGACAAGAAAACAAATCAGTAAAAAAAAAAATTATAATGATAATGTTTGCTTAGAGCAAGAATGTTTTCGTATCTGATTTCATAGCTTAAATTATTATCTATACCAGAAATCGGTAAATCAGTTGCCCCGATGTATATTATATATTGGTATATATTTATATATTGGTATATATTTATATATTGGTATATATTTACATAGTGTATATTTTTAAAGGTTTCTTCTAACCTGAAATTTTGAATATTTTCGTTGAAAAAAAATTTATAACCATAATAGTGCTACTGTTTGCAATATGTCCCATAATTTGATCAATTTGTTTTAATTATTAGTACCTATAAAAAATGTTTTAATGCAGAAAAGTGACACCTGAGAAAATATTAAATTTATTTTCTGGCAATCATAAAGAAGGAAAAGCAAAGTTACATTATGTAGAAATTTCTAGTTTTAAACTGATTCCCTGTTAAAAGCTGTCAATTGCAGATCACACTTATATTATAGAGGTTTTTTAATACTATTTCTTGAGAAGCAGTAAATTCTGAAACAATTATGGAATATTACAAAGATAAATAAAACGTCAAAGACAAATAAAAACTTTATTTTTTCTGAAATAAGCAATTTCCGTCTTACTAAGAGAATGATATTCAGATTATTAGAATTAATAATAATTTTACATTATTTAAAAGCTAAAGATAAATTTCCTAAAATATAATTTACCTTCAAAACTTTGTTATACAATCTATTTATAGATTTATCATGGAAGTTTCGTCTGTTGGGTTTTCCAGAATAGCTTGTATCTGATATCCTTGATTGTTTGGGAGGCAAGGTGACCCCTTCCATCAGTACATTTGAAGAACCAGAGATAACCATGTCTTCTACGCTTGAAGTTTCAGATGGAGTTTGCTCTGGAGACAAATCAGATTCACGTTTCCTTTTAATCCCCTTCCTTTTTCCTGATTTTGGGAGTAGCACAGTTTTTTCTTCAAAATCACTATCTTCAACAAGTTGATCACAGTTTTCAACAGTCGAATTTATATACGCGTATCTTGCACATTTTTTAGGCTGACCTTTACGTGGACTTTTACGAAAATTTGGATCATGAAGTTGAGTAACATTAGCCAAAAAAGAGTAGTCATTTCTTTCAGATACATCTGCATTGTTAAATGATAAAACATGAGAGTCAAGTTTTTGTTTCTTTCTTCCTCTGCGCTTTGATGATACAATATGGGAATTACTTTCAATTTTATTACTGGGAACACTATTTAATAGCTCATTACTCTGTTCTTTCAATGGGTATTTTCTGGGTCTTCCTCTCTTTTTCTTTGGTGTTCCACTCTGATCGAGTATTTTTACATCAGCTTTTTTAGTTAAAAGATCATTTTCTTCAAAAACAGCATTAGACTCTTCAGTAAAACTTGAATTAGCTTTGTTTAAGCTTTCACCTATATTTGCTTTATCGCAGACTTCACTACCAGAAAGTTTAAAACTGGTTTCTGGATGCTTAATAGCATTAGAATTCAGATACAAACCAGTTTTTTCACTCACTATGTCAAAAGTAGGACTTGGATATTTCCTAGGTCTACCACGCTTTTTTGCTTTTGTAGGCAAGTTTAGTGAAGAATCTAACTCAGATGTGAAAGACTTTTCACTTAGACCACTATCCCTATGGAGATTTGGAGACAGCATAACAGAAGAACTTTTTACTTTATGCTCTGATACCAAATCAGTTTCCACATCTTCGTAAAGTTTATCTCGATTGATAAAGTTTTCTTTGATTTCATGTTCCACTTCCCTATCAATGCTCTTCAAATCAGAGCTAACTTCCTTACTTCGAATGAGCTCCAATTTTTCTGTATTTAAAATATCATTGTCAGCATCTAACTGTTTCATGGACTCTTTTCTAGATCTTATTCTGGCAGATTTTCTGGAAGAGGTAATAGCTGAATCAGTTGGGCTTAAAAATGTACTAACTTTTACTGAAGCAGTGTCATTAGAACTTAAAGCCTCAGTATTAGTTACATTATTAACCAATTCTTTTTTACGTCTTCCTCTTTTTTTAATTATTTGTGGTGTACTAATTTCCCCATTTATAACCTCCCCTGTTAAAGACGAATTACAAACTAATGTGGAAGGCAAATGTTCAATTAACTCACCCTCTCTTAATTCAATTGACAAATTTAAGTTTTTAACAGCTTCAGTTTTTTTACATATACCTGCCTCTATTTCATTCTTTTCAGTCCTGTCCCCTTTGCAAATGTCTTTCTTCTTTTCCTTTCTAGGCCTGCCCCTTTTTCTAACTGTTTGTGATGTGTTTAATTCCACACTGATCCTATCATTTGTTAAACATGAATTGCTGGTGGAAGCAGAGAGCGAGTTTTCAGCTAATGCAGTTTCCTCCAACTTAGTTTGGGATGAATTTAAATTCGTGACAATCTCATCATCCTTGTGAATGCCTTTTTTTCCTACACTTTCTTTATCTTTACTTTTTTCATCTATGGACGATAAGTTAGTTTCCACATTCATGACATCTTTTGCTGCTGCTACATTCTTTGAATTTGATTTATCAGAACAATTCTCACCAATCTTTTCTATGACTGACTCACTAGAGTTTGAAACATTACTAGATAGAATTTCAACACTATTAGTTACAGCTGCTTTCACACTAATCTCAGCTGAAGTATTGTCAGACTGAATTGATAAACATGATACTGTGGGTTGGGGATCCATTACAAGGCATATTTTATTATTTTCATTAAGTGTTTCATTGTGTTTTATTTCCCTTCCTTTATTTCTCTCATCAACAACAGTTGATAAGACATAAGAAGTACTTTCAGAATTAACATTAAGAGTGGTGGAAATTTGAGTTTCAGTACCAGGTTGGTTATGAAGAGCTTTTTCTGAAAAATCATCATTTGATGTGTGTGGCATTGATTTATCAGTTGATAACTTTATTTGATCTATGCAAACAGAATTTTTTAAAGCATCTTCAACTTCAGCATTAACTTTATTATCTGATAACAGAGTAGTTTCTGAAATATCTCTTATACTGTAATTCCCTGATGTCTTAGAACTATTTTCATCTTTTTCAATGACTAAAAAATTTTTTTCAGTTGACAAAGCTACTTTCTCAGAATCACTGCAAGTATCCACCAACATACTAGATACAACTGTGTCACAATCCATGTCTTGACCGGTGGGATGATTAATGATTTCCACAGATTTTTCAGCATTATTGGTTTGTTGAAACATCACTTCTTTTGCTTTTGTAGGAGTATCCTTACAAATGAGAAGATCAGTGTCTATATTGTCTGTTTTATTCTCGTTTAAAGAGCTATCTGCAATATTTTGGCATGCTTCAGGTTCATGAAAATTAGTTTTTTCAGTAATATTTGATTCAGACAAATTTAAAGAATCATTTAATGTTTTACTTTCTACGGAAGAATTATTTTCTTGTGTGCAACCTAAGTCACTTTTTTTAATTTTATCTTGATCAAATGCCTCAACATTTGTTTTTGTACCTGATATAATTTGCACTTCTTTAATTATTTCTTTACAAATATTAGCTTGGTCTGTTACATTTTGCACTTGACTTTCATTATGACTTACAGTTTCAATCTGTTCATGCGAAATACTACTATGTGAGTTACAAAATTTGTTACTATCCCTTGCTTCAGAAGTATTGATACTTTCAACATAATTTAAGTTTTCAGTAGTCTTTGGTGTAATTTCAGGAGAAACAGTATTTTCTTCAGAATTTAAATTTTTAGAAGCCTCTATTACAGTTTCAGAAGTAACATTACTTTCAGCATAATTCAAATTTTCAGAAATTTCTGGAGCACATAATTCACCCATTTCTTGATAATCAATCAAAGTAGTTTCACAATCTAAAATGACATTTGATATTACTTTATTATAAGACGCTGCAGACTGCTCATAAAGAAAGTCACTAACTTCCGAAAAACTCTTATACTTTGCTGTGGCAGAGTAGCTTGGAATAGATTCAGTTCTTGTAGAATTTGAATTAGCTTTCTTTTCAGTGATTGCTTTCTTCAAAGGAAATTTATAAGTTTTATTTGTGTTATGCAAATTCATCTGTTTAGTTCTTTTAAAAGACTTTCCTATTGTGTCATGTTTCACCATTTTGTTCGCTTGTTTAGTGTCTGAACAAGATATTTGTGCACTTTCAGCACTGGCATATTTAGATTGCCTATAAAATTTCGAAAATTTTTTATTGCTTTTATTCAACCTTCTCTTTTTTGCTGCTTTGCAAGAAAATAGAGTAAGGACATTTAACTTAGATTTGTTGAAATGTTTAGTCTTGGAATGTTTAGTACGGTAGTAATTTAACCCTTTAGCACTAATTTTTGCTTTATTTCTCTGAAAATTACCAACAGGTTTTAAAAATCTCCCAGAATATTTATTACTTGTTATTAAATTTAAACTATCATTTTCAGTTCTTGAAGTCTTCACATTTTTCAATAAATCATTGAAGTCTACTGTAGTATTTCTGGGAGTAACAACTTGTTCTTCAACAACTCGTTCACCATAGGTAATAATGGGACGTAACTCTAGACTCTTTTTACGAAATGTATTGATTTGATTGAAGTCTTCTTTGAAGTCTGCATCTTCAAAACTTAATGATTTTACAGGATTTATAAACTTTCTCTGATTTAGTATTGTTTTAGACTCGCTTTCATTATTTTCTTTATAACTTTTAACAGATTTGGCATCGTCAGGATTCATAATTAAATCGATACACGCTTCTTCAGTAGCAATTATCTCTAAATTGTAATCAACATTTTTTGGATCTAATGGCAATATCAAATCTTTAGGCGCCAAATTTTCTGTGAGTTGGAGCCTATCGTCCGAACTGAGTGAAGGATTTGAAGTTGAGTGGTCTGAATGCTGAAGTTCTAAAACTTGCTGAAATCCTGTAGAATCGGAAAACTCATTCATGTTTTGTCCATCTTGACTAGAATCATTTAACATTTGTGAACAAAATTTTGACTCCCCCATACTGTTAGAATTGCGAGAACGGGTGTAGGTTTTGCGAGCGGATGACCAATCCCTTGTCATTGTTAAATTTTCATGGTATCTTTTGTAATACTCATTGTCTAAAACAAACACTGATTTAGTTCCAGTTTTCGGAGTTCTTTGAACAACTTCAGAATCGATTGACGGTTCATCAGCGGAGTCGTCTGGGTCTTCAAAATATAACTCATTTTCAATAACATTCTGTGGAACTATATTTTTACTTTTTTTAGGGGTTCTTTGAGTTCTGATGGTAGTAGCTTCTTGCAGTTCCTCAATTGTATGAACAACTTCATCAACTGAATTTATTTTATCAACAATTGAATTAAACCTAACACATTTTTGAAACTGATCGATGTTTTTAATGGCAGCCTCATTTATAGATTTCATTTTGTGTTTCCACACAGTCTGATTATTTTCTTTTAATGATGCTTTTCTTGTTCTCTGGTATTTTACAGGTGATTCAGTGACTTCTTCCACATGCATTACTAAGCTAGCATCATCATCAGTAGTTACAAAGGATGATGAAGGATCTTCATCAGGATCATATATTGCATCTTCGTCTAAAAAGACACACAAGAAATAAATGAAAAAATAACACCAATTTTAAATGTATCTTACCAAATTATAACATTTTACATTTAAAAAAAATAAATATCTACTTAAAAAAAAACTTACTTTTGTGATCTTCTACTTTATCAGGATGGTAAGCTTTCATGTGTTGATAAAAAGACTTATGGGCAGTAATTATCAGTGAGTCGCAGTATAGGCATTTTTGCAAATCAGTTTTCTAAAAAGAAAAAAGTACAAATTAGAGCTTTTGTTACTCATATAAATATAAATATTTTTAAAATACATATCAATACACATGCAACTTTTATTGATTTGCTGACTTTCTTAAAATAGGTTTATACCTAGATCTTTTAAAGTAGAAAGTAATATTTAAAAAAAAAAAGTGCTTTAAATTGGCATTTAGTAAAGCAGCATTTGTGGATAGATTTTAATTTCCAATATATATTTGACTAGGATAGTTCAAGAACAATCTTTAGGACAAGCAACATAAGTTTAAGAATAATCAATGACAGCTATTTTCATTAATATAGTAAGGACTACATCATAAACTTCAATATTTTTCATATATACATTATATCGACAGGATACATATGCCACTAGTTTCCAAACCTCACAAACTTAAAATAATATGTGGTAATAAAGAACAAACGTTTTATATTATTAGTAATGGAGTGAGAGTATATTTTTGCCTGGAGTGGATAATTAACATTTAGGTACATTTTAGAGAAACTTCTCCCTCTCTGACTAACGCAAGCGTTCAACACCCATTCGACAACTAAAGCGTGACGTAGCAACGTGTTAGACCAATCAACAATTAGTAGACGGCATCATCTACCGTACTCAGAGAAGATTTTTTCATTCTTTTCCAGCAGTCTGAAGCGAGAGCTGATGGAGAAGATGCTGAAGGTCTGAAGCGGTGGATCCACCCACGAATTCAGATGTCACCAAAATGCTAAGTGTTTTTTTTTAATTAATTTTTTTTCCTTAATAATTATTTAGTTAATTCAAAATTTCAATTTTTGGTTATTGATCTGATAAGCAATGAGAACATGATAAGTAATTAGCACCTTTTTTTTTCTTCCAATTCTCTCCACTCCAGGTATTATTTAACTATTTTTGTTCTTATATATCTTTCGTATAACAATGTGTTAATGATTTATCATCTGGTTTTTTCTTGGTAAAAAGTAAAATAATGTATTGAATGACTTAATTATAAGGTTACGTTAATTATGACTATTATTGAATAGAAAGATAATGTTGAAAATTAAACATTGTTCTTTGGGTATACTTTAATTGTAGTATTAATGATTTTTTATTGATTCTTAAAACGATTTATGTTTAGTAATTATATTTACTTAAGAGGCTCAGAATCAGGTTCTAAAATGACATTTTATTCAAATAAACTTTAATAATTAGCAAAAATATTTTTTTCCCCAAGAAATTAAAACTAAATTTTTTTACACAATGCAATTCAAATGATTTATAGCAGTAACTGAAATTTAAGATATAACATATATTATAAACAGCAAAATCTAGTAAGCTTAAGGCTATAGAAAATTTGTTAAGGTTAAAAGTGTATTATCAGTTGTACTTATGCATTGCAAAGTTTTCGCTTTTTTTTCCTTCCAAATTTTAAAGCAAAATTTTGTAAATAATTTTAAATTGCTATACAAATTTTGTTTAATTTTTTAAAAATATCTTAGAGTTATAGCAAAAAAACTTAAGACAAAAAATTTGCTTTTATAAAAATTTCCATATCTCCATTAACATTTAAACTATCTCCATTAACATTAAGTTGATGAAATTTTGTGCACTTATTGCATATAATAGCAAAAATAACTGTCAGAAGTTCTAATAAATCTAATGCTACATTATTTTGGCATAGGATGTTCAAAAAAATTTTTTTTTCCATTTATAATTTATTATCTGTCTCTCAAACATTTAAAAGCTTTAAACTTTTTTGATATTTGTCAGGAATTGCATATACTAAACAATTCTAAATTTATGAAATGTTTCTCAAAGTATTTTTAAAGAAAAATCAACAAATGTGTTAGTATAGAAATCTTTCTATTATTTTGCCCAACCCCTGTACATATATATACATCAGTGTTTTCACTACAACACTAGAATCCCGCATACTTTTTTCTCTTCTCACATTAGAAAATGATTAACGTGAGAAGTTTGTGCACTCTATTAATCAATTTTAAAATGCGCAAATCTCTCGAATTTTGGAAAAAATTTCGTCTTCCGCCATTTTGAAAAAAGCATGAAAACAACTACAACAAGTGTTCAGAGAAACGAAAATAGTCCTTTATAATAAGTTGTTTAAAGTTAGATCTATTTTTAGTCGTTAATGAATTACCAAACTCCGTCATTGACAATTTAAAGCAATTTGTAAAAGCTGAAGTCTCTGAAAACTATGCTGAAAAACCTAACAAGAAGTATGAACATAGAAATAACTTCAACGAACTTCAGTATTCTATTACAGAAATAATTGAAAAGCCTATGCTGGCAGATGTAGAGGATAGGAAAGTGTGTGCACAATGCTACAAATTTAATTAGTGATTCCGAATAGTTCAGCATCCGTTGCAAGCTCATTTATCACCTAAAACCGAATTAAAACAAAATATCGTAACTGATTGTCTGATGACCATTTGAGCAACCTAATGAGAATAGCTGATGAAAAAGTAGATATAAAACATTTTCCATATGATGATGCAGCAAAAATATTCAATGGCTTAGAAATTAGAAGATGTTAAAAATGTATTATAATTAAAGAAATTTTTTTTTCCACGTCTATTCATGATTTTTTAATTTTTAGAAATCTCACTTAACTTTTTGAAACCTCACCCAGTTTTTGAGAAAGGGTAAGAAATTCTCTCACATTTTTTTTTTTTTTTTTTTCCCTTCTGTAATGAAAACACTGTACATTAATTGGGCAGAAATTGAAAAAGGGTAATTAATTTACTTACAAGCTTTTTCCAGATGATATATTGAAGGAAAAAATAATCACTAAAAAAAGTTACCAACTCATATAAGAGTAAAAATAAAGAAATATTCAACTCCATTCTGATGATATAAAACAGTAAATCATCACTATTCCCATCTATCCGAATGAAAATTATTTTTCTTTTAACTTAAGAGTAAACATTTTCTCTAAGGTAATGAAAATTGAGTTCACCATTAAAGATGTTAGAAAGCAAAATAAAATAACAAATCTATTTCCCTTCAACAATCTATTATCTAATAATAATAACAATAAAAAAATTTAAAAAATTTCATTATCTAACAGCTTGCCGGTTCCTGGACATTCCAGATAAGTTTTACTGTAGCATTTAATACACTTAAAAAAAATTTTATCATCATTTTTATTAATGGAAATAAAGCATATCTGGAAACATTGGGTATCTTTTTACTAAAAAATATCAAAAAATAAAATTAACACTTTGATTCAAAAATTTTTTTATCACGATGTTTTTATAGGTTTATAATCTAGATTTGAAGCAGGGTTGGCAAGTTTTTGACAAATGATAGTTTCTACCACAAAATTTTTTCATGTCAAAAGCCCAGATCTTATGGCAACGATTTTTTTTTCATTTAAACTAATTAAAATTTAAAAGAAAAGTAAAACATTAAAATGAAAAAGTTATAAAAGATATCTGACAAAAAATGACTAAATATTATTTATAAAAATGGGACAATGTATTTTTAAGGCTATGTAACGAAAAATATGCAAAACTAGTGACTTACTATAGCATGCTTTGACACAATATCCTTGATCACTAAAAATGCAATTTAGAATATAATTGTGGTTCCCCATTAATGTGAGTTTTCAATTCAAAAGTTATTAAATTAGATAAAACAGAAGTGGCTCATCAATCAGTTTCCTTTAGTTACAAATTTTGAGTGAAAATCTCAAGATTACATACAAGTATCCAAGTGTATTGTAAAAAATATAGATGCCAAATGAATATCAATACCAAAATAAAATTTGCACGGGACCAAATTTTATTATATATTTTTTATATTTTACAAAGTGCAAAAGTTTGATTTTTAGTTTCCTCGCAAATCACTTCTTTTAACATTCTCTGTTTGATAGTACATTAAGACAATTATGCAAATATATACGCACATAATATTGAAATTAATCGTTATTTGCAAAGAAATATTTTTAAGCTACTGTTTGTTGTACCATAACACATAACAAAGAAAAAAAGATTTTTTTATGGTTTTTGCTTTTAAAAATGCAGTTTTTATCCCTGTAGTGCCAAAAACCAATTTTTGATGTTATAAATATTACTACAGAATGTTGCCTTCTACAAACATTACCACTACTTACCTTAGTTCTCATGTAAGAGAAACAATAACTGCAAAAACCATATATCAGAGTAAAATATCACTTTTGTTGAAAACTCTTAAACAGATATATGATGCTTTTCTGAGCCGCCGTCAGTTTTGTATAACTTCTGTACATCCTCAGCATAATTTATGTACAATGTGCCAAAAAAAATGGACATTCCTGAATAACTTTTGAACTAATGATCGGATTTTCTTGTTCTAGGACTCAATTTTAATGGCTCACAAATCAGACACTAAAATGTACCTTCTCTGAATAAACAAACCTTTTTCCGAAATATTCTGATTTTTGAACTCCAAAATATAGGTAGGGGGTAGTCGCAATCTGGGAAATATGATTCCTATTCCAGGAGAGTATGGACCTCTTAATGTTAATTTTACTTTTTGCGTATTTCCCTATATCTTGAGAACTTAAGAAGCGAATTGAAAAATTTATGCACACAGTTATGAAAATTTTTTATCCAAATAATTTTATAATTTCATGCAAAAAATTAATTTTATTAAATACATTATTCATTATTGTTTTATTTAATAATAATCGAAAAAATATCAAACCGTTAGGAATAAAAAATTTTACATCATTTTAAAGTTTCTAATTTTACAAGGCAAAGTACAAAATTTTATTAAATTTGGTTGAACAGTTTCTAAGAAATCGAATTTTAAATATAAAACTTTTCTAAAATTCAATTTCTAAAGAACTATTCAACCGACTTAGCTCAAATTCTGAATTTCGCCTTGTAAATTTAGATATTTTAAAATAATGTAAAATATATATATATAGCTTACAATTCAAAATGTTTTTGACTAGTACTTAAATAAAATAATAAAAATTCACAAAAATTTATTTTTCTCATGAAATTATCTTTGGATAAACGATTTTCATAATTGTGTGAAAATTTTTTTTTAATTTCACTCAAAAGTTCTGGAGATATAACAAAATACACAAAAAATAAAATTAATATTAAGGGGTCTAAACTCTGGATAACTCTCTGGACCAAACTATAGGGAACATACTTCCCAGATTGCAGTTACCCTGCATATTTCAGGGGTTAAAAATCCGAATCTGTTAAAAAAAGATATGTTTATTTGGAAAAAGTATGTTTTTGAGTCTGATTTCGTAACAAAAAATATTGTCTGTGAGTCCTAGAATGAGAAGATTCGATGGTTAGGGTAGTCTTTTTTTTTTTTGCACTGAACATTGAAGCATAGTGTACCATTGTGAAAAAATGATATGAAATAAAAAAATAATGTAAGTTTAAAAAAAAAATATTTATACCATTTTATAAAAAATACCACTTACTCCAGTACACCACTTATAATGAGTTTGAAAGTTGGCAACGGTAACAAACTTTTTGAAACAACCTATCATAGGACAAAAGAGCTGACCAACTTCATCTAACTCTCGAGCCCATTCTGCTCTCATCTTGGCTGTAATCCTCCGAGCCTTAGCGTTTGCTCTAAAAATATTTTTTTCAAAAATTAGTAACTAATTAACTAAATTGATAAAAGAGTAAATTTATACTATGAGCTAAGAAAATATCATTCAACACAAAAAAATCAAAAATTAAGTAATAAAAAAAAATTGCTGACCTATCGTTTTTTTTATTATCAGCAACACGTTAATATGAGTTGAAAAATATAATCTAGTCTAACCTATCATTCAAATTCCTTTGATTTTGTTTCACTCCAAAAGCAGAAGTTAAAAGCGTTCAGTGCTTTGACGTTCCATGGGTAGTAAACCTACCTCCCCTGTGCTGGAACACTTTTCTTCACAGACAAAGTTTTAAACTAAACTTTTTTCTTATCCGAATTCTAATAAATATTTAAAATGCTCAGAAGTCTGTAAATAGAGATAACTCTTAATCTTGAAGCATAAAAGTATGTAATGACTTACTCCGAGCATTGAACATTCAATATCTTACATTATAATTTTTTTAATAAAAATATTGGCTTTGTTTTAATGAATGTTAAATGTTAAAAAATATATACAGTACAGCCCAATGTAACAAATACTGCATATAACGAGAAGTCTACTATTAAAAGGAGTTTCCAAATCATTGTCAAAAAATTAATGTTAACCCTTTGATGATTAGGGAATTTTCGTTCACTTAATTCGCGCAGTATTACAAGTAAACAGTAGTCGAAAGTGACAGCTGTTTTCCTCCGCCGTTCTTCCGAAAATTTCACCCTTCTCTGGCAATGTGGTAGATAGCTTTTAAAAATTTCTTAAAGTATTTGTAGTACATAAATAACAATTTTTACTTACTTTAAAATAATTTTTAAATAGTAAATTAAAAATGATTATAATCAATTATATAAATAATAATAGTTAAATATAAATATAAGACAAATATTAAATTGAAAGGACTAAATAAATACAACTAATGTAAAACTTTATGAAGCATTTAAATACAGTCATTGAATAAAAATCTTTTTGTACACGCTATAAAAAAATTACAGTAATTACCTAAAAATCTTTAACTATTATAATCATCATTATAATTATCTAACTTTCGTTTTTGAGCAACTTTACTTTACAAACACCCTAAAAATGTGCCAAAATACGCATAAAAAGAACAAGGTAAAAAAAACATTCCCTCTTCATTATGAAAAGAAATTCATAGAACCTGTACTGCCATCTGTAGACAGTAAAACTAACTACATTTCGTGAGGAGGATTCGTTTGTTACATGATCAATGCAGAATAATAATGGCGAATGAGCACAGCTCGTCAGCGCGCACTGGGAGAAAATTTCACTATGCTAGTAGTGCTCTTTTCTAACCATTTCGGTCCATATCTTGCGCCCGAGCGGAACTCGTTTGCTCGCATTATAAAGCGCAATTCGAATGAGAGCCGAACTCGTTCATAACCACAGGGTTGCCGCAGAAAAAAAAAATTAACAAAATAGTTGCTTCTAGTAGCCTAAAGCATGAAAATAGTTGCCTAAATGAGAACAAATTTTTTTCAATATGACTAAAATTTAATTAAATGACTTCATTGTAATATACCATAATCCATTTAGTCAAGTTGATGGCCAATATGATAATTTTTAAATAAACGTTAAGTGTTCTAGCACTAAATTTTTATATAAAATTGTTTTTGTATATTTGCAGAACATCAAATACTTTTAAATGCTAGAATTATTCAGAAAAATAATTTTTTGTTAAAAAAAAAAACATACTTTTTCTAATAATTTTCCATTTCATATAATTTTTCCTTTTATCAATAACTGATTTAGCAAATATATATATATCAGAGGTCTGTTTAGAAGAAATTTGGGCCCGTTAACGAACTCTTCACAAAATATCTTTTCCTAAAAACGGACCCTTAAACGCAAACGAACTAAGTTTTGTCTTCGGCAGAAACTTCTTCCTTTATTCGTCCAATATGAATATTCTGCGTTCAGAAGTATAGGCTAAATACCAAATATTTGTATGTCGCATCTCTGATTTAGTAGCTGCTGTTTATTTTATAAAATTAAATTTTTTTAATTATGGTTTTACAGTGTTGAGCATAACCTTGTATGTCTTTACAATTTAAAAACTCATTGAAAAAGTGTTTTTGCAATAACGGACCCTAATTATACAAATTCACAAAAGCGGTCCCTGGTTGAAAGAATGTGACTTAACGTTTATTTTATATTCACAAATTACGAGTAATTTTTTCCCAATTTTACAAAAACGCACCTTTCTCAAAATGTCTGGACAGACCCCTGTATATATATATATATATATATATATATATATATATATATATAAGTGATTACTAAAATTCGAAATTCACGCAACATAGTATCCTATTAAAAATAGGCTTTTTTAAAATCATGCAGAATTTCATAGCAATAACTGCTGAAAAGACGATTGAGAAACAAAATAGATTCACAATGGAATCGGTGCAAATTGAGTGCATTAAAAAGTGATGACTCAAATTTGCAATTCAATATTTTTATATTTTTTGGGAAAAAAATTCATTATGTTCAGAAGCTACCACGGGCCGCAGGCTGTCAACCCAATTTATGCTAAAAAAAACATTGCTAGGAGCACAGAAAAGTCTCCTAATAGTTTCTTTTTAAATAGTGTATAACGAAAATAGTTGCTTTAATAGCCTTTTCAGGCAAAAAAAGTAGCCATAGTTGCCTCAGGTCAAAACTAGTTGCAAATAGTCGCATTTTAGTCACCTGTAACCATGTAACCATCAAGGGTTAAAGATACAAAAATTATATAATTATAAACAAGCTGAAAATTATCAGCATACCCCTAGGATGAAATATATATATATATATATTTTTGTTGAGGGAGATAAAGTTTTCAACTGTTAAGGAGACTAAATACTGGATGCAACACACAGCTATGCAAAACACAATTTCACTTCTTTGTTGCAGTATGTCTGTTACATGTATTTTTACAACACATTTTATTGTTATTTTTTTATATTTATGTTATCTTTTTATAACTTTTTTATATCTAGATAATTATTTGATATTATTTGATTCCTTATAAATTACCAAAATAAGTTTTGTGTCACATTTCTGCATAATATTAATAATTTATACTATATTATTTTATTTACTTGTTTTTAAATTTTTTCTGATAGCTTGGTCCACAGAATTTTAATATTTAAATAACTAACCTTTTCATTTAAAGAAGTTTTGAGTTTTAAATGCATTCTTTTCTCCTTAAAATAATATTTTTTTCAAATATAACAGGTATTTTCATTTAAAAAAAATAATGAATGGAACATTAAATAATTCAAATAAAAAAGATAGAAATATATATATATATATATATCTGAAGTTTTTGACCAATTGATTTCACTTACATATTCTTCAAAAATTAACAAAAATTACTATTTTTTTAATCTTTATTCGAAATAATATAGCTATGGTCTACTATTCTAAAAAATAAATTATTGGATATTTCGTTAAAAAAAGCCATAGTAAAATTTTCCTAAATTTGATAGAGCAAGATTTTTAAAATTTTCTTCTCAGGTTCTTCACATTGTCTACTCTACCGATTGTTTTCTTTGAGAGAAGGAACCAATTTTAACGACTTTTTTCTAATGGTAAAGTAAATTTTTAACTAAAATATTCTCTGAATTAAAATAATCTGTAGAATTAGCTAAAATCAATTATTAGCTGTTTTTCGCACATTTCACATATTAAAACCTAAATTAGCAGCCGTTTGTGTCATAAGTTATAAAAACGGCTAAAATGCAAAATTCAAACTACATTTTTAATATTAACAGTTAAATTTTTAAAGATTTCTAATTTAAATCTTTATGAATATAAAATTTAACATTTGTTATAAAATAATAGCAGCTAATTTTAGCAGAATTTTCCATTAAGAATTTCAAATTTACAAGTTTCAAATATTTCGGCAAGAAATCAGAAGTGAATCAACTCCCAATATCTTCTTTTTTGCCTGTTTTACCGTTATCCACATACCACTGAGATTTGAGAAATGATGTAAAAAGAACTGCATCATGCAGTTCTTTTTACAGTTTGCAGTTGGCGGGCATAGTGCAAAACCATTTAAATTTATAAATGTAGAAAGGCTCGTATGTTGATAAGAACATCTTTTTCTTAATACACGACATAAAATATAGGGGAGAGTGGCTCACCTTGGGACACAGTACACCTTGGGACATTTTTATTTTTGGTCTTAAATTTTAAATTATCTTTTAGTCCTTTTACAGAGCTCATTCTAGGCAGGGTAAACAGGGCGAAGCACCCTGCTGCCCCTTTTAGTCAAAAGAACCCACCCTGTTGCCCCTGAAGTAAATTAGTGCCCTGATGTAATAGACTTCATACCCTTTTTGCCCTTTCTTTTCTCAACCCTTTATTTTTTCCCCTAACTCTACAATAGATTTCTTAAACTTTTATTTTCAACTCTTTTTATTTAGTTAGTCATTGCTGTCAATACATAGATTTATATGGGAAAGGAAAAATAGCCATCATACCCCCTTGTCTTTGAAAGTTTGCAGTTGAGTTACTTCCACTATCATTAAATCATAATTATTATTAATCATTCTAATTATTAAATCATTCTACAGACACTTAAAAACATACATTTATTATTTTATCAATATATGCATGCATTTTAAATAAATCATTAAACTAATTAGCTCATTAACTCCATCTATAAATTAGTTTATTAATAAAAATTATTAATTAATTAGTATGATTGCTTTGCTACTTTTAGTAAAGTAAAAAATGTTTTTTTACTAATTGACAATGTTTTTTAATAGAACATGTAAAGCCCATAGAAAGAAATTATTGCCTTTTTAGAATAATAATGCCCTTTTGTAAACTTTTGCACCCTGCCCTTTTTTCTGCCTAGAAAGAGCTCTGCCTTTTAGATACAGATATATGTCAGCATCACCTAACCTTGGAACATATTTTGAATCTATTGATTAAGCAGGTAAGAATTTATTAGAAATTTTATTTTTTGAAGCATGTTTTTTTTACTTTTATACAAAAGTTTAACTAGTTGTAGAAAGAAATTTTAATAATTTTTTTTTTAATAATGGGTAATATAATGAAGTATAAAGCTTTGCCTTTAGAACCTATCAAATTTAATTGTTCTAATGCTAAGCCTAAAAGTATGTTATTTTAAAATATCCTACTAAGTATGTAGTGCACCTTGGGACAGATGGAGGTGGCCCACCTTGGGACACTAGATATGCATAATTAATCCTTATTAAAAATATATTTTTAACAAAAAGATATTGTGCATGCAAAGTATTTTTTTAATTTATATAATCTGTGTTTATTAATAGTTATTATTTCTTATTTTAGGAACTCATTAGACGTAACTTATCACAAGAATTGGAAGCAAAAAGTATAAAAATAATGCAGCAATTTATGCTAACAATATTGAAAAAGCAGCTGAAAATTTTATCATAGGAAATGACTTGTAAGAAAGCTGCTGAATTCTACAGTATTAGCAAGACCACTATGAACTGCAATTTTATTTCCTTTAAAAAAAGAGAGCAGCCAAATTCTAACTTTAAATATATTTTAAATGTGAAGAGTCGCAAAATATTCACAGATGAGGAAGAAACAAATTTGATACACTATATGTTATAAACCTACAAGTACCATTAAGGATAAACAATATGTGATGCAGGTGCACATACATACGAGTGTGCTTCGTCAAACCTAATGAACATTCCTCCTAACTGGGAGAATATAAAATTTTAAAAAATCTGGGAAGATGAGGATTTAATGCTATCAGAATTAGTGAGAAATACATCCAGAAGAAAAGCAGTAATTAGTCATTTATGCAATTATAACAGTGATGATGCTGCTTGCAGCTTAAATGAAATGAACAGTGAAAGTGACAACAAAATAGTTGACGATAAGAAAAAAGTAGAGAAACAAGATTACATATTGGAGATTTTGCTCATATCAAATTTGCTGGTAAAAGATCTGTTGTTACCTTTGTAGGTTGCGTTGAAAGAGTTGATGGAGATGAGTAAGAGTTATAAGTTTTGAGAAGAGTGAATCAATCTGCAACATTTATTTATCCCAAAAAAGAAGACAAATCATACATAGATTCAAATGATATTTTGTTAAAACTTAAGCAGAGCAAAGCTGTGAACGTTCTTTAGGTTTGGTATTTGATTCTGAACAATTGGATTTGCATACAAGAAGTTGAAACTAACAAAATAAAACTTTATTAACAAAATTAAAAATGTAAATTTATTTAGTGATACCATTTTTAGAAAATTTCTACTTAACTTTTCACATCTTTTTTAACTGTCCCAAGGTGCCCCACTAGGAGGTACACCTTGGGACAAATAACAAGGTAACTAAAAAAATTTTCTATGACACATACAAAATCAAAACCTAGTTAAAAATGTTTTCAAATGTTACAAGAATACCAGGTAAAATTTTGACAATAATTGATCAAAATAAAAAAATGAAAATAAAAAATGTCCCAAGGTGAGCCACTCTCCCCTAAATATATGCTACTAAATCAAAATTACTTTAAAAATAATAGCATTTAATGAATAGTTGTAAAAATTTTAAATATCTGAATGCATCTTGTCCCCTAATTACAGCTTTTGAAACATATTTTTAGAATTATTGAATATTATTCTGTAAATTGAAAATAACAGTTACATACTGAATATAAAAGTAAATGAAATGAGGAAAGGTAACGCAAATTATGTCTGACACAAAAAGAAAAATAGAAAATAAACTATAACTAGGCAAACTTTTAATCGTCTGCTAAAGTCATACACCAGTGTGTTGTATTTTTGAGAAGAAATAAAAAGTTTTATATTTAAAATTTCAATTCTTGTTAACTATTTGACCGATTCCATTAAAATTTAATATTTTATAACTTACTATAACTAACTACTTTAAAATTATACAAAAAATTTTATGCCTAACAATTCTTAATTTTTCGACTAAATTATCAAATACACAATAAAATGCAATAAATAATTATTAAAAATTATTATGTGGAATTATCTTTGCAAAAAGGAATTTAATAATTGTATGCAAAAAATTTTCCATTTACTTCATGATATAGGAAAATATGCTGAAAAATAAAATAATTAGAGGCCCAAACTTTTGCCTGCTCTTCTGACAAAACTATTCTTTGCATATTGCGATTCCCATTCTTATTTTGATGAATCTGGATTCTGTTTATTGCTCATTTGAGAAAAATGTTAGAGTGACATTAACATTTATATTATTTTTGAAAGTGTTTGTTTCGCTATTTTTTGTTTTCGATATATGTTTCCTTTTTTAAATATTTTTGATTTTTTATACATTAAATATATTAACATAATAAATATTTAATGTTTACATCACAATTTAAATATGCAAAGCCTCTTTTTCCTACTGTGTGTCACAGTCAGATAAAGCTGAGTTTAGTCAGTCTGACATGTAAATGCACTCGTCATGTGACGACTAAGTAAACTAAAGTGGCTTCTAAAAACAAATTACCATTATTCACCACCACCTCTTTTTTATTTAACGCCCCATCCACACCTGCTTCCTGGAAATGCATCTACATAATGAGCATGAAAACAGTTATTTTTAATAACATCTGCCTATTTTTAAATTAAATATTTCACAAGATGTATAGAATTGAATTTCAAATACAGAATCTTTAAATAGGCTAAATTTAAGCACAACAAAATTCAATTCTAAATTTTTTTCCGATCCATTTAAATGCAAGGATTTTATTTCTTCATTATTGCCTGACATGATATTCAATGACTTTTTCTACCCCTTATTATTGACAGTTTGTTTCAACATGGTTTCTGATGTTGCTACTTTGTATTTGATTAAGGTTGTTAAATATGATTAATTGATTAAAAGAAATTTTGTATAGAAGAGCTGTAAGATTCTGTGTCGTTGAAAGATGAATTGGGAATAAAAAGGCAGATGCAGTATTTTGAATTTGGCACACCTGTACCACATGATAATGAACAGAAATTGGAATGACGAAAATAATCAGCAAAAACCCCTAATGATATATATCAAACCCGTAATATTCAGAAATTTTTTTTTACAATAAATGGTTATAATAATTATTATTGGTAATAAACTAATATTGATTAGATATAAAAACAGATAAGAATATTCCCAAAATAAACAATTCTTTAAAACATGCCCATCTAATAACAGTACATGATGTTTATGTACAAGTAGGTAGCCAATACAGTACTGTCTTTAAGCATAGACATAAATGCTAACGGGCAGTGCCAGGGTGCCTCCTTTGAGAATCTGACCTTTTTAAAATACCCAAACTGAGTTCTCTTTAGGAATAAAAAAAAGGATAGGGTTCTTCCTCTCTGAAATGGGTACTTGGAGTTTTGAAAGGACACTCACTTTGCACAGTAATAATTTATCAAAATGTGTAAAATTATGCAATAACTGAAATTTATTTTCAAAAATTTTTCAATTTCGATCTTATACTATATTATACGTATATTTAAAATTTTTCTCTTATTATCAAAACAAGAAAAATTTGTAGTTTATAAAGATAATTCAAGGTATGCTAAAACACAATCTCGGAAGAAAAAAAATTTCTCTTTAAAATAAGTAAACTAACAACAAAACATGATTAATAAAAACTAACAAAACTTGGAAACTTTTTACCAAAATGAATATTTAAAGGTGCATTTTTTTACAAAATATGGTGTAACCTATTTGATTAAAAAATAGGTCAATATATAAAATCACTTAAAACATTTATTAATAACTCCCGAAAAAAGACACTTTTTCGTGGATTTAACCAGTAACCGCTTTAGTTTAACCACTTGAGAATAATCCAAGTAAAGTAAATATTTGTAATATTAATTAGAATTAAACCTATAAACATTAACCTATAAACGTTAACTTTACCAGTGTGTAATTATTATCTAAACAGTGAATTAATTTTTTCAAAATGGAATATGAATAAAAATGCAGTGTTTTTAAGGGATGGCGGCTTATTTTTTACAAAAAGGAAAAAGAGGGCACATTTATTGGAATCATAGGGCTGCAATTAAAAAAACGCTTAGGAAGAGCACAGCTCTAAATAAACATAAATATGTAATTTTTAAATGTTTACATATTTCATTCCTGGAAAATATCTCTGGAAAACAAATTAATTTTAAATAGTTTCAGGTTAGTTCATTTCTCTAAAAATGCTTCACCAATGCTAAAAAGAAAATGGTTACAATCTCTATTTTTTTTAAAACTCATATATATCATATAAATTACTAATGTCATATATGGGAATTTTTAGTAGCTCAATTTTAAACAGTATATAACATGTTTTTGGGGGGCCAAAACATTTCTTGTGCCCCAGGACCCTGTATGCCATTAAGATGGCCCTGAACCAATGTAAACAATTAAAATGATTCCTAAAATATATTAATAAACTAAAACTTTTTTTTTTAAATAAGGAATATTCTGAATATTTAAATCCAAAGAACTTCTAAACACAGTTTAATGAAGTATTGATCTGGAAATAAAGGATTTTTTGTGGATGTTTCCAGAACATAAAATTCTTTAAAAATTATCCAACTTATGCAATCCTTAAAAAAATATCAGTATGAGGTAAACAAGTAGGTATGTCACAAATTATTTTTCAGGAAATGTCCAGAGGAAACTACTTGTAAGCTATTATATGATAAACATTATCAAAAAAAATTTCATATAAAGCATCTTTCAAAATGCAAGCAATCGTATATTTAATTGCATCACATGATAAAATATATATTTAAATATTTTATCTACGTAAGAAAGCTTCATATATAACAAACATTAAGTTAGTTTCTAAACATTACTTAAAGTTAATGAATCACAAAACTATAAATTCATTTACTCAATGTCGTTATAATCATTAAGAGAACTAGGTTTGTTTACATTTACAGTGAAGTTAAACATAGCTTACCCAGCTTCTTCTTTCATGATGAAATTAGATAGGACACTAAGACAATTGTCTTCTTATTGAAAATAAAGGTTGGTTATCAAATTCATTGGAAAGTACAGTTGATATAATCCATTTTCCGAAAATCTAAGAAAGCATATACGTTTAAAGCACTGTGGATTTAAGCATAATACAAAACGAAAACGTGTAATGTAGCAAAGGTAAAGATCCGATTTAATGTCACACAAATTCAAACTCCTTTTTCATATTGAAAATAATAATAACAAACAGCAATGATGCCGAAACAATTCACGTTACGAAAATACAATAATATTTATTACGAGTTACGTTAAATGCAAAATACATGACAAACTATTCCCAAACATTGCATTTTTTGATTTTGGATTGGTTATTTTCTTACTAAAGACATCACTTTAACTGGTATTTTTCATCCAATCACAGGTTAGACAACGTAAACTGTTTTTACTGTATATAGCTGCTTCTAATAGCTTAAGTATTGAACGGTAATAATTCAATAAACGTCACAATTGGCAATAAAAATGAACTATAGGTGGCGTAGAGTAGAACTCTCTTCCTATGGCAATACTACACCTGCTTTCACCACTAGCCTGTGGAGAGTATAGGAGAAGGAAGGAAGATAGATTCTGTCTTGATTTTCAAATAGATTAAAAACTTTTTAGTTAGAAAACCATATGGACCTGAAAACTACATTGAACATAGTTCTAAAAGAAAATGTCATGAAAATTAAAAAGAAATATTTGATGTGAATAACTTTTGATGTAATTATCGAATTATCACGTTTTAGGACTCAATATTAATGGTTTAAGGGAGCGACTTCAAATAGTCTAATTAATGAGTGCAAACGATATTTTAAGTTACGAAATTAAACACAAAAACAAATTTTCTATGAATAAACATACTTTTCTTTCAACGGATTCAAATTTTCGACCCATAAGATATAGTTGGTTGCCCTAATCTGGAAAATATTGTTCCGCTAATTTGGTCAGGAGAGCGCACCAAAGTTTGGACCCCCTAATGTTGATTTAACTTTTTGTGTATTTCGCCATAACTCGAGAACTTTTTAAGCGAATTGAGAAATCTTTACTCACATTTATAAAATTCGTTTATCTAAAGATAATTTGACTCAAAAACTTAATTGTAGCAAATATTTATTATTTTTTAATAGTAGAAAAAGTTTCGAATTCTAAGTTTTGTAGTTTTTTTCATCATTTTTAAATATGTATCTTTACATGGCAAAGTAAAAAAAATTAGATTGGTTGAATAGTCCTGAGAAATCGAATTTCCAAGAAGTCGTACATATAAAATTCAATTTTTCAGGAACTATTCAACCGATTTCGCTCAAATTTTGTATTTTGCCCTGTGAAATTACATACTTTAAAATGACGCAAAAAATTTTATACCTTACAATTTAATTTTTTTTTTACTGTTATTAAATAAAATAATAAATATTTACTAAAATTTATTTTTTGAATGGAATTTTCTTTGAATAAACGAATGTTATAATTGTGTACAAAAATTTTAAATTTGCTTAAAAAGCTCTTGAGTTATGGTAAAATATGCAAAAAATAAAATTAACATTAAGGGGGGTCCAAACTAAAAATATCGTCTGCACTAATTAATTTGCATATTTGAGGTCACCCCCTCGAACCATTCGCGATCGCAACACTGAGTACGCCATCTAGCGGGAGACTGTAAATATCGGGCATTAGTTCCCACATAACCATTGGCAATGACGGACGCCATTTTCTTAGCAGCAAATAGGAAGCAAAAATTCCATAAGGAAAAGGTAGAACTTCTTGAAAAAACTAACCAGAATATGCCAAACATTGAAGCAAAACACGCCAAGCATTTGAAGAACAACTTCTCAATAATTTTTACCTTTCTATTACCAACAACATAACATGATTTCATGATTACTTGCTGTTACAGATGTGTGAATTACGGTAAAATAATTTTTTCTGTCTTCAATTCATTACAAGTTCAAATGAAGTCAACATTGCTTTCGTCATTCCAATGAATTAAGTGAATTCAGAACTGTAATAGTTATAGAATATTCTTCTTTATAGAATAGTATATATTTCCGTATTTATATAATTCGGAAAACAACAATAAAGAATCATCCGAACTACTTGAAATAGTTTCATTTGTGCTGATTATTAATAATTTTTTTATCGTTTTCTTTGGTAAGTATTTTTTAGTTTTGAAAGAATAATTTCAACTAGAATTCAGCTATTCTGTTTTCAAGCTACATATTCAAGTTCATATCGAGATCTTACAATTATAAAATTTTGATGTGTGGCATGTTATCTAAAAGTAATGAAGGGATAATCTATGCATATATTATTTGAAAATAAAATTTTGAAAAAAACTTGTAAATATTTTTTTATTTTTTATTTGATGATAGTTCTCGACAGAATGGTTTTTTTGCGTCTGATTAAGAACTATAAGAATAAAAAAAAGAAACATGAAAGTTTTTATTTCAATATAAAGAATTTTTAAAATCGTTTTTTATCCTAAGAATTCTTTATTTTACGTTTTTTAGTTTATAAGATTTTGATAAAAATTGTTGTCAAAATACTTTTTTTGAAAAATTAAATGGTATAGCATTATGTGTTTATGTATACTTCTTGTATATTCTAATGTTTGAATTAATATGATTGAGAAAAGTATGGAAGAAAAATTCGGTACTTACGTATTTACCACAGCTTACAGATTTGGCAGATTTTTAAGTGCCGCCAATTTACACTTAAAATTTTTGGAAAAAATCTTAAGTGAAACACTTTGTTTAAAATCAAAGTAGTCAATCGGATTTCGGTGGAAAATGGGCCGATATAGAGTTTAGCATAGATTCAAAACAAACTTTTCTCTCACCTGATTCTATAGCCATTATGAACTCTAATAAATAAGATTCAAAATGAAATAACATTTCCAAAACGGACGTTTACTAAGATAAAGTTTCATGTTATGGACATTGGTACATTTTCGTTATATTTCACTCCATAAAATATTTCGCTCCTAAAAAAAATAAAATTGCATCTTGTTTTGTTTTTGGCAAGTCCCAAAGACGCATTTTCGTAACACTAAAAAATGGCGACAAAAAAAGAATGGTCCTGTTTTTTTTTTTTTTTTGTTTCGTAAGCATTCTTTATTTTACGTTAAAATTTAAATGGGCCTTTCATGTTATACCATTAAATTTAGTAAAACTATTTCTCAGGCATTAGGTTTGAACTCTTATAAGAATATACCTATTTTTTTCTCTCTTTATTTACAAATATTTTTCCGATGTGTTCTGGATGTTGCTTCTCTAAAAAAAAGAGATACCATTTTGTTTTCGTTTGCATAAGAAAGAAAACAAACATTTTTCTTTTTTAAATTTAATCAGCCACAATAAAGATGGAACGTTACAATGCTACATGCTACTTTAAAGACGTCTCCAGTGTAACTGAATGACTGTTCATATGGAAATCGCAGGGATTCGGCACATACAACAACGCCCCCTATAGTTCGTTGCGATCGCGAATTAAGAATGAGACATAGAACGTGAATATCAGAGCATTAGATCAAAAGTTAATCAGGGTGGTTCTTTTTTTATATTTATTTTTTTTTTTATTATTATTTTGGCGCACTGTACAAGTCAGCAAAATATGTAATAAAAGTAATGTGTTTTTGTGTTCCAAGGAATAATTATTATAAAAAACGAATGTAAAGTATTTCATTTTGCATTCGTTTCTTTCAAATTTTCCGTTTTGCATTCGTTTCGTTCAAGCTCCTTTATTTTTCCGTATTTCAATAATCTAAAACGTGTTTTATAATAAGAATTAAAATAAAAATGTATACATAATTATCTAAAGAATATTTCATAACTATATTATTTTAACTAGTTTTATTCGAACATTAATAATCAAGGTCAGAGAGACCCTTTTATAATAGTTACGAGTCACTTTCTAACACCAGTTAAAGGTTGGAATTAATACAGAATACGTAACAACAAATATCTACTATCTATAAATACTATTTTTGCTAAACAATTAACTTAACAATAATCTGAATAAATACATTAACAATGGCTAAAAAATACAAGCCATTTTCTGGTATCATTATGAAATAAATTTTTCATTGGATATGCAAGTCAAGGGCTTAGAATTTAAAAATTTAATAAAGATTTTATTGATTTTGAAGTATTAGTACAGGGAGTCTCAAACGTCCCAGAACGGTAAAATATTTAGAGTAAGACACATTTAAAATTTTAAAAAGATATCTTCCTCTTATCACAAGGAAGAGGGTTGGAGAGATTTCTTCAAAATCCCAATTGGATATTTCGATTAGATATTCGCATTTTGGTCTAGAACTGGCACTGTATTCATACTAAAGCAAATAGAATTTAAAATATAGATATCTCGAGAAATAGGTAAATCTATCACAAGGCTCAAATTGTGTTGGAGTAGTTCTAGCAACACGATGCTGAATTCAAGTTAATGTCCTGGCCGCCTAACTCACCGGATCTCAATCCCATAGAATACATTTGGGATGCCATGGTACGGCATGAGCATAACGAATGAGCATAAAATTGTATGTTTGACTTTCGAGAGACTTCACAACTTCGAGACAGTGCAGCCATCGGAACATTAGTGTCAACGTCTACTGTCCGTATAAGGCTCCACGAACGTGATTTATTTGCTAAGCAACCAGTCATTTCTATGCCACTTTCGTCACGCCATTGAAAGGAACGTTTAAAGTGGACGCATCAACATGTCTTCTGGATGACAGATCAATGGAGGGCTGTTCTAGTTTTAGCCTTCAATGCAATAGTAGGTACTTCATTTACGTCGCACTAGAGCTGCACAATGGGCTATTGGCGACGGTCTGGGAAACATCCCTGAATATGACCCGAAGACACGCCATCGCAATTTTGATCCTCTGCAGATGGAACGACCTATGTGCGAGGTGAGCACTTTACGGTAGAATAGTTTAACGAGCACCGATACCGAGCACCCTCGGTCCCTCCGCAGGTTGATCAAAGTGGTCATCCACCCGCTTACTGGTCGCAGTCAGTAATGCTTGACGTCTGTGTTCTACTGGGAGCTGTGCCTTTACGATCAGTTCGCTACGGGACCCAAAGTGATAGTAGGCTTTGTTTGATTCGGAAAGAGAACGTGGAACCAGATATCATCTATCAAATATCAGTGAGAAACACGCATACCAAGGGTGTCTGTGTGTGAGGTCGTATCTCGTAGGCTTGGCGTACAGATCTGCATGTCTTTCTACGTGAAACCGTGAGTGGCTGAGTGCTCGCATGTATTCGCGATCGCAACGCTCGAATACACCATCTGGGGGTAAAGACTAGTTTCATTTCTTGACCCTCCTTTCCTCATCTCAGTTGTATAGGAATGTACTTAGATATTTTATCCTTTCGTAATACCTTCCAATCCCCCCTGCAGAGGTTCAAAATTGCGACGGCACGTCTTTGGATCATCCTCAGGGATGTTTCACAGACCGTCGAGAATAGCCCATTGTGTAGCTCTAGTGTGACGTAAATAAAATACTTACCCAATACTTTTCTAATTTAAAAGTCTTTTAACCTATTTGAAAGTCAAGACAGAAACTAACGTACTTTCTTCGCCTATGACTCGCCACACGCTATCGGCGAAGGCAAGCGAAGTGTTGTCATAGGTACCTGCAGCCCATTTCAATCGCCAATAGAGATGACATCCTTGATGTTTATGTGCACCCTTATGCTGGTCAATAGGTGATGATTTCGTGTTATAGGGCGATTACTCAACGGCTCACATCGTGAGTGATTATGTATAAATATATATAAAACTACTTTTATTGAACATTTTTTCACATTTCTTATTCTTTAATAAATAAAGCACTTAAAAATTTAAATAAATTGTTATCTTTTCAGATAAGGATATTATTTTATAGTAAAGTTAAAATGAAAAATGCGTCAAATAATTTCGAGCAATAAAATTCCAAAAATGTCTCTATTTCAAATTGGAGTAACCCATTTGTACTTTTTTGTTACAAGTTTTAAAATGTAAAATTAGCTTACGAGAATTAAAATTTTATGAACGACACTACATATCAAACGTTGGGTTGAAAAGCGTGTTTAAATTTTTAATTCATAATTTAAAATAGATTTTAGTAGATAAAATAAATTAGTAGATAACTATTGTACACGAGTACCAAAAATTTTAGCAAATACAATTTATGTACATTTTCTTTCTTTAAAAAAAGTAGATTTTGTCATATTTATAGAAAAAGCCTATAATTTTATTGTAAATTCCGATGTGAAGTTTCCTTTTTTCCATTCCATAGAAAATCACTTCAAAAACAGGTGTAATCAAAACTCATGCTTCTAAAACAAAAACTGGGAAGGTAAAATATGATAGCATTAAGGTTCATTAGAATTATCATTTCTTTTAACACTATACTCGAATTCCATGAAAACGAAGAAATATTGTATTCACTTTAGCTGGTAGTGAAATATCAACCTCACTTCATGAAATTTTCTTTATTATCCCAAGATAAATATATAAATATATATATATATAAATCAGCATCACGCTACCTATGCAATAAAAAGAATTATACGAAGGGAACAATACATTTATTAATCAATTATTGCTTGAAAGTATCTCATATTTACTCAACTCAGTTTGCAAACTGTTAGTTCTTTATTCAAGGTAAATTTTCAAGTTTTCCTGAATGATGCTCTTGTTGAGCCTTAACTTCAATGACCCCCCTGGCCAACAAAACTGGTTCCAGCAGGAGTGCTTTACTTTAAATATTGGGTTGCACTCATTATAAGAGTTGCAATTTAAGTGTTAATAAATATTCTACTTTAAATTGAGAATGCACTATTTCTTCAATGAAATAATAAATAGTTTAAATAAATAAATTTTATTATATACAGTCATTTTAAAAATCCTTTTCTTTCTTTTTTACAAAAGCAAAACATTTTAGTCATATATATTTACAATTTTAATTAATATATATATATATATCACTATGACTGCACATAAATTGGTGCAACATTGGACATCACCATTTGGTAAACATTAAGCATAACATAAATTTGCTTAAAAAAAAAAAAAAAAAAAAAAAAAAAAAAGACATAAATCTGTGTTTGTGGAAAATACAGCAAAAATCATTTATAACAACACATAAGAAATTGCTTTAATAAAATATATTCATAAAAATTTAAATTTAAAAAAAAAAAAAAAATCAACAAACATTGAATTATGAATACATCATGAAGAAAGAATCGAAACAGTTTATTCTTTTCATAAATGAGGTAAGATGATATAATATTTAGACGGTAAGAGAACTCAGCCATCAATTTTTATTTGTCTCTTAAACAGAATATAAAATAATGTAAATTTTTTTTCTGTAACTAGCTTTTGCTGATTACAAACATTATCAGCAAAAGCTAATGATATTTTGTAAAAATATAATTAGTTTTTGCTGAGAGGGATATCACATACAACCGGAATAATTTTTTTTAGAAATTCGAGTAAAAGAGATCAATAAAAGATGGAATATATTAATCACTGATATAATGGATTGGCAGTCAAAATTGCATAGTTGAGAATGCAAAATTTGTAGTTACTTTGACAGATAAAATTTTTATTTATTTCCTTTTTAAGTATGAAGGCACAAAGCTAGAAAGGCACAGAACAATTATTATAATCATTAGGTTATTACTTCCATCTCTTAAAAAATAAATTTGAATTTAGCCATTTAATTCAGGGCTAGATTTAGATTTGATGAGGCAGTCATAAAACAACGTAAGTAATGTTGATAATGACTATCAGATTTCGACTATGTGTATGTTTTATTTCTCTCATAGATATTAATTTAGTATCTTTACTGTGCAAATGTTTTACTCATCATTTGGTGATTTAAAAAAAATTAATTGCTGTGGTTTCTTAAGATTTAATAGAATAATTATTTCTCTCCTTACCAGGAAACAGGAATAAATCCTAACTTTATACGATTAGCTCTTTGTTTAAGAGCAGTAAATGTTATTTGTATATTGACCTAAAAGCTAATTTCAAAGTAAACTGACTGGATAAAATAATACTTTAAATATTTAGTATCTATACATGACTAGAATTACACATATGTGATGTGAAATCGAAAGTAGTTCCAGTTTTTATAAATATAGGTGCTATTAGATCGAGTCATAAGTAACTTCCGATGCAGCTAAGTAGAATCTATTGTTCTTATCTACTCGCTATGAGTTATCATGACAACAACTTTTTTTCACTATAAAGACGAGGCTTCAGTTAATCTTTTGTCAACTGTTTTGTGTGATACACTTTACGCTAAACTTTTTTTTTTTAACCTCTGAAATGGAGAGTCAAAAAATACATATTTGTCATGTAATGCTTTGGGACTTTAAATAAGGCAATAGTGATAAGCAGACAGCTGAAAAAATATGCAGTGTATATGGTGAAGAACTAATGACTGCAGTTAGAAATTGGTTTATAAAATTTCATTCTGGAGATACGACCTTAAAAGACGAACCGAGGGCGTGACGTCCTTCCGACTTTGACGACAACCTTTTAAAGGTAATATTGGAGCAAAATTCACGTCAATCAACAAGAGGTATATAACAGAAAGGTTGAATACATTACAATCAACTGTTAATCGCCACCTGGAGAAATTAGGGAAAGTCAGCAAGTTAGGAGTAAGGGTATCTCAAAATTTCAGTGAATGGAATAAAGAAGGTCACACGTCAATTGCCACAAGTCTGCTCTCACAGGTAAAAATTCAGTATTTTTGAAACAGGATTGTAACAAGCGATAAAAAATGGGTTACCTATGTCTGCAAAAGACAGTGGCTTGATAAGAATCAACCACCCCTACCAGATCTGAAGTCAAATTTAACAATTACTGTGAATAGATACGTTCAGCAGTTAAAAAGATTGCAAGAGAAACTACATTAAAAGCGTCTTGCACTCGTCAATCACAATAACGCCATTCTCTTACACGACAATGCGTGACTACATACAGCTATGGTGACTCAAGAAAAATTTTTTAAGCTTGGATGGTCTGTTTTACACATCCCACCCTACTCCCCGGATCTTACCCCAACAGACTACCACCTTAAGTGTGTACTTACAAAACTTTTTGAATGGAAAAACCCTCAAATCTGAAGAGCAAGTCAGGCAGGCAGGCTGTCGAAAACTTTTTCCAGACTAAACCAACCACATTTTATAAGGAAGAGATTGATAAACTGCCAGGAAGATGGGAGAAGGTTATAGATAATAGTGGTGAATACATAATAAATTAATATAATTTTGTTATTCAATGAGAGCAAAATAAATGTCTTATAAAAAAATGGAAGTTACTCGACATATTAAATATTACACAAGCATGCTATTGATTCAGATAGATGTCCGTCAGCAAAATTTGGCTAACTGTAATAATTGATTCATTTGAAATTTTTTTCCAAAGAATTAAAAATTACAAGATTTTCTGGGAAGGAAATTTTGTGTTGTGTCAAACATTTATGATACCCTCTTCATTCTAGTTTGTTATCAAAAATAAGTTTAAGTGATTCCTTGGGTGTAAATATTATGAATTGATAACTGAGTTCTCTTTAAACAACAACTCCAAAAAAATATTTCATGAATTCTGATAAATAAAAGCAAATATAAAATAAAAATGTTCTAATAAATGAATATGATATCAATTAGTTTTATATAAATAAAAGATTTCATATTTATAACCGTTCATATTAACAGAAATTAAAATATTAAAAATATGAGTATAAGTTAATGCACTTACATAAACAATGAGAACAAAAAATAAAAGAACTGAATACATAGATTAATGAAATGTACTTAAACATATTATTTTATAGCTCCATTTAAATTTTAGAAACATACTAACAATTTGAAAAATGATTGATTCTCACAATTTAAGAATAAAACAACTCACATTACAGCCATAATTTTTGAAAAATTGAGGGCAAATTTGATTTGCTTTCAACATATTTTACATAAATAAACTACATGAGTATAATAAATTTTGAGAACTAGATAGAATAAATTGGGAGAAAAAATTCAATTTCACGAAAAATTTAAGTTAGTTAAAACTTAAATGTGTACTTTTTATTCGAATTATTTCTCACACACCTTTTATATTTATTAATGATTGAGCAAACATTAATAAGTAGTTTTGTTCTGATAGCTACTAAAACAAGATATTACATGACTAGAGTGAAAATGCATACGATAAGTATAACGAGGTAGGCTCAGTAAAAAAAAAAAAAATTAAAAAAAAAAAAAAAATTAATTTAAGAAGATTATTTTAATTCAAAATGATCATTACAACTATTATTTTTTATTTTTTTTTATGTAAATACAAAATCACATATACATAAGACTTTCAAATATTAAGAGGAAAAAACTAAAACTAAATTAAACTTTTTTCTATTAGAATTGCAGACATGTCAAATAAATTTATTTGAATAGCTTAGCTGGAAACCAAACTGAGAATCCCGTCCCAGTTTTACATCACAAGTTAAATGACTTACAATCTTAGTACTGTTTATAATAAGTTCCATACATTGATTTGATTAGCTGAGATAGTAAGCAAAAATCAGATAATCATTTTCCAATTTATTTTAGATTACATACACATTTGGTGGTGAGTTTATAGAAAGTTTTAAGATGAAAAAACATTTTAACTTGAAGCAAAACATATAATATTTACATGAAGTACACTTCTCTTCTAAAATTTTTTAACTAAGTATTGAATTAAAAGAAAAAAACTGGTTTAAATAGTTCAAAAGTATATTTCAATTAGAGGCTTTCAGTTCAATTCAATAACACTTATAATAATAATAAAAATTTAAAAAAAAAATTTATTTAAAATAAACTTCTAAACAAAAGGGAGTTAAATATTAAGTTGCTAAAAATTGAGAGCCTACAATTATTTTCTATTGCTTCTAATTACTGGCAAAACTTTTTAAACAAAAATGTTTATCAAGTAAATAATTATAGAATTTAAATAAAAAAAAATTCTTTACTGTGATAGTGGTACTTCATTTTATGAAAAGAGTAATAATAAAAAATATCTATATATATTCATAAAATTAAAGTAAGTAATCCTCAAAAGCTTAACACATTTTTTTTTAAGGGATTCTTACTTATAATTTATATAAATCATTCTAACATTTTGAACTTTTAGACATTTTGTACCTGTTTCATTAGTAAGACTAAAAACTTAGAATTCAATATGGAGCAATAAATGCATTGAAGGTGTAAAAATACATTGTGTTTAGGTACATCAGTAGTTTTTCATTAAATTATGATATAATTATAGATAAAAAAAAAGTCGCTACTTCATCAGTCCATTATTCAACTAAATATTTATGAGTGTTTGTATATTATTCAACAACATTGCTCACTATAAAAAAATTTAGGTTTCAACAATAATAAAAAATAAAACTCTTTGAGCAAACAGTTTGTAGTATAGTACAAGACAGTGAAATTCATTTGTGCACTGTAACAGCATATCACACAACTTAAAAACATTGCGATAAAGAGATCACAACTACAATACATTTCTGTCACCACACAAACATATGAACTTTTTTCCTTTACAAAAAAAAAATATTTCTAACATTCCTAATAACAATTTCTCAACTGGCCAAAAATAAGGAAACTATAAACAGATGAAATTTAAAATTCCACAAAAAATATTTCCAACAATACATTTTTAAATTGAAGATAAATTGTTATAACTAAAAAATATAAGATTTAAAAAATGCTTAAAGCTATCTAGTTTCTTTTTTTCGTTAAGCTTATTAACTGTCAACTCTGTATTACCCAAGTTTTTCATCGAATACAGGCTTTTTATATTAAATAGTGTACCTGTGCGTACTTGGCAGTAAAATATTTGTACCAATTTGCTTAAATAGTCTGACAGTTAAAAGGTTATACTTTCTGTGATAATTTTTTTTCCCAATTTTATTTAGCAACTATAAATTTTTCAAAACAGCCAAAACCCAACTTTATTAATTATGATGTTTATTATTTAAAAAACAATGTTTGAATATCTAAAACACATATGGCAATATAAATTAATTAATATAATTGATACAAGGTATTTCAATAAAATATTTACACAATACTAGACAAATACACACATATACTACAAAAATTTAAAAGGAGAAAACAAATGAAGACTAGATTGACTATGGGAGAAACAAGGTGAAATATTTTAGTTACCTATAGTAAAATAATGAAAGTTTCTGCCACTTTTTCTTATTCTAAAATTTAGAAATTTTTTTAAATATAATTTATAAGATTAAAAATTTGGAAAAAAAATCAGTTTGTCATACATGTCGTAGAATATCAGCTCCCTATTTGTGTTCCGCAGAACCCTGGGTTTTGTGGAAGAGTTTAAGGGGTTTCGTGAGTACTTTTTAAAAGTGATGAGTTTTGAAACCTTCAATTATACCTATCTCAATCCAACTTATAAGTAATTTTTTATTTAATCTTTCAGTTGCCTTTATGAATTAATTCCAACTAAAATGCACATAGTATTATTTTTCAAATCAAAAATAAAATTGATAAAAATTAATTGTAATTTTATATTTTTCTTTATTTTGTTATACAGTTAATTTTAAAATAAATTTGAAAAAACAGTACAAGATTGAATTTACAAAAATTTTTACCTCACTAATTATTAAAAAAAAAAAAAAAAAAAAAAAAAAGCCTTATTTTTGAGGTTTTCTTAGAGTTAAGAAGTTTGAAGTTGAAGTTGGGCTAAGAAGTTTGAACATTTTAATAATTCAAATGGAGAATTCAATTTTAACAACTAAGCCTCAGTTTTAAAAAATTAATGATACAAATAATCAGCCTTTTTAAAATGCTTCTAATTTCAAATATTCAAATTACTTCACAATTCGTTTGGAAAATTGAAAATGCTGTGTTATATTCATCAAAAAATCATTATATTAAAAAAAAAAAAATTAAAATAGTTAACAGTTTTTAGTGATAATAAAAAAATGGCAACAATTTTTAACTATAATGATAATAATAAATAAATAAGCTGAACAATATGAATTTAAAACTAACTTCTCAGAAATTCTAAAAACAATAAATCTTAAAAATAAAATATTTAAGATAAATAGTAAAGATAACCAGAAAATAATACAATATTTTTATCCTTAAATCTTTCTAACATATCAAGGCAAAAATAGTTGCTTTACGAGAAACAAACAAACGACATTAAGTTGAAATTTTTTAAAAGGTGAACTAACAACTTAGTGATAATACCGTCTGTTATATAAAATATACAGGTAATTATATAACTGTTTATAATTTATAGCAGGTGAAATTTTTCATTTAACACATAAATGGTTCTAATAAGAAATGAAAAAAAAATAATCTGATATTAAAAAAGAAATTATTATTCCCAAAACCCCTAAAAATAGTGAAAAAGTAATGAAAGTTTGAGACCAAACAGAGTAAAGAATACTTATTTTCAAATGAAAGGTAGTACAGAAGCTAATTATAAAAATTTTTTTCCACACGGCAACAAAACTAATTACAGGGAAGGCTCCATGTTAATGAAAAGATAAGCACAGTCAAAAAAAAAAGAAAAAAAAAAAAAAAAAAGGCACAAATGAATTTTGTCCTAAAAATCAGATTTTCTATAAGCTATAATTAATCTTAAAGGCTCTCAGTGAAGACCTGAAATATTCTAATTCAAATAGGCAGATAATTATACTAAGAAATCTCTTTATACCATAAAAGAAAGTTATTGCTACTTGTGACAGGAAATTTTTGTCGAGTATAACTCTCAGTATTACAATAAAAAAAATAAATAAATTGAAAGAAGAAATGAAATGCATTTCATCAGTTTTTAAAATATTTTATATTATTATTTTTTGCATAGCATAATTTAGTTTAGCAGAAATTATTAGCAAGGGTAATATGACTTTTTTTTTGAAGTTACATACTTTAATGTCTGAAAATGTGTAACAAGTCTTCCGTTGTTTAAATTTCAGATTAGGTTTGGAGTGATTAAATAGTTTATATTAGTGGTTTTACAGATTTTTTTACTTAAAGGAAAAACTAATAGCAGAAAAATTATAATTTTTTTCACAGCTATGTACTCTTGTGCATGAAAGCATTGTCATATAATTCCAAAAGGTGAACAAAAAATAATTTTTTTTTTAACAGTTAAAAAAAATATTTTAATTGAGGGCTTGACATTAATTTTTATTAAGATTAATGCAGTGAGTTCTCTGTGACGTCACCCTATAATATCCTAGATTTGATATCTTCACACTCATTTCTAGGAATTTAAAATTTAATTCAAATCTTTGTAATTTAATTTGAAACATAATGTTAAGTAAAAATTTTTCAGCTTGATTTCAATAAATTTGGTACATTTTAAACATATTTACTATATGGTACATTTAAAAGAGCAAAATTCAACTTTTTCAATTTGAACTTTTATTTTTTTATTCTGAACCTGGGTTGAAACCAGGAACCTAATTCAATATAAGGATTTAGTCTAGTAGTAGCATGGTTCTGTTTCGTTTCGACAACTTTTTCTCTTGGAGTAAGTAGTGGTACTGGGATTGAGTTTTAATAAAGTGTTACAAATATTTTAAGGCTCCATAAAGAAATATAGTTAAAAGTATCAGCGAGTTAATGGATTTTAATTTTTGACTCCCCTCCAGTTTGTTACATTGGGATTTCTGAAAAAAAGTTTATTCCGAAGTAGTAGGTTTTAAATTCAATTTTGTGACTTTATTATCTTTTTACATAAATTATTTAGCATATTATATCACAGATTTGCTCCCTGGACCAAGAAGAATACATCTCAAATGTAAAAATTTTAATATTAGATCAATAGTTATCTAGCATTTCCTTTTTTTTACAGTACAGATAGCTACATTTATTTAGTTAAATAGATTTTAAGCTCTAAAATTATTTAATGACTACAATCAAATAACAGAGGTACTAGTAATCTAGGCCAGTGAGCAGTTTTCAACTTTATAATTAAAGTAAATAGGTAAGATAATTAAAAACCTAATGATACAAGATTTCATTTGCCAAGCTAATTAGCTCCATAAATATTTTTAAAACTAAATACAGGAATGACTGAAAAACCCAGACACACAACAAAAATAATCAGCAAATAGTGTTCAGGTACTCTAGAAGTAATAATCAGGTATAATAATAATTTTAAGGCTAATGCTTCATACATTCAAAATTATTGCAACAGAAATATATTTACACAGAACACTCAGTCCCTCAAATTCATTTAAATTATAATGGCGTAGGCCTAGGATTAATAAAACACTTTCAAAATTAAAAGCAACTAACAAGAAAGTTACTCATTAAGACTTGAGAACAGTCATAGCATAACAAACACAAATACTGTTTTGAGTAACTAGTATAAAATCAATAAAGAAACAGCTTTGCAAAATGAAGATAAATGTACTTTACTGAGACAAAACTTTAAAGAAGAACATTCAAACTTAAATAAAGCTAATTCGGTTCTTTAAAATTCTATTTAGAGTTTATTTTTGAAATTTTGAGTTAGTAAAGGAATAGCTCTTTTAGGGACCAGCAATTTTCAAGGCTTTTTAAAAAGAGTTGCAGGACATTTTAAATTCTTCAACTACCATCCTCTTTTCCTACTAAACCATTTTAAGCAGCCTCTACGTACATAGATCCCTTACAGATATAGACTGAAATTAAATGTCAAAAATTACATAAAAAAAAGTTACAACACCGGTTTCTAGCAATCTCATTCATTATTATCATCTCATTCATTATTATCATCTCATTCATTATCATAATCTTATTCATTATCTATCTCATTTATTACTACTATTTAAGATGCTTTGAACTTAAGGATGAATTTCAAAATGAACTCTAAGAATAACCATTCAAATTATGTTATTAAGTTAACAGCAGAGCACAAGGAAAACGCAGCTCCAAACAGTTACTATATTATTCAATGAATAGAAATATAGTTGGGCGGAAAAAAGAAAACTAGAAGTTAACTTCTTTTTGTAGGAAATCTTTTTTTGACAATGAAAGTGGGAAACAAGTTTTTTAACACAAAAAACAGGTGATAGGATTCCTCTCAGCTTCAAAAAACGCTCAGTCGATTAAAGAAATGAAGTGGGAAGAATTTAACCGTCTACATGCAATCATGTTACAACTACAGTGTTAAGTCCCATATCCAGAGCAGTTGGATACAAAACTTAAATAAAAAAGCACTGTACATTTAAATGGCTGTTTAAAAATTAGTAAATTTTTAAAATTATTGAAAATGTATACAACAAAATGAGAATAATTTTAATGGGCATTGTAGTCAAATTATTACACTATCAGCTAAATTTGATAATTTAAAATTGATGTTATGATTTTCCACTGCATGTAACATTTTTGAAGCAATGGCAGATACGAAGACAGATACGTTAATATATTTAAGAACTAAGAAATTTTTTTTTCTAATTATCCTTAACTTTTTTAATTGACTTCTCCTCTTATCAGCATTTCTATTAGAGCGTTTCCAATGAACGCTATTCTTTTATGATCACTTTTTTCAACATTGTGAAGAAAGTTAAATTGTGATTTTTAGTGTTACATTTTTTGTTTGAAGATTAAGAACTATTTTAGTTCTGGTTTCTAATGTTTTTATAGACTTTTTATATCATGCTGCGGCAGTTAAGAGAGTTTCTATTAGACTTGATTCCTTTTTCTTAAAAATACAGTAATTGGAAAACTTAGATGTTTAGCTCTATACTTTTCTTTCAAAAATTGAAATTTTCTTTCTAGGAAATATTCTTTCCTATTAATAAAGCTTTGTTGTTAAGAATTAACAGGATATCTTTTTCTGTTTCTTTTTTTTCAACTTTATAACTTAAGTTTTTTTAAAAATAGCTGTTAGTCAGTTTCTTTATTTATCTTTAATACTTCTAAGTATCTTAATATATATATAACTAGAACATATTTATATTAATAGTTTTATTTTCTCCTTTACCCCGTACAAATACTATAGATAAGTTTTGATTATTTTTTATTAATGACTAAAACTAAACCCACAATAAACATTAAAACAATAAATATGTGTCAAAAAGCAATTTTTTTTTATAGAAAATTTGTATCATGAAAAAATGCTTAATTAAATATTGAAGAAGTGAATCTAAACTTTCATGTTTTTGGAGAATTATATAGAAAATCTACTCATATGTAGATATAAAATTTTTGAGAAAAATCTATTCTTAATTATCTGAATCTTAACATGGAATCTTGTTCTTTCTTATTTTGACATGATTCAGTTTATATGTGTGTAAGGAAATAAAGTCCCATTTTAAAGGGGGGAAAAGCACACAAAACAATGCCTTTCAAGGAGTAGTAAATTCAAATTATGAATTAATGATAATATTAATTTCATTTTTCAAATGAACAGTTTTGTAAAATGACCTTTTTTAAACTAAAAAATATTGTGGAGATCCAGTTTTGGGATTATATTTTTTTGTGAAGGGTCTGCTTTTATAACAAAATAATCTGTGAAGGGCTCATTCTTGTGATAAAATAATATGTGGGGGATTCGTTTTGACGATAAAATGATTTGCGAAGGATTTATTAATGGTCCCAAATTTTTTTAAAATAGATTCCCACCTATATTTAAATATTTTTTAAAAAACAAATAAGTATTCAAATTGCAAGACTGTTTGCTAAGACATTAAACATGACATTTAAACAAATTGATTTTTTTTCTACAAAAATTAATAAAAAGGCAAATGACAGTGTTTCTGAAACCATTTCTAAATGATTAGTATTTCAGAAGACATAAGGCATTAAAATATACCAGGATCTGCATAAGGATCTTGAGAAGTAAAATACTTCATTACCGGCTATCAAATAGATTATCAGTAACCAGCAGATGGATGATCTAAATCAACTCCCAACCGTATGCTTTAATACAGTATGGCATTCCTACATGCGACTTTATTCCAAAGATTAAACATCGTCTATAGCAGACCACACAGCTATGTCTGGCCAGTGAGATGCTTAGCCTTTTGTAGCAGCGAGGGAAACTTAGATATCATTCATGTGATATCTAATTTAAACCACTCTAGATGTGGTTTTCCTCAAGCAGCAATCAGGCTTGAAATGACCCCTCAAGGATATCTTCTGTAGTAATTCATTATGAACATTTCTGCTCATTTATATTTGTGCCATCAACATGAAAATATTTGTTTTACTTCATCTTGGTTTACTATAAATATCATAAAAAATAAATAATCAGATACATAGAAATAGTATTGTACAAAAGTTATAATTAGGAAATATTACGTTTATTAATTTTTTTATTCTATGAATAGTAACTTTCTGCAGCTGAAGCATACACGAAAAAAAAAAAATATCTAAGAGATTATACAATATACTGTAAATGCCATATTTACAATTGCAAAGAAATAAATAAAAAAATAATAAGCTAATAACTACTAGGATGATAAATGCATCTATGGTCGTTTTTTCTTAAAAAGGGTATTTATAGATTTTTTAAAAATAAATTTTGAGTGATATTTTTTAATTTTCACAGTGTTTTGCTTGAGAGTTAATTTTTTGTTTATAAATTACTGTCAATTTTACTTTTAATCTCATATTTTAAGTATGCTCCAATAACAAATGCTATTATCAATTGCAATTTTCCAAGATGAAAGAATCAACTTTCAGGCAAAAGGCATATTTTTGATTTTAAGAATACCAAAAAACATTTTGTAATTCTATGCAATTCTTATTTTCTTGAAGATTGTAACTAAAGACTAATAAATACATATTTATTTTTATCAGGTATTTATTTACATTTATCTTTCTCATATTACATATTTTTCTTTATTGAATTTAAAAAAAACCAGGTTAGAACATAAAAAAAAGGTCTTGTATTGAAAATTAAAGGATATTATTTTTCAACATAAGGTAATTTTTTGTGATTATAACTTAAATTGATAGTAATGAAAACGGAAATTTTACAATATTAAAAAAAGTTTCAAACTGATAAGTATAAAAGAGGCTTACTTTATTATATAGCAGTACTAATTTAAGCACTCAACCAAGCAATAAACTGCGGGGAAAAATCATTTTGAAAGGGATTTCTTTAAGAAACTACTCAAATTTTAAGGAATTTTGAAAAAATATACATACCAAAAGTATTTTTTATTAAATCAGGAGAAACTGGCATAACCCAATAGAATTAGTAGCATAGGCTAAGTACTACTATACTAAAACATTTATGTTGGAACTGACTATGGAATCGTATAGATATGGTAAAGACTAATTATCAAAGTTGCAATACTAAACGTTCTTGAATTACAATTAATGAAACATTCTTAGATAAATATTCTTTGAAAAGGCATGTTTCTTATTTTAAGGTTCTTTTGGAGCAATTTTAAGGAGTTGAGTGGCACAGCGAATATTGACAATATTTTCTGTTAAATGTAAATACTTAGGCAAAATTATTGATATTTAAAGACTATTTTGAAATAATATATTTTAAAGCAGACTGAGTGACTCATCTGGCAATTTTTAAAAAACAGTATATGATAATTTTTCTGAAACTCTTATCTGGTTTGTTCCTCCAGTCTACAAATTCTCCAAAATTTGTTATGGTAAAAAGCAAAATTAGGTCTGGGTTTTTGTTACAAGGCTGAATATTTTCACATAGGTCACATTAATATGACGAATGGTCAATACCACCAGTCTTTACTTGGCTAACACATTGTAGGCATTACTTTTTGAGTTACTAACTCTACACCCTTTCGTATCGATCCGATCATTAAAAAAAAAAAATTAAAAAAAAAATTGAAATGTCTTTATAGCGTGAAGCAAAAAACTAAGTTTCTATAATATCAATAGGCTAGATTTGCCATCGTTCCTTTCAAATTTCATAAACACAGATTATCAAGCTTAAAAAAGAAACAATTAAAATAAAATTAAATTTATCTACTTTAGCATGAATTAAGATATCACTCTTAAATAGAAATCATATGTATACGCTTTTTTAAAAGGGTTATACTTTTTAAAGTTCTTGGTTTATCAGACATTTAAAAAAAAAATTCTTAAGTTCTTTTTTTTAAAAGTGGAAACTCTAACGGTACGCCAAATACACTCAACTACATAAATCATGCCACTGATATAGAGAAGAGATACGTGCTAAGTGTGTAGGTGCCCAACTGAGAAAATACTTAGGTAGTCTGAGGTTCTAAAATTGGACACAAAAGCCAATGAGTTGGCAGGTCTGTAGCTTATAGTATAGTATTTAGTTTCATTTGCCATGTTAGTTTAATCATTTTTTAAATTAGGCCAAATGATTAAATATACTGAGTTTATAAAAGGGAACACTAGTGACATGAGCAACCTGATGAAAAAATGGTTTTAAGGCTAAGGGAGGCTTTTATTATGATAGTGCTGCATTTACAGAGGAAGCTCAAGGAATATCACTAGTGAGCTTTTATTATAATGTTGTAAAAGCCAATATTCTGCTCAATTAACTTTAGCCAAATATAATATATTTTAATTGAAAGATGATTTATTTTAACTTTAAATATTGATTTTACCTTTATATTAGGGTTTCAAATTTCTAACTGAACCAGTTAAATTTCCAACATCAAATTCTTTTATTATCACAAAATCAGATAAAGATTATAAGATTCAAAATATTACAACAAAATTAATTTCTTTTAAAGATGAAATAACAAAATACTTACGATCTCTTTGTTAGAATCTTAATCTTGCTTTCATCATCAATCTCGCTTGAATCATCATTATCTAAATAAAAAAAGATGTCTTTAAAGAAAAAACTTTATTTTAAAATAAGAATGGAAATATGAAACTCTAATGCTAGCTAAAAATTTTGGAGGAATAAAAGGATAAACTACATACAAATCTTTCTTATATCATTTATGATAATTAAAAAACTATTGTTTGTCTTTTCGCTTAAAAAATTTAATTATTTAAATTTTTTCTTTCTTTCTTGCCTATGGAAACTTCTTGAACAAGTTTTATTATATTCATCTGAGTTTTGTAACAGTGAGTTTTCACAGAGCACAACATACACCTTATTTAATATAAAATTTGAGGCATTGGTTTCAAACCAATACCAACTCATATGGTACAACAGCCAACTCATTTAAATAAAAAAATCTACTTTTTACTTCAAAAACAGTTAAATTTGACCCCTCAAAACACATGAAAATTTCTAATTTGTGTAAAAATGCCATTGAAATGAACTTAATTTATATAAATTAAATTTTATTGTTTATTTTTGATTAAAAAAAAAAAGGGTTTGTAACTATCAAGACAAATATATTTACTCCTGATAATACTCAAATTTTAACTATAATATAAACATAAATACACATTTAAGAAATTACATTTTTAATTATTTACGTTTTGCATCATTGAACAAAGACCAAAGAAAACAAAATTACCTCTTTCAAGATTTCTCTTTGCTCTCTTCAGACTCTAGAATTAATAATACAGGATTTCAGGAAAAAATAACACAGAAACATTTTAACAAAGGAATTAGCAAATGTTTTTGCAAAAGTAAATGTAGTTTTTATAAAGCAGTTAAAAATAATTTAAATTTGATACATGAATATAAAAGATAAAAACATTTTTTAAGGTATTACTTCCAATCTAGAAAACAATTCATAATTTTTAATCAGATTTGATGAGGGAGTTTGAATTTAAAATGGAAAACTTGGAAGATGGAATTCAATAGCACCATAATTATTTGATTTAATTTGACACATTGACATTAAGGTTAATTTTCAGACACAAGGACAAATATAGTAGATCTGAGGATATAGTACTGAAATCAATTTTCTGGCTAACTTCGTAGCGATTTAGTAATCTACTAGCTTCTAACACACAATCTAATATGGTATATTTAATATATTGCTAAGTAATTACCAATGCTTTAATAGAAGTCATTAATTAATTTCAGCAATAAGTAAAAAGTTCAATATTTAGTAATTGAATAATATATAAAGTATGCAAGGATGAGAATTCTGTATTCCGCAAATTTCTGCTTCATTTTGATTTTTCACAAGACTTAGATTTTAATCTAATTTCCCCTACAATATGAAAAAAATGGGATATCACAGAAACGAAATTTGGCATTTAACTACAGTTTCAAGTAAATACACATGTGGGCGACCTTTGTGCTAAAATACAAAACTACGGCAAAACAATGTTAAAGAGCACAAAAATATATAACAAAGCAGACAGCTGTTTCGGATGCTCAAAGGGCAACCTTCATCAGTGCAACAGAAGGAAATGAGAGAAAACAGGGTAAATATAAGAGAAAGGTGACGTCACCAGAGGGTTTAGAGCAACGGCCAATAGGAGGGAAGGGTGAATGGATAACGACGAATAGGAAGCAAGGAGCAAAAATGTGGTTAGTTAGGTTTAATCAGCGATTTCCAAACAGGAGAAAGGTAAGGAACGCTGGACAGGTCATTAACCAACAGTTTGGAATTTTTGAAAATATGAAAAGACTCGTAAAAATCTAAATCAGAAATTGAACAATCTTGAATGACTTTAGAAGAAGAAAAATTAAAATTATGATTAGAGTCCCAACAATGTTGGGCAATAGATGAGCGTTTAAATTCTTGTTTTTTGACATAAGCTTCATGTTCTTTGACAGGGCACCTTAAGGCACGCTTAGTTTGGCCAATATATGAAAGGTGAGCCGCGATGGCTCAGGGGATAGAGCGTTCGCCTTCCAATGAGGCGAACCGGGTTCGAATCCCAGTCGATACGAATTCCGCATCCGGCTTGCACTGACCACAGTGCTGACGTGAAATATCCTCAGTGGTAGACGGATCATGGGTTAGAGTCCCCTTGCCGTCAGGCTAACCGTGGGAGGTTCTCGTGGTCTTCCTCTCCATGTAACGCAAATGCGGGTTAGCTCCATCAAAAAGTCCTCCACGAAGGCAAATTTCTCCCAATACTCGATCCAGGAGTTCCCTTGTCTTCTGGATTGGGTTCAAAATTACAAGGCTACGGATTTGAACATTAGTAGCCGTAAACCCATTAAGTTGGGTCGGCTGTTCAACGACGGTTATAAAATAAAATAAAAAAATATATGAAAGGCCGCATTGGCAATTAATTTCGTATATACCCCAGCTATTTTAAAAACAAGGTAAAAACCTGTTACCACTGTTCGTTGCAAATCGAGTATGTTGTAAAAACGGAGAATCCTTTATATACCTTTATTTTTTTCCCTTCACCCATGACAACATGCTTATGTTATGTTTGTATGTCTTTTAATATGATTTATTACTATAGGTTATATTATTACTGTTAATTAGTTATGGGCATAATTTATTTTCCTTTTGGGCATTGCGTTTCTAATTTTAATAATTTTATTCTTTATTTTAATTGATTTTCATTTTTATTATACTCAACAACCCCATCAAAATGCTTCCCCTCACCCCTGCTAGAAAGTGGATCATCTCACAGGTGTGACTTGGTGGACGATTGCAGCGCCGCCTTTTAGCGTGGAAGAATACATGAGCGGGAAAAACAGATGCATTATTATTTTCTTTTTGGCACCCCCTTTTTTTTGACTGTCAGTGGTGTACATATAGCGGCGAGGGTGGCTAGCCACGCACCCTAAAAATGCTTCAATTAGGATAAGTTTTTCTTTCTCTTTTTTTATGTGCCCATATTTATTTTTATCATGATATTTAATAATTTAAATTTGTAATGAACTAATAGGTCTAATATGTAAGTTGTAGTGTCAATAAATACTTTTTTCTTAAATGTAATCTAACTTGAATTTGCATAATGGATATGAGTCCTTTATTTTTTTAACTATGTTTATTTTTCAGTTAATTACAGACTGTCCACACATCCACGATGCGGATGAAATGACATCAACTTAAAGTTGTGTATTTAGTTTAACCGACACACGTGTTTTATCTTATTCTCATCAGTTGAAATGTTGACAAGGTGGTTGTTAATGTGCGACTTTATCGAAGGGTGCTGCTAATGGACTGAGGTAATATATCTTATCCGTTTTGTGAATGTTTTTTAGGATATAATTTAAGTTTATTTTTCCACACAATAAAAGAAGATTTTATAAAATTTTATTGGGACTTAATTACTTATTTGAAATAGTGGAATAAAATTCAAGCTAAAGATTGTTTTTATTAATCGTGCAGCAAATCGGCCAGCCAAGCACTCGGCTTTATATTAGTGATAAGTTCTGGCCGGTACAATTTACTTGAATGGCCAACAGAGTAGATTGAAAAATGATTACTAAAACTGAAATGCGTAATTAGAAATTTGCATTGAGATCACGTGAAAATCTAACAAAATCTTCGGAAATAGCGCAACCGCATGGATTTTTTCGTAGTTGATTGAAATTGACGTTAATTATTGTCTATTTGATATCGAATTAAAATGTTTTTTTTAAAAACCTGTTTACCTTAAAGACCTATTATCCGGAAAAATTTATTTTCCGGGGTTGCAAAGTCCCGAGGATTCCGGATATGGGACTTTCTACTGTATATATATATATACTACATATAATAATTTTCAAAAGCAATATCTTAATTGTTAATATTTAATACATCTTTCACCTCTCAACTTAACTTAAATTTTGATGCATTTTAAGTAAGAAGTTCAACAAAATTAGAAATTAATAAATATTTATAATTTTAAAGGAAGCATCAACTAAACGAATGACACCATTTCAAACTTGTTTTAAAACCAACATAACTACATATGAAGAAAATAATAAGAATAATTCTCAGATTTGTGGCTTCCACTTAATTGCTAAGCAATTCCGTTGAAAGCGATAACAAGAAAGAAGCAAAGCCCATCATTAATCATAAAAAAGTTAAACTCATAAGTGCAAACCAGTCAATAAATTAAAAAAATGTGAAAATTTCCTGCAAATTCTACTTACATTAGGAGGAGGACCAGGACCTGTACCAGAACAACCAAGTAACCAATCTCCTTTATTATTGAAGCAACTAACATTTTGAGCAGAATAACTTGATTGTCTAGGAACAGTCATATTGCTATAAAAATTCAAAATGTTAAACAGAATAATGATTAATACTATCAATATTTAAAATTGTTCAATAAAGCAAAGAACTTAAACATAAAAAGGTAATTTAGCATTTCACAACTTGGGAGTAGAGGAAGCAAATTAGAGGGTAACAGAATTAAAATTCTTAGGGAAATAAATATGAAGAAAAGATACATTTTTTCTTAGACTTAAAACAAATATGTATAAACAAAACAATATAAGTTATAGTTGTATTAGTGATTTATATATTTAGTCTTGTTACCTATATATTTAATGGGACAGTTGAGTTTCTTTCTCTATTAAAAATTTGTTCATATATGTTTTCACATTAAACAGATAAAACAATTTCTCCATATTTTTTTCTGGAGGGTTTCAAAAAATCTTATTAGAGCGTCACAGCATTAAAAAGTTTGAATTAATTTAACTACAGTTTAAGTTTCATATCTGATTATTTAGAAACTATCACATCATATGACAAATCAATCTTCAGTAAAAATTAATATTACTACTAAATATAGTTATTTTTTAATCAACCATGATTTAATTTTAATTAAATTTATATTGAAACAAATGAAAAACAATAATTTTAATAATATTACTTATTTTATAAAAATAAATAAAAAAAACATAATACTTAATTTTATTATTTTGAATTGCCTTTGCCAAATAATTAAGAAGTAGGCAAAAAGTAAATACCATTAAATTAACTAAAAAATGATTATTTCTTAAAAAAATTATCAAAATATCAATATAAAAATAGTTCTGTCTGAACTCCATAACTTAAAACATATTTTATCATAGCTAAAAATTGTTTCTGAAATTAAGAAATTCTAATTACACTGACATTATACTTACTTGGTTGGAACATTTTGTTGAGTAGCATAATCACCGATAGAAAACTCTGAACTAGGGGTATTTCCGCTTTCTAAAAAAATAAATAAATTCAAACAATATTACATTTATTTATAGTGTCCCATTCATTTGAAGTGATAACATTTAGATATATCCTTTACCATTAAACTAGTTAGAAATGCATAATATTTAGTTTAAAAAATATTAATCTCCATTAGTTAGCAAAATTGTTACTCCGCCAAATATTTAAGGCTAATGAGTAAGTAGCAGAGTTCGACTCTGGTGTAAAAATGTTTGTCTAAAGAATAACAGAGTGGCAAGAGGAGTTCTAGTGCCGAAAAAATGCATTATGCAAAAATAAAGTGTTTTAAGTATTAGAACATTTCTGATATTCCGATATAGTCTTACTTTTATAATATGTGTATTGTATGATATTGAAACTATTGTCACCTCACTTAAACTTAAGTTAATATCATTACTTTGCTATAAACATGTTTCCATTTTTAAGTTACTACATTCCTTTATTATTTTGGATACCAAAAAATTCTTTATACTACATTTATTAACATTTAAAAAAATGTAAAATATTTTCCATGAAAATAGTTGTGAGCAAAAGGTTTAGTCTGGCTAGTACCGTAAGAATTTAAATTTCATGTTCTGCTCTCTATATATAGAGAAGAAAAGTATTTTCCAGCTGGTTCTATAGAATATCACGAGAAGGTCATTAGCTTGCCAGGGACGAAGACCATGGAGCGTCACCAACGACAAAATCAACAAGAGAAATAAGATTTTGTATAGCTATTAGCGGAAAAATATTTACTGTGTTTAGTTGGTCCCCATAATCAATGGAAATTTGAGAGATTTTTCCGATCAATTTCAGAGGACCGAAAATGAAGTCCAAAATCGAGAATCTCTAGCAAAATGCAGCAGAGTTGCACATGAGAGGGCAGAATTCCTTCACACTGAATTTAACTCAGTAGACGCATACACAGACCTGCAGATTTTTCATTTAACATGTAAAGCGAATGGTGTTTTCCTACGCTACGGATCAACAGTATGCCGAAATAGATTGGGGTTGAATTAATTGGGAAAATATTGAATATAATGATATGAACAATATCTGTTTTGCATAATTCCGAGCAAAAATCATTATGCGAAAGAAAAAATTCCCACTTTGGAAAAGAGAAAATTAAGCACTTTTTAAAAACACCCAATGAAAAAAGCAACTTTAAGGACTTTTAAAAAATGAAAATCCAATTAAACACTTTTTAAAAACATTATGCAGCCTGTAATAAACACAAATATAATAATAAAAGAATAATAAATACGGTTTAAACTTATTGATTTTGAAACTCATTGCCTGCTGATTGTTACAGTTAAATTTGAAATTAATAATTTTTAGATTTGTTGCAGGATATTTTCAGGTTTTGGCCAAAAATTGCATTATTCCATCTCCTTTCACCAATAAAATTTCCTGATAACTCCATGTTTCCCATAGCTCATGGAAACCCAGGAATAAGCAGTGTGCTCAATAATTATTTTAAGTAAAGTACGTAATAGAAATTTCTTCAATACTTTATTAAAAACAAACTGGTTTTGATGGCCTTATTTCTATACAACTTACTCATCAAAGACTAATGGGCTGAATGAAAAAGTTTACTTACCTTTGCTATCATTTGGAAAACTAGGTGAGGGTTTACGCAAAATAGATTTTGATTGTTTAGTATAGTGCAAACTAATAAAAGGATTTCTCACAAAATTTGATTCCTTTGTCCTCTTAGAGATTCCAGAACTTAGGCATGATCTACAGCAACAAAATGAAATGTATAAAAAAGAGAAATATTTAAAGAAATTTGTTTAAGATTTCTTTTATACAGTTATTTAAGAACTATAAATGTCAAAAAAAATAATTCACTTATTTGATAAAAGTGTAACTTATTTGTTTATATTTGTAAAAAGTAAAATTATATTCTTGTCAAGCAAAAAGCCGTTATGAATGTAAAACCACAATGAGTAAAATTTAACACTAAAAATGATATACATATATGCTATGAAATATATATATGCTATGAAATAAAATATATATGCTATGAAATAAAATATGTATGCTATGAACGGATAACTAGATCCGATAGACTAACCCAACCAAAATAAATTTTTTTTATAAATATATATAAATTTTTTTCACCTATCAAATAGAAACACACAGTAAAGATTATAGGAATCAAAAGAAAATATTTTTTAATGAAGGTTAGTGTTAATAATAGCATAAACAACACATTAAAGAATTAAAATTTATCGCACAAAATTAAAGAATTAAAATTTAATGCAAAGTAATTTTAATTGAGTCATAAAAATATTGCTTACCCTTCGTCCTCAGAAATTTTTAGTTTATCTTTAATTAACTTTAATGTATTACAAAGATTGGTGAAGTCAGATGATGAACTAGAGCTAGAAGAACTTTTTGCACCTAAAAAAAGAAGTTCATTATAAAGTAAGTTATACATGTATCCAAAAAGAAGTCTTGAATAAATAGATATATTTATCTAAATAATCATTGTTATCAATTTTATACGAAGAAATGAGACAATGTCATCATAATGTAAAACTAGTTTTGGAAATGAGATGAATGCAGGACTGCTACTAATTTGAAAGAGATCATTTCTGAAGGTAATAATAATAAACTGGTAGTCTGAGACATTTCAAAACTGTTTCTTCCCATTGGTGAATTATTAACAGCTATAACACACATATATTTAATATACTTGTTTTAATTGTTAATAAGTGGTGGTCTTCTTGGAAACTCTAGAAACTGCTTAAAAAGCATCATCTAGTTCATCATCTTTTTAATGGAAGCTGCATCTAGGGGGAAAAAATGTTTCCTTAATTTTGTTTACCTATCTTACATTTTTATCAATATGCTAATATGTAGATGTCGAGGGGGGCGGGAAGAATATACTTATTTGTTGGCATAAAATAAAATGAATGAAAATCAAACATCACAAAATATCTGTCAGAATTTTTACCACTTTTTGCGAAAAATGAGCGTATAGGTACCTGAAATTCATATTAAGCCATTCCCCTGATTTTCAAGGTTGTAGCAACCACATCGCCAAGCTACCACAAAGCCACCACATACCAGGCAGTGGATGCTCAGACTTTGAACCGAATGGACATTCTTTTTTCCTCCGTCTCATAATCAATCAAATTTATGTTTGGCCGTGTGCTATTTGTAAATTAATAAAAATATTTGGCATTAAGCTTTTCCTAATTTAAACCCCTGAGATCTAGCTATGGCCAGAAGGTATTTTTTTAAAAAATTGCACGATCTTTCCCAGATTTCTTTTCAAATTGATAAAATCAATTGATGATAAATGCAGTGACTTTTCAAATTGATGATAAATGCATTGACTTTTCAAATTGATGATAAATGCATTGATTGCTCCAAATTCAAGGAAACAATATAAGTAAAATGATCTGAGAGAAAACTGAGGCACGTTAGTATTAAGAAATTTAATTCTATTCTTTTTAAAAATTTACTATTAATTTTGCCAGGGAAATACTTTTGTAGGAAAAATTTATTTAGGTAATGTTAACTTTACCTAAGTAAATTTTTAATAATTAATTTTTTAATTTGTAATACTTAAATATAATAATTAATTTTTAATAATTAAATTTTTAATTACTAAAATTTTTACAAATTAAACATTTTAGTAATTGGTGCCAAAATCTAAAGCAAACAAATATCTTTCAAAATAACTTTTCTCTGAAGGTTTAACATTTTTGTAAGTTTAACGTATAGATTATTTGTGCCACACAAAAACCTTTTTTGAGAGATCAACTATTTGTCCATCATATATATATATTTAATAACAAATGTTACCTTAAAAATGTGTGCATGTAATAAAGATTTTAAGTTAAAAAATATTTGGTAATTTTCTATGCACATCATCAACACAACTTAAAGTATTTTCAGTTGGTATAATTACCTTAAATCAAGTTAGCAGAATTCACAGATTCAATCTGCATCAATAACTTTCAAAATTGAATTCCGTTTATGACTTCAACGAAATCAAGTAGAGATTAAAAAGCTTTATTGAACAAATATTTAGCAGAATTTTAAAATATTGAGCGTTTATCCGAACTTTTGGATGCAGGATTTCTTGCATCAGAAAACCTCTTTATAAATATAATTGAAAAGGAAAATAGTGCATGGCAGGAAAATTTCTGTAAAATTTTATCCAGGGTCTCAACACTTGGAGGTTTAAATATAAGAGAGTTGTACATAAAAACTTTATGTTGTTTAAGTTAAATTTGAATTTTATACTATCATTCTAGCTTCGCCCAAAAGGATGAGAATCATACGAAAAACAAATAAAGATCAACTTGCAAATGATATTATTAGAATAAACTCTCTTCATTTTAAAGAAAGAAATTAACAGAATTGCACCTGTATAAAATTTCTTGAAATAAAATTATTAGTCTGCAAAATACCATGACAGGTATTTTGAAGACAAGATAACAATAATTAGAAAAACAAAAATTAAGTGGTTTTTACTGACATCAAGTTAAAATAAAATAGGAAAACTCTTCCATATTTTTCATTATTGAAGGCAGAAAAATCTTTGAATTGCAATTTTTATTTGGGGTTTAGATGCAGTTCCTCTGAGATATGCTGAGAAATTTTCTTTTTCTGAAACAAATATATTTTCATCCAGGGTTGGATTTTTGAACCTCTTGAACAGATTGAATAATGGCTATGAATGAGTTTATAACTTTTAATTCTGAAAATAAGTAAAAGTTTATATGTAACTATTTAAACTGTTATCTCTCTTTCAATTATTGCAAATAAAAATTAAGTATGGAATTATAATTTTTACGGAAATTTTATTTTAAACATAAGTTTATCAATTGAAATTCTACAATTAATTGTAATTTAAAAATTATAGCAAATGAAGCTATTTTTTTTAGAAAAATATGCCAAATATGAAATTTTGAATTAAAAGTTACAGTTTGATTAATATATAATTATATGCTATAGTTCTTACCATTTTTTTAAAAATTAACATTCATTAAAGTTAAGGATCTAGCTTGCCTAATAAGTTGTTAGATTAGTATTATAACTAATTTTTTCAATATTTTTGTATTGCTTAAATAAAACTTCTACTAAATCTAACTACATACTGAGGAGTTTATCGGAATTGTTTTGGGCAGAATTAGAGAGTTTTGCACAGGATGGTAAACTATGGTTTTTACCATCCATTAATATTTAAAAAGTATTCAAGTATTTAAAGAATTTAGCCATTGAACTCAAAACCTTGCATAAATTGGTTTCATCAGAGGTAGATGAATCATTTCTCTATAGATAAAATAAAATAATTATAAAAATAAAAAAATAAAAAGTAAACAAATTTATTAAATTTAAAAAAATAAATAAATTATTATACCTTTTAAAGAAGAACCAACAGTCTTCAGATTCTTTCTATCTAGGATGCATTTTAATTCAGGTAAAATTGGTTCTTTTTCCCTAAAAGTTAACAATCTTTGACTACAAATGCTTTGTTTTTTGCCCAATTTTAATTTAGTGTCAGAAGATATTTTCCGATTCTCAATTTTAACTTGTCTGTTAGCAATAACTTTCTTCGCTTCATTAACACGTCCATAGAGTGTATCTTCATGTGTATCAATTTCCTAAAGCAAAAGTAAAAGAAAATTAATACAATAAATAATATACAGTAAAAGTTCAACTATTCAATAAAAAAACTTAAACATTTATTTTTGTAAATAAAAGGTTTTGTGATTTAAATAAAGGTTAACAAAACTTTCTGATAAAGCCAATACATTTTAGAAATAGCAGGTCATTGCAGAAAGATTTTAATGGAAATTTAAGCTTTTTCAATGTTTAAGTATTTTTTTTTACAACTATTAGAGGGAAAAACATTTAACAATTAAATAAAAAGATTTACAAGACAATAGTAGGACTCTTATACTCTAAGTGATATTTTCCACTTTCGGCCATCCCTACATGTTTCAATAAAAGAAAAAAAGAGGACAATTTACAGAAAAAAAAAAAAAAAACACGCTTTGGGGTCCGTATAAAATTTAAATAAAGACTTTGTAGGACCATTTACATTCAAGTAATGATTCAGTTAGTATTCATTCGATAAGCATTAAAAAATCTGAAAATCAAAATTAATTTAGATACAGGATCTTACTGAAACGATAGGAGTTCAACGATAAATTTCTTAACATAGTAATTTGTTTTTAAAGAACACTGATTTTTTAAACTGCTTGTTGGTGTTTTACAAAAACAAATCTAAAATTTTACAAAATTAAAAGAAAATTATTGGATAAAAACTAATTAAGTCTAATCCTTGTGTGAATTCTCAAAATTTATTTAATATTGAATAATTTTAAGATTTGAAACTGAAATTATATAATAATAATCTAAAAAAGAGAAAAGTTGTTTTTAGATAAAATTTTTTAAAGCTTTTTTTCAAGAGTATTGACAATATTGCATTTAGAATTACCACTACTAATAGACTTCATCACATTTCTACAATATTTGCCTTTTCCAGTTCCAATTTTTTTTTAGCTATGGAACCCTAAATGATCAAGATTTTTTTAGCATAACCCCAGCATTTCATACATGTAAAAACAAATTCATTAGCAGGTAAAAATGTACTTTAAAAAAAAAAAAAAAAAAACTTTCAATTCTAAAGACTTTCAATTTTTTTATTTTATGTGAAGAATGAAATGTTTAATAGTATCAATTTGTTTTACGTGAGTATATTTGCTAAAATGAATTTAAACAAATTGTTATAATCACTGAGACTCAATTCTTTGAGACCTAAATCTTTCTTTTTGAAATTAAATTAGTTATTTTAATTTGAATTGAAAAGTTAGACGAGAAATACTTAATTTCTTACAAATGCTCATTCTTCTAATTTATTACATATATTGTTATTGAAAAAAATAATTTATTCAATATATTGTTTGAGAAATGTTTCTTTTTTTAAATATTGCTACTTTTTCATAGGCATTTAAGCTAAACAATTCCATATAAACAACCGAAACATTAAATTATGGATTGTTGGTTGGATATAAATGTTATCATTACTAGTTAGAAACAAAAAAAATTCTAACTCTTGCAACTCCTGTAATACTTCCATGGAAATACGGGGGTTCCACTGAACACCTTTTGGGAACCTCTGTTTCACTACCCATTATTAAGATCTTTCTTCAGACTCTTTTTCATCAGATTTATATTATTGATTGAACCAAATTAATAAAGAATTGTGAATTAGGCAGATACCAAACACATTAATAAAATCATATCACATAACTAAATTAGGAAATGATCCCTATTATAATTTAATTGTTAATTGGATGCAATCATAAGAAATTTAAAATATACAGAGCAAAGTAATTTATCAAAAAAACCAGATCAGAAAATATTCTCTCACCTTGAAGATTCAAAATTTCAATATCTCCTGAATTAAATAATAATAATAAAAAAAAAAGAGAAAAAAAAAAAAGTTCCAATAACTTATGATTAAATCTATACAGTATTAAAATAATCGTCAAAAGCAAACTGGCATGCTCCTTTAATTCCTGATTTTGATAAATTTATGCTTATTGAATTAATAATTTTTATTGTTATTAAACAAAATAATAAAGAGAGATCAAACTTTGAAATCATATAACCAAAATCATAGAAGATTTGTAACTATACTTGCTTATAATATGATTAAAATTTTAAATAAACTGTACAAAGAAATCAATTCAAAATTTTGAAACAGCTAAACTTAATTGTACAAGATTTGTAATTTTTTTATCTAACATATGGACATAGTCTGTCGAAATAAGTGTTTACGAAAATGGACACAGCTCAAAATGCATGTTAACAAAAATGAACATAACTATTTACAAAAATTGACAAAACATTTCATTTTATTTTTCCAACTTCTTTTATGAATATTTTTCTTTCTTTAAATAAAGATCTAATAAATTTAAAAATTGTGATGTCAGCAATTTTCAAAAACCACTTGGTATATTTTATTAAATGTCTTTTGTTGAAAGGACTTTAAAAGTCTACAGTTATTTCCTGAGGTTGCAACAAGTATCAATTTGCAATACTGGTAATAAATTTACATTGCAAGAAAAGAGAATATTAAAACTCTTCTATTGCTTACAGTTCCTAGTGCGAAGATATCACCATAAAAGTTACTTCTGAAATATACCTAGCCACACTGACTCTGAAGACCAGAACTTTTCCCCACAATGGTTATGCTCATTGTTACCTGTTTAATTGTTACATTTGGGTCAAAAACTGAAAGAGTCAATTCATTAATGTGTGCATTTTCTCAAACTTGTATTATAAGATGTGTTCATATTTCAAAACTCACCCACGACTTACTATTTAAATAGATAACAAAAGAGTTAAAGAAATTTTTGGTCTTAATTCATCATTTAAAAAATTTTAAAATCTATAAGAACATAAAGCTTGAGATCATCTGTTTTATTTCAAACATTTTTAGAGAGACATTATGATTCATCTTTAAATTTGCTCATGGTCTTTTATTTTATACATTTGTAGAGACTTTATGATTCATCTTTAAATTTGCTCATGCCTATTTTTTTTATTTATATGTAGAGAAGTGCACTGATGTGTAAACATTTAAAAAATAAATATTAGTGTTCATTGAAGCGCTTAAAATAAAAATTGAAAAAATTTTGCAAAACTTTTTTATTTGGTTTTACTGCTATTTAAACTTATAGCAGTTATAAAAATTATACAGTGGAAAGTCGCGTATCCGGAATCGGCGGGACTTCCCAAAGTCCGGATATTCGATTTATCCGTATAATAGACCCCCAAGGTAAACAAAGCTTAAAATGATCTGAATCAAAAGCAAAAAATTGAACATTATTTTTCGGGCAATAATGTTTTAGTATTAGAAAGATATCTAATCAATCAAAAACAAAATAGAAAATAAATAATTATTGCTATTATAAAAATAAATATAGAAAACGAAAAATATTAATTGCTCTCTTCGCCATTTTGAACTAGAACGATTCAAGCAAGAAGGGGAAATTCCTGTCATTCACTAAGGTGGGTAGGTGGAGAAGAAAATTCATTTCCTCCTAATTTCTCATTCAAGTTGAGGGCGAGGCAGTGACAAATTTTTATTTTCTCTCCCATCAGTGGCTATCAATCAAGCATAAAGGCGTGGCATGCTGATTGGGTTCTCTTTATTTTTTTCTTTTGTGACTAAAGGGGATTCCCCTCCACTTTATGTTGTGTTTACACTTTTTCACAGTATTTCTTCTTCCCCTAACACTCTAATAAAAAGTTCCAGGAAATGCCTCTTTTACTAGCCAGCTGCATAGGAAAGAAGAGGTGGAGGGGACTCAGTTGTGCTCCTTTGAAAACAAATCCCCCCCCTTTCCTGCATTCCAAAGGAGGAGCGTCACTAATGGTATGGTTTTGGTAGATCTTCTGTTCCCCCTTTCTGTTGATTTATGGGTTCGATGCATAAAATACTAGAAGCCAAGAAAGGAAAAAACCTGTCAAAAGATCTCTTTCTCTCTTTTTTCTTTTAAGAGAGGGGAAGGTGAAGAAATGTTTGTTTATTTTGATAGTTAAAAAGTGTCCGGGAAATCGACTCTTCCGGAAAAGGGACACGTTACACTGTAGTAATTTAAGCTAATAAAAGGTTTTTCTTAAAAAAAAAAAGTTGGTTTAAATCTTAATTAAAACTACATTGGTTTAAACAGACTAACCCTGCCAAATCCTGTAGATTTCATAATGCTAATTTGAGAATTTAATTTCTGAACTCTTTCCTGTAATATTAAAATTTAGTAACATTTCTTTACATTAAACTTCATTTTATGATAATCGATATTTTATAATGTAATAGCTTACTTCACAATTATCAGAGCTAGAAGTGAGGTTCTGAACATCAGGTTCTGAAACCGCATAACCTGAAAAATAACAATTATTTAGTAGAATCATTATTAATAGTTTTTAAAAAGGAATAGTCATAATAAATATTGCCTTAACAACACTAATGTCTCTTCATGGAAATTCAAGCTAATTATTAACACAAATAAAACTTTGTGAATTAATGAGGAAACAACAATTCACATTTAACCTTTTGCTTACGGCACTTAGCATTCTGGTCAACTTATTGTACCAGCCCTAAACAAAGGGTTAACTCGAACACTGTGATATCAGAACATGCAAGAGTAATTGAAAGAAAAAATAGGTTAGTAAATTTCAGCAAAAATAATAATTTGAATGCCATTTATTGAAAGTCTGAAGAATATTAGTACAATGAGAACAGGGATGGATCAAGTCATGAAGAAGCCGGCAGCTGATGGATAAACTGGGGCCTTATCCATCATAAACTAGCTAATTAAAATTTTAGGTCATATAGCAACTTTTTTTTAAACATATTCAATTTAAGCCAAGTGTAACTTACAGAAACATTAAAAAGAACTGCTCTTTGAAATTTTTAAGTTTCTATAAAAATCTTAATTATTTATTTATTAATTTATTTTTTAAAGAAAAAGAGAAAAGGAAAAAAATTGGGAAGAGCACTAAAATTTACATAACACATTATCATGGAGAAAAGCATAAATTGAACATGACTATTTAAATATTTATGAAATTTTAAGCTTCATTTTAGGTGAAATTTGGGTCTGTTAGCAAATCCTTCATAAATAATTTATAGTAGAAACGAATCATTCACAAAATATTCTAAGTTATTTTGTGAAGGTAGTACTTTTTATTTAAAAAAAAATAATAAATAAACTCTTCACAACATCATTTAAAATGTTTTTAAAAAAAATTTAGTCAATGAATTCTCTAATTCACAATTTTAAAACTACAACTTCTTGAAGGATGGTTTCATATTTGTTCTTCACAAAAAAAAAGGATCATAATTTTAAGATGTTTACAAGAACCTGATAGAAAGAACCAAATTATATGTGTAGTTTTTTTTATAACAAAATCATCAGGCTCTTAAAAGGGAAAAAATCTGAATTCTAAATAAATTTTCAAAGTTCTGAAAAATCAGTTTTACATTTCTTTATTTTTGGGTCCCTGTCCGGGACCTAAAGAATTTAAAGTCTGGTCATGCAGCCCTAGTAGCACCTCTTAACCTGCCCTAGAAGGATGAGTCTAAGATACGAAATTTTTTTTAAGTTAAACACATTCTTACAGATAAGTAAAGTGACTTTCCTGAAGAAAGTGAAAAGAATTCGTAAATCTTTTATCACTTTTTTTTTTTTGTAATGAATGCAAGAAAGGAAAAGTTTAATAATGATTTTTTAAAAGAAATAAATGTTCTTGAAAACCTTTTATCTTATTTCCACTGCACAAGACAGAGAATGTTAGTATGCAATGTTTACAATAATAAAAAATGACTACAAATAAAAATAAATTTGTTTTTTAATTTTCTGTATAATTTTTCAAATTGTGTGAAACAAACTTTTAAATGAAAAATGGCAAAACCTAAAAACTGAAGAGATAAATTAACATTCTAGATTGATAATAGAATCTTGCAAATTTTTGAAGCAGAGTTATATACATTTTTTTTAAATATATTCTGTGTGGCACATTTATTATTACATGGGAAAGATTTATAACTTTTGAAGCTCCACAATTGATTGAACGACAAAAGTGAATACCTTATCCATTAAATAAGAATAAATAGTGCAATATTAAAAATAATAATAAACTTTTTGAATAAAACAAAAACTTGTCTTTATTCTGTTTCTTGTTTAAAAATTAACCTTTTATTTTTCAAAATTTTTTTTAAAATTGTGACATAGTTTGAATAAAAGGGTTTGGGCAGTTTAAAACAGCTTTGAACAGGACGGTTTAAACTGTGGATTAACTAAGGAAACTAATTAATTAGGAAACTAATTAATTTTAGTAACTAAGAAGTGCTCAACTTTAAGAAATTTTATAGACATTATCTATTGTTTGTATTTTTAAACTGTACAATGCTGCCCAATTTTGATGATGAAAAAAAAACTTTTAAAGCCCAAGAGTCTTTTTAGAAACAATGTTAGTAGACAATTTCAGAAACAATTCATTTATACAGAAAAAAATATTTTAAAAAGTTTACATATGCTTAAATTGATGCAATACAAATTTTATATAAAACCTTAAAAAACTAAAAATTTCCCTAGAGCACACAAAACAAGTTTAGTATAACAATAACAACATTGAAAGCAAAGCAGTCAAGATAATTAACCTTTTTCTGATGTTACTTCTTCATCAATTTCGTTTAGCATTTGGGTGTAATCTGAGTCACCAGGAAGTGATTCAACTAATGGAATTAAAAAATAATTCAACGTCAGAGAAAAAGTTATCTAAAAATCAAATTGATACAGAATTTTTTACATAGATTTACAACTGGACAAAGAATTATTTTTTTAAAAAATGTTTAAATCTGAAGAGATGAATTAGTTTAAAAAAATACACACAATAAGATATTAGTTACTTTAACCTAATAACCTGCAATTAAACAGGCTTACAATTTATTTAAGTCAGAATGTTACATTCTCTTTTCAAAACATTAGCAGCAAAATACAATAAAAATATACATTCTTTCTGAGAAAACATTTATAACCGATAATTTCAGATCAAAACCTCCAAGAACCTTAGATATGTATAAGGGGTGGACAAAACACTGCCCTATCATGGTCTAATTTTAAATTAGTCAAAATGTCGAGAAAGCTATATAACTTTATTAATTATTAAAATCTTTTTAGTAATATTGTAGATGGCACAAAGGCTTTGAGTTACAGATTTGAAAACTTTTACGTTCTAAAATATGAAACCATAAAAACAAAGAGAAACACTCAGGTGTGCTCAAAAAGGTAAGTAAATGAACTATAAAAAAAGGTAAAAAGAAAGAAAAAAAAATCACCTGTAACTTCTAAAGTCTGATTAGAAAAAGTTTTTTTTTGGCAGTGTCCAAAAGAAAAATGTTTGAACCAGTTAATAATCTAAATAGTTTGTATTTAGTTAAAAAAAAGTTAGTCAAAAAGTTAGCACCAACATAATTTTGAAATAAACCTCATGTTTTGGAGACTAAACAACTTTTCATCTGTCAATTTAGTTATAAATTTGCATAAAATAAATGTTTTAAATATTAAAATTCATTCGAAACGGAAGTTTACCAAATCAATTATTTCTTTAAAAAAAAAGTCATAATAAAAAATAAGGCATAACAATAATAAAAGATTTACACACACAATATATATATATATATATATATATATATATATATACATACAGTCGAACCCCTCTATAGTGAACCTGGGATATAGTGAACACTCGGATGTAGTGAACTTTTTCAGCGGTCCCGTCCATACTCCTATTTAAATAATGTTATTTTTAACGCTTATAGTGAACAGCTTAGAACGTGGAAACTCGATTATAGTGGACTAAAATTTCATTTCTTTAAATATCTTTTTCAGTCCTCCATCTTTAAACTTGTAGGTGTTGGGACTGAAAATGAATGCATTCCTATAAAATGTGGCATATTTCACTCCTTTATGCTTATCACTTTTAACTATACTGTAATAAGTGTCAAACAGATAATTTATCTTATATTCCCCCTTCCCTGACAAGCCTTGCTTTGTCTCTTTTCCCCAAGCTTGCTCTACAACTAGTTAACTTGGCCACCTGCTGACTTTTTGGAATTTTCTTATATGTTCAAACCATATTCTTTACAAATCACCCCTCAACAATCAAGGAGGGAAACAATTTAACTCATTCTACAGCTTCTCTCTTCATATTCTTACATTATCTGTTTGAGACAAGATTTTTATTTCAAAAGCAGTGAAAATGGCAAATTCTCTAAAGAGAAAAGCGTTTTCGATAGAGGACAAAGTTAAAATTGCAAAGCATATTAAAGATGGACAGACTATTTATATTATATAGATATTTTTTTCTACAGAAAATGTAGATCAAAAAATCTTGCATTCTTTGCACATTGTAGATAAGAAAATTGATGAACTCTATATAAAATCAAATTGTGTTCAATCAAAAATCACAATTTTTTAAAATAAAAAGTTAAATTAAAACTAATATTTAGCGACGTAAGTACTTTTTTCATCAATTTTTGCTTTATTATCTGTTAATTAGTTAATAATTTTTTTATGTAAAATTGCAAACCCAATTTTCAATCATTCAACTGTCTTATGAAAAAAATATTCTTCAAAAAATTTGGATATAGTGAACCATCGGTTATAGTGGACACATTACGGAGTCCACAGACGGTTCACTATAGCGGGGTTCGACTGTATATATATATATATATAAATAAAAAACAAAGAATGGGTAAAAGTAATGCTTTTTTTTAATCACATCACATAATACAAAAGTTTTTTTTGAAATAAATAAGCTGTAAAGTTTAAAGAATAAAAGTAAAAAATGATTTATTGGGAGGCAGTTCCCCAGCCACTGGAACTAATAACAAAGCAGTTTAAGTTGGGGAAAAAAAAGGGCAACAAATACACATAGGGGTGACAAGAATTAAACTCATACCTTTTCTTATTGAATCTACTCGTTTCCTTGATTTACAATAGGCATCCTGTTTCTCATTTACTGTATCTGAAAACAAATTAATTTTGGTTAAAAGAGAAAGATCTGCGAAAAATTGAGTTCCTTTTTACCAAATTGAATAGCAATAAGTTTTTTGTATATGAACTATTTTTTACTGTAAATATTATTTACCTAGTACACAATTGTTCCAGAACAACGTTGGATTACAATTATTGGAGCTAGACACGGAAGATTGCCTTGAGTCAGATTCAGGAGTAGGAGGATTTCCTACTTTATCAGTTTTTAACAGGATTGAACTTGATAACGACGTACTATCCTTTTCTGAAATATGAGGACTGCTATGTCCCGTAAATGCAGACTGCTCATTTATTTGATTTTCCAATGACTTTTCTTGAACTATTAAAGAGAGAACAGAAAAAAATTGTAACACATTCAACTAAAATGCAAATGAAAATTGTTTAATTTTAGAAACTGATATTCTTTAAGTATTTAAAGTTAAAGAAAAGTAATTTTCAAAAAACTAACAAAAAATTGAAATATAGTTTCATATATTTCCTTTTAGCCATTTTTTTTTCTTTAGTTATTAGTAAATTAAGTTTATATCCAGGTTACATTTATTTTTGATTGACTATCTCAATAAAATGATTAAGTTTCATTGCTATATTTCACACACACACATTATAAAGTATTTTATTTTCAGATGTTTGAAAATAACTAAATAGATTTTTTTAGCACTTTTATTTTAAAAAAATAAATCAGTATGCAGTTTTTAACTACAATCGCCTAAGATGCATATTGATAGGTTTGTTTATAGATGTGCTTTGATTTGAAAGTTTATTTTGAAATAAAAAAGCTGTAAAGTTCAAAGAATAAAAGTAAAAAATGATTTATTGGGAGGCAGTTCCCCAGCCACTAGAACTAATAACAAAGCAGTTTAAGTTAAATAAAAAAAGCAACAAATACACATAGAGGTGACAAGGATTAAACATATACCTGTTCTTAATGAATCTATTCGTTTCTTTGATTTACGATTGGCATCCTGTTTCTCATTAACTGTATCTGAAAACAAATTAATTTTGGTTAAGAGAGAAAGATCTGCTAAAAATTGAGTCCTTTTTTACTAAACTGAATAGCATAACACACAAATAGCAGAAAACATATTGTTTTCTGTATAAGAACTATTTTCTGCTGTAAATATTAGTTACCTGGTACACAGGCTGCAGGCTGTTCATTATTTTGATTTTCCAATGTCTTTTTTTGAACTATTAAAGAGAGAACAGAAATTTTTTTTTAACATATTCAACTAAAATGCAAATGAAAATTGTTTAATTTTAGGAATTTGTATTTTTTTAATATTTAAAGTTAAAGAAAAGTAATTTTCAAAAAACTTAACAAAGAGTTGAAAATATAGTTTCATATATTTCCTTTTAGCTATTTTTTTTTATAGTTATTAGTAAATTAAGTTTATATGCATGTTGCATTTTTTTTTTTTTTGATGTACTATCTTAATAAAACGATTAAGTTTCATTGCTATATTTCACACACACACACACGCTATAAAGTATTTTATTTTCAAACGTTTGAAAATATCTAAATAGATTTTTTTAGCACTTTTATTTAAAAAAAAAATAATCAGTATGCTATTTTTAACTGCAATCACCTAGAATGCATATTGATAGGTTTGTTTATAGATGTGCTTTGATTTATAAGTTTATTTTGAAATATAAAAGCTGTAAAGTTCAAAGAATAAAAGTAAAAAATGATTTATTTGGAGGCAGTTCCCCAGCCACTAGAACTAATAACAAAGCAGTTTAAGTTAAATAAAAAAAACAACAAATACACATAGAGGTGACAAGGATTAAACATATACCTGTTCTTAATGAATCTACTCGTTCTTTTGATTTACGATTGGCATCCTGTTTCTCATTAACTGTATCTGAAAACAAATTAATTTTGGTTAAAATAGAAAGATATGCTAAAAATTGAGTTCTTTTTTTCCAAATTGAATAGCAATATGTTTTCTGTATCAGAACTATTTTCTACTGTAAACTGTAAATATTAGTTACCTGGTACACAATTTTTCTCCCAGAATGAAGTTGAGCAATTTGCTTTGAGTTGAGATTGGTATTCAAATTTAGAACAATTATTTGAAGATTGCCTTGGGTCAGATTCAGGAGTTGAATTATGGTTAAGGTTTTCTACTTTATCAGTTTTTGAAAGGATTGAACTTGTTGACGACAAACTATCATTTTCCGAAATATGCGGACTGGCACGTCTTGTAAATGTATGCTGTTTAATATTTCCATTTACTAATGACTTTACCTGAACTATAAAAGAGAGAAGGAAAAAAAAAAAGAAAAAAAAAAAAAAGAAAAAAAAGAAAACAAATTAAACTAAAACGCAAATGAAAGTAGAAAAATACCATTTTCTGAAATTCAACAAGATTTAAAGTTTAAAAAATATCATTTTCAAATAAATAACAAAGAATTAAAATATAGTTCTATATTATATTTCCTTTTTGTTATTTTTTCTATAATTATTAGAAAATTAAGTATATATTACATGTTGCATATATTTTAAATTGACTATTTTATAAAAATAATTAAGCTTCATAGTAATATTTCTCACACACTATTATGCATTATATTGTCAAATGTTTGAAAATATCAAAACAGATTTTTTCTTAAGCACTATTTTCTTTAAAAAAAATTAATCAGAATGCTATTTTTAATTGCAATTGCCTAATATACATATTGATAGGTTTGTTTGTAGATTTGCTTTGATAAATATTGCTAATTTTTTTTCTTTTTAACTATTTTATGGGACTTTTTAGGTAAAAATGTCAGACTGACATTAAGAAAATATAAGAATATTTAATAGAGATGAGCTAGTGCATGGATGGGCAAACTTTTTTGGTCGAGGGCCACAAGTCGAGAAAAAAAAGTTTGGTGGGCCAAGTAAGAACTTCTAAAATAAAAAAAATACGATATACAAGTTTTAATTTAGATATTTAAAGAGATGGATGAAATTACGATTTCATTTCCTTATATTGAGGCTTGAAGTGAGATGTGTTTATTTTAAGGAACGAAGCTAAATGCTTGTCTATTAGTCTACTTCTAAAAAGTTTTTTTTTTCTAAGGCTCATAGTTGAAAACACTTGTTCACATATATAAGATGAAGCAAACATAGCACTGATTTTCTGGGCATGAGATTAAATTTTGGAAACTAATTTTTGATAATTATTTGTAAAACTCAAACTTTAGCATATTTAGAAACAACTGTTTCAGATGATTATTAGATTGCAACTCAATTAATTCAAGCTGCAAACCCGACCCCACTGTTTCACAATGACGTTGAAAGGCAAGGTAAAAATATCATATTCTGTTTGAATCCCACTGAAATACTGAAATCTGCGTACAAATTCAAAATGGAGTTTTTTTAAAGCCATCTTCATAATTCCGAAGCTTTTCCTTATTTACTGAGGATATTGAATTTAACCTCCAAAAATAAGACAATTAGTTCTTAGCTAACTGCCCAGCAAAGAGATTAAGTTTCAGTTTAAAAGCTTTGAGATGGGCCCAGATATCATTGATCAATTGATTTTTCCCTTGCATCTTAACATTCAAGTTGTTCATATGACAAAGAAGATCTGTCCAAGTCCATTCATCATTGAACGATAAATGCCCCTTTAGGGGCATAGGCGAGAGGTTAAATGTTGGTGTGTGTGACATTCTAAATCAACTATGAGTTTTTTAGTAGCTTTTAGGAGGTTAAAAATTTTTTACAAATAAGTCAAAACAGCACTAGCCATTTTATACATTTAAAAATTTCACCATTATATACAATAACATATGTGTGCCATACCCAATAAATGTTAGAACTCGCGCCGGCAGCAAAATCCGCTCGTTGGAGCTTAAAATGCGCAGTCTGTCACATGTGACGTGTAATTCACTTATATTAGATTCCATATACCTGCTTCTTGAGAAAGTCAGACTCTCGTGGGAGCTAATCTAGGGCTATTCTATAAAGAACTTTTGCTTTCAACATTTTACCAATTGAAGCTGTCTGCGCTAATTATTTTCATCAATTTATGCCTTGTAGAACAAAAATAGAGAAAGTAAAAAGGTCATAAAAACTTTGTTAAAAAAGAAAGAACCAAAAAAAAAAAAACTTTAAGCATAGTAGACAAGAAAATGGATGTATAACGTATATTGTTTATATTCGTCATGGATCGGCGAGTTAAAATTCTCTCCGCGGGCCGGAAGAAACCTTCGGACGGGCCACAGTTGGCCTGCGAGCCGTAGTTTGCCCATCCCTGAGCTAGTGCTAAAAGAGTTCATGAAAAGGAACACTAAATTTAAATACAAATTTATTAATCTTTAAAAAGACAATTTAATAGACAAATATAACAGAAAGATACCATGTTGGAAACTATAAGTGCTTGTTATTAGAGTAAATTTATTTATAATTCAAATTAATTAGATTATGAATGTATATATATATAAATAGGAGGTAATAAAAGATTTAAGTATACTGATTTTTGCCAAATCTCTCTCTTTCTTTCTTGTTGCACGGCGATACGAGATTAAATAAAAGAACTTAGTTGTCTCTGCATGGCAACACTTTTTGTGTAGTCGTTTTGTAAATAAAGACAGATTGTGTTCTTTTCTAAATATAATGAGATAGAAATTTAATTACTTTTACGCGAATTAACAGGTGGTGGTTTCGCTGCCCCTCGTCTCCTTGATTTATTATTTGATTTGTCATTCTGATTCTTAGTTACTGTATCTGAAAACAAATTAATTTTGGTTAAAATAGACAAAATAATTTTATTTCAATAACATTGAAAAAGTTACAATACTTAAAGATATAAGACAAGAACATCCTGAAAGTCTTTTTTAACTAATAATATATAACTCTTTCTTTTAGCAAAGGGGTGTACAACCTAGGGAAGGGTCAGGGAAACAAGTATTTGAGTCTAAAGTTAGCACCAACATAATATTACTCGCAATTCAGATGAGCTCTTATGATTCAATATTAATTAATTTTTAACCAGCGCATGAAGAAAAAGTTCTTCTCAAGGTCCGAATGCTCCGAGTTTATAGGTATTAATAAGAGAATACCTTACTGAAATCACGCCTGCATAATCTTGAGTTGCTAGGGTCATAGGGTCACAAAGGTCTCATTTCATACATCAGGGTAGGCACTTAAATCAGGTTTCAAATTTCCTTGATTTTTCCAGGTAAAAATCCTACATTTTCCAGGTCAGTATATTTTTCTCTCTCATAAAGTGTAGGATGGGTACTTAACCACCAATGAAGTATTTTATTCAAAATGTAATTGTTGTAATATATAATCTTGAAAAAATAATTAAGATTAGATTTATTTTAACAAGATTAATTTTTTGTTTTTCATTTTTTAAAATTTTGATGTTATGGTACAACATTTTTTTAAAAATTAAGAAAGATATGTGGAGAAAATATGTTAAGCTTGTAGAATATATTGTTATTATTGAATAAAAAATGTTTTGATGTGTTAATTTTAGTAGTTTTTGCACACAGGGTACCGAATGGAATATAGTTTCATTAAGCAAAAATAACAATAATAATAATAATAAAATAACAACAACATTATCAACAATTTATTTACATTTAAATAGAAAGCTATTTTACTTTATTTTGTCCAAACTGTGCAAAAAAGCACAAAATCAATGAATTTTGTGCTTTTGTACAAAATTCATTGATCATATTTTCATTAAACCACACAATTAGAAATTTCTCAAAAGAAAATGGCTAAATAACAATTTATTTAATAGTTGAATCGTTTTGTCAAACGGAAAAAATGTACCCAATGTATCAGAACGAACTTGAACAAAAAATGGATTCAGACCCTAGATTTAAAAAAAAAATAAAAATCCCATGTTTTTATAAACTGGAGCAAATATCTTAATATCTAATAATTCTTAAAAGGCCAGGAAAAACATATTACCTGGCCTTTAGAATAGTCGTCAAAGGTTTTATTTACGGACGAATCAAAATTTGAATTGTTTGGAAGCAAACGAAGGCAGTATGTTCGTTGTTTAGTTGGTGAACGTATGACAAGTCAATGTTTACAACCAACTGTGAAGCATGGCGGAGGCTTAGTCTTGATTTGGGGATGTTTTGCCGGTGATAAAGTTGGAGATCTTGTAAGAATAAAGGGTATTAAGGATAAAAAAATATTATCACAGAATATTGCTGTGTTACGCTTTTTAATGAGGACAGAGAATCGTTTGTCAAGGATTTGTTTTTCAGCAAGATAACGATCCAAAACATTCATCGAAATTGTGTAGAAACTACATTGCATCAAAAGAAAAAAGTACTGAAGTACATGGATTGCCCCCCTCAATCCCCTGATATTAATCCTATTGAGCTATTGTGGGATGAACTCGATAAAAATGTTACAAAAATGAGATGTACCAATCAAAACAAGCTTTGGGAATCTATACTTAGTTGCTGGAACCAGATATCAGCTGGAACATTATAAGAAATAATAGAAAGAATGCCAAAAATATGTGCTGCTGTGATAAAGGCTAAAGGAGGATATTTCGAAGAATCCAAGATTGGATGAAATTCATAAGTTATGCATAAAATTATAGTTCTTACCATATAAGCATACCTACATTTCTCAAAATAAAGTTAATTTAATGTGATTTTCAGTTTAAAAGAAATCATTTTTAATTGTTATTTGTCTATTTTTAAAAATTCAAGAGAAAGTTTAAACTTTTGACCGGTAGTGTATATAATCATAAAATCAATTCAATTTACTAAGTCAGTTTTGATATATAAGAGGTAAAAAAACATTAAAACAATAAATCATTAAATCAAATTGGAAAAGCACACAAGGCAGCTGAAACCAAATTTGTTTTTACATAAAATAGAAATGACATAAATAAAATCTTTATAATTAAAATAAAAATGAAAATATAAATGTGTGTTTGCAGAACAGTACTTCATCAGGGGACACACTGCCTGCAAACACACAGGAGCCTTTCTGTTGTTAGTGGATTTAACCAAAATTAACAGTGCCCCGAGGCCCCTTAATGAAAAGACAAAAAAAATAACATTTACCACAATTGAAAAAGAATCACACCTTAAAGGTACAAAATTTAAACCAACAAATGAAACGTTCAATGGCGAATGGCGTTTTAATTGTGGTAAATGTTATTTTTTTGTCTTTTCATTAAGGGGCCTCGGGGCACTGTTAGTTTTGGTTAATTCCACTAACAACAGAAAGGCTCCTGTTTGTTTGCAGGCAGTGTGTCCCCTGATGAAGTACTGTTCTGCAAACACACATTTATATTTTCATTTTAATTATAAAGATTTTAATTACATCTTATTTCTATTTTATATATATATATATATATAATATATATATATATATATATATATATATATATATATATATATATATATATATATATATATATATATATATATATATATGTGTGTGTGTGTGTGTATATGGTAAGAAAGAGATGCTTACATCAAATAGAGAGTAAATATGAAATTAATGTTAAATGAAAATTTTTAAGCCTTACTTTAATTATATCAAATGAAATCTAAGTAAAATACTAATTAAATTTTAAAAATACATTTCAAATCTCAAACAGAAAAAAGTATTAAGGAGAAAAATTTTTAAGCCAAAATCAACATTGTCAAAATTAGTTCTAGCAAAAATGTAATAGTTTTAAACATTTCTAGTTTACACACTGATAATAAATTGTTTATATAATAAATCGCATCCTGATTTAAGATTTTTTTAAAAGCAGAAACACAAATCGCAATACTTGATATTTAAATCATGCGAATCTAAATCACGTTAGGTGATTTTTAAGTATTGTGATTAAAAATATCAATATGAGATTCTTTAAATTGTATGAGATACGATCAAGTAGTGTGATTCTTTTGTGAAAGAATAAAAAAAATTTCTTATAAACTTTAATCTTTTACAAATTGGAGTACTCCTGATAGGTTAAAAGAAATGACGTTTCTCAGTAGTTACTATAAATATGATTGTGTTTTTCTTCCATGTGTGACTCTCTGTGCATTGACTAATAACAATCCCAAAACGGAATTCGTTGATGTTAAGTTATTTTATTTAAAAGGATTAAATAAATTACTATTTCATAATTATTGGTGATAAATATTTTTTATGACATATAGCTCTGCTAAAATTTGGTTTAGTACTCACATCAAATCGCACACATGTGGATCATGGTGGATTTTTAAATTGCATTAAAATGGAATATGTGTAATTTTTTTACATCACAGGAATGAGGTTCGAGAGTAGTAATTTTTAAATTGCACTAAGATGAATTTATTGTAGGAATCTAAAATCGCACGAAAACGAATTGCACTGTGGTATTTAAACAAATCACGATGTGTGATTTTTAAATCATACAAATATAGATTATAATGTGCGATTTTCTAAACCTCATTAATGCAGATTGCGATGTATAATTTTTAAATCATGTGAATACAAATCTTGATGTAAGGTTTAATAAATTGCATAAATATGCATCATGATGGGTGATATTTTAAATCACACAAATGTAGATCATGATGCGGGATTTTTAAATCGCATGAATGAGGATCAGGAATCGATTTTGCAATTATGCAAATAAAAATTGTGATGTGTGACTTTTACATCACACGAATATCGATTACACCCAGGAGTTTTTAAATCACATGGATACAAATCGCAATGTGATTTTTAAATAGCACAAATACAAATCATGATGTGATTTTTAAAAATCCCAGAAATGTAGATCACAATGTATAATTTTTAAATCACCTGAATGCAGATCACGATGTGCAATTTTTAATTCATGTAAATACAAATTGCTATGTGTGGTTTTTTAATCACACGGATATGGAATGCGACATGTGATTTTTAAATTATGCAAAAACCAATCGGGATACAGGATTTCAAATAGTTTAATCATGACTTTCCAAGAAAAATTTTGATCAATGTTGAAATTCATGATTTTCAATGACTTTCCAGGTATACAGATACCCTATGAAAAGATGGCACTACTAGTCTCACTTTCTTCAAAATTTTAGCAATGAGATTTTCCGCTTTGAATTGAAATCAAAATAATTTTGTACTTTCTGTAATTTCGTTTTCATTAGTGTTACCGTTGCATGCAATATGTAATAAATTATTTAAGTTTTGTGATAAATGTGATTTTTACGCTGTGATGCACAACGCTGATTGTAGACCTGTTTTAATGTAAGGTCGGAAAATTATTTTACGCAGATATTTATCTTATATATATTATCTTATACACTTTGAAGCATTAGAGTGAATAAATGTTATTACAGTGTAATTTACGATAAAACTTGGGTGTCTTGGCAGGAAAACTGGACAACACAGGACATCACATATTTTACCACCAATAGGTCAAGCAAAAAACTGCTAGCTGACAAAAAAAATTTGCATTTTCGAATTTAGGATTGAACTTCCAACAATAAAAAAAATTGCTTTTTATGGGTCAGAAATTAAACGTAAAAAAAGACTATTAGAAGTTAATTAAAAATATCAAAAATTAAAAAAACCATGCAGTGAAAATGACCGAAAAAACGACTATACAAAAAGTAGATTTACAAAGAAATTAAAGAATTTCAAATCAAAAATTCTCAAGTCGTAACATTACAATTTGTAAAACGACATAGAAAAGGCTGAGAAAATTCTAAATAATTTCCAGCATCAATAATAATAATAATTAAAAAAAAAAAAAAAAAATATTCGACAGTTTTTGAAAAGGAAATAAAAAAAAATAATTAACATAAAGTAAGAGCTTTTAAGAGTGCTTAATTTTTATGATACAAAATTAAACTCTTTTAAGGTGTGTATAAACCTTGTAGAAAAAAGATAATCCGATTCAATAAAAAATAATCAAAATTTCAAGTCCTGGAAGCTCCACAGCAGATAAAAAAAAAAAAAGAAAAGTTAAATCATTAAATTTAAAAGTTAAATCATTAATAAAATCATTCCTTGATACAATGATTGGGCTCTCTTGCATATGAAGAGGTATTCATTTGAAAGTGGAAGCTCTCTTTTTATTAGATATTGAATCCTTTTTTATGCCCCACCCATTCGGGTGAGTTGTTCTTTACTAGTGCAGGCGAACCATAATATTGCGGGTTCAATGAAGGGGGATGTAAAATCTTTCTTTTAATTGAAAAGGGGGGGAAATTATGAAACAGAAATATAAAAAAAGTAAGATAAGTGACTAAGCCTTAAAAATAGAGAACAAAATTTATTACTTTTTACAATAATCACATTAATTCAGAAAAGTGACTCCCACAAGCCAGTCCCTAAATTTTGCACACATTATTAATAAAAAGGAAAATTTAAAACTATCCATTCTTCCAGTTGATTTTTTCAAAATTCACATTTATATTTATAAATAGAACACACACACACACAAATCAAGACGAATAGAACAAAATAAATATAAAAAAAAAGATAAAATATTTTTTGTCAGGAATATCATGATGCCTATGAACTCAGTGTAATAGTAATTTAAAATTCTTTTATTGAAGCTTTGAAGTTGTAAACTCTTTATAGTCATTTGTATGTTTTATCATTCATTGTATGCCAACATAAATTTTTTTATAAGCTGTATAGATAGAGTTTAACATTAGTGCATCCATGCTTAATTATAGAGCAGTTCATATATACAAAAGCAAAGTTATGCAAAAAAAAAAAAATTATTCTTACCTGTAAGAGCCTGTACCTTGGTACCTTGGGTAAGTTGGCAGCGTTCTGAAAGAAAATAATCAAAATTAAAAACAATTGTGGAATATATTGTTGTAAATTAGATAAAAAGTGAAAAAATTTAAGAAAATTAAATAAAAACTATTGATATTAAGAAATATTTAGCTGTTGATTTGCTTTGTAAAAAATCTTTTAAATAAAAGAAAGAAGAAAAAAAATAGAAAAATTATAATAGGGTTTCTGGCACAAAATGCACAATATTAATGCAAAAAAATTAATGAATGAATAATAAAATACTAAGTAAAAAAATAAATAATAATAATCTGCAAGCAAACAGCTTATTATTGGCACAGTTCATGCCTTTTTTCACATCATAATTTTTAATTATGGGCGTTAAGTGTAAAAATAATAATTTCTTTATTTTGCTTCTAAAAGAAAAATTACCTTATATTTTTTTAATACCTTATATAATAATTATACCTTAATACCTTATGTTTTTTTAAAAAATATAAGGTAAAAAAGAAGTTTAATTATGCAGCTTATAATTGAGTCATTCAAAAAAGATTTCTTTTTATGTTACTCAAGATAGAGAGCAGGTTCCATAAAAAATGTATTTATACTAAAAAAGAGTGCATTTGATACAGAGAGCTTACAGGGCTCTGTCTAGGTTTTTTTTTAAAGAGGTACCTATTTTATGAAAATTTAGACATAAAAATATGGTAAAATAAGAAAATAATTTTAAAAATTTCCACTATAAATAAAAACCACTTATGACTGCTAAATTTCTATAGATATTTTTCAAAACAATTTTGCTATTGTAAAATTTTAGGGTTAAAATTGTATCCAAATTTAAAAATGCATAAAAATCATTGTGCATAGCTAAATTTCAACACAAATTTAATAAAAACATACATTTAACAGTATTAGCACTAAAAGTTATCTTCATTATGAGAATATTTTCAACTGGGTCATACAGAAAAAAGTTTCACAAAGAAAAAAAAAATTCTTAAAAAAAAGGGTAAAAATAGAAAGGTAAAATTAGAATAAATTTAGACTAATGTTTATAATAATAGTTCGAATTTCAACTTCCTGCAAACTTTACAGAGGGACAACCTTGTCATTTCATTTTTAAAAAAAAGCTTGCTTTAATATGGCATAAGCAACGGTTAGGCTTACCACACCACACTAACTGACCAAACACTTGCTACCTATTTGTAGAAAAGCTCCTTTTTTTTTTCTTTTTCCATCAATTGCAACGAGAACAGGGTTTGCATGGTATTAGCACTTTTTCTACTCCAAAATTAGTGTTTTAGATGCAATTCTTTTTATCAGTCCGCTTAGTAAAATATTTGCATGAATTTAAAAAAAAAAAAAAATTACAATTTTTTCAATCACTTTATTTCTTTTCATCAGTCAACTTAATAATATATTTGGATAAAATCAAATTCCTTTAAATGTTAAAGTTCATTCAAAACTGATAAACACCAAACTGATACTTTTCAAAAATAAAATATTTCCTTCTCATCAAAAAACAGATTTCTCGAAAAATCATATCGCATAATATCATATCATCACATATATTATCATATTACATAATACAAAAGTTTCTTTTAAAACAAATTAACTCTAAATCTCTTAAATGAAATTTAAAAATGAATAAATATTTTGTTGAGCAACATAAATGCAAATGAAAGAAATTGTATGTTGTCTAGAATGATTTAAAATAAAACTAACGCTCGAAATAAGTTTCAAAATTTAGTTGGGGTTCCGCTCAGTATACTATAAGCTTTAGGACATTTAAATTTAGTGAATTATAAGAGATTTTATGAATGTTAAATATTAAAACAGTTAAGTTCTTTTTCAGCCTGTGGCAGAATTTTTTCAGGCCTTCTGCGATAAACTTTTCTAGCACTAATATTCTGCTTTAAGATACTTTTAATTATAACAATTATTAATTTAAAGTAACAGAAACATCGTGTTTACGGAGGAAAGTATGGAATAAAAATGTATAAAATGTTTAATTATAAAAGCAATATTTTTTTAATTCTAATATTATGGGCGATATTCTTGCATTTTGTAGACGGAAAAATGCGCTAATTATTACTTTTTTCGAATTTTGTCAATTATTACACAAATTAAAATTTGTAAATAAATTAAACGATAATAATGTAAAATTCGTACATAAATTGAAAATTGTAAAATCCGTGCAGTAACCCCCAAAATAAAGAATCACGTGAAAAGGACTCTGTAAAAAAGAGATACTCAAACGAGTGTATGTAAAATATGGTGTTCTTCAAAGAAAAAAAAATAAAAGAAAAAACATTTCTAGACCGAACTATCTTTAAAACTTTTGCGATTTCTGAATTTTTTCTTTCATATTATTAATTTGAAATTTTAGTTGAAGCCAGTCCGATTTTTTGAAAAAATCTCAAATGAGAATAGAAAAATCGTGATTATTTCTTTCCTCTCTGATGCCCAAGAAAGACATCTTGGAAAAAAATTCAGCAGAAAAAAAAAAAAAATAAAAATAACATTTTTAGAAAAATTATGCAGAAAGAAAAACCAAAATTTTCCCATACCCAAATGAAACGTCTTTCTGCAAAAACTCTTGTGACATTCTGCGACAATGTCGCCGCAATTCTGCCACGGGGCTTTCTCAAGTTACAAAAAATTTCAAAAACAGTTAACAGTTTAAGAAGCCTACGTTTAAATTTCACTTGTTTAATAATATTGCATTAAAAATATGGAGGTTAAAAAAAAAAAAAAAAGAAAAAAAAAAAAAAAAAAGATGGAAATATCTTGTAGCAACTAAAAAAAAAAAAAAAAAGACAATTGAATTAAAGATACCTACTAGATAGTTTCATTGAGTTCAACCAACTCTCAGTGTCAATGATAAAGCATATAATAAACATGAGAATCGCCATGAAAAATTTGCTTACGAGAATATTGAATACATACTAAATATTAGTTAAGTGCAGTAGGTGGATTACCAAGATTGCAGAAAATTTCTGAATTTGAATGTGAAACATATAAGTTAAACAAGTATAAGAGTGTTGTTTAAAATTTGTGAATATAGTAAAACTAGGGCACCGTCAGATTTTTTATTTTTGGATGGTTGGAGTCATGCTTCGGTAACAGGTAGAAATAGGGAACGGTATTATTTATCGGTATTAGATGATTTTTCAAAACTGATGTTTGTATTTTTCATAAGTCACAAATCGGATGTTTTTGATATCTTTGTAAGACATGTAAATTGGGCTGAAAGACGGTTATACTGAGAAGTTAAGTCAATTGGAACTGAAAACGGTGGTGAATTCATAAATGAGTTTTTTGAACAGTTGTGTTGGAAAAAAAAAAATCCAAAGACAAACGTCTATGCACCTTAACAGAATGGGTCAGCCGAAAGGTTAAATCGAACAGCGCTGAATGGATCACGTATTATTTTGGCAAAGAGTGGAGTAGATAAAAGTTTTTGGCTAGGTGCATTTTTGAGTTTTCTTTTTACGACTGGAATAGACTGTGTAATGTAGGCGAAACTAACACTCCCATTGATCTATACACTAGATACAAGACTACAGTGCGTCATTTTCAAAGTTTTGGTCCAGAAGTGTATGTTGGAACACCAAAAAATTCCAATTTAATAATGCACATTTAGTATTCAAAGAGTCAAGTACCTTAGTGAATCTGACTGAATGATAAAAATATGATATATTTATAAACGCATAACAGAGTGTTAGAAAATTTTCAATAACTGATTTTTGTGGTAAGCGTATTGAATATTTCTAATCTAAATAATCTTATCTAATTAATTTTATCCAATTAATCTTGCAGCCACCGGCCGCAAAATTATGCACCCCTATCATAGTGTATTATTTCTAGATTGTGCGCCCTCAAACCTCTGGCGCTCCCTAGCATGGCAGGGGTATTATTTACGCCATTGAATGTTCGTTCTATCTATTTTTTTAATAAGTGACAATAGCATTTTTGGCAGTTAAAGCTACATATTTTCCATAATTTTTTAAAATCTATATGATTTAATATGACTTCATTGTGTACTGTGAATTTTGAGTCATGCATTTGAGTAATTATTTCTTATTTTGCCCCACTCGATTAATGAAAAATACACAATAAATCCATGCTCTTTGCCAATCACTATTTTTGTAACTATTGCTACAGATTACCATGCGTTTTTTAAAATCTTAATATGTCCTTTAACCTACTGCGAATTCTGACCACACATTTGAGTAATTACTTATAGATCAACTTGATTAAGGTGAGTGAATCCGTGTTTAGTTAAATGCTTTTTCGTTAGTTATTAATATGGATTTAAAAATCACAATGCTTTAGGACAATATTGTTCAGTTTGGCAAACTTCGTTTCAAGAATTTGAAGAATCACTTTATTACATGCTCAAATTACTCAGAATTCACTTGTAAATTTATGTGGTTTTATCCATCATATTTTTTGTCAATTACTGACACAGAATTTCCAGTTTTTTTAAAGGCTAGATTGTATTGTATAGGAAATTTCAAGTCACACATTAGAAGGATCACTTTGTTATGCACTAGATTATTAATGATTCAACTATAATCTCACGTGGTATTATTGACCACATTTTTGTTAGTCATTATTGCCACAGATTTTCACATGGTTTTAAAATCTTGATTGATGCCCTCGATTTGCGACGATTTTATTGTCCACGTGTCTTGTCAATTTAATTTTCAACACCTTCAAGTATAGTTTCGAAATTAAGAGTCCTTTTTTTTGTGGTATAACTATTACGATCTGCAGATTTCGAATAGAGCTTTTGAATAATTACTTTATGAAGGGCTCTAGTCTCTAGATTTCATCTTAAATCAGCTACTTTATTCAAAATTGCAAAAGATTTGAGCAGTCTGAAACAGAGTGCATGATTTTTTGAGGTAGTAATCTTTAAATGCAAGACAAAAGCGAAACATAAGAAATTTTTTCGTGCTGTAAAAGAATGGCAATGTAATCATAAAATTTCTGATTTCATTTTCATGATTTCCTAATTTATTGATCATATTTAATAGGGGGAATCAAAAAAAAATCATACAGAAATCTTATGTGCTGAAAGAACAACATAGCAATATATTATACAGGTTGTATGTTAATTAAAATAAATACCTTTATGATCTGGAAAGGCAGTTTGAATATATGTTCCTGAACAGTTATTGCATTTAACAAAGATAGGTTCTTCTATCTCTACGAACATTCCAAGATAACTATCTTCTGCAATTTAATATTAAAAATAGCATAATATTTATATTGAGTACACAATTATATAACTAGTAAATAAATTATTAAATACAATAATAAATAAACCATAGTAAAATAAATTATTAAATAATACAATATATCAACTTAACAGGATGCATTTTATCTCAAGGGTGGTATTTGCAAAACAGTTTTCAAAGAACAAAAAGAAATAATGTTATGTCACTAAAATAGACTTATGTATCAGGCACATTCTTTGAAAGTAAAATTAAATTTTAAGAGGATTATTGTCATATTTCAGGATGCTTTCATTCATAATTAAGTTAATTTACTTTATATCAGATTTAAAAAAAAAAAAAATTTCAAACCTAAATTATCATTATAATTTAATATATTTTAAGGTATAAAATTAAGTTTTATTTTAAATAAATGAAAGAAAACTGTATGACGATTTTTATCCAATTATATACTTTAATGTGCACACGCGATACATAAATGAATTGCCTCGTGACTACTTTGAGAAACAAACAAGTCATTAAAGGCACTATTTATTATTTTACAATAAAAATTTCTTTGAGAAGTTCAAACAAACAAATTTTAGGGAATTTTTAAGAACACACTTCAAAAATTTCAAGAGCAAATCTACTTATAAAATAGTAGTGGGCTCTTATTTCCCATTATAACAACTTTAAAAGAAAGAAAAAAAACTTTTTTAAAAAATTTGATGTAGATTGTTTTAAAACCTTTTTACCTCATGTTTTATAATAAAACTGTTTGTTATAAATTTCAAATAAGAAATTTACATTTAAAATTATAGTAAAAAATTGGTATTTATTTTTCAGTTGTTTCTCTAAAATTTGTTCTTTTCTAGTTTTGAAAATAGTCATTTTTTATTCTAAATTTTGTAGTCTACTATCCCAGGTTTCATATATTTCGGTAACACAAGTACCCAATTAGAACTTAATATCTTCAGGACTAGAGTTAGACCCTAGACTTAGCACTCCCTGCATTGATAAACTATATGCAGTCATTTTTACAATATTTTGAGACACTACAGCTTTTCTTCATTTTTCCGTTCCCTATTTAAAAAGCCCCGAAACTAGTTCTTCACTCTCTTTACCTCATAAATCTTATGATTAGATTTACTAATCTGCAAATCAAGATCATTTTTCCTTTTCCCAGTTTTTCTCCTAGTTATTAGTTCTTATACTTTTTTAAGCTTTTTTTAAATTTTAATATTCAAATATTATTTAAAGTATGATTTATGAAAATCTTCCACTGCCTACGGTAATGTTGATGCGAATGGTACATTTATTAACCCTCATAATTTTGAAAATCTTTCATTAATCATAGAGGTAAAATAGTATTTTCATTGCGACTAACATTTAGAAAAGTAAAGTGTACAGTGAAACCTCAGTAAAACGGACACTCTCTGGACCGTAAAAACTGTCCGTCTAAGAGAGTTGTCCGTTTCCAGGAAGGGTACATTAATAACATAGTTTAGCAGTTTAAATTGTTTGTAGAATAATTGTGATGATATATAAAAAATTAAATATTCTACAATAACTATTCGCAATGATATTTTAACTTTAAAAATACCTTTTTCAATACAAAAAGAATTAATAAAAAAGTTTGATATACAGTGGAAAGTCGCGTATCTAGAATCGGCGGGACTTCCCGAAGTCCGGATAATCGATTTTTCCGTATAATAGACCCCCAAGGTAAACAAAGCTTAAAATGATCTGAATCTAAGAAGCAAAAAATTAAACATTATTTTTTGGGCAATAATGTTTTAGTATTAGAATGATATCTAATCAATCAAAAACAAAATATTAGAAAATAATTATTGCTATTATAAAAATAAATATAGAAAATGAAAAATATTAATTGTTCTCTCCACCATTTTGAACTAGAATGATTCAAGCAAGAAGGGGAAATTCCCTGTCATTCACTAAGATGGGTAGGTGGAGAAGAAAATTCATTTCCTCCATATTTCTCATTCAAGTTGAGGGCGGGGCAGTGACATATTCTTATTTTCTCTCCCATCAGTGGCTATCAATCAAGCATAAAGGCGTAGCATGCTGATTGGGTACTCTTTATTTTTTCTTTTGTGACTAAAGGGGATTCCCCCTCCACTTTAACGTTTGTTGTGTTTACCATTTTTCACAGTATTACTTCTTCCCCTTACACTCTTAATAAAAAGGTTACAGGAAATGCCTCTTTTACTAGCCAGCTGCATAGGAAAGAAGAGGTGTTGATTTATGGGTTCAATGCATAAATCACTAGAAGCTAAGAAAGGAAAAAACCTGTCCAAAGATTTTTTTCTTTTTTTTCTTTTAAGAGATGGGAAGGTGAAGAAATGTTTGTTTATTTTGATTGTTAAAAAGTGTCAGAGATATGGGACGTTATACTGTATATACATAATTCTAGATGTAGCTACAGACAATGAATGTTTTTTTTCCTAGTAACACATACATTCCAATTAATCATATGATACTGAATATGTGCTTTTAGTCTTACGTCACTTCCTCAGTAGGTTAAAATCTCCTAACATTTTCCCTATGACTTGATAGGAAGTGTGGTAATACATCCTTGAATACACAGACAAAAAGAAAGCAGCAATGCACACTTGTAACTCATGCGGCCGTATGTAGTTGTATTCACAATCAATCATCCGTCAAGTGACTGAATAACAGTTTGATTTATATAAACTCTTCAATGAATAGATCACTGTTCTCTTAATAAAAATAAAAAAACAGCTGTGTTAACTTTAGTCTTCAAATCTATAAAAGGTAGAAATGAATATTCAGTGGGGAGGAGGAATTAAGAGCATTTAAGGCCTCATTTCAGCTTGTGGGGTTTCATAACCAATATCGTCCAAATGAAAAGATCATAAGCTGCCGCTGTTCGAAATATTTCACATAAGCAGTATCATTTTCTCATCTTTTTTTGCTAAAATAAAGGAAGGTGACAGGAAAATGATTGATTCTATAGTAGTGAAATGTCTTAACAATATTTGTTGTGGATAAAGGAAAAAATTTAGACGCAGAATGGAAGAAAGTTGCACATGTTCTTTTCTAAGAATTTAAAGCAGAAATAGTTTTGTAAAAAAAAATTTTGAAAATTGGTGTCTAGTTTGAAGAGAGTAAAACTAATGTTTCAGGGCATAAATGACTGTCCACGTTCAGGAGTGTTTGCTTTGTGGACAATGTACACAATGTTTGATTTATTAAAGATTCACACATTTTCAATTATTTATTTATAAAAGATTCATTATAATAAGAGGCGTCCATTTTGTTGGAGTGTCCATAATGTGAGGTTTCACTGTAAATCAAAATCCCTTTTCGCAGGATAAGAATTCATTAGCAGCAAAAAAGAAAAGTTTTTATCAATGTATTTAAGTTTTTAGACATTAAACAACAGCTATCTTGAAAAAGAAACAATTCTCTCCAACATCCATAAGCCCGCATTTTTTTCCAGATAATTTCAATAATTTATCATGAGTAATAACAAAATAGTAATATATTCCACTCATCACTAACACTGACTATGCAGTACTTTGAAAAATTTAAAAACGGAGCAATTCTGGTGATCGTAGACAAACGTTTTGAATTATCGCTAATTTTTTTCAGACTGAAAAAGTTCCACTTTTTGAAAAATTAGTCAGAAAAAGGCAAATTCAATTTTAAATAACTCTCAGTTTTAAATAGTGCAGAATAAACATTCATGAAAATGTTTTTGCTATCCCTCTGCTTTAATTTAATTAAAAAAAACTTGTGACTGACAACTGAAAAACCAATTTTAATAAGAGAAAACTTTTTCCAATTGTTCCCAATATCAACTTCAGCATAATTTAAATCTGTTCCTTACTTGACAGCAACAATATTGTTTCGTATTGAACTGAATAATACCATTAATTATCAACTTATTTAATTTAATGAATAGCAGAAGTGTTTTAAGTTAATTCACTTTGAATGTACTGTAAAAATGTTTCGAAATGTTTGTGAGTAAGCAATGAAACCTAATGAAGCACAATGTTGATGGTTCACTTCCTAAGTAAATTTATGTCTGCTTTATGAACTTGGCTGTTTGAACTTGTGATGCCTTAAATTAAAAATAAGGTTATAGCATTTATTCGAGTTATCAAGATTTAAGCGTTATTTTACATAAAACTTCCATTTTTTATAAAGATCAGCACAATTTTAGTAAATTTTTAAGGAATTTTAAGGGCCGTGAAAATTTTTCCGAATTTTAGGAGCAATGTAACACTTTCATAAATTTTTTTCTCTAAAAAAATTATATTTATGCGCTTTTTATACTGTTTTTCTATTAAAAATATAAATTCTTATAAAAATATCATTTCTCAGAGTCATTTGTTTAAAAAAAATTTACCACGAGCATTTAAACAAAAAGCAATAACCAAGAATACCATTTACTTTGAAATACAAAATGTAAAAAGGATATATTTTTTAAAATAAATCAATTCAAATATTTTTCAACATAAAAAACTATTTCTAATTATTAAAATCGAATGAAAACAAAAATAAAATAATGAAAATTAAACATGACAGGTATTTTTAATGTGAAATATAATACTTACCAGAAGGAAGAGGGGTTTTTTCCCCAAGGTCATTCTTATTATTAGCAGAATGATTTTCATAATTAGTAGAATTTATACCAATGTTGCTATCACCATTAGTAAGAGCATCACTTGTATCATCATCAGACTTATCTAAAAATAACAATAATATGAAATATATTTGCAACAATAAGATATAAAATTTCATTTACTTCACAAATCATCTGAGGTGGCAAATATAATCAAAAGAATAAACTACGTAAATTCTTGGAAATGGAAAATTATAACTATTATGCAAAATTAAATTTGGATTAGGTTGTCTTCTCAGACAGTGAATCATATTAAATGACCATAGTCTTCCTACTAATAAAATAAAATTTTAAATTTCAGTTCAGAAAAAAGTAAAATTATTTTCTCTTTTAGATTTTCTTTTTCAAGACACAGCTATTAAAATTTATATTTTGTTACTTTCTTTTTAGTTTTGTCCCATGTAAGTTAATCCCGGAAAATGGATGATTGCCATTTTGATCAATTATAAATTTTACATCCATTTCAAGTATTGCATTAAGCACAGAGCTCTAATTGTAGGATCGGTTGGGATAATTATAGTTACTTTAGGCCTTTTTTTGTTGTAATTTTGAGCTTCATATCACCTAAAAAAAAAAAAAAAAATTCATGTTTTATTCATTAAGGGCAATCTTTTTGACTTTTTAAAAGTATAAGAAAAACTAATTAACTATTTCAGTCACATACATAGGCTCTTAAAGTAGTAATAATTTCCACCTCTAACTCTCAAAAATTGAAATTTTTGGAAAATTCTGAACACATGTAGAAGGAATTATGATCATCAACGGATAGATACATATTCTAGAACTATTGTCGACTCAGAGTCAGTCCCTCCAAAAAAATCACGACCAGTTTTTCCCCATCTAACCTGTTCCAAGTAAAGGTCATGATTGAATCCAAATTCATCTGAATGGAAGAAAAAGCAAGATTTATCTGACAACGTAAAGTTTTTTGCTTTATACACCGCTTCTAATTTCTTGTAAAAATCTTAGACAATTGTGTCACTCAATAAAATTATAGATCGCAATTATATATACTCCCTGCAGTCACTTTTGTATTTTTACACTTTCCCTTTTAACAGTTTTGGAATTTTTCCTCCCTTTCTTTTACCAAGAAATGCAGGTGGTCGGCTCCCTTTGTAATTTACATGTGGGATCCATAACTGTATAACTACCTTAAATTTTTAAACACTTTAACTTTTACTTTACCTTTTTACTCCTATCCTAACCATAACTTTTAATCTTCTCAAACGGTAACTCATCTTTAGCATTTTCCTATAAAAAGACCCCATTTTTCTCACCCCCATCGCATTAGATTTTTGTATGACATAATTGTTGCAACTACCGGGTTGTTTTAAAACGGACTGTTTAATTTTTACCACCTTCCTCCTTTGGCTGCAGGGAAAGATGATCCCCTTAAGAACTCAGAAGTTTTCTTCTGAATGATTTTTTGCTTTGCCTCCGGATGTGGATGATGCCTTTAATAGCTCGGAACCTTTCTTCTAAAATGTTTTTGCTATTGCTTCTAGATATATTCCACTCTCAATCTCCACCATTCTCCCAAGATGTGTTGTTCCTGCTTTGTTTTGGTGTGTATCAACCGATGCCTAAATCTAACTGAAATAAAAGTTTTTCTGTTACACCTACAAAAAGGACTGGACTATTAATGTTTTGATGGTAGACTACTTATTTATTCAACACTTTTTTCAGAAGAGGTAATATGTCTTCATTCCTTCTTTCAGATTTTTTTTACGATGATGTATATAGGTTATTGCGCCTCAACTATTATTTGTTTATACGATCATTTCTTAAGCTTAAAATTTTATCTAAAAAATAGTTCTTTTCACTTTCACTCAGTACTATACGACAACAATATATGGAATTGTGAGAGATAGGCGCAATGACTGAAGGTGCTCAGCTTTTTCTTTTTACAGGTAAGCAAAGATGGCTCTTCATAAAGCCTACAAACCAGTCTTTCCTGGATTTATCATTATTAAAAACATTAGAAATGGAACCTTCTTTTACACTAGGGGTGCACAACCTGCGGCCCTCCAACCCTCGATGTGCGGCCCGTGGCCGCAATCTAAACAAAAAATAAAATATTTTAAAAAAGAAAAAAAAATCGCAAATCTGAAATTTAAGCATTTAAGTTTTTGACGCACCATATCCCAACCAATGTAATTTTTCGATGGCTAACGCTACTGATTTAAGCATAGTTTTGAAAATCCCAATATTTTTAATACATCATTATTACAATATACAAAATTTCAGTAATCACTTTTGACGCTTTTCATATGTGTAAATCCAATGACTTTTTGGTAGTTATTGCTACCTATTTTCACTTAGTTTACGAAATCGCGATTTTTTAAAGTCATGAAACGCTTTATTTGTGCAGGCTTCATGGAAAATCTAATGGGCTTTTGATCCTTTTTTCGGCAGTTATTGCTACGCATTTCCTCATGGTTTTTAAAATTTTGATATTTTAGAACGCTATTATAACGAATCGGTTTATTTGTACCGATTTCATCTCAAATTAAATCATTTTTCACTCGTTATTTTAGCAATTATTGCTACACATTTTTACAAGATTTTGAAAGTCCTGATATTCTTTATAGGCTGTTGCGACACTTTAATTTCGAATCCCGCATTTAAATACATAAAATTTTGGCACGCTTTTTTTACACCAATTTCATTGTTAATATTTTTTTTAACGGCAGGCACTGAACTTTTCGTTCTTCGCCATACTATGCCGGAATTATTGCTCATTTCGCGTTACCCAGTGGGTACCTGTGAACCAAAGTCACGGAGGCGAGCAACATTGCCCACGCCACACTGTCACAAACCAGTTTATAGGGTGAGCCACATTCACACATCATACACACACACAACAGAGGACAGCACAAAGAGAGAGAGAAACATCCATGCCCAGAGCGGGATTCGAACCCGCAGCCTATGGCTTCGCAGTCAGGCAGGCTAACGGCTCAGCCACCTGGCCGGCTCATCGTAAATATAAAGGGATTTTGATAATAGTTTTGGTAGTCATTACTACACTTTTTCCTGTGATTCAAAAAAATTCTGATAATTTTAATACTATAATTTGACAGTACACAAGTTTTCAATCACACAGTAAAATAATTACTTTTTGCGTGCTCTATTTTATCATAGAAGAGGTTTTCCGAGCTTGTTTTTTTTTCTTCTTTTCAATCACACATTAAAATAATTAATTTTTACGTGCTCTATTTTAACATAGATATAAGAGGTTTTTCGAGCTTGTTTGTTTTTTCTTTTCCTGTTACTGCTGCATTTTACTTGTGATTTAGAATATCCTGATATTTTAACTCAATATTACAACTCGTGAAATTCGATTCTGTTTTAATTGTTTCGAAAAACTGTTTTCCAGAATGAATTTGACCTGTTCAAAATAACAGAGCAGTCTTTAAACAAAATCATTAAATTTTCATTTAATGGCTCGAAAAAGCTATCATGTGATCAAGTAGATAAAATTATCAAAATATTTAAAAATTTTGCAAATTACAGGATAACCATTAAGAAATTTTTTCAACCATTCTTTCATTTTTTCAACCATTACCTACTTGGACCATTTTATATCATTTATGATTATATGCTGGGAAATGATTTTATATCATTAAATTTTAACTGTAAAAAAATGTAATCAAGATAAGTTTCGTAAAGTAATGTAAATTTTATTAATTGTTAATATATATGTATATTAATTGTAAATAGTAAGTGTCATGTTAAAAAAATATTCGTTATAAAAAGTTGTAAACAAGTATCTTAAGTTTTTTATTATTAAGAAAAACAGTTCCTTCAAAACTAATGTTTTCTTTTTCCTTCTCTCTCTCAGCCCCTGCCTCTTATAATTATTTAAAATAAATGTTTTAAAGTTTAAGTATATTCCCTACTAAATGGTAAATCTTATTTTCCGCTGAAGGGGTTTTGTTTTAATTTTAATCATTTTTAACCCTATCAACTTTCTTTAAATTAAACCATTTAACTTGAATTAATTTTAATAACAAGAATATTTTTTTAAAAATTTAATTCCATGAACAAATTTTTTAATGTTAATGTTAAAATTTATGTTAAGTGGACTTTTGTATTATGTGATATGATAAATCCTGGATCGAACATCGACCACGATTAAATTCGTTATACCAATTTTTTACAGTGCTGTAGGATGGCGCTTTATCCCTGAATAAAGAATTAAGTTCATCGAAGCACTCTTGTCTTGACAATCCACGTCGAAAGTTATGAAAAATAATGGCACGAGAATGTTCACGATTCAATTCCATTTTTTGAAAGAGAAGAACTTTTCAATTTACTGTCAACAACACAAATGAAGCTATAATGTTAAATCGTCTGCTGCATTTATGTTTAAAAATATCAAACTTTCGATTAAAATCGTCTGCCTCGCCTAGCAACACTTACTGTTGCCAAGGCCAGAAATACAGTCAAATCCCGTTTTTGCGAAATTCGAAATAGCGAAAATTTCAAAGTAACAAATATTTTCCGAATCCCCAAATGTATTTCCATGTGAACAATGTATAAAAAATACCAATATTACGAAATCAATTATCCGATTTAACGAAGGCGAAAATGAACACTAGGTCTTATTTTCTTTGATGAACAAGACACATTTCTTCAAAAATGTTCTCAGAAATGAAATGTTTTATCACCCATAAAATACTAATAAGTTTCAAATGTGAAAAACCTGTCAAAAAAAGAAGAATCACTGGAAAGAGACCACCCTGAGTTGACCCTTGCATTGATTCATTCATGTTTTAAGAAGTCAAAATACACATGCTTTTAAAAGAGGGAATTCTATTCAATAGAAAGGGCTTGTCAAGAATGATAGATTAGAAGTGACCACCCTTAGCAGAACAATTCCTTCCTTGAATTACAACAGACTAAATAGGGGGGGGAGGAGCTGTTCTAAGAACTCAAGGTGTAAAAGGGGTGTAAACAAGTTTCAGAAAATTACCAGAGTGGTGTGCAACTTCAATAGGAGAAGGTTAGTTAAATCAGTTTGTCTGCTTTCAACGTTTGCAAGCATTTTATTTTCCTTCTTAAGCATAATGAGTGGTCAAAAGCGTAAACAATTTTCCATTAAGGAAAAACTGGAAATTATTTCAGAAGTTGATCATGGGATAAAAAAAGCTGACGTTGCGACAAAGTATGGACTATCCCCATCTACTTTTTAAAAAAATCGAACGAAGTTGGAACAGCAAGTGCAATCAGCATTGATCGGATCACATAGAAAAAAGATACGACTTTCAAATTTTCAAGATGTAGATGCAGCTGTTTTTACATGGTTCCAGGATATTCGCTCCCGAAACATTCCAATTTCCGGGCCCCTCATTCGTGAAAAGGCTGTAGAATTTGCAAGAACTTTTGGAAACGAAAATTTTCAAGCAAGTGTTGGTTGGTTGAATCGATTCAAGGAACATTATGGTATTGTTGCAAAGCAAATTTGTGGTGAAGCTAACTCTGTTGATTTAAAAGCTGTGAATGACTGGAAATCAGAAAAAATATCGAATGCAATTAGGTCTTATGATCCTTCTGATGTTTTCAACGCAGACGAAGCGGGATTTTTTTCCCAGTTGTTACCAAACAAAATCTTGGCGTTTAAAAAGGATAAATGCATTGGAGGCAAAAATTCAAAACTGCGTTTAACTTCTTTGTTTTGCTGCAATATGTCAGGCACTGAAAAGAGAAAAGTTATGGTTATCAGCAAATCTGCCAAACCTAGGTGCCTAAAAAATGTAAATTCACTACCTTGTGATTATAGATCTAGCCGCAAAGCGTGGATAATGACTGGAATATTGAATGAGTGGTTTTTTAAGTTTGATGAAGATATGAAACGTAAGAAAAGAAAAATTCTGCTTCTTATTGATAATTGTTCACCCCACAATGAGCCACCAAAATTGGAATGTATTCACATCGAATACTTTCCTCCTAATTGTACGTCAATTTTACAACCTCTTGACCAGTGTATAATTAAAGTGGTAAAGGGAAAGTATCGAACACAACTTCTGAGGCGTATGCTTGTGCAAATCGGAAACAAAGAAGCAATTACGAAACCAGATGTAAAGCAAGCAATGGATAAGATTGCTCGAGCATGGAGAGACATTAGCCAAAAAGTCATCTGTAATGGATGGAAGAAAGCAAATTTAATTTCGGCAATTGACAATGAAACAGTCGATGAAATTAATGATGTTATCATCGATTTGCAACCTTTATGGGAACATGTGACAAAAGAAACATCAGTGCCAAACGAAGTCAGTCTTGACAATTTTCTGACTGCAGATGATGATGCTAGAACATGCGAAGCATTGACAGACAATGATATTGTACGTATGATTCAAGAAAACAAACAAAAATCACTTTCGGACAGCAGCGATGATGAAGAATGTCCAGAAGAAAACAATGTACCTACAGCTTCACAAGCCTTGGCCAATTTGGAAGCTGTAAAGAGATATTTATCGGCACAAAAAAACTTTTCTTCAGATACTTTGTTTGAACATGTGCATAATTTGGAAATTTTTTTAATTTCTACTGGTTCTAAATCATTTGTTCAGAAAAAAATTACTTATTATGTATCTGCCTAATTAGTAAGTGTTAATAAATTCATTGTTTACATTAGTCTTGTGCGCTCTTTTAATATTGTTAGACAAATAGAGGGTAAAAGGTATGAGGTTCGATTTTCAGTCGTCGATCTCATGCATTCAACTTGTGTCGGTGAGGTCATGGTCTGCGGGGATCGGCCAGTTTATTTTCATTTGCTGTTGGTCGTTCTTGCGTGGATCATGACGTCACCCGTTATCAGTATTTAAGCTTCTGTTGAAGCAGATCATTTGTGTATTCTTTCTTTTCGTCACTCAGTTTGTGACATTTTTTATTACTAATGTTTTTAAATAAACTTGTTTCTTCAGAAACTTCGTTTTCTCTTATTTGCTTTATTGACATACAAAGACGATATTCTGCGACAATCTCGGATGTCAAATATTACATTGATATTTTCCCAAATCTAGATTAAAAATATAATATCAAAACTGTAAATTGATTTTTCATACGAATAATCCCAATGTAACGAAAAATGTTGAAAATTCGTAACATCGGTATAACGAATTTTCATTATTGCGTAGAAATAGCTTTGGTCCCATGGAATTCGCTAAAACGGGATCCGACTGTATAAATAGCAACCCTCGTATCAGTGTTTTCACTACAGTGCGAGAACGCGAGAAGCTCGCATATTATTTTCTTTTCTCGCATTAAAAAATGATTAACGTGAGAAATTCGCGCTCTATTAATCAATTTTAAAATGCGCGGATCTCTCGAATTTTGGAAAAAATTTCGTCTTACAACATTTCGAAAAAGACGTGAAAACAGCTACGACAAGTGTTGAGAAAAAAATGAGTCCTTTATAATAAGTTGTTTAAAGTTAGCTCTATTTTTAGCTGTTAATGAATTACCAAACTCCCTCATCGACAATTTACAGTAATTTGTAAAAGTTTAATGAAGTCTGTGAAAACTATGCTGGAAGACCTAACAAGAAGTATGAACATAAAAATAACTTCAACGAACTTCACTATTCTATAACAGAAATAATTGAAAAGCCTATGCTGGCAGATGTAGAGGATAGCAAAGTGTGAGCACAATGCTAAAAATTTAATTAGTGATTCTGAATAGTTCACCATACCTGTTGCAAGGCCATTTAGCACCCAAAACCGAATTAAACAAAATATTGTAACAGTTTGACTGATGAGCATTTGAGCAACCTAATGAGAATAGCTGATGAAAAAGTAGATATTTTCCATATGACGATGCAGCAAAAATATTCAATGGTTTAGAAATGAGAAGATGTTAATGTATTATAATTAAAGAAATATTTTTTTTTCCTATGTCTATTCGTGTTTTTTCAGTTTTTAGAAATCTCACTTAAGTTCTTGAAATCCCACCCTGTTTTTGAGAAAGGGTGAGAAAATTTCTCCCATTTTTTTTCTGTAATGAAAACACTGATATATGTTAGATGAGTACTGATATCTAGATTAAAACAAACTAACTATATCTAAACATATCACAAATAGTCTGGTATTGCCTCCTGGTGTATAGATTTATAACCGTCGTTGAACAGCAGGCCCAATTTTTGGGTTTACGACTACTAATGTTCAACTACGCAGCCTTGAAATTTTGGACCCAATGCAGAAAACAAAGGAACTCCTGGTTCAAGTATTGGGAGAAAATTGCCTATGTGGAGGACTTTTCGATGGAACTAACCCGCATTTGCAGGAGAGGAAGACCACAAGAACCTCTCACAGTTAGTCTTACGGCAAGGGGACTCTAACCAATGATCCGTCTACCACTGAAGATATTTTACGTCAGTACTATGTTCGGTGCGAGCTAGGTGCGAAATTTGTTTTGAGCAGCTGTTGCTGGAATTCGAACACGGTTCACCTCACTGGAAGGCAAACATTCTATCCCCTGAGCCATTTCGGCTCTGGTGTATAGATTGAAATAAACATGATTCAGGGCATAAGAAATAAATTGTTTTCATTTTTTTGGCGCATTTTGAACACTCTATCTTAGGCACGAGAAATAGAGGGTGAAACTTCACCCCACAATTTTGACAGGAGTGAGAAGGAAAGGATTATCATAAGATTTAACAAGATACTTAAGTTCTTGCCTGTCACATTGAGACCGAAACTTAGTTTTTGTTTACAATCATTATACAACAAGATAATGTTTTAAAGTGGTCAGCATCTTTATTGTTTGAACAATTTTTTTTTATTTTTTACTATATTTTTATTAATTTTTTTTTTTTACTATTTTACAGCTAGATTACTGTTTTTGGCGTTATTTTCTTTAAGATTTTGGCTGACTCGAATTTAATTTCAGTATTTCCCCTATTTACCTGAAGAAGCTTCAGGGTCTTTAATGAAGAAGTCCTATTTTCGAGTATATTCTATCCATTTTTACGAAAAGTCATTAGATTTGAGTTGACATGAAATATAGTCATAATTATCTTGTTTTTAAATTAATTATGATCATATACTTGCAGGTAATAAATTTTTATACAAACAGAAAATAACAATCAAAGGCAGAAAAAATATCAACGTCTTAGTTATTTACACTTAGCAAAAAAAATTCCTTTGTGGGTTGAAATCAAATTGAATAATATGTGCTGAAATTGTTTTTCAAATACTTACTTTAGAAATATTTGAATATTGACTCAGTATTTTTGTTTAAGGTTCTTGAAACTAAATATACAACTTGATAAAAAATATTTTTAAAAAAAAATTCTTATCCAGGATGAGTATATAAAAAATAGCGCTGGTCACAATTATTGACTCTCATTAAAGCATAACTTAACTATTCGAAAGTCCACGAAACTTGAATTGAGGATTTAACATTATTTTGTAACATAAACTATGCTGGTAGCAGTTGGGGAGAAGATTTGAATTTGCATCGTCATCTAGCATGAAGCTATAGTTGAATTTTATACATTTTAACTAATTGCCAAGTGATTGCAATTTGAATTGAAAATAATTTTTTCTATATAATATGGAAATGAATTATGCTTGCAGAAGTCAGAAAATGATTGCTATTTGCAGAGCTCATTCTAGGCAGAAAAAAGGGCAGGGTGCAAAAGTTTGAAAAAAGGGCATTACTATTCTAAAAAGGCAATAATTTCTTCCTAAGGGCTTTACATGTTCTATTAGAAAACATTGTCAATTAGTATAATAAATTTTTTTTAACTTTACTAAAAGTAGCAAAGCAATCGTAATAATTACTAATTTTTATTAATAAATTAACATATCTATCGAGTCAATGAGCTAATTAGCTTAGTAATTTATTTAAAATGCATGCACATATTAATAAATAATAAATGTATGTTTTTAAGTGTCTGTATTTACGATTTAATAATTAAAATGATTAATAATAATTATGATTTAATGATAGTGGAAGTAACTGCAAACTTTCAAAGACAAGTGCAACAAGGGGGTTTGATGGCTATTTTTCCTTTCCCATATGAATCTATGTATTGACAGCAATGACAAACTAAATAAAAAGAGTTAAAAATAAAAAAAGTTTAAGAAATCCATGGTAGAGTTTGGGGAAAAAAATAAAGATGGGTTGAGGAAAGAAAGGGCAAAAAGGGTATGGAGTCTATTACATCAGGGTACTAATTTACTTCAGGGGCAACAGGGTGGATTATTTTGACTAAAAGGGCAGCAGGGTGCTGCGCCCTGTTTACCCTGCCTAGAATGAGGTCTGGCTATTTGACATCCAGCATGAGGTTCCAGATGAATTCTAAGCTATCATTTTAATTGGAAAGTTATCAGAATTTTAATTGACTATTCAATTTAATTTCATGCTTAAAAATTAGCTATTAAAATATATAAAACAGTGTCTACTGGTTTCAATAATAATAGGTTAGTAGAATGAGCTATTTATTATCATCAAAATAAAATAGTTTATTTATACGTGATAACAATTAAATTTCTAAGGATTTTCCGACTCTTTGACAGTCGGATATCAGAATCATAACTATTTGATAATTCATCAAAAATTGACTAAAATATGAAAAAGTATTAGAGATAGAAAAATATAACTAATTGATTTCATAATGGTATTTAATATTCTCTTGAAAACTTAGATAGAATGCAACATCAAATTCATATTAATTATTTGCAATTTTTTATTTTACATGCATAAATAGGATTTTTTAAAGTAGTTCAAACATATCTGCAAAAAGTGTGTTTTCTGTAGAGTTTTTTATTTTTATATGTCTTTTTAAATTATTTATAGCAGTTAACCACTTATATCTATAGGCAAATTAGAGTTAAAAATTTTAAAATTCATTAATTGAAAAGAGTTTAAAAAGAAATTCTAAATCATGTTTAAAAATAGATTTTTTACATTATTTACATACCAAAAACATTTACAAAACTATAAGAACATTGAATCAACTAAACCTTTTGAAACACCATTTGTCAAATGAGGAATGTTGCCTTCATACTCCTTACTATGACAATCTAGCATGTTGGTTCCACCATTTGAATTTTCATCTAAATATAACAAATCCAAGAAACATAAGAACATTAAAAAAAAAAAAAAAAACAGCAGGTATAAATAAAAAAATTAAGTTGATAACTAGAGTTTGTAGACTTCCTAAAGAGCATAAAAAGTGATGATTGTTGAACAACACAGTATTATTCTAACATTTCATAATTCAACACCACTAAATTTACAGAGAAAAAAAAATTTTTTTTTTGAACTTTCGTTTCAAAATACAAATTCATTTTTCAACAAATGTATCAAAAGTTTATTTTTAAAAACTTGATGTGGTGAAGCATTTCAGATTTTAGTTGTTGTTGGTTTATGTCGCACTAGATCTGCACAATAGGGTATTTGAGATGGTCTGGGAAACTCCCCTGAGGGTGATCCGAACACATGCCATCACAATTTTTATCCTCTGCAGAGGGGGTGGCTCTTTTGCTTCAGTAGCGCGACAACCTGTGCCCGAAGTTGAGCACTTCACAGTAGAACAGTTTAAAAAAGACCGATACCATACTACCTTTGCAGGATAATTAAAGTAGTCACCCACATGCTCACTGACCGTAGCCAGTGATACTCGACTTGTGTGTTCAACTAGGAATTGTGTCTTAACGACCAGTCCACTGCAGAAGTAAATTATTTTAGATAAAAATAAATTTAAATAATTGTTTTTTCCATGGTATTTCTTAATTTCAATTGATAAACTTCCATTATTATAATGTATTTCATAGACAAATCAAGTAGCTGCTGCTAGCAGCTAGTAAATTAAAGAATACAAATTAAATGTGCATATAGATGAAAATTAACTCTTTGACAGCCATACACGCATATTATGCAAGTTGCATTTCGAGCTAAACTTTTCTCTTGTGAGCAAAGCTAGTAATCTTGTGCTATTACATCTTGATTAAAAAGTAAAATGGTGTATGAGAGAGAAATTTATTTAACACTTGCTTATTTGATGGATCCTCAGAGAGTTTAAAGAAATTTAAATTAAAGTGTGTAACATGGAGAAGAATTAATTCTTAATTTTAGCAATATAGTTACTTAGAAATATGCAAACTTTAAATAATTTTAAAACATCTTTAAAGTAGTGCACATTTTTGTTGCAATTAATCAGTCTGAATTGGTTTCTGAAGTAATTATGAAGCACAATTAATAAACTTACATTTCATATTTTATTGAAGAAAAAAGTAAGATTTAGGGAATAGGGTGAAATAGTAAAATTGATAATACATACCTTTATTTTCAAAACCATTTGTTAATGAGATTTTTTTACCCCCATCAAATTGTTTCACTGCTTTTGTTGGAGTTTTTAAATTGTAAAAATCTATATAGAATATAAGAAAATAATTTTCAGAAAGAGTATATTTAATTAAGGAAATAATTTTTTTGTAAAAAATTAAAAGTATGTTTTATTGTGCAGTTAAAAATTCATTAAAATTATAGTCATACTTTTTCCATTCAGCACCTTTCTAATGAATTAATTATAAAAAAAATTTTTAAAAAATTAAAATATATATTTTTTCAGTTAAAAGGTTTTCAAAAAATTGACATTCTAAAATTATATGCTAACACTCATATGAAGTTTTTATAGTAAACATTACTTAAAACATAGGAACAGCCATGGATAGATTTTGCAAAAACGATGCTGCAATTTTTTAAGACAAGGTGGCTAAAATTCTTAAAATTGCCTTAAAAAAATCTGAAACAGAAGTGAGAAAAAACATAACTCGAAATTATAAATTATATATACATACAATTGAATTATATAAACAATTACATATACAATTGTATGTATATATATATATATATATATGTATATATATACCCTAGCAACAATTTTACATTGGCCCAAAATTGGCTAACACGGGTCCCATAAGGACATGCACCGAGGGATCTATATTGGGATGTCTAGATTTTTCAATATTGATCCTAGAATGACTTTCAATATTGGAACAAGATTCATTTCTATCTAGGACCAATATTGAAAAATCTAGACATCCCAATGTTTACCCAACATTATAAATCTATAAAGGTCATACAAAAAAAAAAAAAATTATTGGTCCATTATTGAAAACAATTCTAGGACCAATGTTACAAAATATAGACATCCCAATGTTTACCCAACATTTTAAGTCTATAAGGGTCCTACAAAGAAAATATTGGTCCATTATTGAAAGCCATTCTAGAGCCAATATTACAAAATATAGACACCCTAATATTGGTTTGTATGTTGTTATTTGAGGCACGCGTGTTCAGAACACATCCATGTGGGGCTAGGCTAAAGGATCCCGTTGTGTCTGATCTATACTGAGTAGCAACAGCATGATGAGGTCAATGTCGCAGTCACAAATTGCAAGTCAGTTGTTTCTGTCCAGATAAACGTGTTCATTCCATGTAGGAAAGTCACCTAGGTAGATTGTTTATTGAAACAAGCCTGTCTGTGGGCAGCCTTTGTGGTACTAAGTTACCGACAGTGTCAACCTTCATCTATTATGAGGTAACTCGAGATAGAATCAAGTTAACATATCTTATATACTAGTAAACTGGAATTTAAAAGTTATAGTGGTAATTAAGCTACAGGCTCTATATTGTAAGCATACACAGGTCCTATATAGAAATTAATATTGGTCTTATGTTCAAAACCATTCGAGGACCATTATTATTAAATTTAGACACCCCAATAGTGTATAGCCTTATATTGTAAACTTATAAAGGTCCTACATAAAAATAAATATTTGGTCAGAATATAAAGCAATTCTAGGACCTATTATTACAAAACTTATACACTTCATTCTCGGTCCGATATCGAAATCCATTCTAAGACCATTCTTGAGAAATATATAAGACCATTATAGACTTGCAATTAAGGACCAGTTTTGTATTTACATCTAATGAACCTGGAAGGACTTAAAATATTTTGATAATATCCATTTCTATATCTAGTTCCTTAATAAGTGTTTTAGAATACAAACAAATTTACCTATAACAAATTTTTCTTTTTTGCTTGTAAGACATTTTAGTTTATTTCACAATAGTCCAAGTACAACATAAACAGTCATCTTTTGAAAAGAAATATTTTTTCTTTGTTTTCTATTAAACTTCTAATAGTTTATATAAAATTTTTCTAAAATTGCACAGGATAGGAAGAAACTTTTTATAACTTTTAAAATAATTCAAATAAAAAAGATATACAGGGTGTTTATAAAGTCCCGGACCCATTTTGATGTTTAATAACTCATAAAATAATGAAGATATAAACAAACTTATGGCATTTATTGATGGAATAACTCATATATTCCTTTTTAGGTTCGAATATCTTTACTTTTGTAAATATCGTCTGCGCGTGTGGTTAATTTCAGATAATTTCATTTTCCAGTCTAAATATCTGTACTTTTCTAAATATCGTCTGCTTATAAATTGCATTTTTCTCTCTTTTGTTTTTGGAAACTATGTACACGGGGATCATAATACGAGCATATGGGGATCTGAAAACCCCCGAATACCGTGAGGCACAAAGGGATTCCCCAAAGGTTAATGTGTGGTGTGGACTAATGCACAACCGAGTCATTTGGGCCTTTCATTTTTACAGAAAAGACGGTCTCATCAGTCGTATACTTAGACATGTTGGAAAACTTCGTATTTCCACAACTAGAAGAGCTTCAGCCACATGTCTTTTTGCAACAAGATGGAGCACCACCTCATTGGGGTATCATCGTTCGTAGTTCTTTGAATGACCATTTTCCAGGAAGATGGCTTTGCCTTGGAGCCTTGTTGCTTTTTGGCCCACAGAAGTACAACAGTTTCTGAAGTGTTCCACTGTTACAATTTTTGAATTATTTTAATGCCCTCCTCTAGAGAAAGAAGTGCTTTGATGGTTGAGTAAATTCCTCCCAAGGCCATAACCAACTTTGGCAATGCTCAACAATTGCTGAGATGCTCGAAGTGTTTAAAAACCAGATCCTATCATTCTGAGAGTTATGAATTCGTTGAATGGTAAAGCAGCTTATCATCTCAATCTCTCCAGGCACTAAAAATTTCAATTAGTGCTTACACCTCTGTTTTGCTGCACAAGGCAGTCACTTTACTCTTGCTTATTACATTTTGTTAATTCATTTAATTATTACTAATGAAGTTATCTTAAAAATGATTGGTCTAGGATTTTTTTACCACACACTGTATATAAATACATTTTTCATTTTATTCCTTGCTTCATTTATAATTTTTCAATCACATATCTACATTAAAACCTCCAGGAAAGACTAACTCTGTGTTGTGATTTCATCTATTTGCAACCACTTTTGGGAGGCATGGAATTTCTTCCATAGACATTGTGCTGAAAAAAACCTTTAGGAGAGACCATCAAAACCACCTTCAGCAAACATGCAAACCTCTGCACCAAATGTGGAAAAGGTCAAATATGGAAATACTTAAATATTGCAACCACTTTTGAAAAAATGATGAATGAAGGACGAAAAATTCATTCAACGTGAACATTAAAAATACTTGAATTTGAAAAACCACATCTAAAGAATCGCAAACAACTTCGGAAAAAACTATCATCAAACCATGTGAAATAATGTTGGATCACAAACGGAATGTGACAAAAAGTGATGTCTCAAAATACACTCAAGAGCCAAAACATTATGACCACCTCTTAATAACGAGTTGGCTCACCTTTAGACCACAACACAGCTGCAACCCGCCTTGGCATGGATGCCACAAGTCCTTGGTAGATGGCCGAAGACAGATTGTACCAGATATTTAAGCAATGGTCACGCAAATCCGAGATATTGCGACTTAGAGGTCTTTGAACTCTGAGCTGCCGTTCCATGACATCCGAAATGTGTTCTATCGGATTGAGATCCGGTGAGTTAGGCGGCCAGGACATTAACTGGAATTCAGCATCATGTTCCTGGAACCACTCCAACACAATTTTAGCCTTGTGACACAGGGCGTTGTCCTGTTGGAAAATTCCATTTCCAGCTGGAAAACAGAGGCCATGTAAGGGTGCAACTGGTCCACAATGATGTTCAGATAACCTGTAGCATTCATGGTCTGCTCTACCACAACCACGGGTCCTAGAGACGCCCAAGAGAACATCCTTCAAAGCATAATACCGTCACCACCGGCCTGTGTATGACCTACTGTACACTGAGGGAGCAACTGTTCGGCTGGAAGACGGCGTATCGTGATACGGCCATTGGCGTGATGAATGACAAACCGTGACTCATCTGACCAGGCAAGTTTCTCCCACTGATCCATGGACCAGTCGCGATGTTCCCGGGCCCAGCGTAGGCGTAGTTGGCTATGACGCTTGGTCAGCAAAGGCACACGAGTGAGACGTTTGTTGCGTAGCCCCATATCCAACAGTGTGTTCTGATACTATTCTACTTGACCCTGCACTGCATTGGGCTGTCAGTTGAGCCATTGCCTGGCTCCGGTTTTGCTTCACCAAGCGAGACAATCTCTGACGACCTTTTTCTTTGATAGCACGTGGATGTCCAACACCATGTCGTCTACTGCTGGTTTCATCATCATTAATCCACTTTGCATAAATACTAACAACTGTAGATCGCGAACAACCCACGAGTCGTGCAGTTTTGGAAATACTTGTTCCGAGCCTTCAAGCCATTACAATCTGCCCTCCCCTCTATCAAAGTCGCTAAGATCCGCAGCCTTTTCCATCACACACAGAAGTAAGTGAAAGAATGATTCTTCAAACTCTCCAGCAACAGTTAAATACCACTTCCACCTGATCATGTGCCTTCCACGTCATCCAGGAGAGTTCATTGAAAAATGTAGGGGCGAACATAATGTTTTGGCTCTTGAGTGTAGAAATTCGAACGTCTCAATATCATATTGAAAATAGAACAAATATGTTAAAGGAACTGAAAAATGATAAATAACTGCTGATGAACAATCAACTAACGATGTAAAATTATGAAAAATCGTTTGACACAAATTGAACGCTTTGAAAAAAGTGATGGCTTAAATTCCAAACTCTCATGTCGTAGCAACGTATTGAATATCTAGGAATCAATTTGGAAAACTACAAGGAAGCGTTTGAAAATTATGGGAAAAACTTGTGGAAGATAAATTCATAAAAAATAGTTACTGATAAAATTAAATGTTCCTTATCAATTAAAATATTTTCAGTACAATAATTTCCACTTTTTACAACAATAGGTCTTAAAAATAAAACCTGGATTGGCCCCAGAATATTATAGTACAGCATTATATTTCCAAGTGGAACAGCAATCTCCATACTTCCTGCGAGTTCCTAATAACAGGTTTAATTGAATTCATTTGTTTGGTAAACCAAACCTTGGCCATAGAGGATTACGAAAGTTAACAATAAAAACATTAATGATTTATAAGAGATAATAAAACAGTATTTATCCCAATGAATTTCTTAATAAAAAATAACAACAGACAATCTGATATATTATCCAGGCTTCTACCTGTTATGGATTCTAGCAACCATAAACCCTTTTCCAATTGAAAGTTTTCTAAACCACAAAACCACAGCATACTATGGTTTTGTGAAAGTTGGCTTCATGCCAAATGGGGTGAAAATGAAACTTTTAAGTAGGAAATGTGTTTATTCGTAAACATAAATGTCGCAAGTTTGGCGGTTGTCATTTCAAATTCCATGATTTTTTAAGACTATTTCCAAATTCCCCGACTCTTACCGGTTTTCCAGGTAGCATAGTAAGTTTGACAAGTGCTGATATTGGCTTAGAAACGTAAGGTGCAGTTAAAGAATTTGATGGGATTGATGGAAGATTTATATCATTCAGGTTCAATCGCGAGGTGCTACACAGGCGGTGAATATTCGTTACCTCTTTACTATGATTTGTTCGTTCTGACACATACAATGATGGAGAACAAAAACAATTCAATGTTTAGTCCTGTTAAAAAGCACCCCAAAAAACCACACTTGAAGAAAACTGAAAAAGAAATTATTTTAAACAGTTATTAAGTTGAATTGGAATCATTTCCTGATGTCTCGATATTGAATGCAGACGAATGTGTGTGCAGCTCGTGCAACTGGAATGTATTTAGCTTCTGCTTTTAATATGATTCATGAATTTAAAAATAAAGGAGCCATTCACCAAAGAGAAAAGTCAAGACAGTGTGCTTGAGGTACAAACAGTGCACTAGCACAAAGAGAAGAAATTATTTTATGTAGGAGAAAACACCTATGATTAATAAAAAGAACGAGACAGCAAAGACGAAAGATATATACGGATGAAACTTGATTAAATGCAGGTCATACAATTTTTAAAGTATGGACAGATAAAACAGTAACAATATCTAAAGAAATACTTTTATGAGGTAGTAAAGCTCCATTTGGTTAAGGCAAATGACCGATCATTATACAGATAGGTAGAGATTCCGGATTTTTAAAAGAAGGCCTAATTTTAAATCAGATAAAAACAAAGATTACTATAAAGATATAGATTCAACTTATTTTGAGAAGTGGTTTGCTGTCATTCTTCCTCTTATGAACAAGATGCTGTTATAGTTATGGGTAATGCACCCTGCCATTTAAGAAAAAAAGAAAAGCTTCTGGATACACTGCTTGGTGAAAAGAACAAATTACCTATAGACTGACTTAAGGTATCCGTACACGTTGAAAAAGTGAATTTTAGCTAAAAATGACAATTTTTTTTAATTTTATATTACGAATATCCGTTTATTCTAGTTTTCAAAACAGTTTAAATTTTAATTGTGCGTCAATTAGAAGAAAAGTTATGATTAAAAGAATATTAGTCGATGATTAAAAAATGAAACCGGAAATAGCATTCCGAAACCGGAAGTGGGACAAAAACAGTTATATTTATCTTTATTTTGGGATAATTATCTTTCTTTCACCTAAATAATTATTATTTTAATGTTGCTAGAAATGAGCCTCCTAATTTATCATTAATATTAGTAGTTTTTGGGTTAAAATTGGCAACATTCTCACTCTCTTGTGGATTTGTTTACAAGCAGCGTTCTTCGAATATTCTAATATTATTTTGACTACATTTTATTGAAACGTAATTGAATTTCTTTTCGAAATTTTATGTTTAAGTACTTTGCAATATGGGTAATCCAAGAAATCGAAATAATGGACAAAAAAAGAAGTTTCATAGGAATAGCATTTTTAAAATAGATTTTTAAAATAGAAATCATATAATTTATACTTTAAATGCCTTTTTCTCAGAATGTAATTTCACGCAAAAATAGTAACTTTAAAAATTCATTATTAAAAAAGTTGTTGATATATTTCAATAAAAAATTTTATGTGTATTATGTATAATGTTCTCTAGTGCTTGTGCTACAATTGTTTAAAAATATTTAATAGTTTTTTATTACTGGTCTAAAATGTGAAATATGACGTAAAAAATTTGACAAAAATCTCATAAAAAGTTTTCGATTTTCTATAAAAAATTTAATTTTTCAAATATTTTTATGTTTGTAGTCAAATCACTAGACAAAATTCTGCTCTTTATTTTGATAATAACACTTTTTTAATACAATAATTTTGGTGAAGTATATCCTTTCCCAAGTTTTATGAAAAAAACATCAATTTTTTCTTGTTATTTAGCTTTTAAGAACAAATTATAATATAAATGTCTAATTTCTCTTATTTAATATTAGTTTTTACATATAATAAATATAAAAACATAATTAAAGTGTTCTGAAACTTAATATTTTTAAAAAAGTCCTCCGAACGTGTTCGGATACCTTAAAGCTAAAAATATTATTTTTTTATGAATGGCTGTTAAAGGCAGAATTACTGGCTATGGTGAAAGAAAACAAACATATAATAAAATTGATGTGGACGAAATTGCCAGGAGTCATAACAAATCAATTTTAAGATTACTACCATATCATTGCAAACTTAATCAAATCAAGTTAATTTGGGCATAAGGAAAAACTTTAAAGAGAACAAAACTTTTAAGTTGGTGATGCAGAAGAATTGTGAAAAAAATTTAATGGTGTTGGACCAACAGAGGGGAATAATTACATAGAACCCGTGAAACAAATAGAAAATCATATGTTAGATTACCCAATTGAAAATACTATAGATTTAATCGTTATCAATGTAGCGTCTAATAGTGATTTGTCAAGTTCAATCAATGCTAAGATAAGTACTATATTTCACAATTTTTTGCTTAAATCAATTATTTACATTTAGTAATAAATTGGTAATTGTTATTTATATTTAAATTTATTAATAATATTTTTATCTTACCTTTAACATGTTGCTATATCAGTTAATAATGTAAAAACTTATGGCTGAATTTCACGCTATCATTTTATTATATCATAGTTTTATTAGCATGCATAATAATATAAAATTAATTAGTTTGCAAGTAAGTGGTTTACAACTGTATGAATACTTTAAAATAGAAATTCTATGTTTAACTATATTTAGTATATTAGGCATTTAGAGTTCCATTGTATTCTCTATGCATTTATAGCAAACAAAATAACTACTCTGTTATTCATTCCTATCATAAGTCTATAAAAATAAAAAACGCAGAGAAAATCCTCAAATGTGGCAAACTAGATCGAAATTTTGACAAACTATCTGATTACTTTTAGTCTATCTTTTCCGTGAACGCATTATAAAATATTTAAGATCCCAAAAAACACTTCAGTTGTAATAATAAAAAGTAGTAATGCAATTCTAAAAATGCTTCAATTTCATGTTATTGTTCTCATGAATCAAAAATTAAGAATCTAGAAAGATTGGCTAAAATTGATGAATAATATTAAAAAATGTCATTTGAAAATTTTATTTTACAAATTATATTAAATAATAGTTGTTCTTCATTGACATAGAAAAACTCTGTTGTCAATTATTCTATCATTTTTATAAAACTTCTTCAGGTAAAATATGTTTTCATCGAAATATGTCCAGTATTTAAGAGTAAATATATATATAATAATTTTGGGTATATATCCTATAATATAGCGACCTCATGTTATGACAATCTTTTTCATATGGATAACAAAGCATGTTATATTTAGTGTGAATTATATAACGGTGTACAATATAAGATTACATTATGCAATATACTGAACTTTCTTCATAATAAAAAAACGCAGTATTTTTATGTCCACTGTTTTAAGGAGTACTAATCTTATAAATAATTTATCCCAGATCATTTTATATATATATATATATATATATATATATATATATATATATGATACGAGCTCCAATATTTTTTTTAAGAAATTTTATCCCCAAAATATAAACTGATTAATGAACTTGCATTATTATTTAGGAACATAATATGTATGTAAAAATTAAAAGGCTTAGTCCTAGTATACGTTACACAGTAGATTTGGCAAAATTTTTGGAAAGGGGATACGGTTTTCAACCAATAGTTTAAAATTTGTCTAGACATTTATTTTTTTAATGACACTTTTCTAACTGTGCATATACAAAAAATAACGAGATTATATTTTATATTGGAAATGGATATTTGACATTACGTTGATGTATATGACTGATTTCTGCTTTTGCAAATGGGAGAAGAATACAGACATAATGAATGTTTTATTTTTCTAAGCAATATTTTATGCAGAAATTTAATTGCCGAATTTTGGTTTTAGGATTGAATTAATTTTTCCTGTGTAATGAATGTAAAGGTAGGTGTTATTTTGAATAGAATATTGAAGTGCAAAGTGAGTGTGGTTGGATATGAAAAGATTTAATATTATGTGGGGTAAATTTTTTATTGCTGAGCAGTTGCTAAAACTATAAATAAAAAGTGGTATAATTTTATAGTATTTTGAAGAAAATAAATGTGTCACACGTATTAAAGTTAGTAATTTCAATGTGCTAATTGTTGTATATGTGCTAATTGTTCTTTTATGCCTGTTTAGTGCAGTTTAATAATAGTTTTGTGTTTCTATATTACTATATTTTTATAAAACTTCATACAGAGACATATCAAGACATGTTTAGTGAAAGAATAGTTTGATATTATCTTAATATGCGATCTACTTGTGTAATATACATTTATTCTTTTAATAGTTAAATTTTAGCATTACTCTTTTAGTGTGCCATAGTCTGGTAACCATTTGCTTGATATATGTTTGCTATTCTCAGGTTACATTTTCCTATATTTTCACCTACGCCAATTCTTAGCGACAATTGTAACAAACGTCATTGGCAATAATTTACCATCAACTGAGCTCATTCTAGGCAGGGTAAACAGGGCGCAGCACCCTGTTGCCCTTTTAGTCAAAAGAATCCACCCTGTTGCCCTTTTAGTCAAAAGAATTCACCCTGTTGCCCCTGAAGTAAATTAGTGCCCTGATATAATACTCTATACCCTTTTAGCCCTTTCTTTCCTCAACCCTTCTTTGTTTTTTCCCCAAACTCTACTATAGATTTCTTAAACTTTTGTTATTTTCAACTATTTTTATTTAGTTTGTCACTGCTGTCAATGCATAGATTTATATGGGAAAGGAAAAATAGCCATCACACCCCCTTGTTGCAATTGTCTTTGAAAGTTTGCAGTTACTTCCACTATCATTAAATCATAATTATTAATAATTTTAATTATTAAATCATAACTACAGACACTTAGAAACATACATTTATTATTTTATTAATATATGCATGCATTTTAAATAAATCACTAAGCTAATTAGCCCATTTACTAAATTTATATGTTAATTTATTAATAAAAATTAGTAATTAAAATGATTACTTTGCTATTTTTAGTTATTCTTTTACTAATTGACAATGTTCTTTAATAGAACGTATAAAGCCCATAGAAACTATTGCCTTTTTAGAATAATAATGCCCTTTTTTTAAACTTTTGCACCCTGCCCTTTTTTCTGCCTAGAATGAGCTCTGCATCAATGCATTTCAGAGTTGCCAACATTTTTCAAAATTGTCCCGAAGGTGTAACGTATACAAGAATTTTACCAATTAAAAAGTGTTAATGACCAATGAAAATCAACATTAAAATATCAAAATATGGTATAAATACTTTGCTCAGGGAACTTTGCAGCCATTTTGGTTACAGAATCTATGACAAAGAAGAAAAAAATCCATTAGTTTCTAAGAATTGTTTTTAAGCAATAGAAATAAAAATAAATTTAGTCTAAAAAATAAGAATGAGATTACATCTAGAAGCAAATCTTTTTTCTTCTTCTAAATGACACACAATATAATAATCTTTATAATATGACTAAAAATCAGGGCTCGAAAAAACCGCCCGTCCTCAGCGGTCAAAAATTCCCCGCGGACAATGAATTTCTCAAATCCGATGTCCGCAAGGACGGCCATTTTCCTGTTTATGTTCATGATACATTTTAAATTTTTGTTATCTTACAAGACTCTAGCGCCTCACTTCTAAAATGACTCTCTAATCTAGAAATACATCAACATACTGTGCATGGTGGAATTGATGTTTTCTCTGACTGGGAGTAGTGCAGTGGTTTAAAGGGTCTTTTCAGCAATGAGCTTACAAAAAAACACATTACGTACTGGTCTTAAACAAGAAGTGTTAAACGCAATAATGAGCATCTATCTAAATGGAAAACCCCTTTCAGATTTCTGTGCAGAAACCTCTGCAAATCATTGGCCTGATTGTAGAACTGGCATATGTCATATTTGATTCATTTAAAAAACACAGTACCCTTAAATAAATTGACATTCCAAATAACTTGACCTTTGTCATTTAAATTATTTTATAAAAGAAATACTAGGTTACTATTAGTACCCTAGTATTTCTTTTATTACTGTATAATGTTATCCTAGTAACTACTAATTCACTGTGCAATTTATTTAAATGTTTGTAATAAATAAGAGAAAATTATATTTTTATTTATTTAGAAGAGACGGGTTAGTTTCAAAGGAGGACAGGTACATTGTTGGACCAGCCGTCCTTGGGGACGGGTAAAATTTCTGAGTTTTTTTTAGCCCTGCTAAAAATATAGAAGCCCTATTTCATATTTCTTATATTCAAGGAAAGCATTATGTTAATGCATCATTAAAGGCTTTTAAGTTGCTGAACTATGTATGGCATTGAAGTACAAATTACTGCTGCACAAAACAATGATAAACAAACAGGATAAACAATAATAAATTGTTTGATCTTATATATTTTTCACTTTATATATACAGCGATTCTGTTTACCAATCTAACCAGTCAAACATACATAAAAAAGTTATTACGAGTCTCAGGGAACGTGCATTTCTCCAGTGAGAAATAAAATATAGCGTGTTGGCATAACTGTAACCAATCGTAAAATAGATAAAGTGCACAGATGGTAATTAAGTTATGAATATTGGCATTTTAATTTAACTTAAATATATATAACCAAACTTTAAACAAAATCATTCTTTCTCTTTGTTAAAAGTTTAAAGAGAAAATTAGAAAAATTTTCAATATCATATTGTATTATTGCTTTTTGTTGATTCAGCCAGTTGATCAAACCAAACTAAAAACCTTGACTTTTCAAATATAACTCTTTTGTTTCGAAATTCTTAGTTTTATTTTCCAATAGAGAGAATAATTATGAATGTGCATATTAATAAATGGATATTGAGGTAAAGCATTCATAATTTAAATAAGAACTCCTTTTTTTAAAGCATTTGCTTGACCAATAAGTTCTAAAGTCTTGGATCTTAAGCAACTGCAGTATCTAAACTACAATACTGGAATGACACATCACTCATACGTAAACATAATATCAGTGCCGGCAAAAAAGGTGGGCGATCATAAAAATATTATCATTGCGAGCAAAAAAGGTGGGCGATCGCCCAGAGCACTGGACTATGGCGACGCCGAACGAGATCTAAATTTAATGTTCTTAAAATTATTCATTTTCTTTCTTCTTTTTTTAAAATATATATGTATATATATATGCGACCGAAGTGGGGCTCAGGTGCTTCAGGTTCTAATCCCAGAGGTGGTTGATCAATACAGATTCTGCTTCTGGCTCACACTGACTACAGTGTTCTCTTAAAATATCCTCAGTGGCAGATGGATCATAATCATGTCTTAGAATCCCCTTAACGCTGTATAACTGTTAAAGGTTTTCCTGGTTCTCCTTTACATGCAAAGCAATCCACCGGGGGTGGGGAGCACAGAACATTATATTAATTGCCTATATAACATTATATTAATTGCCTATATAACATTATAAAATACCTATATAACATTATATAGGTATACATAATAGATATAATATAAAGGTTTGAAAAAAATACCTATATAGCATTATACAGGTATTTTTCCCCCATTGCAGTTTTGCTTTGTTGAACTTTCTTTATTAAGGGAATTACATTTTCTTTTTATTTAGAATGTTAAGTATTTAGTTTCAGTTTATATAAGCAAATGACTACTTTAATTCATGTTTTAATATACTTTTACTCATGTTTATGAATTTAAATAAATGTACAGTTTTTGCATTTTTGGGTTTTAGATTGGGGCTGGAAAATGATTCTCTGACAATAAAAGAAATTCATGGGACAAAAACTATTGAGAATTTCTGTTCTAATTTTATTCATATCATGTATTTTTCAATTCATATATTTCTTAATTTAGAATTTAGGGTTGAGAAAGATATTATGATTTTCTGGCAGATATAATTGCAAATAAAAGTACAAAAAGCAAGTTTCCACAGCGTTAAGACTACACCAGCGAGACAAGTCAAAATAAATAAGGGTTATGCTATTTCTTTTAAAATTCAGATTCTTTTTCCAACATTGGGTTAAGGGCGTTTTGAGAATCGCCCGGGGCACACGAACTTCTTCCGTTGGCACCGCATATTATGTTTAAGTTAAAATTAAACATTTTAAAAGCTAAAATTATTAGGGTTAATGAAGTAACTGAGAGTTAACACATTGTTTGCAATGTTATTTGCTTTTGAGTATTAGCACACTATCAAGAACTTACTAATATATTTTATCATAATCTACCTACTGTATAAGTGGCCCTGCACTCAAAAAAGGTTGAGCACCCTTATTCTGAATTATTTGAAATAAAATACATAAAATACCTAATATCACCCTTGAACTTTAATCTAAATTTATTGGTACTTAATACTACATTTAAACTAATTAATTTTGTCTAATGTAACCTAATTTAATAAAAAACTTGGTGCAAGTTTTGTCAATATTATCTAGCCTCTTTGAATAATGTAGAACACAAACTTAAAGAAGATTTTCAAAAGGATTACAATAAAAATATCAATTGCAATTAAATTCTTTTTTTAAATTAAAATTAACAATAAGAATTTTAAAAAATCAAAAACCAGAATGTTCTATCGGCCTTATCCTTGTTTTTGATAATTTCAATAGAAAATTGCACAGAAGTGAACAATAATCATACATATTTACCCTGAAGTTTAGAAAAGTACATATTTTCAATAAGCACCTTTTTTAATTGCAAAACTGATCAGATTAATCTCTAAAACTATTTTTTTTTAAAAAAGGCAAAAGTACCAGTTTAAAACAAACATAATGGTATATTATACAGTAAGAAACATTGATAGTGATATGCAATCAGTTATTGCTTATTGTTTCACAATTAAACTATGACTCAAATAAACAATGGTAAATTTCAAATATGTTTCGGGAAACAGCACAAGTAAAACAAAATTAAACTAACTCTATTACCTACAGTTAATAAAATATTTGCCTGTAAAAGTGTCAAATACATGTTTCTTTGACACATTGTAAACAATCAGCACATAAGTGTTTTTGCATCAGCAAATAATGCATTTTAAATATTGATTGAACTATATCATTATCAAATTCTTATATTATATAACGATAACATTAAAATAAAGTATGCATCTGAAACATTTTGAAACTAAGCAAAAAAAGTAAACAAAAGCTTTGCATCGTTGATTACCACCGGGTATACTACGCATTAACGAACAATATAATTTAAATAAATCATAAGAGAGTTAACGTTCAAAACATTTGAAAGGTAAGTTGAGTATAGAATAGTAACATCATATAAAATTGTAGCAATCATTAGCGCATATCTCTAAATAACAATTTACGTTTATCCCACACACAAGAGGATGTAGTACTACACCAGCTGACATGTTATGAAGGAACGACTTGACAGGTAAAGAGAGGTCAATTAAACGTCAATCGCTAAATTTATTAAATAGATGCTTACTTTGTGTATCTTAGGAAGATGTTTAAACTTTATAAAAAGTAATATTAATTCTCTATTGACGCCATTTTCACTTCACTAGACAATAACTTATCTACTTAACATTTATCACTAGAAAAATCAACATAAATTAACTGAAGAAATTCTATGGCCTGAAACCATTTTCATGACCTAGGAGATAACTTTTTTACTGTATCTCCGTGAGATCGTTCATTTTCAATCCGCAATGTTTTTTTGATTTCACATGGAAAGACATTGCCCACTAGAAACTTCCATGAAATAAATAAATACTTTCCAACGTTTACGGTAAGTGATAGTATTTACTTGGAAATTAGTGATCATGCGCAGAACTGGTGCGCGTACTATGTTCCACAAATATTTTATATCTGAAAGTGGGGAACGAAATGAGTGATAGGTGGCGTAGAGCAGGACTCTATACCTATGGCAGCACTTTACACGCGTGTGGAGAGTCTTAGAAGAAAGAAGTAAAGCTAGTTTCTCTCGTAATTCTTAAATAGATTAAAAACTTTTAAGTTAGGAAACTGTTTGAAACTGAAAACTATATTGAGCATTATTCTAAAAGAAGGCATCGTGGAAATTTAAAAAATATATTTTTGACAATTCAATCCGGAAACGGAAAATGTTATGAAAGAGGAAAATATCGTAGCGTATTCCTATATAACTCAGAAGATGAGGAGAAGAAGGAAAGATCCAGTCATGGAACCGGTGTTCATCCCAGATGGCATATTCGAACGTTGTGATCGCGAATGGTTAACTAGAATGTAAAACATAACAAGCTTCCTACAACTGGAAAAAATTTAGAAAACTTTCGGAGTATTCCTCCGCTCATGCTATGCTGACGAGGCGATGTATGCGCATACATCGCCTCGAATCTAGAATCGCTTCGAGCCTAGAATCTTAAGTCAGTGCGCACTGACTTAAGATTCTAGGACGTTTCGTTATTGTAATTTGTGATTAAATTTACGCGTAATTTTACTATTCATAAGAGTTTCCTGTAATTTACAAATTCTTACTAGTTGTGAGCTTAAAAGAAATTTAAGAAAACTGATATCAAAACATAAATAAAGTTCCAGCTTCTGCCATGTTTTGAGTGTTATCCCTTATTTAGCTATATTTGTGCAAAATATCACAGTTTGATATTTTTTGCGTTGCATCATAGCATGCTTGCAAAGTCTTCCGAATTCATTTGTTGTTTATTTCGTTGAAATTTAAATGCATTATATTGCAAACACGACTAGTATAAAAATATTGGAAGGCGTGATTTTTCAAGTTTAGGAGTAAAAATCAATCGGAAGTAGTAACCTGGAAGACTTACGATGAATTTTAATCTCTAGCTCCATCTGTGCTTAGCTCAGTGGCGTAGCGAGGTCTGGGCAAGGGGGGGGGGCATCATGCCCCGGGCGCTACTCATGAAGGGGCGCCAAATGGTTGGCAAAATAAAAAATTGCTGGATAATTTTTATTTTAAGTGATTTCTGGAAAATATTTTTTAAATTTAGTGCCAGCGTAATATGATAAATTGTTATTTTGTAAATAAAAAGGAACATTAATAGTCTAAATCAAACTGTAGTAATATATTCATAATAGAAATGGCACGTCTTTTCTACTGGCAGGGCTGACTCGACCTGTGTCTGTCGGCACTTCCTTATGGCATCTACGCTGTGTGATTACATAAATTATCTCCTTTCTTGATTTTTTTGATAAAATAATATGTTATAATAAATATTTGCAGTGTACAAAGTACAAACATTCTTTCTTTCAGAACACTATTTATTTTTATTTCTATAAACGCAATGTAGCTTACGTTTGTTATTTTATAACGATAACAATAACACTCTAATCTACTTATATGTACAGTCACGGAAAAAGTATCTGGAAAGTAACAACTAAAGGATCGTCTATTTTTTAATATAGATACTTCTCAGACACACAGCAAAACTAGGAAAGAACAAAAACGCCGTATTTGTTGTGTGCCTGAGAATTATCTGTATTAAAAAATAAATTATTATTTATTTTTTACTTCCCGGATACTTTTTCCGTGACTGTACATATCTGTGACACTTGCGACAGGTTGTGAAAGTCCGCAACAAATTAGGGAAATACCCGAAATATTAACGTTTAGGTTATTTTGTGAGTGTATTTTTCAGTTTTGCGTCCTTGTCATCGCGCTCTGCTTAGAATAAAAATGAAATGTTATTAAATATTAAATACTATATTTTTAAAATTTTAATGTTAGCATAAATTATAGTGTATATTTCACTGTGTTACTCCCTTTCAAGTTCAAGGCATTCTTGGTAAGTAATAAAACAAATAATGAAGCCATGTTGGAAAACTAGTATTTCAAGATGGTACAAATGTAGGAAACCTATTATCTTTACTTAGACTTGTATCTCAGTTTCTTGTAGCGTTCCATGATCTTGAATCATTAGCGACTGAACTAGCCGAAATTCGACACAAGCTCTGTGAAGAGGCAATAGAAGAAAGCGAAGTCTCTTTGTGAAAAATGGGATATTGATACAACAATACGTGTAAGAAGACGCCGCAAAATGCCCGGAGAATTGGCTAGAGAGGTTTTTGTCTTTCCGCAGAAAGTGCAATTTCTCGCGTTATGAAAAGCGTTTTGATAGTCTCCAACAAGAAAAATATGTACACGATTAAGTAACCTTAATTTCAAATTTGGATTTCTACTAGACATTGAAAATTTATTAAGCGAGGATAATGTTGATAACGACCTTGAAAATATATATTTTTTTAATTTGAACGAATTTTATAATACAGATTTCAATGGAATAGAACTCTTTATCGAAATATGTGACTGCAAAATGTTACTCCGCAGTAGAAAAGAAATTGAACCTCAAACTCCATTAGAATTTCTTACTTTTATAATCTCGTATGGAGAAAATGTTTTTCCAAACCTGAGAGTGGCACTTCAAATACTCCTGACTATCTCAGTATCAATTGCTAGCTGCGACCGCTCATTCAGCAAATTAAAATTAATTTTGACATATCTACGATCAACGATGGGACAAAATCACCTAGCATATTTAAACGTGGAAAGAGAAAAATTTGAAATGACCAACTTTGATGATATTATTGATAAATTTGCTTCATCAAAAGTCAGAAAAATTTATAAATAGTAATTAGTTTTATTAATGTATTATAACCATATTATTATTAAATATATGTATCTCCTTAGAGATATTAAATATTTACTTTTTTATTGTTTTAAAACTACGCGTTTTCAAAATATTTCTTTATAAATATGTAAAATAAATAATAGGTATCTTTTGAACTAATTCTAGAGGATCGTATACATTTCAAAATCAAGTCTTGTTTTCTCAACCGCATTTTTTGTCTCAAATTTAAAGCTTAGATTGAGCCTATGGCTTTATTTATTTGCGAGTATATTTTACATATAATATTATATGGTTTTCGAATAGGGAGGGGGCGCTAAAAAGGTATTGTGCTCCGGGCGCGAGTTAAGCTCGCTACGCCACTGGCTTAGCTTTACACAATCAATTATCCATAATTCGAATTGTTTAGCTAGTTATTGAGTTGGATTTTTCATTAATATTTTTATATTAAACGATTTGTTAACAACTTGTTATAAATCGAGCATGCTATCAGCGAGTCTCACGTTGTTTCTATTTATCTTGTAGAGTTGCACTTTGTAATATGGCAACTTCTATTCTTGTATATCTGAGTTTATTTTTTTCTAATCATTCTTTTCTTTTCATTTCTAAGTTCATATTAAATACTAATTTAAAATAGCTGTCACCTTTATTTTGCTAATAATTGCAACAGCGACTTATGCAAAGAGTTGCCCAATTATTTTGGAAGAGATGGAGTCAAGAGTACCTTAGTCATTTGCAGCAGTGACCTAAGTTGTTAATAAAGTCAAACAACATCAAAATAAATGATTTGGCATTGATAGAAGGAGAAAATCTGACAACCTCCTTCTTGCCTGAAAACTGTCAATAGTCAATATTGTCACTCAAGAAATTGTTCTCACACCAAGTAATGTCTTTTGAGCATGAAACTGAGGTGCTGGAAGCGCCTTCGTCAGAATGTCTGCTCGTTGCTCATCACTTCTGACGTAGCCTAGTTCAAAATGTCCTTTAGAAAACTCATCTTGGATAAACTTGTATCTTTGATCGATGTGCTTAGTGCGAGCGTGAAACGTCGGATTTTTGATGTACTTGATGGTACTTTGATTATCAATCTGGAGGATTGGTAATGACACGTCGTTTGCTATCTCGGCAAACAGGCGCTTCAACCATATCAGATCTTTTGTCGCATCCGCTGCTGCTATGAACTCTGCTTCTGTTGTTGAATTAGATATAGCCTCCTGCAATTTACTTCTCCAAGTAATTGCAACTCCACCGTAGAAAGATAGCCCATCCGTGCGACATCTTCGAGTTTCATCACAACTGTTGTTATCTGCATCACTAAACAACATAAGACTTCTATCATCTGTACTGATATATACAATACCATGTGCAGCGGTAGTACGAAGGTATCTGAATGTTGTCTGCTCAATTTCCCAATCAGTTTCTGTGGGATTGTCTAATTTACGAGATACTAAACTTACTGCATAAGCAATGTCAGGTCGGGTTCCCATCGCTAAATAAAGTAAGCTACCTACTGATGATCTATATGGAATGTGACTTCTGAGAGGATTTGCCTCCTTGATCTTTATCATCCCATCAGCATTTGGAAGTTCATATTCAACCTTCAAATTTGCCTTCTTCACCGGAATGCGTGATGGTTTGGTAGCATCCTTAAAACGCTCTAGCATCTTTTTAGTAAATGCTTCTTGGTGCAAGAAGATTGAACCGTCCTTCATCTGTTCAACTTGTAGACAAAGGAACCAATTTAAAGTTGTCACTCTAAGGTTGAAATGTTGCTTGAGTTCTTCCATAAAGGTGAGGAATGATGCTTCGTCTTGTACAGCGACAATACCATCATCGACATAAATCGCCATCAGCATCTTGTGTCCCGAATCAGTACGAGTGAACAGGCAGTGAACAGATTTGCTTTGGGTCATACCATGTTTCTTTAGCACGTCTGTAAACTTGGCATTCCAACATCGTCCAGCTTGCTTAAGACCGTATAAAGGTCGGAGCATCTTGCATATACGACCGCTTCCGTCATCATATCCTTCGGGTTGATACATGTATATATCCTCAGTCAAGTCACCATAAAGGAAAGCTGTCTCCATGCAATTTGGAATAATTTTAGTTTCTCCTTAGCTGCTGTTGCAATTAGAGCTCGAATAGTGTCGTAGCGACACACTGGACTAAAAGTCTCCTCGTAGTCGATGTTCTTCGTCTGCGTATATCCTTTTGCGATCAATCGAGCCCTAAATCTTTCGATAGAGCCGCCTGGGTGAGTCTTCACCTTGTAAACCCAGCGATTTGCGAGAATCTTTCTACCTTTAGGTGGCTTAACGAGTTTCCATGTACCGTGGGTGTTCTGCGAAGTCATCTCTTCGTCCATGGCTCGTTTCCAGTTGACATGCATCGAAGACTTCATAGCTTCCTCATATGATTGGGGTTCTGTCATGTTCTGGATGCTACTGTACAATTCATAATCGTTAAATCTGGGAGGTCGGCGTATAGCTGATCAGTCACGCAATCCATGCGTCACTATCTGTGAAGGTTCGTCTTCTACATTGCAAATATGATCCTTCTCCTGCATGTCAGCACCATCGAAACTGCCTGAAATTTCAAACTGCGTACCAGTTGATGTACTGGCACTAAAAGTAGTTTCTGAAGACAGGGAAATGGGACCTATCTGCTGTTCGTTGAGCACCACATTGGCGCTCTTAATTGTGTCATTCTTTGATGGTATGAAAACACGATAGCCATCACAATCACAATATCCAACCAAATATCCCTTTACAGCCTAATCGTCCAGTTTACTTCTGTTGGCATCCGGTACATGTACAAAAGCAGTTGATCCAAAAATTCGAAACTTGTCGATTTTCGGCTTGTGTCCGAACCATACTTCGAATGGAGATTTTCCTGTGATTTTACTTGGTCCAGTTCGATTAAGAATGTGGACAGCAGTCGATGCTGCTTCTGCCCATAAAAACTGTGGTAGGCCTGTATCCTTAGTATGAACTGAGTCCATTATTGTGCGGTTTTCTCTTTCAACTGCACCCTTTTTTTCAGGTGTATATGGCATAGTGATTCTTAACTTGATGCCTTCAGTTTTGTCATCTTAGCATTGTCGAAGTCACGACCGCCGTCTGTAACCAGTTCTTTCACATTTATGTCGTCCTTATTAGCCCGAGCAAGAAACGATTTAACTTTATTTACAGCTTCATCTTTGTGTCTCAGAAATTCTACACTTCGAAACTTGGAATAATCATCTTTGATCACTAGCATGTACTTCTTTCCACCACTTGACAAATCTGGCGATTCTAGTAAATCTACATGCATGATTTCACCCGACTCCTTCGTTTTGAATCGCTTTGATTTGAAAGTCCGTCGACATTGTTTACCGTACCTGCAAGGTTCACAAAAGAGTCCATCATCTGTGAAGTCTATACCATTTTGACGTAGGTACTGTTTCACATACTGTACTCCCTGATGCCCGAGTCTTCGGTACCAAACTGATAATGGCAACTTTGTCATTGTCACTATTGCTGTATCTGGGAAAGGTGTTGTTACGTCATCGTCGATCAGATAAGCTAAAGCAGCAGAACCTCCTTCTGGCTTGACCGGTTTTGCGTGTAATTCAAAGAGACCACTTGATAAACATGGGGCTTCTAAAAGTATATTTTCCGGGTTTTCTTTACGAAAGAAACGACAAACAATGTCATCTGAATCTCCAAAGTTTGAGATTCCTCGTTTCATAGACTTTGACGCTGATAGTAAATTTTCGCCGATGTCTGGTGCATACAATACATCACTGAGCTCGATAGATTTTTGTAGGGTTCCAACAGTTGCGCACATGTCAATTTCACCGCAGCCATACGCTGGTATTGTCTGCTTGTTACTAACTACGATTTCCACTGGCTTGTCAAAATGACGATACGTCTTGAACTATTCAACTGAATTTGTGATGTGTGCCGTAGTGATGTGTGCTGTCATCCTGGCAAATAAATGCACTACAATGAGTACTTGTAGGAAAAGTTTTGGTTTTATTACCTGATGTCTTTGGCTTGCCTGGAAAATCAGGACAAAATTTTCCTATGTGCCCTAGCTTATTGCACCTAAAGCAATTGCCACGGAAGCTTTTCACACCGTCATTGGCCTTACTAAGTGTACTCATACCTGTAGTTGTTGAAGGTTGAGATTTTCTCACCATTTGAGACCTTGTCCCCTTCCTCCATTTCTTCTCTCCGTTGGCACCGTGCCTTGCATCGCTTGTTACAAAAGCTGTTGTAACGTCTTTTATGACACACTTTGCCTTTGAAGGCGCATCTTTAATTGTTCCATCGGTGACTTTTCAGCTTTTGGTATCGAGTCCCATTGTGACTTGAATTCTCTGTATTCGTCATCCGGAAAAATCGATAATATGCGCGGCATGAGCAGATTTTGAGGCAACTTCCCTTCGCCGCTCACCTCCTGTTCCCGTTGCAAGTCGACCCATAGCGTACGCAAACGTGCGAGAGATTTCATTACGCCTTCATCCTTCTCTATTTTGAAAGTGAAAAATTTCTGAAGGAGAGTATCCAATTTTACACTCGACACTTTGTCAAAGTTGTTCAGCAACTCCGTCCATATTTCCCGTGCGGAGTTACCATGCATACGAATTAGATTTAAGATATCCGCTGATACATTTGATCCGATAATTATTGCGGCTTTCGCATTCGTCTTTGCGTAGGATACGAGCGCTTTGTTGTACTCGCTGACCGTCTCGGTGCTGGCATCTTTCTCAGGTACCGACGGTTCTACAACTGAGCCATCCAAAATTCCAACACAATCATTTAGGACGAATAAAAAGTTAATTTCTAATTTCCAGTTGGACGCACCTTCCAACTTCGTGCACTGTATAAATTTCTTTCTTACAAAAATGAGCAATCACTTCACCACTAACCACCCTCAGCTGGTAGACGGAAAGCTTAATCGTTATGCTTAATCGTAATAAAATTAAGGTAAAAGATTTTATTATTTTATAAGTAAATGCACTAAAACTTTAAAGCGTAGAAGAGAATCTTTATCATACTCTTTAATTCAAAATTAATTTCGTTTAAATGCTGTTTCACAGATAAACACCTTTCTTGTAAGCAAAATTAAACTTATAAAAAAACATTTTCCGTCGTGCTTGAGAATTGGGAAGTAATGTTTTCTTGAAATTGATAATTTTGATAACTAGTTTTGATAATTACTCGAAAAGCTATTTCTGTAAAATCACGTTAATTTAACGACTATATATTTTTTAATTTACGTCTTAAAATTGCGCTCGCCTAAACCAGGGTGTTGCTAAGGGTGACGTCATTTCTGTGTAGCATTTCTAATAGCTTTTATAATTTCTTGAAAACCTCTATAATAAATGACGAATTTGCCAAAGGACAATCACACTTTTAAATTTTCTGTCAAGTGTTGTATTTTTAAAAAAAATATATATATTACAAGAATTAAACGATTCCAAAAGCAGAGAAATTAACAAAATGAGATTAGGTTGTAACTTTTTGCGTCAAAATTACTTGAATTCTTGGTCTTCTTGGTCTTGGAATTCTTGGTCAAATAATTATTTGAATTTCCGATATATTTCACAAGGTTTATGCACTTTCGCAAATTTGAAAGTTATGCACTGAAATTTATTTAGAAATTATAGGTAACATTTACGTGACCAGTGTTGTCAAAAGTCTAAGAAACTGGTAGCAAAATTTGTAAAAGAATTTTTGAAAACCCTCCTCTTTATCCTTAAAAAAAACATTATTTTAGAGAATTCATGCGAGGGATCTTTGTTCTAAGAATATTTATTCGGAAAGATAAAGCAAGCCTAGTTTTCAAATAATCATATAAAATTTCAATGCTAGTTTTTTAGATTGTTGAGAACACTGGCCAGCTTAAGCAAAATAAAAAATTTCCCGCAATAAGTTTATTTGAGTTAAATAAAATGAAGTGATTCAAAATCACTCTATATTATTAAATATTAATTGATGGAAATTAGTATTGCTAACTGCTTAACTATGTAGGGATTTCTTTAAAGCTCGTTTCCTTACTATTATCTGAAATTCTGCATGATAGAAATTAAATGTATGACTGCACAAGAGCATTTTCTTTCTTTTTTACCTTTTCGTCTTAATAATTGCGATGGGGTAGGCCGCATAAAAACTATGGTCTAGCTCTAGCAACATATTCGTTTCTTGTGTTTTTACCAAGTTCTGCGCGATCAGCATTTAAGTTTGATCTATTTTTAATGAAAAAAAGTCAAATTATCGTCTGACAGAGATATAGATATAGAAATCTTCACTCTGCATGCCATTCACGTTCTTTCGATTATGGAGCTTTTCGAGGAGAAATAGATTTCACCAATCCGACGTCATCAGGATGTGCAGGAATCGCATACAGTCCTACTCTTAAGTCATTGTACACGTATTTAATGATTTTAATTTTCTTTTATTTTCAACAAAGAATTAAACTTTATTTATATTGAATGAAATGAATTAATGGTTTTTGCATATTTTCTAAGTAATTTGATTGAAAATCATGTTTCTTTAGAAATATGGTAGATTGGTCTCAAACATTTTTTTGCTCAAGAGAATAACCGCCACTGGTTAGAGTTCGGTTGTTGTGGTTAAAATTTTAGACGGTTGCCAAGGGATACTGCTGTCTATCATGAAAATGTTTAAAGGCTACAAGCGACAGAGTAAAACTATCTTTTAGAATGCGAAAGTATCTTCCAGGTTTTATTTTTCTTCTGCTAGGTAAGGAAGTATTCTGTCATGCGACGTTGAATCTGTAAGTTCATTGCCATTTTATCGATTGGATTTGAGTGCCTTCAGGTAAATTCAGAGAAATAAAGTGATGATGATATGACAAGATGAGTTGTGTAACATAGGGAAGAACGACTTCAATTTTCATAGCTTAATTTCGTTATCGTTAAAATCGTTTCTATTATAAATCATTTTCAATTTGATATCTCCTCATTTGAAAAATGTATGGTACTTCACATAGTTTTTCTAGGTAGGTGTCAAGTTTTAATATTTGGCTATGGTCTTATTGATTTTTACTTTATTCTTGGTATTTAAATATAATATACATATGGCTTTTAGTTACAAAAAGGAGCAAAATATACACTATTCTCTAGACATCTACACCTTTTAAAATCACTATAAAATTTAAGTAAAATTCTTATAATAAAAGTTACTGATTCTCATTCATTTAATCGTGACATGGTTATGAATTTCTTATATCAAAACGCGAATTTCTCGTTAAATGCTGGATAAACAAGATGCTTAGTTACATTATGTTGTCAATAAATTTAGACTTATTAGAGAAGCCAGAATACTATATTATCAGATTAATAATGAATTCAGTGCATATTATAATGTATAAAAAAAATTTGTATTTATATTTTACCACTCAATTGTATATTTCCTTGCCCAACTTCTTTAGATTAAAAAATTCTTGATAAAAAGTAGCATTATTACTTTTTCTGAGCTCTTTTTAATTATGGACTTGTCCTTTTGATACCTGAATATCATAATTTTACAGAGTAGATAAATCGCAATGAACAGTTTTGTTAATTTTTACTTTTCTACTCACCATGCCCATAGAAATATTTTAAACCACACAGATTGTACTGGTACTGTAACCTCTCAGTATTTATCTCAACCACCCCCAGAATCAGTGGTCGCAAGTAGCTTACTACAAGTAGTAAAACTGCTGTAGTTGCTACTTTTTTTATATTTTGTAGTGTAATATGCTAGTTTAAAGAAAGCAGTGTAGTGGGTAGTGTGAGTAAAGAAAAAAAAGGAGTTTGTTGTGGTGCATGGTATCTTCCTTTAATATAAGTTAAGTTTAGAAACAAGGCTCTAACACAACTAATTTTTCAAATTTGATGGGTAAAAATCTTCGCAGGTCCATCAATGGATGCAATGAAAATGCCTTTGTGGCTGCGGCAGAGCGTTAACAAGAATTATGTATTTAGAACCATGTATAACTAATATTGAGACTAATCTTTACTAATAACAGATATGTAATTTATCACTTTGGGTCACACTTTGACAAATGTACATGAAACATTGATGTTATTTCAAAAGAATGGAATATATTTTTGATGTACTTAGTTTCTTAGAAGAAATAAAAGAGTATTAAACTCTTAACTAAACTGCAGATATTTGATAAATTTTTTAGCATTTCTTCAATTAAACATTAAATCATGAAAATTTGAAGAATTAAATGAACAAATTTGAAAAAAGTGTCTTAGAATAACAAACTGACCCATGTAAACATGAATAAATATTTTTTAATAATTACTCATGTTTAATATATGGCATTTTTTTATTTATTCAATACCATTTTGAACTTTGGTGTAAATTAAGTTCTCTAACACACTTCCTCTTCTTAAATTAGTAGAGTAGCTACATTTTGAAAGTAGTTTGTAGTTAATTACATTGGCGTAGTTAATTACAAGGTGTAGTAAACTACAGAAATAGTGAAGTTTTTTCCACCACTGTCAGAATTTAGTATAAAGTTGTATCCAAACAAAGGAAGGCAAGGACAATTGTTTCGGGACTAATTGCAGGTTATATTGGAAAGGGTGTTGCTAAAATTCTTTAAAAAAATAGTTTTTTTTTAAAGTTAAGACAATTCTGTACTTTACGGTTAACCAAGCGAAGGTAAATAGTAGTCAATCGAATAGCTGACCGTAAACATTTTTACTATTTTTTATTTAATTTATTTTTAAACACTAAACAAAATAGCAGAATATATGCAAAAATATGCAGATAAAAAAGAAATGTAAGTCATTATTCTATGTTTATCAAAACGAAAATAATGACTTCAAGAATTAAAATGCTGACAACTTTAAAAAATATATTTAAAAAAAAAAATATCTTACAAAGTTTTTGGTGTTTTGTGGAAGGGTAGATTTTTGCATCATGATCAACATTAAAATAATTACAAGTCTTGGCGATTTGCGGCCAGTGGCCCACGAAAGACAAAAAAAAAAAAAAAAAATCATAACAGAAGGAGACCAACAGGAGAGGTATTGATTATTAGCCATCTAAGGGGCAAACTTATGAAAGTTTTTTTAAAAAAAGTGCAAGATTAAAATCCTTTTGTTGACTTAGTGATTGTAGATGGCACTAGACATAACAATTCGGAAATATCCCCTCTGAGAAAGAGTTGGTAGTAGTTTTCCGCTGGGACTAGGATTTGAAAAATAACCCGGGTTTTTCCAACAAAGATAAATCCACCTGAGCTTGTTATCCAAATCTCAGATTTTTAATAAAAAACCCAGGATTTTTTAAGAAATACTTAAAATTTTTATTCCCACATCCTTAAAAAAATTTCAGGATTTGCTTTCAAAAAAAAAAAATTGAATATTTGGATACTAGTCATCACTTTTGTTGCAATTCTCAGCAATATCAGAACAATTTATGAACTAAGTATGAAAGTCTATGTGGAACTTCTCGATACCCAATTTTCGATTAGAAAGTTAAAAAATTAATTTTTTAAAATTTTTCTTTTAGAATTAAGCATTTAATAAGAGCAATTTTTTCTTAAAACTTTTGGGAATACTTATCAGTTGTGTTGAAATTTCTTGATTTGTTAAAAAGATTGCTCTTTACTCATAACGTAACATAGGCTTCTTTACATATTTTTTGTGTGTCTTGGCTAGCCACATTATTTAATTCGGAACTTAGCAACCAGAGCAAGGCTTCCCGAAGTAGGGAATTTGTAAGGAAAGACCGGCGGGCCTTCTAAGGCTATTATTTTGTAATTTGAATAGGCGTCTCAGGTGTGCGCGATTCTCCCACTCTTCACACTTTTCCCCACTGTGGTTTCGGTAAATCATGCTTTTTCTTACAGCAGTACGTTTTAGTAAGAAATCGAAATATACTGGTTCGAAAAAAAGCAAGATTTTCTGAAACCATGGAAACAGATAGGGAAGCGTAAAAAGTGGATAAATCGCGTAATCTTGAAGCTCTTATTTTATTTACAAAGAATATAGATAATAAATAAGTAGGAAGACAAAGGATACGACGATTTTACAATACAAAGGACGTACGTACTATTGTATGTAGTGTGTGCATAAGGAGAAAAAAAAAGAATAACTTTTGATCCGAACGGATCTTCATGTTCTTGAACTCAATTTTAATAGTTCGACTTCAAAAAATATGCTAATTAATTTGAGGATACAAAATCAGATACCAAAACGTACTTTCTTTGAATAAACATAACCTTTTTTTTCCAGAGGGATTCGGATTTTTGACCCCAAAAATATAGGGAGTAGCCACAATCAGAGAAATATAGTCCCAATAGTTTGATCAGCAGAGCGGCCCGAAGTTTGGACCTCCTAATGTTAATTTTATTTTTTTGCGAATATTCTATAACTTGAGAACATTCTAAGCGAATAGAAAAAATTTTACAATTATTTTATTTAATAAAAGTCGAAAAAATTTTGAACTGAAATTTATACATTTTTCTTACATCATTTTGAATAATGAATTTTACATAACAAAATACAAAATAATCAGTCGAATAGTGAAAAACATAAATTTTTAAAACTACGATTTTTTTTATTTTTTATATTTTGACTTCTCAAAAACTATACGACTGATTTCGCTCAAATTTTGTACTTTGATGTGCAAAATTACGTTTTTAAAATGATGTAAAACATTGTATACCTTACAATTCAAAATGTTTTCGCCTATTGTTAAATAAAATAATAAATATTAACTGTAGGTTATTTTTTGCTTGAAAATATTTATGGATAAACGGATTTTATAATTGTTTGCAAAATATTTCCAATTCGCTTAAAAAGTTTTTTAGCTATAACGAAATACGCAAAAAATAAACTAAACATTTGGAGGTCCAAGCTTTGGGGTTGCTCTGCTGATCAAACTATTGGGACCATATTTCCTATCTTCTATATTTTGGAATATAATTCAGAATCTTCTTAAAGATAAAAAAAAAAAAAAAAAAAGGATTTGTTTATTTAGAGAAACGACTTTTTTGTGTCTAATTTCGTAACATAATCATCTGCACAAATTAATTAGGGAATTTGAGGTGACCCCCTCGAAGATCCTATCATTAGCTATTCAGGGTGGTCCTTTTTTTTTTCTCCCCCCGCACTGTACATAGCAAATGTTTGTATGATTGCGTACTTAGTATGTTAAATTTTCTATCACAGGACAAATTTGTTGTATTTATATCAAATACTTTTCTGTTTAGACCGCAGCACCGAGAAATTATCCTTTTTGATTAACGAGGCGTTTTGCTATACTTTTTTACGGTTTCCTTCTCTATGTAATGTATAACATTAGCATGCTGAAATAAATCCCAGAAACATAAAGATAAATATATTAGTTAGTTGAATATTTTATCTATTCAGATCTCACTGCTGAGAAATTATCATTTCTGATGAATAAGATTTATTATCTCGTTGTTAGACTTTTTTTAAAGTTTTCTATGTCCGTTATTATGGATTCAATAAATTATTTCTTGTTGTTCAATGTTGGAACTTTTGACATATGTTTAATCCTGATAACGCTAAAATTCGTTCAACCTCTGTCATACCTGTTTATTTTGATTTCCTGTAATCTTGTTTCATTCATATAAATGTCTTGTTACTGACACCAGCTCCCTTTCCATTATGCTAGGAAATGTATTCTGCCTTCTTTTGCCTCATTCAACCTTTGTCGTTCCTCTCGACTTCCGCGAGTTTTTTGTATTGTTTTCATAAAGTTTAAGCTAATGAAGTTTTCCATTGAAGAATATAATATGCTATCTTGTTTTGCTCAAAAATAGTTACCGCGATACAGGAAAACTCTTGGTGTCTGAGTTTAGTTTCCCACTAAGGGTTTACATTCGTTTGATAAACATGGCTACAACGTTTGATCACCAAAGATTCTTAATGCCGCCTACGTTTGGCGTAATGTTGCGGGTTTTGGGTTTTTGTATTAACGAATACTAATCTGTACAATTTAAAAAATTCTGCGTTAACTCCCAAGTTTTAAAGAATAAAAGTAAAAATTATTGCTCATTCCCAGCACATTAAACAATGAATCAGGGTTGGCAGGTTTTTGACATGTGACAGTTTTTGACGGTTTAAACCGTCACGTCAAAAACCTCACTGTCAAAAAAGTCATAAACCTATATTCATATTTGAAATTTAATTAATACATAAAATTTATATATTTTTTATAAAGGATAGTGTTTCTAAATATGTTCTAGAAAAAATAAATTTAAAATTTTGAAGAAACACTTATATTTTGAATAGTAACCAAAATCTTGTATTTTTGAAAACTCACATCTTTTGTAATATTATGTATTCATTTTCATGTGTTATTGAAAATCTGCAGTGATTTTATTAAGAAATTTATTTATAACCAAATTTAGTGTATAGTATAGATTATACTAAAAATTAGACATTTTTAAAGATAAACATTAGCAGTTTTGTACATTAGACATCTTTTAAAGAAAAATCTTTTAAACAGGTTGGGCACATGCAACATTCACAATCAATTTATTAGGATAATTAAAAAATTTCCATAATAATTTGTTTAAATATTTCATGGATCAGTGACTGTAATGTTCTTCTGTTTAGTTTGACTTTTGTGATTGGTTGTTAGTTTTTCAGAAAAATCAGTAATTCAAATTAACATACTGGATAATAAAGATATTCGGTATAACATAAAATTTTTTTTTTTTATACACTTGTATCAAGTTTGTATTTATACAACATAACTTGTAAGATCATTATAAATATTAGTTATATGTTCCTTATGTGTCAAAAATGCATAGTAATAAACTTTTAATTTTATTAAAAATAAAAAAATTTTTTTTTTTTCAAAATATAAATATTTAAACAATTTTTCTGCACATGCATTTGAATATAAATTTCTGAGATTTTAAATCTGTTATTTTACCTTAATTTTTACTAAAAAATATTTTAAAACCTGCTGATTACCTATAGTATAATTAAATTTCAATATAATGCATGGCAACTGTTGGTAGTTTTGAAGTTTATATATTTTCTTGGCAAACTTCAGTTTTTGACGGTTTAAACCAGTATTATACCCTTGTCATGTCAAAAACCACTTTTTGACGTCAAAAACCCAACCCTGCAATGAATTTATTTATAATTTTGGAAGGAACAAAATAAACAGAAAAAATGTGTGCCATTTTTTGTAAAGAATTTTTTAGCGTGATATTTTCTGTTTTTAAAAAGTTAGTAAAAATTGAGAGATAAAATAGATATTTATTATGAATTCATGCTATTATGTATTCTTTATAATATATGTAATATTCTTTATAATATATGTAATATTCTTTATAATATATATCTTTTTCCCAAGTTATTGTTTTCTTGAAAATTTTATTTCATGAAATTCTTATCAAACTAATGTTTTTAGTTATTATTTAAATGGCATGAAAATAAATATTTCATTGTTAGTGACAACCAAATGAAAGTATGGAAAAATAATAGTTATCTGAACATTGTTTTCCCTTTTTATTTCTTTCTCTTTTTTACGTCCGAGTTTTTATTATATACTACTATGAAACCACTCGGAAGCAACCACACTCTGTTCCACAGTAAAATGGTCGTTAAAGAAAGTTGATCGTTTTTAACGGTTACTTCTATTGATTTCGAAATTTTATCATCGGTAAATGATTATTCGCAAGCGATTTTAATTTTATTCAGTGTCATTTTCTTAGTTTGGAAATGCCACTTGTGTTGGCGTCATGAAAACCAGATCGATGAATAAAATTTAGCCTCAATAAAAGTGGTCCCTACTGTTATAATTATGTATAAAAACAAATTTACGAATTATAAATGATAGAACCATTTTAATTAAATAAACAATTATGCTTTATTATATTTGATTTTATATCATCGCAATTATACACTTTATTTCACATCATAAAAATTAGTTTCTTTTTAAAAAAAGGAGAGGTTTGTTTATTTGAGATGCTTAAGTTTTTTATAAAAGAACTTTTTTTCTAACTTAACTTTTAACTCTAAAACTAAATTATTGATATAATCGTTTTTAGTGCACTCTGAATGTAACATGAGGTTGTTGTCAATATCTTTCCGCAATCGTGAAAAAAAAAAACTCTCTAGATAAGTTCCTCTCACAAATATTTTGAATACATATGAATCTTCTTATTTGCTCTGTTAATATTTTTTATTTTGATATTTTTTCGTGTTTCCTTATTTGACCTTTTCCGCTTTTGGTGCAGAGGCTCCCGGTCGCTGGGAGAGGTTTTGATGGTCTCTCCTAAAGGTTTTCTTTATCGCTAAGTCAAAAGAAAATATTCCGTATCCCCCAAAAGTGACCGTAAATAGAGGCGAACGCTATACAGAGGTGGTTTTTCCTGGAGTTTTCACTGTTATAAAACTTTTTGCCATTTTTATGTAATTATGTATTTTTAGAGTGATAAAATGATCACGCCTGGTAAGTCATTTTTGGTCCTGTTTTGTGGACTCATTATTTTACGATTAAAAAGAAAGTTTAATAGACAATTCTTCTGAATTGTCTATTAAACATTGAATCAACACTGATCATACTTTCTTAAGATTTTAAAACGCATGAGTACAAATTCTTAATTATCAAAAGTTCACTTTCCCGATTTCTTGATTTTCTATTTTCTAATAACTTAATTTTTTTTTCTTTTTAAATTGCGTCCCTTGATAATGATTTTTAGAACCCAGATTTTTAAGATGTAAAAAGTCCCTATATCCTTAAAAATGCAAAAAAAAAAGAAAAGAAAAGCTATTATTTAAATGAAAATATTAATCTAAAACAATGTTTCCCTCTTTAAAATTATTTTCATTCTTGTCAAAAAATAATGCAATACATGTTTTACATTAATTAAAAGTTTGAAATAAATGTTATATTCTTAAAATAACAAAAGTAAATATAAGTATACTTTTACTCCTGAACATTTCCTTTATGTATATAAATTTCAATAAACATAAATATTACTAGATATCAGAATTGCATAAGTCTCTCAGCTTCTTTCCTAGAAAACTGGTTATGTTCTAAGATAATATAAATCAAAGAAAATTAGAAAGCTGAAACAAGGAATAACATAAAGGGATTTATATTGTAACTCACAATACCACATGCATACCTTGTTGCATGTGGTATAGTGAGTTACAATATAAAATGTAAAATTATGAAAGTAAGCTTGTATCTAATGTACTAATAATGATCCAAACCCAAAGAGATAATTAAAAATGAAACAAAATAATCATCTGAAAACTTAAAAAATGCTCTGAAATGCAGGAGAAAAAAAAAAAAAAGAAAAAAAAAATAGGGAAAAAAAAAATTTTCGAAAATGCAAGAAAATGTCATCGAAATCCCGGCCTTCGTAATTTTACATGCTATTTTAAAAAAAAAAAAAAAAAAAAAAAAAAAAACTATGACTGGCTCCTGAAATAGCCACGAGGTGAAAATTATCGCATTTTATTTATTTATTATATTAATATTTCATTTATTAATTTTGATTATTAGCACTATGAGCTACATCGTATTAGTTTCCCCTCCTTACATACGCAATAGCTTTCTGATATTTCTGTACCTTCTATAACTTATTTCCCCAAATTCACTGAAATGTCACTATCTCGTTGTTCTATTAAACTCTATATAAATGACATGTTTCAACCCAAAAGTAATATATTTAGTTGCATTTAAATATTCTGCTCTGCTGTGGTTTTGTCCTTTTCGAGCTATTAATTGTCATTATTTATTTCTGTTTTTATCGCCACTTTTCTTATATATCTTTATTATTATTATTTATTTCATTTGTTTATATGTTACCAGCTAGGCCAGTTTCAAGATTAATATGTTTTATTCTGCGTTTATTATTTTTTGTAGTTCACAGGACCAGGGATAAATAAATAAAACTTATAGCTGTGCTTTGACTGCGGATGGGTAGGAACGCTTATGCCAGAGATGGGGCACGTGACATGCATTTCAATGGCATGTAAGAGTTCATTTTGAGATACTTTTATTCAATTACATTCACAGAAGACATTAAAAAACATCACTATCTATCAAAGGATCTCAGAAATAAGTGCGATTTGGGGCTCTTGATGACTGACATTTTCCAGGCCGTAAGGAGTGCTTTCCCTTTACTAGGGAAATTCACATTGTGTGGAGTTTTCTTGAAAAGTACGTGAATACCAGCAAACTATTACAAATTCAAAAAATGTAAGCGGGCGTTTTCTTCACCGAATTCTATGTAATCGATTGTAAGAAATCTCCTTGTTTCAGGTTTAAACAAATTAACAGGCAACATAAATACATGATTTAATTCTACAGTTTGAAATTCTCTAAGTTTCTTATAGATTTTTTTTATAGAAAACTTATAGATTTTTATAGAATATAGAATTAGATTCTTATAGAATTTATAGATTTTTTATAGATCAGAAAAAAAATCTTAAGTTTCGTATAGATTTTTTTTAAAATGAAGTATAACCAATGGCACACTGAACACCTGAAAATAATGAACCGAATTAAACTCACTGCAGTCGAAAAGGGTTCGTCATCTTAGGTTTCTTATCGAAAATTCGGCCACTTTCCGACTAGCTAAGGAACTTTAATCTTTACTGGAACTCGGTAATGGAAAATCTATATTATATAAAACGCTAATACGTACGTATGTATCAATAAAACCGATGATATTTCTTTTCTCGCGTTGGCAAAAGTTGTCATTTTTAACGATGTACTTAGTACAACTAAATAAGATTCTTTTCACAACACTTAAATATTTACTTTATTTTCTTCATTTATAGAGAGAACAGTCGGCAGAGAATTCTGTTAGGTTAAAAAACATTTTGCTAAAAAAAGAACGAATTCTAAAAGAAGTAAAAATAAACAATTTAAAAAATAAAAATGCTGTTGCCAGCCATAGAATTTTTTGAAAGATAACTTAGCAACATAAATCAAAATGACATAGAAGCGCAACTAGATCAAAATTAAGATACCTGAGCGCTTGACGTAACAAATCCTTCAATTCTATAAGTATTGTATCACCAAATGCCCAAATTAACAATTGTGTTTTTAGAGAAACTCTCTCTCTCTCTCTCGCTGTGTGTGTAGATATATATCTATCTATATTTGCATTTTACAACTTCATATTAAACTTCTGTTGTGTGTCTGAATACTGACATTTAGAACAAAATTAAGGTTTAGAATTGCCTCGGAGAAATTTGAATTGTTAACAATGACTTAAACAAAAAGTTTTATTTTAACTGACAAATGCTATAATATAATTTTAACTTTTTCTATGACTATACTCATTTTCTTACTCTTTTCTTTGTTTTTTTATACATTTTTTATTTTTGTGATAAAATAAAAAACTTAGTTGTTCTGCTTCTGAACACTGATGAAAACACAAAATGATGAGCTTCATCAACAATCAAAAATATATACATTTATTTTACAAATTCCATATTATTAGGGTGGCGCCCTTCAGAGAATTAAAAATACGAAATTTTCTTCATCGAAGCCGATTCTTTACATCTGGCGTTCAGTGGCAGACTACTATTTCATATTGTTTTACAACACATGGCTTTAACACTCTGGTGGGAAAGATTTAAAAAAAAAAACTTACAACAGTTACTTTTCTCAACAACTGAAATTTAGAATAGTGTGATTTAGAAAAATATGTGAACTGTTTGCAATTTCAAATTAATATTGAAATGTACAGGTTTAGAATTTTCTACAGTGAAAAGTTTTCGGAACTTCAGTATTGAAAAAAGTATACAAAAGCTAGACGTTAAGAACGTATCCAATGAGCGAGCAAAGCGAGCATTGGATTGCGAAGCAATCCGAAATGAACTGCGAAAGCAGCTCCGGGGGTTGGCGAGCGCCAGCGAGCAGGGGGCGAAGCCTCCTAGTATAAGTTTAAATTGTTAAGTGATCTCTACAAGCAAAATTTATTCTCATTTTATCGCATAATAGAATTTATTATCAATCGAAATTCCGATAGATTATCGACTATACTATTGTTTAAATCTCTCCTAGTGCTATGCCAATGAACAATTCCAGCTATAATAGTTTCCGGATCGTCAAAAGGAGAATTTTTAATCATATTTTGGCCGATCGAAATTTTTTAACCACTTTCTGGCATAAACTAATAGACGTAGACTTAAATAAAGAAATAAATTTAACCAAATTTGACTTGGAAATTAACAAAATATTAATTAAATAAATAATCTCTAGAAACTGAAGCGGTCAAAAATTTGTGAAATTCACGTGTAGCAAGTCTTGAAAATGGACGCCTGTTTTTTAAAGCTTGAACCATGTCTACTGTTATTTACAATTTAAATATTTTTTAAGCGGATAAAGTTTTTAATCAAGTTGTAACAAAATATCATTAAAAAATTTAAAAATTATGCTTTTAAGTAAACTTTTAAAAACGTAGGAATAAAATAATTTATTTTTGCGTAATTTAAAATGCGGTAAGTTCTGCACATTACTGTAATAAAATACTGTTACTCCTGAAAATTTCCTCCACGTCTCAAAAGTGATGTTTGTGTTTTCGTTTTAGTCTGGCAATAATAAAACTATTTTACTCCTATTTAGTTTACATGCTAACATAAATTTAAAATTTTTATAAATTATTTTATAAATTTAGAATCTTTCTAAATTTCGCGTTTACAGAAATATCCTTATAAATTAAAGATAGTTTAAAAATATTATTTTTCAAATTTTGTACAGAAACAGTGATACACAATTTTTGAATGTGTCATCGCGTCTCGTTATTTCACGCAATCTGGGTGGACACGATCTGCCTAAATTAATGTTTCTAAATCACCTTTGCTTTTCTTTAGAAAATGGACCGTGAGAGTCATTTTTATTTTATTTTTTTTATTGCTTAGATTTTCGTGCAATTTGGAAACTGTCGTTGAAACATTGAAACATTTTGGAAGATTGCGAGACTCGGAAAGTAGGTCAGTACTGTGATTGAAAAAAGGCTAAAAGAAAGTAGATTTAATTCTTTGTATTTGTGCAAGTATTTCCGAATCAATAATTTCCAAGTACGGAAAGCTTCGTAAAGTTTAGAATAGAATAGCGTAATTTTTATTCTTACTAAGTTTTTAGTCCCTTTTTGATTTTAATTTGGTTTTCAATTAAATTTCATTTCCGAATCGTTGCCGATTAATATAAAATCATTATTAAAACTGACACTTTAATTACAGAATTTAATTTTCAAACATTACCAACTAAATATTGGAAGAGCGTTCACAGGGATTTTCCCAGGGTGTAACCCCCTCCCAAAGAAAAAAAAAAAAATTATTTACCTTAAGCTGAAATAATTGAAAAAATAGTTGTACACATGTGCATCGAAAGTTCTCACAACTAATTTCAATTATTGATGCTATTAGAAAAAAAGTTTTTCCATGAAGTTTAAAAAAGGAAAACTATTCTTTATTTAAATATGGTACGTGTATAATATATATATATATATGAAAAATTCAAATTTTTTTTTAGTTCAATATCTGATTATGTGAGAATTTAAATAATAATAGTTATTCATGAAATTAAATTTAAAAATGGAATTTTTTCCCCTCTCAGTTTCTGAGTATGTGAGAATTTAATATGGCAGATCATTATCACATAGTGAAACATTGTAATTGTGTAAAATAAAAAATTTAAAAACAAATATATGTTTTAATATATGTATGATTTTCAGGATGCTCATTCAATCTACCTGAGGGGATAATCTTAAAGGTGACTATTTCTTTTTTTTTCAAATGTATCCTCTTTAATGTATGATGGCGTAATGGGTCTTAAGTGTATTTAAACATCGTAATTTAAAATGACAAATAAGTGTTTTGACGCAGGGTGCCGCCACTTGCAAGCGAATTTTTTTAAACCCTACTCTTATCTATTATCTTCTCACATAGTTTTAAAATCTCCTTATTTATAAATTTGTTTTGCTCTTATTATTTAAAATTTTTTTTCCTATCTGAAATCAATGTGTATATCGTGTTAGAATATTTATAACCAATATGTAATTTTTTCCTTTCAGACAAAGAAATTATTTTCAAATTTGAAAAAGAAAAATCCCCCCAAAAAAAACAAAAAATTTAAATTTGCATAATGCATTTCTCTTAAAATAGAGTAAAGTGGAAATGGAAACACATATTTATGTAACGTGTAGTACTATGCGATAAGATTATATTTAACATTTTCTCGCTTGTTTCATGGCTTGAGGGCAAATTTCTTTTTATTTATTATTAGCCTTAAATATAAATTTTAATGTAGCAGTTACAATTTTAATGAAAGCAATAGCAATTTTGTTAATTGTTCCTTAAAATCTCACTTTCGATCCTAACAGATTTGTAACTTTATTGAGTTTTGAAATGTATATGATTTAGATGATTTAGATATCCGAGCGCTATATGCGCAGAACTGTCGAGGGTCTCACTCCATGTAACATTGTATCAAATATACAACGTGTTAGTGTACAAAATGATTTATAACATAAGAAAAGTATGGTATATACATATAAAAAAAAATGTTATGTCAATATCTTAATACAGTCTAGAGACATTTTGTTGAACTCAGAATTCTAGTAGGCAATTCTTAAGAGGAAAAAACAAACATTTTCAGAGTTAAAATGGTTTGGAGAAATTTGTCGACCCTAGTCTCATGCCTGTCAGGCCTTATGATAAATCAGACGCTGAATATATTTTGTTTTGAAGTCAATAAATTAGTATACCCCCAACTGGAAACATGTTAGATTTAATGATATCATTTAGTAGAAAACTCATTTTGTTCCTAGGTTTTGGTGACGTCACTACAAGTTACTGCATTCTATGAAAAAGAAAGATGTGATGTACTATGAAACGCACTGTTGGGTTTTGCTACGTGATTCAAATTATAAACGAATCCCGCGAATTATTTGCTCTTGCGATGCTTGCAATTTTCGTCAGATAAGTTGGAAATAGAGACAATTAAACAAGTGTGTGCAACTTCCGCATTCGTATTGATTAATGCTATTATGTTTTTAATTGCTTCATGAATAAATATGAGGTTTGCAAGCATTACAGGAATGAATTTATGCGAATTATTTTATATTCCTGTATTCAATTTCTACTTATCTAGATTGCTGCAATATTTAGAATGATTTAGAAATATTTAGTGCATTTGGCTAAAATCCCTTTAAAACTGCAAAGCTGCTTATTTGTTCGGTCATCGTTAATTGGAAAAGATTTTACCGAGTGGTTGTAAAATAATAAGCAGGAAAATTTTTTAAAAAATTTAAGTTTTCACTAGCACTTAAAATCATTACCGTCATCTCTAGATTCTATGTTTGAACTTGAGTTTCCCATGTGTGTGATTTTTTTAAAAATTTATATAGAAAAAATTATATATATATATATATATATATATATATATATATATATATATATATATCTACTAAAGTGCATTACAAATTTCTTTTAATGATGTTAAAGGGAATTCGTTAGTTTTGTTTTTTCAAGCATAAAATGGCAAGCCAACCCTAGCAACAATTTTACCTTGGCCCCTGTTGAACTCAATTGTGTCAATATGGGTCCTATATGAACATCATCCGAGGGAATCATATTGGAATGTCTAGATTTTTTAATACTGGTCTTATATAGGACAAATATCAACCTATATACGGCAAATATAAAGCTTATATTGACTGAATAATGAATATAAAACATCGGATGAATCGGAAAACTATATAATACCCTTGGTTGTAAAAGGGCTGTAAAATATCGGATGAATCGGATAATTCTATATAGGACCAATATCGGAAATGAACGGGCCTTTGAATCTTTATTGAGGCAAGTTTCGTGAATACTGGTCCAATGAGGACCCACGTTATTTTGCTGCTAGGGAATTAACAACAAATAGCCAGTCAGTAAAGTAACAAAAAGCTCACGTATATATCAAATTTCACCTAAAATGCCAGTAAGTCAATTTTAAGATTGATTTCTGAATTCGGTGGTTGATCAATTGTTAGTTTTTTAGATTACTGAATAGATCTTTTCGAATTTATAAAAATGTTTCATTTCATCTTAGATCTCTATGAATTTTTATTATTTATTCTATTTTTTTAATGAGTATTTTTTGTTATTGTGTTCTTACACTGTAACAGTTTAAAAAGTAACGGTTTGTGTGTGTTTTCTGATTGCTCTAAATCCAAGATGGAAACATTAAAAATTACGTAAATTCAAAGAAATAGATTTTGTTAGATTTGTCCAATCCTATCAATGCAATGAAAAATAACTATGAAAAATAATAATATAAATAAAGAATATAATAATATATAAAAAAAAGAATTTAATAATATTTAAAAAAAAAAAAACTTTTCGTTTCTTGTAACTAACAAGTTTAAAAAAAATTATTAGCTTTTACTTGAAAGTACCGAGTTAATATAATCTGAGTAAGTTTTTCAGATATTATGTTCTTTATATATAGAAATCTTAAATGTGTTGCTAGAATTTCATATGAAATATTTAAAGAAAGCGGATGAAATATCGGTTTATTTGATGTTACTGTTACTGATGTTACTGTAAGCGCAAAGGAAAAGTTGAAAAAATAATGAAACATTAAAACACGTTTACTAAACTCCTTTTCTTTTTAAAATTAAAATTAACTGTAAACTAGTAAACATTACTGGTATTTTCTTTTAAATATTTAAATAAATTAATAAAATATAAGCAGAAACGTCAACAGTTTAATTTATAACAACTGCTAATGTTAAACCGTTAAAATTTAATTTTTTAAACCACTATCCCTAAAGGACTAATTGTATTGTTCTGAAGTTAGAACTGACAAATTAATGCATATGTCCGACAAAGCAGACACTGAGTAAAAGAAAAAATGGAAAGGATTTATTAAAATGTATTCTTTCATTATAAGTTAGGGGTGCACAACCTTTTTGAGTCAAGGGCCACTTGTAAAGCAGGTTGACTAACGAAGGGCCGCACATGTATTTAGATATGTTGACGGCAAATGTAGTAATATTTATTTAAACATTAGTGTTTTAATTTTTTTTATCAATAAACTTAGTAATTTATTTGCATAAAATTAAAGGCTTTCAATTATTAGAATTCATTCAAAAATGTAAAAACTAATACTTTTTTTTAAAAATAATTTCCACTTTCATCATATGAAAAATAGATTTATCAAAATAAATAAATAAACATTGGAGAAAAGAAATGTTTTTTTTTTATCATATCACACAATACAAAAATTCATTTTAAAAATAAATTCTGATAAAAAAAGAAACTGCAATGTTCCCAGAATGAAAGTAGAAAAAAATTTAATACACACCCACATATTAAGTAATATAAATTTAAATTAAACATTTTAATTGAAGAAAATTTATAAGGTTTAATCAAAAGCCTAAAATAAAAACAAAACTGATTAGTTCAAAATAAAATTCAATAAATATTGTATTTTATTATGTCTTTTTATTGATTATATTTTTTTTTGTATAGTGAATGTTTTATTTTTTTTACTGAAAAAGAGCAATTAAGCAACAAAAAAATTGAAATCAAAATTACAAACAGTTGAGCAGTCTAAAAATTCACGTTTTTCGCCACTTTGTGAATTTTTCAGGTTGCAATAACATTGCATTTAAATTAGTGATGTAACGAATGTTTGGCCCTTTTGCCAAAAATTCACTTGATCAAATGATGGGCCAAATATTCAGCAAAGTAGTTTTTTTTATTGAATTTGTTTAAATATGATAAAGAAAATCATAAAATCGTATTTTTAACTGTATTATAGTATAGTTTTTTTTTTTTTATAGGAAAAAGTTTTTACAAAAATTTGTTAAATTTAAAAATCCATGTTTTTTGCACATGGCTTGCAAATTTACCTTCTAGATGACAAGTGGAAAAACGAAATTTGAAGAATTGAAACTTGATTACTTTTTATAGAACCACAAATTTTTGCTTTAAAAAAAAAATTTTTTTTTTAAATACGTACAAGTCAATTTTGTCATTTATTTTAATACTTGTAGTTCAAAGAATTGAGAAGGATTTTTTTTTTTTTTTTTTCATTTTTGCTGTTTTATTATAACGTAGCAGTTTTTCTTAGCATCTCATAACGTAGCATCATTAGACCGGTAACATAGAAAAATGAGATTTTCAGTGTTAAGGTTTTGTTTTAGGAACTAAGGACAATTAATTTTTTTCTATTTTTCCTTTTAATTAACATTTCTTTTTTCTTCTAGGCATTTTTATTATGACACAGTATTTGTTTAATGAACGTTACTAATAAACTTTATTTTATGGCAATACTTTTTCTTCCGACAATATGGCAATGCAAAAAATTTAAATTCAGATTTTCAACATAAGATTTTCATTTAAAAAATTAAGAACGTTTTCTGTTTTTGTTTCTATCTAGCTTTTTTTTTTTTTCCTTAAAAAAAAAATTCTTTTTATAGACGTTTTTATTACAAAGCAGCAATTTTTAAGAGCAGTTCTGTTAGACCTAATTCTTTTTTCTTGACTTTTTCTGGTAATTGGAAAGATGAGTTCAGCTTTAAAATTTTCTTTCAAAAATTAAGATAGATTTTTTATTTTCTCTGTTTCACTTTTGTATATATCTTAAGTTTTTATGATAGTTCGGCATTTTCAAAAGTGTTTCTGATAGGCCTTATTTTTTTAGCGTTGTTTTATGATTACGTTTTTCCGGAAGGTATTATTCTTAACATTGGAATTTTGGTTTCAGTGTTGCTATGCTGCTAAAAAATTTTGCTATTTAGCCCCGAATATACGCTGTTCGGCCGATTTTTTTTGTGCCGAATATTCGGTATTCGATCGAATCACAATTCATTATCACATTCGACCAAATCCCATTCGTTGCCGAAAATATGAAAACAAAAAAATAACTAGGTTACGATAAAACCGTACCGAAATACCGTATCAAAAACTGATTATGTAAATGTGCAATTCCCGTATCGTAATAACATCGTAGTTAAATAACGGGATCGTCAAAGTCACAGAAAAGTATAGCAATAATTGAAAAAAATCATTTAAATTTATGCTGAACTCGCAGCACGAATAAAGCGTGTCGTAATAAAATTATCGGAATTTTATACTACGTAGGAATGCATAGCAATAACTGCCGAAAAAATGGTTGAAAATAAGAAAGAAAAAAATTGCAAAAAAAAAAAAAAAAGTAAAAAGTCACTTAGATTTACGATGAAATCGGCATAAATAAAGTGCGCCAAAAAGTAATTATTTAAATTAGCGATCTGAAGCTTACGTGTCGTAATAATTATCTTAATATAAGTTCGGGATTTTCGAAATCGCGTTGAAAAGCGGAAATAACTGCTTAAATAATCATTTAGATTTACAATAAAATCGGTTTAAAAAAAGCGCGTCAAAACGTGATGACTCAAAAGTGCGATTAAAATTATTTTTATTTTAGAAATTTTTGTTTATTTTTTATTGCGTTTAAAAGCTCTCGTGGGCCGCACTTCAGGGGTCTGCGGACTGCATGTGGCCCGAGGGCCGCAGGTTGAGCACCCCTATATAAGTGAACTAATAGAGGGGAATTAATTTCTTATCAAAAATTTTGTTGGAGATTAAAACAATAATGAGTCTTTCTCTGCTACAATAATTAGTTATCGCATTTTTGTTATCCTCAAGAGTTTTGATTGAAAAACTATTTTTTCGTTTTCAATATGTTTATAATAAGTTTGTTTAAATTTTTTTAAATTTTATTTTATTTTATTTAATTTATTAATTTTCTATTATTTAGTCCTGTTTTCTGTTATTTTTTAAGTTTTGTATAACGCTAGAAATATTGTAATTTTACTCTCTGCTTCTAACATAAATTAATTTTTATTAAAAGCCTGTTAATTATAAAAAAATAATTTTAACTCTATTAATTCACCGATTACCTCATTGTCTCTAGCCTTTATCTTTGTTTTTTTCAAAAATTAAGTTTGATCAGTCTAATCATCGAAATCGGAGGCATATTCAAAAACAAAACCTATTTCATTTAAAATCTCAGAAATTTTATTTTTAATAATATTAAAGATATTTACAGTTTTCTAATCTGCTCATGTTTGCTTGCTATTCCCGCAAATGACATCTCTACAGGATAAGCACTTTCGCTTAGAGCTCCTAGTTAAAATTTTGATCACTCTTAACTAGATTTAAAGTAGTTGAAATTTGAATTTAATAGAATTTGATTGCCAATTATATGGCAATTAATTTCGCTTTTAGCTGTTTGGAAACTATTGAAACTTATATCAATTATATTAGTTGAGCAATGAAAGATATCGAGGTTTCAAAACACCAAGTAAAAATTTACAACAATAATGCCGAAAAATTGATAAATACACTACGATATTTATGACGGAACCGGCGCGAATTGTGAGCGATAAAGTAAAGACTCAAGTGCGTAAAATAAAATTTTCATGTGCGTAATATATTGAAAATTAATATATATATATATATATATATATATATATATATATATATATATATATATATATATATTTATATATTTATATATTTATTTATATATTTATATATATATTTATATATTTATATATTTATTTATATATTTATATATATATTTATATATTTATATATTTATTTATATATTTATATATATATTTA